>JAQPPZ010000974.1:0-1371666 GCA_028583015.1 Wollemia nobilis
GAATACAACAAAGGAGTTAGTGGAGCTAATTAGGTGATCCTCGATACAGAGTTCGGTTGAAAGCCCATCCGGCACTGGTGGTATCCTGATAAATACCATAATAATGAACTCAATTGCACACACAGGGATGTGAAATAGCTTGGTCAAAAACAAGTCTGATTAATACCTTGTTCAAAAGTCTTGTACGACAAAGTACAGTCATCGCTAGTGAGTTAAAACCGTCTGAGTCTTAGAAAACCTTAGCTACATTTCTAAACCAACTGCGCTACTTTTCATATTTGCAATACCATCAAAAAATACAAAAAAAGAGAAAAACCACATGTATACATACAAAGTCACGCATCACAGCAATCACCTAAAAACAAAATAAAAGAGTTCTAAACAGTCTATGATGCCATAGCCAAACATCACAAATCCCATTCATCCATTTCATCTCTGCATATCGCATATAAATCAAAAACATTTGCATTCATCATAGCATATGCATCCATCAAAATAAATCAACATGCATGCATCCATATTCATCAACCATCATGCATAAAATCAAAGAAAATCAAAACAACAAAAACAACAAAAAAAATGCAACACAAAACCAACAATAAACATTGCCAGACACAAGTGCTCTTGCACTTAACCTCTTGGCATAGAAAAATTGATGTCGGGGTTTACATTGTCACTATCCTACTCTCTAAGAAGGCTACCATAGTTGGACCACTCCACGGGAAGACGGATTGTCGACAATTTCACCCCCAAATGGCATCACAAATGGGTCAAAGCCCACTAAAAAACAACAAATAAATGCAACACAAAAACAAACAGCAATAAGCATTGCCGGACACAAGTGCTCTTGCACTTAACCTCTAGGCAAAGAAATTCGATGTCGGGGTTCAAATTGTCACTCTCTTACTTCCCCAAGAAGGCTACCATAGCCGGACCGCTCCACGGGAAGATGGGTTTTTGATGATTTCACCCCATTATGGCATCACCAAAAGGGTTAACACCCACCAAAAACAGGTCCAAATGTTGGAAAAATTGCACATTCTTAAACGGTAAAACATCTAAAGGCACCCTTGCACAAGTCATCTTGGGTCAAGTGACTCGTCATTTTTCTCATGAAGGTCATTCCCTCATCGATTCGTCGCTTGAGGGGGTAGTCACACTTAGTCACCAATCAACAATCACACACCCAATTAAGGAAAATGACATGCATTCAAAGAATCATTGACAAAGACAATCACGCTCCTGCTTGGGGCAGTAAACAAGCAACAATCGAATCAATCAAACACTTGGCATTTCGTGAATCATGAACACAAGGTTCCCCCGAGGATAAAAGGTTGCGCCCTTTGCCTAATCATGATCGATCAATGTCCAAGCTCAAGTCACACCTCACCAAAATAGGTTAACACTTGAAATCAAACTCCTTAGCCCGTCAGAAGTAAGGATTCAAGAATGCATGCCCTTTCCATGCTTGGGGCATCAAAAGTTGGTTAGGTTACCAAGAAACCCTAATCATTAGTGCTTTGGTTATCTATTTTTGCTCGGCGCTGCGCTATGCACAACGCATCCCAAAAAGGGGCATCTGTAGACACCAAAATAGCACCAATCCGATTATGTGACTGCAAACACTGATCGCTTTGACAAACACAGCCCCCAGGGCAGCCCTCAGAGGTCAAACAATGGTCCTAACCACTTTCATAGCAATTTTGTAAGGTCAAGAGGCAATTTGGTACATTTAGACACTTTGCTCAGTATTCGTCTCACCCAAGGACGAATTCAAAATGGAATTCGTCTCACCCAGAGACGAATTCCAAATTCATCTCTGGTAGGGACGAATTCTGAGTTTAACGGGCAAAAAGAAGAATGGCGCCAAGTGGCAGCCCAGGACAGTCAGTTGATGACTCCTGCCTTGCACGCGTGTGTGGGTGGACAGATAGGCCGTTAGAGGACTGTCACAAGGGCGATTATGAAAGCCCAAGTCATGGAGGACTCCCCTCCCTCATGGGAAGACTTGACTGCCACAGGGCACCTATGACCAACACATGGCGCTTATGCTTCCCTCTCAAAAGAGACCCCATGGGTCTATAAAAGGTGGGACTTTTCTCACCCAAATGCAGGATTGGAGGCGATTTCAAGCAATGAAGTGTTGTCCAATTGAATACCCATTTGCATCCTTTTGATTCACCTTCTCACATCCACTAATCTATTTTGCAAGGGAGGTTATTGGGTGGCTTTTGGAAGCGTGGATCCAACCCAAATCCAACATTTGACCACCTTACACCACCAATTTGCAGACATCCCAATCCTAAGAGGTTTTGGGCCCATCCCTAGTGGATTGGCGTCGAAATCAAGTGCCAACGGTGGGAGGCCCACTGGGGCACCCCCGCACTTTTCTAAGTTTTATTTTAAAGCGTTCTAGATTATTGTTTCAGGTTGCATATTGTGTTATTCTATCTGGTTAACTCATAGCTTCAATTTCATAACAGTTTGATCATATTTTATCACGCTTTGTTGTTTCACTAACTTGCAGGTGGCGATATCAAATTCTCAAGGATGGAGGCCAAATTGGGATAATCCGACCATTTGGGTCGTCCCAAAATGGCCCCAATTACATAACCCCTCTGTTTGCAGGTGTTTTGGAGGTCTCGGGATTTGACATTGAAGCAGCATCAGGTCGGATTTTCCAACACCGAAGAATTCGTCCCACCCAGGGACGAATAGCAGTCAGAATTCATCCTGCCCAGGGACGAATTCCAGTTGAAGGCATATTGGTTGACTGTCTCGATGGCAGTGGCCCTCTGGTGATGTTTTCTGTCCTCTGTCAGGTTTTCAGGCCATTTGGACTCACTTTACCCACTGTTTCATACAAATGTTTACATGCATCTTTTGGCAATTTTAGAGAACAAACACTTTTTATTTGCAGCAGGTGCTACTGACATCTTTGTTGTTTCTTTGTTCACAGGAGGAGCAGCAGAAGCTAAGGACTCATCAACATCAGCGACGACATCGTCTTGGCCCGCCCATCTCAAGTGTGGGCACGTGGAAAGAGGAACATTAAGTGATTGTAATCAAATTCTTTCAACGCTCCTAGCCCCTGAAAAGGGAGGAGGCATCTTTGTAACAGAGATCAAGAGAGTTTAATGAAAGGGCTATGTTTTCTCCATTTTCTTGTATCTCATTTCAATGCGTCTCTCTCATTTCATGCATTTTACATTTCTAGGACTTAAGCGTATTTGATTTTGAATGCATCGCAATTAGTGTTTCCTTTGGCCAGAATCTCGTGCTTTCAGGCAATACAGAGTGAGCTACAAAAAAATTCAAATTTGACACGTGCAAGTGCCTTAGTGAAAATATCTGCAACTTGAGCATCGGTGGGAATGTACTGAAGCTGAATTCGGTGCTTTGGAACTTCGTCTCGAATGAAGTGACATTGTGTGTCAATGTGCTTGGTTTTCTCATGATGTACTGGATTCTTAACAAGATTCAAAACACCCTGGTTGTCGCAAAACAAGTAAATTGGAGATTTTTATGGATGACCCATATTTTTCAGAATGTGATGCAACCATATCACTTCGCACACAGCTTCACATGCGGCGCGATATTCTACCTATGTTGATGAAAGAGCAACTACCTGTTGCTTCTTGCTGTTCCAAGAGACATGATCGGATCCAATATGAAAAATATATCCTGAAGTTGACTTGTGATCATCATATGACCCGGCATAGTCGGAGTTCGTGTATCCTTGCAAGAAGAATTTGTTGTTCTTCTTGTATTCTAGGCCATATTCCATAGTACCACGGACATAGTGAAGAACATGCTTTGTTGCTTTCCAATGAGTGGTTTTAGGCTCCTGCATGAACCTCAAAAGATAGTTGACAACAAATACGATATCTGGCCTAGTATTGGTCAGATATATGAGACTCCCAATCAACTTTCGATAGAGCGTACCATCTACTTGAGGTGAATCATCATATCGTGATAACTGAATTCCTATTTCCATTGATGTTGCCATTGGCTTACAATTAGTCATGTGATATTTTTCCAACAATGTCTTGGCATACTTTTTCTGAGACACTTTGATGTAGTGCTCCTTCTGGCTGACTTCCAGACAAAGAAAATAATGAAGAAGTCCGAGATTTGACATCTCAAAATATTGACACAAGTCTCTTTTGACAACGGAGATCATAGTTTTTGAACTCCCTATAATGAGCAGATCATCAACATAAAGTACAAGCAACACTATGTCAGAACCTTGATTCTTAAAATAGAGGTTTGCATCTGACAGACATATTTTAAATCCGTGTTGCAGGAGGTGATTATCCATTTTTATGTACCAAGCTCGAGGAGCTTGTTTCAAGCCATATAAGGATTTAACCAGTTTGCACACTTTTTGCTTTTGGCCATCTTTTACAAATCCTTCAAGCTGAGTCATATAGACTTCTTCTTGAAGATCACCATTAAGAAAAGCACTTTTGACATCCATTTGGTGAACTTTCCACCCATACTGTGCTGCCATAGCACAAATAACTTGAATAGTGGTCATCCAAGAAGTAGGTGCAAAAGTTTCCTCGTAGTCAATACCTTCCTTTTGTGCATAGCCCTTTGCAACAAGGCGGTATTTATGCTTATCAATTGTCCCATATACTTTGTACTTGACTTTGTACACCCATTTGCAACCAATGGGCTTCTTTCCTTGAGGTAGATCGACAAGCTTCCAAGTTTTGTTTTTCATCAAAGACTTATACTCTGCATCCATAGCGGCCTTCCACTAAGGCTCACCAAGAGCATCTTGCACTGATGCGGGTTCAAGATCATCTATTGAAGACATAAACACCCTGTCATTATCAATATCCATATCTTCTGTATCTCTCTCTAGATCTATAGAAAGTTCCTCAAAATATTGACACAGATCATCAACCCTAATATTATTTATTGCAGCTTTCTCCTGTCGAGCCATGCTGCGAGTATGAGGCCTATCCAATGTCAAATATTGTGGAGTGGATAGCTTAGAGTCTTTAATTGTATTTGTATACCACTTTAGATTCTTCTTCTGAGGTGTTGAATAATATGAAGAAGTACCTCCAACCTTTGATGAAGGAGATTTATCAACCTTAGTTTCCACAAGGTCTAGGTATACATCTGATGTGTTTTCTGATGTGAAAGCCTTATCAAAAACTACATCTCTACTAATGTGTATCTTCTTGGTCAAGGGATCAATCAAACGATAACCCTTAGAGTGCTCATCATAGCCAAGAAGAATACACTTCAATGTCTTCTCATATAGCTTCTTCCTTTTCTCTTTTGGTATGTGCATGAAAGCTTTACATCCAAAAATGTGTAGATGAGAAATGGAGGGTTTCCTACCACTCCATGCTTCCTGTGGAGTCATTCCTTGTAGGGCCTTTGTGGGTGCCCTATTCAATAGATATACTATTGTGGTGACAACTTCTGCCCAATATAGTTGCTCAATACTAGCTCCTATGAGCATGCAACGAACCATTTCCATGATGGAACGATTCCTCCTTTCAAAAACTCCATTTTGTCGAGGAGTATAAGCAGTAGTTAACTGTCGTGTGATCCCATTTTCTTTCAAGAACTCAGAGAATTCTTTAGAGGTGAACTCCCCCCCTCGATCTGAGCAGAGGGTCTTTATAGAAGTCCCTGACTCCTTTTCAACAGATTTCTTGAATTGTTGAAAAAATCCAAATGCTTCAGATTTCAGTTGAAGAAAGAATACCCACATATTTCGTGAGTAATCATCCACGAATAACTAAAAATACCTCTTACCCCCACAACTGTTGGGAGTGAAGGGACCGCACAGATCGGTGTGAACCAACTCCAAAGGTTTCTTTGCTCTTATAGAGCTCTTTTCAAAAGGCACTCTATGTTGCTTTTCTGCCAAGCAGTCAGAGCAAACTGGTAAAGTGGTAGAAAGGGAAGGAAGACCCTTTACCATTTCATACTTACTTAACTCAAGTAAGTAACCAGAACTCAAATGTCCATATCTCTTGTGCCATAGGGAAGTTGCCTCCTTTATAGAAGCAATCATGGCTACATCTAGAGAAGAGATAGTATCTAGGGAAAATAAGTTGTATTTATATGAAGCGGTTGCAATGTTCTGACCTCTCCTGGTGATAGAACAACACTTCTTGCCCCCCTCAACACTAAAATTTACAACCATATTTTTGTCCAAAATTTGTGTCACTGACAATAAGTTGTTTTCCAGTCTTGGAACATATTGGACTTTCTCAATCTGGCACTTGCCATCAGGAAGAGTGACAGAGACCGTTCCTTCTCCCTAAACCTTGTAGGTTTTATCATTGACAATAGTGACCGGTTTGCCCTCTTTGGCCTCAAAAGACTCAAACCATGATTTGTCACCAGTCATGTGCTTACTAGCTCCAAAATCAACATACCATATAGGATCCATCTGCTTGGACACTGTGGTAGTCATGAGAACTTTGTGGGCTCTCTCAGAATCCATGTCAGATTCTTCAACAACAACATTCACTTGTTGTTTGTTCTTTTGTGGTTTGTTTCGACCTTTCTGTTTTGATTATTTATTCTTATGCCAACATCTATTTGTATCATGACCTTCTTTGTCACATATCTTGCAATATCTCTTTTTCTGTTGAGGTTGTTGAGTTTTTTTCCCTTTTGAATCCTTTTGTGAATTCCCCCCTTTTGAAAATTACCCTTCTTCTGGTTCTGCCCTTTCCTATTGATGTAGAGGACAGTGTTAGAAGAATCATCTCATTGTAGTTGACATGCCTCCTCCTCTTGAAGCATATTAACCAATAATACAAAAGTAACTTTCCATTGCGATAACTGAAGGGAAGTAATCAACACCCGATAAGAATCAGGTAAAGCTCTCAATACAATTGAGGTAAGGAGCTTGTCATCAACTGGTTCACCCAAAGAATTCAACTTTGCTTTCAATTCAGACACTCTACAAAGAAAAAATTCAACCTGTCTCCCCTGCTTCATGCTTAGACTATGTAATTGAGATTGAAGAAATAGAATAGTGGAATCATTCTTTCCCTCATATATAGTATTAAGGGCATCCCATGCCTCTTTACTATGTTCATAGTCAGCAATATGGGGTTGAACTTCATCAGACACAACAAGCAAAATGAGCACTTTTGCTTTGTTTTCTTTCTTATCAAAGTCTTTTTGAGCAATAGATGGAGCTGTAGCACCACCAGCAGATAAATGTCTTGTTGTTGCTCTAGATACAACATCCCATAAGTCATCCATTGCTAGGATTGCCTTCATCTTGTTTTTCCATGGTGTGTAATTAGGACCTTTCAATAACTGATGAGAATCAGTCATTAACTTTGTAGAAATGGTGAAGATTCCTTAGAACACCAATTGGTCCCCATTTCAATATACCTTTTTCTAGGCCATTATACCGTACAAAATACCTGCCCCTACGTGAGGGAAATTATGGGTATTTAGAAAGAAAAAAAATCACCTGCCCTTACGTGAGGGAAACTATAGGTAATTTTTAGAGATCATACGATACGTGATACTTAAGCAGTACTGAAAAGGAATAGTCTTGTTGATGGCACCTACCATAGAAAGTCTGCAATCCTCATGCATGGGGCGTAACTTCCCCTAAACACTTTGGATTTCAGAACTTTCATCAGGATTTACTCCTAAACACAAGAACTATTAGGGTAATGGATGGAGTAAAAAAAATGCAAAATGGCAAACTTATCTCTCCCCAACGATTTATAGAGAACAAGCTCAGACGTCATTTTGGCAGCTATATTAGGTGACGGATACAGTAGCGCAATCACGACAGATTTACCTGTAAGTGCTGGCCAGAGGTATCACAAATACCAAACGTTCTAGTGCAATAAATTGCATGGATGGGTTTTAATTATTCTGGGGACTTAGGGAGTGAATTTGATTTTAACTTTTAATGTTATAGTGCAAAAAATCAAATATGCAACATACAACATAAAAAGTGCCCACAAAAATAAACCACTAGGTGTCGGGCACTGTCAAAAATGCACCTTTACAATAAGCCAATTTACCTTAAAAACATACTCATCATCCCCCCCTTTTTCTTCAAGTTTTGAAAAAAAAATGGTGCTTTAGAAAAAAAACACCTCCCCTTTACTTTGGCAAATATTCTAATTTAATGTAAGTTTCTAAATAATTTTAGTAATAATCTAATTAATAATAAAAATACTTTTGTTTTAAAAAAAAATCATAATTTAAAGAATATGAGTAATTTAAAAAAAAATGATTTTTTTTAAAAACAAAGAATATTAATATATTAATTAAAAAAAATACTAAAATTAATAAAGAAAAACTTAACAACAAATTAAAATAAAAAAATTACCTCATTGGGGTTGATTCGAAGGGGTTTGAACCCCTGACTTCACGGGCGCTAGCCTGGTGCTCCTGCCAGCTGGGCTAGCATGCCCGTTGAGAGGGAGAAGGGAAGATTTTCCCTTTCGTCCCTTGTAACCCTCGTGGGGAGCAAAAAAAAGATTGTGGGACTTTAGTCCCACATTGCTCCCATGGGGTGCATGAGGGGGGAATAAAAGGGAAGATTCCCCCCTTTATACGTGATTGCCTTCGGGCAATCATGACACCCCTTTTGCCTCGCCATGTGGTAGGGGTCAGGTCCGCGTCGGGTCACGTGGCGACCACATCAGTCCACGTGGCGGTCCAGTCCAATCCAGCGTCCAAGTAAAGCTGCCACATCAGTCCACATGGCGGTTATGTCTAGTCAACGTCGGTCCAGTCAGCGTCTGTCCAGTCAGCTGCCACATGTCAGTCCAAGTGTCGGTCTAACCTCAAGAAATGTGTCGAGTCAGAACCAATCTGGATTGACCTCGAGATCTGTTCCCATGTACAGTCAGGTCCAGCGTCGGTCTAGTGTCAGTCGATCTGACCTTGGGAAATGTGTCGAGTTGAATCCAATCCAAATCGACCTCAAGATCAGTGTCCAATCAATCGCAATCATCAGATCTCGAGATCTGTGCTCGGTCAAGCCAGTCCAACCGCCCTCATTTCGAGTGCAAGTCTAGTTCTGACACCTCGGGATGCATGCCTAAGCAGGTCTAGCCTTACCTCGATAAATGTGCCCATGTCTACGTTGGTATCCTATCAGATCTCAAAAAACATGATGTTGAGGTCAAGAAATGCTACTAGCTCTAATACCATGATAGCGAAACAACCAAATTTGATTAATCATGTCAATTTTATATAGTACATTGCAGCTCTAAATAGGCCCAAAGGGTGTGGAACCACCCGAGGCCAAAATAGGGTTTGTTAGGAAAATAACAAAATGCCCTAAAATAAATAATGAAATATAATGCTAATTAGGATACGCTAACATACAGGTCATTTTATGTCAGTCACCTTGTGATAGTCGCCTTGTGATAGTCATGTTATGACAGTCATGTTTTTCCAGTCGCATCTACTGGTCACCTTCTATCAGTTGTCTTGTGATAATTGCCTTATGATAGTCACCTTGTGATAGTTGTCTTGTGATAGTTGCATTCTATCAGTCACGTTCTACCAGTCGCCTTTCTTGTCCGTATTTTATCGATTATCTTCTATCAGTCGCCTTGTGTCATACACCTTCTATCAATCGCCTTATGACATTTGCCTTGTAATAGTCGCTTCGTGATAGTCGCTTTGTGTTAGTTGCCTTGTGATAGTCACATCATGACAATCTATTCTATCGGTCGTCTTGTGTCAATTGCTTCTACCACTTGATTTTTGCAGTTGCTTTATGTCAGTCATCTTGAGACTATGAGTGATGCTGTCAAGGTTACCTATATATAGTGGGGATAAAAGAGGCGAATTGGGCAGGATAATTTTTTTTAAATAATTTTGGGGCAAAATTTAGGTGAAAAAAATATTGTAGCAGGGTGAATTTACCCTAAAATATTAATTTCGTAATTTTTGGGCGAAAGGGCCGACCTTTAGGGTCCCAAAATTAGTAAAATAAAAATTGTTAAAATCATAAAATTCGCAATAAATTACGAAATTCGCTCTTGTGCATAACCCTGTTTGTTTCCTTTAAAAATATTTTCATCCATTGTTGCTCAAGATAATTCAAAAGTCTAAGTGGGATAAAATACGACTCTTCTAGATGCTTCTAATGCAACCATACTTTTCTTATACTATATGCATTTTTTAACTTACACACAGAGAAAAGACATACAAAGCACATTCTTAATCAAGAGTTAAATCAAAGCTCAGACATTACTAGTTCTAATTCTTACACAAACAAACAATAAACAAAGGCTTGCTCTCCTTCAACATATAAAACAATTCACATAATCCAACTATTATGTAAAGTTGTTCCATTATCTCATGCTCCAACTTAGGCGTGCATTCTGTGATAGACAAACTAGTCTTCAACATATGAAATAAGAATCTATATAATAGAATACAAATCTGAAGGTGCACTCTCTTACAACCAATTGATATAAATGAAGACATATTTACTTTCCCATTTCACTTTTATCAACGAACGATAAGCAATTTGTCACAAATTTATCCAAGAAAATGTATTACAATCACGGTTTCTTCACACAAACAACAAGAAATTTCTACAATAATAACAATCAATTTCAAGGTAAAACAATCCAACATGACAAAACTCAGCAGTATCTTTTGCAATATTCATTACGATTCTACTTCCGGTTTTCCTTTTTTTTTACACTCTACCTTCTTTTTTCGTAATATTTCTCTTTCACACTAGAGCTAGTTTCATTTTTTTCCCCTTCTTTCAACTAAGCAATTTATTCCTTTTTTTTTTTCCATTATCTCGAAAACTCGGAACCCTTATCCCAACATAAAAGCATACAAAGAGACAAGCCAAAAATAAGTTAATACCATCAAAAAGTACACATCCACACTCATCATGACAAGGTATTGAGGAATCAATTTCTACTTCATTTCATTTTATTCTACCACAACTTTAATCAACAAAATTATAAGTACACAACCAAAAATTATAATTTATATTTTAATTACTTTTATTAGATTTTTTTTTTTTATAATTTCCATTATTAAAAAGTTACTCTTATCATCATCACCACATAAAACCATATGCATACCTCTTAACAAGCAACAAACAATCAAAACCTAACCCAATAATACAAAGAATCAAAACATAAACCAAACAATAATGCAAATTGTAATACGTAAAGCACTAGTTTGAAGAAAATGCAAATACAATTAGTTAATTAACATTTACAATTGTAGGTCGGCATAAAAAGGGAAAAGAATGCCAAAAATATAGTATAGCATTCTGATATGCTAAATAAAGTTCTCCTATTGCGTGGCTTGCTGGTGAAAGGGACGAATAATACGAAAGAAGCTTCTAGATACGTCATGTTTGAGTTTGACTACTATTGCAGTAACTTCTTCACTATCTATCCACCAGTACCACTGCTGAGTCAAGTCAATCAATCATAGATTGAACTGAAGAGTACTTACATCTTCGCCTCCACATTAATTACATAACATACAGCCGCCGTATTAATCAGAGGCTTTAATATTGTTTCTGTTTCTGAATGGTTGCAAAATTGTACCATGACTCCATCAAAGCATTAACCTGCTAAAAAAACTCCTAGTTTTGTCATGGTTTTGAGATATTTTGAATGCTTAGGAGCTTTTATGGGTCTTGTGTACACTAAACTTTAAAACAGATAGAATCTAAAACTTCAAAAAGCATGCTGGCAGAGGAGGTCGTCGTACATTGCAAAATTGGAACGTAAAAAAATCGGTGTTTTGATTCAACAAATTGGTTTGGGTATATATGACCAGAAAAAGAAAAACACCAAGCAGATAATAATGAAGAAGAAGGAAGCAAAATCCGAATAAAAATCCAAAAAGCTGCACACTTGTGACAGAAAACCTTTTACTGAAGAATGGCAAGTAGAGGGAGGTCGACAAGATGAATGTGTGTATGTACGCGCATTATTAAAGAGTTGGTGAAAGATGAAACTATTCAGAGTACATGGCGGACATAGAAGAAAAAGATGAACGTATACGCAATGTGTATGTGCATGGATGTAGAGACATGCATGCATCCCTACTGTAATAACGTCGCTTATAATTAGCTTTTAATGCTATCTATTCTTCTGCATTTTTTTAAGCACATAGGAATCCGTTACATTCATAGTTATTTTCTATCAAGTAAGGTTCTTGGGTTGTTTTCTTGGGCTGCTTATAATCCCTGCGGATTCTTGTTAAGTTAACCCGGTGTGAGATGGTGACAGCCGATTGTTAACCCAGTATGAGATGACTACCCATCCAAACTAGCACTTAGCACTTACCAATCCACTATCCTTAGCATTTTTTTTAACTGTTCTTTTTTATTATTGTTAGTAGTGGTGTATAATGGAGGTATTGATAAATGGAGGGACCACTGTAAAGGATTAGCAACGGTAGATGCCTGCATTTATCCTCTTTGACCCGTAAGTTGAGTGGACGACGCCCCCTCACTTATAAGGAGAGCTATGCGCGAAGGAAATATGAGATGTGCAATAGCAATGGCAAGGGCAATGAAGGCGCTCCAGTTAATGTGTATGTTGAGCGTTTTCGGCGGTTACATCTGGCTAAGAGCGGAAGGGGCGGATGCGCGGCTTGTGATAGCACACTACATGCTCTATGCGCCTGACAGCGTAGAGGTGCTCAAGCAGGAGATCCGCCTCGCACAGAGCAGAGGCGTGGACACCTTTGCCCTTAACAGCAACGAGTGGCAGCAGGAGGCGGCCAAGGAGGTGGGCCCCGCTTTCAAGGTGTTGTTCTCCGCCGACATCCACAAGGACGGCAACGGTAACCTTACCCCAGAGCAGCTGGTGACGATGCTCACCCGCTACGCCGATCACCCGAACCAGCTCAAGTACCGAGGCAAACTTTTCTTCACTGCCTGGCTGGGCAGCTACGACTCGTGGTGGAGTGAATACGGCTACTCCTCCGCCCTCAGCGGATGGCAGGACGTGTTTCAGAGAGCCGGCGGTAGGAATAAATTCTTCTTTGTGCCCTTCTTCGCCACAGACGGCTCCTCCGGGAGTGTGCAGGACACCATAGACAAATTCAAGGATGTGATCGATGGCCTCTTTGCTTTGGGAGACCTATGCCTGACCCTTCTTAGCCCCGGACTTCCAGAACCCTTCCGACTCAAAGGACCGAAACTATCTGTCCACGTGTAACACCAAAGGGAAGGTGTACATGGCGAGCCCCAGCCCCTGGTTCTTCAAGAACATCGAGGGGACCTGCTGCTCCGACCTGTGCAAGGCCAAGGATGTAAGCTGTGGCTGCCAAGTGAAGGGCAACTACCTAGGGTCTGCCCTTTGGATTAAAAAATGGGAGCAGCTCATAAAACTCAACCCTCCACTCCTTGAGATCGTGACGTGGAACGACTGGGTGGAGAGCTCCTACGTGGCACCGCCGCTCAGCCAGGCTGCTGCTGACGTCGCCGGTTTCACGCACCGTGCTTTCTTGGAGCTGGGCCAATACTACATTCGTTGGTACAAGACCGTATCATGCAGTTCCATTGTACGAGTGCAGATCATAGTCATATAATGTATCATGCAGTTCTATTGTTAAGAGCTTCTTCTTGAATCGTCTTCTTTCTTCTTCTTCGCCTTCCTGTTCTGCTTATGCAGAATATTTGTCTGTCTACCGTGCGTCTCTGATATGACAAATCCTGCATTTTAAATCCCGGCAGCCTTACTTTCTTGTCTCAGCATTCGCCATTAAAAGAGATTAACAATGCCTCCGTCTATTCACAACACATGCATCTCGGGGCCCTTGAAGTTTTGCCTGTACAACTCTGAACGCTCATTTCGTATACGTTTGTTATCGAATCTTCAAACCTACGCCTGCGCTCATTCCCCCTGCATTATTATCATCATTGCTATATCCCAGATCTGCAGAGGGAGAGAAATTGCCATAGCCGAGTCCCATGATTGAAGAAAATTAAGCTGCTGATTCCCTTTGGGTTTTGCAAGTACGTCTATGACATACTTCGGATCTGACCACACGAGGAACGTTGGCTTCTGAAAGAGTTGCAGACATGGATTGCGTGCGTCCCAGCGACCTGAAGGATATAATGGCGCAGATGGATCTATACGTTCAATAACGGTTTCATTGATTCTTCTCCTCCGCCTCTGTTCGACCAATTCGCCGCGGCATTTGAAGGGCTCATCAATCCCTACAATCGCAGCCGAAACTTGGCGGAACTTCAGGCCGGGAACAGCAATCCTGCGTCTGCGCCGCCTCGTCGGAAGACTGGAGAACATCCAGCAGCGTCAACAGCAACGACGGTGTCCAAGACTCCACCATGAATCCGTGCGCGGCAGTGCAGGCGGCTCCCCCGCCGAATTACGTCACGGCGTCCGCGGCCATGGCCGATCAAGCTGCCTACGCGTCGGAAGACGGCGGCTTCGGCAACTACGGCACCACGGCGGCGAGCATGGCGGCGATGCGGGAGATGGTATTCAGGGTGGCAGCGATGCAGCCTATAAACACAGATCCGGAGAGCTTCAAGCGGCCCAAGCGGCGGAACGTGAGGATTTCCAAGGATCCGCAGAGCGTGGCAGCGCGGCACAGGCGCGAGAGAATCAGCGAGAGGATCCGAATTCTCCAGAGGCTGGTGCCCGGCGGCACCAAAATGGACACCGCCTCCATGCTGGACGAGGCCATTCACTACGTCAAGTTCTTGAAGAGGCCGGTGCAGGCGCTCGAAGCCGCGGCTGCCTGAGGCGGACACTTCAATTATCCGAACCACAATCCGGGTCTGAATTACGCAGCATTTTCCTCCTCTCCCTTCGCCGCTCCAGCATTCTTGGCAGCTGGTCCTAACAATTCCAGTTCCTTAAGAGTCTGTAATAATCATCTAATGTGATTATTATTACTACTACTTAGATAAACACTAAGATAATCATAGTTCGGCCATTTGACATTGTTGTCTTTATAAATGTTAAAAACTATTCGAGTTTTTTAGCTCTTAGGTTAGCTACTGCAAGCATTCCCACAATCGCCAATTCCGAATCAGTGTGTATATATTAATTCGATTGTGTATGTGGGTGAGGAATTCGAATGCGGCCGAATCAGTGATGATTGATTTAGTACTCAAACATGAAAAATTGAATGAATGGATGCTTGCTGTGGAATCCAAATTTGTGTACGTCAGGATGGTTTGTTCTCCTATGATTAGATCAGTTTATCCAATTTTAGCTCATTTTATCCAATTTTAGATCATTTTATCCAATTTAGATCAGTTTATGCAATGTGGGTAGATCTGTTTATCCAATTTTTGCGTTTAAATACAAGATTACTGTTCTAGCGATGGTTTTTGCGTCGATGCTTCTTCCTTAAACAAAGGTTGTGTCAAAGGGTATGGCAGTGATGCTTCTAATTGCTTACGGTGCTGGAATAGTTGCACTTTCAATAATGAGCAGAAGGTGACGTTAGCGACTATAAGACAGAGAATCTGACAGCATATTTCATTTTAAGAATCTAGTGCTGCCTTGTCTATTTTAAATTTCAAATATAATTTACAAACGGTGTATTGTATTTTATTCTGTTTATTGATTGATGATGATAGCGTAACGGGTAAGCATTGTCTGAGATTTGCAGGAAAATATATGTATTAAAACCATTTCTCACTTTATAATTTATTATATGGTTTTAATTTACATCATTGGTTGGTACGTTGTGTTGCGTGATGTGAGTTGAAATAGACCTTTCTTTGTATGTGTCAACATATACTAATGATTTTCATTTTCTAAGCAAAGAAGTGAGTTTAGCTGGTTATAGTAGCATATTACCCAGGCAAATTGAAAATTTTACTAATAGAATTTGAGAAGGAAGTTACTAGGAAAATATGATCTTTGAGAAAGAAGTTCATACGTTTATATTAAACATGAAGCTTTTGGTTGAACCACTATATTAGCTATCAACCAAAATTTATTGTGTCACGGACGGGTAAAAGTACAGAACTTAAATAGAGATTAGTGGACCAAATGTAAGGTAGCCGGAGGACCATTCACCATAGCTAGACTATTTTAACTTCTCCACTATTTGTACAGTGATACTAAAAAGATAAGAGAGTTGGTTATAATAAGTAATTGTTAAATACATAATTCAATTCACAAACAAAAACAACGTCCATTTAAAACAAAAGCCAATAGTTACAATTCTATGGCATTTGGTAGAGTGCATTGCAAGAGAACCTCACGAGAACCTCACCACTTCAGGGATCTATTATAAATTTATTCACTATCCTCCATAAATATAAGCATAGTAATTGCCATCGCCTTCAAAATCACTATTGACAAATTTCTCTTCTTTGAATTTTGTAAAGATAACTTTTTAACTCCTTTATCTCACATAAATGTGATATCCACAAGTATTGGACCCAATATCATTGTATTTGCAAGATTCATGCGTTATGTGTGAAGGGCAAGGGCTATTAGATGGAGTTGGTGCTGACTAAATCCAAGTTGTAGGTGAGCAACCAAGTCCAAGACCAAATCGAAGTTGTAGGTGAGCTTTGGATTTTTTTATGAGATGGTTTTTTTTTTTTGTACTATAAAAGTGTTATTAGTTTTTTTTTTAATATATACATAGAGGAATCAACAACTACCTTTTATTTTTGAATAACTGGTCACAAGTTCAATTGTATTACTTTCAATTATAGTGTCACATCATGGTATTACCACTATAACCCCTATCTCGCCTTGGTCACATCATGGTATACCACTATAACCCCTATCTTGCCTTCGTAAACACGATCCAAAGTGAGGGAGATTTCGAATGGCTCAAGGTTGGTACCGCCATCATCAAACTGGTGCACACTTAGCGGACTCAAGTCAGTATACTACCTTTGCCCTGGATTAGGCATACTTGCGAGGTTTGAACCTAGGTTTCCTCCTTATAAGTGTCAACTTCTTACCAATCCACCTAGCCCTCACAATCATTACTACTTTTATTTTAAGTGTTATGATGCGTTGGTATTCTTAGTGAATTACCATTTGTTAATATTATGTTAGTTATGATGATAGAATATAATCATTTAGATTAATTTTTAAAAGTGATTATTATTTTTATTTATTTATTTATTTTATTATAGTCTTACTATTTCTAGAGACAACGATGAATTATCATTTGATAATATTATGTTGTGTATGATGTTGGAATATAACCATTTAAACCAATTTTTTTAAGTGTTTTTTTTTTTAATTATAGTCCTATTACTTTTCTATTATGGGTTATATACCATATTTGGGTCATTTATTATGCTCCTTATATCAAATTTTAAACTCACGAGAGTTACATTTTTTTTGTTCTGATCATTTTAATATTTTTTTGTTCTAACCATATTAATAATTTGAATCGATCATGAATTTGATTAAGATACCCTCTTTTAATGATAGTATTTCTTATTAAATTGCTTGAAAAAATGAATTTGTTCATGGACATGCACTTGAAAGATAGATTATTCTAATACCATTTATCCAAAAATGATAATATCCACTGATTTAAAACTCAAAAAATAATTTTAAGAAAGATCATGAAACAATTCAATTAATAAATAATAGAGTTTAACAAATTAGAATAGATTTATATAAGCAAAATAACATAAGGATTTTATTGCTTAGACAATAGTGTAGGATGTAAGTAAACTCTTTGAAGACATGTGAGGCTATAACATTACATCCAATACTAATACTTTCTACATTTACAAGATCTCCCTTTATATAATAATTGGTATATTAGAAATTTATTGTGTTGAAACTAGAGGATCACCCATATCTAAATATGGTGGTTCACCTTCCATGAGTTAGAAGGTCACCCGTATAGAAATGTTGTTATTCACCATATTTGAGTTACAAAGTACACATAAAATGAAAATTACACACGTATACCTTATCCTTTTATGTGTTATCTTCTAATGATGTGTCAACATAGCTAAATATTCATTTTGGCTATGAAAATATAAAATTAAAAAATTATTATTTTAAGTAAATATTTTGTTTTACATTTTTAGAGCCTTTAGAGCATTTTTCCACAAACATGTCACCAAATTTATCTATGAGAGAGTTGCCCACAAAACAAATCCTCTATATTATTTTTAATGCTTATTGGATGAATAAAAGTAGAGTCCCAAGCACAACATTAAACCCCTAACAGTGTAGTTAGTATTAAAAATATATTTTTGGGCATAAAGCCATGTTGTAAAAGGCTCACATACCTAAATTATTCAACCCCACTTAAAAATCAATGGCACTCATTGTGTAAAATTTTGATATCAGGTGGTGATAGTGTCATCATTAGAGATGACAAAGGTAAAATCATCCTTGTATTTGCTAAAAATATTAGCATCCAAAAAAATCATGTGGTTGAAGCCAAGGCTTTCTACCAAGGACTATCCATCCAAGATGACCTTCATCCTCAAAACCTAATCATTGAAGGAGACTCATTAAATATCATAAACTACCTCAAGGTGTCCTAGATCCTTGATTAAAGATTTTACAACCTCACTAAAGAATCTAAGAGGCTCTTGCAAAACCATAACAATATCTTAATCCAACACGTGTATAGAGAAGGCAACAAAGCTACTAACATTATGGTCAACTTGGACCTAGACGAAGAGACTATTCATGTGTGGTGGAAAATTTTTTCTCAATCCCTCAATGACATCACCATTAGAGAAGGTGTTATATTATTGTAATGCTACCCTTTGGAACAACTGGATTTCTAGAGTTTGAGGAAGTCTCAACAAAGTCTACATCATTAGCCCTAGTTCTCAATATAAGATCATCTATTCAAATATTTATCCTTTGGGCCCACACAAGTGTAGCACCCATCTTTGGGATATGAAGTCCATCTCCACTATGCTACTGATTTCTCATTTTTCATGCACTGATTCTTGTCTTATTATAATTACATCATTGGTAAAATAACCCATCCCACCTTTATTTTCATCAGTCATTTTTAGAGTACCTCTAAGAGTAATCATTTCCAAGAGGCACTTCAAGTCATTCATGCCTTTGTATTGCATATCACAATAAAATTCCTTAATATTATTTTCAAATTTGTCCTCCTCATTGGTCTTGAAGATTTCAATCCAAGTTGGGTACATGAGTTTAAGCTCTCTAGGGATGGTACTGCCCATCAATGGTTCTAGAGTGCGGCAACCTCTAGAATTGAAAATATGTGTATCCCACAAGATTTAGACCATTTGGTATCCCCTACATGATTTAAATTTACCCATAGGATTGACCAATATCATCATAATTATTTTTCTCTAATTTTCATTTGAAGGTGAGGGTCCACTGCAATTCCTGAAGCAAGACATTTTTTCTTAGAGATGGAAATTTTGGAGTCTAAGTCCCTTCATATCGATGTAACAGTTGAGGAAATCCTCACCAATCATGGGTTTATACTCTTCCTAAGAAAATTCTATGAGAGAAACTCAGAAATATTTGATGAAGCTACTCAAACATGAGATAATAGTTGTTTTGTTGCTTGTAGTATCAAATTCAAGATTAATGTATGTATTCTCATGAAGGTGATGAAGTAGTTGTTTATCGTGACAAAAATTTGATGATAGACGAGTTAAATTTATTCATGAATAAGGGTAACAAGTTAGGAAGAAAAAAGGGTGGAATCATTAGAGATTCCATCCTAGTCCCTTGGAATAGAGTTATGTCTCCTATAATACAGTATCTCACTATTGACAAGATCAATTATCCCTTGTAAAGCTTCCACCTGGACTTCCTAAACCATATTATAAATATTAAGATCATCAATACCCCTAATTATTTGTATAAGTCAACAAAGCTCTCTATTGATAATATCAAGAAGGGGACCTCCATGCATCTAATTCATCAAGACCTACACCTGATTCTTTACAAGTATTCTCTCGATAAAGAGACTCAAAAATATACTATGTTATGTATTAGCAGTCCCATTGATCCCTCCTTTGTTATGATTCTAATCTTGGAAAGCCTTAAAAATGACATCGTGAGCGAGGGAGGAGCAATGGATATAACCTCTACTAATAACACTAAGACTAGAAGGATGTTGATCTTTGGCTTAAATTTTGATGATACTCTCTAGTCAGTAAAATTTGAGCCTCATAGGTATTCTTACAAAATCAAACCTCTAGGGAGAAATCTAAGCGTGAATAAGCTATGGTTCGATTGAAGTAGGTAGATTCCCAAAGTAGACTTTGCACCCATCAAAGTTAAGGTGCCGATATCTATATCTAATGCGACCAAAATAACCTGATCTCTTATTTATGAGGCTATAAATATGGTCAATGATATCATGTGTTAGAAGGGTGTTCGCAACTAGGTGGTTTGCAAGGATTATGATGCAAGTAATGAAGACCACGAGTTTGAGTAATAGCCTTCTCTGAAGATATTTATTTTTGGTTGTCCTCTATGGGTCTTTCATCCCCTATTTTTATGTTCCTCTAATGTCCCTTGTTCCTCTTGTTAGTGTCTTTGGGAGAGCCCCCCTATTTTTGATGGTGTCTTTGTGCTACTAAAATATGATATCTTGGGTTTATATAAATCACTAGTTTCTTTATTGTCATTAGTCCCATGAAGACCATCTCCTTATACATCCACTAGTGTAAAAGGTTTTGAGATCCCTTTCAAAACCTCCTCCTCCAATCTATCAAAAAGAAACTTTGATAGTAGGTGTAAAAATTATTTATTTATCTATTTTTTAAGATTCATTCTCTTAGTGATCAATTTTTCCTAGCTTGACAACTTTGTACATCTTAGTCAACTAATTCTAGTAGTCTTGGTTCATGTCTCTACAATCTAATCCTCCTCTAATGGTGCCAAGTTGTCTAGCCTATTTTTTTAATATCCAACTATTATGGTACTCTATAAGTGTCTAATAAAGATGGATGATAGGTCATAAGACGTTCAACACTAAATATGCAATGTAAACAAAGATAAAATAGAATATTATGTTAGATTTTTAAGTCTTACTACTATAAAATAACATAATTTAATAATATCATATAAGTCCCAAATATTAAATAGCCACAGTAATAAAGGTCAAATAACATACTTTAATGAGTTTTTGTCTAAGTGTGACTTGGTGGATTTAGACTTGAAGGGGGTAAATTTTACATGGACCAATAGGAGGTTAGGTAGTAATATGATCCAAATCAGACTTGATATAGCTCTTGTTTCTCAGTATAGGTTGCTCCATTTCAAAAATTTGTCTCTTAAAGCTTTGCCAAAGGTTGCCTCAGACCACTTTCCTTTATTGTTAAAAATTTGTGAGGATAGAAATATTAAGGGCAGACCTTTCAAATTTGAACTAATATGGGTTTCCCATCGTAATTTGGTTTAAAAATTTGATGAATGATGGAATGTTGACGTTAGAGGATCTAAAATATTAAAAAATTATTAGAAATTGAAATATGTTAAAAGAAATATAAACATCTAGAACAAAGAGGTTTTTGGGATCCTTAAAGATAAAAAAAAACAAGATTTTCTCTAGATTGGAAGAGGTGGAAAGGCATATTCAAAATTGGTATCAATCTAAGGATCTAGATAGATAGGAGAGAGAAATATTATGTTATCTTCATAATTATTTAGCCTAGGAGGAGATTCACTAGAAGCAAAAGTCTAGATAATTATGGATTAAGGAGGGAGATGTACAACATGTGGTTATTCCATCTTACTAGTATCAAACATAGAGTAGTGAATATAATTGGACTTCTAATATTAGAAAATTGAAGGGAGTTTTTAAAAGAGGAGGAAATTTAAAAAATTACTATAATCATTGGTCTCCAGTTTTCCTTTTTGTTTTACACTCTACCTTCTTTTTTACAATTTGTCCCTTTCACACCATAGCTAGTTTCCTTTTTTTTTCTTCCTTCTTTCAACTAAGCAAGTTATTCCCTTTTTTTTCCATTATCTCGAAAACTCGAAACCCTTATCCCAATAAAAAAGCATGCATAGGGACAAGCCAAAAATAAATTAATACCATCTACAAACATACATCCGCACTCATCATGACAACGTATTGAAGAATCAATTTCTGCTTCATTTAATTTTATTCTACCACAACTTTAATCAGTGAAATTATAAATGCACAACCAAAAATTATAATTTACATTTCAATTACTTTCATTATTTTTTTTTTTAATTTTCATTATTAAACATATCCACAACTAAATAAAAAATAGCTCCCATCCCATCATCATCTCCACATAAAACTATATACATACTAACAAACAATCAAAACATAACCCAGACAACAATGCAAAGAATCAAAATATAACCCAAGCAATAATGCAAATTGTTATGCACTATATGATATGTAAAGCACTAGTTTCAAGAAAATGCAAATACAATTCGTTAATCAACATTCACAATAGTAGGTCGGGATAAACAGGGAAGAGAATGCCAAAAATATAGTATAACATTCTCATATGCTAAATAAAGTTCTCCTATTGCGTAGCTTGCTGGTGAAACAGAACAAAATAATACGAAAGAAGCTTCTAGATACGTCATGTTTGAGTTTGACTACTTTTACATTAACTTTTTATATACATATCTGCAATATGCAAGGGAAAAGATTTGAACCTGGACCTCTCCATAACTAAAGAGTTTTAACTACTCACTTGTTCACCAACCCATAAACTGATGAATATAAACTCCAAGTGCTCAAAATACAAAGGCCCTGCAGCAGCTGCAACCACGATTTATACACATACTCACTCAAAATCAGCACAGAAACCAAAAAAAAAAACACAAAACAAAAAGGAGATTTCTCCACACCCAGAAACAGAAACTTCATTAAAACCATAATTGATTGGACCTCGCACTGCTTCAGCACACTACCCTTCGACATGAATTGGATAGCTATGCAGCGACTCATACGCGGTGCTTATCTTCGCCTCTACGTATGCCGGGCTCGTTCGTTCGTTAATGTTATATAACGTGTTACGATAAAGTTGGGGGTGCATTTAATGCATTGGGATGGGAAGACGATTCGAAGGGCGAGGCTGAGATTGAAAGGTGCATAAATGCTAATTTCTATGAGGCTGAGATTAAAAAGGTACAAGGGGCTGAGATTAGAAAGGTGCGACATTAGCGTAAATGCTAATTTCTATGGAGGCTGCTGCCGTCCGGCATGCCAATGGGCGTTCGCGGTGATTTATTTCCTAATATTTATTTCCGAATGTTCCGGAAGCTAAAATGGGTAAACGGTGATATTATGTGTCTCCTTCCAATACCAAGGACACGGGATCGACACGAGATTGAGCAGCCTAATGTTGTTGTGACTTAGGTTAAAAAATTATTTATCTATTTATTTATTTTCCCGAATTTTTGCCGAGTTTATCGCGAGTTGCGGAGAACTCGCGAAAATTAAGCAGTTTAGAGTGAGTTGCGAGTTTTCGAAACACTGGTCTGATGTATACTTAAAGGTCTGATGAATATTTAAAGAATTCAAATTAGATTTTCGTAGGATTTGATGTATATTTAAAGAACTTAGATCTTAAAGGTTTGATGCACACTTAAAAAATTTAAATAAAAAAAACTAACTCAAAATTTAAAATTAAATATTTTCTTAATAAATATTGAACAAACATACAAGTTGCTTACCTGCCCAAACCCATTAGTAACTATTCAAAAAAAGCTCATCTCTTAGAATACTTTAACCTATTTTTATGCATAAGATAATCTGAAATAGATAAAAGTTCAATTTAGAGCAAACTAAACTAAACAAAAACAAAGTCGATTTAACCCAAAAGCCAATAGATATAATTCTATGGCATTTGGTAGAGTGCATTGCAAGGGAACCTCACACTTCAAGGATCTATTATAGATTTATTAACTATAAATCATAAATATGAACATAGTAATTATTTTATGGAGATATAAATCATAACTATGGACATAGTAATTGTCATTGCTTTCAAAACCACTATTGTAAAATTTTCCTTCCTTCAATATTTTTTTGTTTAATTTTTTGAGCTTGGTAAAAATAACCTTTAACTCCTTTATCTCACATAAATGTCATATTCACAAGCATTGGACCTTAATATCATTGTATTTCCAAGATCCATCTATAATCATGTGCTTTATGTGTGAAGGGCAAGGGCTATTAGATGGAGTTGGAGGTGACTAAATCCAAGTTGTAGGTGAGCTTTGGGTCATAAAAATGTTATTAATTTTTTTATTTTAACTGTTATGATACATTGGTTTTATTAGAATAAGGTTAAATTTTCATTTGTTAATTTATTTTGTATATGATGTTAGAATATAATTATTTAGATTATTCTTTCAAAAATGATTATTATTTTTATTTATTTATTTATTTTATTATAGCCTTACTATTTTTAGAGACAAGGATGAATTATTATTTGATAATCTTATGTTGTGTATGATGTTAGAATATAATCTTTTAGATCATTATTTTAAAGTGTTTTTTTTTTAAATTATAGTTTTATTACTTTCCTATTATAAGTCATATACCACATTTGGGTCATCTATTATGCTACTTATATAAAAATTAAAACCCATGGTAGTTACATTTTTTTTGTTTTGACCATTTTAATAATTTGAATAGATCATGCAATTTATTAAGATATCCTCTTTTAATGATAGTATCTCTTATTATATTGCTTGAAAAAATGAATATATTCATGGACATGCTCTTGAAAGATAGACTATACTCTAATACCGTTTATCCAAAATTGATAATATCGATTGATTCAAAACTCAAAATATAATTTTAAGAAAGATTGTGAAACAATTCAATTAATAAATAATATAGTTTAACAAATTAGAATTGAGTTATATTAGCAAAATAACATAAGGATTTTATTGCTTAGACAATAGTGTAGGATGTAAGTAAACTCTTTGAAGAGATGTAAGGCTATAACATTACATCTAATACTAATATTTTTTACATATATGGGTGCATATCTCTTTATATAATAATTGGTGTATTGGAAATTCATTGTGTTGAAAATAGAGGGTCACCCACATGGTGGTTCACCTTCCATGAGTTAGAAGGTAACCCATATGGAAATGTTGTTATTCACCTTCTATGAGTTACAAAGTGCACCTAAAATGAAAATTACATACATATAACTTGTCCTTTTATGTGTTATCTTCTAATGATGTGTCAAAATAGCTAAGTATTCATTTTGGCTATGAAAACCTAAAAATAAAAAATTATTATTTTTAGTAAATATTTTGTCTTACATTTTTTGGGCCTCTAGAGTATTTTTCCACAAACATGTCACCAAATTTATCTATGATAGAATTGCCCACAAAAAAAAAAAATCTCTACAATATTTCAAATGCTTCTTAAGTGGATAAAAGTAGAGTCCCAAGCACAACATTATGCCCCTAACAATGTAGTTAGGATTTTAAAAATATTTTTGGGCATAAATCCATGTTGTAAAAGGATAACATGCCTAATAATTCAATTCCACTTAAAAATAAATGGTACTTATTGTGTCCAATTTTGATATTAGATGGTGATAGTGGCATCATTAGAAATAACAAAGGTAGAATCATCCTTGTATTTGCTAAAAACATTGGCATCCAAAAAAATCATGTGGCTAAAACCAGGGCTCTATACCAAGGAATATCTATCCTATATGACCATCGTGTTAGAAGTTAAAAAGGGTTTTACTAGAAAAGGGGGGTAAAAATGTTTTTACAACTGTAAGCTTTGGATCTTACCTTTTACCTTCATGGACAACAACTAACTCGACAGGATTGGACGACATGGATGGCAGGGAGTTAGACTCCTAAGTTAATTTTTTCTTTCCTCCCTATTATTCCTCCTTCCCCAAAGTATCTATATTATGGTTATTAATCTAGTATTTAAGCTTTGTAACCGAGGGTTTGAATAATGAATTTTATCACATTTTTTCATTGTGGTTAATAATCTCTAGCTCCTAACTTTGTGCCATTTCATTTCCAATATCTGGTATCAGAGCCGATGGACATGAATCTCGAGGAGCAGGCTAGATAGGCAAACACAGATCACGAGGAGGTCCAGGAGGCCTGCATATCGATGAGATCGAAGGAGGCCCGTAGGATAGCACAAATCTTAAGGAGATCAAAGCACACAGATCGAGGAGCTAACCAGACTGATACATGGTGAGTAGACTGACTGACATGTGGCAAGTAGACAGACTGATGTGGCAAGCAGACTGACTAACATAGACACAACAAGTGGCGAACACACATGGGAGATAGACGTGACACGTGGCGAACACACGTGGGAGACATATGATACACGTGGCTGACAGACATGGGAGATAGATGTGATAAGTGGCATGCAATAAGTGGCGGATGACAAAGGCAAAAGGCTCGATCGACGATCGCCCGAAGGCAATCGAAGACCTTTGTGTCTTCAAAGGGTTTTAAACCCTTACATTGGCTATGCACAGCCAATGTGGGACTAAAGTCCCATGTTTTATTTTGGAATTGCATGGCCGCTACAGTTCAAAGGAGGGAAGCCTCCTTTGGCTTCCATCGGGCCATGCAGTCTCGACTGGCTCGAGGAGCCAGCCTAAGACGTAGCCGCTCGCTTGATCACGGGTTCGACTCCCGCCCACTGCCTTTTTTTTATTGATTAAAGTTTTTTTTTTTTTTTAAATATTTTTAGTTTTAATTTTTTTTTTAAATTCAAATTTATTTCCATATTTAATAAATCAATTATAATTTTTTTTTTTTTACTTCTTCTAAAAGAACAATTATTATTTTTATTAAATAAGTTTATAATTTTTTTTTAAAGAAAATATAATAGTAGCAATTGCCTAAGACACAATTTTCTTGTAAAAGGTAAAGTTTTTGATTGATTCAGGGAATCATCAAATTGATATTAAAAATCCCGAGAGGCTTAATTTTGTAAAAAAAAAAATTGTAAAATTGTAACTAGGCATTGATGATAAGACCGAATGGTTGTTATCATGCCTTATGTGCAATTTTAGCAATAGCAAATACAGAAATATTTGATGACAGAGTAAGGAGTTACAGACTCTATGTTGTATTTAATGAACTTCAAAATGTAGTAATCACACATCAAAGGCATCCTGACTCAGGGTACGAGGCTGATTTTGAAGACAATTCATTCAGGAGTGAATTTGAGCAATCCAAATCAATTGCAATTGAACATCAAGAAATTGAGTATACTCATTATAGTAATTCAGTAGAATTTCTAGAACCAGATCCACCAGAGATCATTCTGATTAGCAATGATGAAGAAGAAATAGCAAAAAATTTTGTTCCTCAAGAAGTAGTAGCACCACAACAAGAGGAACAAGCCATCAGTGATAGAGTGAGTCAAGCTAGATTTGACTTAAATTTGTAATCTCGTCTTTCTTCTTTCTTCCTTCTTTCAAAAAGTAGAGTCCTTTTTTTGTAACCAAGAAATAAAAGTGTTTTAGAAACTATGGACTCAAGAAACAACATACCTATTCCAAAATTTAATGGATATGACTATGAGTATTGGTCTATCAAAATGAAGACCTTGCTCTTAGGGAAATTTTTATGGGACATAGTAGAAGAGGGTTACATAGAACCCACAAACTAGGCAATTTTAAGTGCCGCAAATAAGAAAACACTAAAATAAGGACAAAAGAGCAACTCTTCTGCTCTTTCTCATCTTCGATCAGTATTGGAGAAGAATATATTCTCTAGAATCATTGTTTGTACAACTGCACAAGCTGCATGGAAAGCTTTACAAGATGGACTCCAGGGTAGTGATCAAGTGAAGCAAGTGAGGCTTCAAACACTAAAAGGAGATTTTGAAAATCTTAAAATGAAAGAAGATGAAAAAGTAGGTGATTATCGTGTTAGTGTAAAAGAAATTGTTGATAAAATGGTTACACTTGGCGAAGATATTAATCCTAAGACAATTGTAACAAAAGTGTTGCGAACACTTCCAAAAATATGGAATCATGTTGCTATGATCATAAAAGAATCAAAAAATCTGTCCACTTTTTCATTTGATGCCTTAATCGGATCACTAATGTCTCATGAAGATAGATTACAGGAATTTACTTCCACCAGCTATGGAGGCGATGATAAAGCCTTCACCTCAAATTAAAATACTAGAAGAGGATATGGAAGAGGCCAAGGTAGAGGTCAGAGACAAGGTAGAGGCAGAGGCAACTCCAACAGAGGAGGCAACTCCAATAGATGAGGCAACTCCAACCTAGGAGGCAATCAAAACAGAGGTGGAAATCAAAATCGAGGAGGAAATTTAGGACGAAGTGGAAATCAAGGGTGAGGAAGTGACAAGTCCAAATTAGCTTGTTTCAACTGTGGCAAGACAGGTCACTTTGCTCGTGATTGCTGGTCAAAATCTTCTCAAGACAGCAGTAGTCAATATGGAACCTATGGAGAAGAAGATGAACAATCTAATATTTTTCTTTCATATGGTCAATCAGAACAGAATCTCAATTACACCTAGATTCTGGATACTGGTTGCTCAAACCATATGAGTGGTAGCAAAAATCTATTTGCTACTCTAGATTCCTCTTATACATCCCAAATCAAATTAGGGGATGATAAAGCTTTGCAAGTCAAAGGCATCGAAACCATAGAAGTTCCAACAAAATGAGGACTCAAGACAGTGAATGACATCTACTACACTCCAAAGCTTCAACACAATCTCCTAAGAATTGGGCAAATTATGGAGAACAATTACAAACTTGTTTTTGATGAAGGAAAATGTCTCATTATTGATAAAAATAATTGTAATCGAGTCATCACACAGGTTCCTATGACCAAGAATCGGTTATTCCCTCTCAATTTTGGTGATCTAGGGGGAGCTAAACTTGCAAATCTAGCCATAGACAATCCAAGTGTACTTTGGCACTTGCGATATGGTCACATTAATTTTGCTAGCTTGAAATTACTAACTTCTTAAGCTATGGTGACAGGACTTCCCAAAATGACAGAACATAAGGAAGTCTGCGTAGGATGTGCTTTGGGAAAGCACTCAAGATCAAATTTTTTGAAAGGACAAGCATGGAGAGCCAGTTATCCACCTCAGTTAGTACATTCAGACATATGTGGTCCAAAGCAGACAAAGAGTCTAGGAAACAATTCTTACTTTCTCACTTTCATAGATGATTTTTCTCGCATGTGCTGGATTTATTTCTTGAAACATAAAGATGAAGTTTTTGATTGCTTCATAGATTTCATGAACAATGTAGAGAAACAATGTGGGAATTATGTAAAACGTCTTCGTACAAATCGAGGAGGTGAATACTCCTCAACAGAATTCTTGGCATATTGTAAATCAAATGGGATCAAAAGGTAGTTCATCACTACTTATACCCCATAACAGAATGGTGTAACTGAAATAAAGAATTGCACCATTTTTGAGATGGCAAGAACAATGCTTTAGACTAAGCATCTGACTAATATGTACTAGGTTGATGCTGTAAGAACCAATGTATATATTCTAAATAGAAGTCCAACTTCTAGTTTAGATGGTGTCACTCCTTATGAGGGGTGGTACGAAAGGAAACCAAATGTAAAGCATCTCAAATTTTTTGGTTCTTTAGCATATGCACACATTCCTGATGAGAAGAGGAAAAAGCTTGATCCCAAAAGTCAAGCTTGTATATTTATAGGGTATTGTGAGTCTACTAAAGCTTATAGACTCTACAATCCCAAGACCCACAAGATTATCCTTTCCAGGGATGTAATTTTTGATGAAGGGGGAGAATGGGGTCATCAATTTTTTTTTATTGATGATGGATCCCAAGATGTAAATTCTACACAGATTCAGCAGGTACAACAAATGTCTCCAAAGAAGAAAGGGACACCCCCTCCAAGCTCAAGCAAGAGTACTACAGGTACATCAGACACCAGTGCAAGTCCTTCTCCACAAAGATCTGTAAGTTCTTCACCAATGGACATTGACTCTCCATCAAGAGGTAGAAGAACTTTACAACATCATCCATCATATCAAATGCTAGATCAAAATTTCCAGCGAAGATTCACTAGAGGCCAAGCTAGTGAAATGAATACAGTTTTGCAAAAACTTGAAAACTTGCAATTGTATGGGGATGATGACTCTCATGAACCTAGAGGAGATGAAGTCAATTATGCTTTATTTACTAGTTCACAGCTAGATCCAGCTAGCTATGAGAAGGCATGTAATCAAAATATATGGCAAGAAGCCATGGAAGAGGAAATCATCTCTATGAAAAATAATGATACTTGGGAGCTAGTCAAGCTACCCAAAGGTAAAAAATGTGTTGGATGTAAATGGGTCTACAATACCAAGTACAATGCTAATGGAAGCATCGAAAGGCATAAGGCGAGACTAGTAGTGAAAGGTTTTACTCAAAAATATGGCATTGACTACAAGGAAACTTTTGCTCCTGTTGCAAGACAAGAGATAGTCAGATCAGTTCTTTCCTTAGCAGCACATAAAGGATGGAATGTTCAACACATGGATGTAAAAAGTTCTTTCCTAAATGGATACTTGACATAAGAGATGTATGTTCAACAACCTCAAGGTTTCCAGGAACAGGGAAAAGAAAACCTAGTTTGCAAATTGAAAAAAGCACTTTATGGCCTCAAGCAAGCACCAAGAGCTTGGTACTCACGCATTGACGACTATTTCAGCAAGTTGGGATTCATAAGAAGCAAAAGTGAACCAAAACTATACTACCTAAAGCATGGAGTAGACATTCTCATAGTTTGTTTGTATGTGGATGATCTAATATTTATGGGTAGTAACACTAGAATGAATACGAAGTTCAAAAACTCCATGATGAAACAGTTCAAGATGAAATATCTTGGTCTAATGCGATACTTCCTAGGTATGGAAGTGCATCAATCAAATAGAGGGATATTCATATGTCAACACAAGTATGCTCGAGACATGATCAGGAAATTTTCCATGGAGCAGTGCAAATCATTTGCAACTCCAATTGGACATGGGATCCAATTGAGCAAGGAAGATGGAGCACCAAAGGTTGACATGCCCAATTACAGAATCATGGTCGGGAGTTTGATGTTTCTTACTAACACAAGGCCTGATATTCAATATGTTGTTTCTCTAGTTTCAAGGTTTATGGCAAGTCCATATGAGTTGCATTTACAAGCAACTAAAAGAATATTAAGGTATGTAAAAGGTACATTGGATTTTGGAATCCATTATCACAAATGTAATTCTATGAAATTAGTTGGCTTCAGTGTCAGTGATTGGGGCAGAAATATAGATGATAGGAAATCTACATCAGGGAACTATTTTAGTCTAGGATCAGGACTAATAACTTGGAGTTCCAAGAAGAAAACTGTTGTAGCATTGTCATCTACTGAGGCTGAGTATATAGCCATCACTCATGCTAGTACTCAAGCCCTATGGTTGAGAAAAATCCTTGAAGATATTGGAGAAAGTAAAAGTGGTCCAACTCGACTGTATTGTGATAATATCAGTGCCATTCAGTTGGCATACAATCCAATCCACCATAGTAGATCAAAACATTTCGATATGAAGTATCACTTCATTCGAGACATGGTGGAACAACAGATAGTTGAGCTAAAATATTACAACACTTTGGATAACATTGTAGATATCTTCACCAAAGGCATGGCTAAAGCTCAATATATAAAGCTAAGAGACTGTATAGTCAGTCCTCTCAACTTTAAGGGGGAGAATGTTGGAAGTTAAAAAGGGTTTTACTAGAAAAGGGGGGTAAAATTTTTTTTACAACTGTAAGCTTTGGATCTTACCTTTTACCTTCATGGACGACAGCTGACTCGACAGGATTGGATGACATGGACGGCAGGGAGTTAGACTCCTAAGTTAATTTTTCCTTTCCTCCCTATTATTCCTCCTTCCCTAAAGTATCTAGATTATGGTTATTAATCTAGTATTTAAGCTTTGTAACCGAGGGTTTGAATAATGAATTTTGTCACATTTTTTCATTCTGGTTAATAATATCTAGCTCCCAACTTTGTGTCATTTCATATCCAATACAACGTCACAACCTAATAATTGAAGGAGACTCATTGAATATCATAAACTACCTCAAGGGGTCCCAAATACCTACTTGGAGAGTTTACAACCTCATTGAAGAATCCAAGAGGCTCCTGTGCAACCATAACAATATCTTAATCCAACATGTGTATAGAGAAGGCAATAAAGTTGCTAACACTGTGGCCAACTTGGGCCTAAAATAAGAGAGTATCCATGTGTGGTGGGAAATTTTTTCTCAATTCCTTAATGACATCACCATTACAGAAGGTGCCCTATTATTGTAATTCTACCCTTTTGCACAATTGGCTTTCTAGACTTTGGGAAACTCTCAATAGAATTCACATCATTAGCCTTAGTTCTCAATCTAAGCTCATATGTTTGAACATTCATCCTCTAGGTCCAAACAAGTCTATCTCCACTATGGTGCTAATTTTTCATTTTTTCATGCATCAATCATTTTCCTATTATGATTGCCTCATTGGTAAAATGACTCATGCCACCGTGATTATCATTGGTTATTTTTAGAGCACCTCTAAAAGTAATCATTCCCAATAGCCCTTTGGGATAATCCTACCTTTGTATTGCATATCACAATCAAATTCCTTAATGTTATTTGTAAAGTTGTCCTCCTTCTAATTGGTCATGAATATTTCAAGCCAGGTTGGGCACATGAGTCTAAGCTTTCCAAGGATGATGTTTCCCGTCAATGTTTTTAGAGCATGACAACCTCTAGAATTGATAACATGTATACCCCATAAGATTTAGACCATTTGGCCTCCCTTGCATGCTTGAAATTTACCCTTAGAATTGACCAATATCATAAAAAAAAATTTCTCTAATTTCCTTTTGAAGGTAGAAGTCCACAATAATTCATGAAGTAAGTCATTTTTGCTTAGAGATGGCACTTTTGGAGCTTAATTCCCTTTAGATAAATGCAATGGTTGATGAAATCCTCACCAATCATGGGTTTATACTCTTCTTAAGGAAATTATATGAGAGCAACTCAGAAATATTTGATGAAGTTACTCAAACATGGAAAATGGTTGTGTTGTTGTTTGAAGTATCAAATTCAATATTAATGTATGTATGTTCATGGAGATGATGGAGCTATTTTTCATCGTGATAAACATTCGATGGTAGAGGAGTTAAATTTATTCATGAACATGGGTAACAAGTTAGGAAGATAAAAGGGAGGAATCATAAGAGAGTACCTCACAGTCCATTGGAATAGAGTTATATCTTCTATAATGTAGTACTTCACTATTGGCAAGATTAATTTTTTCTTGCAAAGCTTCCATCTGGCCTTCATAGGGATATTAAGGCCACCAATGCCCATGATTATTTGTACAAATAAATGGAGCTCTTTGTTGATAATATCAAGAAGGGGACCTTCATGCATTTGATTCATCAAGACCTACTCCTAATCCTTTATAGGGATGCTCTCAAGAAAGAGGTCCAAAATCCACTATGTTATGCATTAGCAGTTCCATTGACCCCCCTTTGTTTTGATTCTAATCTAGTAAAGCCCCAAGAAGGATATTATGAGAGAGGGAGGAGAAATAGAGAACACCTATACTAATACCACTAAGACTAGAAGGAATTTGATATTTGGATTGAATTTTGATGACACTCCCCAGTCAAAACAAGTTGAGCCTCACAGGTGTTCTTCCAAAAGAAAAATTCTAGGAAGAAAATGAAATAATCCCATCACCACAAAGAAAGAACAAGAGGTTCTAGAGGATTATTCCATGAAGCCAAAAAAGCTAAGGTTGAAGAAGCCCTGGTTTAGTTGAATGAGGTAGAGTCCCAAAGTGGACTTCACACCCATCAGAGATCTACCACTGAACCCCCCTAGGGTCTAGCTAAGATGCTGATATCTATATCCAATGCGACTAAAATGGCTCGATCTCTTCTTTAGGAGGCTATAAATATGATCAAAGATCTCAAGTATTAGAAGGGTGTTCGCACCTAGGTGGTTGGTAAGGAGTATGATTTAACTAATGAAGACCATGAGTTTGAGTAATTACCTTCTCTATAAATATTTCCTTTTAGTTGTCCTCTATGGGTTTTTCATCCCCTATTTTTGTGTTCCTCTGAGGTCCCTTTTTCCTCTTGTTAGTGTCTTTGGGAGAGTCCCCCTATTTTTGATGGTACCTTTATGTTGTTGCAAGATGATCTCTTAGTTTTATCTGAATCACTGGTTTTTTATTATCATTGGTCCCATGGATACCACCTCCTTATGCATCCACTAGTATAAAATATTTTGGGATCCCTTTTGAAACCCCCTCCTCCTTATGCATCCAAGGTTTCCTCCTTATAAGTGTCCAACTTCTTACCAATCCACCTAGCCCTCACAATCATTAGTACTTTTATTTTAAGTATTATGATGCATTGGTCTTCTTAGTGAATTACCATTGTTAATATTATGTTAGTTATGATGATAGAATATAATCATTTAGATTAATTTTTAAAAGTGATTATTATTTTTATTTATTTATTTATTTTATTATAGTCTTACTATTTCTAGAGACAACGACGAATTATCATTTGATAATATTATGTTGTGTATGATGTTGGAATATAACCATTTAAACCAATCCTTTAAAGTGTTTTTTTTTTTAAATTATAGTCCTATTACTTTTCTATTATGGGTTGTATACCATATTTGGGTCATTTATTTCTCTCCTTATATCAATTTTTAAACCCACGAGAGTTATATTTTTTTCATTCTAATCATTTTAATATTTTTTTGTTCTAACCATTTTAATAATTTGAATCGATCATGAATTTGATTAAGATACCCTCTTTTAATGATAGTATCTCTTATTATATTGCTTGAAAAAATGAATTTGTTCATGGACATGCACTTGAAAGATAGATTATTTTAATACCATTTATCCAAAAATGATAATATCGACTGATTTAAAACTCAAAAAATATTTTTAAGAAAGATCATGAAACAACTCAATTAATAAATAATAGAGTTTAACAAATTAGAATAGATTTATATAATCAAAATAACATAAGGATTTTATTGCTTAGACAATAGTGTAGGATGTAAGTAAACTCTTTGAAGAGATGTGAGGCTATAACATTACATCCAATACTAATACTTTCTACATTTACAAGATCTCTCTTTATATAATAATTGGTATATTAGAAATTTATTGTGTTGAAACTAGAGGATCACCCATATCTAAATGTGGTGGTTCACCATCCATGATTTAGAAGGTTGTCCGTATAGAAATGTTGTTATTCACCATATTTGAGTTACAAAGTACACATAAAATGAAAATTACATCCATATACCTTATCCTTTTATGTGTTATCTTCTAATGATGTGTCAATGTAGCTAAATATTCATTTTTGCTATGAAAATATAAAATTAGAAAATTATTATTTTAAGTAAATCTTTTGTTTTACATTTTTAGAGCCTTTAGAGCATTTTTCCACAAACATGTCACCAAATTTATCTATGAGAGAGTTACCCACAAAACAAATTCTCTATATTATTTTTAATGCTTATTGGGTGGATAAAAGTAGAGTCCCAAGCACAACATTAAGCCCCTAACAATGTACTTAGTATTAAAAAATATTTTTGGGCATAAAGCCATGTTGTAAAAGGCTCACATACCTAGATTATTCAACCCCACTTAAAAATCAATGGTACTCATTGTGTAAAATTTTGATATCAGGTGGTGATAGTGGCATCATTAGAGATGACAAAGGTAAAATCATCCTTGTATTTGCTAAAAATATTAGCATCCAAACAAATCATGTGGCTAAAGCCAGTGCTCTCTACCAAGGACTATCCATCCAAGATGACCTTCATCCTCAGAACCTAATCATTGAAGGAGACTCATTAAATATCATAAACTACCTCAAGGTGTCCAAGATCCTTGATTGAATATTTTACAACCTCACTAAAGAATCTAAGAGGCTCTTGCACAACCATAACAATATCTTAATCCAACACATGTATAGAGAAGGCAACAAAGCTACTAACATTATGGCCAACTTGGACCTAGAAGAAGAGACTATCCATGTGTGGTGGAAATTTTTTTCTCAATTCCTCAATGACATCACCATTAGAGAAGGTGTTATATTATTGTAATGCTACCCTTTGGAACAACTGGCTTTCTAGAGTTTGAGGAAGTCTCAGCAAAGTCTACATCATTAGCCCTAGTTCTCAATATAAGATCATCTATTCAATTATTTATCCTTTGGGCCCACACAAGTGTAGCACCCATATTTGGGATATGAAGTTCATCTTCACTATGCTACTAATTTATCATTTTTCATGCACTGATTCTTGTCCTATTATAATTACCTCATTGGTAAAATAACCCATGCCACCTTTATTTTCATCAGTCATTTTTAGAGTACTTCTAAGAGTAATCATTTCCAAGAGGCCCTTCAAGTCAGTCCTGCATTTGTCTTGCATATCATAATAAAATTCCTTAATATTATTTTCAAATTTGTCCTCCTCATTGGTCTTGAAGTTTCAAGCCAAGTTGGGTACATGAGTTTAAGCTCTCCAGGGATGATACTGCCCATCAATGGTTCTAGAGTGTGAAAACCTCTAGAATTGAAAACATATGTATCCCACAATATTTAGACCATTTGATCTCCCATACACGATTTAAATTTGCCCATAGGATTGACCAATATCATCACAATTATTTTTCTCTAATTTTCATTTGAAGGTGAGAGTCCACTGCAATTCCTGAAGAAAGACATTTTTGCTTGGAGATGGAAATTTTGGAGTCTAAGTCCCTTTAGATCGATGTAATAGTTGAGGAAATCCTCACCAATCATGGGTTTATACTCTTCCTGAGAAAATTCTATGAGAGAAACTCGGAAATATTTGATGAAGTTACTCAAACATGAGATAATAGTTGTGTTGTTGCTCGTAGTATCAAATTCAAGATTAATGTATGTACTCTCATGAAGGTGATGAAGTAGTTTTTTATCGTGACAAAAATTCGATGATAGATGAGTTAAATTTATTCATGAATAAGGGTAACAAGTTAGGAAGAAAAAAGGGTGGAATCATTAGAGATTCCATTCTAGTCCCTTGGAATAGAGTTATTTCTCCTATAATACAGTACCTCACTATTGACAAGATCAATTATCCCTTGTAAAGCTTCCACCTGGCCTTCCTAAACCATCTTAGAAATATTAAGATCATCAATGCCTCTGATTATTTGTACAAGTCAACAAAGCTCTCTATTGATAATATCAAGAAGGGGACCTTCATGCATCTAATTCATGAAGACCTACACCTGATTCTTTACAGGTATTCTCTTGATAAAGAGACTCAAAAATCTACTATGTTATGTATTAGTAGTCCCATTGATTCCCCCTTTGTTATGATTCTAATCTAGGAAAGCCTTAAAAATGACATCGTGAGTGAGGGAGGAGCAATGGATATAACCTCTACTAATAACACTAAGACTAGAAGGATGTTGATCTTTGGCTTAAATTCTGATGATACTCTCTAGTCAGTAAAATTTGAGCCTCATAGGTATTCTTACAAAATCAAACCTTTAGGGAGAAATCTAAGATTGAAGAAGCCCTGGTTCGATTGAAGGAGGTAGATTCCCAAAGTAGACTTTGCACCCATCAAAGATCTACCATTGAATCCCCAAGAGTTTGGTTAAGGTGCTGATCTCTACATCTAATGCGACCAAAATAGTTTGATCTCTTATTTATGAGGATATAAATATGGTCAATGATATCATGTGTTAGAAGGGTATTCGTAACCAGATGGTTTGCAAGGATTATGATACAAGTAATGAAGACCACGAGTTTGAGTAATTGCCTTCTCTAAAGATATTTCTTTTTGGTTGTCCTCTATGGGTATTCCATCCCCTATTTTTATGTTACTCTAATGTCCCTTGTTCCTCTTGTTAGAGTCTTTGGGAGAGCCCCCCTAATTTTGATGGTGTCTTTGTGCTACTAAAATATGATATCTTGGGTTTATCTAAATCACTAGTTTTTTATTGTCATTAGTCCCATGGAGACCATCTCCTTATACATCCACTAGTGTAAAAAGTTTTGATATCCCTTTCAAAACCTCCTCCTCCAATCTATAAAAAAGAAACTTTGATATTAGGTGTAAAAATTATTTATTTATCTATTTTTTAAGATTCATTCTCGTAGTGATCAAATTTTCCTAGCTTGACAACTTTATACATCTTAGTCAACTACTTCTAGTAGTCTTGGTGCATGTCTCTACAATCTAATCCTCCTCCAGTGGTGCCAAGTTGTCTAGCCTATTTTTTTAATATCCAACTATTATGGTACTCTGTAAGTGTCTAATAAAGATGGATGATAGGTCATAAGACGTTCAACACTAAATATTCAATGTAAACAAATATAAAATAGAATATTATGTTAGATTTTTAAGTCTTACTACTATAAAATATCATAATTTAATAATATCATATAAGTCCCAAATATTAAATAACCACAATAATAAAGGTCAAATAACATAGTTTAATGAGTTTTTGTCTAAGTGTTACTTGGTAGATTTAGACTTGAAAGGGGTAAATTTTACATGGACCAATAGGAGGTTAGGTAGTAATATGATCCAAATCAGACTTGATATAGCTCTTGTTTCTCAGTATAGGTTGCTCCATTTCAAAAATTTATCTCTTAAAGCTTTGCCAAAGGTTACCTTAGACCACTCTCCTTTATTGTTAGAAATTTGTGAGGATAGAAATATTAAGGGCAGACCTTTCAAATTTGAACTGATGTGGGTTTCCCATCGTAATTTGGTTTAAAAGTTTGATGAATGATGGAATGTTGATGTTAGAGGATCTAAAATATTAAAAAAATATTAGAAATTGAAGAATGTTAAGAGAAATATAAACATCTAAAACAAAGAGGTTTTTGGGCTCCTTAAAGATCGAAAAAACAAGATTTTCTCTAGCTTGGAAGAGGTGGAAAGGCATATTCAAAATTGGGGTCAATCTAAGGATCTAGATAGATAGGAGAGGGACTTATTATGTGATCTTCATAATACTTTAGCCTAGGAGGAGATTCATTGGAAGCAAAAGTCTAGAGCTTTATGGCTTAAGGAGGGAGACCGCAACATGTGGTTATTCCATCTTACTACTATCAAACATAGAGTAGTGAATAGAATTGAACTTCTAAGATTAGAAAATTGAAAGGAGTTTTTAAAAGAGGAGGATATTAAAAAAATAAATATTATCATTGGTCTCCAGTTTTCCTTTTTGTTTTACACTCTACCTTCTTTTTTCACAATTTGTCCCTTTCACACCATAGCTAATTTCCTTTTTTTCTTCCTTCTTTCAACTAAGCAAGTTATTCCCTTTTTTTTTTCCATTATCTCGAAAACTCGAAACCCTTATCCCAATAAAAAAACATGCATAGGGACAAGCCAAAAATAAATTAATACCATCAACAAGCATACATCCGCACTCATCATGAAAACGTACTGAAGAATCAATTTCTGCTTCATTTCATTTTATTCTACCACAACTTTAATCAATAAAATTATAAGTGCACAACCAAAAATTATAAATTACTTTTCAATTACTTTTATTAAATTTTTTTTTTAATTTCCATTATTAAACATATCCACAACTAAATAAAAAGTAGCTCTCATCCCATATCATCTCCACATAAAACTTTATACATACTAACAAACAACAAACAATCAAAACATAACCCACACAGCAATGCAAAGAATCAAAACATAACCCAAGCAATAATGCAAATTGTTATGCACTATATGATATGTAAAGCACTAGTTTTAAGAAAATGCAAATACAATTCGTTAATGCCAAAAATATAGTATAACATTCTGATATGCTAAATAAAGTTCTCCTATTGCGTGGCTTGCTGGTGAAACGGGACAAAATAATACGAAAGAAGCTTCTAGATACGTCATGTTTGAGTTTGACTACTTTTACATTAACTTCACTATCTATCCACCAGTACCACCGCTGACTCAAGTCAATCAATCAGAGATTGAACTGAAGAGTACTTACATCTTCGCCTCCACATTAATTACATAACATACAGCCGCCGTATTAACCAGAGGCTTTACTATTGATTCTGTTTCTGAATGGTTGCAATATTGTACCATGACTCCATCAAAGCTTTAACCTGCTAAAGAACTCCTAGTTTTGTCATGGTTTTGAGATATTTTCAATGTTTAGGAGCTCTTTTGGATCTTGTGTACACTAAACTTTAAAACAGATAGAATCTAAAACTTCAAAAAGCATGCTGGCAGAGGAGGTCGTCGTATATTGCAGAATTCTAATGTAAAAAGATCGGTGTTTTGATTCAACAAATTGGTTTGGGTATATATGACCAGAAAAAGGAAATGACCAAGCAGATAATAATGGAGAAGAGGAAGAAAAATCCGAATAAAAATCCAAAAAGCTGCATGGGAAAAGCCAATACTTGCTTGAGTCAGTCCGATGTGATGGACACCTCACGGAGCACTTGTGGACAGAAAACTTTCTTACTGAAGAATGGCAAGTAGAGGGAGGTCGACAAGATGAATGTGTGTATGTACGCGCATTATTAAAGAGTTGGTGAAAGATGAAACTATTCAAAGTACATGGCGGAGATACAAGAAAAAGATGAACGTATAAGCAATGTGTATGTGCATGGATGTAGAGACATGCATGCATCTCTACTGTAATAACGTTGCTTATAATTAGCTTTTAATGCTATGTATTCTTCTGCATTTTCTTCTTTTTAGCTTTTCCTCTTTTTTTTTATTGTTAGTAGTGGTGTATAATGGAGGTATTGATAATTTTAGTGGTCACTATAATAGGTGTAAAGAATTAGCAACGGTAAATGCCTGCATTTATCCTCTGCTTTCATTTTCGCTTTGGAGCAGGTAATATGGAAATGCCTGCAGGGGGACCCACACTATTCACGTTGAATGCAATTCCCCATAAAAAAAAAAAAATAGAAAAATTGCGAAGGTGGAGGAAATATAGCGAAGTCAGATGACGTTCAGATAAGGTCTCCTCGTGACGAAAATCGCAATTCAGCAATGAAATCCTATCCCGAAGAGACGTTTTTTTTTGTTTTTTAGATTTAAGGTTTAAATAATGGGTTAGGTGTGTGAGGGATGATTGTATGTTAAATATTTTGTGGATAAGCATAGCTCTAAGTTTTACTAAGAAAGAAGATTACTAAATGTAAAAATTTATCACACTAATCAAATAAAAAAATATTGTATATATTGTATAGGAGAAACTGCATATTTGAAATTGAGATTATTGCTCATTTGTCCCGTTACGTATTTTTCCAAGGAAGATCCTGCAGCTAGCCTCGAGGTTAATCGGGTGCAATCCGGGATTTAGTTGGTTAACCGCGTTTGACAAAAAACAATTCCAGAGACAATCCCGAGGGACTCAGATTATTTAGCAGAGCGCAGGGGGTCAGAATTTTTAACGCAAAACGCCTGCAAAATTTGCAGATTCAGCTCTCAAGGACCACAGTGTAAAAGTGCAGATGACAGTCATATAATGTACCATGCAGTTCCATTGTTAAAAGCTTTTCTTGAATCGTTTTTCTCTTCTTCTTCTTCGCCTTCCTGTTCTGCTTATGCAGAATATTTGTCTGTCTACTGTGCGTCTCTGATATGACAGATCCTGCATTTTAAATCCCGGCAGCCTTACTTTCTTGTCTCAGCATTCGCCATTAGAAGAGATTAACAGTGCCTCCGTCTATTCACAACACGTGCATCTCGGGGCCCTTAAAGTTTTGCCTGTACAACTCTGAACGCTCAATTGGCATACCTTTGTTATCGAATCTTCAAACCCTGCGCTCATTCCCTCTGCATTATTATCATCATTGCTATATCCCAGATCTGCAAAGGGAGAGAGGAATTGCCATAGCCGAGTCCCATGATTGCAGAAAATTAAACTTCCGTGTCCCTTTGGGTTTTGTAAAGTACGTCTATGACATACCGCGGATCTGACAAAACGAGGAACGCTGGCTTCGGAAAGAGTTGCAGACATTGATTGCGTGCGTCCCAGCGACCTGAAGGATATAATGGCGCAGATGGATCTGTACGAGGCGGAGCTTGAACGAGACTGTGTCATTAATTCGATTGTGTATGTGGTGGAGGAATTCGAAGGCGGCGGAATCAGTGATGATTGATTTAGTAGTCGAACATGAGACATTGAATGAATGCATGCTTGCTGTGGAATCCAAATTTGTGTACGTCAGGATGATTTCTTCTTCTATGATTAGATCAGTTTATCCAATATGAGTAGATGAGTTTATCCAATTTAGATCAGTTTATCCAATGTGAGTAGATCAGTTCATCCATTTTTTGCGTTTAAATACAAGATTACTGTTCTTGTGATGGTTTTTGGGTCGATGCTTCTTCCTTAAACAAAGGTTTTTTTGTCAAAGGGTATATCAGTGATACATCACATCGTGGATTTTGTGGAAGAAAGTTTGTAGTTGATTTGGGCTAATTGCTTACGGTGCTGGAATAGTTGCACTTTCAACAATGAGCAGAAGGTGACGTTAGCGACTATAAGACAGAGAATCTGACAGCATATTTCATTTTAAGAATCTGAGCACTGCCTTGTCTATTTAAATTTCAAATGTAATTTACAAACGGTGTATTGTATTTTATTCTATTTATTGGTTAAGCATTTTCTGAGATTTGCAGGAAAATATATGTATTAAAACCATTTCTCACTTATTCCAACAACTTCTGAGATTTGCAGGAAAATATATGTATTAAAACTATTTCTCACTTATTCCACTGCGTTGTTGGTTGGATATGAAGGGATTATCGGTTGCTTCGATTCTTCCATCGTCGTTGGTGTGATGCAGTGTTTTAAAACTCGCAGGTTATTCGCGGGTACGGGTAGTCGCGGGTCAGGGAGGCCTGCGAGTTTTTCTAATGGAAAACTCGGGCGAATAACTCGCCGACTGGCGGGCGATTAAGTTTTTCTAATGGAAAACTCGGACGTGGCGGCGAGTTACTCGCCCATTATTCGCCGAGTACTCGTACGGAGAAGCAGGGGCCGAGGCAGAGAAAAGACAGGGAAGGCAGGGGCCGAGGCCGATGCAGGGGAAAGACAGGGGAGGCAGGGGCGGAGGCCAGATCGTACAATATTTTGCCTTTCGCCAACCCGTAGACTGATGAATATAAACTCCAAGTGCTCAAAATACAAAGGCCCTGCAGCAGCTCCAACCACGATTTATACACATACTCACTCAAAATCAGAACAGAAACCAGAAAAAAAAAAACACAAAACAAAAAGGAGATTTTTCCACACGGAAAAACAGAAACTTCATTAAAGCCATAATTGATTGGACCTCGCAATGCTTCAGCATATTACGAATTGGACACAGTGCGCAGCTATGCGGCGACTCATACGCGGTGCTTATCTTCGCCTCTACGGATGCCGGGCTCGTTCGTTAATGTTATATAACGTGTTACGATCAAGTAGTTGGGGGTGCATTTAATGCATTGGGATGGGAAGACGATTCGAAGGGCGAGGCTGAGATTGAAAGGTGCATAGATGCTAATTTCTATGAGGCTGAGATTAGAAAGGTACGAGGGGCTGAGATTAGGAAGCTGCCACATTAGCGTAAATGCTAATTTCTATGGAGGCTGCTCCCGACTGGCATGCCAATAGACGTTCGCGGTGATTTATTTCCTAATATTTATTCCCGAATGTTGAGGAAGCTAAAATGGGTAAACGGTGATCTTATGTGTCTCCTTCCAATGCCAAGGACACGGGATGATTGAGCAGCCTAATGTTGTTGTCACTTAGGTTAAAAAATTATTTGTTTGTTTATTTATTTTTTTTAATTTTTTAATGTTTTTTTTTCCGAATTTTTGCCGAGTTTATCGCGAGTTACGCAGAACTCGCGAAAATTAAGCAGTTTAGAGTGAGTTGCGAGTTTTCTAAACACTGTTCTGATGTATACTTCTAATGAACATTTAAAGAATTCAAATCAGATTTTAGTAAGGTTTGATGTACAGTTTAAGAATTTAGATCTTAAAAGTTTGATGAACATTTAAAGAATTCAAATCAGATTTTCGTAAGGTCTAATACATACTTAAAGAATTTAAATTAGGAAAAAAAAATTCAGATCAAATTATTACTTTGCAAACAGACTACCTCAAAGTTTAAAACTAAATATTTTTTTAATAAATATTAAAAAAACATACAAGTTGCTTACTGCCCAAACCCATAAATAACTATTCAAATAGCTCATTTCTTAAAATAATTTAACCTATTTTTATGGATAAGATAATCTGAAATAGATAAAAGTTGAATTTAGAGCAAACTAAACTAAACAAAAACAATGTCGATTTAACCCAAAAGCCAATAGATATAATTCTATGGCATTTGGTAGAGTGCATTGCAAGGGAACCTCACGCTTCAAGGATCTATTATAGATTTATTGACTGTCCTATGGAGATTTAAATTATAAATATGAACATAGTAATTATTTTATGGAGATATAAATCATAAATATGAACATAGTAATTATTTTTTGTTTAATTTTTTAAGTTTGGTAAAAATAACCTTTAACTCCTTTATCTCACAGTAATTGTCATTGCTTTCAAATATTGTAAAAGTTTCTTTCTTTCAATATTTTTTGTTTAATTTTTTAAGTTTGGTAAAAATAACCTTTAACTCCTTTATCTCACATAAATGTTATATTCACAAAGCATTGGACCTAATATCATTGTATTTTCAAGATCCATCTATAATGTGAATGTCAAGGGCTATTAGATGGAGTTGGAGGTGACTAAATCCAAGTTGTAGGTGAGGCGACCAAATCTAAGTTGTAGGTGAGCTTTGGCTTCTTTATGAGATGGTTTTTTGTATGTCATAAAAATGCTATTAACTCTTTTATTTTAATTGTTATGATACATTGGTTTTATTAGGATAACTTATTTTGTATATGATGTTAGAATATAATTATTTATATTATTCTTTTAAAATGATTATTATTTTTATTTATTTATTTATTTTATTGTAGCCTTACTATTTCTAGAGACAAGGATGAATTATTATTTGATAATCTTATGTTGTGTATGATGTTAGAATATAATCTTTTAGATAATTCTTGTAAAGTGTTTTTTTTTTTTTAATTATAGTTCTATTACTTTCCTATTATGAGTCATATACCACATTTGAGTCATCTATTATGCTATTTATATCAAAATTCAAACCCATGGTAGTTACATTTTTTTGTTTTGACCATTTTAATAATTTGAATAGATCATGCAATTGATTAAGATATCCTCTTTTAATGATAGTATCTCTTATTATATTGCTTGAAAAAATGAATATATTCATGGACATGCACTTGAAAGATAGACTACTCTAATACCGTTTATCCAAAATTGATAATATCGACTGATTCAAAACTCAAAATATAATTTTAAGAAATATCGTGAAACAATTCAATTAATAAATAATATAGTTTAACAAATTATAATTGAGTTATATTAGCAAAATAACATAAGGATTTTATTTCTTAGACAATAGTGTAGGATGTAAGTAAACTCTTTGAAGAGATGTAAGGCTATAACATTACATCTAATACTAATACCTTTTACATATATGGGTGCATCTCTCTTTATATAATAATTGGTGTATTGGAAATTCATTGTGTTGAAAATAGAGGGTCACCCACATGGTGGTTCACCTTCCATGAGTTATAAGGTAACCCATATGGAAATGATGTTATTCACCTTCTATGAGTTACAAAGTGCACATAAAATGAAAATTACATACATATAACTTGTCCTTTTATGTGTTATCTTCTAATGATGTGTCAACATAGCTAAGTATTCATTTTGGATATGAAAACCTAAAAATAAAAAATTATTATTTTTTAATAAATATTTTGTCTTACATTTTTTTGGGCCTCCAGAGTATTTTTCCACAAACATGTCACCAAATTTATCTATGATAGATTTTCCCACAAAAAAAAAAATTCTCTACAATATTTCAAATTCTTATTGAGTGGATAAAAGTAGTGTCCCAAGCACAACATTATGCCCCTAATAGTGTAGTTACGATTTTAAAAAAAATTGGGCATAAAGCCATGTTGTAAAAGGATAACATGCCTAATAATTCAATTCCATTTAAAAATAAATGATACTTATTTTGTCCAATTTTGATATTAGATGGTGATAGTGGCATCATTAGAAATGACAAAGGTAGAATCATCCTTGTATTTGCTAAAAACATTAGCATCCAAAAAAATCATGTGGCTAAAACCAAGGCTCTATACCAAGGAATATCTATTCTATATGACCTTCATCGTCACAACCTAATAATTGAATGAGACTCATTGAATATCATAATTTACCTCAAGGTGTCCCAAATACCTACTTGGAGAGTTTAAAACCTCATTGAAGAATCCAAGAGTCTCCTGTGCAACCATAAGAATATCTTAATCCAGCATGTGTATAGAGAAGGCAATAAAGTTGCTAACACTATGGCCAACTTGGGCCTAAAAGAAGAGAGTATCCATGTGTGGTGGGAAAATTTTCATCAATTTCTTAATGACATCACCATTACAGAAGGTGCCCTATTATTGTAATTCTACCCTTTGGCACAATTGGCTTTCTAGACTTTGGGGAACTCTCAATATAATTCACATCATTAGCCTCAGCTCTCAATCTAAGCTCATATGTTCGAACATTCATCCTCTAGGTCCAAACAAGTCTATCTCCACTATGGTGCTAATTTTTCATTTTGTCATGCATCAATCATTTTCCTATTATGATTGCCTCATTGGTAAAATGACTCATGCCACCCTGATTGTCATCAGTTATTTTTAGAACACCTCTAAGAGTAATCATTTCCAATAGCCCTTTGGGCTAGTCCTACCTTTGTCTTGCATATAACAATAAAATTCCTTAATGTTATTTGTAAAGTTGTCCTCCTTCTCATTGGTCATGAATATTTCAAGCCAGGTTGGGCACATGAGTCTAAGATTTCCAAGGATGATGTCTCCCATCAACAATTTTAGAGCATGAAAACCTCTAAAATTGATAATATGTATACCCCATAAGCTTTAGACCATTTGGGCTCCCTTGCATGCTTGAAATTTACCCTTAGAATTGACCAATCTCATAAAAGTTATTTTCTTTAATTTACTTTTGAAGGTATGAGTCCACAATAATTCATGAAGTAAGTCATTTTTTCTTAGAGATGGCACTTTTGGAGCTTAAGTCCATTTAGAGAAATGCAAAGGTTGATGAAATCCTCACCAATCATGGGTTTATACTCTTCTTAAGAAAATTATATGAGAGCAACTCAAAAATATTTGATGAAGTTACTCAAACATGGAAAATGGTTGTGTTGTTGTTTGAAGTATCAAATTCAAGATTAATGTATGTATGTTCATGGAGATGATGGAGCTATTTTTCATCATGATAAAAATTCGATGGTAGAGGAGTTAAATTTATTCATGAACATGGGTAACAAGTTAGGAAGAGAAAAGGGAGGAATCACAAGAGAGTACCTCACAGTCCCTTGGAATAGAATTATATCTTCTATAATGCAGTAATTCACTATTGGCAAGATCAATTCTTCCTTGCAAAGCTTCTACCTAGCCTTCATAAACCATCTTATGGATATTAAGGCCATAAATGCCTATTATTATTTGTACAAATCAATGGAGCTCTTTGTTGATAATATAAAGAAGGGGACCTTCATGCATTTGATTCATAAAGACCTACACCTAATACTTTATAGGGATTCTCTCAAGAAAGAGGCCCAAAATCCACTATGTTATGCATTAGCAGTTCCATTGATCCCCCTTTGTTTTGATTCTAATCTAGTAAAGCCCTAATAAGGACATTGTGAGAGAGGGAGGAGAAATGGAGAAAAACTATACTAATACCACTAAGACTAGAAGGAATTTGATCTTTGGATTGGATTTCGATGACACTCCCCAGTCAAAAAAAGATGAGCCTCATAGGTGTTCTTCCAAAAGCAAAATTCTAGGAAGAAAATTAAAGAATCCCATCACCACAAAGCAAGAACAAGAGGTTCTAGAGGATTATTCCATGAAGCCAAAAAATCTAAGGTTGAAGAAGCCTTGGTCTAGTTGAAGGAGGTAGAGTCCCAAAGTGGACTTCACACCCATCAAAGATCTACCACTGAACCTCCTAGGGTCTAGCTAAGATGCTGACCTCTATATCTAATGTGACCAAAATGGCATGATCTCTTCTTTATGAGGCTATAAATATGATCAATGATCTCAAGTGCTAGAAGGGTGTTCGCACCTAGGTTGTTGGTAAGGAGTATGATGTAAGTAATGAAGACCATGAATTTGAGTAATTACCTTCTCTGCAAATATTTCTTTTTAGTTTTCCTCTATGGGTCTTTCATCCCCTATTTTTATGTTTCTCTGAGGTCCCTTGTTCCTCTTGTTAGTGTCTTTGGGAGAGTCCCCCTATTTTTGATGGTACCTTTATGTTGCTGCAAGATGATCTCTTAGTTTTATCCTAATCACTGGTTTTTTATTATCATTGGTCCCATGGAGACCACCTCCTTATGCATCCACTAGTATAAAATATTTTGGGGTCCCTTTCGAAACCCCCTCCTCGAATCTATTATAAAATTTTTTATATCAGGTGTCAAAATTATTTCATTATCTAATTTTCAAGAGCCATTCCCTTAGTGATCCAATTTTTCTACCTTGACAATTTTTTACATCTTAGTCAACTACTTCTAGTAGTCTTGGTGCATGTCTCTACAATATAATCCTCCTCTAGTGGTACAAAGTTGTCTAGACTATGTTTTTAATATCCAACTATGATGGTACTATGGAATTGTCTAATAGAGATGGATGATAGGTCATAAGAAGTTCAACACTAAATATTCAATGCAAACAAAGATAAAATACAAATTATATTGGATTTTTAAGCCTTACTACCACAAAATGTCATAATTTAACAATATGACACAAGTCCTAAATATAAAATATCCACAAAAATAAAGGTTGAATAAAGGAATTTAATGAGTTTTTGTTTAAGTGTGACTTGGTGGATTTAGACTTGAAGGGGGTAAATTTTATGTGGACTAATAGGAGGTTAGGTAGTAATATGATCCAAATTAAACTTGATAGGTCTCTTATTTCTCAAGATTGGTTGCTCCATTTCAAAAATTTATCTCTTAAATTTTTGCAAAAATTTACCTCAAACCACTCTCCTTTATTGTTAGAAATTTGTGAGGATCGAAATATTAGGGGTAGACCTTTCACAGTTGAACTGATGTGGGTTTCCCATATTAATTTGGCTTAAAAATTTGATGAATAATGGAATGTTGATGTTAGGGGATCTAAAATATTTAAAATTTCTTAGAAATTGAAGGATGTTAAGAGAAATATAAACATCTAAAACAAAGACATTTTTGGGATCCTTAAAGATAAAAAACAATATTTTCTCTAGATTAGAAGAGGTGGAAAGGCATATTCAGAATTGGTATCAATATAAAGAGCTAGATAGATAGGGGAGGGACTTATTATATGATCTTCATAGTAATTTAGCCTAGAAGGATATTCACTAGAAGCAAAATTCTAGAGCTTTGTGGCTTAAGTAGGGAGACTGGAACATGTGGTTCTTCCATATCACTACTATTAAACATAGAGTAGTGAATATAATTGGGCTTCTAATATTAGAGAATGGAAGGGTTTTTTTAAAATATGAGGATATTAAAAAATAAATATTATAATTTTATCCAAATCTATTAAGTGTTGAAGATGAAGCATTTGCTAATTGAAAAAATGCTATCCAACATTCCCCAAGTAGTGAATAATGCAATGTATTAGGTCTTGATCAACCCTTTTATAGAAGATAAAGTTTGCAATGTAGTCTTTACCATGTAGAAGTATAAATCCCCTGGGTCAGATCAATTTCCAAATGTTTTTTTTAGATTTATTGGGAAGTTGTGAAAAAGGATGTCTTGGATGTCTTATTAGAGTTCCAACGGGAAAAAACTATTCTTCAAGAGTGGAATTCTACCTTCCTAGTTTTAATACCAAAGAAGCAAGGAGCATATATGTTAAAATATTATGCCCTATTAGCTTATGTAATTCTATTTACAAGATCTTGACTAAATTTCTAGCTAATAGATTGAAGATTATTCTCCCCCACATTATTTCATTGCAACAAAGTGGTTTTGTGCAAAAGAGATATATTTTGGATGGGATAGTAATGATGCATGAAACCTTGCATTCTATGAAAGCTAGTGGTTCAAAGGGTATGTTGCTAAAATTGGACATGAAAAAGGCTTATGATAGAGTCTCTTGGAGCTTCTTAGATATAATCTTACAATGCTTTGGTTTTGGGAAAGATTGGAGGAATTGGATCAGACTTTGTATTTCTACTCCATGCTATTCTATTTTAGTTAATGAAGAACCACTGGGTTTCTTCCTTGGTAAAATAGGGCTGAGTCAAGGTGATCCTATTTCACCTTATCTATTTATTATTGTCCTTGAAGTAATTTCTAAGGCCTTTCGGTCACTCTGAGTTTTTTGCACAAGAATATTCAAATCAGTTGGTGAAATGGTTCCACTGTTGTTCATACAAAAAATCCTCTTTAGATGGGGTTATTTTAAATAAATAATTATGTATTATTTGCTCTTCACTCAGGTTTGGATGATTTTATAAGAAAGATCTTTGTACAAAAACTGGGTGTTTAGTCCAATGCATTGGTCGAAGTAACTATGGGGACACTATTTCAGGTTCAGAGTCTACAAATAGTTCAAAATTTACCTATGAGCTCTTATTTTTAAGAAAATTACCATTTGGTCCTTTTTTTCTTAGTGGACTCATGCAAGATCATATGGACAAAGCTCTACAGGCTTGAATAAGAATTCCTATAGAACTGGGTAATGTAATGGTATCCTATTGGCACATCCCTAAAAATGGTGCCAAAATATTAGGGAAATAATATTGGTTAAATTCTACGTTGATTTCATAGCCCTTTCACTTAATTATCAACCTAGGTATGTTTGTAAACTTACGATGTACCAAGCAGAGATATACTACAATACTTTTGAGATGAGTCCACTAACTCTATAGTTTGGGGGGTGTTGTTTGTATAGCATTCATTTCAATCCAAACCACTTAATCTATAGAACATAAATTGTTAGAAATGAAATCACACCACACTTTGCAAAAATTATAGAAAGCAATAAATAAATCGAGTTACAGAAAAAAATTGAATGCAGGAAAACAAAATAAATAAAATTGAAATAAAATTACAGAAAAGTAAAAGAGAGGGGAGGAATACTAGATTGTTTTTACAATAACAAATATTTGCTAAAAACATGATTACAATAATAGCACACAAATTTAGAAAAAATTGGTGTATCTAGAATATATTCTGTTTGTTGTGTCATTTGTCTGCGATTCGGTTAAATCAAATGGCTTTCGATCTTATCTCATCATCATCACTCGTGTTCTACATTTGGAAAGTTGTTACTCAGTTTCATATGAAAATAGAGAAATTAACGTGTTTCTCAGTTAACAGGAGTTAGGTGCCATCAGGCAGGGAGTTTTGCACTTCTTTCTGCTTACGTGGAGTCAATTGTCTTTGACTTCGTCAATGGAAATAAGGTGCATTTCCATCAAAAAATAGGAGTAAGGCATATTTTCATCGAAATATGGGAGTAAGGCACATTCCCATCAAAATATGAGAGTAATGCTCCCTTCTATTTCATGGCTAAACTCCTTCCTTATTATTTATTGAACTCATTTGAAAACGAATGATGCCAGGTCCAAGTGGGATCTCAACATAGTTATGAAGAAAAAAAACTAAAATTACCAAATATATACACAAAGCACACTTTTCACACAATTTAGGCAACATACACAATTTTACCATTAAAACATATACAAATTCATAAAAATTACAAATATGATATAATACTGCCCCACAAAACATTAGAAACATATACAAAAATATGAGCAATTACGATGCTCATCAAGTTGAATCAAAGCTCAAACATTATGAGTCCCAATTCTCACCCAAAGATACATCAATCAAAGGCTTTCTCTCCTTCAACATACAAAATAATTCATATAATACAACTATTATTTAAAGTTGTTCCCTTACCTCATGTCCCAACCCGGGCATGCATTCTATATTAGACAAACTAGTGTTCAACATATGAAATAAGAATCTATATAATTGAATACAAATCTAAAGGTGCATTCACTTACAACCAATTCATATAAATGCAAACATATTTACTTTCCCATTTCACTTATCAAAAAATGAAAAATAATTTGTCACAGATTTGTCTAGTAAACTTTATTACAATCAATGGTTTCTTCACACAAACACCAAGAAATTTCTACAATAATAACAATAAATTTCAAGGTAAAATGATCCAACATGAAAAAACTTAGCAATTTCTTTCGCAATATTCACTACGATTCTACTTCCAGTTTTCCTTTTCATTTTACGTTCTACCTTATTTTTTTGTAGTTCGTACCTTTCACACCAGAGCAAGTTTCCCTTTTTTCACCTTCTTTCAACCAAGCAAGTTATTCTACCTTTTTTTCCATTATCCCGAAAACCCAAAACCCTTATCCCAACATAAATGCATGCATAAATATGAGTCGAAAAGAAGTTAATACCACCAACTATCACATGTCCACACTCATCATGACAAGGTATTGAGGAATCAATTTCCACTTCATTTTTATTTTATTCCACTGCAAATTTAATCAACACAATTATAGGTGCACAACCAAATATTATAGTTTACATTCCAATTACTCTAATAAAGTTAGATTTTTTTTTAATTTCCAATATTAAACATATGCACAACTAAGTAAAAAGTGGCTCCCATCATCATCACCACATAAAACCATATACATACCTCTTATTATCTTAAAAAAGCAACAAACAATCAAAACATGGCTCACACAATAATGTAAATGGTAATGCACCTATATGATATGCAAAGTGTGAGTTTCCATGTACTCATGAGCCAAATCATCACTTGCATTTTTACCTTTTTTTTCGACTAAATCTATTTTTCTAAAGAGTTTTCTTGGTCCTGCACACATAATGGACATCAATAGTACCACGCTCTAAAGAAAAAGGTAAATGAAATCCATTAATTTATCTATAGTCAATGATCATGAGAGGAGGGTCGTTACATCCTCCCCTACTAGAAACAAACACAGTCCTTGTGTTTCATGATATGGTTGAACAAGTTGAATATATCCAAATATAACTTTTCACATATGCCAAATTAATCATATCAATTTATAAATCATACTTCATTATTTGTATCAAATATCATCATTGAATCACAAGTCATTCAAATTTGGGCATGCAATTAAATATTTTAATATGTCATATTATACTCAACCAAATGTCCATGGATAAACCAAAACATATATAATCACATAAGAAAAGCTACTCTACTCAATAATTCAAACACACATAGACTACTCTACTCAGTGTCTAGTCTCATATCCATATGCATATATACATATATCATCAAACCACATAAAATATTTTAAAATATCTATATCTACTCAAAAAAATAAGGAAACTACTATTGCATATCTTCCATGTTCTTCCACATGGCATTTTTATCCGAGTAGTGGTCCCATTGGACCCGACATTGCTCTATGTTCCTCTTCCTCAAGTTCTTGGTTCTAAAACCAAGTATATGAATAGTTCAAACTTCAATTTTTAGCAGATCATTCATTTGCAAATTTGAAACATCCAAAACATGGGTAGGATCAAAAAATTATTTCCTAAATAGGGACACATGAAAGACATTATGGATTTTGGATAAGCTTGGTGGTACAACTAGTTTGTAAGCAACATGACTTATCTTGTTCACAATTTCAAATGGACCCACAAATCTTGAGTTAATTTTGGAATATTTTATGGAAATTTTAGTTAGCTTCACCATTAAGAACACTCTGTCTCCCACATAATATTATCTTAGTGTTATTTTTAGGTCCACATAGCTCTTTTGGCGATCTGCAACCTGTTTCAGCTTCTACTAAATTATTTTTAATTGATATTCCATTTCTTTCATAGTTTTTGATTTTATAACTACCCATTACTCTAGATTATCCCATGATAAGGGAATCCTACATCTTCTTCCATATAGGGCTTCAAAATTTGCCATACCTAGTGATGCATGATAATTATTATTGTATAAAAAATCAACTAGGTGTAAATAGTCTTCCCACTTTATATGTTAATCCATGCAATATATTCTTAAAAAATATTCTAATACCCAATTTACCCTCTTAGTCTTCCCATCTATCTCAAGGTGATAGGTGGTACTAATATTCAATTTGGTTCCCAATGCGTCATGCAAAGCCTACTAAAATTTAGAGGTAAAGAAAGAATCTCTATCAGATATTATGATTTTTGGAAATTCATGCAGTCTTATCACTTCCCTAGCAAACTTGCTTGTTATTGTAGGTGCATCATCTTATACATTGACTGGTAAAAAATGTGCAACCTTGGTTAACTTATACATAACTACCAAGATTGCATCATGCTCGAACCTTATTTTAGGTAAACCTACTATATAGTCCATTGATACCACCTACCATTTTTGTGTAGGTATCTCATGTGGGTATAGCATACTTGCTGGATGCAAATGTTTCAATTTCACTTTCGGGTACTCTAAAGACCTAGCCATATAATCAGTGATATTCTTTTTCAATATTCTTTTTCATACCTGGCCAATAGTAGGCCTTTCTCAAGCTCTCACATATCTTTGCCCCTCTAGGATGCGTAAAATAAGGAGTGTTGTGTGCCTCCTTAAGGATTGTTTCTCTCAATCCTCTTCAATTGGGAAATACCAACCAATTCTTAAAATACAACATGTCATCTTTATATACAAATTCTGTATCCTTTCCAAGTTCTAGCATTGCAAGACTAGAAAAATTTATATTTTTTTTGTAGATTTTTAATTTGACCAAACAAATCATATTAACATTTTGTCACTGCAACAATACACCCTATCCTACTCAAAGCATCAACAACTTTTTTCACCTTACCCTTAATGTACTCGATGCCAAAATTATACTCAACTAGAAACTCCATCCAACATTGTTGCCTAACATTCAATAAGGGTTAAGTGAATATGTATCTTAAACTCTGGTGATCTACCTTTAGTTCAAATGGTTTCCACAATAAATAGTGCCTCCAAATCTTAAGGGCATGTACAATAGTTGCAAACTCTAAGTCATGAGTGACATAATTCAACTCATGCATTTTAAGTTTCATTGATTTGAAGGAAATAACAACATAATATTTGGTCAAAACCCCTCCTAATACTTCAATTGATGCATCCGTACATATTGTAAACTACTTATTAAGATCAGATAATTGTAAAATTGGTGAGGTTTTTAACCTTTATTTAAATATTCAAAAAGCGTCTTCACACTACTTTGTCCATTTGAAGGCTTTACCTTTCCTTTGAAGGTTTGTAATGGGTTGGGCAATTCTTGAAAATCCTCTGAAAAATCACCAATAATAGCCTGCAATTCCCATAAAACTTCGCATCTCAATCACATTAGTAGGTGCTAGATAATAAATAATTACTTATATTTTCTTGGGACCAACTGTAACTCCCTCAACAAAGACAATATGTCCCAAATACTGTACTTATGGAGAGTAAAATTCACACTTTGATAGTTTTCCATATAACCGATTCTTTCTAAGAATATCAAGTATAGTTTGCATGTGTTTATCATGTTCCTCCTTATTCTTGGAATAGATCAATATGATATCTAGAAACATGAGCACAAATATATCCAATTGCTCTCTAAAAACACTATTCATGAGATTCATGAATGCAGTTGGGGTGTTAGTTAGCCCAAAGGGTAGGACTGTAAACTCAAAATGTTCGTACGTCATTCTAAAAATTGTTTTATAAGTGTCTTCTCCCCGAATCCTTAAATTGATTATAACTAGACCTTAGATCAATATTCCAGAATATGGTTGCTCCTTTTGGTTGATAAAAAAGATCATCAATTCTAAGTAACGAGTACCTATTTTTATAGTAACCTTATTAAGCATCCAATAATCTATGCACACCCTCAAGGTTTTGTCTTTCTTCTTAACAAATAAGATAGGAGCTCTCCATGGTGACACACTAGCTTGATTAGTGCTTTTTCCAATAAATCCTAACGTTACGTTTTGAGATCTTGTAGGTCAATAGGAGTCATCCTATACGATGCCCTTGCAACGGGTGTAGCTCTAGGTAGAAACTCAATAATAAAATCAAATTCTCTTTATGGAGGTAACCCTGGAAGGTCCTTCGAAAACACATCCTTGAATTCTCCCAAGATAGGATGTTTTTAGAAGAGGTCAGATTCCACTTCAATATCCTCTTTCTTATTCATTTTAAATACAAATATCATTCCCCTTTTCCTAATGACTTTATTTATTAGCATTGTAGACAATAAATGTGGTTCAATTGCACCAAAATCACAATGGATTCTACTCCTTTGATTAGACTCATCCATAAACTCTACCCATATTTCCTAAAAATTTAGAAGATACTTGTGGGATTTTAACCAATCAACACCAAGAATGATATCGAAGGCATATAAATGTGCCACATACAAATACCAATTAGTTTTAAATTGTGGTAAAATGATGTGAGGATCAAATAGACATTGGTTGAATTGGTAGGTTTACCCTAACTTGTACTCTACCTCCCAACAATTAGCCAAAATCCTAGGTCTTTTAGGTATGTCCCTCACTACTATATAAGAAATGAAGCTATTATTTAATCCACTATATATCAAAATATGCACATATATATCAAAAAAAAAATCCATTTAATAAGAAATGAGTAACTTGACCATCAAGTTTAGGAATACTTACCATTGCAAAGATCATGTGGGTGGATTCTTCTAGAGCTTTCTAACAAATATCAGCTCTATGGGGGCACTTGTTGGCAAAATGAGCTCCTTAGCACATATAACATCTACTTGGAGGAGCTCTATTTGATCTATTATTATTCTTGTTCCTGCCCTGAGGCATAGTTTCCCTAGCCTTTTCCTAATTTGCTTGTATTTGATCATGCCTTTTGGAAAACTCTTTGCCATCCCTCTTAAACTTATTTCTTTGAAAATTAGCTCTATTTTTGCCTCCTTGTCTATTATGATTTCCTCATTTAGGTTTCTTGTTCAGTTATTTTTCCCATTTCATAAACCCAACACTCTTTCACTTCCTAAGCTCATATTTCTCATTTTCATATAGCTTTTAATAATTAAAGCATGCTTTTCTGGTCTCTTGGTTCACTTCTTCTTTTCGTGCCAAGTCAAAATTTGTAGGAAGATCCATAGGGTTGTGAATATTCACCACCATCATGATCTGAGGATGCAATCCCAAAATGATTTTTTGAACCTTCATGTATTTGTTACTTTCGTATTGAGATGTATATTTTAGTAGTTGAATATACTTTTGGTGATAATATCACACTAACATAGTTTTTTGTCATAGATTTAAAAACTCCCCAAAATTTACATTCTTGGATGATTAAAACAATTGTTGAAGAGGCTAGGATACTTTTCAAGGGAATAAAGGACATAAAAGCCCAACATGTCTTTCAAGAAGCTAACAAAGTTGCTGATAAGCTGGCCAATTTGGGTTTTGATGGTGATGGACTTTTCAAATGGGAACACGGTGTCCCGAGTGAAGTAGAGGAGCTTATTAAACAAGAATTCCAAGAATTATAGTCAAATTTATGAACAAGGAATGCACTATAAGTTCGAAGGCTATGAGTATTCCCATATCTTTTTTGAAATGGACTCATAATAAAAATTATTTGAGCTGTCAGTCTTGGTGGATGCTTATTGGAAATGCCACAAATACTAATGGGGATAGTTACATGTTAGATAACATGGCTCCTAGTCATCTTAGTAATTTGAGGTTGGTTGATAATCACAAGGCATGAAAGAAACGATAATATAATACTTCGAACTAGATCCACATGGACCACTAGATAGCCACCGCCATAAATCTAGCTAGCAGGTTCACTTATCCAAGGTTGATTGGCCAAGATGGGATGTGGTCCCAAAGCATGTCATATATGGAAGAAAGCAATTACCAAATAATTATTAAGAGTAACTATCAATACAGAGATTGTGGGGTTTTTTTTTAGTTCTCTGCTATATGTGTCTACAAATTTTTGTTTCTCCACTATTTCAAAGAAGGGATCTGTGTCTGTTTCTTTTTTTGTAATTATGATGTAGGTGTGTTTTCTCGAGGTATACCCAAAATGTTGTATGGGAAGTTTATTTTTGATAACAGACTATGTGCCTTATCGAATGTAATGGCTTTGGCAACATGTAGATTTTATATATATAGGATCCTTAGTAAGGACATGTTCATCAACAACCCTGGGATGATTTTTGTAAAAGGTTTTGGGTCAACCTATAAAACCCGAAATTAATGCTATAGTATATTATCTACCAAAAAAAAATATTATTGTTTCATTTGTATCTCATGCATTTTTAATGGATTGAATAGATGAAGCAATAGCTATAATAATTGGTGACTTGAATTGCTCAGTGGCAATGTTTTAATTTTCATATTGAACCATATACTATAGCAACATAAAAGCTTTGTTTTACTTTTAAAGTTCTATTCTTTTTATTTTATCTACAACTTTTCCATGGTAAATTGATTATGGTTTATTGTTAAGGAAATAAATTGCCAAGATGATGGATTGAAGTGTTGTTGCGCATGTTAAAGCCAAGTGAATTTGGAGGGATAGAGCCCAACTCAACCTTAAGGTATTCTAAGGCGGATGGCGTATTCCTTGTTCTATAAGTTAACCATAATAGGTAAGTGTTAAAATTTACCTTGTTCACAACCATGGAAAAAGATATTGATTCTCTTCACAATCTCAATCCTCAAGAGTCAATACAATGGGTGGATATTGTATATAAGACCCTACCAACAAGACTGATATAACAACAATTTTTTTAATGCTATTTGCCTTCCACTAGAATATGACAAGAAATATATATAGAAAAAAAAATTAACTCAGATGTGAAACTTTTATCTAGATGAGTTGGCATCCTAAAAAGTAGAACTTGTTGTGTATGCTTAATGCTTGACTCCTTGTTGGTCCCTCGCTTCTTATTTATTCTAGGTGTTTATTTGGATCCTATTTAAAAAGGTTCATATCCATCCCTTATATTAAAGAAGTTTCTTGCATAATTTCCTTCCCATTGCTCTATTTATAATGGTTCATATCTATCCTTGAAATTAAAGTAGCTATATTTCATATATGTTATTGTTATATTTGTTTTCCACATGTTTTTAATGGATTGAATATATGAAGTAGCAGATTTAGTAATTGGTGATGTGAATGCTCAGTGGTAATGTTCTGATTTTCATATCGAACCATATTCTATGGCAACATAAAATCTTAGTTTTGCTTCCAAAATTCTATTATTTTTATTTTATTTGCAACTTTTCCATGGCTAGTGGGTTATGGTTTATTGTTAAGGGGAGCAATTGCCATGATGATGGTTTGAAGTTCTACTAGGCATGTTAAATCCAAGTGAATCTGGAGGGATAGATACTGACTCAACCTTAAGGTATTCTAATGTGGAGGGTGTATTCCTTGTTGTGTAATTCAACCATAGTAGGTGAGTGTTACAATTTACCTTGTTCGTAACATTGGAAAAAAATATTTATTCTCTTCACAATGTCAATCCTCAAGAGTCAATACAATGGGTGCATGTTGTATAGAATACCTTACCAACAAGACTGATATAAAACCACTTTTTTAATGCTATTTGCCTTCCATTATGGAAATAAAAATTTAACTCAGATGTGAAACTTTTATCTAGCTGAGGTTGGTATCCTAAAAAGTAAAACTTGTTGTGCATGCTTAGTGCTTGACTCTTTGTTGACCCTTCACTTATTATTTGTTCCAGTGTGTTTCTTAGAATCCAATTTTAAATGGTTCATATCCATCCCTTATATTAAAGAAGTTACTTGCATGTTTTTTTTCTCATTGCTCTATTTAAAATGGTTCATATCCATCCCTAAAATTAGAGTAGCTACATTGTATCTATGTTATTGTTTTATTTATTTCCCATGTATTTTTAATAGATTGAATAGATGAAGCAACAATTATAATAATTGGTGACTTGAATTTCTCAGTGGTAATGTTATCATTTTCATATTGAACCATATCCTATGACAACATAAAATCTCCATTTTACTTCTAAAGTTCTAGTCTTTTTATTTTATTTGCAACTTTTCCATGGCTAGTGGGTTATGGTTTATTTTTAAGGGGAGCAATTTCCATGATGATGGGTTGAAGTGTTGTTGGGCATGTTAAATCTAAGTGAATCTGGAGGGATAGATCCTGAATCGGCCTTAAGGTATTCTAAGGTGGATGGTGTACTCCATGCTGTGTAATTCAACCATCGTAGGTGAGTTCTACAAGTTACCTTATTTGAAACCATGGAAAAAGAGATTGATTCTCTTCACAATATCATTCCTCAAGAGTCAATACAATGGGTGCATGTTGTATATAAGACCCTACCAATAGGACTGATATAACAAAATTTATTTTTAATGCTATTTACCTTCAATTAGAATATGATAAGAAAAATATATGGAAAAAAAATTTAACTTAGATGTGAAACTTTTATCAAGATGAGGTTGGCATCATGAAAAGTAGAACTTGTTGTGCATACATAGTGCTTGACTCCTTATTGGTTCTTCACTTATTATTTTTTCCAGTATGTTTCTTTGGATCCTATTTAAAATGGTTCATATCCATACTTGATATTAATGAATTTGCTTGCATGTTTTCCTTCTCATTGCTCTATTTGGCCATATCTTATTTTCTGGGTCATTGAATTATCAAGTTCTAATGGTAATATAAGTGTACAATTTAGTTTTTGTAAGGTTTCATCTCATTTTTTTATCTTACTGGATCTTAATTTTTTGGCTCCATCTCTTGTATTTTTTATTTTATTTTTAGTTGATTCGTTGTTTGCAAGCTACCTTAATATTTTATAGAAAACATGCTTTCTTTGGTGAAATAAGGAGTTGCTTTATTTTAGCTAGCTTTGGGTAGTGTGATACCTCTATGAAATCTCAAAGGATAAGTTCCACAATATATCCTTGATGGCTATTTAGGATAGACCTACTTGTTGAGGTGTGTGATAAGCTTGAACAAAGACATAAGGTCCTTCACTAGAGTAGGCTACAGAACAAATATTACACTCTTCTTATGCTTGGGAAGAAATTTTTTATCCATTTAACACTTAAGAAAACTCCTTACATCTTACAAAGATTTTAGGGTTTGGGGATGCTACTGTAACCGGTTAATTAACGATGAGCTATGTCAAATTATATCTATAAATTAGAATTAGCGCCATATTTATATGTATTTTTGAAAATATTTAAAACTCCTGATGTATTAAGGAGTTTTGCTACTATTTTAATTATTTTAGATATGTTGATTTACTTATTTGGCTTGTGATATTTTTTTTTTTAAATGATGTTTTTTTGGAAAATGGAAATTAGAGTTGGTTTTACATACTTGGAGAACATATTTGGTTGCTTTGTTATTGGTTATGCTCATTGCTAAGGTCTATGGACCTACCAAGTGCATAAAGAGAACGTAGATGTTCCAAACTTAACACTTATCATATCAATGTATCTCTCCACTGTAGATGATTTTGTTGTTTGTTGATACTCTCTTTATAGGGCATGTTGATTTCTAGTATAAAATATTGGTAAGAAGGATATGGTAAAGTTGATGAAGCCATGAGTTATAAAAAAATCAATGTGACTGTAGTAATGAACATATAATGGCACATACTAAGAATAGTATTAGGGTTTATGTTTTGGGCATGCAGAGGTTTTAGGATTTGGGGATGCTACTGTAACCAATTAATTAATGATGTGCTATATCAAATTACCTCTATGACTTAGAATATACTTCTACTACTGTAATGATGGTTATTTTAGGAAATGGAAATTAGAGTTGTTCTTACATACTTGGAGAACATATTTGATTACTTTGTTTTTGGTTATGCTCATTGTCAAGGTCTTAGTATTAAGCTACATAAGAAACTCCACTTACCTTGTGCAAGTTGTGCTTGGGTAGTAAGATTATTGTCTTTACTTTAAACAGTTGGATCATCCTCAAGACTCAGAGCATGAAATTTACCCATGTCAATTGGGTCAATATTTTATATCCATCAAGTATCATGGATAAATCTTGTATAGGAGCAACCAGGAATTTCAACTATGTTATATCCATTAACGAAGAAATGTTATTCTCGTGATCATAACTACCTGTATAACTATTTTATTTTTATCTTTTGGGAGGTCTATATATGGAAATAATGAGGAATATTATCGTGGGCTTCACCAATTCTTTGATTTTTCAAGAAAGAATTCAACAGAACATAAAATAACTAGATGTGCATGTCAAAAGTGGTCAAATATGAAAACTCTTGGTTTTTTGGAGGTTCATGACCACTTGATTTGGAATGGGATTTACAAGATATATACCAAGTTTATTTTTCATGGAGAACAACCCTCTAGTTTTGATAAATATACATCAAGAACATGTTATGTCATTGATGAGGGTCCACTTATAGAAGATGTACAAGATGACATCATTGGAATGGTCAATGATGCATACAGATTGTTCAATGTCAATTGCCTAGAAAGTGGACAAGATGATCTTCCTATTGATGAAATGCAACACGAATGAGGATAGCATTATTGTTCTTGTAGTAGTATGGAAGAAGAAATCTATATTCTTCAATCTACTATATTGGGAGGTATGACATATAACTTTCTTTTTGTATCTATTGTTATGTATCTCAATATTGAGTAATTTCTATTTGATGTTGCTATCTATGAACAACATATTCTAGTTCATCACAACTTGGATGTGATGCATGTGGAGAAAAGTGACTATGAAAGCTTATTCGAAACAGTTTTAGGTATCAATAGAAAATCAAAGGATGGAAAAAAATCCAGTGAGAATTTAAAAAATATGGGTATCAAGAACACATTATGGCCAGTAATGGATGGAAACAAGACATATCTTCCATTAGAATCCTACAATCTATTGAAGGTCGAGAAAGAAATGTTCTGTCATACACTATACAATATGAAATTACCAGACGAATATAGTTTAAATATTAGAAAACATATCTATGAAAGAACTTAAGATCTAGAGCCTAAAATCACATTACTACCATGTTCTCATGTGAAAACTTCTTCCAGTAGCACTACAATATTTTCTTGATAAGTTGGTGCAACAAACCATTTGTCGGTTGTGCATGTTCTACAGGGATATATGTGCCAAAGTGTTGAATCCCATAAAAATAGAGAAATTATCAATAGAAGTCATAGAGAGGTTATGTTTGCTCAAGAAGTACTTCCCATCTTCAATTTTTGATATCATGGTGCACCTAAATTTTTACTTGGTGCAAGAGGTATGTCTATGTGGACCTACACAATATCGATGGATATACCATTTTGAGAGGTTTGTATGCATTCATTAATTTCATAAACCACTATTTTTATAATTTTTGTAGTGGATGTCATATAATAAGAATTATTTGTAGGTCCGAGGTGTAGACAAATTGGTTCATCCAAACCTCATAAGGGGGGAGGAGGTCCAAGGTTCAAATATCGAGCCTCGTCGGACTGAACGCTTGTCCCTTTCCTGGTGATTTCAACAGTGTAAAAGGTTTAAAATTATTGTGGCATGGTGGTTATAGGGGTGTATTGCACGAAGATTTATGTGGCATCTTTTGGGGTGGACAACGCAGAATACTATGGCGGCAATAAAAGCTGGATAGCCTACCCAGATTCGTGGCGGCTATAGATTCCACCATGTAAAAAATAAAAAATAAAAATAAAAATAAAAATTATTTGTTTCTTTTATTTGAATTATGAATAATGGCTATGTAAATAATTAAGCTATGTTCGAAAGTTGTATTTCTAAACATTACCTTGTTGAGGAATTGGTTTCATTCTGTGCAAACTACATGAGATTTATGGAAGCAATTGGTGATCACCTTGGTCAGAATTAGGTATGGAGTGATGAGGATGAAGAAAATATAATCGATGGGAGTCCTTTGTCTACTGGTGAAGTCTTTGATTTGGATGAAACTTCTTACGAGCAAGCCCATAAATGTGTTCTATTTAACATTGATGAAATTCAGCCTTTGGTAGAGTAAGTAGATGTTTATTTTTTGTATTTATATATACTGTAGAATATTAATTAGATTCATCTAAGATTAAAAAAAATTGGGCTAAATAAGGAAGCACCTGAAGAGTATCAAGGAAACCAGCCTTCGTGCAGCGAGAGATGAAGGGGTGTTGCAAAAAATCCATAATAAGACATTCATCTCTTGGCTATAGGATCAGGTTATTGTTTGCTATCTTGGATATAATATTTGATATTTAAACTGATCATCATGTACTGAACCTCATGTAATGTTCTGCAATCATATTTAAACTATTATTATTTGTTTTAGTTTCATGGATATGGAATGCAACGTAATGATGATGACTCCAACACAATAGAATTGTTGGCACATGGCTCAAGGAAAGTTACAACCAAATGTTTAGGCTATTTGATCAACGGTTATAGATTTCATATCAAAGATAAATAGGACCAAAGAATAACTCAAAATAGTGATGTGTGCATTTATGCTACTACTTGGTGCAGAGCAAGCACAAAAGACACAAACCTGGTGCTTTAAATAGTCAAATATTATGGTGTTATTAGGGAAATAATCTTGTTGGATTACTATCGATTTTGATACCCCCTATTCAAATGTGATTGGATGAATGTTCTTGATATGAGGAATGGGTGTATAAAGAAGGAAATGGGTTTCAAACTAGTCAACATAAACAAATTACTTGGCTAAGATAGACTAAAATATGATCCATTTATCCTAGCATCACAATCTAGACAAGTATTTTATGTAAATGATCCACTCGATACTAGATGATATGTAGTTATCACATCACCTCCAATAGGGATCAAATATATTGAAGCATACGAGGTAAAATATATCAGTGCCTCTAGAGCAAGATATTTCATTGGACCTAAAACTACACAAGATAAAAAACAAAATATGGCAATATTCAATATGTCCATAAAAATGTGAGGGTACATGGTTGGAAGCCTAATTAATGTAATTTAAAGTAGTTATAATTAATAAAAATAATTAACGAATTTTGTTAGAATTTTTTTGTTCTATTTTTAGAAAATGCTAGTAGATAATTAAGCAGTAGCCAAGCTAGGAGTGAGGCGAGTAGGTATCTTGAGCATGAATTTGGCCAATAAAATACAAGAAGGTAATTTGGTAAAAAAAGGAGAGAAAATGCAAGTGTTTCTAGGGCATTAGGATTAAGAGTCTAATCATGCATGCATGTTGTAATAGGTCTAAAAGAAGGTTTATTGTGTTGAGTGATTGTTAGTTATGAAATTGATTTTTCATGTTTGACTCTTAGTCCTAGTCCTTAGTAGTAGTAATTGATTTGCATAGATGGATATTTATGTATCTAATGGAAGTCTTAGGATACCATCTTGTCTCATCTCTCATGGTTGGGGTGGGTAGGGTTGTTAATACATCTACCTATTATATGGAGGGCTCAGGTTGTCCATTAACCTATATCTATAAATAAGAATTGCACTTGAAATAAGAATTTTTCATCTACATATATAATCATAACTAATTTCTTTGTTTCTTGCTTTTGTACATGTAAGAGGTGTTGTCATACATTCATCCACCCATGATATTTTGAAAACCTTATTGTGTGCATTTCATTCTATGAAATATTATGTAAGCCTATTGTGTTATCATCGAGACTATGAAGGACTATAAGAGCTTTGTTGTATGCATTCATGTTGTGCCTTCACTCTATGAAACATTATGCAAAGCTTGAGATTGTGAAGGACTATGAAAATATTGTTGTGTGCATTCATAAATTATTTTTATGTTTGCTTGGAAATAAGTAAAATCATAATGCATTGTCATCATATCACCTCAATAATATGAATGGCTTGTTGTTTTATAAAGTATGGTTGTGTATATCTCTTTATAAGGATGAACGACTGTGTATTCATTTCATAGGAAATAATTGTTGTTTTATAGAAAATAAATACCACCTCATAAAGTACTACCATGTATATTTCTTTATAAGGATGAATGGTTGTATTCATTTCATAGGGAAAGAATTGTTGATTTATAGTGAAGTATTGTTATTGGTCATGTGCATACAAAGCTTGTTGTGTTGTCATACATTCATCCACCCATGAGATTTTGAAAACCTTGATATGTGATTTTCATTCTATGAAACATATGTAATCCTTTTGTAGCTTCTACACTCTTTCATATTTGATCCTTGGAAATACCAATTACACTATGTTGAAGGTTGCATCATCCTATTACAATATTTCTACCTAGACACCTCTGCTTCAATTTATGAATGATGTCCTTATTGTCGCAAAGCAGAAGGACCATGATGTGTTCAATGCTCTAGATATTGTGTAAAATGAAAGAAGTCCTAGGATACCCTCTCACCTCATATCTTGTGGTTGGGTTGGGTAGGGATGTTTAGACATATACCTATTATATGGAGGGCTTAGGTTGTCAATTCACCTAAATCTGTAAATAAGAATTTCACTTGAAATACATTTTTTTCGTTTACATATATAATCATAACTAATTTATTTGTTTCTTGCTTTTGTACATGTAAGAGGTGTTGTCATACATTCATCCACCCATGTTATTTTAAAAATCTTATTTTTTACATTTCATTATATGAAACATTATGTAAGCTTATTGTATTATCATCGGGACTGTGAAGGACTATAAGAGATTTGTTGTATGCATTCGTGGTGTGCCTTCACTGTATGAAAATTATGCAAAGCTTGCGATTGTGAAGGACTATGAAAAACATTGTTGTGTGTATTCATAAATTATTTTTATGTTTGCTTGGAAATAAGTAAAATCATAATGCATTGTCATCATATCACCTCAATAAGATGAATGGCTTGTTGTTTTATAAAGTATGGTTGTGTATATCTCTTTATAAGGATGAACGACTGTGTATTCATTTCATAGGAAAGAATTGTTGTTTTATAGAAAAGAAATGCCACCTCATAAAGTATTGTCGTGTATATTTCTTTATAAGGATGAATGGTTGTATTCATTTCATAGGGAAAAAAAGTTGATTTATAGTGAAGTATTTTTATTGGTCATGTGCATACAAATCTTGTTGTGTTGTCATACATTCATCCACCCATGAGATTTTGAAAACCTTGTGTGCATTTCATTCTATGAAACATTATGTAAGCCTTATGTAGCTTCTACACTCTTTTGTCTTAAATCCTTTGAGACCCCAATTACACTATGCTAAAGGCTAAATACTCCTATTATAATGTTTCTACCCAGACACCTCTGCTTTAGTTTATGAATGATGCCCTTATTATGGAAAAGAAAAAATATTGATGTGTTCAATGCTTTGGATATTATGCAAAATGAGTCCTTCTTGAAGGAGTTAAAGTTTGGGCCAGGTGATGGACAACTTCATTATTACCTCTATAATTATCACATTAAAGATGCTCTGAAACCTTCTGAATTAGATTTGGTGCTTCTATAGTGTTGGTTGAGATGAATGTGCAATTGATTTTGGATGCAAATAATGTTAGGTCAAGGAAACCTCTAATTTTTATGTACTTGTATGTTTAGTTGGTTTGTTGAATTTGTAGTAGTCTACATGTTTGATGTATTTTTCACTATTATGGTCATCAAAGGCCATAAACTTCACTCTGCAAGAAACATTATGTTATTTAGTCCAGATCTTTCGGGATATGCAAACAGCTTGCAAGCTTATACATGTGTAATTTCCTTGCTATGCATAATGAAGAATTTTTATGTGGTCGACTATGCTACCATCTCTTGGGATTCTATTTTCATCATGTGTCCTCTTTGAAGTGGATAAACTGCTTCCTGACAACACTGTACAATTTAAATGGATTGGATCTTATTGGAGATCATATTTTTTCTTTTTGACTCAAAACTATTATGTTTTGGTGAATAGTAGCATGTACTAATAAGCTTGTGAATTTCTTTATTTTTCCTAATGTAATAAATTCATGAAAGATAGGGATCTACAAAAAAATGAACTTGTATTCATTCTTGTAGTGTTGTTTGTTGGGTGCAATAAAAGCATTAATCACTGCTGAGTAGAAAGGAGTGTACTTATAGAAGTTGATTATTATTTTTAACTAATATATAGAAACTCATTATTACTCATTAATGTAAAATGCATATTTTCAAATTTGAGACGTATATTTCCAAGTTATGACTTTTTACATGTCATGTATAGATCTGAATTCTGTTATGCATAATTTTGTGTAAGTATAACTTTTTGTGTATATTAGAGGTCAATTATTTTTATTACGGTATTTTTGTTTCATCTTGAAGATGCCTTGCGATGTTTGAACATATTGAGCAACAAGTATAGCTGAGTTAATTCTTCCTGGAATGAATTATTAATTTTTTAGCACTTACCATGAAGTTTTGTTTTCAAAGTTATGTAACCATGGAATAGGATTCAGTAGTGAGAGTTGTTGTAACATTTATGTAATTTGTTAAAGGTATGCAAAGACAACACATTCATTTGGAGGGAATATATTTAACAACAAAATCATGGTTCATTGTAGTTAGGTATACTCTATCTTTTATACTATGTTATGGATTCATTTGACCATTGGATTCTCATTGTTATAAGCCACACCTCCCTAAGGTAGGACCATAGTTGATTGGTTTTACTTTTATGTTAAGGTCTAGTAGTGGAGCTTGTTAAATTTGTTGTTGTAGTCATTATTAGGTGGCTCTTATATAGTTTTTGTATTTAAGGATTCAATGTGTTTGGGTGTTTTGTGCTATGTGTGACTATCATAGTGCAATGCAAATGTTATATAATCTCGATTATGGCTATATACACCTTTAAGGTTAGGATTATGGTGGAGTAATGATGGTTAAGGTTTGGTAGTTGGTATTATTGTATAACTTATTTGGATTCACATCGGGGGTGGGTATTTATGTATTGTTTGTGTTGGATGATTGAAAATAGCTAGATTTTTTATCATACTGTAATTATGTAAAGCAAACCTTAAATGTTATGGCTTTCTAGTTTTGTATGAATGAAATATTCTTAATTTTATCGAAGAGTTTTTCAACATAATTATGATACTATTAAAGGACATATGACATGATCTCTTAAGAGTGTTAAAACATACAATATATTTGGGGGATTTTTTTAGTTATGTTTAACAACTCTTGAGAAAAGGTGATTTGCATGATTATTCAGCTTGTAGTGGCTCTGCTTGATCCCATAACTATCATTTGCCACATTTCCAAATCTACCAAAGCTCAAATTTTATTTTTCCATACCCTTTATAATATATATATATATATATATATATCTTTGAAGGTGGGATCCTAAGAGGGCCTTTATAAATTGCCATCTTAGGGTGACCTAAGAGGGTGGTTTATAATCACCCTCTTAGGCCTAAGAGGTGATAACCTTAAGAGGGTAGTTCCAACCACCCTCATAGTCCTAAGAGGGTGGTCATAAACAACTCTTAGACCCTAAGAGGGCATTTTTTGATGCACATTTTAGCCATTGTCATAGGTCACAGTTACAATGCCTTCATATATAATGATTGGATAACCACATTAAGGGTCTTTAAGAGTGGTTTATAACCATCGTTAAATCTATTTTTTGGTGTAGTGCATGGATGCTTTTATCCATAAAAAAATTAATCAATCATGATTATAATTTTATTAAAAAACAAATAAGAACTTGTAGACAAGTTCAAACCTTGTCCTAGACAAATCCATTTTTGGTATTACATATCACAATACTAAAGTGGATCTCGACTTGTATAATATATTCATATACATGATTGAAAAGAATTGAGATAACAAGGGTAGTATTTTTTTTATATTCTTGGAAAAGACACAAATTAACCTACTATTATAAGAATGTATATTTTGGTCTAATTATTTAGGGATGTTGTACTTTATTTAATAGGCTTGAATATATTTATTTAAATAAAAGAAGGATAAAATTATCTTCTTATGTTGAATGCAAAGGAAATATTTTTCCAATGCATAGGTATTTGGTTTGTTTGGAATAAAACATGAATCCCACTTTGTGCTTCAAAATGCATAATTTTAGGGAAATTCTTTTTTTCTTCTAAGTAAGCAGCCTCCCAATACAAAGTAATGATAATCTCTCAATTCCATAGCAGTCACATTTAGTATGTGAATGCAGTTCATAGTTTCAAAGCACTGACACCGATAAGCTATCAAGCTGACACACACCAATGGTTTTCTCAAATAAAAAATGGGATGGGTAGTCTCACATTACCATGATTCACAAGAAGAAAAATGGGTAAGGTTGGGTTCAAGGAAAATTTTCATCATAATTACAGGTCCACTCTTCAAAGCAATGACACGAATAAAGTTCTAATTCCTCAGTACACCATGAGACATGGCCAAAAACCTTAATTTCCAATAATGGATGATGCTTAGACCATCATTGTTTACGGTATTATTTCTTCTCTAAGTAGAAGGAAGGTTTTTTATGGTATTGTTTTGATAGAAAAAATATTTGCACCGCCACTAGGAAAACTAATTTCTATCACTCTTAGATAAATGTTATACCATCGTGGGATACAATATTTGCAACTTGTTTTAAGTCCCTCTTCACTAAAAAATTAGTCAAAATCAGCCATGAAGTCCAAATTACCTTGATCATGAGGTAAAAAAACCATCATTGTTATCACAAGGCCACCCAAAGCTCTAAGTTCAATTTGTGGAGTAATTCATGTGGTGGTAGGTCTATTAACATGTGTTATTGGCTTAAGTTCATATTAAGAAATCTCTAAGTTGATCTCATCCCTAAGGTAGTTAGAACCTTTACTTTACTATTTCTTCTAGTGGACCCTATTTTTACCACTACCATAATGGCCCTGGTTGAACCTGACACCCTTAGTTGGGATCCTAATGTTGAAGTGTTTTTCAAGAACCAAAGCTTCATGGCCTTTCTAGGAAATTTTGGAGGTATTGATGATGAAGTTGCCTATGATTTTTTCAACTCCTATATCTATGGGTAGGTAGTTACTAAAGGTCTAAAATTCAAGGTTACTAAAACCTTACTATATGAGATAATAGATCTTCCTAATGATAATTTCAAGCTCTATTGGGACAACCATACCATCCAAGAAGAATTGAAGCATTTCATAGACACGGGGAAGAATTTGGTAAGATATTTGAGGGGAATTGTTAGAAAGGAGTTATCGAATCCATGGAATAGAGTTTTAATCCTTATGATGTAGTATTACATAGTGGATAAAATTTATGAGCTGCTAAAAATTTTCCATTTAGTGGTCCTAAATCATCTTAGCGATGTCAAAGAAGTTAACATTTTTGAGTATTTCAGAAGGTCTATTGAGGTCTCCATTGAGGGTGTCAGGAAGGGGTCCACTCCTCATGTCAGGAATCAAGAATTTCTCCTAATCATATACAATCACATGTTATAGAAAGTGGCATCTAGCATGTCTTTCAACGATATTTTCATGGTATTCAATGATGAGGAGAAGGTGTTGGTTGATAAGTTGATGAAGAACCACATCTCAACTGACACTACTCTTCCATGTCATCGACTTCAAAAAGAAATATTTTAGGTAAATCCAATGAACCCATTGAAAATATATCCACTATGATTGAGAGCACTGAACCTGACACTGATCAACCTCTAAAATATTCTAAGATCATGGCTAGATCCAAAAATGATCCCTCTAAATCCTGACTAAAATGCTGGAAAACATATATGAATCTCATTGTAAGATCAAATCAATCCTACAACACGTCATCTGTGTGTCCAAGGTAATTATTTCTAGCCACAACATTACTTTCAAATCTATCAGTCAGGGATAAGGTAGCATGAAAAATAATAGATTAAACAAATTGAGCATCCTGCTTTGTTTTCTTCTAGGTTTTATCACCTTGGATTTTTTTTCCCAGGATTGCTTCCTGGTCTAGTTCTATTTTGTTGTTCATGTTAGTTGTTCCTTGTGGTGAAAATATTTTTTTTCCACCCTACTTCTCTCTATAAAAGGTTTAGGAATCCTTTCAAAACCCTTTCCACTAATAAAAAAAAATGCATAACAATACGTATAAATTTATATCTTAACATAGTGAACACATGCAAAAAATCCTTAGTATTCATGCATAAACTTATTTAGTAATGTTAGTATTTGACCTATAATAGTAAATTTAATTGATATGTCAATATCTAGAAGCCTCATTAGAATGAACAACATGACTTAACAATATGAACGGAGTTCCATAAAAATATGAATATATGAAAATAAACTATTCAAAAATATAAAACAAGGGTGTATAGCTAAAAATAAGTGCCCTCAACATTCACTTATATTAAAAATATTACATAACTATGGAATGAATTCTTTCCATTAAACCAAAATTAGCAATTTTGTTATAAGAAGTAAGATGTTAGTTTTGACATAGATAATAGATAGAAGTTGCATATAGATTTCAATACAACAAAAAAACTAATCCTAGTATGACTTAATATATGATTGATAATACTAAGAATTCATATGAAATAATTAAGAAAGCAAACACCAAAAAATAAATAATGCAACTATTAAAACATCTAGCTTAAAATCTAATATAAAACATCAAGCATCAAAATAGGTGTAAAGTTTAAAACATTTTAAACTTAGTAAATATAGTGTTCTTATTTATTCAGTAATAAGAATACAACATTTTTTATTATACAAGATTAGATCAAAATTATAGGATCTTGATGAGATAGATATCACATTATATAATGTTTTATTTATAATTATTTTATATAAAGTCTAAATTTTCACAAATCCATTCAAATTTTGCTATGTATTAATTGATTCATGGGAATGAATTGACTTTTATTTTAGTTGTTGCACCCCCAAATTCAAGTCTCAGCAAGGTTGGAAGGGTTTTATATAGGATTCACTCAACCTATATATTTAGGCTAGCTCCCTATTGTCCTCAAACCATCATGAAAAACTCATTTTTTGGCCAATAGATCAGCCACTCGATTACCTTCCTTGTATGTATGCTTAAACTAAACCTCTTCCAGATTTTGGATGTATCTCTAAAATTCCAGAAGAAGGTTTAAAATAGTCCAAGTAGAATATTGAGTCCATATTTCCATATTTATAATAGTAAGGGAGTCCCCTTAAATAATTAGTTTCCTGCAACTTACAAAATCCAACAAAGAAAATCCTTGGAATAGGACCTTGGCTTCAATGAAGTGACTCATTTGATGGCCTAAATTATCAACAAAGGCTAAAATTATCAAGTCGCCATGGTTCCGTACAATCCATCCAATACCTACAGGACCCATATTCCCTTTAGATGCACTATCAAAATTCAACTTCAGCCAACAAATTAGAGGTGGCTCCAACTTAACCCTAACTTTATTTGAAGGCACAATAGGTCTGACTAATTTAGGATTGGCATTGAATCCAAGAGATCTCTCCACTAATCGTTCCTACTCTGCAGTCACAACATATGGTTCTAATGTTCTCCATAGAAAAATAAATTGACTGCAAATTCATAGTTTTAGTCAAATGAGCAACATCCTTAAACACCCTTGAGTTTCATTCCTTCCAAATCCACTACCATATATGAAGAGGGCTGAATTTATAAAATCAACAAAGACAAAGAGATAGGAAGGGAGAAACCCATTGGGTCAGCACATCCTCTAGGCTATTCGAAAAAACCAATTGGATGTTAAAATATTTGAAAAAGTAGATAAAAATATCCTATGAGAAAGTACTACTTAAAAGAAGATGATGCAAGGATTCCTTCGTATTTCTACACAAGAAAAAAACATTAGGTAAAATCATACCACTTTTTTTTAGATTGTCTAAAGTTAGAAATTTTCCTTGTACGACTAGCTAGAAGAAAAAGTTGATTTTCGAAGTTAGTCCTTTGAGTCAAATTTTATATGTCGAAAACCAGGGATCAAAAGGACCATCTACTACTAAATAAGTTGATTTGACAGAGAATTTCCCATCCTTCTCTAATCCCCGAATGAATCTATCTGTACATTTCCATGACTTGTTTCTCCCAAGTTGCAACATTAATCTCCTTATGTATTTTGTTTTGCTTTAGTATCCTTGTAGTCATTAAAAATTTGTGTCTTATGACGAGCTTCTAAAATACAACCAACTACCATTTTTATTTTACAAATAGGTTTTAGGTGAGCTAGTAGAGTGGGTTTGTTCTTCATTCCCATGGATATTTATACAAGGGTTTGTCCTCCATTCTCATGGAAGTGTCTACTTTCTATTCTTTACCAATATCATCATCCAAGCCCTCCATATGGTTTATGAATATGGTGGACTTTACCACTATCTAGATACGTACAACTTGGTTCCTCCTCTTCATTATTTCTTTTACATACACAACGTTTCAAACTATATCACCATAGACAATTAAGTAGCATTGGTGAGATAGAGGAGCCGAGGTTCCTTGTTCATCACCATATTTGTAGGCTAGTTATTTTCCTTGATATATGATACCAAATCCCACCATTCTCACCAAATAACTTTGAAACCTTAAAATTATTTTCATTGCCCTATTGCTATCAACCTTATATTGGTGTCATTAAGACTATACCTCAAATTATTTTTTGCCTTCGCATTCATAAGTTAATTGATTTTAATAACTTTCATGGGATAATCATTCTTAAAACAATTAAAACAATTAAACAAATATTCTACAAATTATTTCCCATAGAGTAGTTGTGAGTCTCTAAAAAGTAAAAAAATAATGTTTACTTTCATATAAAAAATCAATTAGATATAAACTATTAATGAAATTTTAAAAGAAAAATATTAAATACTATGATAATGATTAAGTAATGTTTTTTTTTTCCTTTTGATTTTACATGGTGGAATCAATAGCCGCCACAATATTTTGTGTTTTCCGCCCTGAAAGCCAAGTCTGCCCTTATAACCACCATGCCACAATCATTTTAAACCTTTTACGAGGAAAGGAACAAATATTTTTTTTAAATGAGTTTAGTATAAAATTAAATTTGAAATAAAATTTACTAAAAATATAAATCAAGTGTTTGAGGATGGGATGTCATGGTTCAATTTTCTTTTTCTTTTTTTAAATAAGTTTGATATAAAATTAAATTTGAACTAGAATTTACTAAAAAGATAGATCAAGTGCTTGAGGATGGGAGGTCTTGATTCAATTTCCTAGATAATTAAGATTCCTGTAACATTATCTTCACTAAAGAGTGTAAAATTTATAAAAAAAAATTCTAAAATAAATTAATTTTGTTTAATAATGATATCTTATATTTACAATTGTATACCCTAAACGTTAAGTAATCTTATTTTTAAAGTAAATGTGATTTTTTTTTTCAACGCTAATTCCCCGAGAAGATAGACTATTGAGCCTCTACACACTCCGCTAAATTTTATAGATCTTTTGGATGCCTTTTTTTAATGCTCTCTTGGGAATCTTTATTATATCTATTTAAAAGCTTTGTGAGGGAAGATGCTAATGTCAAGATATAGAAAGCTTAAAGTGACGAGAATTTGGTGATGTACCTCGCATACAACACACATAAGAGCTTCTGTTTTGTCGTCTGTAGATGCTCAGAATAAACAACCATATGCATTCATATCTTGATGTTTCGGAGCATAACCATAACCTGCGTGGCATCCAGTCTGTGTTGATAACAAGCCAGTGATAAAAACATAGAAATACTATGTAAAATTGAGGTGTGGCTAATAAACAAATATCTACTTAGTTCTAGGTTCTTGTATTCTTGTCTGAGTATATAATATTATAAAAAAAAAAAGTTCTTGTATTCTTGTCTGAGTATATAATATTATAAAAAAATAAAGAAGATTGTAGATGAAGCGATGGGCTTACAGAAGAATTGCTTGCTGAACAGGAACAGTACCACATAGGGTTACCAACACTACCTTCTCATAGGCCATGCAAGCAGGATTGAAGATAAAAAACTACGAAAAGATGTCACATTGAAAGGACAAAGGAATTTAAAAGGGAAAAAAAAAAAACTTTCATGAACATTATCAAAATAGGTTATATCTGCCGGCAAATATTATTGTTTTGCTTAAATCTTGAAAGTTAAAGAATTTTAGATTTATATTGAAAAATAATATTAACAATGAAACTTTTAATAGCATATAAACTCCTAAAATGTTATTGAAAGATGTTTCAGATGTTTTTACTAGACGAGATCTTTTCTTTTTGAAGTACTTTAAATAAAGGTGATAATTATCAAACTATAATTATTTTGGATAGTAGGAAATAGTCATCAAACAAATTTTTGGATAGATTTTTTGTGATGGTTTATTTTCATTATTTTAATAATTTTTAGAATTTTAAGATATCATAAAACAACTCCATAGTTAAGGTTGGATAAAGGTAAAAAAATATTATAAAAACTAAGGAGAAAGGAATTTGGAGGATAGAGTATGGATTTTAGTAAGGGATTGGTCAATCCTAGCAGTAAAGAACAATGAAGAATGTCAAGGAAACTATTCATCATATTTATAGAAGATGATTCTCTTCTTGGGTGAAAGACAAAAAATAATAGGATGGGGTTCACATTTTAATGGTGGATATACTGCAATAGTAGGATATTCATCTTTCACTCACCATAGAGAAAATCCATTCAGTGATGTCTTCAATCATATTTGGAAAATTTTAGCTTGGCTTAAAAGTGAGACTCTTTATTTAGCTCTCACCCCACAAGAGGGTTCTTATAGAAGATGAAATAGACAAAACAATACTATGGACCACTTTTTTCTTCTTTTCCCTAACGATTCAATTGTGTAAATGGTTGGAAACATTTTTAGATCTAAGATTTTGGCAATTCACCTCTCTTGAGCAAGTATGGAGTACTTGGTCTAGAGTGAATGGGTTGGATAGTTTAATGAAATAGATGAACTTTGTCAATAACTCTCTAATGCTTTGGAATCTATGAAAAGAAAGGAATAAAAGAATCTTTAAAGCATTTCACTACAATGTTCAATATATTTAGAAAAAAATTGTAGTCAATATATAGGAAACTACTCTGCATACAATGAAACTCCCTCCATAGTATCTCAACAATGGCATAATTTACTCTCTAAGCTTCAACTCCTTGTGGATGAATGGAGATGCAGGCATACTCAAGCTTCTCACCCTACTATTCAAAGGGATGGACCATGGAAAGCCCCTCCCAAAAGTATGGAGAAGATCAACACTATGATGCATCAAGAGAGGCATGGGAAGATTCTCATATGGCACTCATGCTTTTCTTTTTGCAGAGAATCTTGTTGTTTTCCCTAGAAATCTATCAAAAGAATTTGTTATCCTTCCTGACCTTTAGGAAGCTAAGAAGTCAAATTTCCACTAAGACCTTTTGTTAAGATTGAAAGTTACAAAGGGTAGCAAGATACATGCACTTCAGTCTAGATTCAAAACATTAAAATTTTTTCATGCTATGATAAATTACTCTTTAGATTGTGGAGATCTCACTTGCTATGAAAATCCTCCATGATGGTGGTTATAAAAATTTAAAAAAGTTCTATACTATATACCTCATATCAATCCTAATAACTCTACTTGGTGTATGTCATAGATGACAAGAAAATCATAATTTTTTTTTTTGTCCTTATATTAACAAGATATGCTTAAGACATAATTATTACTCTTCTGTAAAATATTAGATAAAAATCCTATTTATATAATAAAACAATTTTTATTTTCTTATAAATACTATATAAAAAGAATAATTAACCACCTAAAAAGTAAAAAAATACTATTTAAAAAAAATCTCACAACCTAATAACTATTTTAAAAAATATGGGTCCTTAATCATAGAACTCTTCAACTTTATTCATCTTTATTATGCTTAAGATAGCAAGCTCTTTTGCTGTTCAACTCCTCGGTCATCAAACGCTCTTTTAAGGATAGATGTTTGCAGCTTAAACGAGACAAACAGAAATAAATTTAATTTAAATTGTGAAAGGAGTTTAATTAATAAATAATTTTGATGGGTTGGAAAAGAGAGTTATCAAGCTAACATGCTAGAGAAGAGATCAGTGAAGAAAATAGAAGAATATATATATAAACTACTAGTGGCATTATGTACCAATTCATTATTTACATTTTGTTGTTATATAATGTTATGCACTTCGGACCCTCTGACCATCTATTTAAAGAGGTTGTCGATTTGAAGTATTCATTAAAATAAAATAAATAAAGATAATGCAATATTTTTTTTGGATGAATACTATAATATTCATATAACTATATCCGTAATTATGAAAAGAAATTGAACTTAAAAGTTTAGAAATGCCTAGTGAAATTATCCGAAATTATCCTACAATTAAATATAATATATAAATTTTTAATATTAAATACCAAAATTTTTATAAGATAATAATTACTAGTAATTTTTTAAAAAGTTGGTGATATTAAAATAATTATTTTCATATGTTTTTTAATACTTAATTATATTTTATAATAGTAAATAATATTTAGATATTATGTATATATATTTTGATTGAACTGATTGATATCTTTATTTTTCAATAAATATATAAAATTTCATTATTAATATTATAACAAAATTTATATATTATTCATATATTTAATAAAATTCCGTTAATTTATAATTTACAAAACCTTCATGTGTACGTAAAAATGTGTAATTTTAGTTTTAAGCTTTACTTTAGTACATAAAATTTTATTTCAATTTTATTACAAAAATTAAAACAATGACTTTTACATGAAACAACATTTAAATTTAATCTCAAGTTTTGATAATGAATAAAAACAATTATATTAAAAAAATTAAGAATTAAATATATTATAACAATATTCTCAAGAATCATAGTCTTAAATATCTAAGATCAAAAACAAAAAACAAGAAAACTTTCTTTAAAGCAACAGCCTTTTAATAGGTAGCCAACAAACATTTCTTACGGTACTACTTCCGTTATTTCTAGCTACAAAACATTAGCAATCTACTCTCACTTTCTCCCTACAGAACTGAATTTATCAGGACAGGAAGCAGGAAGCAGTGAAGTGGTTCTGAAAATGCCGAATTCCAATCAATCTATTGAAGAATCTGATTTTGCTTTTTCCATTCAGTCTTTCAATAACCTCCTCGACCACTCGATAAAATAACAATGTGGACTGATGATGACTCGATGGCTTCTCTTGTTGTCTGTGGAATGAAATCCCCAGCACGAATATTATGTTTATAACAAAAAAAAACACCGAAATCGAGTGTAGGCAGAGAAGGTCATAGATATGAGATGCCACCGTGTTCTTGACATCCTTCCCTCTGTGATTCAGAAAAACTTGGTATGCTGAAGAGCGATTTGTAGGAAAACATTTGATGAAGAATTGGCGAGCAATGCATTCCCAGAGAGCAACAACGAGAAGGGCAAAGGTAAGGAGAATAATGATAATTGTAACCCAAGACATGATTTGGCTACTGCACGAAGCGACAGAAGAGATGCTGAAGGGTCGCCCCTGGCTTTGAATCCTTACAACCGATATATGTCTGTCTATCAATCTATTTTTTTTGGTACAGGAGAATCAACAATGATCTCCATCATATTATCCCGGCAAGCAATATATCAATACGGGTCGACAAATTTTCTGATCACCTGTTGACGAAGACAACCCAGAAATTGAAGTCCGCCGCCGCGCTTTTGGAGTAAATCTAGGCCCTCCTATAGGGTACATCCGTCATACGATGTTTCTCTTCCTTCAAGGAAGATTTGAAGGTCTATATGAAATCACTTCTCTATATACGAAACATTTAACTATCGTACGAAAAATGCACCCTATAGTATGGCCATATTTCCTCCAAAAGCGCGGGGGGCGGACTTGACGTCAACCCAGCAGGAAATTCCTGGGTTGATCTTCAAATATTTGACTAAAAGATTTAGCATTTTAAATTTTTAGTTGTTTTTATAATATATATGGGATATACTTGTAATTATATGATTTTCTAAAAAATTGTTTTATCCTACAACATAAACAAAGAAATTGGGGTCTTGGAGATAGTAAAATAATTTTGGTTGATCACTAAATTACATCTCACGTTAGGTTTGTGATATGATTTTACTCACAACAAAATTTTCAAAGGATTTTCAAAGGATTGGTGTGTTGTAAGAATTTACTTAATCATTTTGTTACATGATGTATCTATTATTCAATGCCAACAAATAATGTTTTTGTTGTGGTCATTGCACAATTAATTTTAAATTAGGGGATCCACCTTTAATTTTAAGTTTTTGAAAATTTTTGGTCTTTGAGGATAATTTTCAAAAGCCTATATCAATAGAGGGCTATTATGTAGGTTTTTAGCATTGGTCTAGTCTTGTAGTTTCTTTTACTTTATCTTCTTTTCGGGTGAAAATGTTATTGGTCTAGTCTTCTAGTTTCTTTTACTTTATCTTTTTTTCGGGTGAAAATGTTTTGATTAATTTAAATCCTTTAAATTAAATCAATTTAAGTGGCAAAATTGATTATATCAAATTTAAATAAAAAATTAATTTTAGTTTTATTACATAAATGTTTTTTTTTTTTTAAGCGAAAAACCCCTTGCGGGGCTGCCTTGGTCTAAGAGACCACGAACAGGGGGTTCTACACCGTCAAAGTCACCCGGGGGTCGCACCCGACCTTGCCCACACCAACATTATCAATTGGATTTTGGGTACCCAATTCAGCTTTTTGGTAGGGTGGAGATTCGAACCTGGGACCTCCTTTGGAGGATTGCCCTCTCCTCTCCAACTCACCTACAACACCTGAGTTTTTATTACATAAATGTTAATAAAAAATGTCAAAGGGAAATAATATATAATAAAAGAATAATAATATTCATGGTGTACGAGTTAATTTTTCTCAACTATATTTATATGGAATAAGCTTAATGGTTTTTTTATAAGGAGTGATTTAATATTAATACCCCTGGCCTTATATCTATAGGATACAATGATCTGGGCGTAGGCTGAATGATGTGGGCTTAGATAGTCAGAGTGACACACGTGGCAGATGTGGGACCACGTATGATTAACTTGAACAGTAGTCAACCCCATAACGGACACTTAAACACAGTGGGCGACACGACAAAAGGGCAAGCATGAACCATTGAAGATGATGACATGGATTTGTGAGTAGATAAGAAGAGCAAGGACTGACAATGACATGACAATTTGGACCCGCATGTAGATGAACAAAGCAGGATATGCCAATACTGGTGATACCAAGGATGGCGGGTAAAATATTATGCCTAGATATTTATGTGTTATAAGATATCACGGAATCAAAGGAAGTGCTTAGAATACAGGTAAAGTGACACGAATCGAGATGTGTTCTCGATGGTATAGGTTTGAAAGGAAAGTGCAGACAGGAGCAAGGACTAAGTTCACCCTCTGGTGTAGGTGGGTTGTGTTGTGTTGAACCCACAACAGTGACATTTGATAGTAGCCACGATTCTATCATTTTTGATGATGAAGTATGGATACAAACGGTAAATCTGGACACAGATTGTGTATGGAATGCCATGGATGTAAACAATGGCAGACCAACAGAGATCGTTGGCATATGCAGTGGACGCATCTCAAGCTCGATGATGACTATCACGATGGAAGAGAAAAGTCTGTAATTGATAGGAATTTAAGATAGTGGGAAATGACAATGACTATCTCAAGCTAGGGGTTATTATTGTTAGTTCTTGGGAGCGGATGTATTGTTAATCGATAGGAATTTAAGATAGTGGGAAACGATTGTTTCCTCAAATAATATTAAAATGATGCCAAGTCCATGCTAAGATGTTGGGAGGATTTTGAAATCATCAATTAGCCCTGGAGAATTTGTTCGCCATGGGTGAGCAGCAACGGTAGGTAGCACTGTTGAACCAAAGGAGAGATAGAGTCTTCAATGGTTAGTGTGTGGTTTAGATGTGTTGGTAGAGATGGACAAGTGTCCCTCATGTCATAGTATTTCAAGAGGATACATTTGAACGTTATAATATGTGGACATTACAACACATAGAGCCATCCAAGGATGATAAAGCCTATGAAACAAAGCAGATGAATAAGGTATAGCATACTGATGTCTTATCTCCAATTATATGTGAAACTCATTAGAGGCTATCTTATATGGTGGAATATTATAGTGGTGAAGCTAAGGCAGTTACAAAGGACGAACGTAGGTGTAATGCTCGCTAGGGTATCATTTGAATGGGGATTTAGTGGGTAAAACATGATAAGTAATTAATCATGGTGTCATAACCCCATTCAAGTCATTTCATCACCACGTGCATGGTCATGTTTACTAAATAATGGGCATTGCATGGTCATGTTTACTAAATAATGGGCATTGTGGTTGCAAGTCGTTAGTTGAGAAATTCCAGAGGAAAAAATGATAAAAACGAAAATGATGAAAAGATAGAGTGTTTTGGATGAAAGGAAATGAAACGAAAATTCAGATTTATAACTTTATATACCCATGAAAATTACGAAGGAAATATTGGAAGTTTTTGAAACAGGATTGTGGGAAATTGAATGGAAGAATTTTTGGCTGTTGTCAACATTTTTACTCACTTTGTAGGAAAAACAGGTTTTGAACATAATAAAAATGGTTTTACTGTACATCTTTTTTGTATGTATTAAATGTCAGATTTGGACCAGTAGGTAATAGAAAATATTGAATAAATCTTAATATTAAAATAATTGCAGAGTCTAATTACAACCATAGGAAATGCCCATAATATATACGGAGAGAATAGGGAGGAAGTCGACGGAGAGGAAAGGAAGGGAGGTTGGAGGAATAAGGGGAAAGGGAGTTGGAGGGATAAGGAGGACGAGGGAATAATGGAGGAAATGGAGGGATAAGGAGAAAGTAGAGGAAGGAATATAGGAGGAGGATAGAGAGAATAAAAAATAGGGAGAAAAATTAATCGTGCCGACAAATTGAAAACTTGCCGACAAAATATAGAGGTTTTCACACTTAGGACTAGAAAACTAGATTTTTCTAAGTCTCTTTAGTGAGAACCCTATTCACATTTGCAACATTCTCCCCCTTAAAGTTGAGAGGACTGACTACACAGTCTCTCAGCTTTACAAATTGAGCTTTAGTCATCGCCTTGGTGAAGATGTCCGCGACGTTCTCCAAAGTGTGACAATATTGAAGCTCAACAATTTCATGTTCCACCATATCTCTGATGAAGTGGTACTTCATATCAAAATGCTTCGTTCTGCTATGGTGGATAGGATTATATGCCAACTGAATGGCACTGATGTTGTCGCAGTAGACTCTGGTCGGACCACTTTGCTGCTCTCCAAGTTCTTCTAATACCTTTCGTAGCCACAACGCTTGAGTACTAGCATGAGTGACCGCTATATACTCAGCTTCTATTGAAGATAGTGCTACTACTGTCTGCTTCTTGGAACTCCAAGTTATTAGTCCCGATCCCAGACTAAAACAGTTCCCTGAGGTTGATTTTCTGTCATCAATGTTGCTACCCCAATCACTATCACTGAAGCCTACAAGCTTGATAGTGTTACATTTCTGGTAATGGATTCCAAAATCCCATGTACCCTTTACATATCTAAGAATTCTCTTAGCTGCCTGCAAATGCAACTCAGAAGGATTAGACATAAATCGAGAGACAAGAGAAACAACATACTCGTATATCAGGTCTGGTGTTGGCGAGAAACATCAAACTCCCAACCATGCTTCTGAAAGTGGTCACGTCAACTTTTGATGCTCCATCATCTTTGCTTAATTGGATCCCATGTCCAACTGGAGTTGCAACTGGTTTGCAATGCTCCATAGCAAACTTCTTAAGCATGTCCCGAACATACTTATGTTGACAGATGAAGATCCCTGTATCTGACTGAGCATCAAGATCCTCCTCCACAACATTGGAAGAAAACATTTCTCTTACGTTTCCTCCAATCTTGTATCAAGTAATCAAAAGTTATAAAAAACTTGTGGTGGCACTCCTTCCACTCTTCATGTGGGATCTCCTTCATCTTTGTTGCTACTCTTTCCTGCAAGGAACCGAGTGCCCTCTTTTGATGAGCTACTCCCCCTTCATCAAAAGCTTCTACAAAAAATGACATTCCCATAATGTCACATGTATTGGTTCTCACTAACCAATCTAGCACATTTCTTTCATTATTCTTTCTATGATCTTCAAACCATATTTCATCTCCTAATACTCCTCCTGAGTATGTAATATGCATTGGAATTTCATTCATCTTTGATGTTGCTCCTCCATAACGCAAATGCTTGAGTGCCATCTTTTGTTGATTAGCTCTCCCTTCAACAAAAGTCTCTCCTCTTGTGGTTTTCAGCAACCACTCTCTTACATCTTGATCATGATGGTCTTTAAACCATACTTTCACATTTTGATCATCTTTTACATCTTCATCACTAAACAATACTCCACATGAGTATTTACAATTAATCATCTCACATAGATGATTATACCATACAACTCTTTCAGATATTTCTACACAAAATATCACAACAAATATGGCCATCCAATGACCAATTACATATGCAACATAAAGTTGCTCCTCACACAAATGTTCTCTCAAAACAATGGCTTTACAATATTCCTTCTCCCAAGGAATTTTAAACACATCATTTGGATCCATGTGACCCAAGTTCTTCATTACTGTCTTCGCTCCAAGAAGACTCTTCATCAAAGTTGTCTCAATGAGACAATCACCTTTAAATAATGCCTTTGGAAGATATTCTCCTTTCTTTTCATACCTGCTCACAAAAAACAAATCATTAATCATAAAAATATTACCTTCACTATGATTAGATTTGGTGCTTCCCATAAAGTTGCTTTGTGGCAATTCTCCTTCATTGTATGTTGCTTCAAGAGCAACCATCAACTCTTCACTAAGAGTTCTCCTCCTTTGTTCAAGCCATGTTGGTGTGTTGAAACACCATTCATCCAAGCAATCATTCATTGTTGCTTTATCAAAACAAATATTTTTCTGCAATGTAGTCACTCCAAGTGAGTGATCTCCATCCACAATTGTCTCTTCAAGACAATTCTCAATCTCCTTTGATGATGCCTCCATTTCACCATGAAGTTCATCAATGACTATCTCCCTATTTTCTAGCTCCTCTTTGAGATAGTTTTCCTCATACAAAATAGTTTTCACTCCTGATGAGTGATCTTCAATCATGAGTGATGTTTCCTTGGCCATTACAACAAGAAAATCAGCAGTCACATTGTTATTTTCTGTTTCTATCTTATGTGCTTTCTCACTTTTCTTCTCCCAAATGAGATAATCTTTTGTGCTCTTTTCTTCACACAACATATTGTCATCTTTGAGATTCACAAAATCTCTCTTCACATAACCTTCTTGGACTGATGGACAAGAAGTATCTCTATTTGTCACTCCTGATGAGTGATCTTCACAATTGAGCATGAAACTTATAGTCTTCATCTCCTCTTCATCAACAATGTCATGGGAATCAACATCCCATACTTCTTGTGAATCAATCTCATCTTTATATTTATCATTTTCTTCCCCCTGTAGAGGAACAATTTTATCATCTCCTTCAAGGAGATTTTTAGTTGCTCTTTCAAGAGAGCACACAACCATTCCAAGTGAATGGTCTTCAAGCCAATGGTCTTTCTTGAACATTGCTTTTCCAAGATCATGCCAACAATCTTGGTTGAGGTCATTTTCATCATTATTCTCATCCATGAGAATTTTAGGTGCATTCTCCATAATACACTCTTCATTTGTCTCTCGCTTTATGTGAGTGGTCTTCAACTATGCAACACTCCATGATGAGGGTTTCTCCATCATTATCTCGCTTTATGCTCCTCCATGAGAATTGTAGATGCTTTGTTCATGAAGCATTCTGCAACAAATAAATGATGTGGTGTCTTCTCCATAAGACACTCTTTTTCATATGTCTCCTCCATGAGACATTCTTCATCATACATCACCTCATCTAGGTGATCTGCAAGCAAGGAACACTCCAATGTGAGTGTTTCTCTTCCTTCAACTTCAAATTCTGCTTCCACTTTTGAATGATCTTCACAACAAGATCTTTGAGCAATTGTCTCGTCATTGAGACATTCATCCTTTTTGCTATCAATGTGAATGATTTCAAAGCATTCCATTCCTGCAAACAATTCATTAGTACAATTTTTCTTTTCATCTTTTTCTCCTCCTAAAAGAAATAATTGACTATTACAATTTTCAATAACTGTAGGTGCCTCCCCCATGAAGCACAAATCTGGAATAGCAATACTTGGAGATTCAATCTCCCCCTCAATCTCAACAATGCATTTGTCAAGGGCTTCACAAACAACCTCTTCATCTGCATAACTCACAAAGCTTCTACAAGAAGCAAAACCTCTCTTGCCTCCTCTTCCTTTTGTAGCATAAATACCTCTTCTTCTCAAATTTTCCTCATAGACTTTATAAGCCTCTTCTTTCTGCAAAGAAACATCTTCAAAGAATAAGGGCTGATCTCTCTTTTTCTCATCCTCTTGTCCATGAAGGGATTTCATATCTTCGTCTCTTTTCTCTTCAAGAAGTTCATCATCACTCTCTTCGTCACACATGTCGTCCTCTTCAAGGAAGAATTCAGCATCATAAGAATGTATGTATTCTTCAAATGACCTACCTTCATATGAGCCTTCACAAGAGTCTTCAAAAGCTCCTGCAAAAGGATCTAACTCAGAAACTTCTTCAAGGAAGCAAGGCTCCTCCTTGCTTAAACAATCTTCTTGATTGTCACTCATGACTTTATGGGTGTCTGCATCAAACCCATAAGCATCCTTCAACACTTGCCATGCCACTGTAGCTGATTTACAATTGGCTATGAGAGGAAAAACACTCTTTTCCATTCCTCTCCTCAAATCCATAAGGGCTAAGCAATTTTCATATTGCTTCCCTTTCATATCTTTACTCTCATCTCCTTGTAGCTTGTTCCATGTGGGTTCCTCATATCCTTCTTCGACTATGTCCCAAAACCCTTTTGCAATCAATAAAGTCTTCATCTTAATTGCCCAGAATTGATAGTCTTTACCATCAAAAACTGGCACCTTCACATATTCAAACTTGGTGTCCATTTTGTAAATGTCCAATCATCAATATTCCATCACAATATTTAACCCTTCAACGGGGTTCCAAAATTTTCTAGAAGCACTAAACGGGTGCTCCAGAAGGCTTCCCGTCAATTTTCTTACCTCACTTTTGATGCAAAAAATATCCCTCTTTTAAAGCCTTTTTACAAGGATTGCCTCTAGGGCAATTGTGCCAATCATTTACAAAAATTGCCTCTTAGGCAATGTTTCCTCTTTTTTTAAATCAATTTTCCAAAATTTATTTTAATAAAGCCTAAAAAAAAATTTAACAATTTTCTATAGATATTTTAAATTAGTTTTTTTTAAATAAAGGTTTATTTAAAAAAACTTAATTAAAAATATAAATAAAAATTATTAAATATTTTAAAAAACTTTAATTAAAATTAATAATGAAAAACTTAAAATAAAAAAACCTTTTTGATTTTGTGTCGTCGCGAAATCCCCGACGGGATTCGACCTCAGGACCTCCGTGTCCTGCCTGCAGCCTCTAGCCGCTACACCACGCGGCGCCGGTGAGACCAAAGGGGACGACCGCCGTATTAAACTCCCCGTCGTCCAAAATTTAAAAAAAAAATAAACAAAATTTTGTTTTTTCTCCCCGGTGGGAATCGACCCCGGGACCTCTCCTCCGCAAGCCAAAGACTCAGCCGATTGCGCTACGCCCGTCGGCTGGTGTAGAAAGGAATGGGCAGTTCCTTAAACTAACGTCGGGCAAATTTTTTTATTTAAAAAACATGAAGTTTTATCCCACATGCAGTGGGAAGAAGGCTGAGAAGCCTTCAAATATGCGCGAAGGCAAATAAACTATCGATTGCCTTCGGGCAATCGCTCCTCACCATGATGCTTGCTCCTTGGCCAATCCGCGATCGCCACGTGTCACTTTCAGACTAATCCACATCCGCCACGTGGACAAACAAGTTTTTGCCACCGCACACGCTCTGCTTGCCACGTCGACCGCCACGTCAGCGCTCTGTTAGCACTCGCCACTTGTCGGCTGCCGCCACCTCAGCGTCCACCTTAGCACCTCGATCCGCATGTCCACGTCAGCTGTCGCTCCGCCTGCCATGTGTCACCTCGAAATCTGTGCAGCATCGAAGTCTGTGCCCAGCTCTGCCACCTCCTCGATCCGCTCGCTAGCTCCTCGGGATGCGTGCCCAGCACGCTCGCTAGCTCCTCGGGATGCATGCCCAGCACGCTTGCCAGCCCGTGCATCCTCGAGAAACGTGCCCGTTCGATCTCGGGAATCGTGCCCATCGGCTCTGATACCAAATGTCAAATTTGGACCAGGAGGTAATAGAAAATATTGAATAAATCTTAATATTAAAATAATTGCAGAGTCTAATTACAACCATAGGAAATGCCCATAATATATACGGAGAGAATAGGGAGGAAGTCGACGGAGAGGAAAGGAAGGGAGGTTGGAGGAATAAGGGGAAAGGGAGTTGGAGGGATAAGGAGGACGAGGGAATAATGGAGGAAATGGAGGGATAAGGAGAAAGTAGAGGAAGGAATATAGGAGGAGGATAGAGAGAATAAAAAATAGGGAGAAAAATTAATCGTGCCGACAAATTGAAAACTTGCCGACAAAATATAGAGGTTTTCACACTTAGGACTAGAAAACTAGATTTTTCTAAGTCTCTTTAGTGAGAACCCTATTCACATTTGCAACATTAAACATATTTAATGATGTTTTATGCATGGATATGGTAGCATCTTTAAATGTTTTTAATGCATGTTGTGTTTTCGTGCTCAGAATGTAACATTTTCTATAGGATAGGAGATAGTTTGCAATAGCTCTCTTTGGTCATGGATATGGTAGCATACTTAAATGTTTTTAATGCATGTTTTACTCCTTAGACTATTTTTAATGCATGTTGTGTTTTTGTGCTCGGAATGTAACATTTTCTATAGGATAGGAGATAGTTTACAGTAGCTCTTTTTGGTATTTTTTAGTATTTTGTTTCATGTATTCCAGATTTTTTATTTTATTTCTCTAACCTTTACCCTTTTCATTTTTTTAAACTTCTGCAAATAAAAAAATATATATATAAAAAAAAATTAAAACTCCAAAAATAGATGCACGGATCCCAAGAATAAGATTTAATGTTTCATTTTAAGCCATTTCAATTTTATTTTGAAGGAAATTCGAAATTCTTAAAAATTATATAAAGTTCACATTTTAAAAGAAATTTTGTAATCTCAAGTTTAGCATGGTTTCACACTTTAAAGAAGAGTCAAGATTTCAAGCTTTGCATTTTTGTCTAGTCTTTCTTTTCATGCTTAAAGCAAAGTTTAGAACTTAAAATTTGTTAAAATATACTTAACAAAGGGATAAAAAATCTACCTAAAACATTCCAAGATAAAATAAATTTAATCACTTTTACATCATGGTTGTATGAGGGTCAATCAAATTTACATTTTCTTTTCTTTTAAGTTTCATGAACAATCATTAGCATAACATAATAAAATAATACCAACACAGGCCCCTTGTTAATAGTTTCTTGTAAATCACTAAGGTATTCTAGCAATTATTTGATACATTTTCACAAGCATACATGCACACATTAAGTAAAAGAAACCTTAGATAAATTTCTATTCTTTGCAAGATAGGGTTTTCTAATCAAAATCCTAACTATGAGTGTGGTTTTGTGATTGGGCAAAATTACCACTCAATAGTTCCAAATGCCATTTAGATTGAAAAATGAAGTAAAATTATCTATTTATTTAGACTATTTAGAGTACCATTTTTCCTTTCTAAAAGAGATAAAATTGTGTCAATGTCCCTTTCAAGAAATCATATTCAGAATTATGAATCATCATTGTATTTGAAAAAAATATGCAAAGGTCTTTCCAATATATTTCACAAGGAGTAACTATGGTGTGAGAGTATACATTTATGACCCCAACTTTGAAATTTTTTCTTTCCTAGAAATTAAACTAATTAAATTTTTCTTATATAAATTGTCCATCCCATTTGCATTTGTTTCATATACTTAGAATACCTCCAAAATTTCCTATAGAAGAGAACATTAACAAATACCCCATATTCTAAATAGTGTTGAATACATCCTTGTATTTCTCACTATTTTTTCTTTTTTATATACATTAAAATAAACTCAAGACTGTAATGATCAATTAATTCCTTATGACTCCTTTTTAGGGGTTTTATGTATTACTCTAATATTAATAATACCACTTGACTAATTACTTTTTATTTTTATTGACACCTATGATATTTGTTTTGGTTTTCCAAATCAATTTTTTTATGAATTTATTTTTCTTTTTATCCATGTATTGAGGGTCTTCCTCTCCCTTTTTATTCCTAGAAACACTTTCATCTTGGCAAACCTCTATAATTTTTCTATGTTATGCATAATAAGACTTATATTCTAAATAGTTATTCTACCCTACCATAAATAATTTGAGATGGAATAAATAGCCTTTTATGCTACCTAGAAATATTAAAGTGTAAGGATGATCCCATATAGTAATTATTTTCTTATGATACATTGAAAACCCTAGATTTGCTTTGGAAATATTAAAGTATAAGGATAATCCTCTATAGTAATTATTAATACTTTCCTAAAAGTCTTAATTTCCATCGATGTCCTCCATATCTATTTCTTTATTACATTTCTCTTGAAACCTTAAAAGTATAAAGGATACACTACATTTGTTTCATTCTTATTGCAAGGAGATAATTTTTTACTACTTGAAAAAATAAAGAGGAGTAGCCTAGATTGATCTTGATCATCCCCGTATTACTTTACACCTCTAACTCTTATATTTGAACTTGCACATTGTATTTCATAATAACTCATTTTTATTCTAATGCTTGATCCAAGTGTGAGTAGAAAGTAAACATAAATGTGGTCTAGCATATTCTTTTATTTTTTGATATCTCTGTATAAATTAAAAACTAAAGGCTTATAAAGAAAATTTAAGTAGCATGGCAAGAAAGTTGCTTTGAAAGTACCATCTAGAAGCAAGGATGTACTAGTTAAGAGTATGGATGTCTTGGTTGGGATAAGAGGGAAAATTAATCTATGGAAAACCCTATCTAGGTAGAAAATATAATAGTAAAAGTGATAATCAAGAATGAGATGATCAAGATTGACATAATAATTTTTAAAATAAAAGGGGTATTATGTAAGTTCCAAATATACTTCTAAGTCTTTTGTAGATTCAAAATTGGATCAAGTGGAAGTGAGGATTGAATTCAAATTACTTCATAAAATTTCTTCTAGAAGAATTTTTCTTCATCATTTTCTTCCATTTAGAAATTAGAGATTAAATAATAAGTGATGGCTCATGATGTTTAGGTAGATATGCATTATATTTAAGACTAGGGAGTGAGAATTTTTCTAAAGAAAGAAGCAATTATAAAACTTTCAATGTGGATTAGACATTTTGAGCTTCTATATCAACTTATTAATAACAACTCCTTGAAGAATGTTGGAAATTATTAGGTGAATCCATCAAAGAGTGGCCATATACTAAGGAACAAAGGAATGTTGCATATAATTAGATATGTATTTTCATAGATATTTCAAAACCTTTGCTGCAATCCATTAATATTAAATCTAAATTAGGAGAATAATATCAACAAGTGGATAATGAAAATATTGCATTTTAGTGTTTTAAATATTATGACAATAGGGACATGGCAAGAGATTGCTATATAAAAATGATGGAGAAAGATACAAAAGAAATTAGTCATAAGATAAACTTCAATGTGAAGAAAGGAGACCATACAGTACTGCAAGCTATTTCAAATTAGGGATTTCCACTCCCAAGAATGTGGAAAAGAAAATACCTTACTTGGATCAACAATTAAATGAAACAAATATCACAAAATATGGGAATGTAGAAGGCAGAAGTTCATATTTAGGATTTAAAGGTATAGAGAAATATGAGAGAAATATTTCAAAGCTAACAAGGTGAAAAAGGTCAAGGATAATCTAGGTAAATAATCTTTGGTAGTATAAAAGCCTCTCCTTGCAATAAAAATAAAAGTAGCATATTTCATATCCATTGAACTTTAAGGTTTAAAGAACAACATAATAAAGAAATTAATATAAAATATATCCATGAAAACTTAAGGTTTTCAAGGCAACATAAGAAATTAATTACTACAAAGGATCATTCTTACGCTTTAATGTTTCTAAAGCAATATTTAGATTAAGTAACATAAGAAAGTAATTAATATGGAAGATCATCCTTGTACTTTAGGCTTTTTGGTACAACATAAAAAGTGATTGTGAAGTAATTCTTTACATTTTAAATTCTTTATGGTAGCATTAACCTTTAGAAAACAAGTCTCATTATCAACAATTTGATAAAATAGAATAGATTCATGAAGATAAAAATGTTTTTGGGACTTAAAAGAAACAAGAAAGAGACCCTCTAAACAAGAAAAAAAAAAAAAATAATAATAATTTTGATTTAGAAAATAAAAAATAAATAACACATGTTAACAAAAACTAATACTAAACCTAAAAAAACAAAAAGCAATTATCAAAATAATATTTTGAAATATTAAAAATATGAATAAAACTTAAAAGAAAAAAACAGTTATTAAAAGTTAATATGTTCTTATAATCATAGGTTTATTTCATACAAGAAATAGAACCAAAGTAAGTGAGTTCAAAAATATTTGAAAGATAATATAGTGCTTGGTAGTTTCTTCTATAAGGGCTTTAAGAGATATGGTGACAATATAAGACAAGTGCAAATATGATGAAAATTGTTAAAAGAAAAACATAATTGGGTTATTGGTCTAGTTCAGAGGAAAGAGACTTGGGATTATAAATATATTTAGATATATATGTTCCATCCATATAAAAGATGCGGAAACATCACAATATATATTTGTTAAATATTATAATCTATAATTTTTTTTTGGAAAATCTTTAGTACAATTCAATGTTTTTTAAATTGACAATCTTAAATAACCTAGATCAATGCAACATTTTACATTATTTATCAATTTAAATCACCTTAAAAAAATTGTTTTTTAATGATTTCAGTATATAAATAAAATAATGGGCACCTAAGACAATTGTAAACCAAGACATGATTTTGCTAATGCACGAAGCGACGGAAGAGATGCTAAAGGGTCGCCCTTGGCTTATCATGGTTCATCTGTAAAGGTCAGTAAAGTTTATATATAGAACTTTATGTTGAAATGGCATGTTTTCCCCAGGTGGTAACCGGTGGAATATTTATACGGCTTATCATGGTACATCTTTAAAGGTCAGTAAATTTTATATATAGAACTTTAGGTTGAAATGACATGATTTCCCCAGGTGGTAACCGGTTGAATATTGAATATTATAACCAAGTGGTAATTGATGAAATATTTTTATCAATGTCAAATGTCCCTTGAAAAACGTGCGATGGAATATTAAAGGCTTACATTGGACTACATCAACGTTTTAAACGATTGCAAGGATTCCATAAACGTTGCAAACGATTGGAAGAACCACTCACCGACGTTGATGTTGATCCGCTTGCAATTCAATTGCAAAATCATGCCATTCAACTACTCAGTGGACCAAATCACTCAGATGGTCGGAAAGGTGAATTGGAAAGTGCATGTGAAGATCCGAAGGGGAATGTGAGTTCAGCGCACCGGCCGTAGAGGAAAGAAACAGTAACAACCATATCATTAGCTTGAATGAATATTATAAAGGTTTGATATTTTATTTTGTTTTGCTTGTAAACCAATTTAATATAAATATCATTAATCTTATTTATTATATTTATTTGATCTTTTCAACCATAATCAATATGTCCTCCTTTAATAAATTCAAAAACTTTGAAATAATATTATATGAAATTCAAAGAAAAAATTCTTCTATTTTTATCAAGGTTAAATTTTATTTCCAAATAATAATTAATGAAATATTTTTCAAAAGCTTATCTTGAGCTGTCTTATTTTGGCTAACATCTAAGAAAATAATTTCAAAATATTTAGTTGCTTCATTTTTTATATCTTCTTTTTCCTCAATATTTTTTCAATTCAAAGTTGAAATGTTTTGACAAAAAATAATATTTTGGTTGTAACATGAAAAAATTTGGTGTTTCTATCTATTTCCTTAATTCATCTCTCCCTATACTTTTTGGAACTCCTTTTTCAATACAATGATAATCATAAAATATTTATTTTTCTTCCACATAAGTATCCTAGTACATTTCATTGATTTCTTCTATCTCTTGTAAACTTTTAAGGTGGATTCAATTTAATACTTTTCTTCAAAGATTTGATATTCTAAATCTTCATTTGCCCCTTTGTATATTTCATCTTTTTAACATACCTATACATACATCATCCTTAAAAATTTGCTTCATCCCACAACATAACATATAGAAGAAATTATGATCTTGGAACTAAGTACAATAATATGGCTTTAAATGTCCATTATTGAGTAAATCACATCAAATGAATGGTTCGGTGATATGATACTACTCACAACAATTTTTTTAAAGGTGTTATATACTTTATTTTGCAATCATATGTTGCATAAAGAAAATATATCTAATAATTTTGCTATATGAGTTTTTCTAGTGCATCTATTATCCTATGTATATTGAAATATTGAAGAAATAAAATTCCAAAGGCCATTTGTATTCACAAATGAAGCAAAATTCTAAAGTACCACAATTCTATTATAAAGGAGAGATAAGTGTGTTAAAGTCCCATAGATCATGATTATGAATCATCATGGTAGATAAAAATATGCTAAGGCCCTTTCAACATCTTTCACGTGAAAAAACTATGGTTGGAGAATACACATTTATAACCCCAACTTTGATATTTTATTCTTTTTTTCTAGAAAAATACACCAACAACCCAATTACATTCTTATTATAGAAATTGTTCATCCTATGTTGTCATAATAACTCCAAAATATCCCATAGAAGAAATTGTCAAACAACCCCCACGTTCTAAATCTTATTGAATGTGTCCTTACATCTCTTTCTATTTAATTTTTTAATACTAAAATAAACTCAAGAGTATAGAAACTCGTTTATTCCTTATAACTCTTTTGTAGGGGTCTTATTCATACCTCTCATATCCCTCCCACAATACCACTTTCATAATCATTTTTTATTTTTATGTGTGGGATTTGGCTCACTTGTTATTGACACATATTGGTTTTCCAAATTAGTATTTCTATCACTTTTTTTTTTTAATTCATGCTTTGAAGGTTTTCCTCTCCTTTTCTATTCCCACCAACAAATTCATCTTCATCAATCTTATTCTATTTTTCTATATTTTTTTAATAATACTTGTCTTCTAAATATTTATGCTACCCTAAAGAATCTAAAATACAAGGAATGACCTCAAAAATACTTTCTTCTTTATGTTGCCTTAAATATCCTAAAGTATAAGCATGACGCTCCATAGTAGTTACTTTCTTATGTTACTTTTAAAACCCTAGAGTTGCCTTGATGGATCATCCCTACACATTAGGATTTAAAAGAGAACATTTAGATAGAGTAGCATAATAAAGTAATTGCTTTTGAGGATCATTTTCGTACTTTAGGTTTTTAATTCAGTATAAAGAAGTGTTTGTGATGCTATCTTTTGCATTTTAGATTCTCTATGGTAGTATAAACCTTTAAAACAAGTCTGAATATGAATAATATGATAAAATAAAAGATATTAACGATGATGAATATGTTTATGGAAAATATATAAAGGAGAGGAATGCCATTAAAGCCAAAATATAGAGAAAATGAAAACTCAAAGGAATAGCAGTCTAGGAAATTAAAAACAAATATCTTGTATGTTAACAAGAACTAGGGATAAACACACAAAATAAAAATAGAAAGTGATGATGAAATTTGTGTTATGGAATATTATGGGTATGAATAAGAACCCTAAAAAAAATTCATTATGGATTTAATAGGTCGTTAAAGTCCTAAATTTATTTAATACAAGAAATAAAATTAGGTATTGAGGAACTATAAGAATGCATTCAAAGATATTTGGAACATGAAGGATTTTTTTTTTGACAATTTGTTCTATAGGATCTTTCAAATATATTGTGATAATATAGGATAAACACAAATGAGATGAATTTTTTTAAAGCAAAAAGTAAGTAGGTTGCTAGTCTATTTTGTAGGAGATAAATTTGAGATTATAACTTATATACTACAACAATATTTTCTCTTTGCAAAATTTTTTGGAAGGAACTCGAAATATTTTTGTCAGTTTCAATTATGATTCATAATTGTTATCTATGGATTATTCAGGGGAACTTACTCATATTTCTATATCTTTCAAAAATATAATTATGACACTATAGGATGGTCTAAATAAATGCAAAAAATTGCTTCGTTTATCAATTCTAATATCCTTTGGGATGTCATTCTTTAAATATTTCAATATACATAGGATAATTGATGCCTTTGGTAAACTCATTTAGCAGAACCATTAGATATTAGATAGATTTTTGTTACCTAATACATAACTGCAAATATAGTATACTATCTCTTTGATCATTTTATTATGAGTAGGATCAAGTTACAAACATATTCTCTTGATATGTTATTTACTCAATATTGGTCATCCAAAGCCATTTTATTTCACTATATGTGCCTCCAAGACCTTGATTTATTCTATATAATCAATATTATGGTCAAATGGAATAAACTATAAGGGATCATGCACTTAAGTTTTTTGAATAAATAAAATATATAAAGAGGCATATAAAGATCTAAAAGGTCAAATATTTTAGTAGCATATTTGAAGAAAAGGAAGAAATTTAATACAAGCTCAAAATATTACAAGAGATTATATATTAATGGAATGGACCACAATACTTATGTACAAGACAAATAATTACTATTATATTATCATAATGCATTTAAAAAGAGTCATATTGGTCCAAAAATTATAGGGAGACATGGTTGAAGGAATGATATAGAAATGCCAAATTGTTTCATGCAACCGAAACATAATTTTCCTATTCATCGTATTTTTTTTAACCCAAAATAGAAGAAATATTGAGGAAGAAGAAGATATTAGGAAAGAAGTATTCATTTCAAAGATATTATATCAATGTTAAGTAATATAAGGAGGTTCCAAGTAAATTTTTTAAAAATATTTTGGTAATTATCGTATAGGGACAAAAGGAAACATTGATGAGAAATAGCTCCATGGAGTAACTATATGAGATACTTTTTCTTTCCATCATAATAAAGCACATGGCATTATGGATTTATTATAAAAATTTAACAAAATCTAGGATTTATTGAAGAGGCCCAAAAAAGGATATAATAAGTTACATAAATGCAACTTTTATTACTTTGGTTCCTAATGGTAATTCTTCCAAATTATCTCACATGTCAATATCCCATAATCAAATTACAATAAAAATCACATTAAAAAAATAATACATATGTTTCACAATAATAAATCTCATATAAATCGTTGAATACTTCAAGACTACATCAAGATTTATATTACAAACTTGAATACAACCGATTCTAATTACAATGTATGGAGCTTTATCTCCATTATATAACCTTACAAGTGACTTTTCAATACTCTTAACTATTAATATCCTCAAACATCTAGGACATGCATCCTTTTATATTCCTCATATTATGAAAAACTCTCATGACTCTTCATTCACTCATGATACTTTGCACTCTCACAACTCACATCTCACACCTTACACTTGCACACTTTATTACATAACACATGGACACTCCTCACACATTGATACATACATTAGATAAATATAAAACACACTCCTAAACTAATATTTATAATAGTGCATCAAGGTAAATATCACCTCGTATTACATTATTTTGTGAAAAGATATTTTTTTAAACACAATTAACTCTTAAATATTTCATATTTGTTTCATCCAAGTACTTTTGTAAAAATACCAACAAGTTGATCTTCAGTGGGAACATATTTTATCTAAATATGATGATCCAAAACATGATCTCTAATAAAGTGACATTGAGCTTCAATATGTTTTGCTTGTTCATGAATCATAGGATATTTGATTAATTTGATGACTGCTTGATTATCATAATTCAATATTGTAGGAGTTTTTAATTCCTATATATGATAAAATATATTATAACCAAAGTGCTTCACATACTACATCATATTTAGCTTCTATTTATGAAAGATAAATTGCATGTTGTTTCTTACTATTCCATGAGTTAGGTCCTGATCCAAGATGAAATACATATCCTAATGTTGTTTTCTTATCATCTACAGACCTAACATAGTAAAAAGGATAATTTCTTTTATGTTTTAAGACATACTCTATGGTTTTTATTATATATTATGGTATTTTATTTTATTCTTTCCAATGATTTTCCTTATATTATTGCATAAATCTAGTATTTGTTAAATACAAAAGACTCTTGATTAGTTGTCGATACATAGTAGCAAAGACTAGTGATGACTTATCATATTTTGAGAATTGTAGTCCTTGCTCCATTGGAGTATCTTTAGGATTACATTTTATCATTCTATATTTTTCTAGTAATGATTTTGTATGCTTTATTTAGGTTATTATGATATTATTCTATTTTTCAAAAAATTCTAAACCAAGATAGTAGTGTAAAAGTCTTATATCTATCATTTGGAACTCCTTCGGCTCATTTTTAACCTCTTCAATCAAATTATTTAAACTTCCTATGATTACTATATCATCAACATAGAGTGTGAATCCATTCATGTGCTTTATGAGATTTATATTATTACCAATAATGGCACTATCACCGCCTCATGCAAAGCTATCAATTTGATAAGGTGTAATGGTAGAATCATCCATCTCGTGCCCATTGTGTATGCCAAGGTGGCATGGATTTTTTATAAGGCACACCCATGGAGGATGATTGAAGACAAGGTGAATCTTCATTTGCACACTCTTTCGACTGTTACCATTTTCAAATATCACCTTCAACTTTGCTGCTTACTCTAGCCACATCAGTTTCTAGTGCACTCTCATATTATGAACCAAACCATCATTGGGCATGGTATGGCCTATGTGATGATATTTTCTAGGGCCAATCAACCCAATCAATGGTTCAATGCAAGCTCTAAGCTCAAGGATATCAGTATGAATCCTCCCTGGCCATTGAAGGTTGGCCTTTTTATTCTACTTGTGAGCAATGAAAACTAGAGTGTTTCTAAAATAAGGTGGAAGTTGAATTTCTTTGGGACAAAGATCTACTCTATGTGTTGTAGGATGGCATTTTTGGAGCCTAAAAATTTATAATTAGATCCATTGATAGAGGATATTATTGCCTCTCGTGGGTTGCTAAATTTTTTGAAAAATTTTAATGACCATGACCCTAAAATTTCACGAGTTTATCCAAATTTGGGACAATGGAATAGTGTCCATGAAGGGACTTACCTTTATTGTGAATATTGATTTGCTAGAAAAATTTATGAAACTCCCCAATGATGGGGAGATTATCTGTAGAAATAAACATTCAATGGTGGGTGAATTGGTTGTCTTCCATGACAAGGGGAAGTCTTTGCGAAGAAGCATAACGACTATGTTAGGGAGGACCTCCCTCTAACCTGGAATGAATCCATGGTGTTGGTTATGTAGTACTTGATCGTAGACAAGCCATATTCACCCCTCAAAATATTTTACATAACATTCCTAAAATTTTTGAAGGACGTCAAGCAGATTAACATCTTAGAGTATCTACTTCGATTGATGGAGATCTCCATTGACAACGTCATAAGAGGGAAGTTCACTTACCCTAAGCACCAAGATCTCCAATTAATAATTTATAAATACATTAGCCAAAATCCAAACTAGCACATCATTAAAGCTAACAGTTCGGCCACTGATCTCGATCCAGTTCCAGAACCACCTATGGCACTAATGGAAATTCCTCAATAATTCCAGGTGATTGATGTGGATAATGGAACCCCTAGTAGAGTGGGTAAGCAGATAGGGTTACCTCCTACAGGTCCATATATAACACCTACTAGGTGCTCAGTCTGTGTTAAAAATACAAGTGACAAAGGTAAGAGCCCTTCCCCTACCTGTAAAATTTATAAGACTACATTAGGACCATCTTTGAGGTCTCGGTATGTCTAGAAAATAGGTGAAATGGACCATATCACTAACATGTAGGACATCATCAATGCTCTTCATAGCCAAAAAAATCATCAACTAGATGAATGCACGGAAAGCCAGCATTCCTGTGAAGGATGATCCCAAGGAGGATGAAGACTACATCTCAAAATGAGGAGGTGTTACTGGGTTGTCCTTTTTTTTAACGAGTTGTCCCTTTTGTTTTTAGGTTGTTCCTTTGTGTCTACATCCTTTTGTGCTTTGTTCTATTTGTGCTTGCAAGCCATAATCGATATGTATTTCTCTATTTCTATTTTTATTGTGTGGCCATATTAAATGGCCCCTTTTTGGCTTGTTTTGTATTGAGTCGAACCTTCACAAGATCCTGTCTATGGCATGTATAGAAGGTTTTGTTTCCCTCTAAAAACCTTTTACCAATAAAAAAAAACTATATCATCAACATATACCACAATAATTATTCTTTCTAATCCAATCCTTTTTATATAAATATTTAAATTTGATGCACTCCTTTGAAAATTATGTCATAGTAGATGATCATTAATTTTATCGTACAATGATCTAAGAGATTTTTTTTAACCCATATAATGATTTTTTTAGTTTGTAGACCTTTAGTTCCTAACCCTTGAAAACAAATCCTTTTGGCTTAATCATATATGCTTCTTGAAGATCACCATTAAATAATGGACTTTTAACATCCATCTAATGTAGTTTCCAACCAATTTGTGTTACTAATACTCAAATTGTGCAAATGGTATTCATTCTTGATGTAGGCGCAAAGGTTTCTTCATAGTCAACTCCTTTTGTTTGAGAATAATCCTTTGCTACTATTTGTTCCTTGTATTTGGCAGGAGAACCATTTACTTTATATTTTATCTTGTAGACCCATTTACATGTTATTGCATTTCTTACCTATGGTAGATCAACTAGATCCCATATTTTATTCTTTACCAATGTTGCATATCTTAATTCCATGGTTTTTTTCCATTCTGGTTGTCTTAGAAGCTTATGTAGTTGTAATTTATATTACTAAAATCATTAAACTCATATTTTATCTTCTCATGCTATGATTTTGTGGTATTGTAGTGGTAAGATTTAGCAATTGCTCTAGGTTACAATCATATTTAAAAGTTTTTCTTAAACACTATTATTTTAATAAATTTATTTTTGACCCACGTGTTGTAGGTGAGTTGGAGAGGGTAGGGTAATCCTCTAAGGGAGGTCCTTGGTTTGAATATTCACCCTACCAAATGCATATCGAGTACCCAAAATCTAGTTGATAATGTTGGTGCGATTAGGGCCGGGCATGAATCTCGGGTGATTTTGATGGTGTAGAACCCCCTGGTCGTGGTTTCTCATACCAAGGCGGCCCCATAAGGGGTTTTTTTTGCTAAATTTAAAAATATATATATATTTGTAACTTGTTTGAGGTTTTTGGTATGACTAACCTTCATTAGATATGTATGGAGATTGGTTATGTGTTGTATTTTATTGACAATAATGCTAGCTCAATTTTAAACATGATATAATTTTTTTGTATAACCTAATTAGTGAAAAATTTATAAAAAATTCTTTGAAGATCTTAGTCCACCTATTGTAATTGATTAAAAAATATAATTATTTTTCTCATATGATAATTTGTGATGCATATAACCTATTTATTTTACAATATAAATAACTCAACATTCTATAAATACAGTTAATAATAATTTAATGCTGACATCACAAGATGTATACTCTACAATATCATTCATAGTCTTAAGACTTGTATGCATACATAATATTAAAAATAAATAAATATATTATAATTTAAAGTATTTATATGAGAAATAATATTTTAACAGCTATAAGTCACATGATCATTAATAAATGGAAACCTGAAGGCCACATGGAACTCATGGTTCTGACCCATAGATTTTTTATCATATGACTAAACAATCAGAATGACACAACTCAGATTCTAATGGGAGGACCCTAGTTTTTTGGGATGTGACCATTATTTTTCATGTGATGGAATCCTAGCTTCAACCTAGGGACACAAAGCATCAATGTGGACCCTATTTGGGTTAGGCTACCCAAGATCCCATTCTAGTTCTAGGATGAAGGTTTCATCCATAGCATTTCCCATGTAGTTGGTGACTTGGTTGCTTTTGACCTAGCCATCAAAGCTCAGTCCTGAATGCCTTATACCCATTTTTGCATAATGGTAAACCTAGACTCTTAGCTCTTGACGTACATCGACCTAACCTATGGGTCATACCGATGGAGATAGGCCTTCGAGTACGAGAATAAATCCACTTTCTGCGTGGAGTACCAAAAAGAGGGCATCTTAAATCCCACTATCCTTTGTCCAAGCAAGTACTATAGGTAAAGAAAGTAGCATGTAATTTGTGCAATAGCCAAGACCACTCTAAAGAGTAGTGTCCATCTTTCAAGAAATATTTAGGCAGAGCGCATCTCGATGGGAAACGTACCAGGAATAACAACCACTGACAAGGAAATCAGAACCCGCAACCCCAGCTGGAGAAAGGGAAACAAAAAAAATTTCCTCCTAAATAATCATCTAAAGGATAGAACCATGGTACCAATGAGGTATTCTCTCTCTTTACTAACTAGTTTGAAATCCTATTGATAAGGATAGTGAAGATCCTTCTGAAGATTTCATTGTAGAACAAATTTCTCACCCAAACCCATCCCTTGAAAACCAAGATATTCCTCCTGACCCTCTCATACCCCAAGAATGCCTTCCTACCCCTTCCCCTCTTTCGTCCACCCCCACCACTACCGCCTCTGCCCCCTCCCCTCTTTCATCCACCCCATAACTATTGCTTCTATCCCCTCCTCTCCCCTCCCTTATCCCCTCAAGAACCCCTCCCCAAATCCACCCCTCCCTTCACCCCCTCCTCATTAGCCTCTCCCCTCAAGCTAATATTTCCCTTGTCCCACCCATCCTAGCTCTCCCTTCCCTTATCGTCTTCTCCAACTAGCTCCCCCTTACGCACAAGGCAGTCCCAATTGAGGCATTTTCACCTAGATCTCCTTCCTTAGCCATTTTTTTTCCCAATTATGGTGAATCCTCGAATCCACCCATGAACAACACTAAGAGTCACAAAAATCCCCAATGTGATGTGGGTTTAGAAAGAAAGAGAGGTCACCCACCCAACCCTGATTCTAGGAAGAATTAGATGGTGGATGACATAGCCAACAACATCCAAACAATATTATTATCTTTGTTATGTCCCCTCAGAGATATGTCTAAGGAAGAAGGTAAAAAACCCAAACCCCCACCAATGAAAGAGGGGAAAAATTTGCTTCTAAATCATGCAAATGAAGGTCCTATCCTGGAATGCCAGAGGCCTCAATGGAGTAGTAAAACAAAGGGTATTTTCTTCCATGAGAAAGGAAATGAGACCCTCAATATTCATCATTCAGGAAACAAAAGTGGAAAACCCAAATATAAAAAAAGTGGTCAAATCAATGTGGAATAGTTGCAAATTCATAGCTAGTCCCACCCACGGTGCTTCAGGGGGATTGTTGTGCCTATGGGATCCAATCAAGGTAATTGGAGAACTGCTATCCCACAATGATAGAGTTATCAACATCTACTTCAAATGTAATGATACCAATAAGTAGTGGGTTCTAACCAACATCTATACTCCAAATAACTTCAATAATTGGCTCTTAATGTGGGATAGCCTCACACAAATGTGCTTGTCCTTCCCCCGTCATGAATGGTTGTTGGTTGGTGATTTCAACAATTTGGTGTATCCCACTAATAAATATGGTGGTGCTCCAATCACCCCTAGGAGCTATGAGCACTTTACCAACTTCATTGATTCCAATGAGCTTATGGATGTAGAACTTCAAAATTCCTTGTTCACTTGGACAAACCAATGCGAAGGATACCAACTCATTCAAATGAGACTTGATAGAATCCAGAGAAGCCATCCTGATCTTTGGTGATGCTACTTTTTCATCCCTAGCAATAATAACTTCTGATCACAATCCACTACTTTTGGAAGTCTCAAGACCGGATCCTACTCAAAAGCCCCCATTCAGGTTTGAGTGTATGTGGCTTCAACACCTAGAGTTTAGGCCAAAAATTGTTGAATGGTGGAGGCATCCCATCAATGGTTCGTGTGTCTTCAAGGTATGCATGAAACTTAAATTCCTCAAAACTCAGCTCAAGAAGTGGAATAAGGAAGTTCTCAAGAATAATTTTGAGTCACGCAGAGTAATCTAATCTCAATTGAAAGAAATATAAAATCAGGTTTAGAATGACAATACCACCAATGAGGTTAGAAGATAAGATAAAGTACTCGTAGTTGAGTTCCACAACTCGCTAGCCAAAGAGGAAATATTTTGGTGGTAAAATTCCAGAGCCTTGTGGCTCAAATAAGGTGACTTGAACACAAAGTTCTTCCATGCCACCATAATGAGGCATAGAGGTGCAAACGTCATTAGATGTCTTCACAAGGAGGATGGGTCATCTATTGAAGGCACTAAAGATATATGATCTAAATATGTGGAGCATTTATGTACCATCCTTGGTCCCTCACAGGTGTGCCTAGCCCATGTGTTAGAATCCCTTCTACAGTACATCTCACCCCTCATCTTTCAAACTGGCAATGACTTTTTGTTGGAGCCCTTCTCCCGAGATGAAATCAAAGAAGCCCTCTTCTCTATGTCAACTAACAAATCCCTCAGCCCTCATGGGTTCCCTCCAAGGTTTTTTCAAACCTTTTGGGATATCATTGAAGAAGATGTTTTTGAAGCCATCCTTGAAATCCAAAGATCCAAGTTTTTCCTGAGAGACCTCGACTCCACATTTCTTACCCTTATCCCAAAATCCCATGATTTTCGCTCCATGTTCGATTTCCATCCTATTAGCCTATGCAATGTGTTATATAAAATCCTCACAAAATCCATGGCAAATAGAATGAAACTCATCATGCCTAAGATCATCAACCTATTCCAAGGTAGCTCTGTCCAAGGAAGATTCATTACCAATAGTGTGATTACCATCCATGAGCTCATTCATACTATCACAACTAATAGAATGCCAAGTTTTTTTTTTTAAATTGGACATTAGCAAAGCTTTTGATAAAATCTCTTGGGACTTTCTCATCGTCGTCCTAACCCGATTTGGCTTCCACCATAGATGGGTCTGCCTGATCAAAGCCTGCATCTCCTCTACATGGTTTTTGGTCTTAGTCAATGAAGCAATGGTAGGGTACTTCAAAAGCAGACGTGGGATAAGACAAGGTGATCCCATATCACTATTTTTATTCATATTGGTGTTTGATAGTCTAGGAAGGGCTCTCAAGGATGCCTGATCTATGGGAAATATATCAGGGATCAAAGCTTCATATGGCATCCTCCTTAGTGTCTCATCAATAATTTGTTGATGACACAATATTGGCCAACCTCTCAAGCATCCCAGAAGCTAAAGCCATCAAGTCCATTTTAGAGGACTACGAACGAGTCGCTGGGCAAAAAGTTAATTATCTAAAAAGTAGTATTTACTTCATCAATATGTCGACTCAGATATAGGTAAGAATTGCCTAAATCTTAGGATGTGCTATTGCAAAGTTTCCTATGATATATCTTGGCCTTCCTCTCTTCCAAGGACATCCCTCAGAGAGAATGTGGGACAATGTCATCCAATGGGTAATGAAGAAGCTAGCAATATGGAAGGGAGCCCTTCTCAATAGTGCAGGGAAGTTCACATTAGTTCAATATTACCTTTAGAGTGTGCCAATCTACTTCATGTCCTTATTTAAGGCCTTGATAATTGTATGCAACAAATTGGAACAAATTCAAAGGAAATTCCTATGGTCAGGATCGAAGAACAAAGGTATATTTCCACTCCGGGGCCTTCGAAGATTCCACTAGATGAACATGGCAATGATCTCAAAATAAGGATGGAAGGTTGCAACCAACTCCCCAGCCCAATGGGTGGACATTGTAAGAAGAAAATATCTTAGGCAAGGGTCACTGATAGACAATTCTCTCATGCCTTCTCAACTTTTTGGAGATCTCAGTGTACCATACCAGACCTATCATTCAGAAAGGGTGCCTATGGAATCTTGGGGATGGATCTCGGATAATATTCTAGGAAGATCCTTGGATTCTATAAGTATCCTCAAACCTATCACTGATCTAATTTTTGGTCCCAAATTTGATAATTTTATCATTCATGAAGCCATTTTTCCCTATTTGGTGAACCTACCTATTGATTTTGAATCACCCAAACTTCACTCCATAAGTCTCCTCCTATAAGAGCTTCTTTCAAACTCAGTTTATTCCCATTTCCCATCCACCCGATGTTCCCTTCTTGCAACTTAGTGAGTAGGTCATTTTCAATCAAAATAACCTATTTTTCATTGATTGGATCCTGAGGATGATTGGCTCCCTTCCAAGATCATTTGGATTAAAAACCTCATTCCCAAGATTGCATACTTTTACTGGTTGGTTGCAAATAATAGAATCTTAACCACCGATAATTTGATCGCCCGTGGCATGATACTACTGAGCATATGCTTCCTCTACAAATCTGATTAGGAGTCGATCAACCACTTGTTCTTAGACTACCCCTTTTTTGATTGTGTCCTTTCATCTATCCTCTCCAACATGTCCATTTCATGGGTTTCTCCTCAGCATATCAATGACCTCATCATCCAATGGCCTAACCCCTTTCATTCCACTCGCATGAAGTTTTTGTGGTCGGTTATCCTCCCTCACTTTATGTGGTAAATTTGGTTAGAAAGGAACAATATAGCCTTTAGGTTCTTGAGCCTTGATCTTGAGTCTATGTCATTGAGAATAGTCACCCTTGCCTCAAAAAATGCCAACACCATCACATCCGAGGATTTTCCTTCATCCTCCTTTGAGATCCAAGTGGCACATTCCGCTAACCTCTCATTTGAGGTTTCTGGTAGTTCTCATTCCATGGTGGATAGATCCCTTGTTTCATGGATTCCCCCTCCCCCCGGTGGCTCAAGCTCAATTTCTATGGTGCATCCAAAGGTAATCTTGGTGAAGCAAGTTATGGGAAAGTGATCTACTATGATAGAGGTAGAACCATTTTAGCCTATGCAGAAAGGCTTGGAATATAGTCAAATAACTTTGTCGAGGCCCGTGCTGCCTTTCATGGCATCCAATTGGCACTAGAGTCTAACATACAATATTTGATCATTGAAGGTGACTCTCTAAACACCATAAACTACATAAAATGGGTCTCAAATCCACCTTGGAATGTGGGGCCTCTCATCCAAGAAATCATCTTCCACCTAAGGGTGATCAACAACACGTGTATTCAACACGTGTATAGGGAAGGCAACAAAGCCGTAGATGCCTTGGCTAACTTTGGGTTAACAGTTCAATCCTTCTCGATGTGGTGGGAGGACCTTCCTCAATGCATCATCAACTCATACCATGAACTTGCAGTTACCACCTATGATTAGTGCCATGATGTCAAAGACCCCCTTGCCCCACCCCATTTGGTGTTTTGATGAACCCTACTTCAACACAGTGTCGAGGTGGCATTCTGACATTCGTCTTAGTAGGAGGAGAGGTGGTGGAAATTCATACCTAGGAGTCTTACTTGTCACTCCTCGGGCTTGCAGCCCTTAGTGCAGTGGCCTTAGCAAAGTGGTCGTATCCCGCCATCTCAGCGGTGGATCTCCCAATAGCCATGCCAACAAATTTTATTGGAAAGGTGCATGTGGACAAATAGAAAAGTAAAAGAACAACAAGAACTGTGATATTCTTCATGTGTAGGGAATGATTCATCTAAGGACTTCCATATCATGCCGATAAGATGACTACGTTGAGACTTATGAAAGACTTGTCAAATTGGCATCCAATATGGTTTCTAATGTGGATCATCAATGGAGGAATGTTGTAGATGTGGTTGGCCCCCAATGGTAAAACCTATCCAATATTATAATTTCCAACTACATCTTCCAATTTTTTTCACCACTCCGATCACCTCCATTTTTGGTGCAGGTTCACCATACGAACCAAATCATTCTTCAAAATTGATCAAATCGAGCTTCAAGACTTCCCATGCTTAACCAACCCAATCAATAATGGAAAATAAGTCCCAAGGTCGAGCATATCAGCATGAACCATTTTTAGTTGTTGGAAAGAAGGTCCCTTTTATGCCAAGTCATAGAGAGAACCAGAGTACTCATTACATAGAGTGGGACCTTGAGGCAGTGGCACAAAGTATTTTCTTTAGAGGTGGGAAGAATGGCACTACTTGAGCCTAACCAGTTGTAGCTGGACCCGATGGTTGAAGAGATTTTGGTGGCTCATAGTCTGTTAAATTTCTTAAAGAAGTTTAGTGGCCATGACCTTGATATATCCCATGAATTCATCCAGACCTAGGATAATGGTACTGTATCTCTAAAAGGATTAACCTTTATTGTTACCATCGACATGTTGGTGGATATTACCAAACTCCCGAATGAAGGGGAGATTGTCCATAGGGACATACATTCTATGGCTAGAGAATTGGCACTTCTTCATGATAAATGGAAGTCCTTAACCAAGAAGGATAATGGCTACATTAGGGAAGGGCTTCCCCCACCATGGAACTAGGTTATGGTACCTGTAATGTAATATTTGACCGTGGATGAGTTGACATCACCCCTTCATAGTTTCCATATGGCATTTCTTAATTTTCTCAAGGACATCAAGAAGATCAACATCCCAGAGTACCTTTACCGATCGATGGAGATCTTAGTGGATAGTATTAGGTGGGGAAAATAAACTCACCCCAAGAACCAGGGCCTTGAATACATTATAGTCAAGTTCGTAAATCAGAACCCAGACCAAAACACTTTAGAGCAAGAGAGATCAAGCTATAATCCTAAACCTATTCCTACACCCTTGGTGATTTTAGACGATGCTCAGGATGCTCTTCTAGTTGAAGTGGATAGTGGTACTCCAAGTAGAGTTGGTCATCCAAGGGGATTACCCCCTATGGGGCCTTTGGGGACCCCCATGTGATGCTCTACCTAGGTTAAAAATGCAAATGACAAATCGAAGAGTCCATCCCCTGCTCGCAAGAGCTAGAGGACTATGTCTATTCGATCTCTAGGTTCATGTTTCGTCTAGTAGATGGGAGATGTGGATGAGATCACCAACCTGGAAGACATAGTCACCCTGGCTACCTCAATGCTTCTCAGAGCTAGTAAGATTATAACCCTAATGCATGCGTAGAAGAACACCATATCTATGGAGGATGACCCTAAGGAGGATGAGGATTATGTCCTAGAATGAAAAGATGATCCCAAGAAGTTCCTTCACTATATTATCCCATTTTGATATCCAGGATTATCCCTGTGCTCTCCCTGCATTTTTTGGTTTCCCTTTGGTGCCTATGGGCCGTTATTGTAATAGGTTTCTATTTTGCTTCTATTGCATGGACCCAACGTATGGTCCACTTTTGGCTTATTCTGTAGATATTTGAACCTTCATGGGATCCTCTCTACAATTGTTTTATAAGGTTTTGGGTTCCTTTCAAAACCCATTACCAATAAAAAAAATATAATCATTAAATATATGTGGAAACACAGGTTTATATTATTAAAAAACTAACTTTCAAATTTAAATCCTAGGAGCATTGAAATTACTACAAACATCCAATAAGTTAACAATAAAAAACTCTATCATGAGCTTAATTACACCCTATGGGATGTTAGCCTCCATGCAAGATGAGTAAAGAGTAGGTATTTTCTAGGGATAGTCAATCCAAACACTTCATCCATATTCAGCTCGCCCTCAACACTCCAATCAAAGCAATGCACCAACTGAGCAAGTGCAAACTCAACAACAGAAAGCCCCATATAAATCCCAGGGCATCCCCTTCTTCTTGCTTTTAGTTTTGAGTCTGTCAATGTATTTATATACCAATTTATCTCTTTTCTTTGTGGTGACATTATGAATTTTGAGTCTTCACCTAGTTCATTAAATATTTCTAATTTTGAATCTTCACCTAAAGAATTTTATTAGTCTAATAAAATATTTAAAATAGGATTTGTATTGACCTTTGGAATTTCAACAAAATTTTTGATCCCTTCATCAAAAACCACAACTATTCTTACATGAATTTTTTTTGTGATTGTCTTAATTACTCTATATCTTGTTGAGTCATCATCATAGCTAAGAAATATCCTACATATAGTTTTCTCATCTAATTTTATTCTTTTTTGTCTTGGTATATGCACATATTCTTTACGTCAAAAAATTCTTAGATGTACTATTGAGGGTTTTTGTCTTGACTAGGTTCCTTCAAGAGTAATATTTTTAAGTATGCTTATGGGTGATCTATTTTGTATGCATATTGCAATTTTAATTGCTTCTACCCAATATTGTTGACCAATATTATCTTCCTTTAGCATGTAACATACCATTTTCACAATGGAACAATTTCTTCTTTCTACTATCCCCTTTTGTTGGAGTGAATAAATTGAAATAAGTTACCTTTTATACCATTTAGTCTTATATATTATTGAATGTATTTTAATATAAATTCACCACCTATATCCAAGAAAATATTCTTGATTTATCTTCTAGGTTTTTTTCACAAGTTGCTTAAATTTTTTAAAACAACTAAAAGCCTTTGATTTAAGTTTTAAGAAGTATACCCACATTTTCCTGGAATACTAAAAAAAAATTACCTAAAAAAATGTCTTACAAGGTTAGAAACATTCATTGGTCCACATAAATTTGTTTAAACTAATTCTAGTGACTCTTGATCTCTATATAAACTTAATTTTAATGATATTCTATATTGTTTTCATCGAAGGTATTCTATAAAAATTGTATATTTCTATGTTAATTTCAGTAATCCTACTACCATTTAATATGTATTTATTTCTTTCAAAGAGGATGCACTTATATTCCATAACCTTCTATGTCAAATGTCTCTTGCTCCTAATATTCTCACTGATAGAACAATGCTTGAGAGGGTGTCAAGAGAAAATAGACCATTTGTGTGGGATCCAATGTCTATGAGTTTTCTTTGTTTGTAATGATACATTTCTTCTTGTATTCAATATTTTTGAATTCAACCACAAAATTTTTATTTATCATTTGAGATGCTAAAAGTAGATCAACAACTAATCCTAGAACATATAATACATTATAAATCTTACATTATCCATTAGACAAGTTGATTAATATATCTCCTACTCCTTTGACTTCATATCTCATATCATCTATTATAGTGATTGTTTCACACACTTTTCATTAAAAATATTAAACAAGTATTTATTTCTAGTCATATGTTTCCTTGCCCCTAATTCTATATAGCAATGATTTGGCTTTATACCATATTTTAGTTTGAACATTGTCATGACCTATTTAATATTCCTAATTTCAAATTTTAATTCTCAAAGATTACTTAATCAACCAATCTTCAATCTTCAATTAATTCAATCATTCATTCATTCCATACTCATTCATTGGTCAAATTTTATTCTTTAATTCTTATATCTCCCAAAGTAATTTTTTTTCAAAATTTCCCTTTAAATATCAATTTAACCCACACTCCAATTAATTTCAACTTCAATTAAATTTTTAAATATTTTTCTACCATTAGTTAATGCATTCCTTCAAATTTAATTCCTTAATAAAAGATAAATTATTTATTTCCCTTATTTATCCAAATAATAAATCCCTTTCTTTTAAACTAACAAATTTACCTTAGAATTATCAAAACATAAAATATATCTAAGCAACCTTATAACTCTCATCCCTAATAAAACATGCACAAAATAAACTAAAATTCACACCAGTCCTAAAATAAGTGGCTAAGGATCTAATTATAATTATTGTGTGATCACCTTTTCCTTACTTCCACATGGTAATTTGCAATGAATTAGGGCAACATTACACAAATAGTTTCCTTCTTACGCATTTTAACATGAAACATTATATTTCTTAAGAATTCCATAATGTTTTATCATGACCTCTTTATTTTGGCATATACACTCATAGACTTATCTCACAAATTCTCATAAACTTCACTTACATGCTCTCACAGACTCTTTATTTAACTTCATCTATGTAATGGTTCTCATCTATCTCATGTTCTTCATAATGACAAATCCTTTTGTAATACTTTAGCATAATTCTCAACGTAGGACTTTTTCACATCCTCATTCATAGCAATGTTCTCTCATATCTTTGTTCATAGTAATATGCTTTGAATCCTTTGACTCCAACAATATTAGGGTGTAGTATTCAAATATCTCTAGATAAATGTCCTGCAATATTTTATATTTATCCTTCAACATAGAAATCAATCTCCTTAACTCAACAACAACAATATTCTCATTAATATCCTCTAATATATCATTCAACATCCTCTTTTGTTTCTCGTGTCCTTTTCAATAGATATCTCCAATTGTAAGCAGCCAACATTTTTCTCTCTTTTCATAGCAATCATTTCTCAATCACTTCTCATGTGTCCAAAGTGTAGCTCTGATACCAGTAATGGTAAATTTACTAGATTATCTCATAGGTCAATATCCTAAAATAAAATTATAATCATAAATTTCATTAAAAATAACACACATATTTCACAATAATAAATCTCACATAAATCATTAAATACTTCAAGACTACATCAAATTTAGATTACAAACCTGGATACAACTAATTATAATTACAATACATGGAATTTTATCTCCATTATATAACCTTACAAATGACTCTTCAATACTCTCGACTATTGCTCTCCTCAAACATCTAAGAGATGCATCCTTTCACATTCCTCACATTATGAAAAAACTCTCATGACTCTTCACTTGCATATTTGACACCTAACACCTATGACTCTTCACTCACTCACTTGATACTTTACACTCTCACAACTCACATCTCCCATCTTACACTTGCACACTCTTCACACATTGACACATACATTAGAAAAATATAAAACACATTGCTAAACTAATATTTATAATAGTACACTAAGGTACTTTAATGTTACCAAATAATGTAATATCTCCAACATTTTCCTAGAAATTCAAGACAAAATATTTGGTAATTTTTTTCTAGTAAGCCTCTATAATATGATTTACAAAAGTGGTTCAAAAATGATGGCCAATAGATTGAAAAGCATTCTAGATTGAATTATCTCAAATGAACAAGGTGGTTTTTCTTGTGGTAAATAAATTCTTATTGGTATAATAATTGTTTATAAGGCTATATTATATCTTCATTTTAAGAAAATTCATGCATGCTTATGAAAATAGATATGAACAAAGCATGTGATAGGGGTTGATGGGATTCTCTACGTGATATTTCTTAAAAAAAAAAAAATTGATCAAGGTTTGTGTGACTAGATTAAATATTGTTATAACACTCTAAAAAATTCCATTTTGATAGATGGATCCCTTGTTAGACACTCAAAATAATTCCATATACTCTACTAGGTTGTTTCATTATCTCCTTGTATATTTATTATTACTACAGAGGCATTAGGGAGAGCTTTCTCATAGGTAAAAAATGGAAGGTAATTAGGGAACAACAAATGCTTCCTTTCAATATCATCTCCAATTTGTTGATGATATTTTTTGAGTCATACCTTAGTCAATGAGGCCATTAAGTTTAAATCAATACTACCATGTTATGATAAGATTGATGGAAAATACTTAATACTATAAAATCCACTATTTTTTTATTAACACTACCCTATATTTAGAATGGGTTACTATGTACATTTTATGGTTTAAAATTAGAAATTTTTTATCAATATATTTTGGTATTACTTTATATCATAGAGGAAATAAGAAGGAGCATTATGGCTCAATTTTGAATAGAACTGTAGACACCAAAATCTGACACCCTCTAAATCACATTTACCACCCCACCATAAAATCTTGCAAGATAAAAATGTATGCCTAAGTTCTAACTTAGGGATATAAAATCCTACACATCATCCTATTTTTATAATTTACTTAATTGGGAAAATAACCCTAGGATACCTTGTCCACCCATTAGAAATGTGTCTTGGACACTTCATCTAGCATCTCTACTACATATTACCCACTCTTGTCCCCCTTTATTTTTACATGGGACATATTTGCAACACCCATGCCACATCTCATCCACCTTGTCTCCTTTGTCCCTTCACATAGGACAGGATCCCACATTATACTCCACTTGCATCCACATCACCCTAGTTAAGTGAGGCACACTAAATGACTCACTGTAACTGCCCTTTCCACTTGGCAGTTTAGATTTACCACTTGGCAAGTCAATATTACCACCTCCCATTCCCCTCCAAAGCTCTAGGAAGCCTATAAAAACACCATTAGTCCACCAAGCAAAGGGAGCTGAACTTGCATACCAACAGGCTGCTAAAATAAATCTAGAAACAAAAAGAAATTAAGAGCACGAGCTCAATTCTGACCACTGGCTTGGATCCCGAGGTAGTATACCATTCAGATAAAACTACTAATCCATGATTCCACATTCAAAAATGTGACTCTACGGTTTTACAACTACAGGTCCACAGTTTCCTGCCCACAACCGCGCTTCCACGGTTCCATAGTCCTAAGAAATTTCATCAATGGAGATAAGTGATTTAAAATATGGAGTAAGGCTTTATTTGTTAACTATTTCATGCTATCTGATTTTCATACATATTAGTGATAGGTTTATCTGTAGCATTGGGTTTACCGCTTGACTATATAAGTGCTATGATTCTTATTTACTAGTTTGCATGTGTGCAGGTAATAGGCATCTTGGATAAGTTGTTGAAGCTATAGTGGTCCCTTGCTGGATACCAAAGCCCACTCACCCTTTGAAGTTGTGACGAGAGAATGAAGAACACCACATCCTATGGAGAATTTGGAATATCTCCCTCTTCCATAACAAGCATTGTATTTTAGAGAGATGAAGAACATTATAACATTTCTCCCAACACACTTGGGGCAATTCAAAACCTTTTGTAAAAATTGTATCAGTATCAATATAAAAGGTGTATTTTGATAATCTACTTCTACCTTTGTCTTTGTCATTATTTTGTGTTCGGTTATTTTGTTATAGAAATGACGATCATGATGGGACCCTCTAAAGGTCCTATTTTGTTTTGCCTTGCATTTAAATTTGTTTACTAATATCTATTTGCACCTATAGGTTTCGAGAATTTGAGATGTGCATAGATTCAACTTTGGATTGATATACTTGGAAAACCTTGCACCCAAATTGTTTACTGTGGAAACATGGATACATGATTTTTATTTTGAGGAAACACAGATGTGCAGTTCCTATTTGGGAGAAATGTAGATGCACGATTCCTATTCTAAGGAAACGCAGACATGCATTTGTTGTCTTAGAAATGCAAACTAGTGATTGACATATAGAAGGAGCAACGATGGGATCATAGGTCTATACATTTTGATTTTTGTTCTTTATTTTTCTCCTTTATCTACATTCTATTATTAGCATTGAAAGGTCTAGTCCTGTTTGCCCTTGTCTGCATATAGGTTTTAGGGTAAGATCAATTAGCTTAAGTCTTGCATCCATAAAAAAAAATCATATTGCACGTGTCGGGTTAGGAATAACCTAGACATTATATTTTTGGGTTCAGGTCTATTTCGGCCCTATCCTACAGATACACGCATCTACGATTGGGATTTCCCAAATGCAGACGCATGGTTGGTAAACTGCGCATTCATGGTTTACTAGAATCAACTGCCCACCTATGGTTGGCCCTATTAAGTAGGATTTGGCCTAAAATCTTACATGAAGGTGGCATTTTATCCTTGACTTGTTGTTTGCTGTGTTTTCTACTTTCTATATTATACATGTAGGCATTGAAACAAAATTGCATAATAGTTTTGCATAAAACAATAATTAAACAAAACCACCACACACTTGCACTTAAACGTTGGAAAATGACTGGATTTCATCACTTCCGGGTTTGTATTTCATCACCAAACCACCAAAATCATACCCCATTATTTGCGAAGGCTGATTCCAAGATCCATCATAGCCCATGGTTTATATCACGTATTTCTCCTCAGAGAGGTGTATCGCAGACTACGAGTGAACTAGGTGAGTAATTGGTAGAATTTGTGCTCCCTGGCCATGTGTGGACTTCATTACCACACATCATAGGCAAGATTACGCAACCTATAGTTCAAAGCCAGGTTTTTGAGCTACGAGTATACAGGTAAAATCCTAGATTTATTTAGGGCAAAACATTGAGCACAAGTTTTTTTATTTTTCTCAAGAAAATTTCAAAAATATATATATTTCAAAAAACTAACAAAAACCTAGCACCAAAAACTGTGTGTTTGTATTCTTTTTTGTGTTTTATTGCATCTTACTATTATTTTATTTGCATAGATAGTCGCACTTGGCATTGCACCACATAATAGCATATGGTAGTGACTCGTATTCAAGCTAAGAAACTAGTGTCAAACCAAAGTCAGTGGTCTTCCCACATGGCCTCTCAGTCTGGAAACGTCCCTCACACTTCGATGGTAGGAAAAGTAGTCATGTCCTCTTCTATGTTCCAAAGTCTTAATGTAGGGGCTTCTAGTAATGCCCTTAGTATGGACATAGACATTATGCATAGGGCTACTCCCATAGCCATACTTGAGATACCTAGGAGTGAACCTTCTATAGTGGTAGATAGTCACGTCACCATGTTCAACATGGATACTATTAGAATGTACTTGAATGTAGCTAGAATGGTCTTCCCATCATTACCACCACTCTCCATCCCATCTCATGTTGTACCACCATTACAATAAGATCCTGCATATACTTACCCATAGCAGTCAAAACAAGTTTTTATAAATCCTATTTTTGATTTGGTTGTTGTAGCACTTGCTAACCAACCATCATCATCCAACCAACCACCCCGCATATTACCTCAATAACTCACCATTTACACTAATCCCTTGTATGAAACAATTCATGTTGTTTCACAAACCCTAACATCCACTCAATCCACTACCATCATAGGTTCTACATCCCATATCATACCATAGTTAGTGGCAATACCCTTTTCTACTTACCCCCCACTCACTTCCACTACCATGGTTGTTCCACAACCAACTCAACCTACCACATCGCAAGTGGCAATCCCTACTTCAAATGCAATTGCTATGCAATAGGTTTTTTTACAGTTGTAGAAAATAATTTTAGATAATGTTAACCGTAGCATAAATCCTGACCCCAACCAGCATTTTCAAGGGATTGAGCACAACTTCCCACCTCCATCTCACCAAAAAAATACCTTTATCCAATATCCATCTTAGAAAATGTGCCCCTCATCCACCACTATAGCTTAGAACATACCTCCACATACATATGCTAATACAATAGGTCAGCATACCATCATATCCCCATCACCCCATTCGTATCATAATCTCTATCATCATTCATATCATAACACATTTCAGCTATCCATACCTTATCACCCATAGCCTACACACAATCCACCCTATTATTAGCAACATCAAGTACATTCAAGTTTCAGTCCTATGGATGACCCTAGATACCAGTTTTTATAGAATCAAATTTGTTGAGCAAGGTGTAGCAACAGTATTGTCATTGTTGTCAACATAGTCAGATAGATCTATTGATGCAGTGGATAGGAAGTTCAAAAGCTATTCAAATGCAGAAGAAAGGAGTTCAAATGTTATTCAGAGTATGTACAGTGATTTTCCAAGAATATCGAAGTGGCCCATATGCAAAATATCAAAGAAAAAAAGACAAGAAAAGTGTCACGATATCACGACATATACAACAGGCAAGAAAAACTATCATGATTTTGTGACATGTTGGAAGAGAGAAAAAGCAGGAAAAACTATCGCGATTTCGCGACATGTTGGAAGAGAGAGAAAGTAAGTTGGAAAAGTGTCGTGATTTCGTGACATGTCGCATTTTCATGACTAAAATAGGAGAGATAAAGTAAGTTGGAAAAGTGTCACGATTTCACGACATGTCGCATTTTTGCGACTAAAATAGGAGAGAGAAAGTAAGTTTGAAAAGTGTCGCGATATCGCGACATGTCGCATTTTCGCGACTAAAATAGGAGAGAGAAAGTAAGTTGGAAAAGTGTCACGATTTCGTGACATGTCGCATTTTCGTGACTAAAATAGGAGAGAGAAAGTAAGTTTGAAAAGTGTCACGATATCGCGACATGTCGCATTTTCGTGACAAAAGAAAGAGAGGAAGCGTACGGAAGCAAAACTATCGCGATTTCACGACAAAAGCAGAAAGCAAGACTTCGGAAGCAAAAGTGTCACGATTTCATGACAAAAGCAAAGAAGTAAAGTACGAAAGTAGAAGTGTCATGATTTCATGACAAAAGTAGAGAAGACTTCGAAGGCAGAAGTGTCATGATTTCGTGATAAAAGTAAAAAAGTAAAGTACAGAAGCAGAAGTGTCGTGATTTCGTGACAAAAGTAGAGAAGAAGACTTCGAAGGTAGAAGTGTCATGATTTCGTGACAAAAGCAAAGAAGCTAAGTACGAAAGCAGAAGTGTCATGATTTCACGACAAAAGCTAAGTTGAAGACTACGGAGGTAGAAGTGTCGCGATATCGTGACAAAAGCAAAGTCAAAGTCTATGGAAGCAGAAGTGTCGCGATATCATGACAAAAGCAAAGACGAAGTATACAGAGGAAAAAATGTCACGATATCGCGACAAAAGAAAAGACAAAGTCTACGGAGGCAAAAATGTCACGATATCATGACAAAAGAATAGAGAAAGCGTACGAAGGTGAAAGTGTCGTGATATCGCGACATGTTATATTTTCGCAGCAACAGCAACAAAAGAAGCTACAGAGGCAGAAATATCATGATTTCATGACAGGTCATAAATGCACAAGTCAAGAAGGAGAACCCTACTAAAATGAGAAGTATGACAGTGGACCGACATCACTACGATATTTACAGGGGCAGTTATAGAGTGATTTCATATTGTTGAAATACGAAGAGTGATCAAAATTCAGTATGGCAGTTACAGGTTCTGTCCAGAATGAAATCATCAAGCGATGGATAAACCAAAATTTTTCTTGAGTTGAAGTCGACGAAGACCGATGACAACCGACTAAAATTAGGGTTTATAGTTGTTATGAAAGCCGACTAAGATTAGGATTTATAGCCGACTAAGATTAGGGTTTTCATCATAAAAAATATTGTTATAAAAGGAGGGTTGTTTGGAGAATTGAGATGGTGGTGGAATGTGTGTGAAATACGGTCGTTGTGCATAGAGAGCAAGTCATGTCGAATCGTGCTAAGTGCAAAATTTGCAAAGAGAGCAGAGTGCACAAAAGGGAGAAGATGATCGTGAAGTTTGACTGTAACAAAGTAGAGTGTGCGAAGTGATTACGTAGAGAGAGTAGAGTGTGCAGAGAATGCAAAGGTGAAGAAGACCAGTCAGGGTCTTGCAAAAGCAAAGGTATCTTATTGTCAAACTTATAGATTCAAATTGAAGTCTAGGTTGCAGCTTGGCATCAGGGGTTGGTGCTCCTTTCTATTGGTGCAGATAAATCAAGGGTTGGTGCTCCTTTCTATTAGTGCAGATAAATCATGGGTTGGAGCTGGTAAATCAGGGGTTGGTGCTCCTTTCTGTTGGTGCAGATAAATCAGGGGTTGGTGCTCCTTTCTATTGGTGTAGATAAATCAGGGGTTGGTGCTCCTTCTAGTTGGTGTTGGTAAATCAGGGGTTGGTGCTCCTTTCTGTTGGTGCAGATAAATAAGGGGTTGGTGCTCCTTTCTATTAGTGTAGATAAATCAGGGGTTGGTGCTCCTTCCAGTGGGTCTTGGTAAATTGATTGTAAAGTTGGTGCTTTGCAAAGGCTGGATTTGGATGGTAGTCCAAGCAGTCAATTTTTGAGGAGTAGCCACATTGGTGAACCTCATTAAATCTTGTGTTGTGTGATGCTCTTTTGTTATACTTGTTGTATCTAGTAATAAGTTTTAATTTTTGCGGTATTAAGAGCTGTAAATTCAAGTTTATAGAGCTACACTGATTCACCCCCCTCTCAGTGTCATTGTAAGACTAACAATTGGTATCAGAGCTAAGTTCTTGTACAAGCTTAACCGGCTAGGGTGATCTTGGAAGTAACACAATGGCAGGTGGTGAAGCTCTTTTCATGGCATTTGAAGAAGTAAAATCAGAAAAGGAAGGAGTGAACTCTAAAGTATGTGGTGAAAACCCTGAGGCTGAAGTAGATCTAGAAGGTGAGTTGATCTCTGCACTTGAAGAGTGGAAAATAGAGAAGAAAAAGAATAAGAAATTTTCAAAAATCTTGAGGATGCAAACGAAATCATAACCAGTCTGAAAGTACAGATAGAAGAATACAAGAAAATATCTAAAGATCTCGAAGTACAAATTACCATGAAAATAGATTATTGCTTGCAAACTAGAAGAAGAGAATGTTGGTTTACGGATGCGGATAGAAGAGATGAATCACAAAATTAGTTGCTATCACAAACGCGAAGAAAGTTCTATGAAGTCTGGATAAGATTATAAATGACCAAAGGCCTACGAGGCATCAAATTTGGTCTAGGTTTCAATCGAAGGAGAATCATCAAATGGATCAAAGGCCAGAAATGTAGAATCCATAAAGAATGAAGATAAGAAATAGGTTGATCAAGGAAAAACGTCTCATGCAAAAGAAAGCAATAATGCCAGGCACGAAAGGAGAATTGACAATGATGGATTCACCAATGTCACACATCAAAGAAGAAGAAGACCTATGGCTCCTACGACAACATGGCAAAGACCATCACCCAGGTTCAATTATCCCTTTTCTGGTTTCTATTTTAAATGCAATGGCTATGGACATAAAATCTCGGACTGCAAATATAATGTAAGACCAAGGAATTTCACCAGTAGAAATGCTTTTTCTCCTCTGATGAATTATACGGTAGAATGTTATAACTGTCATAATTTTGGGCACATTGCAAGAAACTGTAGAAGTACATTTGCATCAAATCGGTTTCAGGGAAGAAAATTTCAACCAAATAGGATGAGACAAAATAGAAAACTTCTCGAAAAACATGCACAAGCTATTGATAAGGGAAAGGCAAAACAAGAGCCCAAAACTACTATCAAAATGGAGTGGAAAGAAAAAGAGCGACTTAAGGAAGAAAAGGAATCCTTAATCGTACAAACAACATTTAAAGCACAGAATAAATATGTACCATGGATACTTGATAGTGGATGCTCCAGTCATATGACAAGTGACAAACAAAAATTTGAGAAGTTACAGAAATATGAAGGTGGTTCTATAAAATTTGGAAATAATGATGGAGCTAAGATAGTTGGCAAAGGTTCGGTTAAAATTAGTGACGAAAAAATTAAGTCGAGAAGAAGTCTTGTTTGTGGATGGTTTGAAACATAACTTGTTGAGCGTAAGTCAGATTTGTGATAAAGGTCATGAAGTAGTTTTTAAGAAGCAGGGTTGTGAAGTCAGAAAAACAAACAGTGGAAAATTGATAGCAACTGGATCAAGGACATCTGGAAACCTATACACGCTCTCAGAGACTTTAGAAGGAGCTTGTTTTATTGGACAGGAAGAAGAAAATTGGTTGTGGCACAAGAGACTCGGTCATATCAGTTTTGATAATCTAGTAAAAATCAACTCAAAAAGGGCAGTGAGAGATATTCCCACCATCAGCAAACACTGCAAACAACATTTGTGCTTCATGCCAAAAGGGGAAGCAAACTAGAGTCACATTCAAAACAAAAGAGTACTACACAAGCAAACCTTTGGAACTAATACACACTGATTTATGTGGACCCATGAGAACACAAAGCATAAATGGTGACAAATATTTTATGTTGTGCATTGATGACTATTCCAGAATGACATGGATATTTTTCTTGAAGCATAAATTAGAAGCTTTTGAAATGTTCAAGATTTTCAAAAACCAAGTTGAGAATGAAACAGGAAAGAGGATCAAATGTTTAAGATCAGATAGAGGAGGAGAATTCATTTCAGAGGAGTTTACAGATGCTTGTGAAAAATACGGTATTAGGAGACATTTTTCAGCAACCAGGACACCTCAGTAGAATGGAGTGGTAGAAAGAAAGAATAGGACAGTGCAGGAAATGGCACGGACTATGTTGGCTAAAAGTAGAGTAGCAGATAGATTTTGGAAAGAAGCAGTCCATACTACGGTGTATATCCAAAATAGGTACATTCTGAGAACACATGAAAGCAAAACTCCTTATGAGTTGTGGTTTGGTAAAAGGGCAACAACAAAATACCTCAAAGTTTTTGGCAGCAAGTGCTACATCAAAAGAACTGAAGATAATCTTGGTAAGTTTGAAGATAGAGCGGATGAAGGTATTTTTGTTGGTTATTCATCAAAAAGCAAAGCTTACAAATGCTACAACAAGAGGCTAAAGAAAATTGTGGACAGTGTCGATGTTAAATTTGATGAAGGTAGAGAACGAGTAATTAGCTATGAAAAGAACTACCCAATTTATGAAGAGGTTATTGAAGGAGATGAGGAAAACGAAACGAAAAAGATACAAAAAATTGACTCAGATGATTTAAGTTGTGATTAAGAAGTGGAAGAAAATAAGAAATTCAAAACAGGCAGCTGGTAGAAAAATCATCCTAGAGAGCAAATAATTGGAGACCCCAAAGTTGGTGTTCGGACAAGAAGAAGAGTAGTAAGTAACTACTCTCTATTATCCAACATTGAGCCCAAAAATGTTGCTGACGCAAGCAAAGATGAAAGTTGGATGAAGGCAATAAATGAAGAATTAGATCAGATCGAGAAAAACAAAACTTGGGAGTTAGTACCTAGACACTGCAAATAAAAATATAATCGGGACTAAATGGATTTTTTGAAACAAATTGAATGAAGACGGACAGGTAGTCAGAAATAAAGCAAGATTGGTATGTAAGGGTTATGCACAAGTTGAAGGCATTGAATTTGAGGAAAATTTTGCACCAGTAGCTAGACTAGAGGCAATTAGAATGTTTATGGCTTTAGCAGTCTACAAGAATTTCAAAGTTTATCAAATGGATGTGAAATCAACGTTTTTGAATGGGAAACTTGAAGAAGAGGTTTATATTGAGCAACCAGATGGTTTCCAACTTGGTGATGATCCCAACTTGGTTTGCAAGTTGAAGAAAGCATTATATGGCTTAAAACAGGCACCCCGAGCATGGTATGCAAGGCTAGACAACTATCTCACTCAACAAGGGTTTAAGAAAGGTATGGTGGATAGTAATTTGTATGTCAAAATAGAAAATGGGCATCTTATTGTTCTTGTTGTATACGTAGATGATATCATATTTGGCAGCAACAAAGATGAGTCATGTAAAGATTTAGCAAATAAGATGCAGAAAGAATTTGAAATGTCAATGATTGGTGAACTTTCGTATTTCCTCGGGTTGCAAGTTAATCAAAATAAGAAGGGCATATTTATTTCTCAAGTTAAATATGTGAAAGAGATGTTAAAAAAGTTCACAATGGAGGATTGTAAGCCGAGTTAGCACTCCCATGACGACAGGTTGCAAGTTGAGCAAGGATGACAAATCTCCACCTGTTGATCAAACCATGTACGGATCTATGATTGGGAGCTTACTATGCACGACAGCTACCAGACCAGATATTTTGTAGGCAGTATGCATGGTAGCACGATTTCAGGCTAATCCCAAGGAGACTCATGTGACGAGTAGTGAAGAGGATTCTTCGGTACCTCAAGGGTACTATGGAGTATGGGTTATGGTATCCGAAAGGTAAAGACTTCACCCTTATTTCGTATTTAGATGCAGATTGGGTAGGATGTGTCGATGATAGAAAGAGTACCAGTGGAGGTGCATTCTATCTTGGAGACAGATTGGTCGCGTGGCATAGTAAGAAACAAGAGTCAGTTTCTTTATCGACAGTAGAGGCAGAATATATTGCAACGACAACATGTTGTACGTAGGTATTGTGGATGAAACAAACCCTGAAAGATCTTGGTATTAGCTTCAGTGAGCCAATATCGGTTAAGTGTGATAACACCTAGTGCCATTAACATCTCCAAGAATCTGGTTATGCATTCACGCACAAAACACATTGCTATCGGGTATCACTTTTTGAAGGAGAAAGTTGCGAAAGGTGAGGTTAAGTTGGATTTTGTTCCAACTACAGAGCAAGTAGCAGATATCTTCACAAAACCATTGCCCAAGGAAGTTTTTGAGTACCTTCACAATAAATTGGGAGTGGTCACACTTCCCAAGAATTGACTAGCTACGGTGATCACATTCTCAGGGGGGAGCATTTAAGTATTTGATTATCTTTTTGCTCATGTTCATGATTTTTGCTAAGTGTAAAAAATTGTGCCCGAGAATGTTGTGCATGGACTCGGGAGGAGTCTGCGGTAGCCCTTTGGTATTATTGTCAAAGGGGGAGAAGAGTTACAGGAAATTGCACATGTGTTGCCAACAATTCCAAAGGGGAGATTGTTGAGCAAGGTGCAGCAACGATATTGTCATTGTTGTCAACACGGTCGGATAGATCTGTTGATGCAGTGGACGGGAAGTTCAAAAGCTATTCGGATGCGAGAAGACAGGAGTTCAAAGGTTATTCAGAGTATGTACAGTGATTTTCCAAGAAGACCAAAGTGGCCCATATGCAAAAGATCAAATAAAAAAGACAAGTAAGAAAAGTGTCATGATATCGTGACATATACAACAAGAAAGAAAAACTATCGCGATTCTATGACATGTTGGAAGAGAGAAAAAATAGGAAAAACTATCACGATTTCGCGACATGTTGGAAGAGAGAAAAAGAGGAAAAACTGTCGTGATTTCGCGACATGTTGGAAGAGAGAGAAAAAGAGGAAAAACTATCGCAATTTCGCGACATGTTGGAAGAGAGAAAAAGCAGGAAAAAATGTCGCGATTTCATGACATGTTGGAAGAGAAAAAGGCAAGTGGAAAAACTGTCACGATTTCGCGACATGTTGGAAGAGAGAAAAAGCAGGAAAAACTGTCACGATTTCGTGACATGTTGGAAAAGAAAAAGGCAAGTGGAAAAACTGTCACGATTTCGCGACATGTTGGAAGAGAAAGAGAAAGCAGGAAAAAGTGTCACGATTTCACGACAAGTTCGAAGAAAGAGAACAAGTAAGAAAAGTGTCACGATTTCGCGACATGTCACATTTTCTCAACTAAAATAGGAAAGAGAAAGTAAGTTGGAAAAGTGTCGCGATTTCGTGACATGTCGCATTTTTGCGACTAAAATAGGAGAGAGAAAGTAAGTTGGAAAAGTGTCGCGATTTCGTGACATGTCGCATTTTCGCGACTAAAATAGGAGAGAGAAAGTAAGTTGGAAAAGTGTCACGATTTCGTGACATGTCACATTTTTGCGACTAAAATAGGAGAGAGAAAGTAATTTTGAAAAGTGTCACGATATCGTGACATGTCACATTTTCACGACTAAAACAGAAGAGAGAAAGTAAGTTGGAAAAGTGTCACGATTTCGTGACATGTCACATTTTCGTGACTAAAATAGGAGAGAGAAAGTAAGTTTGAAAAGTGTCACGATATCGCGACATGTCACATTTTCATGACAAAAGAAAGAGAGGAAGCATACGGAAGTAGAACTATCGTGATTTCATGACAAAAGCAGAAAGCAAGACTTCGGAAGTAGAAGTGTCACGATTTCACGACAAAAGCAAAGAAGTAAAGTATGGAAGCAGAAGTGTCACGATTTTGTGACAAAAGTAGAGAAGAAGACTTCAAAGGCAGAAGTGTCGTGATTTCACGACAAAAGCAAAGAAGTAAAGTATGGAAGCAGAAGTGTCACGATTTCATGACAAAAGTAGAGAAGAAGACTTCGAAGGTAGAAGTGTCATGATTTCACGACAAAAGCAAAGAAGCTAAGTACGAAAGTAGAAGTGTCACGATTTCATGACAAAAGCTAAGTTGAAGACTACGGAGGCAGAAGTGTCGCGATATCGTGACAAAAGCAAAGTCGAAGTCTATGGAAGCAGAAGTGTCGCGATATCGCAACAAAAGCAAAGACAAAGTATACGAAGGCAAAAATGTCATGATATCGTGACAAAAGAAAAGATGAAGTCTACAGAGGCAAAAATGTCGTGATATCGTGACAAAAGAATAGAGAAAGCGTACGGAGGTGAAAGTGTCATGATATCGCGACATGTTATATTTTTGCAGCAACAACAACAAAAGAAGCTACAGAGGCAGAAATGTCATGATTTCATGATAGGTCGTAAATGCGCAAGTCAAGAAGGAGAACCTGACTGAAATGAGAAGTATGACAGTGGATAGACATCACTACGACATTTACAATGGCAGTTACAGAGTGATTTCATACTACTAAAATACGAAGAGTGATCAAAAGTTAGTATGGTGGTTACATGGTCTATTCAGAATGAAATCATCAAGCGATGGATAAACCAAATATCTTCTTGAGTTGAAGTCGACGAAGATCGATGACAGCCAACTAAAATTAGGGTTTATAGTTGTTATGAAATCTGACTAAAAGGAGGGTTGTTTGGAGAATTGAGGAGGTGGTGGAATGTGTGTGAAATACGGTCATTGTGCGTAGAGAGAAAGTCGTGTCGAATCATGCTAAGTGCAAAATTTGCAAAGAGAGCAGAGTGCACAAAAGGGAGAAGATGATCATGAAGTTCAACTGTAACGAAGCAGAGTGTGTGAAGTGATTGCGTAGAGAGAGCAGAGTGCACAGAGAATGCAAAGGTGAAGAAGACCAGTCAGGGTCTTGCAAAAGCAAAGGTATCTTCTTGTCAAACTATAGATTCAAATTGAAGTCCAGGTTGCAGCTTGGCATCGGGGTTGATGCACCTTTCTATTTGTGCAGATAAATCAGGGGTTGGTGCTCCTTTATGTTGGTGCAGATAAATCAGGGGTTGGTGCTCCTTCCAGTTGGTGCTAGTAAAGTAGGGGTTGGTGCTCCTTTCTATTGGTGCAGATAAATTAGGGGTTGGTGCTCCTTTTTGTTGGTGCAGATAAATTAGGGGTTGGTGATCCTTCCAGTTGGTGTTGGTAAATCAGGGGTTGGTGCTCCTTTTTGTTGGTGCAGATAAATTAGGGGTCGGTGCTCCTTTCTGTTAGTACAGATAAATCAGGGGTTGGTGCTCCTTCCAGTGGGTGCTGGTAAATTGATTGTAAAGTTGGTGCTTTGCAAAGGCTATATTTGGATGGTAGTCCAAGCAGTCAATTTTTGAGGAGTAGCCACATTGGTGAACCTCGTTAAATCTTGTGTTGTGTGATGCTCATTTGTTATACTTACTGTATCTAGTAATAAGTTTTAATTTCTACGGTATTAAGAGCTATAAATTTAAGTTTATAGAGCTACACTGATTCACCCCCCTCCTCTCAGTGTCATTGTAAGACTAACAAGATTGATAGTCTTGCCACTCCAAGTTTTTAATACCAAAAACCAACTTTAAGGCAACTACTCAATCATCCTATTCATGCTTCGGTCCCTGAGCCACCATATCCAACAAATTTTCAAATACCTAAGATTGAATTTAAGGGGGAAGAGGACCCCCGTGAACATATAACTAGATTTGTAAATGCATGCTTTAGAATCAAAAGCAATGATGCATTATTGTTACATACATTTCCTCAGACACTAGGGGGAGAAGCCCAAGACTGGTACAACCACCTACCACATCAAAGTGTTTTTACCTTTGAACAACTAGCGGACCAGTTCTTGGAAAGATTCGCCTTGAATGTCAAAAAACAAACCACATTGACTGATTTGATTTATCTAAAATAATATGACGATGAATCAGTCTATGACTTTGGCAATAGGTGGAGATCAGTCATGATCAAGTTACCATTTTCCCTCCCTATGCCAGAGATAATATGAATGTTCATGAAGAGTTTTGGTAGACCCATCTCTTCATTATTACAACTACAGTAGTATAGGACATTCGATGAGGCACTCACCCAAGCAAAGCTAATAGAAGAGATCAAAATTCATGAAGGTGAGATAAAGCCTAAAAAGAAAGAGTGGCACAATAAGAATCAAAAGGGGAATAACCACGGTCAATCTAAGACCGCATAGGTTAACCAGATAGTTTTGGGCCAACCACAGTTAAATCAACCAACCCAAGCACAAATCCAACAACCCCAACAACAACAACAACCGCAAAAATTGAATCATCAAGCGGTTCCACCCCCACAACAGGCACAAAATTAGACACAACCTATAGAAAGGCAACAACATCATTTTAAGCCAAAAAGAAATTACACACCAGTACAAGAGCCATATTCATTAGTTTTCCAAAATTTGTATGCGGCAAAACTCTTTACATTTCCAGAAATGAAACTTGAAGATCCTAACAAACCAAAAACAAAAGGTTACAAAGAACACCTCTTTTGCATCTATCATAGACAAAGAGGACATGATATCGAAGGTTGTCATGGTTTCAAAGGAATTGTGCAAGATTTATTAGAAGTGGGTACAATCAAAGTTGACAATCCACTAGCCCAAAACAACCAAAACCTAGGCATCTATCAGACACCTTTGCCACATCGAGAGGTAAATCAACAACCGATGGGAGCATCAACTTCTACAGTTCCTCCCAACCAGGTTAATTATGTGTCTCAACTGCTGCAAGGTTTTGTAGGAGCTATCAGTATAGTTACCCATGGACAGAGGTAAGCTAATCGCACAACACAGGCTCCAACAACACAACCCACAAATGTGCCCATACAACTTGGACCAAGCATTCCACCACCACCTTTCCATAATCACCCAGTTGTCACCTTAAATAGTCGGTTAACGCAAAGTTTAAAAATGGCTTCAGCAAAACTATCAATTTATGAGCTAATACAACAATCAACACCCCATAGGGAAGCATTGATGGAAATATTAAAGTCTATACAAGTACAATCAGAAGACCCTAATGCATTCAATTCCTTTGTGGGGAGTGTGCAAAAGTGCATGGAACCCTCGATAGTATTTTATGACTTCGAGGAAAAGCAAATTTTGGTAGATTCACCTGATCCACCATTGCACATAGTAGCTCACATTGACAGGAAGCCATTCAAGAGAGTGCTTATTGACATTGGTTCATCCATCAATCTCATCACCACACCTGCAATGAAAAATCTCAACATCCCACCATCTCACATCACAACTTCCACCTTCACCCTTAGGGCTTTTAATGACGCTTTATGCTCAATTGTAGGGAATGTTGTTCTTCCCGTCACCATGGGGGTGAAAACAATACATGTCCTCTTCCACATCTTGGAAGGAGAAATGCAATATAATATACTTCTTGGACGCCCTTGGATTAGGGAAATGAAGTGTGTGCCTTCAACATTACATCAATGCTTAAAATATGTACATGAAGGAAAAGTACATTGTATACCAGCTGACACAGAACCTTTCAAGTACTGCAACTTGATTTCAAACCTGTATGAGCCCTTGCTTCCATCAACACATCTAACTATCCAGCCACTCACCATTAGGACCATTCCATCTAGTAACACTTCATCAAAAGCACCCATTCAAGAGGAATTGCCTATAGTTGACCCAACTTTTGCATCCAAAAGTGTCAGCTCAATTCAGCCTTCGAACACTGCATATCACTTTCCAATCACACCAAACCATCCTGCCAACCAACAACCAACTCCATCTAGCACACTTCCAGATCCAATACAACCATTCATATTCATAGCACAACCCAATCCATCCATCAATAAACCACAATCATCACAGCCCGTAGTCTCACAAATAGGGCCACCTATTAGGGAAAGTCCACCACCACCATTAGAACCACAAACTAACTCAGAAGAACCCTCTTCATCCATCGAACCATTAGCCTCTCAACCTTCCTGAGTTGTAGTACACCTCGCCAATCCAGGTATTGGTGAGTACATTATTGAAAGTGTCATGGTTACACCACCTATTGAATCAGTCAAGGATTACGACCGCCCTCATGACCCACCTTTAGCCATAGGTGAAATATACAAAATGGGTTCCCCATAAAATGCAATAAATTTCATATATGGGGGAGTCGAATCTTCATCAGGTCCATCTCCTCCAGAGGAGGACCATGTAAAAGAGTTTAATGAGAACATTGATTTTTTATCTAACCCATCATTTCCAGTGAGATATTTTTAGAGGGTTAATTGGCAAGGATATGGACTTGGAAGACATGAACAAGGTCCTCACCACATTATTGAACCAGAATATAGAGAGCCAAATGACCGCTTAGGTCTAGGTTACAAACCTTCCATCGCAAGCTCTTCGCTAAGTCAAACACTCCAAGAGCTGGATATTGAGTGCGAAGACGGAGAAGGAGAAAGTGACAAGGAGGATGAACCTAATGATGAGGATGATGATATAAATGGTGAATACCTAATCAACAATTTTTACCCTCATGTGTTTTGAAATTTTCCAGAACAAGCCTTGCAGCAAGAACCAGGATACGAAGATCCACCAGAAATGGCCGACCTTAGGCTAGATTACACACAACTTGTTCTGGGACCTCATACAAATGCTAACGACTTCTGGATAAGTGATGATGATTATGAAGATGAGACAGAAATGATATTTCTAAATCATGAGCATGAAATGCAAGCTAGAAGAATACTACAAGCAGAGGCGCATCATGAACAACATAATCAAGAGGTAGAAGAACCTAGAGAGGAGTTAGTACATGCAGAATCTATTCGAAGAAATGACTGGTACCAAAAGAAGTTCCCAATAAACCAAACTCTCTTTCAGCTGAGAAAAAAGCATGAAAGTCCTGAACCAGAACCTCCTCCACCACCTTGGCCACTCCTGAAGCACCACCAATCACACACATTAGGTCAGTTGCAACCTAGGGAGGATGAGTCATCGCCTCTCAAATCATAGCCACATCACCTTCCACCAAGTCAACATGATTTCTGTTGATTTGCTCACCCCACTCCGCAATCCGTATGATGAGGCAAAGTCGATCCATATCGACACTAGCCTCATTGCCATGGACAGGATCTCATCCCCACCATCCATTGTTGAATTTGTCCTGTCCAAAGAGTTGTTGCGTGCTTCAAACGCGTATATTTCACAGCAACCTTCATCATCAAATAATTTAGTTTTTCAAACTGAAATAGAGGGGAAAATCCTAGAGACATTTGAAAATGTGGTGGATGATATCCACCTCATCCCAACTCCACATCAACTAGAAGAAGGTTCTCACATGCTAATTGAAGAATCTATAGATGTGAACCTTAGTCAAGACGCGGACAATCCCCAAATTGTCAAAATTGCAAAATATTTATCTATAGAGGAGAAAGAACGCATAATAAACATGCTAATGAAAAATAAAGAAGTGTTCGCATGGTCATATAAAGACATGCCTGGTTTAGATCCAGACCTGGTAGTCCACAACCTTACACTGGCACATGATGCAAAGCCTTTCAAACAAAAGCTTAGGAAATTCCATCCAACAATCACATTAATTGTAAAAGAAGAGCTACAAAAGTTGTTGGATGTGCACTTCATAGTACCAATTGATTACCCAGAATGGCTTTCAAATATGGTACCCGTTCGTAAACCGAACAGAGGGATACACGTATGCACTGATTTTTGAGACTTAAACAAAGCGTGTCCCAAAGATGATTTTCCTTTGCCTAATATCGATCAACTAGTAGATTCCTATGCTGGTCATGAAATGCTTTCCTTAATGGATGGTTTCTTGGGATACAACCAAATTTGAATTAATCTCGAAGATCAACACAAGACAACATTTACAACACCCTGGGGGACATTATGTTACAGAGTGATGTCGTTTGGACTCAAAAATGTAGGAGCTACATACCAACGAGCTATGACATACATATTTCATGATTATATGCATAAGATCATCGAGGATTATGTAGATGACTTGATTGCTAAATCTAAGACACGTCTTGAGCACATCGATGTACTAGAAAAAGCGTTCGATCGATTGATAGAACACAAAGTAAGGTTAAATCCTAAGAAGTGTGTATTCGGAGTCACATCAGGAAAACTTCTAGGATTCATTATCTCCAAGCGAGGCATTGAAGTGGATCTAGGTAAGGTAAAAGCAATATTAGAAATGCCACCTCCCAAAACATTGAAAGAGTTGCGTAGTTTACAAGGAAAGATCCAATCTATCCGATGATTCATCGCACAACTCTTAGATAAATGCAGGCCTTTCAATCACTTATTACAAAAGGGAGTGACATTTTCATGGACAACTGAATGTCAAGAGGTATTTGATGACATAAAGAAGTATCTGGCATCACCACCAGTTCTTACACCGCCTAGATCAAGAATCCCTTTTCACCTATACATTTTTGCAATATATTTTGCACTAGGGACTATGCTTGCACAAAAGAACGAAAAACATAAGGAGCAAGCAATTTACTATATTAGTCGAACACTGGTAAGTTACGAAACAAGATATGCTTATGTCAAAAAGTTATGCTTAGCAGTGGTTTTCGCCACTAAGAAACTTAGACATTACATGCTAAGCAATACTACCTATGTCATAGCTAGAGAAAATCCTCTGTGATACATGATGACTCGCACATACAACAACACCCGTACTACTAAATGGATAATGCTTTTAACCGAATTTGATCTCGAATTCGTAAGTCAAAAATCCATAAAAGGTCAGGTGATAGTTGATCAACTAGCAGAAGCTCCGCTACATAATGACAAACCACTAATCATTGAGCTTCTAGATGATTCAGTATTCTCTATCACAGAACAAGAAGAATTAGTTTCTCCTAAGGAAGAAGCAGACATGACCATGTTCTTTGATGGGTCTAAATGTGACAAAGGACAAGGTGCGGGAGTCATATTTTATACACCTGAAGGAATGCCAATTCCTTTATCATTCAAACTCGACTTCACATGCACCAATAATAATGCAGAGTATGAAGCCTTAATCTTAGGTCTTCAATCAACTATAGCAATGGGCATAAAAAGACTAAGCATTTTTGGTGATTCTCAACTAGTTGTATACCAAGTAAAAGGAGAATACCAATGTAAAGAACCAGTCTTAAAGCAATACCATGAAGTAGCAACAAAGTTGCTAGAAAAATTTGACTGGTACGAAATTAGTAACTTACCCTAGTCCACAAACAGATTCATGGATGCAATGGCTTCTTTGGGATCTCTCATCCCTAAGAATGAGCATGGAGAAGTACAACCGCTAATCATAACAACAATGTCAAAATCATCAATTCAAAAAGCAGAACCTACAGGTGAGAAGAACGTTTGTTTGATACATGTTGAACCTTACAATTCTTACCTTGATGAGATAAGAGACTTTCTCAAGTCTAGAATACTCCTAGTAGAAATGACACGAACTGCAAAAAGAACGTTCAAACAAAAAGCAATTCGTTTTACTCTACTAGGGGATGTGTTATACAAACATGGGTATGATGGAATATTATTACGATGTTTAGATCCGATTGAAGCAGAACGAGCAATAATAGAAGCCCACGATGGTACTTGTGGTGGCCACTTCAGTGGAATGGCCATTGCAAAGAGAATATTATGCATGGGATACTATTGGCCGACCATGGAAAATGATTATTGCAAATATGTCAAAAAGTGTCAAAAGTGCCAATATCATGCAAATTTGACTCATGTACCATCACACGCATTACAACCCATTCAAAGTCTTTGGCCCTTTTCACAATGGGGTCTCGATTTGATTGGTAAAATATCACCTGCTTCATCAAGACAACATAAATTCATCATAACTATGACATAATACTTCACAAAATGGGTGGAAGCAATTCCAATGACCACTACGACTGGACCTCGAATAGCGGAGTTTATACTTCAACATATTATCTATCATTTTGGAATACCCTCAAAAATAATTTTTGATAATGGGAAGTCATTTAAGAATAAGGATGTTAGAGCATTGTGCAACAAATTCAAAATTCAACATAGTTTCTCCACACCTTATTACCCACAAGCAAATGGGCAAGCTGAAGCAACCAACAAAACAATGGTATCCATTCTCAAGAAACTGGTCAAAGAAAATCATCGAGATTGGCATACTCAACTTCCTTTGGCATTATGGGCTTATAGAACAAGCATCAGAATGCCAACGGGAGCGACATCATTTTCACTAGTTTACGGTGTTGAAGCTATATTACCTTTAGAGCTCGAGATACCTTCCTTGCGAATCGCATTACAAGAATTCATGGACGATGAAACAACTAGACAAGCACGTCTTGACCAATTGACACTTATTGATGAAAAATGTATCAATGCTCTAGAGCACTTACGAGTATATCAAGACAGAGTCAAACTTGCTTACAATGCAAAAGTCCATCCTCACGAATTTCAAGTGGGGGACCTAGTGCTCAAAGAAAATCAACAAAATACCAATGCATTGCCACACTTGAGAGATAAATTTATGGCTAATTGGTTAGGCCCGTACATTGTAAAGCATAAATTGGGACCAGGAACATATAGACTTGCCAACTTCGAAGGAGAATTGGAGCCAGAACCACTAAACATAATGCACCTAAAGGTATTTTATGCATGAAACGACTTGCAATATATGTATATATATGTACATGGCTAAAAAAAAAAAAGAAAATAATTTTTATTTCCAATATTAGTTACATTGTAAATAGAAATGTCATTACTAACATTTAGCATATTGCATTTGCATATTACAAAAAAAATAAAAAATGTGCATTAAATAGGCATATCACAAGCATATAGCAACATTAGACTAATCACATAATTGCATCCATCCCATCCCATGTTCAGTGATCTTTCATAGTGGTGATGATACGACCAAGTAAAAACAAGTTCCAAAGAATTGGGGATACCCAACTAAGACTCTTCGCAAGTCAACAAAAGTCATATCCACACATGTTTTCCTATATCATAAATCAAATTTTCAGTCACTCAATAATGTCTAGTGAAGAACCAAAAATCATAATATGTCCAATTTTCTTTAGGACCAAAGCACTTATGTCACATTAAGAAAGTCTTGAGTATGGTAGATTGACCCCAAAGCAATCTTGAACCAAAAACACTTTACAAATTTAAAAGCATTTTGAGTAAGAAAAGATAACGCCAACTTGGGTACAACCTTGAAGCGAAAAGGTAATATTCCTCGCTTGTCCCATTACGCAACATAGTCCAAAATCAAAATGGTGGTTTTCACCACCATCACAATAATCCAAACATTTAAATTAAAGGTAGACAGTAAGGATAGGATCACATTCTCATCACACTTTGGTTGAGAATCCGATTCCCCAAACTCTATCATGATAAATTCTATACACACACCACAAATCACAAAAGCAAGAAGGATCGTACTACATTCCCCTCAAAAAGTTATGTAGTCATCCCCAAAGCTCAAAGATCAAGTCATTGGACTATGGAGCGAACCTCCACCGGAGCTATAGACGCTTGACTGGCAGTGGAGTAAACTCATGCAGGGTGACACATCTCTCTCCCAAAAGAAAGACCTCTGACCGCACATACGGACAAGCTAGCTAATTGGTAAACCCATACAGGTAACGTCCAATTTTACTCATCATGAGTTAATGAACTTCACATACACATGCACTTGGTTCTTGATTGCTTAGGGCCATTCCCAAACCAAAGATTTAGAATAACGAACTCCACTTGCACACACCTTGGTCCTAAAGAAGGTTAGACGAATATCGAGAAAATGGTTGACATCACTAGACTGTTTGAGTCTTTGAAAATCCTCCAATGTTATATATCAAAAACCATACCAACTACCATATCATTGTCACATGTTCATACATTATCACATACATACACCAACCATACATCAACCGCGAAGAGTCATCAAGTTGGATACCCCCAATTGCAACAGTGAACAAGTAATGGTCAACTACTCCGAGCTATAAAATATTACAAAAACATCATGCATGTCATCATATAGTTATATGAAAATAAATATAAAACTGCATATTACATATTAGTTTACATTCATTTATCATAGCACAAATGTAACAATGTGTACATTGCATCACATAAGCATTAACAAAGCATAAACAAAAAGCATGCATATAAACATTAACACATGAGATAACCAAAATACAAGGCCATGTATATATATATATATATGAAGGTCCCAAAGGTACAAAATGCCCGTAGGTTGTATACATCGAAGCACTAAGGCTCATAGAAAAATAGAAGCAAAATACAAAAAAGAGAAACAACATGTCACACTAGCTAGTACCAGTAGGATCCCTTCGAGGACCCTGCGTTGTAGAAGCACCATGAGAACTCGATGACCGATGAGTCCTGCGACTCCTATCAGTCCCTCGAGTAGCAGTAGTAGCTGATGAAGAAGGAGGAACAGGCAAAGGAATCTGATGCTCATGCAAAATATTCTCCAACATCTCTATATAAATAGCCTGCTTGCGTAGGCTCCTCAAGTCCGCACCCTCATGAGCAACCCGCTGAGAAATCTCTGCTCGAAGAGCAACAACAGTAGCTATAGTGTCACCTCCACTGACCCTACCTGTAGCCGAGTCAGCTCGCCCTCTAACCGAGTGACCTCACCTCCGAGCCTAGAAATCTCCAAGTCCTTTGCAACAAGAGCATCGCTGCTAGGCCCATCATGCATCCTATCCACCTCACCCTAGAGGTGAGTCACCTCACCCTAGTACCATGCTAACTCACCCTTTAGGTGAGTCACCTCTAAACCTAGGCTATCATGCTCAACCTATAACATATCCCAATCCTCCTCTATCCATCGAGGAGGGGCATCCTCATCACCACCACCCTCATCATCTCCATCACCACCCCCATCACCACCACCCTCATCATCTCCATCTCCACCTCCCTCCACTGGCTGTTGTACATCAGTAACTACATCAACCCTAGGAGTACTACACCATCGATGCTTCATCGATCGAGGAGTCCACTCACCCACCTCCACATCATCACCACTCCCATCATCATCTACAACAACACTCAACATCCAAGGAGGCTGAGAAGAAAACCATATATCATACTCGAGAGTGGTACCCACATCATCCAAGTCAAGAATCTCCACATCAGAATCATCAGCAGGATCATCAACTCACCAAAATTTAGGAGCAACAGGTAACCCCAACTCATCTCCCCATCGTCTATACGTCACAGGCGCATCAGGCACACCCTACACCAAACCAAACTGATGGTGCACCCGAGAAAACTGCACAAGCTCCATCTCCCTCAAATGGGCTCCAACAACCCATCGCTCTCGCCTGATGCGATGAAGCTCTACCGCATCCGTAACCCAATCCACGCCCCTCCAAGGCCGCCAACTCATGAAGTCTCTAGAAAGGGAGCTCAGGATGCCTCGATACTTCGATGCCCCAATCACTGGATGACTGAGCTCCTCACTAAGTAGCCACCTATAAGCACGAGGAGCAGTGGCATCATAGGCACAAGGAAGACCAACCGACTGTCCAACAATGATGTGCTCCCAAGACCATACTTGGAGCACCAAACTGCAACCTAGTCCCTTCCACCCCCGTCTCTTCACCTCGTACAACTCGTTGTATATCTAGCATAGAAGAGCGGGAGCCCATGCCAACCATCGAGGATCCATAATAAGATCAAGAACAATAGGAACCTGGTTCCATGGGATCCTCGATCCCATGGAATTAGGCAACAACATGTTGCTCAAAAGGTACATCAAGAAAGCTGGAACAACTCCCAAACTATCAACAACAAAGAGATCCAGGTATGCGATACCCCCCCGGCTGTAGTCTACATCCCACATATCACCAAAAATAGGGAACATGGCCTCCTTCTTATCGAGGCCAACGCGGACAATAGGACCCTCGATAGGAACATGAAGAATCCGATAAATATCCTCCAAAGTGATAGTCAGCTCCCCCATCGAAAGCTGAAAGGTACCCCTGTCAGGATCCCAACGCTCAACAAGCAGACAACAAATCCTCATCGGCCCGAATGGTGCTCAATCACCCACAACCATCAAGACCAATGGTCTCTAGAAACATCCAATCATCATCTGTAAGGGCCTTGCGCACTTTACGAATAGTGTGAGGCCACCTATGTCGGGCATCAAGGAGCCTAACCTGAAAAACAAACAAAATAAACAAAATATTAGAACACAAAACAAAAACAAAAAAATCAAAAAAATATTACCTAACCCTAGGTAATCAAACAACAACAACAAAAACAAACAAAAAAAAAATCAACAAAATATTACCTAACCCTAGGTAATAAACAAAAAAAAAAACAAATAACAAAAAAAATCAACAAAATATTACCTAACCCTAGGTAATCAAACAAAAAACAAAAACAAACAAAAAAAAAAAAAAAAATATTACCTAACCCTAGGTAATCAAACAACAAAAAAAAACAAACAACAAAAAAATAAAAAATATTACCTAACCCTAGGTAATCAAACAACAACAAAAAAAACAAACAAAAAAAACAAAAAAAATATTACCTAACCCTAGGTAATCAAACAACAAAAAAAAAACAAAAACAAAAAAAAAAAATATTACCTAACCCTAGGTAATCAAACAATAAACAAAAACAAACAAAAAATAAAAAAAATATTACCTAACCCTAGGTAATAAACAATAAACAAAAACAAACAACAAAAAATCAACAAAATATTACCTAACCCTAGGTAATCAAACAAAAAAAAAAACAAACAAAAAAAAACAAAAAAAAAACAAAAATATTACCTAACCCTAGGTAATCAAACAACAAAAAAAAACAAACAACAAAAAAATAACAAAATATTACCTAACCCTAGGTAATCAAACAACTAAAAACAAAAACAAACAAATAAAAAAAAAACAAAAATCATTACCTAACCCTAGGTAATAAACAACAAAAAAAAAAAACAAATAACAAAAAAATAAAAAAAAGTATTACCTAACCCTAGGTAATCAAACAACTAACAACAAAAACAAACAAATGAAAAAAAAAACAATATTACCTACCCCTAGGTAATAAACAACAAAAAAATAAACAAATAACAAAAAAATCAAAAAAATGTATTACCTAACCCTAGGTAATCAAACAGAAATAAACAAAAACAAACAAATGAAAACTCAAAAAATGCATTACCTAACCCTAGGTAATAAGCCATAAATAAACAAAAACAAACAAATGAAAACTCAAAAAAAACATTACCTAACCCTAGGTAATAAGCCATAAAATGAATTCATTGCCAGCCCTACTTAGTTCTAATAACAATCAAAAAACAAAAGGACAAAATATCAAAACAAAAAAAAAAAATTTGTTGCCAGCCCCACTTAATTCTAAAAAAAAAAAACAAACAAAACACAAACGAACAACCCTAACTACAAGCAAAGGACCACCTACCTCGGCAAACTGACCATCGTCTTCTGCTCCAGTTGAGACTCCACCACCGCTACCTCTGCCACCACTCATAATTCCCTATCTCTATATATAATTTTTTTTTAAACCCTAAGGATCTCATCAACACTTCACCTAATAATTTTCATTTGAACTCTCCTAAGGCACAACCATATCTACATTCCACATAAATCCTTCTAAATGAATGTACTAGGTGCCAGTATTTAGTACACTAGTTATCCATCTCATTGGATCCCACGAGCTAGCTAGTCTTCTTCCATTCTAGCGAAATAAGTACACCATCCATGCACATTACATATGTCCATCTATGCAAGTGCCTGGTGTAAGAAGATTCAACTATCTTTCTCATCACTATGATGAGCTAGCCCATATTACTAGGCCTCTATTCAATTATACTCAAGGAGTCCTTACTATATTTTTTAAGCTTTACAACTTAAATAATTACCCCATAAAGCAAGACATTATTCCAATTCTATTACTAAGGAGAATATAAGGTTCTTTCTTTAATTCATAGCATTATCACAATAACACATGATACACATTCCAAATAGCATTAAAAAGTCTTTACTCAATGAGTTTTGTTTCATGAGTCACTTTCCATCCATTAGTGGCTATCCGTACTTAAAAATATTCTATCAAAGAACCCCTACTCATAAAGATATAGAAAGTATCCAAACTATTCTTTCTTATTGTGTTAATTTCCTTGCCATAATATTTCCTTATGAACAAGCACATTGCAACTTACAAAAGTATAATCATTACATAAGTTTATTCAGATTTCCAACTTAATGATATAAACCAGAATTACTAAAATAATGTAATTAAATATTGAAGTTACAACTGATTGCACATGCTACATATAAAAAGGTGTAATCATTCCATAGGTTCATTTAGAATCCCAACTCTATGATTCAAACCAGATTTTCTATTATAAAATGACCAAGCATGGAAGATACAAATATTTCATTAATACATAAAATAAAGCATTGTTGTAATGACAATCTCCATAAGAAAACCCACAACAAGATATTTACCCTAGGAAAAACCTCGTAGGGAAAAACCAACCTCAAAATTCTCTATAATATTTTATTAATCAATATATCCTTTACATTGAATAATGACATTCCATAATGTCTTAATTTCATCTAGGGATAAAAAATATCCATAACAATTCTTCATTCTGAGTCATGGGGTCAACTTCGATGACCTTATTCCTGATGTCAAAATAGTGTTCACATTGTGTTGTAAAATATTAGGTAATCGCCCATCAATGTGATCTGGAAGAGTCTCTTACAATCTAGAACAAGCTAGAGTACTCCCAGTGGTGATAATTACTGAAAATAGACTTAAAGACAACTATACTCCTTAATATAAAATGAGATTGACACTTCAAATTAGAGACCTTAAATTTATTATACAAATAAAAATACCTCTAATAATTTAGATCCTGCACTGAATAAACCACATCGTGATATCATACCAGAGCTCAATAGGATAATGGATTTAAACTTAAACAAGGAGAGTCTATTCTAGCATCAACCCAATTCCACATAACAATCTTCCTTACCAAAAAATTCACCATTAAACTAGAGTTTCCTCCCACTTAAGCATATAAGACTTCCACAGTCAAATATTATAGCCAACCAATCACAGAAAATATCTAAAAGATATAAATAACATACATCTATATAGGAACTCCTCCCATCGTAGGAAAAAAACACACAAACCTTAGTTCAGCTTGGATAGTTTAATCTAATCTATTTAACTCCCCTTCAAATAGATATTCGAGCGGGCTCTCAACTCTTTGACTATCAATAGATTCCTATAAATATATTCTCTACAAGAGAAGAGAACATATTAAACAATTCCGTTCTATAGTTTAGCTATCTCTTTTTGGTTGTTGAGAGGCATACTTGCTTAGTTTTGTCAAGGACTTCTATAGCAACACAGAGTTGGTTGCTTGTCCAATGAAGACTGACTATTCCAAAAATTTACCTCTACTAATACATCTTGTTCTCTGCAAACAAAACTAAGGATTATTTTAAAATAAAACACATCCTAAACACTAGGCATGACAATTTAAACAAACCATTTAACTCTTTGGCTACTAGCAAAGCACCATTCCTAAGCTCCTAGAATATTGATGTTCTTCTCATTAGGAATTAAGTCTCATAGTGCAATAAAGTTATCCATTCATGCGATAACATTCACAACTCACTCTAATTAAATTCTATTTCCACAATTGGGTTCTCAAATAGAAGGAAAACATCACAGGTTTCCAATTATATGAGTTGTTAAAGCAATAAAACTAACTTTAATGTTTCCTCTTCAACTTGTCTATTGACTTAGTGCAAAACATTCTATTTACCATCAAGTATAGCTAATTGGTTTCTATTCCAATAAATTATTAACATAATATCCATTACTCTTGGTGTTATTAAAATTCAACCTCTACAACATCAAATATTCTAAACAAAATATGATAGTTTAAGAGTAAATATACCTAGATTCTATTATATATCCCAATTGATATGGTTGATTCATAGTGGTATGGTTGATTCGCAGTGATATGGTCAATTGCACAATATTTATGATTGATTGCACATTGATATGGATGATTCCATGGTAGTTAAATTGATTGCACAGTGATATGGTCTATTCCTCAATGTATCTAAATCATCCCTCCTTTGCTCTCCTTTTAGCCACCCAAAAAAACCACCCTTTCTCCTAATTCATTCCATCTACACCCGTTGGAAATCAATGTAAGTCATGCACTCACTTTCTCTTCCCATCCATTCTTGATGCATGATCATTTCCTTGATGCCTCTAAGGTGGTGGCTCACTCCACGTTCTTAAGTAAAAATGAGTTCATTCAATTCCCTGGTGCCATTAGCCTCCATTCCTTAGACTAATTAAAGCACATTAAAATTAATCTAACACCAAGTTCTAAATGGTAAAATAATAATTTCTTCTTTTCGAAGTCAGACCTTACCATAAGAAACATAACCAAAACCAGTTATCAACCAACAATCAAATTTAGTCTCAAAACCCAATATATTATACTCATACATATTTTATGATACTCTACTATAAGAAATGAACATTCATTCACATTGTTCACAATATTCTTTAAATAAAGTAATCATATTATATAATTATCTAGAGACCTCTCATCTCTAGACAATTATTTTTCTTTCTTCCCCGACACAACCTAACCTTGATACCTTATAGTAGAGGCACCTTGATCATAAAAATAAAAATAAAAATAAAAATAAAAAAATGATGAGGCACCTTGATGCCTTGATCAAGGGTGCCTTGATCCATAAGTAAGTGCCTTGGTCAAGGGCATCTTGGTCAAGGGTGCCTTGATCCACAAGTAGGCACCTTCATCAAGGGTACCTTGATCCACAAGTAGACTCCTTGGTCAAGGGTATCTTGATCCACAAGTAGGTTCCTTGGTCAAGGTCACCTTGATCCACAAGTAGGTGCCTTGTTCAAGGGTACATTGATCCACAAGTAGGCACCTTGATGTCATACATCAAGGGCACCTTGATATACAAGAAGGAATCTAGATGTCATACACTTAAGAGATGCCTTGATCCATTTCTAGCATCTGTGTAGTTCGATGATATCTAGGAGAGAACAAAAAAAAAAAATGAAAAAAAGAGTGAATTGTGTGAATCCTCCCAATGGTTTGGAGTTATTTAAAAAAAATGCATGGAACTCGTCTTTCTTCACATAAGATTTCATTGTAGGAAATTATGAACTGCATGCAGTTATAGGCATTTGGAAAAACTAGGCCTACCAGGAATGGATGTCATGGTTCCTATTTTCTTACTTTTGTATATTTTTGCTTTGTTGGAAATCATGAACCGCATGCAAGTATAGGCATCTGGGGAAACCAGGCCTATTAGGAATGAATTTCATGCTTCCTCATTTCCTTGCTTTTGTGTATTTAGTTTCATAGGACACAACCATGAGCATGATCTATAGGTAGATCCAGATTAAACTAGGCCTAACATATGTGACATATCATGCCCTACAATTAGGAATGCAATGAAATGAAAAATGGTACTTACTTCTCACCAAGAAGATAGTGCCTAAAATTAGCCTAGTACAACAGTGCCTTTTTCCACCTAGAGGAAGGCACAAATAAGTGGTCTCACTCTTCAACAAGAAATATTGGTTCCCATATATTTGAAAAATCCTTGTGAAGAATCTGATGGCTAGGTGTTAAAAAGGAGCTACAAGCCTTCCTTTAGAAGAGAGTTGCAGACCCACTTTATACCCAGTAGTGCTCAAAATTCTTCTCCCTATGATGGGGGTACCTATTGTTTAGTGTGGGACCTGATGTTCAAAGGGTTGTAGATATGTTGCATATAGGGACCTGTTACTGGCGATGAGGGCATCACCAATTTAAGTGGAGGAGAATATGGGTGAATCTGAATCTCCTACAAACAAAAAAAATCTCTTCTACTAAAAAGGCTCCAAGTTAAAGTGCAAATCAGAAACAAAGCTTTATTTTTTGCTACTTGGTAGAAGAGAGTATCCTCTTTCCATAGGACCAGCTTGGTCTAGAAGGAAAATGAGAAATCTCAAATTGATAGCTAAATAAATTAGGGGAGGATCCTAGAAGTAATCAGATGCAAATAACCGCAAGAAGACCACATGGTGCCTGAGCACAATAAATCATGTGAATGGAGCTCGTAGTGGCCATAAATAGTAGCACATAAGTCTCAACGATGTGTCTCATAAAAACATCACACCTGAACACCCGAAAAATACCAAGAATGATGATGGGTAAATTTGTTTTTACCTCTCCATAAAATAGACTAAAGTATCACAGTAAATATGGGATCTAAATTTATTTTTTATTTGTAGAAGAATTCTCATCAAATTTAAATTCTACCTATGAAGGAAATAATTCAGAGTGGGAGATCATTTTGATTTGAACGCATGTGTATTAGGGCTATATAAAGTCTAATCAATTGAAAAAGTGGCATGTTTAGGATCACATAGTGAGAAAATAATGATGCACAAAGTTGTTGTTAATTATGGCGATCCCTGCAATGCATCTAGAGAGTTAGTTCTCTTGAGATACGTCGAAGTTGGATTAAAATAGTTTTATATGTGTTGTTGATGATGAGCTTGGTGTTTCAAAGTTTGGAGTTGTTGGCTACCATAAAACCTCTAATAATGGTATATGGGATGCAAAAATTTTGTACATCAGGCTTCATAGTTACCTAGTTGGACCCTTCAAAGATATCAATTATGACCTATGCAGCCTCCACTTTTAATGTACAATACCAACATTACAATATTTTTTTAGCAACATTTCATTTCTATTAGAATATTTTGGAAAAGAATTTACAGAGAAGATATATAATTTCACTATAGTGGAGGAGAATGCCACATTTATAAAAATATGTTGAGGATTTGAAATCATGGAGAAGTTTTCTATCACAATGAATTTTTTTTATTATTTCCTACAAATAATTTGGTGGAGAAGACGTTCCAGTACACAATACATTCATCCAAATTCCTAGAATGGATCACTGACAATCCTCCAACTTGGCCACTTAATTTTGAAGTCAACAACTCAAATTGTTGTATTTGACTTTCTATTCTCTGATGCAGATGATGAAAAAAAAATGATGGGCCAAGAACTGTTCTGGCCATACTCCCTTCCATGGTAGAATAGATAAAAAAATAACAATAATAAAATTTACTTCAAGATGCACCAACAATATCATTTTCTGGTACACCATGATTACAGATAGCATGAAGACATTTCACATCATCATCATCAAACACAACAGGTTTTGCGAAATTTACCCAGGTATGTATTAAGTTTTCCATTGATTATGTGTATAGTTATTTTTAAAATCATGTATATGTCAATACTAGAAGATGCCCCCATAATTTTTTTTGTTGAAATCTCCCATTAAAGTTTAGCCACATTATATGCCTCAGATATGAAAAAAATCATTACCCCAAGAACAATTTAAAAATATATACACGACATTTGCGTGAATAAATTTGTCATTGTTTAATTGTTGCATCGTGACAATGGTGACCAACTTGTGTGAATACATGTATATGATGCTAATTCATACCACAAAGGAGGTTCTAGAGATAGGTAAAACATGTTTCAGATGTGGGTAAAAGTGGCGGCAAGCAACCACACTCATATTAAAATTTGGTCTCATTAGATTTTATCATTGTACAAAATTGGAATATGCGGCTCTTTGATAGATGTATGAAGGTTTGGATGGGCAATTACATGGCAGTATTTATTAGAATCAGTGCAGTAGTGATTTGGTCTTTGTTTTTGAACAATGTGGTCATGATGTAATTGTTTTCTCATAGTTTGATGGTCGGTCATGGCGTGTTTTCCACTAGTGCAACAATGCTCAATGGAAGAAAAATAGAGATGTTGAAGGTAGTTAAAAAAAATTCTGGGGGGCTATTATGACATGGATGTGACAATCTTTGGGCATGGGGGATGATGGGCACCAAAAATATATATTTTATATACACTTTTAAGGGGCATCATTATTGGTTCAATTAGCATTTGAGACGTATTTTTATATAACATGCATATAATTGATAAAAAATGCACTATTATGCTTGACTGGTTTTTAAAGTGGAAAACGTGCATAAATGCAAGTTTTGCTACTAATCTGGTGTTTTCTAGTCTATATACCACTTGGAATTGGCATTGCGATGGGAGGAACATTGATCCCATACATTTGGAGGTGTCTTGATGTGCAAGAAGGTGCATTGATCCCATACATTTGAATGTGCCTTGATCCCACACATTTGGAGGCAAGAAGATGCCTTGATCTAACCAAGTCAACAAGAAGGTGCCTTGATCTGACCAAGTCAACAGGAAGGTGCCTTGATGGCACCTTGATGAGGAAGAAGGCACCTTGATGGTACGTTTATGAGGAATAAGGTGCCTTTATTGTTTCTTGATGTAGAATAAGGTGCCTTGATGTAGAAGAAGGTGCCTTGATGTAGAATAACTTTTTTTGGGAAGATGCACCAAGTCAACTTTGACCGATTAACTAATGGGCTAAGGAGGTTGTTGCACATGAGAAAAAAAAGATATATTCTAATGGTGCATTATGTCTAAAATAAAATATTTTTATTATTGACCGATTGAGCAGTTGACCTTGTAAAGCTCTCAAAGAATTATTTTTAGGATGCACTATTTTAGGACTAGTTTGTTACGTACACCTAAGGATTATTATATTTATCCTTTTGGTGAACAGTCATACCATTAATAGGAGAATAAAATTTGTGTATAAACCAATTGTAACTAATCACATCATGTGATTAAAAATATATCAATCTATTATTGTAACAAGATCTGGCTGCGTCTTATATAAGAATGTAGGAAAAATGAATGAATGGGGGAGATTGATTACATAGTCAATAGAATAATTTCATTTCTTTATTTTACAAAGTTGCAAATACTCTTGTCCCCTTAAAGTAATTCTCATGTAATTTAGTTGGGCGGACTATCTATGGGAGCCTGGGCCCACTCCTTGTAGTAGTCCTCCCCTATTTCATTTCATTTATTTGTTTTTAGTAGATTATATTTACTACTTTATTTCTTGCTTTATTTTAATTTAGTTGTGTGTTTCATTTTCCTGCACATTTAATTTCCTATACTTTTATTTCAGTATTTTTATTTCCAATATTTTAATTTTCTGCACTTTGTTTTATTTGGTTTGGTTGAAATAAAAATACTCAAACATTCTCCACCAAATTAAATAGGTACAGAAGGATTCATTACCCCACACTGCATGCATATATTGTGTGTGACACTCGTAAGTTTACGAAATTACCAAATTGATAATTTATGGAAACTAAATGATGTTTTTAAATATAATTTATGCTCACTAATGGTGGAAGATGATGTAAATGAAAATATGAATATAATACCTTTATTTTTTGCACCTCCTTTTACAATCTCTTCTTGTTGGTTTTAGTGGAGACTTTATTGTAGGTAAGGGCTGATTTGACATTATTTCCTTTGTAATACAACTCTCTCCTTTTTCTTGGTTAATCTAGTAATAAATCCAATCTAATAAACACGTAGATAGAAGCTTTTGTATAAGTAATTTTTTTATTAATTGTTTTGTAAATATCCCTTATTGCACCTCAAATCTGAGACTCAACAATTCTTGATTTATAACTTCTTTTACTATTTTTTATGATGGCTTTCTTCTCCACTCCTTGGAGGAATATGATATGATTTTGGTGGCTTCTTTGGGCCACAAAATGCTACAAGTTCTATGCACCAAATAGTATCTCTAGACACTTTGATAATCTAGTGGTTTTATGCCTTTGATATTTAACAATCAACAAACATAAACTAACACTTTGAGAGTAACTAGTTAAACATCAACTAGTATAGTGCTAATGGATTAATAATGCACTTTAATAGTAACAATAATCTCACCTTATTGGTCATGTAAATAATTTCTCAAAATAATTTCAAATGCACTTAATAATCTCTACAACTTTTAAGAGTAATCTATAAAGAACCCTTAATTAATATTCTACAATTTTCACTACAATCAATATTGTAGGATGTAGTATTCTTGCTTTCTAGATAGATAATAGATAGGTGATAATTTTATTTCTTTCAAAAAATATCCAACTCCTATTTAATTTTGAAATATATATTTAAAATGAACTCTCTTTTTTTCACTTTCTTTAAGACTATAATATGACCCCATTTTCTTACAACTTTAATCCAAATATGATGCTTGATGAAATTTGATAATGAACTCTTATTTGAAGTTCAACTAATTGCACTCAAATTGCTTACCTTTAATGGATTATGTATTATATTAGTATAACAATGGCATAGAGAGGGGGGGTGAATCTGTGCAATTTAAAACTTTAATTTCCAATTTGAAATATGATTTAAAACAGAAATAAACTCATGTATAGCAGCAACATATATGCAAGAGAAACAACCCACAACACATGATATGCCGAAGGAAAACCACAAGGGTAAAAAACCTCCCAAAGAGAAATGCTTGCTATGACTACTGCATAGAACAAGCCTCAAAATGAAATACACTAAATTTTCTCTGCCACAACATAAGGAGGGCTGCAACCCACCTATATCAAATCAAAATAATAATAATATGATGAAAAATAAAGCATAAAAATGCTTCCAGTAAAAGCAAGCTCTAACAAGCCTGCAAGCTCAAAACCAACAACACTGTTGTAAACCAACTGTGCACCCAACCACTGCAAAATGATTTTCCTGTAAAATATGATACAACACCTGCAATAAACATATCAAAATTATTCTCTCTCCATACACAATAGGTTCCCAAAATTTCATGCTAAAATCTATACACTTATGTCTTCTACAAAAAATTTGGTAGCATTCCGGTAGCACCCTGTTACTCTCAACAAAAACTCCACAATACCACCTTATCAAAAATTGAATTTATAGAGAAATGATATGGAGAGAAACCATAAATGGTTTTCAAAACCATGATTATAAAATCACTCAAAAAATCCTGCCCAAGTTGAGGAAATTTCTAATTTGCCAAAAAATAAATTGTTGCTAGCACCACTACACACACTCCCCAGCTGCCAATAAAAGTGGAGATGCTCTTACACAACCAAAAGAATATTCTAAAGTGTCTAAACACTAATTTTTCAATTATCACGTACCATATCTCCAAAATCCCACAAAAAAATGGCAGCAAAATATTATTTCCTCACACCACTATGACAGATGTCATAAAGTGGGTCCCACAACAAGTTGAACACCCCAATTAGCATATTTCCATTTTTGCACCACAAAATGAATTCCAATAAATATTGGAAATAATTCATAAACCTTATGATGCATTATAAAATAATTAAAATCAATTTTCCCTCCATTCCTAAGTCTTGGAACACATTCAAAGGAACTTCGAGATGACATAGTGGAAATAAATAAATGTTGAATGTTACAATATAGCACCAAGGCACATAGAAAATACAAATGCAAAATTATATAACCTTTACATAAATAAATTTTCCATAAACATAGAACCAATAGAACTAATATATGCAATAACCACAAATTATACCTCCAAAGTCTCCGTAAAAGGTGTGTTCAAATACACACAACATTTTGCAACATTGCCCAAACTACAGCATAATCACCATGATGAATAGGATGCCAACTAGTAGAAAAAGTAGAAGTGTTTAAAAAAATGACAAAACCTCAAATTATCAAAAATATCCCCCTTTGGGATTATTGGCAACACCAAATAATCTGCAGATAAACTACAACAACCAAGACCATGAAATAGGCAACAAGAAGGTCATGTAAAGCCTGTAAAGCACAAACAAAGAAGTGCAATATTCTTCAACATATATCACACCTGAAATAACATCAAGTGTCTACCCCTAATACCAACCATACATATCTGAAAGCAAAGAGAATAAGAAGCAGATTATCCAACTCTCTCCCCCTTTGACAATCAATGACAAAGGGCAACCAGTGCATCTGAAAACATGATAAACATTACAACTCTCCTTGAACCAAAGCACCAAGACACTTGAAAATGATGTGAATATGAAATAATAGATTTTAGTTATGAAAACATCAATGGTAAAGATTACAAGATACCCCAAAGAATTTCTACACAAGATACAGTGCCACTAGCTCGCACAACACTACAACCAGGTACCATAGAATGCATCAAACAATACTAAACCTTGATGTTGTAAAAATAAATGATATATATATATATATATATATATATATATATATATATGATATGAACTGATATTAAACATGAAAATATAGTAGCTACAATAGCAAAGATATACCCAACAAAATATCACCAAACTGCAAGAAGTTTCCAAGCAACTAGGCAACAACTGATCAACCCGAACAACACCAAACTCTGCAACCATCATCCTCAAGCATACATCAGAAAATATGAACATGAAATATCAGAAATAGGAGCATAAAATCAGACCATAAGAAGCTTCCCCTGAGGATGTGCACCAACAAAAATATCTAGTGATATGGAGAAGAAACAACTCCCAAGAGCTATCTCAAATGCTCAAATGTCTCCATAGGCAATGGCTTAGTGAATATATCAGCAACTTATTGCTTTGTAGGAACAAAATCCAAATAAACAATACCATTATAAACCTTCTTATTCAATAAATTATACCTTATATCTATGTGCTTAGTACTTGAATGCAAAACTGGGTTCTTGGAAATATTAATAGCACTAGTATTGTCACAAAGAAGAGAGATAGGCTCACCAATCTAAATACCCAAGTATACAATCATTTGTTTCATCCAAAGAACTTGATTACAACATGATGTAGCAGAAATATACTCAGCTTAAGCAGTAGATAGTGATACTGAGTCTTGCTTCTTGCTATGCCAAGAAACAAGCATGTCACCAAGATAGAAAGCACCACCACTAGTGCTTTTCTGATCATCAACACATCCTGCCCAACCTGCATCTGTGTAGGCTCTAAGTGTGAAGTATTTTCCTCTTGGATACCATAATACAAATACCATAGTCCCCTTGAGATATATGAAAATACTCTTAACATCTTTCACATGTGTTTCTTTGGGTGCACTTTGAAATCTAGCAACCATACAAACAACTTGCAAAATATCAGGCCTAGAAGCAGTTAGATATAATAAACTTCCAATCATATACCTATAGAGTGTTTGATAAAAAATAGTAGACTCATCATCCTTACTTAGATTACATCTGGTTACCATAGGTGTACTCATAGGTTGAGAATCCTCCATGTTAAACTTTTTTAATATTTCCTTGACATATTTTGATTGTGAAATGAAAATGCCTCTATCAAGTTGAGCAATTTGTAGACCAAGAAAATAATAAAACTCTCCAATAATAGACATATCAAACTCACATTGCATAGCAACAGCAAAATTATGACACATACTATATTTTCTTCCACAAAAAATAATATCATCAACATAAACAACAATCACTAGCTGATGGGAATCAACAACTTTGAAGTACAAGTTGCTATCAACCTTACCCTTTTGGAAGACTTGCTGCAAAATATACTTATCCAACCTTGCATACCATGCTCTTGGGGCTTTCTTGAGCCCATAAAAATCCTTATTTAACCTACAAACATAGTTCTCATACCCAAGCTAAAATCCTTCAGGTTGCTCCATATAAACTTCCTCTTCCAAATTGCCATTAAGAAAAGCAGATTTCGCATCCATTTGATAAACCTTAAAGTTCTTATGAACAACAAAAGAAATAAATAGTCGGATGGCTTCTAATATAGCAATAAGAGAAAAATTTTCATCAAAATAAATACCTTAAACTTGAGCAGACCCCTTTCACACTAATATTACCTTATTTCGAACAACTTTGACATCCTCATTGAGCTTGTTTCTAAACACCCACTTGGCTCCTATTAAATTTTTGTTCATTGGTCTTGGAACCAATTACCAAGTGTTTTTATTTTCAATTTGATTAATCTCATCTTCCATAGCATGAGTCCAACTATTATCCTTAGAATCTTCAATAAAATATTTAGGCTCAACTTGTGATAACAATGAAAAGTGACTTTGCTCATTTGATCTTACCAAATTTCTCCTTGTTTGCACACCTTATGTTGGATCACCTATGATTTTATCCATTGGAGGATTCTTCTTGATGTATTTTGGAGGTGACTTGGTAGCTTCACTTTGTTCTTCTTCTTCTAAAACTTGCTTGTTTTCATCTTGCACTTCTTCTTCCTCATATGGTTCAAACTGTGATGGTGAAGACTCCTCAAGATCAAATTTGGGAACATGTCCTTCATCAACACTCACATTTGCACTTTCTACCACTTTTCCAATATTCTCGTTGAAGCATATATAAGCCTTGCTTTTGGTGGAGTAGTCAAGGAAAATACCCTCATCTGCTCTATCTTCAAACTTGCCAAGATTGTACTCATCTCTCCTTATGTAGCACTTGGACCCAAATGCTCTGAAATGCTTAACTGAAGCTTTATTTCCTGTCCATAGTTCATAGGGTGTCATATGTATATGAACTCTAAGCATGCACCTATTTTGTATGTATACTGTTGTATGCACTGCTTCATTTGAAAATCTAGTTGCAACCTGTGAATCATTAAGCATTTTTCTAGCCATTTCTTGTACTGTTCTATTCTTTCTCTCAACCACCCCATTTTGTTGAGGTGTTCTTGCTGCTGAAAGTTGTATTCTAATACCATGCTCATGATAAAAATTATCAAACTCACTAGAAGTGAACTCACCACCTCTATTGGATCTCAAGCATTTGATCCTCTTTCCTGTATCATTCTCAACCATAACCTTAAACACTTTGAAACAAATAAAAGCCTCTAATTTTTCCTTCATGAAATATACCCATGTTATTCTAGAATAATAATCAATAAAAAAAATGAAATACCTCTCACCATTAGTTCCTTTAGTCCTCATAGTACCACACACATCGGTATGCACAAGCTCCAAAGGCCTTGTAGAATATTCCTTAGTTTTGAAGTGTGATTTGGTTTGCTTGCCTTGTTGACATGATGCACATATGATATTGTTTGGCTTAGTCAACTTTGGAATATGTCTTATTGAATTCTTGGAGCTGATCTTAACCAAGCTATCAAAGTTAATATGGCCAAGCCTCTTGTGGCATAACCAACTATCATTAACTTGTCCAACCAAGCATGTTTTCTCATTTGCACTACAAATATTGTACAATTTTCTTTAAGTTCTTGTAGCATTTGCCAATATTTTACCACTCATAGAACATCTAATCTCACAACCATATGATTTAAAAATCACATATTTTCCACTATCACACATTTGGCTAACACTTAAAAGATTATGCTTGAGGCCATCAACAAAAAGAACATCATGAGAAGTGATTTTACCATTGTTGATGTTGACCATACCTTTACCCACAATCTTTGCATTGTTATTGTTGCCAAACTTTACTGAACCACCATCATAATCTTGCAATATTGTAAGTTGCCTTCTATCTCCAATCATGTGACTAGAGCATCCACTATCAATGATCCAAGATGTAGCCTTTCTTTGTGCCTTGAAAGCAGTTTGAACAATCAATGAATCATGCTTAGTAATGTCTTCCTGTTTTGACTTTCCCTTCTCAACCCATGTCATCTTGGGCTTGTTTTATGATTTCTTATCTTCCTCATACCTCACGGCCTTCTTGGGAAAATGGTATTTATGAATTATGGATTTCTTGTTTTGCACCTTTGGAGGCTTGTTGCTACTTCTATCCTACATTTGATTAGTCACAAAAATAGTTCTGCAATCTCTAGAAATGCGATCAAATTTATTACACTTGTAACACTCAATATGAAAATCAATGAGAGGATAAAATGAGTTGTGACTAACAAAGCTCTTAGGCCTAACATTAAGCCTACAATCCATCATCTTGTGACCATAAGTATTGCACTTAAAACAATAACCAGAAAATGAAGGAGTATACTTGTATTGAACTTGATGCCATGAATTGAAACTCCTTCTAGGTGCTCTTCCCATTTGATGTTTTACCTTTTGAAACTCATCATTGCTGGTATTTATGGTATGATAAGGTATATTTCTGTTTTTTGTCTGATTTGATACCTTTATTCTTTCTTTTTATCTCCTTGGGGTTTCTCTACAATGGGTTTCTCATTCTTCAAGCTTTCACCAACTGATTTTGCATCTTTGGCAACATATGAACTTTCACCTTCATCAAACCCCAAACCAAACTTGATTTTGGTGTATCTTTGACTACCAATAATCTCATCAAGATGATTAGAAATTTTATGAAATTTAAAATTAGTGCTCAAATCCAAATTAGCCTTTTCAAGTTGCTTTCTCAAAGTAAAAATCTCCTCTTTTAGTTTGCAACACAAATCAGATTTTTCACATACCCGATTCTTAAGATCATCTATTATTTTATTGGAATATTCAAATTGAACTTTTAAGTTTTGTATTATTTTTGTAGCCATATTATTGGACTCCTCTAAATCTGAAAATTTTTTGTCAAAAAATCTTTTTGACTCTTCATGTTTCTTCAACAAGTCTTCTTTGAGTTTGTTTAGCTCCTTGATCTTTTCATTCATCCTTTTGTTTCTCTTTCTCTCAATTTCATATTGTTCCAATGCTATTGCAAGGTCTTCCTCAAAATAAATTTCAGATTCATCATCCTCTTTATTTGCATTTAAATTATATTGGTCTTCAATAGCCAGAAAGAGGACTTAAGCAGCCTCTTCATCTGAATCATCTATGCTCTCATCTGAAGAATTACTATCTTCATGTGTCATCAAAACCTTTCTCCTTGAGAATCTCTTGCTAAATCTTGAAGCTTTCTTTTTGTACTCCTTATTGTTCTTTTGACTCTCACCATCGTCATCTAAGTGCTCCTTGTAAGGACATTTTGAAGAAAAATTACCAATGTGCCCACATTCAAAACATTTCAATGGCAACTTTCCATTGTATTTCCCTTTTCCTCTTTTCAATTTTTGAACAAAGTTTGCTTGCTCTTCATCGGAGAATATCTCTTCATCGGATTATGGATTCAATTTCATGTTTTTGAATGCTTTGAAAACACTCTCATTTTTAATAGACTTTCTGCAACCAACTCTCATCTCATATGCAATAAGAGAGCCATGTAGTTCATCTAGTGAGAGATTGTTTAAGTCCTTTGCTTCTTCAATTGCAGAAACCTTTGAATCAAACTTTGAAGTCAAAGAACAAAGAACCTTCTTCACAACAATACTATCTATGATAGTCTCTCCTAAACCTCTAAGAGAAGTTATCACCTCACTCACATGAAGTATGTAGGCATAAATATCCTCATTCTCATCCATTCAGAGACTCTCAAATTGATCTCTAAAAATTTGAAGTTTAGCTTCCTTAACTTTGTCATTACCTTCATGAATAGCTTGCAACTTATCCCATACTTATTTTACTATTTTCAAACCCATAACCTTCACCAATTCACTTGGTGCAAGAGAATTTGTGATAGTATATTTGGCCTTCATATTGTTTTCATATTCTTTGATTGCATCAGGATCTGTAGGAATTGTAGCAGGAAAAGCATAACCATTCTTAACTGAAATATACACACCAATACCAAGAGAACCCAAATAGTTCATCATCTTGTAACTCCAAAATGCATAATAAATCCCATAAAATTATGGCACCTTTATAGTGTTTACATCCCTATTATCCATTGTGAACCAAGAATCAATTCGAGCTTATTAAGATGCTAAAATGACAACTAGGCTCGAATACCAATTATTAGTATAACAATGGCACAAAGAGGGGGGGTGAATCTGTACAATTTAAAATTTTAATTTCCAATTTGAAATCTGATTCAAAACAAAAATAAACTCATGTATAGCAGCAACATATATGCAAGAGAAACAACCCACAACACATGATATGCCTGAGGAAAACCACAAGGGTAAAAAACCTCCCAAAGAGAAATGCTTGCTATGACTACTGCATAGAACAAGCCTCAAAATGAAATACACTAAAGTTTCTCTGCCACAACAGAATGAGGGCTGCAACCCACATATATCAGATCAAAATAATAATAAGATGATGAAAAATAAAGCATAAAAATACTTCCAATAAAAGCAAGCTCTAACAAGCCTGCAAGCTCAAAACCAACAATACTGCTGCAAACCAACTATGCACCCAACCAATACAAAATGATTTTTTTGTAAAATATGATCCAAAAACTACAATAAACATATAAAAATTATTCTCTCTCCATACGCAATAGGTTCCCAAACCTACATGCTAAAATACATACACTTATGTCTTCTATAGAAATTTTGGCAGCATTCCGGCAGCACCCTGTTACTCTCAACAAAAACTCCATAATACCACCATATAAAACACTGAATTTATAGATAAATGATATGGAGAGAAACCATAAATGGTTTTCAAAACCATGAGTATAAAATCACTCAAAAAATCATGCCCAAGTTGAGGAAATTTCTAATTTACCAAAAAAGAAATTGTTGCCAGCACCACTACACACACTCACCAGCTGCCAATCAAAGTGGAGATGCTCTTACACAACCAAAAGAATATTCCAAAGTGTCTAAACACTAATTTGGAAATTATCACATCCCATATCTCCAAAATCCCACAAAAATAGGGCAGAAAAATATTCTTTCCTTACACCACTATGACGAATGTCATAAAGTGGGTCCCACAACAAGTTGAACACCCCAATTAGCATATTTCCATTTTTGCACCACAAAATAAATTCCAATAAATATTGGAAATAATTCCTAACCCTTATGATGCATTATAAAATAATTAAAATCATTTTTCCCTCCATTCCCAAGTCTTGGAACACATTCCAAGGAACTTGAAGATGACATAGTGGAAATAAATAAATGTTGAATGTTACAATATAGCACCAAGGCACATAGAAAATACAAATGCAACCTTATATAACCTTTATATAAATAAATGTGCCATAAACATAGAACCAATAGAAATAAGATATGCAATAACCACAAATTATACCTCCAAAGTCTCTGTAAAAAGTGTGTTCAAATACACACAACATTTTACAACATTGCCCAAACTACAACATAATCACCATGATGAATAGGATACCAACTAGGAGAAAAAGTAGAATTGTTGAAAACAATGACAACACCTCAAATGCTCAACATATTAGATATTGGTGTTTTGATTCACCAGTTTGTTGCCTTGTAATAGATGATTTTGTAGCTTCTTGTTGGCTATCCTAAATAGCTTCTTGCTTCACCAAACTGTGGTCTCAAACCTTCTATATTTAGCCTAGGTTTTGGTGGCTTGATCCTTCCAATGATATTTTATTTTCTATTATAGATTTATAGGACTCTTATCTCTAATATGTGCCTTTTTATTGTGAGAGGAAATCTCCAAATCTCTTGGATCTTCTTCTTCTCAAGATTCTAAATATCTTGAGGTCTTCACTAGATTATTCTATGGTACTCTTCACCAAATTCTTCTTCTCTTAGGCTTGTTTTTGGATGGTGACAATTGTCTCAAGTCCTTCACTATCAAAAGATTCTCCTTGGTAGTGTATTTATCCAATGAGTTCTTCTAGGAAATATTTTGATGATTGTAGGTCAAAAATGATCACATCCTTAGAAAACACTGAAAATTATTCTAAGGCATGGAAATATCTATTCCACTGAGGAAATAGAGTATTTTGGAGTGGATCCATAATGATATTTCTCCAATATGCTCAAAACTTAGTCTTTTTTAAGCTAAGTTTTCATTTCGCTCGATACCTAGTGTATTTGGCAGCAGATTCCAAGCGAGCCTTGATTTCATAAAACTTTTGTGCAAAGATGACATAAGTACAATAAAATGTGTTAAATGGTGATCGTTGTTGGTTTTTGCAAGCTCCAATGACTAAGTGTCGACAAGTTTGATTCCACTTAGTTCCAAGAGTATTCTGGTACAGAATGATGACATGAAGGCTAAAAAACTACAAAGAGTGCAGGATGGTGACATGAAATACAAATCCATTGTAAAAGGTGCAAAATGGTGACAAAGGACTATTTGTACTATTTCCAATATGGATTGACGATTTTACATTCCATCTAAGTTAAATATGATGTTAGTTTTTTTTGTGTGCAAATTATTATTATTTTGATGTCGAAGAAGAGAGAAAGAAGCCTAAGTAGTGGATTGACAGTGGACTCCATTCCACTTGCACTTTAGTGTATTTCATTCCAAAATATGATTAAGCAAATATGACATTAGCAATTAAAAGTATGGAATGGCATCTCATTCCTTCCCCACTAGTTTGTAGAGCATTTTTGAAGGTTTAATTGCAACCGTCCATGATGAAGATCAACGGTCTAGATTTGGTTGATATTGTTGTAGTGTATAAAGGTATATTCTTACCAAATCAGAGAGTAGTTAGTTGGAAGGTGGGAAGACAAAGTTTCAAAGGGTTTTCAAGATCAGGAACCAAAGTGTTTGTAGATATGCAACAAAATAGGGCTTTTAAGAATGATGAATGGATCAGATGCAGTTTTCAATATCCTGAACTCCAACTACCATCAACTAACCAAAAAGTTATAGAGCTAAGCTACCATGGCGGATTACTAACAATGAATTTCCAACCAGTAAGATTATGCCAAAAAAACTCTCTGCTGAGCTATAAAATTGTAACCTTTGTAATGTTCCCTCAATATTTTTCATTTTATAAACTATAAATTGAGTTTGAACCCTCATTTTTAAGGGTTTTCTCTAGTGCTTTTGCTTGACCTACTATAAATATTCCTACAAACTAATGGAAGAAGCATGACTCTAATTTTTGACTCAAAATTTGTTATCTTTTCTATCTTGTGTGAAAGAGGTTCAAAGCTATGAGCTACATTTTTGTCAATAATTTAGCGGTTAGTTCATTCCAACTTATTGGATTTCTAGTTGTGAGAGTAATTGAAATCTATTCATAGTTAGAGTTGTGTTGTTAGGAATTTTATTTCTATTAAATCTAACTACTTGTCTATTCTACTAATTTGGATTATCGATATTAGATATTATTCTACTACTTGTTGTAGTTGCCTATGATGTTAGCCTATCCAAAAACTATTTTGCATAATATCTCTAACCTAAACCTTTTTCTAACCCTTTTCTCAAAATCCTAATTGAGATTTAATTGTGTCAACACTCTACTAAGTTGACAAGGAACCAACCTACACTAGAGGTTGGGATGAATTAACATTTGGTCCATCCAATGTTGAGTGTCGAGTTGTGAATATCGAGTGCATGCTTGGACAAAAAATTGGAAGATAGAAAATTACACTATCGAGTAAAAATTGATGTCAATTTAGTGCCCAATAGTATTTGGCACGCCCAATGGAACCAATTTACAAGAAACATGAAAATCCATAATATGATTTATTATTTTATCTTTACCTGGAGGAATCAAGATTTGGTGAATTATCTTGACCTTGCTAAGTGGAGAATAGTAAATTCACCTGGCGACTCCCTGGTCTTTGAACCTAGAAAAAAGTTATCCATGTAGACAATTGTTTTTCATGTATACCAAGTCATTCAAAAGGAATAACCTTGACTCTTTTTTCTACTGTAAGCTACCTTATAGAGGGTCTACTATTATAAGAATTTTGAATCAAAATTTTCATTAAGAAGAAGAGCCTCTTGAGGATATCCTATAGTTAATCCAACAACCCCTCAAGACCGACCTACACCTAGAAATATGGTAGAAAATGTAGCCCTAAATTAGGGAAATAAACTCCCAAATTAGCCTTTATAGAAGTACCCCAGCTGGAACACAATTGGACCCCTCAGATTAGCCCATATGCATGACATTCCCCAGGATGTGTCCAAGGATATTCCCAATTATTATGGATCTAGAAATATTGCATATGAGCACTTTTAGGATATTTTGAATTTGGTAGCAATCCATAATATAAAAACGAAGATGTTATTGTTAGGATTTTAGCCATATCTTTTAGCGGAAAGATTCTACATTGGTTTAGAACTCGAGGATAACACCATCACTTCATGGATAGCATTGGTTGAGCCCTTTGTGGAAGAATTTAATGAATTTGTTGACCCTTTATCATTGATTAATAAATTCATATCTATGAAAAAATATTAACAAGAAATCGTCTTAGATTTTAATTTAAGGTTTAGCGGGACCTGGAAAATAATTCCCCCTGCAACTAGACAAGTTGTAAGCCTTGCTTACATGTATTATATCAAGGCTCTTGGATTATATTTAGGTCTACAAACCCAACAATATAGTATGGAAATATTTCCACAAGTTTATAATGTAGTCGTTCATGCAAAAAATATCGTAATAAATGTGGGAAAATTACCTCCCAAAGTTTTGCTACCTTAAAATTTGAAAATAAATAATATCCAAAGTCAAGCTAATACTTCATCTTATATGGATTCCCATCCATTGTAATCCCCATTTCCATATATGACTCTTATTCCTCAGCCAAAAGCACCATCTACTGTAGTTCCTTTCCCTCCCCTTCCTTCTCAGACTCCTCAAGAATTTTCTATCCTTAATATATAGAATATGTTGAAAAATATTGGCAACAAAATGAATTCAATAGAGAAGAGAGAAATAGAAAGGTCTCAACAAAGGATATTCTTATATGTGAACAAAGATCAAATTCCTGGTCCTAGTAATAGTAATGGGGTCATATTAAATGCAACATATGAAGAGCTTAAGTGTTCTTCAGAGACAAGTTTGGTAAATATATGGTGTTTGATATGTAATGATCCCCATGATTCACAATCTTGTGTTGTGTACCAACACCATATCCAACAAGGTATGGATCAAGATGAAAGAAACATGAATGGAAGGGTAAACATGCTATGATAACATAACCAGATCTAAAAAGAGCTAGATGAGAATGGACCTCTAACTATCATGATAAGGTCGAGTAAGAAAACATTCCAAGTAGATCCACAAAATATGGGTCAGTTATAGGTCCCCTCTTAGAAGAAGAGTGCTCCACCTCGCCAAAGCAGTGTGATGCAGGAGCATCCGGTGGTCAAGGAGCAATCTTGCATCCTCCAAATCATTTTAATGTTTGCAAAGGCGCAAGTTGCGTTGGGGTCGTGAAATCGTGACCCCAAAGCTTCGGAAGGGCAATGGCCAGTTTGAGTCGCGATATCGCGACATCGCGATATCGCGACATGTTCCGACTTCAACAGCGTTCAAAGGCTCGGTGCACACGAAGAAGGGGAGAAGGTTTTGGTCGCGATATCGCGACGTCGCGATATCGTGGCATCTTTTGCAAACGGAAGAGAGGTGACCGTTGGGTCGCGATATCGCGACGTTGTTTCAAAGCTAAGGGCGGACGTCAGTTGGGTCGCGATATCGCGGCCCAAGAAAAATTCAAACGGGAATAAACACGCGGATGATCGGGTAGGGTGAAATTGACACGTGGTTGCCACGTGTCTTAAAGGCAACACGACCAGTGGGGGTTAGAGTTAATTTTGACACGTGGAGACACACTTGTAATAGATCATGAGGTTGAGGGCCACGTAATCGGAGGAGAGAGATTTAGACGTCGACCAAGTTTAAGTGTCTTGGGATGTCGTTTCTGGAGGAACCGTAGTTACAGGTGAAAGACTTAATGGCGGAGACATCGAATTTAAAGGCAGTCAGATTAAAACGGTGGGTGCAGGGTATGGGAAGCGATGAATGCAGGCTCTGGACGGATCGGACAGTTGCCATTTATGGCAGAAAACAAAAGGAAAGGAAAATCTTGAAATTTCAACGGAGGGAAAATGAAATTCGAATTGGTCTTTGGGCGGGAGCATTAATTACAGGGAAGGCCAAGACCACATTAAAATGGGGAAAATTTGTATGGGAAAGGGGGGATGGTGAAGTTCGGGATTGGGGGAGAACTGATCCGAAGCCGAGACCGGCCCTTGTAAAGCCTGCGGGCTATTTTTATTTTTTTAAATGCATGTAAATATTCAAAAAAAAAAATTAAGGAGAATGCAGAGTTTGTTATGTCCCGGTTTCTCCGTCTCCGTCAGTGGTATCAGAGCCCATAGCTCCTGAGCGTACAACAGACCACCGAAGAGAGAGGCAGTTGTACCAGGACGTGTGGGAGGGCTTGAGTTCAGAGAAGATGCCTCCGAGAAGAAACCCGGTGGGTGACAGAGGCATGGCAGCGGAAGATTTCTGGGCTTTACAGCGGTAAGTCCAGGCCCTGCAAGAAGAGCTACGCAGAGGACGTGAGCCGAGAAGGGATGCAGACAGTGAGGATGAAGTGGAAGAGGAGAATGATTTTGAAGAAGAGGAGGAAGATGTAGACCCGACACAGGCCCGGCTATACAAGGCCATATCCCAGATCGGGAAGAGGCCGAAGTTAGAGGTTCCCACGTATTCCGGGAACTTGAACCCAGAGGAATTGATAGACTGGGTGAATGAATTAGAAGAATACTTCGAATACAAAGAAGTTGAAGACCCTAACCGGGTCAGATTTTCTAAGACCCGACTGAAGGGTCATGCTAGCATTTGGTGGAAGGGGGTACAGCTAGAGAGAAACCGAAGAGGAAAAGAACAGATTACCAGGTGGGACAGAATGGTGGAGAAATTAAAAATACAGTTCATCCCTGTTGACTATGAGCTGGATCTATTACGTAAAATGCAAAGCTTGAGGCAGATGAACAGAACAGTTCAAGAATATACAGAGGATTTTTATAAAATTTCCATCAGGACCGGACACTTAGAAGCCAGCAAGGAAAAAGTGGCCCGTTACATTAATGGGTTGAGACCGAGTGTGCAGGAGGAGTTGAGCTTGGTTCGGGTAAGCACCATCGAAGACGCTTACCAGTTTGCTTTAAAAGTTGAAGGAAAATTGAACCGAAGGTTTGAAAGCAAACCAAAAGTGAAAGAATCGGGAGGGAAGAATGGTGGAAAGAAAGAAGGAAAGGAAGAAGAGAGCAGCAGCCGAGGTCAGAAAGAAGAAGAGGAAGACCCAAAACCGCAAGATCAGAATGAAAACTACCCGAGAGGAAGAGGTAGGTCTGGACGCGGGTATGGAAGAGGAATATTTCATGGAACATGTTTCCATTGTGGAGAAGGACATCGGGCATATGAGTGTCCACAACACCGGGAAAAGACGAACAAGAAACCGGTGGGTCCCGCCAGAGCAGTTGTGGCAGTTGAAGATGCTGATTCAGAACATTCTGAAGAAGCTGAAAAGGGGGAAGCCATGATTGTGAGAAGGACCAAGATGGTGGGTGAAGACCAGTCTGAGCAAAGGAGAAGCCTGTTTCGCACCCGGTGCAAAAGTGCGGGCAAAGTCTGTAATGTCATTATTGACAATGGGAGTACAGACAACTTAGTTTTCGAGGAGATGGTTACTAAGTTGCAGCTGGAGAGAAGGAGACACCCGCACCCGTACCGGATTGCGTGGTTGCGGAAGGACCACAGAGCTTGGGTCCGGGAGCAGTGTTTAGTCATGTTCCAGATTGGGAGATACCAGGATGAATTCCTGTGTGATGTATTCCCTATGGATGCATGCCATTTTCTATTGGGCAGGCCATGGCAGTTTGATCGGAGTGCAGTGCATGATGGCCGTGCAAATACTTATTCCTTGGTGAAAGATGGAATGCGGCACAAGTTGAAGCCATTGCAGACCGAAGATGAGAAGGTGTGCAGTAATGCCAGAATTTGCCTGGTAGAGGGCAGAAAACTTTGCCAAGAAGCAGGATTTGAGCCGGATATAAAGGTTGATGAATGTTCGGAGATATTGCAAGGGACGCAGCCCGAACAGCGTAGAAGTGAAGGTCACTTCTCCTTCTTACCCGGGGTGTCTGATGCAGGAGCATCCGGTGGTCAAGGAGCAATCTTGCATCCTCCAAATCATTTTATTGTTTGCAAAGGCGCAAGTTGCGTTGGGGTCGTGAAATCGTGACCCCAAAGCTTTGAAAGGGCAATGGCCAGTTTGAGTCATGATATCACGACGTCGCGATATCGCGACGTCGTGATATCATGACATGTTCCGACTTCAACAGCATTCAAAGGCTCGATGCACACGAAGAAGGGGAGAAGGTTTTGGTCACGATATCGCGACGTCGCAATATCGCGACATCTTTTGCAAACGGAAGAGAGGTGACCGTTGGGTCATGATATCGCGACGTTGTTTCAAAGCTAAGGGCGGACGTTAGTTGGGTCGCGATATCGTGGCCCAAGAAAAAGTCAAACGGGAATAAACACGCGGACGGTCGGGCAGGGTGAAATTGACACGTGGTTGCCACGTGTCTTAAAGGCAACACGACCAGTGGGGGTTAGAGTTAATTTTGACACATGGAGACACACTTGTAACAGATCATGAGGTTGAGGGCCACGTAATCGGAGGAGAGAGATTTAGACGTCGACCAAGTTTAAGTGTCTTGGGATGTCGTTTCTGGAGGAACCGTAGTTACAGGTGAAAGACTTAATGGCGGAGACATCAAATTTAAAGGCAGTCAGATTAAAATGACGGGTGCAGGGTATGGGAAGCGATGAATGCAGGCTCTAGACGGATCGGACAGTTGCCATTTATAGCAGAAAACAAAAGGAAAGGAAAATATTGAAATTTCAATGGAGGGAAAATGAAATTCGAATTGGTCTTTGGGCGGGAGCATTAATTACAGGGAAGGCCGAGACCACATTAAAACGGGGAAAATTTGTATGGGAAAGGGGGGATGGTGAAGTTTGGGATTGGGGGAGAACAGAGCCGAAGCCGAGACCGGCCCTTGTAAAGCCTGCGGGCTATTTTTATTTTTTTAAATGCATGTAAATATTCAAAAAAAAAAAATTTAAGGAGAATGCAGAGTTTGTTATGTCCCGGTTTCTCCGTCTCCGTCACAGTGACACTTCCCCTATTCCCCAAGCCAAAGAAAAATAAAATAGTCTCCCTAAGATATTTAAGAAATAAATTGAGGGAGACATAATGAGGTCTAAGGATGAGGCTCAAGAGAGGCTTAGATTCCCTTCTATTACCAAAATATAGAGAATATAAGCCACTCAATAATATAAGAGAAAATATGGTGAGCTAGAAATATGGCTTGAGAGATCCACCTTGGCTAAGTATGAATACAATATTATAGAAGAAATGAAGAAGATACCATCAAAAGCTAGTTTATGTGATACTCTCTTTATTCCTAGCTAGATAGACTTGCTTAAAGCTTCTCTCAAAAAGTATCCATAGGATAGGTAGACCACCATAATTCTTAGTATACCCTATGAAAATAAAGAAATGTCCCCTATCTATTTTAAGAATAAACCCCCTACTTTCTATATCTCTTTAAGTATGGAAGGTTGGGTAGCCTGCAATTGTATGATTTACTTAGGGGTATCTACTACATTTATGCCTAAAGCAATCTGTGAGGATATGGGTATGGAGGATACCCTCTCGATCCTATCCTGGAGTACTGCATTTGGATGGAACACTTGTGAAGACAGTAGGAGTGATAAAATATGTCTTAATGAAGTTACATAGAGCACCTGAGGTAACTATAGTACAATAAATAGTAGTGGTGGATCTAGAGCCTTATTTTGGCTTATGTCTTTCAAGAGAGTTCACTACAAAGTTAGGTGGATGCATGTATAAGGACTATTCCAACATGGTAATTCATTTCAAAGGAAATAGGATAAGGATAACACCTAAAAAGCCTATGTCTTACCACATTGAAAATATTGAATAGGACATGTACAATCTCACCCCTCTTGAGGAATTTAAAATTGTAGACAAGTTTGAAGAGCTGGAAATTAAATATGAACTAATTTTTATGGAGGACTATAGCCAATTTGGAATAGGCATGGGCACATACAATATTTCTGCAGAGATAAAGAAAAAGGTTTTTTCTATATCTAATCATTATTTGAGAGAAAAGGAAACATGGACCATGCACTTTGATGGTTCCATATGTAGAAATGGTGTTGGTTATCGTGTGGTATTATAGTCCCAATCATAAGGGACAAATATTTTTCCCTATATATTAACATGGTCATGCACCAATAATGTTGCAGAATATGAGGCTCTATGCCTTGGATTTATGCAAGATGAAAGCATGGGTATTAATATCTTAAACATATATGGTGACTCAGAAGTAATTTCCATTAGGTAAGAGAAAGCTACAGTAGTAAGAACAATGACCTAAAAGCATATAGAAATAGGGTATGGGATTTTATGGAATACTTCGATGCCCTAAACATAAAATTTTCTCCTAGAGAAAAGAATACTTTTGCAGATTCCTTAGTAAGAAGGGGAGCTAACTTCAACCCTTCTACAGACATAAGAGTTGAGAAAGACAGAGGGATTAAAATTATTTTCATGCATGTAATGCCTAATAAGCATATTTCCTAGCAGGTCTTCGAAAGTGACAACAAATCAATGATTTTTTGGTAAGAGAAGCCTATTTATCCACTATTCAATAGGAAAACCCAGAGGAAATTGATCAACATGATATCATTCAACTTAAGAACAATCACATACATATAGGTTGGGTTACTCTAGAAATCCTGTTTGACAATGAAGATAGAAAAAATATCAGATCCATGGAAGTCAATGAGAAAATTTATAAAAAAGTTAAAGTTAGAAAAGAGAATAAGCTCAAGGTTGGAATTTGGTGTTCTCCAGAGGAAGAAGAGGATATCAAAGATTTATGTCAGAAGTACCTAGACATTATATCTTGGTCATATGAAGACCTCAAAGTATATGAAAAAAATGTTATCCAACACACCATTGAGCTAGAGACTAATACCAAACCTTTTAGGTAGAAGCAAAGGCATGTAAACCCCAGGATCGAAGCCATAATGAGAGAAGAGCTTTTAAAGTTATTGAAGGCTAAGATCATATATCCAATTAAACATTCAACTTGGGTAGCCATATTGGTACCTATGAGAAAAAATAATGGTGATATTCACTTGTGTGTAGATTTCAAAAATCTTAATCAGGCATCACTTAAAGACCACTACCATCTGAAGTAGATCAAGCAACACGAAACAAACAATACACAGGTGTTTTTCCTTTGATCATGTCAGATGAACCAAGCATTTCATTACTTTCATTCCAAAAAGAGGATACAAAAGAAAGAGCCCCTTTTACAATTTTGAAATTTCCCTCTAATACCTTGTTTTCCCCTTTTCCCGCCTAAAACAATGCATTTGAAATTTGAATTTCGGAGGCAAACTTCCCAGGGTCATAACTTCGCGCTCGTTGCTCCGATTGACTGGCACGAGACCTTTTCAGAAAGGGCACGAGATGAACTAAATGGGGCAATACTTAGCTAAGTCTTGCATCTATTTTAAAATCCTCAAATTCGTCCTCTAAGACCCTCAAAATTCACCTGCAAGTTTGGGTATCTAGATTTTCACTATTTTTGGTAGGGTTTTGCCATAAAACGTACATATCTCCCAAACCGTTCAGGGTATTGGGGTGATTCTTTCGCCAATGGCTCTAATTTTCTATCCCCTAGACAACTAAATACACTTAGCAAATAATTAAATCAAATATAAATTTTGGGTGATGCAAGATCACTCTTACACCACTGGATGCTCCTGCATCAGACACCTAGGGTAAATTGAGAAGTGACCTTCACTTCTCTGATGTTGGAGGAAAACCAAGGTGGTCAACCTCTATCTTGGACAACCAAGTTGAATCTTCCATAGGCCTACCCTTCCACTTAACCAAATATTCTTCATACTGCCTGTGTCTTGTGCTTTTGCCGATGCGGGTATCTAGGATCTCTTCTATCTCTTCTGTCTCTGGAGTAGATGTTGGAATACTCCACAATTCTATGACTGGTCCATCATTATTGTCACCTTCATGATACTCTACCAAATCAGAAATTTTGAACACAGGTGATATGTTCAGCCCACTTGGCAATTCTACCTCATATGCATTTCCTGAATCCTATCTCTTTGTGATTCTGCATGGTCCAAACTTCTTCATTTTTAGCTTGTTATAAGTTTTAGCAGGAAACCTTTCTTTTCTCAGGTGAACCATAACTTCATCTCCCACTTGGAATTCCTTAAATCACCACTTCTGGTCCACCTTTATCTTGTACTGAGTGTTCATTTTATGAATATGCTTCTTTACTTCCTCATGCAAACTCTTCAGGTGCTCTACAAAGTCCTCAGCCTCAACACTACTCTTTTCCCCTCTATCCATATTTCTCAACTCAGAAGCATTTCTTGGGCTACTCCCATATATAATCTAGAATGGGGACTTATTAGTACTCCTATTGATAGAATTATTGTATGCAAATTATTCCTATGGCAAAACCAAATCCCATCCCTTGGGCTTATCTCCTACCAAGCATCTCAATAGATTACCCAAACTCCTATTCACCACCTCTGTTTGCCCATCAGTCTACGGGTGGTATGCAGAACTGAATTTCAAATCTATCTTCAACTTCTTCCACAAGGTTCTCCAGAAATACCCAATAAACTTGGTATCTCTGTCAAAAACTATACTCTTTGGTAGACCATGAAGTCGTACCACCTCTTTGAAAAACAACCCTGCAACATGAACTGCATCATTAGTTTTCTGGTAGGGAATGAAATGTGCCATCTTTGAAAACCTGTCAACCACCACAAATATGGAGTCATTCCCCCTCTGTGTCCTTGGTAGGCCAAGAACAAAATCCATGTTGATGTCCTCCCATGGTCTCTCTGGTACAGGTAATGGCTGATATAATCTAGTGTTCTATCTCACACCCTTGGCCATATGGCATACTCTACAACTTTGTACAAATATCTTCACATATTGCTACAACTATGGCCAATAGTAGTTCTCACTAACGAGGGCAATGGTCTTATCTCGACCAAAGTGTCCAACCAACCCTCCACTATGCTTCTCCTTGACCAGATTCTCCCTCATCGAACTCCTTGGAATGCACAACTAGTTTCTTCTAAACAACATTCCATCTTGGATTAAGAAATCCAACCACTTAGTTCTATCCAAAGTAACTGGTGCTAAACAAGCTCTCCAAGCCTCTACAAAATCTGGGTCTTCAGGGTACAAACTCTTAAGTTCGTCAAACCCTACAACTTCCACCTTCATTTCTATCAACAAACACTACCTTCTACTTAAGGCATCTGCAACTCTGTTTGACTTTCCACTCCTATGCTTCAACACAAAGGTATAACTCTGTAGAAACTCAACCCATTTTAAATGCCTCTGATTCAATTTCCCTTGACTATTAATATACTGCAAGGCCTGATGATCAGTATACAAAACAAACTCTTTTGGCAACAAATAGTGCCTCCATTTCTTTAGAGCCTGAACTATAGCATAAAACTCCTGATCATATACAAAATACTTCTTCCTAGCATCATTAAGCTTCTCACTAAAATAGGCAACAGGTTTACCTTCTTGACTCAACACAACTCCTATGGCACTACCACTAGCATCACAATCTACCTGAAATACCTTATTGAAATCTGGAAGTGCTAAAATAGGTTGCTCTGTGACCTTCTTCTTCAACATATCAAAGCTCTTATCTGCTCCTAAGGTCCACTTAAATTCTTTCTTATCCCCTCTCATTGTTTCTATTAGGGGTGCACAAATACTGCTAAAATTTCTAATAAATTTTTTGTAAAAACTTGCTAGACCATGAAATGATCTTACCTCAGTTATGCTCCTTGGGGTAGGCCATTCAATGATAGCCCTCACCTTTTCTAGGTCCATTTTTAGACCTTCAACTGAGATGACGAATCCCAGATACACCAACTCCTTCTTCACGAAACTGCACTTCTTCAAATTAATTTGCAACTGCTCCTCCCTCAACTTCTCAAAAACTCTTCTGATATGCATCAGGTGCTCTTCCAAGGTCTTGCTAAATATTAAAATGTCATCCAAATAGACAATGACAAATTTTTCCTAAAAACTCCTTCAATACCTCATTCATAAGCCGCATGAATGTGTTGGGTGCGTTGGTTAGCCCAAATGGCATGACCAACCACTCGTACAGACCCTCTCTAGTTTTGAAGGTTGTCTTCCACTCATCTCCTTCTCTGATACAGATCTGATGATACCCACTCTTTAGATCAATCTTAGTGAAGTACTGGGCTCCACTCAAATAGTCCATTATATCATCCATCCTTGGTAGTGGAAATCGGTATTTGATGGTGATCTTGTTAATAGCTTAGGAGTCTGTACACATTCTCCACTCTCCATATTTCTTTGGTGCTAGTACTGTAGGTACTACACATGGGCTCAAGCTCTCCCAAATTAGTCCCTTCTTTAGTAGTTCTTGGACTTGCCTATTTAGCTCCTCACTTTCTATAGGAGTCATTCTATGGGCTACCTTATTAGGCAAACTAGCTCCTGGTACCAAATCTATTTGGTGACTGATCTTCCTCACTAGTGGCAAACCCTCAGGCACATTATCTGATATAATATCTAGAAATTCTTCTAACAGACCTGATACTTCTACTAGGACATCCTTACATTGCTCTTCTTTAACTCTAGGAATTAATGCATAGCACATATGCTCATGCTTCAGACCATCCAAAAACTTCCTACCATCAACTAAATAGATTTTGGCACTACTACATACCTTTTCATCCACCTCCTTTAGGGGCTTCAACTTATGGTGCACTCCATCCTTTGTCAGGGAGTAAGTGTTGGCATGCCCATCATGTATTGCATGTCGATCAAACTGCCATGGCCTTCCCAATAGCAAATGGCAAGCATCCATAGGTAGGATGTCACACAGGACCTCATCACGGTAATTCCCAATATTAAATTTTACCAAGCATTGCTCACTGACCAAAGCCCTATGGTCCTTCTGCAACCATGCAATCTGATATGGATGCGGGTGTCTCTTCCTCTCTAACTATAGTTTGGTAACCATTCCTTCTGAAACTAGGTTATCTGTGCTACCATTATCTATGATAACATTATAGACCTTACCTGCACATTTACACCTTGTGCAAAATAAGCTCTTCCTCTGATCTGGATCTCTCTCCTCATTCAACAAGGCTCTCCTTGTGATCAGAACTTCTCCTCTTTCTACTTCTTTAGAGTGCTCAGATTCAGCACCTTCATCTACAACAATAGCTCGGGCATTACCTTCGGGCCTCTTATTTGTCCTCTCTTGGTGTTGTGGACACTCGTATGCTCGATGTCCTTCTTCCCCATAGTTGAAACAGGTTCCACGAAATCCTCCTCTTCCAGGTCCTCATCCAGACCTTCCTCTTCCTCTCTAGTAACCATTGTTCTGATCATGGGGGCGGTAAGCATTATCCCCCTTTTGGTCCTGACTACCATTGGCTTCTCCATTCTTCTTTTGATCTTTATTTTTCCCTCCATTTGTTCTCCCACCAGTTCTTCCACCATGACCTCTTCCTCTTTGCTTGCTCTCAAACCTTCTGTTCAGCTTCTCTTCAACCCTCAAGGCAAACTGGTAAGCATCCTCTATGGTGGTCATCCTGACCAGACTTAACTCCTCTTGAATACTTGCTCTTAACCCATTAATATAATGGGCTACCTTCTCCTTGTTGGCCTCAGAATGGCCTATTTTGATTAAAATTTTGTAGAACTCCTCTATGTATTCTTTGATAGACTTACTCGACTGTCTCAAACCCTACATTTTCTTTAGTAAATCCAACTCATAATCGGTTGGAATGAACTGTCTCTTCAACTTCTCCACCATCTGCTCCCACCTTGTTATCCTTTATTTTCCTCTTTTGTTTTTGTCTAGTTGCACTCCCTTCCACCATATGCTAGCATGACCCTTCAGCTTGGTCTTAGAAAATCTAACCCTCTCGGGATCTTCTACCTCCTCATACTCAAAATATTCCTCCATATCATTGATCCAGTCGATCAACTCTTCTGGGTTAAGATTTCCAGAATATGAAGAAACATCAAACTTTGGCCTCTTCCCAATCTGGGATATGGCTTTATACAATCTAGCTTGTGTAGGATCTACTGCCTCTTCTTCTTCCTTGAACTGGGCCTCTTCTTCCTCAGCTTCATCTTCACTCCCATCTTCTCTTCTTGGCTCAAACCCTCTATGTAGCTCCTCTTGCAGAGCTTGAACTTGCCTCTACAAGGCTCTAAAATCCTCTTCTGGCACCATAGCATTTCTCCCACCACCATGATTTCTTCGTGGAGGCATTTTTGCTCTCGTTTCTCACAGACCCTAACCACAAATCCTGGTGCAAACTACCTCACGTTCGGTGATCTATTTACACACTCAGGAACTCCTGCTCTGATACCACTTGAAGAAGATCAAGCAACATGAAACAAACAATACACAGGTGTTTTTCCTTTGATCATGTCAGATGAACCAAGCATTTTCATTACTTTCATCCAAAAAGAGGATACAAAAGAAAGAGCCCCTTTTACAATTTTGAAATTTCCCTCTAATACCTTGTTTTCCCCTTTTCCCGCCTAAAACAATGCATTTGAAATTTGAATTTCGGAGGTAAACTTCCCAGGGTCATAACTTCGCGCTCGTTGCTCCGATTGACTGGCACGAGACCTTTTCGGAAAGGGCACGAGATGAACTAAATGGGGCAATACTTAGCTAAGTCCTACGTCTATTTTAAAATCCTCAAATTCATCCTCTAAGACCCTCAAAATTCACCTGCAAGTTCGGGTATCTAGATTTTCACTATTTTTGGTAGGGTTTTGCCATAAAACGTACATATCTCCCAAACCATTCAGGGTATTGGGGTGATTCTTTCGCCAATGGCTCTAATTTTCTATCCCCTAGACAACTAAATACACTTAGAAAATAATTAAATCAAATATAAATTTTGGGTGATGCAAGATCACTCTTACACCACTGGATGCTCCTGCATCACCCTCTCCCACAAATTGATCAAATCTTACAGAGAGTTGCAAGAGTAGAATGGTTCTCATTACTGGATGGTTTCTCTAGATATAACCAAATTTGGGTGAAGAATAAATATCAGTATAAAACAACATTCGCCACAAAATGGAGAACCGTTGTATATCAAAGAATGTCCTTTGGGATATCTAATGTAGTGGCCACATTCTAGAGAGCGATGGATTATGATTTTTGAGAACTGATTAACAAGGTCATTACGATCTAATTAGATGATATGATTGTGTTTTCCCATAAAAAGCATAACCACTTAGCATATATAGAACAAGAATTCCAAAAGTGCAGATAATTTGGCATCTCCCTCAATCCTAAGAAGTCATTCTTTGCAGTCCATGAGGGAAAGTTTCTAGGGCATGTGGTCTCAAAAGAAGGTATGGCCATTGATCCAAAAATAATAAAATCCATTCTTGCTCTTCCATTACCTATGAAAAAAAGGCCTTGCAATATTTCTTTGGTTAGATAAACTTTGTTATAAAATTCATCTCTGACTTTTCTCAAAAGGTGAGGCCTATATTTGAACTACTAAAGAAAGATGCTAATTTCAAATGGACTGAATTAAAAAAGTAAGCCTTTGAAATCATCAAGGAGTCCATTGCTATAGCTCCAATGCTAGTAAATACTAATTTCAACAAATATTTTATCCTTTATGCTTATGGAGCTGAGGAAATCTATGCATCGGCTCTCACCCAAAAGAATGATAAGGGAGAGGAGCACCCCATATTGTATTGGAGAGAGACTCTCCATGAATATTGGGTTAAGTGTAATTTTATTGAGAAATAATTATTTGTTGTGATAAAATCATTCAAAAATTTAGGCAGTATTTGGTTCAAAGCAAGACCCTAGTTTATGTTGTCCATCCATATGTTAGAAGTTTTATTCTATAAGGTGAAATAGGAGATAAAAGAGCTAGCTAGATCACTAAAATCTAGGAATATGATGTGGAAATCCATCCTACCAAGCTGGTGAGAGGCAGGGCCCAATGCCAAGGCCTAATAGAAGTAGTAGTATCATCTAGAATGACATCTTGTCAAGCAATAGAGTATGATCAGACTAAATAATTACAGTTAGGTAAATTTGATTGGGTAGATCATATGATTAGGTACTTTCAAACTGGTGTATTCCTTCCTAATATTAATGCATCATAGGTAAGAAGGTATATACTTTAGGCTTTGAATTATATCTTCTTGCCATAAGTACTATATAAAAGGAACCTTGATGGAGTTCTCCTTAGGTGCTTAAAATATGACCAGCAACAAAAGGTCATAGAGGGTTTCCATGTAGGACTATCTAGAGGACATTTCTTAGGTAGAGTTACAACTTTGAAAATTATCAGAGTAGGCTATTACTGGCTTACCATATTTGCTGATACCTTTAAAGTTACTAGAGCCTATGATAAATACCAGCAACATGTAGGGAGGACAAGGAATGCTTCATTCCCCCTTAAGCCAATCCAAGTGGAAGAACCCTTTCAAAAATGGGGTTTGGAATTCATAGGATTTATCAATCCACATTTCTTAGTTGATCACAAGTATATTCTAACTCTTATAGACTACCTCACAAAATGGGTACAAGCTATTCCTACAAATAAATCAGACTAGAAAGTGGTGATCAATTTCATGGAAATATTGATTTCATAGTTTGGAATTTTGGAAGCCTTGGTGAGTGACAATGGACTAGCATCCATAGGAGCCAAGTATATTTATTTTTATAGTAAGTATGTCATCATCATTAAGAATATTTCAAATTACTACCATCAAGAGAATGGACTTGCAGAATCAACTATTAAGAATCTATTAAGGATTTTGAGAAGATCACTAGAGGGTAATAAGAGAAGTTGGCACCTAATGCTGGAATAAGCTTTATGGGCAAACAAAATTACTATTAATAAATCCATCAAGACCTCTCCTTAACATTAATGTATGGTAAGGAGGTAGTGTTACCTGTCCATTTGGAAATTCCAGCACTCAAGCTGATAAACACAGAAGAGGAATTTGAAGAAAATCCAATGGAAACAAGGCTGACACACCTACTACAGTTAGAAGAGAAGAGAACTCAGGCATACGAGGATTTCCAAAAGCATTTAGTGGACATCAAGGTATGGTTTGACAAGAAGGTAAGGTTCAGGAAATTCCAGGTTGGAGACTTTTTACTTAGGTGGAATGTTGAAAGAGCTAAACCAGGACATCATTAGAAGTTTGATTCCTTCTGGAATGGACCTTTCAAGATAGTAGAGGTTAAAGAGACCAATTTTTTCTAGCTTGAATATTTGGAGGGAAACATACAATCGATTTTGATTAATGGTTTTCATCTTAAACTCTATTTTTATTAAAATATAAGCTCATTGTAATATATGTACATACATTGTATCATATTATTTTTTGCATTTTATATTAAGTTTTGTTTTGGTAACACATTTTATATAAAAAATATATATAAATAAAAGCAAAGAAAAGTTACAAAATAGGATAAGTGTTCCTAAGGGTACAGTAAGTTTATATTCTACACTCAAATGAACTGAGGCAGTAGAATGATAAGTTAGCTCTAATCCTCACTGAGATGAACTACATCACTAGTGGAATGACACATGCATTATATTCCAAACTTCAAAATACTAAAGTGGCAACAAAATAGAAAAGTTTTCTAATTTGCTGGATTTCAAGTCTAATTTTGAGTAGAAAATAAATTCCACATCATGTCACTTTCTAAAAGGGAAAATGTTCACGAATTAATGTTAAAATTTTCCCACACTACTCCAACAAAAAAAAAAGGAAAAAGGACAAAGCGACACTGTGAGGGTTTGTAAGAAGTTTGAATTTTGGCCAATCAGAAATCAAAATTGTACCTCCAAGCTACCTAAAGAAATGAATTTAATTTGAAAAGCATACCAATGGGTAGTTTTTGTAGTGGCCACATTAATGGTAGAATATGTGCATGCATAGAAAATTAAAAGTGTTGAAAAATAGAAATCCATTCATTAGATAAAGAGCGTCATTCACTCAAACCCAAAACTATATTCTATGTTAGCTTGTATGGAGGGTAAGGATTTGAACCAAATGGTCAATGATTGGCAAATAGTCGATGCATACTACATTTCCAATGAAAGGATGTATGAAGAAGATGCAATGAAGAAGGGCATTAGGGTTATTTTTTTTTACTATCCATCTTTCCTTGCTCAGATAATACATGAGAAATTAGTGAGAATGAAAAGGGGTTCTGATATACCATTTTTTTTGTATTGCTTAAGCCTAGTCTGAATGTTATTTTCTGTTGTAAGGGACATGATGTCATAGATTTCAGTCAAGGACAATAATGACCAAGGAGACCCCATTCCTATTTACTTTTGCACTTCTTATATGAGAAGCACTGATTCTGTGTATAAATTCAACATGGAATTATTAGGGCCAACCTTGAATATAATGTATAGGAAATGCCCTAGGCTACCACCTCTGGCCAAGAAATTATTAAGAATAGGTGTCGAGGAAGAATATTGGTACCTCTTAACAAAAGGCACAATCATTAGGTTGTATGGTTTCACTGGTAAGCCTTTTCTTCTACCCCATTTTGTTACAAATAGATTATTCGCCTTAGAATACTTGAGGCAAGCAGAATTTGTAAATTTAAACTATGGTTCTAGGAGGAAAAGGAGGTGTTTGTTAACCTACCATAGTTTGGATGATATAACCATTACTAATAAGTGATAAGGTGAACAAATCGACCAATATATAGATAGGTTGGGCTTATTTTACATTTCTTAGAGATGGAATTATGACTCGGATGATGTTTTCCACAAGAGGAACATAGCCTTGAATGGAGAAAAGGCCAACAAATTTGAGAAAAAACCTAGGCCCCATTTTGAACGGGGTAGAAATAACAAAAAAAATGCTCTTGTGGAGTGGAATTTTTCCAATATGGAACAACTCCTTCATGGTTAGAATTCTATGAATAAATTACTGATTTTGATCAAAAAAATAATGCAAAACATTGGTGGAAAGATTCTATCATCAAAGAAGTTGAGGATAAAATAGATAACAAAATAAACCCTTAGTTTCAAGAATCTACTAGAAATGAGACAAAGGGTAAGAAGAAATGGAATTAAGCCAAAATATCAGATAGTTGGAGGATGAGAGTCAAAATTGGTAAATAGAAATCAAAGTTTGGATTGAAAATTGATGATGATTTTTTTGATAAATATGACAAGAATGTCACAACTTGGAAAGAAAAAGACCCAAGAAATATAGTGTTAATATATAAGAAGTCACAAAAAAGGTCATATTCCCCATATTCACCCTCATAAGAAGAAGTTCAAAAAGAGGAAATTGATACTCCATTAACTGCCATTGAAGTTTTGAAGACATTTTAACCTTCAACTGAACAAATAGAGAAATTACTAAAAGGGGTGTAGTTTATGACTAAGATGCACTATTATGATAAAAGGGCTATCAGTACACCAGTCATCGAGACAACAAGTAAGCCCAAGTTCCTAGCCCTAGGTTGACAGCCTTTGGATACACAAGTAAACTAGAATTAGAAGGATAAGGACTTTGTGTTCACACCTATAAGATTCATAACTACATAAATAGTGGAATTACATCCTATTTTTGAAGAAACATTGTAGGAAGAACTAGTATAGGAAGGATTGTATAAAGAAGACATAGACAAAGAGAAAGCAGCCTTGCAAGTCTTCCAGAGAAAGGCCCAAAGGACACTAGAAATACCTGAGAAGAAGATTTCCAAGAAATAAAAGTTGGATAAGGATAAAATTTTAAAAGAAAACCCTATTTCAGCTGCAAAAGAATTGATACAAAAAATGTAGTATTAGAGTACAGAGACAACTCTAGAACACCCTACATCAATAGGTGAAGGTATGGTCTCTAACCCCTCATCTCCTCCTCCTCCTATGGACTCCCCTAAGAAATCTCCCTCCCTTTTTGAGCAAGATATTGAAACAAAGGTGCATTCTCCCCCTCATAGATCACCCCTTGTTTCATCAGTCAGTACAAAGGGTTAAACCAACACATCTCCTCCAAGGTCACCTAAAAATCCATCTTCATAATCTAAAATTACCCCTTCATAATCTCCCATAGTTTCATCCTTGCCATTGCAACCACCTCAATCATCTGAGAAGCAAACTATTTTAAGCACACCCACTCACCCATATGTGAGTTTTTCTTTAGTTTTCATGATTCTACCAATTGCAACAATAGTAGTGGTCACATATTCCACTATAATTACTTCTTCCCAACTATTATCAATTATTAATACTATTTTTTCATACCTTGTAGCCTCTTCTCCTATCCTAGTGAGTTACCCTACCCAAGAAATTTTGCAAAAGGAGTAGGAAGCTACATAGAAAATTCAATATTTTTGGGCAGAGAAGTTGGCCAAACCTTCCAAGAGGATAGCCACAAAGAGGAGAAGCATAATTATTGATCCAGTTTCAAGGCAAAGAACATCTAGATCTATGATTCCTCTTTTAAGTAAGCCTGAAACTGAGATGACTACTTAGGACTATCACCTAGAGGAAGATACAGAAGATATAGAGTAGTTTCCTGCAAAAGATGAATTGGTCTTGGAAAAAGACCACTTGGACACTTTTTATGCTAAGATTGATATAGACAAAGAAAATATGGACAAGTTAGAAAATAAAATAGAAAATCTTCAAAAGACCATTTACAATTAAAAATAAGTATATAAGGCTCTTAAGAAGGAAGAAAATAACTAACAGGATAAATTTGAAGAGGCTAATAGGTTCAAGGAGAAAATAGAGGAACAAAAGAAGAAAAATGAAGAACAAGCTAAAGAAATACAAATTTTGAAGCAACAACTTCAAATAAAAAATGTTAAGTCTTCAGGTTTCTCCAATGTTGGGTTAAATAAAGTGAGAAATGAATTGCTCTTTGAAGTTTTGGAAAAATAATCAAAGTTGCAGCCTATTATTGATTATATGGATGATGCTAGATGCCTTCTCAAAAACATTCAAAAAGATCTGGATAGTTTCACTGGAGAGCTACAACCCATGGTGATTCTAGATGAGCAAATTTACAAACTGGTAGATAGTAGGCTTAGTGACTCTAATAATATTATTCCTAACAAGGAGTGGAATATTGCTAGAATTGCTACCAGAGTTATGGTGAAGTATAGAACCTTCCAAAAATATTGGTTATTATTTGACAAAATGGAAAATATGATCAAGGATGTAGTTGATATAAATAAGGAAATGATTCAGAATGGTTTTAGAGGTCTATGGATGGCAGATAACTCTCTTTTATCAGTATAGATCTTGCAAGATGAGTATGATATTGATGCTCTCGAAGAGCCAATTGACTAGGAGCAGGCTTCATAGATGATTATTGATTTTACCAAGCTCAGAGATCTAATGGAAGACTTGGTAAATAAAGGAAGTGCTGCAAACTATGAGGACATTGGTGAGATACATTACATTCATAAGAAACTAAAGGAAACTTCCAAACCCTCTAAAGTAGTTTGGAAAAAAGCCCTGTAAACCCTGAAACTAATGGTGCAATTGCTTTGTAATAATACAGAAGAGGAAAATAAAGATCAAACTTCACCTGAGGAAGAAGCTGAGAAAGAGAAAGAATATAATGTTGAAGAGGAGATTCAACAAGAAGAAGAAGAACTAGATAGAGCTACGAACCCTGAAGGGACACAAGCTTAGCAATTTTTATTTTATACATATGTAGTCATGTAGAGGTTTTGTATTTTTTTATTCATTTTTACTCTGACATTGTCATAAGGAAATAATAAAATTATGAGGTCAGAGATATGTAGAGAACAACAATTTTGTGTGAATGCATGTATACCATTTATATGAAGAGGCTTTATAAGGAAAGCATTGTTGTGTTTTTTCTTAAGCTTGGAGTAATTTTGGAGTGGTAGAGATATCATTATTTTTAGCATAGCCTCAATATGAACGTTTATCCTCTAAGATGTTCATAAAGTTTTCAGAGGGTAGTTTTCATATGGAAATTATTATTTGAAGCATTTTTGAAGATAATAAATTTTTAGACTCCTGATGCCCAATGGATAAGACTTTGAGTTTGATTGATTTACGAGAAAATCCATCTAGGAGGTGCCAAAATGTAGGCCCAAAATGACTGCATCCTTAGAAAACATTGAAAATTATTCTAAGGCATGGAAATCTCTATTTCACTAAAGAAATAGAGTATTTTTTAGTGGATCCACAATGAGATTTATCCAATCCTTTCAATAATTAGTATTTTTTGAGCTAAGTTTTCATTCTACTTAGTTTCTAGTGTATTTGGTAGCGTATTCCAAGTGAGTCTCGATTCTGCAAAAATTTTGTGCAAAGTTGATGTCAGCATGATAAAAAGTATGGAATGGAAATCATTGTTGGTTTTTGCAAGCTCCAATGACTAAGTGTCAAAAAGTTTTATTCTGTTGAGTTCCAAGAGTATTCTAGTGCAGAATGATGACATGAAGGTCAAAAACACTGCAAAGAGTGCAGAATGATGACATGAAAGACAAAAGTATTGTAAAAAGTGTGGAATGGCAATAAAGGACTATTTGCACTTTTTCCAATGTGGATTGGTGATTTTTTATTCCATATAATTTAAATATGATGTCAACATAATTTTTTATGTGGATTATGATTTGGTTGATGTCGAAGAAGAGAGAAAGAAGACTAAGTAGCGGATTGACAACGGACTTCATTCCACTCACACTTTAGTGTATTTCATGCCAAAATTAGATTCTATAGAACCAAGGCTACTAAATATGACATTAGCAATTAAATTTGCAGAATGGCATCTCGTTCCTTCCCCACCAATTTTTAGAGAATTTTTTAAGGTTTAATTGTAGCCATCCATGATGAAGATCAATTATCTAGATTCTGCTGATATTATTGTTGCATATAAAGGTAGATTCTCATCAAATCAGAGAGCAGTTAGTTGGAATATGAGAAGATGAAGCGTCGAAGGATTTTCAATATCAAGAACTAAAGCGGTTTTAGATCTACGATGGAATAAATCTTCCAAGAATGATGAATGGATCAGATGTAGTTTTCAAGAGCCTAAAATCCAACTACCATCAACTAACTAGCAAGTTGTAGAGCTAAGATGCCATGGTAGGTTACTTATAGTGGATTTCCTGGACATTTTCATCCAGTAAGATTTTGTCATCAAAACTCTCTATTGAGCTATAAAATTATAATCTTTGTAATATCTCCTCAATATTTTTTATTTTACAAACTATAAATAGAGACCAAACCCTCATTTTTAAGGGTCGGCTCTAGTGTGTTTTCTTGCCCTACTATAAATATTTCTGCAAACTAATGGAAGGAGCATTACTATGGATTTTTACTCAAAATTTGTCATCTTTGGTATCTTGTGTGCAAGAGGTTTGAAGCTGTGAGCTACATTTCTATTAATACTTTAGCGGTTAGTTCATTCCAACTTAGTGGAACACTAGTTGTGAAAGTAATTGAAATCTATTCATAGTTAGATCTCTGTTGTTAGACATTTTATTTTTGTTAAATCTGACTATTAGTCTATTATGATAATTTGGATTATAAATATTAGATATTACTTTCTGCAACATATATCTATTTATGCTTTAATGTATAAATATTTCATGGGTTTGTATGCTATTAATCTTGAGTAATGGGACACCAAAAATAGTTTTTGGGAGCTTTTTCTATAGTTGCCTATGTTTTTAGCCTATTAGGAAACTGTTTTGCATAATATCTCTAACCCTAAACCTTTTTCTAACCCTTTTCTCAAAACCTTAATTGATAAGTTGACAAGAAATCAACCTACACTGGAGGTTGGGATGAATTAACATCTGGTCCATCCAATGTTGAGTTTTGATTTGTGAATATTGAGTGCATGCCTGGACAGAAAATTGGAAGATATATAGTCACAGTATTGAGTAAAACTTGATGTCAATTTGGTACCCCTGATATATAGAGAAAAATTAATTGATTACATAATCATCACTAATGGCAAGAGGATTTGGAAGCATCTGAATTTACATACAACTAATATTTAGATCCTTCAAAGTTTGGAAATTTTGAATGTGTTTTTTGCAATGGTACTTTCTTCCTCAACAGAATGACAATGACTTCCTTCTTTGGACTCATTATCCTAAAGGTATTTTTTATGTCAAGACTGCATATGAGGCCCAATTATTTTCCAAGGGAGGATCTTTTCTAGCATTAATGGTTTGGTATCCTCATTTGATCCTCAATATTGCATTTTTTTGAGGTTGTATTTGCAAAATAGAATTTTAAATATTGATAATTTATGTAAGAAAGGATTTCATATTCTCAATATTTGTCTCTTATGTTCTAAGTATGTTGAATATGTGGATCATATTCTTATCCATTGTGATTTCTAAATAAGGTGCTCAATGCTTTATTGGATTCTTTTTCTATAAAATGGACATTACCTTGAACCTTCGAGGAAATGTTCACTCAGTGGAAATCCCCCTTCATAATTCACAACCTCACTAGGGTGTGGGATCTAGTTATTTTTCATTTTTTATGGTGTATCTGGTGGTAGAGGAACAAAATGATTTTCAAGGATATTGTTGGGTATGAATCCTTTGAAGAACACAAGCTTATACTGAGAGGGGGGTGAACAATATAAGACCACTTTTTACTTTTCTTTCCAAATCAATATATGCAATGTATAGATAGCAATATCAACAATAGTAATCAAAGCAATGCACAAAACACCACACACAATAGAGACACCATAATTTACGTGGTTCACCCAATGTGGGCTACTCCACGGAGAAAATATTTCACTAAAATTTTCTCGATCAATCTCTTGGGAATCCTTTCCCTATTACAATGTTTATGGACCTCTATCCAAAGGAGACACCAATCCCCTGAATCAAGTTCATGGATCTCTATCCACAGGAGAACTCCTTCTCCTCTACTCTGGTTGGTGATCCTCTAGAAGACAACTGCCTCCACTACACTAGCTTGTGGATCTCTCTCCACTGAAGACTCTTGTCCCCACTCAAAAGACCTATCTTCACTACCCTAGCTAATGGATCTCTATCCACTAGAGACTACCATCCTCTCTACTCTGTCACCTCCAAAGCTCTGTCTCAAATCTGCACTAAACACAGTCCTTCGATCTAGCACAAATCTACTCAATATCTATCTCTGGTCTGGTACAAACCTATCCTCAAATATACACCAAAATCTGCTCTCAAATATGCACTAAACATAGTCCTTCGGTCTAGCACAAATCTATCCTCGATATCTATCTTCAAGCCTTAACTCAAGGCTTGACTCAACTCTATTGGATCTACCCCAAACCTTAACTCAAGGTTTTGAACAAATCAATCAACTCTACTCTCAAGTCTTCTCAAAGACTTATCTCAAATCTACCTTGCAAGATTCCACAAAATCTCACACTAATCTATCCACAAGTCCTCTCTAGAACTTGCTCAAATATTCTCAACAAGTCCACTCAAAACTTGTCCAAATATGCTCAACAAGTTCACATAGAACTTGTCCAATCTTCTCAACAAGTCCACACAGAACTTGTCCAAATCTCTCAACAAGTCCACATAGAACTTGTCCAAATCTCTCAACAAGTCCACATAGAACTTGTCCAATCTCATAGAAACATAAAGAGAATTGTTAGAGACTCAATATATTCTATACTAATCACAATGCTCAATTACTTTCAATCACTCTCTTAGAAACATAAGGAGAATTGTTAGAGACTCAATATGCTTCAATTTCAGCTCAATGCTCAATCACTTTCACAACTCAATTCAGAATATAGAATAGTTTGTTTTATGGAACTTGAACAATCACTTCACACATCCACTTGACTAGGCTCAACCAACTCTACCCAACCAATCACTCAATGAAACACTCCTTTCTCACAAACCCTAGTCCAAGCATGTAAACACCAACTCAAAATATTTCCAACAATGCTCAACAATAAATCTCACATAACAATGATACTCATGATATTTTCAAACCCTAGTTCAAGTTCTTTGCTCAACAACTCACTTCAACAACAATGTTTATAGCAATGATAATCAAACCCTAGTTCAAGTTATTTGCTCAACAAATCACTTCAACAACAATGCTTATAAAGCAATCTTCACATAGCAATGATACTCAAACCCTAATTCAAGTTCTTCATACAACCAATGGCTTCAACAACAATGCTTATCAAACAAGGTTTAACAACAATTCTTTATTTCAGAAAACCTTGAAGCATTCACTCAACACACTCAATAAGGAAACCCTAATCAAGTCCTTTTCACTCCAAACTTATTTTTCAGAAAACCAACCAATCAACTTAACTATGGAAGAATGTGCTCATACCTTTTTCTTGATGATAAGGAGTAGACCTCACAAATCTGCCACAACCATAAAACACTTCTTTGCCAAACTCAAGAAGGTTAGAATACAAAAATATTATTCCAATATTTCCTTAAAGATATTCCTTGCACCAAGATATAATCAATGCCTTATTTCTTCCTCTTTCAACAAATCATACATAACAAAATACTTGGAAACACCTTATCAACTCCAATCTTAGAATAGTGACCAACACCCTAATAAATCAACCACTCTTAAAATAATATCCACCACCATAGGATATTAACCACTTTAATAATATTCACCACTATAGAATATCAACCATTCTTAATAATATTCACCACTATAGAATATTGACCAGACTTAATAATATTCACCACTATAGAATATTAACCAAACACTTTTCACTCCATGCATAAAACCTTTAAGCAAACAATATTAAAAATTTAATTTTGCCAAACCTTATAACTCCCTTGCAACCTTAGAACCAATAATAAACATGCAAAATTAATTTTTAACTTGCCCAACCAACCTCCAAAAATTTTGGAGATTAAACACCTTGCGTACCTTGTATTCCCCACCAAAAGGGGATTCGACGTGACTCGATCCACCGTCTCCTCTTGCCTAAGAGCTTAGGCACTTGGGCACTCACCGCATGGGCTACGAAGGCCCACATGAAGGAAGGATAGATGCCTTCCTCTTATGCCTTCAACACTTCTCCTTTTTCACACGCGAAAAACACGTTTTCGTTTCCCTTGGTCGTAGCGCTAAATTCTTTGCTTCGCACGTTCGTATCTTAGGCATGGTAATTTCATTAAAGTGGTAGGTGCTCCCTTTTATATGCATAATATAACATTCCTCCTCACATCGGCGCTTTTCAAAATTGAATTTTGAATTTCAAATCTAAAACCCAGTTTAGGGTTTTAACCTTAATTTAATTAATTTATAATTAATAAATAAATTAATTAATAATTAATTTAAATAACTTTTCAAGTTAAGTAAATTAACTAATAAATTAATTTATAATTAAACTTTAAGCTTCCTTAGTATAATAAAATTATTATACTTTATTTTCCAATGGTTTTTATGAAAAACCTTTTATTTTCTCCTTCAATGGTTTTAATGGAAAACCTTTTATTTTCTCCTTCAATGGTTTTAATGGAAAACCTTTTATTTTCTCCTTCAATGATTTTAATGGAAAACCTTTTATTTTCTCCTTCAATGGTTTTAATGAAAAACCTTTTTGGTCATGCTTCATAAGACATTATGAAACTTTTTGGAACCAATCAATTGCATTCCTTTTGACATCAATGACAACTTCACGCCTTGACATCAATGACAACTCGATGGACTCAAAATGTCCAACAATCTCCCCCTTTGTCATTGATGGCAACCCAAATTATTTTAACTAAAAACTTGACCTTTCCTTTGTTTTGCTCCCCCTAGGACATTGCTCCCCCTGGCTCAACGCTCTCTTAAATACCAAATCTCTCCCTCTTACTCAAATCTAAATCTCTCCCCCTTTGACATCAATGGCAAAGGGTCACCTTTGGGGCTCGGGGCTAAGAATGAGCCTCTTAGCTTAGCCCCTCCCCCACCTCCTCTTGAGGTGGTTAATTTTGGGGTGGGAGTATTTCTACTCCTAGAAAGCATTATTCTTTACCTTTATCCTCTCTTCTTCTTATCTGATTCTTCTGATTCCTCTGACTATTTATTTCAATATTCCTGTCCATGTCCCTGTTATTGTTCCTATTCATGTTCATGTTCCTATTCTTGTTCCTATTCATATCCATGTTCATGTTTATGTTCATGTTCTTGTTCTAGTTCATACTTATTTCTAGAATATCTGCTCTACACCACTTTGTTGTGTGACCATCATTATTGCACTTATAACACTTAATGTTATTATTCCTTGGAGGTGCAAATGTCTTAGGATTTCTCCTAGTGAAGCCATACCTTCTTCTGTCATGAACCCTACAATTTATTGCCTTGTGACCAAACTGATTACATGAGTAGCAATACCCATGGAAAAGTTATATGTTCCCATATTCCTATCTTTCCTATGTCCTGCACTATGAAGCCATGTGCCCAAACCTGTGACATGAAAAACATCTTCCATTGAAGTTTCCTTGTCTTGACCTCATTGGTCTCTTGGTCTCTCTTGACCTATTTTGATTGTTGTTCCATCTATATCCTCTTTGTGCATTGTTCCTGTTCTTGTTGAACTCTCTATTGTCCAACTCATTCTCAGATGTCTCATTCTCTCTTACACTGTCTTCTTCTGAAGTATCTTCATCTGAAGTATCTTCTTCTCCAAAACTTGAGGTTGACTCTCCTTCCCATTTCTTTTGATCCTGTCCAAATCCAAGACCTGTTTTGCTTGATGTAGGCTTTTGTATCTTGATGAACTTATCCAAGTTCTTTGAGCTATTTTTGAATCCTTTTAGCTTGACTTTGGAGTCTTCCAAATCTTCTCTTAGTAGTGCCACTTCTTGTGTTAACTTTTCACATTCTAAGATCTTTGCTTCTAACTTATCCTTGAACCTTTTTGCTTTAGCCTTTGATTTTTCTAAATCCTCTATAAGCAATCTTCTCTCTTCATCACATTCTTGAAACTAAATTTCAAGTTTAGAGTGTTGCTTTCTTACCTTCTTTACTATGTCAAGGGCATAAATAAGTTCTCCTTTGAGATCATATCCATCCTTTTCTGAATATTCCTCTATTTGTTTACCTTTGTCCACATCTTTATTTTCTGTTGGCTTGTCTTCTATAGGATCACCTTCTTTATCTTCCAATGCCATTAGAAGATTTTCATCTAGTCCTTCAAGTGTATCTTCATATTCATCATCACTGAAACTATAGCCATCCCTTGTACAATCATCTTCAAGATGTCCAAAGTTACCACATCTAAAACACTTGAGAATTATTGGAGTCCTTTTCTTAACTTGTTCTTTTTCTTCAATCATAAAAAGAACTTCATCTCTATCATTGTCTGAAAAACTAGCATCACTATCACTTGAGTACTTACTTGCATTATCCGCATAGTAGCTCCTCTTTTGCCTTTGGAAGAACTTCTTTCCTTGTCTGCTTTGTTTATCCTTGCTTTGCTTTTGGTGCCTATATCTTTCTGATTCCCTATTCCTGTGATCCTATTTTTCTTCACCATTGTTATTCTTAGCTTCTTGACAATCTGTTGCAAAATGTCCATACTTTCCACAATTGAAACATTTAACAGATCTTGTATCTCTAGATCTTCTTGAATCCTTATTCCTTCTACCATAATTTGCTTCTTCATCACTGGATGACTCATTGCTTGATTCTGACTTCTTACCCTTAGTCTTCTTGATTGCTTTGAATGTTGCTTCCTTCTAGGGAATAGGATCTTTTGTTCTTATCTCATGTGCTGTAAGAATACCAAGAAACATATCTCTTGTCAAAGTATCACCATCCATTGACACTTCTATAGCAGAAACCTTTTCACTGAATCTATTTGGAAGAGTTCTCAAAACTTTATCACAAACATCTGATTCATCAATCTTCATTCCAAGTCCTTGCATTGCATTAACAACCTCATCAATTCGAAGTAGATAAGTACTAATGTTTTCCTCATCCTTCATTCTTAACTCCTCAAATTTTCCTTTGAGATTTTGCATCTTTGCTTTCTTGACACATTTATCTCCTTCATATATATTTTGCAATTTATCCCACATGTCTTTTGCAGTTTGATAGTGCATAACTTTCATAGACTCTATTCTATGCAAACCTCTTAAAAGTGCATTCATTGCTTTTGAATTGTAATGTTGTAGGAGCTTACCTTCCTTATATGTAGGAGGATTAATTAAGGGATCATATCCAAATTCAACTGCTTCCCAAATTTCATTGCCAAGTGCCATCAGGTAGATCTTCATTCTCATACTCCAATACATATAGTCACTTCCATCAAATACTAGTGTTGAGTTATCTCGAGGACACATTCTTAGAATCCATTGTGTTCTTGTTAGCTTTTCCTTCAAGCTATTAAACTCTTCTGAAGGAACCCACTCTGATACCAATTGAAGAACACAAGCTTATACTAAGAGGGGGGTGAACAATATAAGACCACTTTTTACTTTTCTTTCCAAATCAATATATGCAATGTATAGATAGCAATATCAATAACAGTAATCAAAGCAATGCACAAAACACCACACACAATAGAGACACCACAATTTACGTGGTTCACCCAATGTGGGCTACTCCACGAAGAAAATATTTCACTAAAATTTTCTCGATCAATCTCTTGGGAATCCTTTCCCTATTACAATGTTTATGGACCTCTATCCAAAGGAGACACCAATCCCCTGAATCAAGTTCATGGATCTCTATCCATAGGAGAACTCCTTCTCCTCTGCTCTAGCTGGTGATCCTCTAGAAGACAATTGCCTCCACTACACTAGCTTGTGGATCTCTCTCCACTGAAGACTCTTGTCCCCACTCAGAAGACCTATCTTCACTACCCTAGCTAATGGATCTCTATCCACTAGAGACTACCATCCTCTCTACTCTATCACCTCCAAATCTCTATCTCAAATCTGCACTAAACATAGTCCTTCGGTCTAGCACAAATCTACTCAATCTCTATCTCTGGTCTAGTACAAACCTATCCTCAAATATGCACCAAACTCTACTCTCAAATCTGCACTAAACATAGTCCTTCAGTCTAGCACAAATATATCCTTGATATCTATCTTCAAGCCTTAACTCAAGGCTTGAATCAACTCTGCTGGATCTGCCCCAAACCTTAACTCAAGGTTTTGAACAAATCAATCAACTCTGCTCTCAAGTCTTCTCAAAGACTTATCTCAAATCTGCCTTGCAAGCTTCCACAAAATCTCACACTAATCTATCCACAAGTCCTCTCTAGAACTTGCTCAAATATGCTCAACAAGTCCACTCATAACTTGTCCAAATATGCTCAACAAGTTCACACAGAACTTGTCCAAATCTACTCAACAAGTTCACATAGAACTTGTCCAATCCGCTCAACAAGTCCAAATCTGCTCAACAAGTCCACACAGAACTTGTCCAATCTCATAGAAACATAAAGAGAATTGTTAGAGACTCAATATGTTCTATACTAATCACAATGCTCAATTACTTTCAATCACTCTCTTAGAAACATAAGGAGAATTGTTAGAGACTCAATATGCTTCAATTTTAGCTCAATGCTCAATCACTTTCACAACTCAATTCAGAATATAGAATAGTTTTTTTTATGGAACTTGAACAATCACTTCACACATCCACTTGACTAGGCTCAACCAACTCTACCCAACCAATCACTCAATGAAACACTCCTTTCTCACAAACCCTAGTCCAGGCATGTAAACACCAACTCAAAATATTTCCAACAATGCTCAACAATAAATCTCACATAACAATGATACTCATGATCTTTTCAAACCCTAGTTCAAGTTATTTGCTCAAAAACTCACTTCAACAAAAATGTTTATAGCAATGATAATCAAACCCTAGTTCAAGTTCTTTGCTCAACAAATCACTTCAACAACAATGCTTATAAAGCAATCTTCACATAGCAATGATACTCAAACCCTAATTCAAGTTCTTCATACAACCAATGGTTTCAACAACAATGCTTATCAAACAAGGTTTAACAACAATTCTTTATTTCAGAAAACCTTGAAGCATTCACTCAACACACTCAATAAGGAAACCCTAATCAAGTCCTTTTCACTCCAAACTTATTTTTTAGAAAACCAACCAATCAACTTAACTATGGAAGAATGTGCTCATACCTTTTTCTTGATGATAAGGAGTAGACCTCACAAATCTGCCACAACCATAAAACACTTCTTTGCCAAACTCAAGAAGGTTAGAATACAAAAATATTATTCCAATATTTCCTTAAAGATATTCCTTGGACCAAAATATAATCAATGCCTTATTTCTTCCTCTTTAAACAAATCATACATAACAAAATACTTGGAAACACCTTATCAACTCCAATCTTAGAATAGTGACCAACACCCTAATAAATCAACCACTCTTAAAATAATATCCACCACCATAGGATATTAACCACTTTAATAATATTCACCACTATAGAATATCAACCATTCTTAATAATATTCACCACTATAGAATATTGACCAGACTTAATAATATTCACCACTATAGAATATTAACCAAACACTTTTCACTCCATGCATAAAACCTTTAAGCAAACAATATTAAAAATTTAATTTTGCCAAACCTTATAACTCCCTTGCAACCTTAGAACCAATAATAAACATGCAAAATTAATTTTTAACTTGCCCAACCAACCTCCAAAAATTTTAGAGATTAAACACCTTGTGTACCTTGTATTCCCCACCAAAAGGGGATTCGGCATGACTCGATCCGTCGTCTCCTCTTGCCTAAGCGCTTAGGCGCTTGGGCACTCACCGTGTGGGCTACAAAGGCCCACATGAAGGAAGGATAGATGCCTTCCTCTTATGCCTTCAACACTTCTCCTTTTTCACATGCAAAAAACATGTTTTCATTTCCCTTGGTCGCAATGCTAAATTCTTTGCTTCGCACGTTCATATCTTAGGCATGGTAATTTCATTAAAGTGGTAGGTGCTCCCTTTTATATGCATAATATAACATTCCTCCTCACGTCGACGCTTTTCGAAATTGAATTTCGAATTTCAAATCTAAAACCCACTTTAGGGTTTTAACCTTAATTTAATTAATTTATAATATATTCATTTAATTAATAATTAATTTAAATAAATTTTCAAGTTAAGTAAATTAACTAATAAATTAATTTATAATTAACTTTAAGCTTCCTTAGTATAATAAAATTATTATACTTTATTTTCCAATGGTTTTTATGAAAAACCTTTTATTTTCTCCTTCAATGGTTTTAATGGAAAACCTTTTATTTTCTCCTTCAATGGTTTTAATGGAAAACCTTTTATTTTCTCCTTCAATGGTTTTAATGAAAAACCTTTTTGGTCATGCTTCATAAGACATTATGAAACTTTTTGGAACCAATCAATTGCATTCCTTTTGACATCAATGACAACTTCACGCCTTGACATCAATGACAACTCGATGGACTCAAAATGTCCAACATCTTTTGTCTTTAGAAGGATTAAAGCTACTATTGAGCATAACCTTGTTGTTTTTACTATTGGAAATGGTAGGGATGAAGCTATGGAGAAAGTGGTTGTTGTTAGTTGGAATTTGAATCTAGGAAATTCTACTTTTATATTCACTATTCATAAAATATCCGCTACTAGATGGCATGAACTAGCTAAAGGGTGGGTCATTGTAAACTTTGATGGGGCTTCCAAAGGTAACCTAGGGAGGGCTAGTGAAGGGGATGTTAGAAATTATAATGGTGAGGTCATTTGATCTTATGCTAAATATTATGGTATTCAAACCGACTACCTAGCTAAATCTAATATACTTTTCTTGTGCATTCATTAGGTATTTGAGAGGGGCTTCAGAAGACTTCTTATTCAAAGTGACTCCTTGAACATCATTCAAGATCTATAGGTTCGAAAGACTAATCATTGTTTCATCCTAAATATTATTAAAAATACCTTGAATATTCTAGAAGGTATGTTAGAAGTTAAAATTGAGAATATTTATAGGGAAGGTAACCAAACTGTTGATGTTATGGGCAATTTGGAGGTGGATAGTGGCCGATTTAGAATTTTGGAAAACAATTTCCCTTCGTGGTTAATAACAGTTATTGCTTTGGAAGCATTCGACCTACCTATCTAGTAGGCATCTTTATTGTCTTTCTGCTTGGATGAGATCTCATTTGTGATGCAGTCATCCTCTATTTGGGAGTTCTTTTTTGGAGGACTGGACCTTTTGCTCCATGGTGGTTACCATTCTCAAGGAATATGCTTGGTTTTTTGCCTTCACCCTTGCTCTTTGAGTTTGATTTTTTGTTATCTACATCTTGATGTATTTACTTCCCTTCCAGTCTTATGCAAAAATAGAGTAGGATCGTTGGTGTCTCTAAAATAAAGTTTAATAAAAATTATCCTTTATGCCCTACTGGATGGTGGCCTGGTCATTAGTTTTGGATGGCTATTTTGGTTTAATTTATGTTTATATTAGCCTTGGATGCTAGCCTGTGCTTAATTGGCCTTATCTTTCTCTGCATCCTCTAATGTAAAAGGTTTTGGGACCTTTCAAAACTTTGTTTTTTCACCATTATAATATATATATATATATATATATATATATATATATATATATATATATATATATATATATAAAAAAGGGAGAAGACAAGCATGATAAGCAACCCCTTCATTTTTATTTATTTTGAAACATTTTTATGAGTGGGGTCCATGACCACACACGCTCTCGTTTTATAATAAAATTATAATATATTTTTTAAAGCGAAATGTCCCTTGCAGAGTCACCTTGGTATGAGAGACCACGACAGTGAGTTCTACACCATCAAAGTCACCCAGAAGTCACACCCGACCTTGCCCACACCAACATTATCAATTGGATTTTGGGTACCCAATTCAAATTTTTGGTAGGGTGTAGATTCGAACTTGGGACCTCCCTTGGTGGATTGCCCTCTCCTCTCCAACTCACCTACAAAATCTGGTTAGTAAAATCATTTAAAAGGATTTTTTTTTTTAATTTTGAACAAAATGAGGGAAGATTTTGAAACCTTGACCTATGCCTTTTCTCCTTCTTTAAAAAAAATAGAATACATTAATTTTATATATTTTAAATAAAACATATAATAAATTGGAATGCGGGAGGCTTGATAGTCCAATTCCCCTCATTTTTATTTATTTTTAAGAATTTGGATGAGTTTGGCCCATGGCTACACCCCCTCTCCATTTATAATAAAAGTATAATTATTATTTTTTAAATAAAAATTTAAAAAGGAGGATTTTTTTTTTTTAATTTTGAACAAAATGAGGGGAGGGTTTTGAACCCTTGACCTCTCCATTTCTATCCAAAATACTTAGCCAATTTAACTAAGTTATTTTTAATTTTTTAATAAATCAATTTGTATTTAAACTCTCTTTTTTTGATAGTTTACATGCTTCTTAGAAATATGACCATAACTTTTTTGTTTGGAGTCCTTTTTCAATTATTTTTTTTTCTGTTTTTTTCCATACAAAACCATAATATAAAAATATTAGTAAACTAGAAATTTCAAAATTTTAATATGCCTTTTATTAGTTAAAGTTGTAATAACGTATTGTTTTAGGTATTTTAATATTAAAATGATATTTTTTTATGGAAAAGTAAATTGCTTGTTCTTTGATTTTTTTAGCACTAACTCTTCTTTAATTTCAATTATGGATTTGAATGATATTGCTATATTTAACCCTAAGCATATCCTTGAAGGGATAAACTATGGTATTTGGGAGCCTAGGATGCAGGTGGAGTACCAAGCGAGACAACTATGGAAGATAGTGAGCAAAGAGGAGCAACAATCACAAAACACAAGAGCTCTTGAGCAATGGAATGTATAGAACCAACAAGCAGTTTCTATGTTGTTTAGAGCAGTTAGTGATGACATTTTGGTGCATATTTCTAACTTCTCTTTTGTATATGAAGCATGGGATGAGTTGAAAACCATGTTCATAGGATCTAATATGGGTAGAAAGTTTTCACTTCTTTCTAGATTGTTTAATACAAAAATGTCATATGAAGAATATATTATAATATATTTAACTAGGATGAGGGATATTGTTGGACATTTTGAGTCATTAAGTCAAGTTGTCATTGATGTCAAGGAATGAAGTCATCATTAATGTCAAGGAATTTGTCAAGAAATAAAGTTGTCAAAGTTGTCATTGATATCCAGGAATAAGCCACTGATGATGTCAAAGGTCAAGAGGAACAATGCAGAGGTTAAAGGCAAAAGGGCTTCATAATATTTTTAATATTATGTGGAAGCATAAGTTAAAAGGTTTTTCATAAAAACCCAAGGAAGATTATTGCAAAGCTAAAGGAAGGTTTAATATTTATTTGATAAAATATTTAAATTCAAAGTGAATTTAAATTTTATAAATAAATATTATTTATACCAAGTTGTACAATGAAAGATGGCCTTAATAAAACCAAAGGGTTTTAAAGAATTAATTTATAAAATTTAAATTCAAATGAATTTAAATAATTTATAAATTAATAAGTTCAAAGGGAAATAAAAAGCGTCGACGTCTAATATATTGGAGGAAATTCGAGCGTCGACGTTATGCATGAGGAGGGAAATCAATATATATACCAATGCCTTAGAGGCATTAAAACTTATCCTTTTGCTCAATTAATGAATGCGTGCAATTGTGTTGAATTCATGTGGAATAAGAGAAGTGAATTTTATGTTTTAGCACCAATGAATAAGGTTTAAGGGGAACAACACCAAAGTACCAAGCGCCAACTGGGCAGCGTGGCCTAGTGGCAAGAGGACAATGGTTAGAGTGTTTGGGCGCTAGGAGACCTACGTTCGAAATGTGGTGGCAACATTTTTGGTGGTTGCATTAGTGTTGGAAGCGCCAAAGGAAAGGCGCACATTTTTTGTGCTAGGCAAGGCGGGGAGTCTTTTGGAGCACGTGGTGCTCCTTAGTCCCCAAGCGAGCGCCTAGCTCGCACGATGGTTGGAGCCATGGCTAGGGCGTTGGTTGAGGCTGCGCTATGAGTTCGAATCCCTTCCAAGGCAAGGTAATAAATTTTGATTATTATTTTTGTGTGTTGCCTAAAGTTTGGAGTTAAAAGGGTTGCTTAAAAGGATTGTTTGTTGAAAATTATTTTTGATAAGTTGGAGGAATAAGGTGTTAGGTTTATTTTAATAAAGTGTTTTTGTCACATTGATTTGTTGAAGTATTTAAAAGGATAGAGGGAACTTCTAGCATTGAGTTATTTTGAAAAGAAGAGTGCATTGAATATTATTTTAATTGGGAGATTATAAGGTGTAAGTGGTGTATTATTTTTTGTAAAATGTTGATGAATATTTTCTTAAATATGGAGTGATAAGGTGTATGTGTGTCTTGATATTTACATTGTATTTTGAGGAAGTTTATCATCTAATAATTTCTTTGAGCTTGGAAAAGAAGTGTTTATGGTTGTGGTAGATTTATGAGATTCCTTCATCATCAAGAAAAAGGTATGAGCACATTCTTCCATAGTTAAGTTGATTGGTTGGTTTTCTGGAAAATAAGTTTGGAGTGAAAAGGACTTGATTAGGGTTTCCTATTGAGTGTGTTTGAGTTAATGCTTCAAGGTTTTCTAGAATAGAGAGTTGTTTTATAAGCATTGTTGTTGAGCATTGTTGGAAATATTTTGAGTGAGTGATCATATGCTTGGACTAGGGTTTGTGAGCAAGGGTTGTTTCATTGAGTGTTTGGTTGAGTAGAGTTGGTTGAGCCTAGTCAAGTGGGTGTGTGAAGTGATTGTTCAAGTTCCATAAAACAAATTATTCTATATTATGATTTGAGAAAGTGATTGAGCATTAAGTTGAATTTGAAGCATATTGAGTCTCTAACAATTCTCTTTATGGTTCTATGAGATTGGACAAGTTCTATGTGGACTTGTTGAGCATATTTGAGGTAAGTCTTTGAGGAGACTTGTGGACTGATTTTGTGTGAGATTTTGTGGAAGCTTACAATACAAATTTTGAGCAGATTTGGATAAGTTCTTGAGAGGACTTATTGAGAAGATTGGACAAGTTCTAAAGAGGACTTGTGGATAGAGTTTGGTGTAGATTTGAGGATAGGTTTGTGCCAGATTAGAGATAGATATTGAGTAGAGTTGTACTAGACCGAAGGATTATGTTTAGTGTAGATTTGAGATAGAGCTTTGGAGGTGATAGAGTACAGAGGATAGTAGTCTCCAGTGGATAGAGATCCATTAGCTAGGGTAGTGAGGATAGGTCTTTTGAGTGAGGACAAGAGTCTTCAGTGGAGAGAGATCCACAAGCCTAGTGTAGTGGAGGCAGTAGTCTTCTAGAGGATCACCAACCAGAGTGCAGATTAGGAGAAGGAGTTCTCCTATGGATAGAGATCCATGAACTTGATTTAGGGGATTGGTGTCTCCTTTGGATAGAGGTCCATAAACATTGTAGGGAAAGGATTCCCAAGAGAATTTATTTGAGAAAAATTTATAAGAAATATTTTCTCCGTGGAGTAGCCCGCATTGGGTGAACCATGTAAAATCATGTCTCTCATGTGTGTGATGCTTTGTGTGATGTTTACTACTTTAATATTGTTGATGCTATTATTTGGATTAAAAAGCAAAAAGTTTTATTGTATACTATTCACCCCCTCTAAGTATAAGCACATGTTCTTCAATTGGTATCAGAGAGGGTCTCTCCATGAAAAGACTAACAACTTGGAGAAGGATCCATCAGTAGCACACATGACTTCAGAAAATGAAGAAGAGACTATGTTTGACATAAAAGAGGAATTCTTTGCTACTCTCAGAAAGTTGGAAAGACTTAGAGAGAAGAATTCAAGCTTGAAGGAACAAGTTCAAGAAGATGAAGAAGCAAGGATGGAACTTTTACAAAATCTCATAGAACTCAAGATTAGGGTGGAAGAAGGAAAGAAAATTGAGCAGGACATGACAGATCTATTGAGAGCCAGGGAAACAGAATGTGAAATATTGGAAGCAAAAATTGTCCACCTAAGGAATGAAGTTGAAAGGACCAAGGTACTACAAAATGTAGAATATGAGAAACAGAAAGAGGAATCAAGTCTTCAAAAGGCAGAAACCTCAAACAAGGATAAGCAAGCAAAGGAAGAAAGCAAAGGAGAACCCTAGATAAGAGTTAATCACAAGAGGAAGATTACTTCACCACAAACTTCAAGACATCCAAACAGGTTACATAATTTCTTCCATGGTCATTGCTTTTCTTGTAATAAATATGGTCATAGAGTTGTACACTATTTTCATCATGCAAGAAACAATGTCAATAGAAATTTCAATTCCTTTGCACCTCTTATGGATGATGATATTATATGTTACAAATGCAATAATTTTGGGCACAAGGCTAGATGGTGTAAAATGATACCTCCTGAGTCTAGAAAAATAATTTCAACAACTAGGAAAGATGAAAGGAAAAATGTTAAGGCTAGGTCAATGTTAGTTCAAACCGCCCTTCATGCTCAAGATAAAGAGGAACAATGGTATCTTGATAGTGGTTTCTCTAGTCACATGATAGGAGATAAAGACAAATTCATTGTACTAAGAGAAACCAATAGAGGATCAGTAAGTTTTGGTGATAATGGATCAACAAGGATTGGTGGAAGAGGAACTCTAAGTTTAGATAATGGGAAAACAAAAATAGAAAATGTGTTGTATGTTAAAGGGTTAAAACACAATCTATTAAGTATAAGTCAACTTTGTGATCAAGGGTACATGGTTACTTTCCATCCAGATAGATGTGAGATAAGAAAATCAAAAACTGGAAAAATCATTGCCAATGCAAGAAGAACCCCAAACAACTTATACATGCTCAATGAGATCAAAGGGGAAAAGTGCTTTCTATCACAAGAATATGAGAGTTGGTTATGGCATAGAATATTGGGTCATTTAAATTTTGACAACATAGTCAACATAAGCAATAAACAAGCGGTCAAAGATTTACCCAAAATAAGAAGACCTCAAAACACAATCTGTGCACCCTATCAACATGGAAAGCAAACTAGGACAACATTTAAATCAAAAGGATATATGTCATCTGAGCCATTGAGTCTAATACATACTGATCTATGTGGTCCTACCAGAACACAAAGTATTCAAGGTGAGAGCTACTTTATACTATTTATAGATGATTATTCCAGAATGGTTTGGGTAGCCTTCCTAAAAGAGAAGTCAGAGGCTTTTGAAAAATTCAAAGCATTTAAGGAATTGGTTGAAAATGAAACTAGAAAAAGGATTAAGTGTCTGAGATCTGATAGAGGAGGAGAATTTACTTCAAATGAATTTGTAGAGTTTTATGAACAACATGGGATCAAGAGAGAGTACTCAACAGCAAGAACTCCTCAACAAAATGGGGTAGTTGAAAGGAAAAATAGGACAGTTGAAAATATGGCTAGAGCTATGTTAAATGAATCTAAGCTATCAGATGGTTTTTGGAGAGAAGCTATAAACACAGTAGTATACATAATCACTAGGGCTCAAATGAGGGTAAATCATCACAAGACTCCATATGAGCTTTGGAAAGGAAGACCTGCCACTATAAAACACTTCAGAATTTTTGGAAGCAAATGTTACATAAGATGGGAAGATCAAAACTTAGGCAAGTTTGATCCAAGATGTGATGAGGGAATTTTTCTTGGTTATTCCACAAGGAGTAAAGCCTACAGATGCTTCAACAAAATAACATGCACTATGGTGGAAAGTATAAATGTAACAATTGATGAGAAGATAGATTCAAGAGAACCAATTCAAAAAATTGTGTATCAAGAAGATGGATGTTGTCAAGAAGAATTTTGTGAGGAATCAGATAAAGAAGAAGAAGAAACACAAAGACTTCTTCCCAAAACTCCATCCAGGTATGTACAGAAGCATCATCCAAAAGAGCAAATCATTGAGAATCCAGATGAAAGACAGACAAGGAGAAGAATAATAAAACCATCTCAACAAGCAAATTTTTCTTTACTATCTAAGATTGAGCCAAAAGACTTCACTCAAGCAAGTGAGGATAAATTTTGGATTAAGGCAATGGATGAGGAATTAGATCAGATAGAGAAAAGCAAAACTTGGGAACTTGTTCCATGACCAAAGGACAAAAATGTGATCGACACAAAATGGGTATTCAGAAACAAGTTAAATGAATATGGACAGGTGGTCAGGAATAAAGCAAGGTTAGTATGCAAAGGTTATGCACAGGTAGAAGGAATTGACTTTGATGAGACATTTGCTCCAGTTGCATGACTTGAAGCTATAAGGATGTTTTTAGCCTTCTCAAGTTTCAAAAATTTCAAGGTATATCAGATGGACGTCAAGTCAGCATTTCTAAATGGTGTTCTAGAAGAAGAAGTTTATATTGAACAACCAGAGGGATTCATATTAGCAGATAAACCAGATCATGTATGCAGATTGAAAAAGGCATTGTATGGTCTAAAGCAGGCTCTGAGAGCATGGTACTCAAGATTGGATAAGTATCTTCAGGAACAGGGATTCAGAAAAGGAATAGCAGATAGTAATTTATATATAAAAAATGAAGGGAGTGATCTACTAATAGTGGTTGTTTATGTTGATGACATCATTTTTGGGGGAAACAATGATAAGATGTGTAAAGAATTTTCTAAGAACATGCAAAATGAATTTGAGATGTCTATGCTTGGTGAATTGTCCTTCTTTCTTGGACTTCAGATTTCACAATCAGAAAGAGGGGTGTTTCTCTCACAAGCCAAGTATATAAAAGAAATGTTAAAGAAATTCAGGTTAGAATATTGTAAACTGGTAAGTACCTCCATGGTCACAGGATGCAAGTTGAGTAAGGATGATGAATCTCCAGAGGTAGATCAAAGATTATACAGATCTATGATTGGTAGCTTATTGTATGTTATAGCTACAAGACCAGACATAGTACAGTCAGTGGGATTAGTGGCAAGGTTTTAGGCAACACCTAAGGAAACACATGTGGTAGTAGTAAAAAGAATTTTTAGGTATCTAAAAGGGACTATGGATTTTGGGCTTTGGTATCCCAAAAGTGATAGTTTCACACTAACAACTTATACAGATGTAGATTGGGCCGACAACATTGATGACAAAAAAACACAAGTGGAGGAGCATTCTTTCTTGGAGATTGTTTAGTCTCTTGGCTAAGTAAGAAGCAAGTTTCAGTATCCTTATCTACAGTAGAAGTAGAATACATTGTAGCAGTAGCCAGTTGTACACAAGTGTTATGGATGAAGAGAACTCTAGAAGACTTCAAGATAAAGCATGACCATCCTATTCCCATACTATGTGATAATACAAGTGCTATAAGTATCTCAAAAAATCTAGTGATGCACTCCAGGACAAAGCACATTCCAATTAAGTACCACTTTCTGAGAGAACAGGTGACAGATAAACAAGTCAGGTTGGAATATATTACTACAAAGGAACAAATAGCAGATATTTTCACCAAGTCACTTTCAAAGGAAACCTTTGAGTATCTTCGAGGAAAACTGGGAGTAAGACTCCCACCCCAGAATTAACCACCTCAAGAGAAGGTGGGGGAGGGGCTAAGCTAAGAGGCTCATTCTTAGCCCCGAGCCCCAAAGGTGACCCTTTGCCATTGATGTCAAAGGGGGAGAGATTTGAGTAAGGGGGAGAGATTTGGTATTTGAGTAAAAAGGAGAAAGCATTGAGCCAGGGGGAGCAATGTCCCAGGGGAGCAGAACAAAGAAAAAGCCAAGTTTTTAGTAAAAAGAATTTGGGTTGCCATCAATGACAAAGGGGGAGATTGTTGGACATTTTGAGTCATTAAGTCAAGTTGTCATTGATGTCAAGGAATGAAGTCATCATTAATGTCAAGGAATTTGTCAAGAAATAAAGTTGTCAAAGTTGTCATTGATATCCAGGAATAAGCCACCGATGATGTCAAAGGTCAAGAGGAACAATGCAGAGGTTAAAGGAAAAGGGCTTCATAATATTTTTAATATTATGTGGAAGCATAAGTTAAAAGGTTTTTCATAAAAACCCAAGGAAGATTATTGCAAAGCTAAAGGAAGGTTTAATATTTATTTGATAAAATATTTAAATTCAAAGTGAATTTAAATTTTATAAATAAATATTATTTATACCAAGTTGTACAATGAAAGATGGCCTTAATAAAACCAAAGGGTTTTAAAGAATTAATTTATAAAATTTAAATTCAAATGAATTTAAATAATTTATAAATTAATAAGTTCAAAGGGAAATAAAAAGCGTCGACGTCTAATATATTGGAGGAAATTCGAGCGTCGACGTTATGCATGAAGAAGGGAAATCAATATATATACCAATGCCTTAGAGGCATTAAAACTTATCCTTTTGCTCGATTAATGAATGCGTGCAATTGTGTTGAATTCGTGTGGAATAAGAGAAGCGACTTTTGTGTTTTAGCGCCAACGAATAAGGTTTAAGGGGAACAGCACCAAAGTACCAAGCGCCAACTGGGCAGCGTGGCCTAGTGGCAAGAGGACAATGGTTAGAGTGTTTGGGCACTAGGAGACCTACGTTCAAAATATGATGACAACATTTTTGGTGGTTGCATTAGTGTTGGAAGCGCCAAAGGAAAGGTGCACATTTTTTGTGCTAGGCAAGGTGGGGAGTCTTTTGGAGCACGTGGTGCTCTTTACTCCCCAAGCGAGCGCCTAGCTCGCACGGTGGTTGGAGCCGTAGCTAGGGCGTTGGTTGAGGCTGCGTTGTGAGTTTGAATCCCTTCCAAGGCAAGGTAATAAATTTTGATTATTATTTTTGTGTGTTGCCTAAAGTTTGGAGTTAAAAGGGTTGCTTAAAAGGATTGTTTGTTGAAAATTATTTTTGATAAGTTGGAGGAATAAGGTGTTAGGTTTATTTTAATAAAGTGTTTTTGTCACATTGATTTGTTGAAGTTTTTAAAAGGATAGAGGGAACTTCTAGCATTGAGTTATTTTGAAAAGAAGAGTGCATTGAATATTATTTTAATTGGGATATTATAAGGTGTAAGTGGTGTATTATTTTTTGTAAATGTTGATGAATATTTTCTTAAAGATGGAGTGATAAGGTGTATGTGTGTCTTGATATTTACATTGTATTTTGAGGAAGTTTATCATCTAATAATTTCTTTGAGCTTGGCAAAGAAGTGTTTATGGTTGTGGTAGATTTATGAGATTCCTTCATCATCAAGAAAAAGGTATGAGCACATTCTTCCATAGTTAAGTTGATTGGTTGGTTTTCTGAAAAATAAGTTTGGAGTGAAAAGGACTTGATTAGGGTTTCCTATTGAGTGTGTTTGAGTTAATGCTTCAAGGTTTTCTGGAATAAAGAGTTGTTAAAATTTTGTTTTATAAGCATTGTTGTTGAGCATTGGTTAAAAAAAAATTGTTGTTGAGCATTGTTGGAAATATTTTGAGTGAGTGATCATATGCTTGGACTAGGGTTTGTGAGCAAGGGTTGTTTCATTGAGTGTTTGGTTGAGTAGAGTTGGTTGAGCCTAGTCAAGTGGGTGTGTGAAGTGATTGTTCAAGTTCCATAAAACAAATTATTCTATATTCTGATTTGAGAAAGTGATTGAGCATTAAGTTGAATTTGAAGCATATTGAGTCTCTAACAATTCTCTTTATGGTTCTATGAGATTGGACAAGTTCTATGTGGACTTGTTGAGAAGATTTGAGGTAAGTCTTTGAGGAGACTTGTGGACTGATTTTGTGTGAGCTTTTGTGGAAGCTTACAATACAGATTTGAAGTAGATTTGGATAAGTTCTTGAGAGGAATTATTGAGAATATTGGACAAGTTCTAGAGAGGACTTATGGATAGAGTTTGGTGTAGATTTGAGGATAGGTTTGTGCTAGATCAGAGATAGAGATTGAGCAGAGTTGTACTAGACCGAAGGACTGTGTTTAGTGCAGATTTGAGATAGAGCTTTGGAGGTGATAGAGTACAGAGGACAGTAGTCTCCAGTGGATAGAGATCCATTAGCCAAGGTAGTGAGGATAGGTCTTCTGAGTGAGGACAAGAGTCTTCGATGGAGAGAGATCCACAAGCTAGTGCAGTGGAGGTAGTAGTCTTCTAGAGGATCACCAAATAGAGAAATTAGGAGAAGGAGTTCTCCTGTGGATAGAGATCCACGAACTTGATTTAGGGGATTGGTGTCTCCTTTGGATAGAGGTCCATAAACATTGTAGGGAAAGGATTCCCAAGAGAATTTATTTGAGAAAAATTTATAAGAAATATTTTCTCCGTGGAGTAGCCCGCATTGGGTGAACCACGTAAAATCATGTCTCTCATGTGTGTGATGCTTTGTGTGATGTTTACTACTTTAATATTTTTGATGCTATTATTTGGATTAAAAAGCAAAAAGTTTTATTGTATATTGTTCACCCCCCCTCTCAGTATAAGCACATGTTATTAAAATATTAGAACACAACTACTCTCATGTGGTTGTGAATGGGTAAATGAAAAGCTCTTGTGTTTCATTGTACTTAGAAACCTAACCAAAAAGTTCAAAGACTTTGTAAATATCCTCAACACAAGGTTTGACCAAGAGGACAACCTTCCTTCACTAGTGGAGCTCTCCAACCTACTTGTGCAACATGAAGAAACTATCAAGCTACAAGAAGGTATAAAGGTAAACCAAGGTAAAGATCCTAACTCTACCTCTATAGCTTTGAATGTTCAAAAATATGGCAAGCCTAGAAAGTGGAATAAAGGTAAGAACTTCAAAAATAAGAATAATGCTAGTTCTTCAAAACCTAAGTTTGAAAAGAAAACAAAAAGTAACAATCCTAAGTTCAATGGTAATTGTAAATTTTGTGGTATTTTTGGCCACAAGGAGAATGATTGTTACAAGAAGAAGAATGCTTCCAAAAACACAAAAGGCAAGAAAGGAGGTAAACAATTTCATAACAAAAATAATAATGTTGCTATGGTTCTTGCATTAACTTCTAGTTATGATAAAATAGATTCTAACTCATGGATTATTGATTTAGGATGCACTAATCATATGACTAACTCTAAGTATTTATTTACTTATTTAAACTTAGAGTATAATGATGTAGTTACAATTGGTGATAATTCCCAAATAATAGTAGAGGGAATTGGAAATGTAAAGATTGGTAGGGAAACCTACAATGATGTTTTATTTGTGCCTAATCTTGCAACTAACCTACTTTTTATTAGGAAATTGGATTCTCAAGGAAGAAGCATTCAATTTTGTGATGATAGGTGCATCATCAAGAATAATGTGGGAGAAATTGTTGGAGAAGGTGTGCTTTCCAACAACTTGTATGTATTCTCTCCACATCAAATTTTAGGTAAACATTGCCTTGCCATGTATGTTGATAATAATTCTAAGCTATGGCACAATAGATTAGGACATATTAACTTTAGAAGCATGATTGATATGTATAATAAGGAAATGGTAATTGGACTTCCTAATATTAATGTTGATGGTGGACTTTGTGAAGCATGTATTTTATCCAAACAACCTAGAACTAAGTTTGGTGAAGCTTCCTTTAGATCATCACATAAATTGGAATTAGTCCATTCTGATCTTATGGGTCCCTTTCAAGTTGAATATTTGAATGGTAGCTTATATTCCTTAACATTTATTGATGATTTTTCAAGATACACTTGGATATATTTTCTTAAAAATAAATCTCAAGTATTTGAAAATTTTAAGTATTTCAAAGCTCTTGTTGAAAAAGAGGCCTCTTCCTCCATTAAAGTCTTAAGGACTGATAATGGAGGAGAGTATGTGAGCAATGAGTTCAACTCATTTTGTCTTGAAATGGGTATTTCAAGATAATTCACTTGCCCTTATTCACCCCAACAAAATGGGGTTGTTGAAAGGAAAAATAGGTCCATTGCAAATATGGCAAGGACATTCCTTCAAAGTTTACCTAACTTTTTATGGGTTGAATGTTGTTTTACTTTTATTTATTTTCTTAATAGGTGTGCCACTAAAGCATTGAATGGAATAACTCCATATGAGGCTTGGTTTCAAAGGAAACCATCCATTAAGCATTTGAAAGTGATTGGTTGTATTGCTTATGCACATTTTAATAATTCTAATGACATTAGAAAGTTAGATGATAGATATTTGAAATGTGTGATGGTAGGTTATGATAATCAATCCAAAGGATATAGATTATATAACCCTAATAGTAGAATTATCTTTGTAAATAGAGATGTTACTTTTGATGAATCTACTTTGTATAAATCTAGTTCTTTTAACATTAATGAAAATTATCCTTTAGAAAACCAAACCAAGAAACCAAAATGGTATGAGGAAACAATAAAAGACTCTCCATTTAGTGAAATGTATAAGTATAGAACTAGAAGCCAAAATTCAAGTGTCACTTTGATGGCTAAAATTCAAAATTTGAATGAACCTCAAACTTATAACCAAGCAAAGAATGATCAAAATTAGATCAAAGCCATGCAACAAGAGTACAACTCACTTATTAAAAATGACACTTGGAAATTAGTCCCAAGGCCTTCTAAAAGAAATGTGATAGGTTGTAAATGGGTATTTAGACTTAAGCTAAATTCTTTAGGTGAAATAGACAAACATAAGGCTAGGTTAGTAGCAAAAGGATTCTCACAAAAGTATGGTGTAGATTATGAGGAGACTTTTGCTCCTATTGCTAAAATACCTACAATTAGGTTAATTATTGCATTAGCTACCATTTTTAATTGGAAAATCTATCAATTAGATGTAAAGAGTGCATTTCTCAATGGCAACTTAGATGTAGAAATTTACATGGAGCAACCACAAGGTTTTGAAAACATAGAAAAGCCTAACTATGTTTGTAGATTAAAGAAATATTTATATGGTCTTAAACAAGCTCCAAGAGCTTGGTATGAAAAGGTTTCAAGTTATTTTTCTTCAATTGGTTTTAATAAGTGTTATTTTGATCTGGATTTGTATATATCTAGGAAAAATAATAGTATTACTATCATTGTTTTGTATGTAGATGATTTACTTGTTACAAGAAACAATGAATGTATGATTGAAATATATAAGAAACAATTGTTAAGTAGATTTGAAATGATTGATATGGGTTTATTGCATTACTATTTAGGTTTGCAAATTTACCAATAGTCACATAAAATTTTGATTTCACAATCTAAGTATATTCTAGAAATCTTGCAAAAGTTTGATATGGCAAATTGTAAATGTGTTTCTACTCCTATGGTTTCTAGCAAATTTGAGATTACTAAAGATTCTAAACTTGTTGATGAAACTCAATATAGGTAATTGATTGGTAGCTTACTATATCTAACTATATCTAGGCCTGATATAGCTTATGTTGTTAATGTTATGGCTAGATTTATGCATAAGCCCTATGATGTTCATCTTAATGTTGTTCATAGAATACTTAAATATCTAAGTGGAACAACAAACTTAGCCTTAGAATATTTAAGTAATTCTCATGTAAACTTGTTTGGATATTGTGATAGTGACTATGCTATGGATAATGTTGAAAGAAAATCCACAAGTGGATATTGTTTCTCCTTGGGATCAGGTGTGATCTCTTGGTGTAGTAAGAAACAACCAACCATAGCACTCTCCTCAACTGAGGTTGAGTATAGAAGTGCTACCTTAGCATGTCAAGAAGCTATTTGGCTTCAAATACTACTTAGTGAGATTGGTTTTAATAACAATAAATTCATCACTTTATTTTTTGATAATCAATCTTCAATAGCATTAGCTAAAAATCTTGTTTTGCACCAAAGGACAAAACATATTGAGATCCAAGCACACTTTATTAGGGAGAAGGTTTTAGATGGAACAATTAAACTAATTTATTGCCCAACTAATAAAAATATTTATGATATTTTCACAAAACCATTAGTAGAATCTAAATTTTCTTACTTTAGAAATAAACTAGGCTTAAAAGAATTGCCCTCAAGGGGGAGTAATGCATAAATATTATGTGATGTCAATTATTTTAAGTGTTTTTTTTAATTATTTTAAGGTTTTGTGAAATGTAGGCCACTTATTTATATGTATACCACTTGTTTATCCATGTTGATGGAATATGTACGCCACTTGTTTATCCATGTTGATGGATGTTATTTTTTCCATGTTGATGGAATATGTATACCACTTGTTTATCCATGATTGATGGATGTTATTTTTTCCATGTTGATGGAATATGTATGCCACTTGTTTATCCATGTTGATGGATGTTATTTTTTCCATGTTGATGGAATATGTATGCCACTTGTTTATCCATGTTTATGGATGTTATTTTTTCCATGTTGATGGAATATGTATGCCACTTGTTTATCCATGTTGATGGATGTTATTTTTTCTATGTTTATGGAATATGTATGCCACTTGTTTATCCATGTTTATGGATGTTATTTTTCCATGTCAATGGAATATGTATGCCACTTGTTTATCCATTATTGATGGATGTTGCTTTTCTATGTTGATGGATGTTATTTTTCCATGTTGATGGAATATGAATGCCACTTGTTTATCCATGTTGATGGATGTTATTTTTCCATGTTGATGAAATATGTATATCACTTATTTTTGTTTTCCATGTTGATGGAAACCTTATTTACATGCCATATTTTATATTACTGAATCTATGTCATGTTTATTTTGTAGATCCATGTTGATGGATGGTGCCTTACCTCTTGCCACACAACTTGGAGTCTCTATGCCATTGTTGAAGATGTCTTTTCCAAATAGTTTACTCCTTGGTGGATTGGTTCTTGGGAACCTCATATTTTGTAATATTGTACTATAACCCCAAAATTAGATTAAGGGGGAGTGTTGGAACATATAATCCAATTTTAGGATTATTATTGTAAATTCACCTAAGTATAAAGGTGAATAAAATATTAGGTATCTAGGTATCTAGGCTTTAGGATAAATAAATTAAATAGGTACTTAAATTATATTAAATAATATTACCTAGGTTAAATATTATATACTAAGGTATATGATTAAATAAATATATACCTATATTTATTTTATCATACACCTTAGTTTATTTAATCCTATATTTATCCTAAATTAAATAAATACCTAATATATTCTAACTTGAGTCAACAAGAAGGTAACAATGACTTGGAATGATATTTGAGTGTGTTGGCATGTGACGGGCACATCATGGCATGTGGTATATGTGTGGAGGCATGTGGTATTAGAGTGGTGGCACCCACATTGGATTGCATGAGGACATGTGTACTCATGCATTGTGGTGGCATGGTAGTGGAAGTGCATGAGACACTTATCTCATGCACTTCACATAGTGGAGAATTTTCTCCACATCTATTTTAAAATGGATGGAAAACTTAAATTATATATTTGAGGTTATTCCAATGTTGGAGGTCAATGGTGAAATTCTTGCTTGATGTTGCATGCTATAACACTTGAGTTGTACATTGTTGACTTGAGATAATAAAATATTGGAGCTACTATTTTTGTCGTGATTTTTTCTTTCATACGATTTTCCATGTAATCTCGATGTCAATATTGTGGTTTGGCTATTTCCAATGTTATTTCATTTTAATTTTATAATTTTTTATATTACATGCATGTATATTGTTATTTATATAATTTACTAACTTTTTTATTAAATTTGTGATTAAATCTATTGCAATTTGAAGAATTTGATCTACTTTTAATCCCTTCATTTTTCTTCTAATGTTGTATGCTTATGATCAATACTTTTGTTATCTTCTCTTATGTGTAGTGCTCTCAACAGTGTCCACTATTTGGATGCACAATTTTTTGTCTAGATGGTTTACCCTATTGTTATTCTAATGTCATTCAAATGAATCTACACTTCCTTTATGTGTAGGTTGAATGGCCTATCATTCTACACATTCTCTTTCATTCTATTCACTGATCAAATAGATCTTGTTCTATTGGTTAATCGAATAGTCTACCTTCTATTCATGGGTCTAATTACTCTTTCTTTTATATGTTGGATAAATGGCACTTCTTACCTTGTGACTTATCTATGTTGTTTGAATGGCCTTTCCTTGTTTTCTTAACACTATTGCACTCTTGTTGCTTTAACACTTATGCTTAGTCGTATAGCTTGTTTTTGTTCTCTTCTTATCTTCTAAATTTCTTAGTCATTTCTCTTTTATATACTACGCCAAAAAATCCTTTTAAGGGTGGCTGAAAGATGATAGTTTTTTACGATTGTAAAAAACTACCCTAATAGATCCTAAGAGGGCAGTTTAAAACCATCCTTAAAACTTGACACCAAAAAAGGTATTTTAGGGTGGCTAAAGACTGGTTTTTTATAGTAGTTTAAAATCAACCTTAAAACATAGCCAAAAAATCCTTTTAAGTGCAGCTAAAATACCCTAAGAGGGTAGTTTAAAATCACCCTTAAAACACTACACCAAAAAATCCTTTTACAATGGTTTATAACCACCCTAATAGACCCTACGAGGGTGGTTTAAAACTACCCTTAAAAATCAGCCTTATATATATATATATATATATATATATATATATATATATATATATATATATATATATATATATATATATATATATATGTATATATGATTCATGGACCTTTTGGTGCACAAAACTTTTGGTTGCCTTAACCCTATCAAGCTCTTTGTTCTAAGCTTCCCATGACCTCAACCTTTTTTAAACTAGGAATGCTTGACACTCCATAGACCTTTTTAATTTAAATAGAGGGGCTTGAGAGGTGAGAGTGATTATCCTTTCTCAACCTTAGGGGAGAGGCAAGAGTGATTATTCTTCTTTCTTGACCTCTTGAAAAGGTTGGGATGAATGGGATCTCATAAAGAAGTACTCATTCCTTTGGAAATTTCAATATCAAGGAAAATTTTTACCCATTAGAGAGTTCAAGTGGCATAAGGCTTGGGAGTGTTGAGGCAGCAAGAAGCGAGTTGCAAGTAAGATTTAGGGTTTTTAATTTTTTTTGTAAAATATATGAAAGACTTGATTTTATGGTCAAAATTGTGTAATATTTAGGATTTTTTGAATTTTCACCTGGTCAATAGTTAAGTCTTTGTTAGCATCCATATAATCAATGTCTATTTAGATAACATCTAGAGAGAGTTTTGCTACTGCATATCTAGATACAACTTATTTAACATCTAAAATATTCTTATATCCCCACCTACATTGGTGAAAGCCTACATAATTCAATCCAAATTAACATAAATTAAAAAGGGTGCACATTTAGAGTAGCAAATGCATATTAAATCTACTAAAGAAAAATATACTTTTACCTCTACCAAATAATTTTTCTTTCATGGAATACATTGGATTTTTCTCATAAATTTAATGCATCTAATATTATTTCACCCAATGGTGTTGCAATGGACATCATAACAAGGCTAAATTTCTTTCCAGTTCCATAGGCCACAGTTTTAAACTTTCATGATTCATAAATATGCTTAAATAAGGGGTCTTCCATATTTTCTAAGGTTTTCCTATTTAGATTCTTTTTGTAGGTAATTAAATTACTGCTTGTAGGAAACATAACCATTCCTCAAATTTGAGGAAATGATATGAATTCATTTAATATTCTAGCAAATAAATTAACATATTTTTACCCACTTGTAGTTATTGTGGCTACTAATTTGCAGGGAGAAGTTGCATCCCCTCATTTCTACTAAGTTGTAGGTTTAAGTTAATATTACAACTCACATATGGAATGCTCAATATAGAGGACCTTAAATATGGAAACAAAAACCATAGGTATGGAAGAAAAAGGCACATTACATGTCTAAAAAGTATGTTTATGTTGTGACTTTCTATAAATATTTCAATAACATTTGTGATAATATTTAGAATTGCAGGTAAATTTCATAGAAAAACTTGCTTATATATTAATTTCACCAATGATTAAAAAAAAAATTAACTAATGAGATATGTATCATTTTTTAAGACTAGAATTCAAGTTGATCATCTTACTCTATTTTTAACTCTCTAGCTTGTCTACTCAAACTACAGTATAAATACATTCAAAGCATGAATTTCAACCTCTTTTATTTTAATGATTGAAGATCCAAATATTTACCTAAATAATAACTATAGTATTATGTTAACCAAACTTGTAGCTAGTTCTCATTGGAATTCATTATAACATAGCTATAAAAGGTGAAATAACCATAGAAAAATTGATCTATATTTATCAGTAATACATGTGAGAAAGATGGGCTTTGATTTTAACATTTATAAGAGATTCGTGGATCTCGATTTTGAGTTGGTGAGTTGCAAACCTCATACTAATGTGCCCACTCATTAAGTTTTGATGGTCTAGAATGGCTTGCAAGTTGCATGCTAGTCACTTTTATTTTCTAAAGGATAAAAGTATATATGTCAATGCCAATATAATTCACATTATATTCACCTTTAAAATCCATTAATATAAATATTTCATGTTTCTAGAATAAAGTATTAGAGCTGATATAAGTTCTAACCATACGAATATGCCAACCTTACAAACATAGTGATACTACTAGTGATCCTATCCTACCCACAGTTGATATAGACCCAAATAAAATAAAATTATTTGTAACCATTAAACTATTTAGAATTTGATCTTGGCTTCATAAGAGATGCAAATATTGTCCCACAACAACTGCCACTTGATCATGTTGCAATTCAAAATAGCTAGTCTTACTATGGGAAGTGGCCTTAAATTAGGATCCAATCGTATAATCCCTAAGTAAGGGATAATAGAGGAGTTGGAAATCTTATCAAGTCAACCAATTTTGAAAGGGAATCTCCAAATGCCTACTTATGAAAATGTTTTACGTCTTTAGGCCCAAAATTTGTATCTATTACTTGTTAAAAAATAAAAATAACACGTTAATTTTGTTAAATGTGATGATATCAATTGGATAGGCATACCACAACAAAATTAGATAGCCACCTATGTAGAAAGAGCTTCCAACACCTTTTAATGGAAATATATGATATTGGAAGGGTTATTAAGAAGATAAAAATAATTGTAACTGAGTAAAATTTATGCTTACAAGGCGATCCCAATTTGAATAGGACAATCCCACCATGATGTTTTGACCTTTAAAATCAACAAAATTCTTCTCTTCTTCCATCTATAATGGGAAATAGTTCCAAGTTGGGGTAATATTATTGTATCATATGGATCAATGTTAAAACATTAGGATAAACTATATTTTCAACCTCAGTAGTCTTTGTATGGTCAGATTGGGTGTCAAATAGTGTGTATATGTTGGATGTGTCTCATTCTTTGTTGGAAAAGAATTGTACGATAGGCACTATAGTGCAAAATACGATGGGTAGGGGGGGTCCGGGGGGGCCAAAGGCCCCCAAGGACCCCCGGATACGGTAAATGTGCTTACGTAATAGGCGACGGCTCGAGGTGCATAGGGAGGTGCCCTCGGATACGATGAAAGCGATCGAAGCCAGCAAAGCCGACACCAAAATTTTTCACCTACTTTTATCGCTACTTTTCACCTACTTTTATCGCTACTTTTGGAGCAAACCCCGAGATTCCCACGGTTGGTGGGTGGTTAGTTAGTGTGGGTGGTTTAGCCCATGGTGTTGTATCCACGATACCCTAATACCACTTGGTGGTTTAGGGTTGTAAGAGTTTCCTTATATAATTATTGTAATGTCCTGTTTTAAAGACAAGAGAGAGAATAATATATCAAGGAGGATAGACTCTTGTTTCCTGGACTAGCCCAAATTGGGTGAACCAGGGTAAATCTTGTGTGTCATATGTGCATTGAATGGTGTTATTATTTCCTTAGTTACTTTTCTGCTTTATTTCTAGAATATATTTTTGTAAATTCTCTTCATTTGGTATCAGAGCCAAGTTATTAGCCATAGGGGGATGCCTTTATTGCTAGGGTTTAAATCCATTTGAAGAAGACCTAGGGTTTCTAGGAGTGAAAGAAAACCTATTCTAGAGTGGGAGTTACGCAGAAGGAGTTTGAAGAAAAAAATGTTAGGAAATCATTCAAGGATAGAGATCGAGAAATTTGATGGCAAAAGTTTTGAGCTATGGAAGTTAAATATTGAATATATGCTGGTGGACAGAGATTAGTGGGCTGCTATTTCAGAAACAACACAACCTACGAGTACTTCCGATGAAGATTGGGAGAAGATGAATCGAAAAGCAAGGAATCTGATTCGATTGTCTTGTAGATTCGGTGCTCATCAATGTTTCGGGAGAAGCTACAACAAAGGATCTCTAGGAGAGGTTAGGGGATTTGTATCAATCAAAGTCCCTAGTGAACAAATTATTCCTCAGAAAGAAACTGTACAATATTAGGATGCATGACGGGGATTCGGTTGTAGATCATCTGAATGCATTCAATATAGTGGTAAGTCAACTAACATCTGTAGAAATTAAGTTGAGTGAGGAAGATAAATTCATTACTTTGTTATGCTCTTTACCTGATTCATGGGATAACTTAGTAGTAGCAATTGGTAGTACAACTTCATCCACATTGAAGTTTGAAGATATAGTGGCATCTCTATTATCTGAGGATATGAGGAGAAAAGCCATGGAGGGCACATCTAAGGAATCCCTAACAGTGAGAGGATGTGCCAAGGAGAAGGACAAATCTAGATATGGTGATAGGTCTAAGTCTAAAGGTAGATCCAAGTCTCGGGGGAAGTTTGAGAGAAAATGCTGGAATTATGGCAAGCCTGGTCATTTGAAGAAGGATTGCAGATCAAAGAAAGCTAAGTCTGGAAAAAATTCTGATGAATCGACTTCCACAGAGATGAATAAATTCATTGATGAAGCAGGGGATGTATATCTGGCATCCTGCTCATCGTGCTCCACACGATCAGATAAAAATGATTGGTTGATTGATACTGGTGCCTCTTTTCATATGACTCCTCATAGAGGGTGGTTCAGTGAATATGAAAGATATGATGGAGGGGAGGTACTGTTGGGAGATGATTCACCACTCAGAATCATGGGTCGTGGAAGAGTGAAAATTTTGTTGTAGGATGGTAGGGTTAAGACCCTACCAGGTGTGATGCATATTTTGGGACTTGCTAGAAATTTGATTTCGGTAAGCAAAATGGTTGATGTAGCAGTGAATGTCAATTTTGGTAGGGATTCATGCAAAATGGTTCGTGGATCAATGGTTTTGGCAAGGGGATTTTGGATAGGAACATTGTATAAGCTATTGGGAAGTACTATGACAAATGAGTGCAATAGCTCAACTGTTCCTAAGGTTGATTCTGATAAAAGCTCAACACTCTGGCATTAAAGGATGGGACATATTGGAGAAAAGGGATTGCGTACCCTATACATAAAAGGTATGGTTCATGGTATCCCTAATTACTCAATGTCTTTCGAGTTCTGTGAACATTGTATTTATGGTAAACAAAATCGGGTTAGTTTTCCATCTGGTGCCACAAGATCTAGTGGGGTACTAGATTTGATCCACAATGATATTTTTGGCTCTGTTTCTATGTCGTATCTTGGAAAATCATGGTATTATGCTTCCTTTGTTGATGATTTTTCAAGATATGCATGGATTTACTTTCTTAAGAGCAAATATGAAGTGTTTGAAAAATTTAAGGAATTTAAAGCACTTGTTGAGAATCAAACTGATAAAAGGATTAAGGTGTTGAGGTCTGATAATGGAGGGGAATATTGTTCTAATATATTTGAGAAATTTTGTAAGCAATGTGGTATTGCAAGACATAAGACTACTCCATATACACCTCAACAGAATGGAGTTGTAGAGATATTGAACAGATCACTGATGGAGAAGGCTAGAAGTATGCTTAGTGGTGCAAGTTTGGCACAGGAATTCTGGGCAAAAGCAGTGAGTGCAGTATGCTACTTGCGAAATCGGTCACCTACATCAACATTACCATATCAAACTCCATTTGAAGCTCTATTTGGTAAGAAACCTTCTATTTCACATCTCAGAGTTTTTGGCTGTGATGCATACATGCATATTCCAAAGGATAAAAGAAGTAAGCTAGATAATAAGGTTGTTAAATGTATCTTTATTGGTTATAAAGATGGTGTTAAAGGATATAAACTTTGGAATCCAAAAACTAAAAGTATAGTGTATAGTAGAGATGTGGTGTTTAGGGAGATGATTAGTGATTCCAGGAAGGTAGTTACAGAAGAGGAACCTAGAACGGTCCAATTTGATCTCATGGAAAACTATCAGACAAAGAGAGGATCTGGAAGAGGAGCATACAGATGAGGATATGGAAGAGGAGCATACAGGTGAGGATCTGGAAGAGGATTAATAAGAGGTTCATACACCTATGGTAAGGAGATCAACACGGGAAAGGAAGCAACCTGAAATGTATAGTCCATCTGCTTTTCCTACTTCTTTTGTACTATCTGTTACTGATGAAGATCCTAGAATAGTTAGAGAAGCTATTAATTTTGGAGAGGCAAACCGTTGGGAAGAGGCCATGGATGAGGAAATGATGTCCCTAAAAAAGAACAGAACATGGGATTTAGTGAAATTACCAAGTGGTAGGAAAGCAATAGGTTGCAAGTGGATATTTAAGAAGAAGCAGAATGCTGAAGGTAAAGTGGAGAAATATAAAGCTCGCCTGGTTGCTAAATGTTTTTCCTAGGTTGAAGGAATTGATTATGGTGAAGTTTTTTCTCCTGTTGCAAAGCTAACATCAATTAGATTTATGTTAGCTGTGACTACTGCATTTGATCTTGAAATAGAATAGATGGATGTGAAAACTGCATTCCTTCATGGATATTTGGAGGAAGAAATCTATATGAGGCACCCTGAAGGTTTCATCATTGCGAGGAAAGGAGGATATGGTATGTAAGTTAAAGAAATCATTGTATGGACTAAAACAATCACCTAGAATGTGGTACCAAAAATTTGATACTTATGTTTTAGGAATTGGTTTTGTTTGTAGCAGTGTTGATCACTGTGTGTATTCAAAGAAAATTGGTAATGTAATTGTCATTATAATTCTTTATGTTGATGACATGTTACAAATTGGAAATAGCAAGAAACTGGTCAGGGAAGTAAAGTCTCAGTTTGCATCGCAGTTTGACATGAAGGAGCTTGGCCCTACAAATTTTATATTGGGTATGCAAATAAAAAGAGATTGCTCTAACCGAAAGTTGTGGCTGGATCATAAAAAGTATGTTGAGACAGTGTTGAAAAGTTTCAATATGCAAGATTGCAAACCGGTGAAGGTACCTATTTCTTTAGGTGAATTTTTTTTTGCTAAACAATGTCCAAAAATAGAAGAAGAGGTAGAGGAAATGTCACATATTCCTTATGCAAATTTTGTAGGTAGTTTAATGTATGCCATGGTTTGTACTAGAGCAGACATTGCCCATGTAGTGGGAGTCTTGAGTAGATATATGTCTAAACCTGGTAAAGAGCATTGGACTGTTGTGAAAAGGGTTTTCAGATATTTGCATGGCACCTCTGATTTTACAATCTGCTATGAGGGTATAGGTAAAGAAAACAGACAATTGGATATAGAAGGGTTTGTTGATGCATATTGGGCTGGAGATCTAGACAGGAGAAGATCTACTAGTGCTTATGTATTCAATTTTTTCGGAGGGGCCATGAGCAAGAGGCAAACTATTGTTGCTCTTTCAACTACTGAAGCTGAGTATATGGCAGCCACTGATGCAAGTAAGGAAGTTGTATGGCTGCAAAGACTATGTGCTGAAATTGGGTTCTTTCAAGGAGCTATGAAGATAAACTGTGATAGTCAGAATGCCATATTTTTGGAAAATAACCCTGCTTACCATTCAAGAACAAAGCACATTGATACAAAGTTCCATTTCTACAGGGACATGCTTGAACAGAAGAAAGTGTTACTGGAAAAGGTAGACACCAAGGAAAATGTTGCAGATGCTTTAACCAAGGCTGTAAGCACTGAAAATTTTAGATTCTATACAATTGAAATGGGTCTGGAAAAGTATTCAAAAAGTGGGAGAATGTTGGATGTGTCTCATTCTTTGCCGGAAAATAATTGTACGACAGGCACTACAGTGCAAAAGATGATGGGTAGGGGGGGGCGGAGGCCCCCAAGGACCCCCGACTATGATAAAGGTGCTTACGTAATAGGCGACGGCTCGAGGTGCGTAGGGGGGCACCCTCGGATACGATGAAAGCGATCGAAGCCGACGAAGCCGGCACCAAAAATTTTCACCTACTTTTATCGCTACTTTTCACCTACTTTTATCGCTACTTTTGGAGTGAACCTCAAGATTCCCATGGTTGGTGGGTGGTTAGTTAGTGTGGGTGGTTTAGCCCACGGTGTTGTATCCATGGTACCCTAACACCACTTGGTGGTTTAGGGTTGTAAGATTTTCCTTATATAATTATTGTAATGTCCCATTTTAGGGACAAGAGAGAGAATAATATATCAAGGAGGATAGACTCTTGTTTGCTGGACTAGCCCAAATTGGGTGAACCAGGGTAAATCTTGTGTGTCATATGTGCATTGAATGGTGTTATTATTTCCTTAGTTACTTTTCTGCTTTATTTCTAGAATATATTTATGTAAAATCTCTTTAGTATATAACCCACCAACCCATGAGGAGAAGGTAAAAAGCTTTACTACTTCTACTAATTAGAAAGGAGGAGATTTTTTCTACTACTACGGATGAGAATTAGGTAAAATAAAAATCTTATAAGATTAGTAGGGAATGGAGAATGATTAAAAAGTATTGAGGGGATTTTGTTGCATAGTTTAATAGTTGCAAGTATAATATATAGCTTGCATTGTGTCATATTAAGAAAATTTTAGACATTAAAAGAGATAAATATTGTGAAACCTACACAGATTTAATTTATTCCCAGAAATGGTAGTTGGTAGCACCACTAAACACAGAGTTTCCCCTTGTTCAAGCCACCCTTTCTATATTAAAGGGATGTTGTTTTGATTAGGAACTTCTTGATTAGAGACATGGTGTATAGAAAACCATCTAAAGCTCATCATATCATTTGACTTGTTGGAAATAGTCATGATCTCAATATTTACAAGTGTCTCATATATATACCAAGGTTGTTTACATGCTGAGTCTATGTATTTATTATTATCATCACAAATTTTTCACCTTGTATTTATTGTTATCTTCATAAATTTATCACCTTGTCATCATATCTTGGTCTCAACAAGTCTAACATCAAATAGGCAATTGGTGGCATGGACCATAAAGGGTCATGAGATTGAAAGGCCTTTTATTATTGAAATAATACTTACTATTAAACTGTAATTGATTTGTATTTTTATAATTACATTTCTTATACCTAGCTAAAAAAAGTGTTTGGATACTTGGGTCGATAACCAATATCATGTGCAAACTCTCCTCCTCCCTATATATAACTTTATAAACCTACAAGTGAATAAATAACAAGTGAAGTGGGTCATTGAAGACTCTTGGTAGATCTTTTCATTAATGATCCATATTTGCAAAGTGTCAAGTTATAAGTTCCACTTGCACTAATCATGGATGTTGTTACATTATAGTAAGCCTATCAGAAGTCTTGGGTGTTTAGGGTCTAATATTAGGGTTTAACAAATAAATCATGGAATTATATTTGTTTTAATTTATTAATGAGTCTTTAGTATCATTAATAGTTGACTTCTTTATAGTCATCATTTATGGGTTCTCCAAGATCTTCACCCTCAAGATTATAATATATATATTATATATAAGTGTGTCTTGGAATAAATCACAATAAAAGTGGTAAATTTTCTTGTGAAAGTGAGACATTGTAGCAAGTGTATGAGGAGTATGTAGGTGTATGAGAATAAACCATGAACAAAATTGGAACATTGGTTGAATATTTTGGATTTGTCCTTTGATAAGGACACATAAAAATCATGGAGTTAAAATTTCTATTCACATATACCTTTTCTCAGTTCTCTTATCTTTCCCCTTCGGCATATATTGGCAAGACTTAATCTACTACAAGCTTGATCAAATATTTAGAAATTTAAAACAAATACACATTGAACTACCTAAGTGAAAAAAATTCTTGCTCCTACAAAGGGTCTCACACATACTAGATGTGTGGTATCTTGGCTAAAATTTACCTTTTTATCTTTATACCAGATACTAGGATGTAATCAAAGTTAACTGGGTATATGTATCTACTATAAAGCAAACATGAATAAATATTCTAACATGTATGGAAGAGAAAAAAAAGAAGAAATTACCAAAATACCAGTATGGCATTGGGGCAGGTTGACCTATGAGGCTTGTGTACTACTAAAAAATAGAGAGTGGAGAAGGTCCAACAAATAAATACAATTCCAAAACTTCTCGATTCACCCTATATATCAAGTAGTTTCCTCCATACTCAACATTCATGTCATTTCTATTGAGGAGCATAACTCTATGAGCAAAACCCCCTGCACTCACATCCATATAAAATGGGTGGGACCCATACAAATCCACATAAGAATTCATACTCCCAATATCTGAATTCTAGAAATTATAGTTACTTTGACTATTGTCCAATCTAAATCCAGGCCTAGTGCTCTATCCTATTCCATAAATAGCAACACTAGGATGGAGCATAGTAGAGATATTCAAGTACTGATATTTAAAAACCATGTTCCCAAATGGGTACCCAGCCTTGACTAAAATTAAAGAAATTAATCAATGGAATTTCTTACAATGGCAAAGCCAAAGGGACTGTTGGTATAAGAAAACCATAGTTCATGCCCTTCGTAATTGTTGATATCAACTCTGTTATTATCATATCTAAAAACATTTTCTCTAGGGATTTTCCACTTGGTTTTACAACATTAGTGATGTAAACTCTCAAGGTGTCACTAGTCTCATACCTTGAAAAAATAAATAAATCCATGGTCATAACTATATCAAATTTAAATATCTAAAAATTATACCAAGGATTGGATATGGATACCTAACCAATAGAGTATGTTGGATATCTAAACCATAAAGAGAATTGTTGGCAATAAGCTATAGTTGGGATATTAAGGATTTTTCATCCTATTTTTGGGAGATCAAGGTGAGTGTGTAGCATGATCCAAGACCTTGGCATACCTTTGCTATCAACAATACTGATAGATATGTTATTGAAAAAATGAACTAAAAACCTTTTTTTGCATTTAATTCCATCTGATTCTCCAACATGTTTTCATCCTTGATACAAGTACATATATAGAACAATTTGAATCTTACCATGCTTCATATTGTACCATTATTCCTCTCTAGATAAGAGGAAAGAGAAGGCTCAAAAGAAAAGTTTATTTTGAAATTGTTGTATTGGGGGTAGTTTCAAAAACACATGATGCACTAAAGCTAATTGTAAATATTTTACATTAATCTTAAAGATGACATATAGTTTTATTTGGATTATTTTCATAAAAAACCTACTTGCCAAGTTTTTATGTTATTAGATTTAGTTTCTTATTCATTCCAAAGCACCTTAAGGTATTTAATGTGACCATTCCATAAAATGGCCCATACATGTACCAGGCTATTGATGGCAATGCATAGCTATGAAAACCAACAATGAGAGCCAAAAGGCTCCATAACAGAGTAAACAAATTCATATGACCTCAAATATGAGCAAAGACTCCATTGTCTAAGATCAATCCATCCACAACCACTCATGACTTGTTCACAAGCCTGACATCCATACCTTTTCAAAGATCCATCTCTTTGATACATATATACTCTCTAGAATGAGAATCACTAAACTAATGAGAGGAAGACTCATAATTACAAACACACATGCAAGACAACTCAAAGTAACCAAGACCAACATAACAATATCTCTTGAATGTCACATGATGGAATACTCTGAATAACTAACCATGCACACAAAACCAAAGCACCTTAAGGTATTTAATGTGACCATTCCATAAAATGGCCCATACATGTACTAGGCTATTGATGGTAATGCATAGCTATGAAAACCAACAATGAGAGCTTTAATGGACAATATGTTAAAGCTAAAAGTACATAGATTGCATAACCTAGATTGCATTTAGTTGATTCAAAGATAGTTTTAAGAGAGGAGGAAATATAGTTTTAAGAGAGGAGGAAATCAATTAGAAGAGGTAGAATTAACTATAAGACTATCCATTGGATAATTTTATTTCAAGAAAGTAAACAAAAAAATGTTGTGTACAAGAGCAAAATAGCCATATATTGCTTTCATGGTTCTTTATCATCTTCCCGCTCAATATACCTAATTTTTTTATCAATTTTCTCTCGCATGTTATATCCGTGGTATGGAATATAATGATGGTTTATTAAATGAATTGTTAATTTTCATATGGGATTGCATGCCAAAACAAAATTGAAAATGAATATGTCCATACGTAAAATGCAATATGTCGTTGTATGAATGTTGATTAAAGATAAATTTTACCTTATCTATGATGTGTCCAGGTATAAGGAGATATTCTGTCAAGCATCGTGGACAAATATTAGCTAGGAGAAGCTGTGTATTTCAACTATGTTATCTCCATTAACAAAGAAATATTGTGCTTTCGATCAGATCTACCTGTATAACTATACTTTCTTATTTTTTGGGGGGTTTGTTTATAGAGATTGCGAGGACTATTATCATGGCATTCACAAATTCTTGGATTTTACAAGATATAATTCAATGGACCATAAAAGAACTATATTTCCATTTTTAAAGTGATCAAATATGGAAACTCTTGGTTTTTCGAAGGTTTATGACCACCTGATTAAGCACGAAATTGATAAGATATATACTAATTTTTTTTTGCATGGAGAAAAACCCTATAGTTTTTATAAATATGCATCAAACACATACTTTTCCACTGGTGAGGGTCTAATTACCAAATATGTACAAGATGAAATTATTAGAATGGTCAATGATGCATACAGATTGTTTAAAATCAATTTCTCAAAGAGTGGACAAAAATAGTGAGATAATGATGTTGAGTTCCAATCATTATATGGAGTGGTTCCTAATGATGAATATCATAGCTTACTTTAATATGCCAAATTACCATTATACCTAGGTTGTACAAAGTACAAAATGTTATCAGTGATCACTAAATTGTATAATCTCAAAGAAAAATATGATTGGTCAAACAAAAGATTTGGTGACTTACTAGAGCTACTAAAATATATGCTCCCAATTGATAATACAATTCTAGAGTCCACATATGTGGTGAAGAAAATTATGAGGTCATTGGGATTACATTATGTAATGATACATGCATGCATCAATGATTGTATTTTATATTGGAAAGATCATGAAAAGAAGCAAGCTTGCCCAACATGTGGTGCATATCGATGGAAAGTTGACCCTCGTTCACAAAAGGTATGCATTAATGTTCTTGTGAAGGTGTTGAGATATTTTCCCATTATATTAAGGTTGAATAGAATATATAGGTAAATAATTTTACTATACCATTAGCTTTATTGTGTTTATTTCTTTCAACATTGTTAGACATGACTGAAGTGAGTTACTTTATTTCCCATAGCTTTGTAAATGTTGTAGAGAATATGATGTGGTATTTCTAGCACAAGAGTTTATATGGAAATATGTGACATCTAGTCAATTCCTTGATGTTGAAAAACTATATATTTTAAGTGGAAATATTTTGTTGATAATCCATGTAGTGTATGACATTCAATGGCAACTGATGGGTTCAACCCTTTTGCTGACTTTAGTAGTACTACTTAAAATAGTTGACCCATTGTGTTGGTCACTGACAACCTCCCACCATGGATGTGTATGAAGAGGAAAAATTAAACGCTCACCTTGTTAATACCTAGCCCCAAGCAACTAGGCAATGATAATGATGTTTATCTAAAACCATTGGTTAACGACTTGCACAAACTATGGACTAAAGGAGTAGAAATGTATGATGCATTTTACAATACTACATTCAATATGATATCAATAATGATGGGGGCTATATATGAATTTCCTGCTCATGGAAATTTATCATTATGTATGGCAAAGGTAAATGCAACATGTCCAATATGTAGGGAGAACACTTATGCAAAATATCTTAAATGAAGTAGAAAGATCACTTACATAGGCCACAAGAGATTAATTCCTCCAAATAATTCATTTCATCATTAGAGGACATATTTCAATGGCAAAAAATAGCTTGATAAACCACCCAAACCTTTAAATAGAATGGAAATACTGAAAATAGTATATGAAATTCCACCAAATTGGGAAAGAGCAACTCAAATAAAAGGAAACACAACACGAATGATGATAACATGTTTGTTCTTGTAGTAGGATGGAAGAATAAATCTATATTCTTCAACCTACCATATTGGAAGGTACGACATGAAACTTTATTTCTATATCTATTGTTATGTATCTCAATGTAGAGTAATTTCATTTGATGTTGCTATCTATGAAAAACATCTAGTTCATCACAAATTTGGATGTGATGCATTTGGAGAAAAATATTTTTGAATGCCTATTCAAAACACCATTAGATATTGATGAAAAGTCAAAGGATGAAGAAAAATACCATGAGGATTTTAAAAAATGGGTATCAGTGACACATTGTGGCTAGTAATGGATGGAAACAAGATATATCTTCCACCAACACCCTACAATCCATCGAAGGTTGAGAAAGAAAGGTTCTATAATACACTATACAATATAAAAGTACTGGATGGATATAGTTAAAATTTAGAAAACATTTCTCTATAAAATAACTTAAGATCCAAGGCTTGAAATCACATGACTACCATGTTCTCATGCAACTTCTTTGAGTAGTGCTACGGTGTGTGCATGATAATCCAGTGTGACAAACCATTTGTTCGTTGTGCATATTCTAGAGGGATATGTGTTCTCAAGTTGTGGATCTCATAAAAATAGAGAAATTATTGGTAGAGATCATGGAGATGTTATGTTTTCTTGAAAAGTACTTCTCCCCTTCATTTTTTGAAATCATGGTGTAGGAGGTACATCTATGTGGACCTGTACAATATCGATGGATGTACCCTTTTGAGAGGTTTGTATGTGTTTATCAATTCAATAAATCACCATTTTTATAATTTTGCATAGTGTCTCATCTATTCAAAATTATTTGTTTCCTTTCTCAAAATTATGAGGATTTTAAGGGCTATGTAAAGAACCTATTTAGACTTGGAGGTTGTATTATTGAAAATTATCTTATTGAGGAATTCATTTCATTCTATGTGGACTACATGATAGGTATGGAAGCAAATGGTGGTCACATTGGTCACAATGAGATATGGAGTGACAAGGATGAAGAAACTATAATCAATGGGATACCTTTATCTAGTGGTAAAGACTTTTATTTCAATGAAACTTCTTTAAGCAAGTCCGTCGATGTGTTCTCTTTAACATGGATGAATTTCAACCTTAGGTATAGTAAGTAGATTTTTATTTGTTGTTGCTATGTATAGTTGAATATTATTTAGATCCAACTATGCTTGAAAAAATTTGGGCCTAATCAGGAAGCACCTGAAGAGTACCAAGGAATCCAACCCTCGTGCAACAAGATATGAAGGGGTGTTGCAAAAAATTCATAATCGGGCATTCATCACTTGTCTAAAAGATCAATCTATTATCTACTCTCTTGAATATGATCTTCAACATTTATATTTATCGTCATGTAATGTTCTGCAACCATATTTAAACTATTCTTCTTTGTTTTAGTTTCATGGATATGGAATGCAACATAATGACAATGATATTGACACGATAAAATGGTTGGCATGTATTTCGAGGAAAGATACAACTAAAAATTTAGGCTATTTGATCAATGATTATAGATTTCACATCAAAGATAAATAGGAACAAAAAACAAATTAAAAAAATGGTGTGTGTGTGTGTGTGTGTGTGTGTGTGTGTTGATGCTACTACTTTGTGCAGAGCAAGCACAAAAGACACAAACCTAATGCTTCAAATAGTTACATATTATGGTTTTATTAGGGAAATAATATTGTTGGATTACTATCAGTTTTGATACCCCCTATTCAAATGTGACTGCGTGAATATTCTTGATACAAGGAATGGATGTATAAAGGACAAAATGGGATTCACACTGGTCAACATGGATAGATTACTTTGTCAGGATAGACTAAAATATGATCCATTTATCCTAGCATTGTAATCTAGACAAGTATTTTATGTACAATATCCACTTGATACTATGTGGTTCTCACATCACCTCTAAGAGGGATCAATGATATTTGAGCATATGAGTCAGAATATGTTAGTGTCTTTGGAGCAACAAATTTTGTTGAACCTAAAATTGCACAAGATGAAAATGCAAACAACATCAACATTCAATACGTTTTAGAAGAATGTGAGGGTACATGGTTGGAAGTCTAAATATTGTACATTAAAATTAGTTGTCCATACATTATTTTATTTTCAATTTCAGGTGGTTTCTATGTTTTCTATGGTGAGTGGAATACTTTGTCCCATTGCCTTAATTTGGAGTACTAATTTTTAATTTCTTTGTATTTTATGGAAGTAGAGCTTGAGAATTTTATTGAAAATCTTACAACTTTATCATTTCTTTGGTAAAACTATTCTCACTTTGTATTTGTTGCAATATTACCTCAATTGATGATAACTCCCTCATTATACCACCATCGAAGGTTGTTTATATTAGATTTAAAATGGAAAATATGATTTTATCCTCCTTGTTAAACTAAGGAAATGACAACATAGGATTTAAAGGCCTCAACCAATGGATAACATGAATCTCTTCATTGATATTTTTTATATTTGGGTGTTAGGAGTGTTTTTAGTTGATGATATGCAAATCATTGCTATATGTTAAATCTTTTATAGCTTTTTCGTATGTCCTTTATTTTTGGCAACTCTTTGTACTAGTTTCACCTTTTATTTTGGTTTTTTTGTATTTTTTCTTCTTTATATTTCTTGTATAGCTAACATTTTTATGTCTATTATTTACTTGTCCTATATTACTCTTTAGGGGTGCATCATTTGTTACTATCATACACTCTATTCACTATAATTTTGTAGTTTTATTATCCATCTTGCAATCTATTTGTGTTTCTATACATTATTGTGATTCATAAGCATACGTGTGGTTTCCTCTTGTGTTAAACTGGTACTACTGAGATCTTGTGGCATCTTATGGGTACAATGGGTAGTCAAGCTAGGAGTGGGACAAGTAGGTTTCTTGAGAATGAGGTTGGCCTATCAAATATTTATGTATCTAATAAAAGTCTTAGCATACCCTCTTGCCTCATATATTATGGTTAGGGTGGGTAGGGATATTTAGACATCTACTCATTATATGGAGGGATCATATTGCCCAAATGAGGATTGAAGCCTTGTGCTGCATTTTAGAATACTCAAAGTGGCAAGACCACCTTGGCACTAGCCCTATACATGGACCCTACAATCAAAGTTGAGGATATTTATAACGTATTCATTTTGCATTGTCTTAGTGGTACATGGTATCATGATAATTGTTTATATTTTATGGTGTTATATCAAATTTTTAGACCAAGATATATATTCAATACTAGGAGGTGATTTGAGAGGCAACCATGGATATAGACAAGAATCTCTCATAATCAAGCAGTAGCGATGACCATAAAAACCACATGCAAATCATTCAATCTCTCATAGCTCTAGCCAGGAAGAATATTAATGAAGGAAACCCATATCAAGCTTGAAATGTTGTAATTATCTCTTCATACCCAAAAACATTTTGTGCTTTCTTGCTTATGGAATAAGGGATATTTCACGTTATGTAATTTAGTGTTCCAAATTAGATGTCTCTATTTATGACTTTAAAGATATCAATACAACCAACAAGCCTACTAGGGCTATGAGAATTCCTTTGTTGCAATTATGGATATTTCACTTTACCTTTTGTATTCTTTCAAGTTACATACTTTCTAAGCTATGTACATCTAAAAATTACATCTACTTAGAAATATCTAGGAAATTTGTAGGAAACCCATTTTGTACATATCCTATAATCATTATAGTCCATGAAATTGTGTCTACATTATGCATTTTTTCAAATAATTCTTGTGCCTTTTGTATCCTCCTACTTTTTGAACCACCAACAACCACAAAATTTGATGAAAATTTATTTTCAAATATTCTTTTATGGATGTCCATACCCTCTTGTATATTTCCCATGTGCCTTGTCCATTCTTCCACATTTTCCATATATGTCTATCAAGGTGGTCACAAGCACAAAAACTTCTAAAAAATTATTTTCAATTACTTTTTGATGAATGTCCATACCCTCTCCTAGAGCTCTCATGGTGGTACATGTTGGAAAAAGGTTACAGAGTTTGGCTTTACTCTTGATAATTACACTTGCTTAAAAGTCTCCAAGGCCATTTTAGAAAACCCATTTTGTACATATCCTGCTATCATTGTAGTCCATGAGACAATAATTTGTTCAGGTATTTTTTCAAATAATTTGTGAGCCTTTTCAACATGTCATTTTTGTGCATATCTTGAAATTAATGCATTCCATAAGACTACATATCGATGAGGTATTTTATCAAAAAATTCACAATCCTTTTCAACATATCCATTTTGTATATATCTGACAATCATTGCATTCCATGAAAATGTGTTTGCATTATGTATTTTGTCAAAAAATTCTTGTGCCTTGTGTAGCCTCCCACATTTTGCATACATGTCAATCAAAGCACCAACAACCACAACATCCGATGAAAAACCATTTTCAACTATTCTTTGATGGATGTCCATACCCTCTTCTAGAGCTTCCATGTTGGCACATGCTAGAAGAATATTTGTAAAGGTTACAGAGTTTGGATTTACACCTAACAATTTCATATACTTAAAATTCTCTAGGGCCTTTTCAAAAAATCCATTTTGTTTATATCCTACAATCATTTCCATCCATGAGACAATATATCATTAAGGCATTTTTCAAAAAATTCATGAGTCTTTTCAACATGTTTTTTTATGCATATCCTTAAATTCTTGCATTCCATGAGACCGCATCTCGATGAGGCCTTTTATCAAACAATTCACGGGATTTGTCAAGTAGAACTGGAATAAGTATCTTCCCTCATTTTAGTGAAGTTTTTGATTAATAGAGTTCATGCTCAGGTTATAACTTTATGTATTTGTATGCACCCACTTGCATATTATTAAAATTTATATTATTTTGTACTTGGTCAACATTGTCTTTGAGTTTTTACGAATGTCATGAAAGGAGCATACTATTGTGGTAGGGGTTGAAGCTCAAGAACAAAGACAAATATGTTGTATAGATATTGGAAATGTCATTAAACCATGATTTTTGGATGCTAATTGACATGACTATTTTTTTTTTGAATTTACATGGTGGAATCGATAGCCGCCATAAATCTGGGCAGGCTGTCCAACTTTTTATGGCCACCATAGTATTCTACATTGTCTGCCCCAGAAGCTACCACACAGATCTTCACGCAGTCCGCCCCTATAACCACCATGCCACAATAATTTAAAAACTTTTACACTAATGAAAGCACCAAGAAAGGGACAAGTGTTCAGTCCAACAAGGCCCGAGATTTGAACCTTGGAACTCCGCCCCCCTTATAGGGTTTGGATAAACCAATTGGTCTACACCTCGGACCTTAATTGACATGACTGTTATATTGAATTTTATATGTATATATTTGAATTGATCACATGTATGCTTATGTACCTATTCTCTTGTATTCACATGATGTTTAGTTTGAAGTTGATAATTATGTTGGCCAAAAAGGCATTTAAGTATGATTCATTACGATAGATAAGTTTTCTTCTAAACTTCAAAAAGTAGAAGGAATACTTATGATTTCAAATTTTCAAATAATATTTAATTATTGTAACTATTAGGTATTGGTTAATGAGGTAAACCTGAACTATAAGCATTTATGATTGATAAATACACAGGTAATTTCTTCCTTACAACCAAACTTATCTCTGTAAGCATGTAATAAATTTAATATTCCCATGAAACCACCATTGGATGTATTTCCATAAAAAAAATTATGGGGTGATTCCCTCTCCAATATCTATGATTGGGGGTGATTCCCTCTTTCCAATATCTGATGAATCCAATGAATGCATCTTGAATACAATGTTGTATCTTAATATTTTTATTTTTTAAAAGTAATAATATTAGGGAGGTTATAAAAAGACTCTTAGGTTCTAATAGGGCATTTTATAACCGCCCTATTATACCCTAAGAGGTTAGTTATAAATTTTCCTCTTAGGTTCTATGAGGAAGTTTTATAACCACCCTAATATACCCTAGGAGGGTGGTTATAAACCACCCTAAAATACCATAATAGGGCGGTTTTTAACCACCTTAATAGACCTTAAGGTGATTTTCAACCACTCTAATAGACCCTAATAGGGTGGTTTGTAACTACCCTTATAGTGATAAACTCGGGGGGTTTTCAAGGTGGTTTTTAACTGCCCTAAGATACCCTAAGAGGGCAGATTTTTGAGGTAGTTTTTAACCATCATCGTATGATGTAGACTTTTTACGATGCCTTCATAGATGGTGGCTAAATAACCATACTTAAAGGTCTTTAAGGACAGTTAAAAACTATACTTAAAGACCCTTTTTGGTCTAGTGATGTATGGATATCTTAGGTCTCTCTTTATTATATGGGTATTTTGGGCCTCTATCTTTATCGTATTGTATATTACAAATAATGTCTACCTTGAAGAACTTGCTTGAAAAACTAATTCACAACCAATACTAGAATGATATGTAGATATAATCAGTCAGCCTAATTATTCAATGTATCCTAGGAAGATGCTTCCTTTTTTTATGTTTTGTAAACTTTTAATTCTTCTTCAAATATGTCAAGGTCAATTTGGCCTAATTCTTCTTCTCTTTCTCTACTGCTTCTATTCTCTAATATTAGGAAGATTTGAATGCTTCTCAATCTACTACAAATTTAATTTTCCTATTGTTATTCTAAAATCTCTATTATCTTAGGTCACTCCTAAGAACCCAATATAATTCTCCTCCTTAATATAGAATATAATATCAGTGTTAGGTTGAATCTTTCCTAAATGACCAACTATATTTAGAGTTTATTTTACCTTAGTCTTCAATCTACAAATTCTCAAAATTTTCAAATCAATGTTAGGGTTGACTCTATACCCAAATGACCAACTATTCTGAAGTTGGTACGCCTTCAATATAGTTGAGTCCTATTCTTCAATGGTTTTCCTTCAACCTAGTGGAAAGACCCTAGTCTTCTCTACTCAATATGACCTTTAAAATTAGAGTCCAAGTATTCACTAAAGTGGACCTCTAAATTAACTTTATCAAAATGGATAAATCTAATTAATGAAAAATGGTGGCTAATAAATAACTGTATCAAATTGGATAGAGTCCGGTGGTAGCTTTGATACCACTGTTGGATTTTGAATCCTTTATACTACCATAAAATATCACAAGTTATCTCACAATATCACATAGGTCCCAAATATAAAATAGCCACAATAATAAAGATAAATGTAAAGATAATAAGAATATATCTATATAGATCAATAGTATTAAAATAATATTATAGTATTATTCAAAAATATAAGAAAATACAATATTGAGATATTCTTATACACTCACACACCCAAGCTATGGAGCTTTGTCTCCATAACATAGCTTTATAAGATAGCTCTTCAAATTTTTTGACTATTGCTTTCCTCATGACCTTTGAATTCTTATCTTGCCACTTTCCTATAAGACTCTCAGTATTTTATCATGACACATGCATATCTTGCATATCCCAATATATCAAACAATGTAATATTCTCTAACATGCTTGCTATTTACTATATTTGTGCTTGAGCTAGATGTCATGCAAACACATATTGCTTGTCAAATAGATTGAAATGTGCATAAAAATAGAATTAGAAATTATTAATTTTACCCCTATTTATATTTTTTAATATTTTAATACATAAAATCAACTTTTTTCAAAAACATTGTAGGGATAGCAAAAAAACAATGCCTCTAGGGATTTTTGTATTCTTCAGACTCATTTATGCACCCTATTTTTTATTATTTTACAACGAACTAGTAGTTTTTAGAACTTTGGGCATTTTTATAAGTATATTTATTTCTAGCCACATGGGGTAAATAAAACTTAATTTATTCTAGCCAAAAATTCTAGCAACATGTACACTTAAGTATCAAGCATGTTTTCCTTTACTTTGAATTTTTCTATTTTTCTATTTGCATATTTTCTACTTTACTTTTTTTTTTGCATTCTTGCATAGACAATACATTTAAAGGAATTACAAAAGTATGGTTTTATTCCATAGCACAAATTTTTTATTTCTATTGTTTTCTCTATCATATATTGTTCTTTTTCTTTCTTTTTTCCTAACAAATCATGAGTGGATAACCATTTTGGTGTTTCCTATAGTCCTTAGGGATGGGAAATATATATTTCTAGAAAAGTATTAATAGTTGAATTTGTAGGTGATGAAGAGTCTCATCCTCCTATTTATGGGATAAGGTTAGACTAACTTTGTTATTCCTTGGGTAGGATGACATAAATTCATGTTGGATGGTGCTTTTGATTCCCTTCACCTAATTATGATCTTTTTGCCATCATTCTTGATGTTTTTACCTCATAACATTTCTAAAACCAAAAAAATAAGGATAAAATCATTATTAAAGTATATTTTAATATGCATCCTCCAAACCATATAGCCTAAATTGAATGTTCTAATACTACCACTTTAAGTGGGGATCTTGGTCATCTAGTTAATTTTAGGGTTTTTTATGTATGGTTGTGATTATAGTATGTTTTTACACCTAAGGTTCAGACATTTCCTTGTTTGGACTAATGATCATGATTTTATGATCCTAAAAATAGAGAAAATAGTCATTCACTCTAAAGAGAAAGTTATCTACTATAAATACCCTTTTACTATCTCATTTTCTCACCCTTCATTTAGTCACCAAAATCATAGATTCACTTCTTTCCTATTTTATTATTAACACTACTTTTATGCTCTTTTCCTTTATTATTATTGAATCATGCATCCCCCCTCTCTCTCTCTTGTCCTTATAGGTATAATCAAATCCATAAATCATTGGTCCACTTCCATTAATGGGGATGGGATGCTCTACTAGACAACCATTTCATTGATTTTTAGAAAATTTATGGCCACTACCTAAGTCTAAGGATCTCATACCCAAGGAAGGAGCTACGATAACAATTTATAACAAACCAGGGCATGTATTACCAAAATAAAAGGAAGTAACTAGTTAGCTATGAATGATATAAGATTTAAAATGGACCAAACAAAATTCAGCCTAAACCAATATTTGTGCAACATGATTACCAATCTGATATTTTTCCAAAACTATGAAGTGAAGATGGAGTTTGCAGGATTCTTCCCAGTGCTAGTCTATGCTTACTCTTCATTAACTTCCCTTCCCAACTACTCATTTTTTCTTCCTTCCTATTATTAATCGAGACATCTTCTATCAGTGCATGTCCCAGTAAAAATTCTATCTTCACCATCCTCTTCTTCCTTAAGGGGTCGATTCCTCTACTCTTTGAAGGTCTATCCATGCTCATTAACTTCTTACCACCCATCCATTATGTCTTACCACCTAGTCATTACTTATTGATTTCTTTTCTGATGTTCAGATGAGGAAAGCCATTTTTAAATTTTTAAAAACCAATTCCCCAAAAATTTACCTTACATGTGACCTTTCCAAGGTCGGCGATGAGACTGCCTTCTACCCAGTCGATTAGATCCTTCAAAAATGGTGATCTTTTGAATCCAATCTTGTAAGTATTGCTTACACAATTTCCCAGTTATTTAAATAAAAGGCTCCATTCTTTCTTTTTCAAATATGTTTTCCACTATCCAATGAAGAAATATTTATTGTTTCTTTTTAAAATGAAATCCTATCATTATTTAAAATTATGGTTATTAATAAATAAAATTATATTATCACCTATTATTTATAAATGAAACTCTATTATCATTTAAGATAAACCACATCTATGAAATTACATTATCATTTAAAATAAATAACTATTATTATAAATGAAATTCTATTATCATTTAAAATAAACAACTATTATTATAAATGAAATTCTATTATCATTTAAAATAAACAACTATTATTATAAATGAAATTCTATTATCATTTAAAATAAACAACTATTATTATAAATGAAATTCTATTATCATTTAAAATAAACATCTATTAGTTATATACACACATATATGTATATATACAAAATAAAAGGTTTTCTTGACGATTACTTTTGTCATGCAGATTTTGAAGGGTTTAAGCAAAACAAGGAGTTTTCAGAAACAATCTACTTATGCATGCTTTTATATTTTAAACCATCAATGCAGATAGTGATTAAGTAAAAGATAATAAAATATATGCAATAGATAAAAATGGAATCTTTCCATCAACCTAGTCACTTGTCTCAGCCTCAAGAATTTATGATAGCTACTAGGCTATCAATCTGGGGCTCAAGGTGGCTATCTATTTGATGATTATCCCTAACTGAATGCATGCCTATATGAAGGTATCCATAAATATTACCCTCGAGTTACCTTAATCATCCTTTCCCCAAACTCAAGTAACCCTTATTTTGGTGGATGATTTTGCTACTTCCACCTACGATGTACTTGATCATGCACACATTGGCAACATGTCAGCAATACCATGCTATTTCAAATCAACTAAACATCACATATTTGGAATTATTGCCCAAGTTAGGTATTAAAGTATTATAACTTAATACATTGTTTCTTTACGCCATAAATTCCACTAGGGAGGGTCATGACATCCTACTTCTCCTTGGACTAAACATCATTCTGGTGTTTCCAATTGTACAAACAAAAACAAAAGTTATTACATTATATATTTTCAAACAGAAAGAATTTTTTTTTTACATTTTATCCACTTTCTCCCAAGTGGTTCATAAAACCAGTTACACTGGACCTTCCATTACTCAAGATTTTGATTTCTCATAGACTTGGAATGAAACTCAATTAGATTTATTGGCATTACTTCGATAGCCTCTAGGTTTACCATATGTAAATTAGAAACATCCCACACATGTTCAGGGTTTGAAACATATATCCTATGCAAGGATATGTGGAAGGTGTAATGGATATTGGATAGGTTAGGTGGATATTTCCTAAGTCAGTATGCAACCAAACTGACCTTTTTAATGATTTCAAAGGGTCCCACAAACCATGGATCCAACTTCATGGATTTGATAGCGCTATTCATTGGTTTGAACCTTAAAAACACCTTGTCTCCTATTGAGTACTCTCTTGGAGTTATCTAAGATCAACATAATTCTTTTGCCTATCAAAAAAAATTTTAAGTCATTTTCTAATTACCTTCAATTGATTCTCCATTTCTTTGACCATTTTTGGCCCAATCACAACTCGATATTCTAGGTTATCCTAAGACAATGGTTTTCTACACTTTTACCCATACAAGGTATCAAAAGGAGTCATTCCTAGTGATGAGTGATATCCATTATTATAGGTGAACTCTATTAAATATAGATAGTCTTCCTAATGAGACTTGTGATTCATGTAGTATATACAGAGCATGTCCTCTAGTACTTGGTTTATCCATTTTGTTTGACCATCTATTTTAGGATGGTATTCTAACATCATGTTCAATTTTGTACCCACTACATGATGTAGGGACTTCCAAAACTTAGAAGTTAAATTAGAATCCCTATTTAAAATTATCACCTCAGGAAAACCATGCAAACAAAATACCTCTTTGGAAAATCCACTAGCCAATACCTGCACATCATCCTTGATGTTCCCATGTATAAAGTGTGAAATCTTAGTAAATCTATCAACTATTACTAGGATTGCATCATGTTGGTATCAGGTTTTGGATAAACCTACTAAAAATCCATAGATATAACCTACCATTTTTGTGTAGGTATATCATGAGGATACAATTTTCCTACAGGATGCTTATGTTCTATCTTAACTTTCTGACATTCGAGGCACTGAGCGATAAAATCGGTGATGTCCTTCTTCATTACTACCTAGAAGAAGGTTCATTTCATATTTTCCGTTATCGTAGCCCCTCCAAGTTGAGCAAAATAAAGGGATATATGGACCTCTTGCATTACTAGCTTCCTTATATCACCTATCCTTAGTATGATAACTCTACCTTTATAGCATAAAAGGTCATATATCATGCCAAATTCCTTACTATTTTTTGAATCTCTATTCATTCTAGTTTGAATTGCTTGGCAATACTGATGGCAAGCCGGGATTCACACAAACACATTCACAGTAATTTCATTTAAATTTCATTAAAAATAGCAAAATACGGTTACAGTAGCCACTCCAGTATACCACTTCTCCCCCAATCCCGAACTTCACCACCCCTTTCCCATACAAATTTCCCCGTTTTAATGTGGTCTCGGCCTTCCCTGAAATTAATGCTCCCGCCCGAAGACCCCTTTCGAATTTCATCTTCCCTCCGTTGAAATTTCAAAATTTTCCTTTCCTTTTGTTTTCTGCCATAAATGGCAACTGTCCGATCCGTCCAGAGCCTGCATTCATGGCTTTCCATACCCTGCACCCGCCGTTTTAATCTGACTGTCTTTAAGTACCGTTGTCTCCGCCATTAAGTCTTTCACCTGTAACTACGGTTTCTCCAGAAACAACATTCCCAGATAATTAAACTTGGTCGACATCTATATCTCTCTCCTCCGATTACGTGGCCCTCATCCTCAAGATCTGTTACAAGTGTGTCTCCACGTGTCAAATTTGACTCTATTCCCCATTGGTAGTGTTGCCTTTAAGGCACGTGGCAACCACGTGTCAATTTTCCCCTGTCCGACCGTCCGCGTGTTTAATTCCGTTTGACTTTTCTTGGGCCGCGATATCGCGACATGTCGCGATATCGCTACCCAACTGACGTCCGCCCTCAGCTTTGAAACCACGTCGCGATATCGCGACGTCGCGATATCGCGACAAAAGTACGTCCTGCATTGTCTCTGCCTTTGACGTCGCGAAATCGTGACGTGTCGCGAAATCGCGACGCGTCGCGATCTCGCGACTCCAACCCCCACTCCTTGCAACAGCTTCAACCCCCTTCGTAACTTAAGACTCGGCCAACCTAACCGTCGCGATATCGCGACGAAACTTGCTCCGTCCTTGCAATAGCAAATGAGGTCACGATTTCGTGACCTCACACCAACTTTTGCCTTAGTCCCTTTATCAACTTCCTTTTCTGTCTTACGACATCTCCTTCCCCGAAAAAGAACCAAATTGCTTCAAAAATACCAGATTTTTTTTTAAAGAAAAATAAAAGATGCAAGATTGCTCATACTTTCATCGGATGCTCCTGCATCAGACACCCGGGGTAGATTAGAAGTGACCCTCACTTCATTTTGTTGGGGGAAGACCCAATCGGTCAACCTCCGCCTCCGATACCCAAGTTGCATCTTCAATAGGCCTGCCTTTCCACTTGATCAAATACTCAGGTATCTTTGTTTATTCCTGGTGTTTTTGCCTTCACGAGTATCCAATACTTCTTCGGTTTCATCTGTGCTCGGAGTAGATGCTGGAATTTGCCATAACTCTGGACTTTGCATTTCTGTACCTTCTCCCTCATGGTATTCCACTAAATCTGAGATATTAAAAATTGGTGAAATATCAAGCCAAGTTGGCAATTCCACTTCATACGCATTTCCTGACTCTCGCTTTCCCAATATTCTGCATGGTCCAAACCTTTTCATTTTCAATTTATTATAAGTCTTGGCGGGAAATCTCTCTTTCTGAGATGCACCATGACCTCATCTCCTACCTTGAACTCCTTGAACCGCCGCTTCGGTCCGCCCTTGTCTTATATTGATTGTTCATTTTTGTAATTTGTCTTCTTACTTCCTCATGCGGACTTTTCATATGTTCTGCAAATTCTTCGGCTTCGGCACTACATTTTTCTCTTCTGTCCAACCTTCTTAGCTCAGACACATTCCTCGGGCTGTTTCCATATACTATCTGGAACGGAGATTTATTTGTGCTTTTATTAACTGAACTGTTATATGCAAACTCTGCCTGTGGTAAGACCAAATCCCATCCCTTGGGTTGATCCACTATCAAACACCGCAGTAAATTGCCCAGGCTTCTATTGACCACCTCCATCTGCCCATCTCATCTCGTGGATGGTATGCTGAACCGAATTTCAAGTCTGTCTTCAATTTCTTCCACGAGTTCTCCAGAAATACCCAACAAACTTTGTATCTCTGTCTGAAACTATACTTCTCGGTAGACCGTGAAGTCGTACCACTTCCTTGAAGAACAACCCAGCAATGTGAACTGCATCACTTGTCTTTTGGCAAGGAATAAAATGTGCCATTTTGGAGAACCGGTCCACCACCACAAATATTGAATCATTTCCTCTCTGTGTTCTCGGCAATCCAAGAACAAAATCCATGCTTATGTCCTCCCATGGTCTCTCAGGCACAGGTAATGGCTGGTACAGTCATGTATTTTGTTTTACACCCTTTGCCATCTGGCATATTCTGCAACTTTGCACAAACTTCCGTACATCTTGCCGAAGTTGTGGCCAGTAGTAATTTTCCTCAATCAAGGCAATGGTCTTATCCCTACCAAAATGCCCAGCCAATCCTCCGCTGTGCTTTTCTTTGATTAAATTCTCCCGCATGGAACTTATGGGAATGCACAACTTACTACCCTTGAACAGCATCCCGTCTTGGATTAAGAAATCCAACCATTTTGTTCTATCCATGGTAAGAGGTATTGAGCAAGCCTTCCAGGCTTCTGCAAAATCCGGATCTGCAGGGTATAGACCCTTCAGTTCTTCAAACCCCACTACTTCCATTGTCAATCTGGTCAGCAGAGTCTGCCTTCTGCTTAAGGCATCTGCAACCCTGTTTGACTTCCCACTTATGTGCTTTAGTACAAAGGTGTAACTTTGGAGGAACTCCACCCATTTCATGTGCCTTTGGTTCAGTTTTGTCTGACTGTTAATGTATTGCAAAGCCTGATGGTCGATGAATGAGTACAAACTCCTTTGGTAATAAATAATGTCTCCACTTTTTCAAGGCCTGAACTATAGCATAAAATTCTTGATCATAGACAGAATACTTTTTCCGGGCATCATTTAACTTTTCACTGAAATAAGCAACTGGCTTGCCTCCTTGACTCAGTACCGCCCCTATTGCACTGCCACTGGCATCACAGTCCACCTGAAATACCTTGTTGAAGTCTGGAAGTGCCAAAACAGACTGCTCGGTAACTTTTCTTTTTAATGTATCAAAGCTCCTTTCAGCTCCTGATGTCCATTTGAACTCCTTTTTATCTCCCCTCATTGTCTCTGTGAAAGGTGCACAAATACTGCTGAAGTTCTTTATGAACTTCCTATAAAAATTGGCCAGACCATGGAATGACCTCACTTCTGTTGTGCTCCTTGGAGTAGGCCATTCAATGATGGCTCTCACCTTTTCGGGGTCCATCTTCAGGCCTTCTGCTGAGATTACAAACCCCAAGTATACCAATTCTTTCTTGACAAAATTACACTTTTTCAAATTTATTAATAACTGTTCTTCTTGCAGACTTTTCAAAGACTCTCCTGATATGCATCAGGTGTTCCTCCAAGGTCCGGCTAAATATCAATATATCATCTAAATAAACAATAACAAACTTTCCCAGAAATTCTTTCAGTACTTCATTCATCGGCCGCATGAAGGTACTTGGTGCATTGGACAGTCCAAAGGGCATGACCAACCACTCAAACGGGCCTTCTCTTGTCTTGAAGGTTGTCTTCCATTCATCCCCCTCTCGGATACGGATCCGATGCTAACCACTTTTCAGGTCAATCTTTGTGAAGTACTCAGCTCCACTTAAACAGTCCATGATATCATCCATTCTTGGTAACGGGAATCTGTACTTAATAGTAATTTTGTTGATGGCCCGTGAATCTGTACACATCCTCCATTCTCCATCCTTCTTTGGCGCCAGCACTGCAGGTACTGCGCATGGACTCAAACTTTCCCGAATTAATCCCTTTTCTAATAATTCTTGGACCTGTCTATTTAACTCCTCAGTCTCTACAGGTGTCATCCTGTGTGCAGCTTTATTTGGCAGGCTTGATCCTGGTACTAAATCTATATGATGGCTAATTTTTCTCACAGGGGGTAAGCCCTCAGGCACATTGTCAGACACAATGTCTGAAAATTCCTCCAGCAGATTTAGAACTTCTGTTGGGGTATCCCGGCATTCCTTCCCCCTAACTCTAGGGATTATTGCATAACATAAATGTTCATGCTTTAACCCGTTCAGAAACTCTCTCCCCTCAACTAAACAGACTCTGGAAATATTACATACCTTTTCATCTCGTATCCTTCAAGGGCTTTAGTTTATGGCGTACACCATTCTTTGTCAATGAGTAGGTGTTGGCACGGCCATCATGTATTGCACTCCGGTCAAGCTGCCGGGGTCTCCCCGGCAACATGTGGCAAACATCCATGGGTAAGATGTCACACGGGGACCTCATCACAATAATTCCCAATGTTAAATTTAACAGAACACTGCTCGTTGACCAAAGCTCCGTGGTCCTTTTGTAACCATGCGACCCGGTATGGGTGTGGGTGTTTCCTCCTTTCTAACCGTAACTTTGTAACCATTTCCTCAGAAACCAGGTTGTCCGTGCTACCATTATCAATAATGATATTGCAAACCTTGCCCGCACATTTACATCTAGTGCGGAATAAACTTCTCCTACAGTCCGTGTCCTTCTCCTCGTTCAACATGACTCTTCTTACAACCATTGTTTCTCCTCTCTCCGCTTCTTTGGAATGCTCAGATTCAACATCCTCCTCTACCACAGCAGCTCTGGCTGGGCCCTCAGGCCTCTTGTTTGTTCTTTCTCGGTGTTGTGGACATTCAAATGCCCTGTGTCCTTCTTCACCACGGTGGAAACATGTTCCACGAAATACTCCCCTTCCAAACCCTCGTCCAGATCCACCCCGTCCTCTTGGGTAGCTATTCTGATCTCGGGGCTGATAAACATCTTCTTCTTTTTGGTCCTGGTTACTACTGGCTTCACCAGTCTTCTTCGGATCCTTGTACTTTTCTCCACTGGGTCCTCCCACCGGTCCTTCCACCTCGGCCTCTTCCTCTTTGCTTGCCTTCAAACCGCCTGTTTAGCTTTTCTTCTACCTTCAAGGCAAATTGATAAGCATCCTCAATGGTGTTTACTCGAACCAGGCTCAGTTCTTCCTGGATACCAAGCCTCAGCCCATTAATGTAACGGGCTACTTTCTCCTTATTTGCCTCTAAATGCCCTGTTCTAATAGAAATTTTGTAAAATTCTTCAGTGTACTCTTGGACAGTTTTGTTTGTCTGTCTCAAGCTCTGCATCTTCCTTAGCAGATCCAACTCGTAATCTGTCGGGATGAACTGTCTTTTAATCTTCTCCACCATTCTATCCCATCTTGTTATTCTCTCTTTCCCTCTTCTGTTTCTCTCCAACTGCATTCCCTTCCACCAAATGCTGGCATGACCCTTTAACTTGGTCTTAGCAAATCTGACCCGGTTAGGGTCTTCAATCTCCTCATACTCGAAATATTCCTCTAAATCATTTATCCAGTCAATCACTTCTTTTGGATTTAGATTTCTCGAGTAGGTAGATACCTCCATTTTTGGCTGTTTTCCAATCCGAGAGATGGCCTTATACAACCGGGCCTGAGCTGGATCCACAACTTCTGCCTCTTCCTCAGACTGTTCTTCCTCTTCAACTTCATCTTCACTTTCCTCTTCCCCTCCGGGTTCGCGCCTTCTGCGTAACTCTGCTTGCAAGGCTTGAACTTGTCTTTGCAAGGCCCGGAAGTCTTCGGCCGGCACCACATTTCCTGCTCCGCCACGGTTCCTTCGTGGAGGCATGATATTTTCTCTGTATTATATATATATATATATTTTTTTTTAGAATTCTTCCACAGATCCTGGTGCAACTGCCTCTCTCCGGTGATCTGTTACACGCTCAGGAGCTCCCGCTCTGATACCACTTGATGGCAAGCCGGGATTCACACAAACACATTCACAGTAATTTCATTAAAATTTCATTAAAAATAGCAAAATACGGTTTACAGTAGCCACTCCAGTATACCACTTCTCCCCCAATCCCGAACTTCACCACCCCTTTCCCATACAAATTTTCCCCGTTTTAATGTGGTCTCGGCCTTCCCTGAAATTAATGCTCCCACCCAAAGACCCCTTTCGAATTTCATCTTCCCTCCGTTGAAATTTCAAAATTTTCCTTTCCTTTTGTTTTCTCGCCATAAATGGCAACTGTCCGATCCGTCCAGAGTCTGCATTCATGGCTTTCCATACCCTGCACCCGCCGTTTTAATCTGACTGTCTTTAAGTACCGTTGTCTCCGCCATTAAGTCTTTCACCTGTAACTACGGTTTCTCCGGAAACAACATTCCCAGATAATTAAACTTGGTCGACATCTATATCTCTCTCCTCCGATTACGTGGCCCTCATCCTCAAGATCTGTTACAAGTGTGTCTCCACGTGTCAAATTTGACTCTATTCCCCATTGGTAGTGTTGCCTTTAAGGCACGTGGCAACCACGTGTCAATTTTCCCCTGTCCGACCGTCCGCGTGTTTAATTCCGTTTGACTTTTCTTGGGCCGCGATATCGCGACATGTAGCGATATCGCGACATGTCGCGATATCGCTACCCAACTGACGTCCGCCCTCAGCTTTGAAACAACGTCGCGATATCGCGACGTCGCGATATCGCGACAAAAGTACGTCCTGCATTGTCTCTGCCTTTGACGTCGCGAAATCGTGACGTGTCACGAAATCGCGACGCGTCGCGATCTCGCGACTCCAACCCCCACTCCTTGCAACAGCTTCAACCCCCTTCGTAACTTAAGACTTGGCCAACCTAACCTTCCGCTCGCGATATCGCAACATCGCGACGTCGCGATATCGCGACGAAACTTGCTCCGTCCTTGCAACAGCAAATGAGGTCGCGATTTCGCGACCTCACACCAACTTTTGCCTTAGTCCCTTTATCAACTTCCTTTTCTGTCTTACGACATCTCCTTCCCCGGAAAAGAACCAAATTGCTTCAAAAATACCAGATTTTTTTTAAAGAAAAATAAAAGATGCAAGATTGCTCATACTTTCACCGGATGCTCCTGCATCAAATACTCATCTTGAGATTGCTCCTATATTACCTGATCCATAAAAACTATGTGACTTTTGGTTATGGTTGCTATGTGTTTCCTTCTACTCAAGGCATCAACAACCTTATTCTATTTCCCTTTAATGTACTCAATATCAAATTCATACTCAATGAGGAATTCAACCCATCTCATTTGCCTTGCATTGAGTATAGGATGGGTGAATCTGTACCTCAAAATTTGATGTCAGTTCTTAATTCAAATGGCTTTCCCACCAAGTAGTGATGCCAAACCTTTAGAGCATGTACCACTACAGCTAGTTCTAAATCATGTGTAGCATAATTAACTTCATGCTTCTTGAGCTTCCTTGAAGTATATGCCACCATTGACTCCTCTTGAGAGAGTACTCCTCCTAACCCTTCTAATGATGTATCTATGCATACTAAGAAGTCCCTTTGAGGATCATGAATATTTAGTATTGGTGTGATAGTGAGCTTAATTTTCAATAAAACAAAATCAACCTTACACTTTTTTTACCACTTGAATTCCTTTCCCTTCTTCTGAAGGTTAGTTATTGCCATAGCAATATTGGAGTAATCCTTTATGTAACATCTATAGTATTATGTTAGCCCCATGAAGCTTTGCACCTCCATAACATTAGTTGGGCATAGCTAATTCAGGATGTCCTCTATTTACTTGGGATCCATAGTGATTCCTTTCGATGATATGATATATCCCAGATACTGTACATCTAAAACATAGAAATCTCTTTTAACTAGATTTCCATAGAGTTGATTTTCCCTTAACAACTCTAAAATTATTTTGAGATGTTTATCATGCTCTTCTTTCTGAGATTATATTAAGATATCATCTAGGAATACAAGGAAAAATTGGTCCAAGTGTATTCTAAATACGATTTTCATTAGATTCATGAATGTATCTAGGGTATTAGTCTGTCAAAATGATACAATTGTAAACTCATAGTGTCCATATCTAGTCTTAAATATCAATTTTTGAGTGTCCTCCTCACGTATTCTTAACTGGTGGTACCTTGATCTTAGATCAATATTAGTAAACACCATGGCATCTCTCAGTTGATCAAATAAATATTTAATCCGAGGTAAAGGATATTGGTTCTTGATTGTAGATTTATTTAGCATCATGTAATCAATACACAATATTAAAGAACCATGTTTCTTTTTGAAAAATAAAACTGGTGCACCCCACAATGACACACTTGGTTTTATCAATATATTTTCCAATAACCCTTGCAATCAAACTTTTAATTCCTGCATATCAATAGGATTCATCCTATACGGTGATCTATGGATGGGTTTTGATCCTGGTATAAAATAAATTATGAAGTCAAAATCCCATACATGAGGTAGTCCAAGCAAATATTATGGAAATACATCCTTAAAATCTTGCAAAATTGGGTGCTTTCCTAGCACTTCTCTCTTCTTATCATCACCTACTTTATTAATTTTTAAAGTATACATTATCCCTCTTCTCTTGAGAACTTTATTCACATGCATAGCTGACAACATCTAGGGTTTGAATACCCTTTTCTCACTATGAATTCTTAGCCTTTCCCTACCTTTATCTGAATACTCAATCCATCAATTTTAAAAATTTATCAAGGCTTTATGGGCCTATAAGCAATCCATACCTAGGATTACATCAAGGGCATGAAGTGGAGCTACATACAAACAATATTTCATGGTCCCACTAGATCAGGCAATCTCTACCATTGGATAACACTGGTTTACCGAGTAGGTATGTCCAAAACCATATTCAACCTTCTATCCATGGGCTAAATATCTTGGCCTTTTTGGCATAACCCTTTCTAGACTAGAAGAAATAAATATATGTGTGGCACCACTACCAATTAAAACTTTTACTTGCTTATTAAAAATCTTACCTTTTAAAAGAAATGGGGTAACTTGCACCTCTAACTTTTATTTTCTAATTGCAGCATAGATTCGATGCTCAAATTCCTTTCCCTTGGTGTTGGATGAACTTGGTCCTAGTTGATGTGGATATTGAATAACATAATGCATACCTCTACAATTATAGCATCCATCCTTGGGTCCTTGCATTTTTTCCAAATTTTTCTCCTCCACTTTAATTTTTGGAGCTAAAACTCACAGTTTCTAAGGGTGATGTTTTGCATTGTTGGAATTATTGTTGGTTTTATTTTGAAAATTTCTTCTAAACTTCTCCCTTTTCTATCATTTCTCTTCTCAAAATTTTGAGGGTTCTTGGCCTTTTGTTATTCTTACTCTTCTCACTTCAAGAATCCTTGACTATTTCTCTTCCTCAGTATTTGTCAATCTTGCTCATATAGGGTGGCATAGTTAAATTTGAAGTACAACTCTAACTTTACTAAATCATATACATTTTTTAGTTATTTAGGCTCATGCATGTTCACATCATGCTTTATTATAGATTCCAAACCATGGATAATCTTATGATCCCTTATTTTCACATCATAGGTAGGTACATACTTAAGTAGTCGTACCAGTTTCTTATAGGATATCTCCACTATTTTGACTCCCTATCGTAGGCTAGCAAATTATTCAAATTTTAGCGCATAACAATGCTCTGTTAGGAACCTTTTTTGAATATAACTATGAATTATTTCCATGGAATATCAATGTTGGAAATATGAGCAGGTTTTGTTGTCATTGATGTCAAGAAGTCAGCACCAGTAAGCGTCAGTTTTAGTGAGCAACATCAGTTTCAGGTTCCGTAATCAAGTGCAAAAGAAATATTGCTCCTAGGTGGTCAGATGAGGTTTAAAGGGCAAAAGGAAGGCCCAAGAAAAATAATATTATAATATTTTATTATAATATTAAAAGGACAAGACCCAAGGATTTAAATTAATTATAATAGTTTCATTATAAATTAATTTATAAATTAATTTAATTAACTCTTAGAGTTATTAAGTTAATTATAAATTAATTATAATTTAATTATAAATTAATTTATATATTAATTTAACTAACCCTAAAGGATAGGGTTATAAAGTTTAAATTAATTCAAAAATATTTGAATTAATCGAAATCATCGACGTCATTGAATATATGACATTATGCATATAAAGGAGGGCAAAACACCATGGCATTTAATCCATCCGTGATCCAAGTGTTATAAGTGATTTTTGTGCGCATTGCAAGGGAGAAGATCATGTGCTTTCAAAGGTTTCGTGAGGCAGAAGAGAGGACAAAGTAGAGGGGATTTCGCTTTATGTTCCAAGGTGTTGTGTAGCACGTCTGGTAGCCAAGGGCGGTGCTAAGACTTTGGTAGGCGTGAGGTTGAGGGATCGAATCCTGTGGTCTACGTTTTGGTGAGCAAGGAAGGTCTTTTGTTGGAAATCATGCAAGAGGCAAAGGACAAAGGGAAGGCGCTAGCCTTTCCCTTTGCGTGGAGGCACGTAGCCCACGTGGTGGGCGCATGCCTAGCAAAGGCGCTCGATAGGGAGAGGTTCCACGTTCGAAACCCGTCGAGGCACCTTTTGGTGAATGATAAGGTATGCACTAAATTTCTTGGTTCCAAAATTTGTGGAGGTTCCAAAATTTATAAAAATATATTTTTTAAAGGTTATAAAGTGGAAATTGCATATTATAAGGTTTTTGTGAGGGAGATAAAAGGATATGCATTATTTTATTTTAGGGTTTGATTTTTGAGTGCTTTGAGCTTATTGAGAGGAGTAATAAGGTGTGCCAAAGGAGTTAGATATTTTTGTTGAAAATAAAGTTAATAAAAATATTGAAAGGAGAAATAAGGTTGAGTAAGTTTTTGATATTTTGACTTGGTGAAATATTTTTGTGAGAAAATATTAAGGATAAATATTTGTTATCTAACCCTAGTATTGGAAAAAAGAGTGGTTGTGATTAAGACAGGTGTTTGAGGTCAAATCATCTTCAAACAAGAGGTAAGGGCATATTATCCTTGAGAGTGATTGTTGGATGTTATGAATGCTAAGTTGGAGTGAAAAGGATTGTTTGATAAGCATTGTTGAGTTTGATTGTTAAAGGTTTTTCTGAGTGAAAGTTAATGATAAAACCTTGTTTGATAAGCATTGTTGGAAATATTGAATGAACCTTCATATGCATGATTAGGGTTTGTGAAAGATCATGAGTATCATTGTTATGTGAAGTTGAGAACTATCTTGAACTAGTTTTGTGAAAGATCATGAGTATCATTGTTATGTGAGATTGTTTGATAAGCATTGTTGGAAATAATTGAGTGAGTGTTCATATTCTTGGACTAGGGTTTGTAAGCAAGGAATGTTTCATTGAGTGATTGATTGAGTGGAGTTGATTGAGCCTAGTCAAGTGGAAGTGTTGAAGTGATAGTTCAAGTTCTGTGAAACAAATTGTTCTATACTTCTAAATTTATTTGAGAAAGAGATTGAAAGTGATTGAGCATTGTTGTGAGTGTGAAGCATATTGAGTCTCTAACAATTCTCTATATGTTTTTGTGAGATTAAACAAGATTCTATGTGAAGATTGTTTGTGTGATTGAAGAGGATTTTGTGTTATATTGAGTTGAGTTGAGTAAGCTTTTGTGGAATCTTACAATACAAATTTGAGGTAAGTCTTGGTGAAGACTTGTTGAGCAGATTGGACAAGTTCTAGTGAGGACTTGTTGAGCATATTTGAGGTAAGTCTTGGTGAAGACTTGTTGAGAAGATTGGACAAGTTCTAGAGAGGACTTGTGGATATATTAGTGTGAGATTTTGTGGAAGCTTACAAGGTATATTTGAGATAAGTCTTTGAGAAGACTTGAGAGCAGAGTTGATTGATTGATTTGTTCAAACCTTGGGTTAAGGTTTGGAGCAGATCTAGAAGATTTGATTTGTGATTGAGACAAGCTTTGTGTTAAGGCTTGAGGATAGATTTGAATAGACGAAGGACTATTTTAGTGTAGATCAAAGATAAGATTGAGCAGATTTGTGCTAGATCGAAGGACTATGTTTAGTGCAGATTTGAGGATAGATATTGAGAAGATTTGTGCTAGATAAAAGGACTATGTTTAGTGTATATTTGAGGATAGATATTGAGAAGATTTGTGCTAGATTGAAGGACTATGTTTAGTGCAAATTTGAGATAGAGATGAGAGTAATCTTTGGAGGTGATAGAGTATAGAGGATGATAGTCTCTAGTGGATAGAGGTCCATTAGCTAGGGTAGTGAAGATAGGTCTTCTGAGTGAGGGTAGGAGTCTTCAATGGATAGAGATCCATAAGCCAGTGTAGTGGAGGTAGTAGTTCTTCTAGAAGATCACCAACCAGAGTAGAGGAGAAGGAGTTCTCCTATGGATAGATATCCATGAACTTGATTAGGGGATTGGTGTCTCCTTTGGACAGAGGTCCATAAACATTGTAATAGGGAAAGGATTCCCAAGATATTTGTTGAGAAAATTTTAGTGAAATATTTTCTCCATGGAGTAGCCCACATTGGGTGAACCACATTAAATTGGTGTCTCTATTATGTGTGGTGATTTATGCATTGCTTTGATTACTATTATTGATATTTCCATTGATATATTACATAATATTATTGGGAAAGAAAAGTAAAAAGTGGTCTTATACTATTCACCCCCCTCTCAATATAAGCTTGTGTTCTTCAATTGGTATCAGAGTGGGTTCCTTCAAAAGAGTTTAACAACTTGAAGGAAAATCTTACAAGAACACAAATGGATTCTAAGAGTGGATCCTCAGATAATTCAGCACTAGTGTTTGATGGGAGTGATTATGTATTTTGGAGTATGAGAATGAAGATCCACCTAATGGCACTTGGAAATGAAATATGGGAAGCAGTTGAAAATGGATACACACCACCAGCTACTCCACCTACAGATAAATATGGTAAGCTTCTACATCATTACAATTCAAAAGCAATGAATGCAATTTTGAGAGGTTTGCATAAAATAGAGTTTATAAAGGTTATGCACTACAAATCAACAAAGGATATTTGGGATAAATTGCAAGGCATATATGAAGGAGATAAAAAGGTCAAAAAGGTAAAGTTGCGAAATCTCAAGGGAATATTTGAAGACCTAAAAATGAAGGAGGAGGAAAACATTAGTGCTTATCTACTTCGTGTAGATGAGGTTGTTAACTCCATGCAAGGACTTGGACTTGAAGTTCAAGAATCTGATGTTTGTGATAAGATTTTAAGGTCACTCCCAAAAAGGTTTAGTGAAAATATTTTAGCTATAGAGGAATCAAAAGATAGTGATATTTTGACAAGGGATGAATTACATGGCATTCTTATAGCTTTTGAGATGAGAACAAAAGAGGAACCTAATCCCTAGAAAGAAGCAACCTTCAAAGCTACCAAGAAGACAAAGGGTAAGAATTCAGATTCAAGCAATGAGTTATCCAGTGATGAAGAAGAAAACTATGGTAGAAGGAACAAGGATCCAAGAAATTTTAAAGGTACAAAATCTGTTAGATGTTTCAATTGTGGAAAGTATGGTCACTATGCATCTGATTGTCAAGAAGCTAGAAATAGCAATGATGAAGAAAAATAGGATCATAAGAACAGGGAAACAGAAAAATACAGGTACCAAAAGAAAAGTAGGGATGGACAAGGCAAGCAAGGAAAGAAGTTCTTCCAAAGACATAAGAAGAGTTTCTATGCAGACAAGGCAAGTAAGTACTCAAGTAATAGTGATGATAGTTCCTCAGATAATGATAAATATGAAGTTCTATTTCTAGCAAAAGAAAAAGAAGTGGTTAAGAAAAGGTCACCAATAATTCTCAAGTGTTTTAGATGTGGTAACTTTGGTCATATTGAAGATAGTTGTACAAGGAATGGTTTCAGTTTCAGTGATGATGAATATGAAGATACACTTGAAGGACCAGAAGAGAATCTACTTATGGCATTAGAGGAAGAAGGAGGTGATCCTATAGAAAATAAGTCAGAAAAGAATGAAGATGTTTTCAAAGGCAAAAAAATAGAGGAAGAATCAGAGAATGGAGAAGTTGATCTTGAGGGTGAGCTTATTCATGCCCTTGATGCATTAAGGGAGGTAAGAAAGCAAAACTCAAAACTCAAGCTTAAATTTCAAGAATGTGATGAAGAGAAAGGAAAGCTTATAGAGGATCTAAATAAGTCAATAGCTAAGACAAGGAGATTCAAAGAGAAGTTAGAAGCAAAGGTTTTAGAATGTGAAAGGTTAGAGCAAGAAGTAGCTTCACTAAGGAAGGAAGTAAAAGAGTCTAAAGATAAGCTACACAAGTTTGGAAGAAGCTCAAAAACCATAGATAAGATTATCAAGGTACAAAGATGGTCAACAAACAAGACAGGTCTTGGTTTTGAATAGGTACAAAATAAATAAGGAGAGGAGTCAACCTCAAGTTCTGAAGAAGAAGAAACTTTAGAAGAAGAGAGTGTAAGAGAGAGTGAGACTTTTGAGGATGAGTTGGACAATAGAAAGTTCAAAAAGGAAAGGAACAATGCACAAATGAGGAACAGATGGAACAAGAACCAACACAGGGTAAAAGAGACTAAAAGACCAATGAGGTCAAGGCAAGGTAGTTTCAATGGAAGATGCTTCTCATGTCATAGGTTTGGGCACAAGGCTTCACAATGTAGGACACATGAAAGACAAGAATATGGGAAATTCAAAAATAGGTAGCTTTTTCAAGGGTATTGCTACTCTTGTAATCAGTTTGGTCACAAGGCAATGAATTGTAGGGTTCATGATAGGAATAGATATGGCTTCACCAGGAGAAATCCCAAGATATTTGCACCTCCAAGGAATAATAATATTAAGTGTTATAAGTGCAATAATGATGGGCATACAACAAGATGGTGTAGAGAAAAAATTCTAGAGACAAGCAGGAACAGGAATAGTCAGAGGAATCAGAAGGATCAGATGAGGAGGAAAGTGGACAAAGGTAAAGATCAGTGCATGATGGGAGTAGAAATACTCCCACCCCAGAATTAACCACCTCAAGAGGAGGTGGGGGAGGGGCTAAGCTAAGAGACTCATTCTTAGCCTCGAGCCCCAAAGGTGACCCTTTGCCATTGATGTCAAAGGGGAGAGATTTGAGTAAGGGGGAGAGATTTGAGTTAGGAGGAGAGCATTCAGTCAGGGGGAGCAGAACAGAAAAAGGTTAAGGAAATGGTAAAAGGTAATTGGGTTGCCATCAATGACAAAGGGGGATATTGTTGGAAATATGAGCAGATTTTGTTGTCATTGATGTCAAGAAGTTAGCACCAGTAAGCGTCAATTTTAGTGAGCAACATCAGTTTCAGGTTTCGTAATCAAGTGCAAAAGAAATATTGCTCCCAGGTGGTCAGATGAGGTTTAAAGGGCAAAAGGAAGGCCCAAGAAAAATAATATTATAATATTTTATTATAATATTAAAAGGACAAGACCCAAAGATTTAAATTAATTATAATAGTTTCATTATAAATTAATTTAATTAACTCTTAGAGTTATTAAGTTAATTATAAATTAATTATAATTTAATTATAAATTAATTTATATATTAATTTAACTAACCCTAAAGGATAGGGTTATAAAGTTTAAATTAATTCAAAAATATTTAAATTAATCGAAATCATCGACGTCATCGAATATATGGCATTATGCATATAAAGGAAGGCAAAAACCATGGCATTTAATTCATCCATGATCCATGTGTTATAAGTGATTTTCATGTGCATTGCAAGGGAGAAGATCATGTGCTTTCAAAGGTTTTGTGAGGCAGAAGATAGGACAAAGTAGAGGGGATTTCACTTTATGTTCCAAGGTGTTATGTAGCACATCTGGCAGCCAAGGGTGACGCTAAGACTTTGGTAAGCGTGAGGTTGAGGGATCGAATCCCATGGTCTACATTTTGGTGAGCAAGGAAGGTCTTTTGTTGGAAATTATACAAGAGGCAAAGGACAAAGGGAAGGTGCTAGCCTTTCCCTTTGTGTGGAGGCACGTAGCCCACGTGGTGGGTCATGCACCTAGCAAAGGTGCTCGATAGGGAGAGGTTGCACATTCGAAACCCGCTGAGGCACCTTTTTGGTGAATGATAAGGTATGCACTAAATTGCTTGGTTCCAAAAATTTTGGAGGTTCCAAAATTTGTGAAAATATATTTTTTAAAAGGTTATTTAAAGTGGAAATTGCATATTATAAGGTTTTTGTGAGGGAGATAAAAGGATATGCATTATTTTATTTTAGGGTTTGATTTTTGAGTGCTTTGAGCTTATTGAGAGGAGTAATAAGGTGTGCCAAAGGAGTTAGATAATTTTGTTGAAAAAGTTAATAAAATTTTATTGAAGGAGAAATAAGGTAAGTAAGGTTTTTGATATTTTGACTTGGTGAAATATTTTGTGAGAAAATATTAAGGACAAATATTTGTTATCTAACCCTTAATATTGGCAAAAGAGTGGTTGTGATTAAGATAGGTGTTTGAGGTCAAATCATCTTCAAACAAGAGGTAAGGGCATATTATCCTTGAGAGTGATTGTTGGATGTTATGAATGCTAAGTTGGAGTGAAAAGGATTGTTTGATAAGCATTGTTGAGTTTGATTGTTAAAGGTTTTTTGAGTGAAAGTTGATGATAAAAACCTTGTTTGATAAGCATTGTTGGAAATATTGAATGAACCTTCATATGCATGATTAGGGTTTGTGAAAGATCATGAGTATCATTGTTATGTGAAGTTGAGAACTATATTGAACTAGGTTTTGTGAAAGATCATGAGTATCATTGTTATGTGAGATTGTTTGATAAGCATTGTTGGAAATAATTGAGTGAGTGTTCATATGCTTGGACTAGGGTTTGTAAGCAAGGAATGTTTCATTGAGTGATTGATTGAGTGGAGTTGATTGAGCCTAGTCAAGTGGAAGTGTTGAATTGATAGTTCAAGTTCTATGAAACAAATTGTTCTATACTTATAAATTGATTTGAGAAAGAGATTGAAAGTGATTGAGCATTGTTGTGAGTGTGAAGCATATTGAGTCTCTAACAAGTTCTTTGTGAGGACTTGTTGAGAATATTTGAGGTAAGTCTTGGTGAAGACTTGTTGAGCAGATTGGACAAGTTCTAGTGAGGACTTGTTGAGCATATTTGAGGTAAGTCTTGGTAGACTTGTTGATAAGAGGACTTGTGGATAGATTAGTGTGAGATTTTGTGGAAGCTTACAAGGTATATTTGAGATAAGTCTTTGAGAAGACTTGAGAGCAGAGTTGATTGATTGATTTGTTCAAACCTTGGGTTAAGGTTTGGAGTAGATCTAGAAGATTTGATTTGTGATTGAGACAAGATTTGTGTTAAGGCTTGAGGATAGATTTGAGGATAGATATAATTTGTGCTAGACCGAAGGACTATGTTTAGTGCATATTTGAGGATAGATATTGAGAAGATTTGTGCTAGACTAAAGGACTATGTTTAGTGCATATTTGAGGATAGATATTGAGCAGATTTGTGCTAGACCGAAGGACCGTGTTTAGTGCAGATTTGAGATAGAGCTGAGAGTAAGCTTTGGAGGTGATAGAGTATAGAGGATGATAGTCTCTAGTGGATAGAGGTCCATTAGCTAGGGTAGTGAGGATAGGTCTTATGAGTGAGGACAGGAGTCTTCAGTGGATAGAGATCCATAAGCTAGTGTAGTGGAGGTAGTAGTTCTTCTAGAAGATCACCAACCAGAGCAGAGGAGAAAGGAGTTCTCCTATGGATAGAGATCCATGAACTTGATTAGGGGATTGGTGTCTCCTTTGGATAGAGGTCCATAAACATTGTAATAGGGAAAGGATTCCCAAGATATTTGTTGAGAAAATTTTAGTGAAATATTTTCTCCATGGAGTAGCCCACATTGGGTGAACCACGTTAAATTGGTGTCTCTATTGTGTGTGGTGATTTGTGCATTGCTTTGATTATTATTGTTGATATTGCCATTGATATATTGCATAATTAATATTGGGAAAGAAAAGTAAAAAGTGGTCTTATACTGTTCACACCCCCCTCTCAGTATAAGCTTGTGTTCTTCAATCAACAAGTTCAATATTAGCCTTATTATAGTGGGTTTCCCACCAATCTAGAGTTGTACCCTCTAAGTTGATTGTGGCCTAAACCATTCAGGTTCATGGGGATTATCCTTTTATCATAAAGTGAACCTTTAATTATCTCAGCCATGCTTCAACTGCATCCCCTTCACCTTCTCTATCAAACTTGGAGATTTAGATCCCTAACTGTTTCCTTTTATAGGAGAGATTTAGCTTGTAATTATTCTACAATTAGCTCATTAAATTGGCCAATATTTAAACCTATATATTGTGAGTTCTAATTTGTAATTGTTTCCAACACTTTTCTCATATTATCCTTCATAGTAGCAATCATAGCAGTGAGGTCTTCTACCCCTCAGTTGGAACTCTCTGGATCCTCCCTTTGAATCTCTTATTCAATTCGGACATCTTATTTGACATTATTTTTTGAGTTCATCTAGGTGTAGGCCTCTCTTTCCTAGCCTTAGGTGGTATTTTTCAACCTGGTTACAACCAAGAAATATTAGGTTACAACTTCACCTTAAACTGCATTACTAATCCAAGCCACAATATAGAGTTATTTTGCTAAAAGCACCAAGAATATAACTAGGGTAGAATTCTAAGGTTATGATGTATCATTAATACCAAAGCCCATACTAAGGTACCCTAAAATCCATTCACCCTTGGGACTAGCCCCCATTAGACTCTAGCAAAATAGGGTATTATAGATCATCCCAACTCTAGCTTATGCTTTAAGAAAGCCTTAATTGGATACATTCAAATCCCTTTCACACATAAGAATATCTATACCCTCGTACCTAGATATTTGATACCAAATGGAATGACCCAAAAACAATGAACAAAAAAACACACAAAAAGAAGAAAATAATTATTTTTTACGAAGGAGAGGGATTCATAAAACCCTAACCAACCTAATATTTACAAATTTGTTTTATTCCTCTATGTTTTCCTAGAGAGATACATCTCATGAGGTACCCTCACACAAGTCCCATATATGTAGGCATACCATGTGTTACTACAAATAAGTCTATCTCATCATCTTTGATGATCTATACATATCACCTTATTTCCATCGAAGGTGTACATGCATCACCATGCCATACACAAGCCAGCCTATGTAGGTATTCTATGAGTACCATTAGTTAAGTTATCCATATCATATCCACAATGAGCTATCTTAACTCAGTTTTAGACTTCCCATAACTTAGTTACCATTATCCTTGAGGGGTCTTAATCCCTTAGGTCTTCCTATGTTCACCCTAAGGGGTCTCAATTACTTAGGTCATCCTCTAAGTTCACCCTAGAACTTATTTCTTAATATTTTTTTTCTATTTATTTTCAAGAAGACAATAAAGATTCTATATTCTAAATATAAAAAACAAAACAATCATGGATACCAAGAATGAAGCAACATTTAAAGAAGTGACCATAATAGAAAATGAATTTAAATCAAACATAAATAAATCGAGCAATAAATTAAAGGATACAATATTCATCATTTTACAATTATTACATGCATCTTAGTATGGTAAATCCTCCATACTCTTAAAGAATAACATATTACATCAATTCCATCAAGGATATCTCATCACAGTTCTAATATACTACAATATAAGTAAATCATTATAAACAAAGTCAAACCAATTCATTGGTTCCAACTACCTCTTTGGTCCTTCCTTGCTTTCCATTGATCAGTTGAGGTAGCAGGGGATCAGGGCACTCATGGTTCCATGATAGACATTATTTTAAATGCATATACTAATTTCTTTACCAAATTGCAACTATACAAATTTAATCCAAGAGATTAACCATCTATTGCATAGTTGATATCAATAAAGAACACCAATTTCATTTTTCCCTCTCATTACCCCATGAGAGTCTTTCAACAAAATACAACTAGATCATATGGTCTATTTCAACAAATTCTCTCAACCCTTATTCAATAATTAAAGTCCCATACCTTTAATCACTAAATAATCTAGGTTTCTTTGTTTCCATAAGTTAAGCCTAAATACTAAAGTTATAAATAAACAAACTTTCCATTATATTATAATTCAAAGGCCCATACCTTTAACCCATAAGAAAACCCATTTACTTTATTTAATAAATCAAATATCTACTACTTCAATTCTTAAATAACTCATTTTCCTTGTTATTTTATAAACCAAAGTCCCATAACCTTTAATCTATAAAACAACCATTCTCTTTATTTAATAAATAAAATCTCCTCTACTTCAATTCTTAAATAAATCATTTTCCTTTTTTATTTTATAAACCAAAGTCCTATAACCTTTAATCTATAAAACAACCATTCTCTTTATTTAATAAATCAAAGCTCCTCTACTTCAATTCTTAAATAAATCATTTTATTTTTATTTTATAAACCAAAGTCCCATAACCTTTAATCTATAAAACAACCATTTACATTGTTCTATGAATTAAAGATTCATTTATTTAATAATAAAACAACAATTCTCTTTGTTTAATAAATCAAAGCTCCTCTACTTCAATTCTTAAATAAATTATTTTCCTTTTTTATTTTATAAACCAAAGTCCCATACCCTTTAATCTATAAGACAACTATTCTATTTATTTAATAAATCAAATCTCCTCTTCTTCGATTCTTAAATAAATCATTTTCTTTTTATTTTATAAACTAAATTCCCATAACCTTTAATCTATAAAATAACCATTTACAATGTTCTATGAATTAAAGATTCATTTCTTTAATAAATAAAACAACCATTCTGATTCTATTTAATCATCAATATTTTCTTTCTAACATTTAATCACCCAAATGAATAAAAATTAGTGTGAGCTCTACCCAAAACTAAATAACGCTTAGAGAAAGAGAGCTATCAATGCTCTGTCCACACAATAGACTAGCATCCTTAGCCTAGCACAGACCTCAAGGATATGCAAATAATCGTGATCCCAACAGATTGATGGAATGGTTGTCTCATTGGGTTTAACTAGTGGAGAATATTCACAAGGTCATCGTTGTCAATGTGGTGTCTACAAGACCCTAAGAGGTTATCAACAATGAAGACCTTTACTCTCGATAATTCTAAATACGTGGGGGTTAAAATATTAAAGGTGCACTTGAGTAGGTGAACCCTACATTTGCATAGTTCGTTCGGTTCAGACTAAGCATCAACTAAAAGATAGATCTAAGGGAATTTTAGAGTTATAGACTAAAATATCCAAATACATCCTTAGCTAGGTTTTCGATGGTTACTAGCTGCAACAATCCACCACAAGATTCCTACTCAAGCATACATCTCATGGATAGCAACTGTAACAAGATGAGGTATCCCAAGGTAACTAAAAGCTTATTAGAAAATTTGGGGCCACTACACAAGTCTAACTAGCTCATACCTAGGGAAGGAACTATGATAATAAGTTTTAACAAACCAGGGTGCATCTTACCAAAAGCAAATGAAGTAACCCATTGGCTACGAACGACTGAACCTTTAAAATAGACCAAACAAAATTCAACCTAAGCCAAGGTTTGTGAACATGATTACCAAAATGATATTTTTCTAGAACCACGTGATGGAGATGGATTTTGTAGGCTTCTTCCCAGTGTTGGTATGTGTTCGCTCTTTATTCGCTTCTCTTTCCAACTGCTCATTTTTTTCTCTCTTCCTATCATTAATCGAGGCATCTTCTATCATAATGCATCCCAACTAGAACTCTGGCTTTACCATCCTCTTCTTCATTAAGGGGTTGAGTCTGCTACTCTCTGATGGCTGACCCATGCTCATTAACTTCTTACTAGCCATCCATTACTCCTTATCACCTAGTTATTACTTCTTGACTCATTTTTTGGTGGTTAGAAGAGGTAAGACATTTATAAATTTTTTAAAACCAATTTCCCAAAACTTTACCTTACACACAACCTTTCCAAGGTCGGTGATGAGACTACCTTCTACCTAGTCGATCAGATCCTTCAAAATGGTGATCTTTCGAATCCAATCTTGTAAGTCTTGCTTACATAGTTTCCTAGTTATTTAAACAAAAAGCTCCATTCTTTATTTTTTAAATAAGATTTCCATTATCCAATGAAGAAATCTTTATTTTTTCTTTTTAAAATGAAATTCTTTCATTATTTAAAAACTATGGTTATTAATAAATAAAATTCTATTATCACCTATTATTTATAAATGAAAATCTATTATCATTTAAGATAAACCACATCTATGAAATTACATTATCATTTAAAATAAAAAACTATTATTATAAATGAAATTCTATTATCATTTAAAATAAATAATTTTTATTATAAATAAAATTCTATTATCATTTAAATTACACAGCTATTATTATAAATAAAATTCTATTATTATTTAAAATAAACAACTATTATTATAAATTAAATTTATGAGGTTTGTTAAGGATGTTAACATCCTAAAGTTTCTTTTCAAATCCATGGAGCATTCCATTGACACCATCCGTGAAGGGTCATCCACCCACTCCAAGAATCAGGGGCTCCACCTGCTCCTATACCACTTTGCCCTCTAGAAATAAGCAGACATAGTTGCTCTTACTGTGATCCACTCTCAAGGGATTTGTGGTGATGTTCCCAACAAGGATAGAGATTCTAATTCTGATATTGAGATCAAGGATGAGGCTTCCTTGGCCTGCACCCCATCCCCCACCAAGAAATGACCTTATCGTCGCTTGACCCATAGGATCAATTATTAGATCAAGATGGTGGTTGACCTATCAAACTCAGGTATGGATGCATCCCCTTGTTATGTAAAGAAAATCAAATCAGAGGATATTTCCTTGCATACTCGAAGCGTTGCGACTGATAAAGCATCAAATAAAAAGAAGTCATGGGCTTGCATGGATGATATGTTGAGCTCTACCTCTTCTACTCTCCTCAAAGATAGCAATATCATCACTACCATGAATTAATAAGTGAACCTTGAGAAAACTATGGAGGCTAAGGAAGAAAAAATGGTTCATTTAGCTTTTGGTTTTTGCCTAGATTTACATTTTTATGGGCTCATACCATGATTTACATTTTTTTTTTGGATCTATATTCGTAAATATCTTTTCATAAATTTGATGTTTTATCTTAATGTTGTGGAGTGATGTTCCCTCTATATAATGCATCTAGTTTTGTCTCCCCTATGGGGTTTTCTCCCTAGATTGGTTCCTCGATGCTTTTTGTGGTTTTTGGTCCTAGGTTTTCCCTTCTTGTTTTGTTTGAGGAGAGTCTCCTCTTATGCTCTCAATGGCTTTCCCACATTTTCCTAATGTAAAAGTTTTAGGGTCCTTTCAAAACCCTCTCATTAATAAAAAAAATATATTATCATTTAAAATACACAACTATAATTATAAATGAAATTTTATTATCGTTTAAACTAAACAACTATTATTATAAATGAAATTATATTATCCTTTAAAATAAACAACATCTATTAGTTATACACACACACACACACACACATATATATATATTTAAGGGTTTAATAAAAATAAGGAGTTTTCATAAACAATATGCTTATGCATGCTTTTATGCCTTAAACCATCAATGCAGATAGTGATGAAGTAAAATACAATCAAATATATGTAATAGATAAATATAGAATATTTCCATCAACCTAGTCACTTGTCTCACCCTCTAGAATTTATGATAGCTATTAGGCTATAAATTTGGGGCTCAAGATGTCTAGCTATTTGAAAATTATCCCTAACTGAATGCATATCTATATAAAGGTATCCATAAAATTTACCCATGAGTTGCCTTAATTATCATTCCCCAATATCATTTATTCTTGCTTTTGGTGGATGATTCTACTACTTCCACCTACAAGTGTACCTAATCCTGTACATCTTTGCAATATGTCAGCAATACCATGCTCTTTCAAATTAATTAAAAAAACACAGTTGGTTTTATTTCCCAAGTTATGTATTAAAGATTCATAAATTAATACATTGTTTTTTATGCCAAAAATTCCATCATGGAGGATTATGACAAAATGTCGTGCTAAAATATGATTGCAATTGGATATGTTTTGAAATTTGATGATTGATAAATGTCATTGTTGCATGTATGCACTAAAATTGATAATGTATGCCTTAGATCGGTTCCCCATGGGTATATTGTAATTGATGACCCATGGGTGCTATCTTAAAACTTATTTCCATGTATGATGTGGAGAGAAGTCTTAATATGATGGGGCACCTGATTGGTTGGTGGGTATGTAAAAAGTGATTTGGAGGGAGAGTGAGTCAGGGTGGGTAAGGTGGGCTAAAAGAAGGGAAGGTGGTGTAAATAGATTTGTTTTCATTGCATAATATTTCCAACTTGAAGAGCTTATGTTATGGATTTATTTTTATTAAGGGTTAATTTTTTGCACTTTTCTAAAGTTGTGGTGAGTTTTTTACTTGTGGGGTAAATTTGTTAGTGGTATTTCTATCACTTGTGATGAATTTTTCAAAGTAAAAAAAGGACTTGCAAAGGTGCTAATTGGATTTTTTTTGCATGATTTATAGAGAATAATGGTGTTAGTGAGCTGAGAGCGGTGTTCAATAGCATCATTAAATTAGTCAAAGACCATGATTTTATGGTATTGTTTGTAATATGTTTGGACTACGTGGCATACATGTCCAATTAGAGTTTTATTGGTCACTTTTAACAACACTAGCCAAGAGGTGGTATCCTAAGACTAATACCTTTTAGCTACACATGGGAGAGTTTATTATGAATCTTAAGTATATATGGTATATTCTTTGCATTCCTATACAAATGATTTTGATCCACTTTGGGAAGAAGGATATGGTAGGAAGGAAGTCATTGATAAAGAACAATATATTTTAGGGATAGATTATCACATAGGATTATCTCATAGTATTATTGTTCTCTATTACATCTATTATCCTCATGGCAAACACAAGTTGGTATTTCCTTCCCTAGGTATGGGGAGAGATGATAGTTGTTATGTGAGATCATGGGATCATTTATGCATGGCCTTTTGCTATTTTTGATAGGTTATACATGATATTATATTGAATAGCTTTCTAGAGTGGTAAGAGCTTAGTCAGTTGCATTCTCTTGTAGGTGTGAGCTTAGGATCACATAGCAATGAGACAACCTACCATAGATGAGTCAAGGAGACTAATTATAGAGAGGTTGACATCATATAGATGGGTAGGGAGTACGATGCCTACTCAATGCTCCTTGATGCATGCTCACTAGTCAATTAATGTTTTGAGATAATTATAGTTACATGGCATCCATATAGAGGCCAGTACATGTGGGTTGATAATGGATAGGAGCTAGCTCAGGTGAGGAGGATTATATGATTAAATGATGGGGGAATGTGTTGTAAGCTTTATCAATATGATAGAGTATTTGGCCTATATGGGCAGGTTGAGGGGATACTTAAGTTTGGATAGATGTTGGTGTTGTAGATTTCTAGATAGAGGTCATTTACTCCTATCAATTTAAACACCTTTATAGATGAGGATGAAGATGATATTGAGATGTTTGACCTAGATAGGGATGATCTTAGGGTGTGAACGGGCTATATAGAATGGTATACAACTTTCATCCATATTAGGTGATACCTATGGAGCCATTTATAGAGTGTACAATAATAGTTGAGAATCTAGATGGGATTTTGAGGGGCATTCAATAGAGGTTAGGTAAATATGGGGGTTCTTAGATAGCTACTATATATGGAATTATGGGAGAGGATTGAGGTGAAAGTAGGGCAAAGGTTTACCCAGTAGATGTGGATCCATTATCTATGATACCTCCACTATCAAGAGTATTTAGAGGGGTTAGTACTGGTTGATCAACTAAGGAGGATACATGATCTGAGTAAGAGGATTTTTTGAGGAGATTTTAGGCAATGAGAGAGAAGCTAATGGTAGTGGTGGTAGCATAGGAAGAGGTAGCTAGATCTCAAGAGGAGGTGGCTAGGATGGTGTGATATTAGAATGCTCATGATCCAACTATTATTGAGTTGTAGGTTAATCTAGAGGCTATCCAAGAAGAGGGATGGGGCTCTTTCTAGGGTAGGTGGGGGTTTAGGTATGGATGTCATAGCTACACTACTCAGTAATATAGAATGATGAGTAGAATAGATATAGATGGAGATTGCTATGTAGAGAGCAAATATAGATAGAGTGAGGGCAAATATTGATAAAGCAAGGGAGGATCTAAAATTAACATAGGTATATGCTAAAAGAAAGAGGACTTGATCCATGCACTTTCATCATTTATATCATGCAATAGTACCTACTACTAATTGGGCTCCATCGCCAACATGCACTAGGATGAGGACTCAATATAAGATTTATTATTCATAGAGGTCAATGGGCTTTAGGCTTCCTCCCCCTCCACCATCACCTAGAAGTAGGGATGTAGGGTCTAGTTATAGTTAGGGCTAGTCTTAAGGGAATGCGTGCATCAATTTTGTCATGTGTTGCACCTCTTTTGGGTGATGGGACAAAGTGTGCCAAATTTTGATATTGTGGTACACTAGACTCATAAGCATGTATGATTTTGAGGCTTTTATGCATTTATGACACTATATATTTATGTTTTTGTATATTTTATTTTAATTTGAAGATGATATGATGTGCATTTAATTATTGTTTGAATTTATGCTCATGATTAATAGATTATTTAGATAAATGAATACAAAATATAATAAAAATAATAGGCATTTAAACACAACAAAAATGTCATTTTAGCGGTAGTCTAGATCAACAAATAGTGGACAAGTGTTAAAGATGATTAAATCTTGTTACTGAGTGGTGACTTAAATTTTTTGATAATAGACAAACACTTAGAATTATGCACTTGATTTTTATGTGTGAATAGTGGTCTCTAAACCTCATGAAGGACAAGCACCCATTCCATTTTTAGGTTTTGACCTTTGAGCCTAAAAAAATACATATCAGATGAACATACATATTAAAGCTATGGAATTATAGCCATGATAGTGCGTAAGTGCTTAAAGGATGTGATTATTATGATTTCCTTCCTAAGTAGTGGACCAAGAGCTATGATAATGGACAATCACTTAAGTAAGGAAATAAAATATCATCATGCTTTAAATGTCTCCTAAATTTACATGAATGACAAGCACTTAAGACATGATGAGGCACCTATAATATGTACAATATATATAATATATATATATATATATATTATGGTTAGTAAAGTTAGTTGTGTTAGTAAATATTAGTGAAGCCTACCTAAAGGATATTATGCCTATCTAAAGGACTTTATACCTGTTGGAAGGGATTTATATCTTCCCAAAGTACTTTATGCCTATCCAAAGGACTTTGTGTCCGCCCAAAGAACTTTGTGCTTATTTGAATTACTTTATGCCTACCCACAGGACTTTATGCCTATCTGAAGTACTTTATGCCTACCCAAAGGAGTTTATATTTGCTCAAAGGACTTTATGTCTTCCTAAAGGATTTTGTGTTTGCCCAAAGGAATTTGTGTCTATCCAAAGGAATTTATTTCTACATAAAGGACTATATGTTTTCCTGGATGACTTTGTGTCTACCCCAAGGACTTTATGTCTACTCGAAGAACTTCATGTATACCTTAATGACTTCATGACTTCCCAAAGAAATTTATGTCTTTTGAAGGACTTTGTGAAAGAAAAATGATTTGTATGTTTGCTTTGATATATGACCCCAAGAAGGGAAGATAATATATGAATACACATAGTGATGGAAAGCAAGTGCATTTGTTATGTCTAAAAATGTAAAGATGTTAAACTATTCATGATGTTATCATGTGCAATGTTTGATAGTAAAGAATGTATGTAGAAATACAAAATTATTGTGTATAAATATAAAAGAGAAGAATATTCTATGTCAAATGTGTAGTATACCTCCAAATGAAGGAAAGCATAGAGGTAGTTTATTCAACTAAAATTTTGAAAGCAATTTTCCCCAAATTTTTTTTATAATTGCATTGATTTTAATGATGATGATAAGCATAATTTGATGAATAATGATATGGTGAAAGTGTTGTAGATATCTTGACATATCAGAGAGAGAAGTCAGGCTACAAGTTTTTTGCCTAATACATAAGCAAAATATTTACAAACACATGAGGAATCAGACTTGGAAAGCCAATACCTTTGATGATATATAAAAAAAGTTAGGACTTATATGAAAAGGGTGCTACTAAAGGTTCTAATAATGGAAACTTAGAAAGTCATATCCATTAAATAGCATGCTCATAATTTAATCATGATTATGTAAAAAAAGTGCTTATGATATGTCATTCTACTTGAATGGCGCATTTAGGCTTACCTCTTATAACAAAGATGAAATATTTACTTATTTGAAAGGTGATGATGGTGTCCTATATTACTTAGTATATCAATGAGAGGTTCGAAGCTTGGAAACCGTTACCTAATGCATATGCAAATATTTATAGGTATGTGATATAGTGATCATGAGGATACAATTCCCTCACAAAGATATAAGAAATTTAGATTTTTTGTGATAAGATGTTTTTTAGTATACCATCCAAGGAAGTAACAACCCTACCTCCGATGATTGGAACATGCATAAATAAGCATGCAAGGGACTAGTAACAATATAACTACTATCCCATATGGAAATTTGGGCTTCACAACTAGTCACAAATACAAATTATAAGGTATGTTTGATAAGGATTGATATATTTCTTACCTATCCATTATATTAGGTTGAAAGTTTGACATTGTTAATCTCATGACTAGTAGGGATACAATAGTTGCGTGTTTACAAGTCATAGAATAAATAGTGGCAATTCTCTAACTTAATCTAATAGATAAGCTATATGGTGTATTGGAATGTTGGTCAAAAAAATCCACAAGCCTTATAGCATGGTATTGCATGGACATATGATAAAAGATGAAGTCCTTCACCTTTGTCCAACATATGTACAAATGATTGTATATGCGCAAAATATTGGTAAGAAATATCATATTTTCCTATAGAAATATGCACTTGGTGAGGTATGACAGATGGTGTTTACTATCATTATGGTGATGAATAATGGTATCTTTGAGCCAATCAATAGATCATTAATAAGATTGAGGATTTAATGATCTACTACTTGGCACACTCAAGCTATTATATATATGCAAAGTGTTGATCATCAAGTCCCAATGCCATTGATGGTTCATAAATAGGCAAGGAAATTTTATGTGTATGTTTGAAGCTTGATTACTTGAATATATTCCTAGTTAATTCATTGACTAACCAAGAGCATTAGTACTCCATGATCTATTGACTGATACACTTATAAATTAAGTTATGCATGCAAGGTGTTTATCATGGAGTTTTGATGCCCTTTTGGGTCTATAAATAGATGAGAAAATGATATACAAGTGCATTAGATTCAATATTAATAATATAAAAAATAGAAATTAATTGTAATGATTGTTCCTTGAATTTCTTAGTATCTAGGCAAGTGAATTCAAGGTCATCATTTTGTTGCCTAGCAGACGTAAAAAAATTTGGATGCACATGAAGTACCAAATTGAGGAAACAAATTCCACTTGGAAAATATAATATGGTTTGAGAACTAGTAAGTATGATACCTAGTGTGCCAATCATGGTGGTCAAGATAATTAATTTAATATATGCTCTACTCATAAGGAATTGCAAATATGTACTATAATGAATATGGAGCATAACGGTTCAACAAATAAATGCACAAATGTAAATCAAGAAAGAAATGAAATTATTATTGCCACTTAAGGAGGACTAAGTCCTTCCCCACTAAGGAGGGCTTAGTCCTTGCAATCACGTAAATGAATAACAAATATGATATATGATTAAATCAAACCTATTCTACTCTTATTTATATTAATTGATGAACAAATAATAATATTAGAAATATAGCCAACTAAGCTATATTAGGGTTGTAACATGGCTCCCCTCCTCGAAAAGCTTTGTCCTCAAAGCTAGAAATGATTGGAAAATAATTTTTGGTTCCCATGTAGCATATTATTCCGTTAGGTCCTACCATTTGATTAGAAATTCTTTGATGGGATGGGATCGAAGCATATGTGATCTGCTTTATAAAATTACTTCTGACTGGAGATATGTATGTACTTCTTCATCAGATACTAGTAATTCAAAATGAGAGTAATTTTTGTTTGATCCCCTTCTTGAGACAGGAAACATGAAATACTGGATGTATACGAGATGAGGGAGGAAGCTCTAGTTGATATGCCATTTCTCCTATGCTACACACTATTTTTTAAGGACCATAAAATATTGGAGTCAACTTTTGACTGATCTTGATCTTCAATGATAGTTGTTTATAGGGTTGCAGAAGCAGGAACACCATATTACCTGTATTAAATTATATTTCAGAATGGTGTATGTCTTGTTGCTACTTCATGCAATTTTGTGCTTGGACCAATTTGTCTTTGAGAATATTAAGCATTAAATGTCTGTGTTGGAACCAATCATCTACTTGGGCCATTTTGGAAGAACTTGGAACATAATATGCTATTTTTGGTGGTTTTACTCCATATAATGCTTCAAATGGATACATCTTTATGGAATAATGGTACAAAGTGTTGTACCATGATTCTGCCAAAGAAAGCCAATGACTCCATTGGTATTGTTTATCTTGAACAAAACATCTTAGATAGGTACCCAGACATTTATTAACTACTTTAGTTTGGCAATATGTTTGAGGATGGTATGCATAAAACATATTTAAGCTGGTACCACTAATACAAAATAATTATTTACAAAAATTGTTAGTAAATATGGGATCACGATAACTTACAATATTTTTGGTCATTCCATGCAATTTGAAATTGAGTCCATAAATACCTTAGCCACTTTGCTTGCTAAAAATGGATGTTGTATAGCATTGAAGTGAACATATTTTGAGAGGCAATCCACTACCACAAATATTACTATTTTACCTTTTGATTTATGAAGACCCTCAATGAAATCCATTGAAATATGTTCTCATTGGTGATCAGGGATAGGTAGTGATTGAAGCAGTCCTGGAGATTTGATAGTTTCACCCTTATTGCACTGATATACTTCACATTCATCCACCCATGTTTTGACCTCATATTTTAATTCCTTCCAATAAAAATATTGTTTTACCATAGATATGTATTCAAAAAACTTGAATGTCCTGTTGATGAAGAAGCATACGATTATTCCATAATCCTGGATTTGATGGTAGAATTATGTGGAATGTAAATGTGATTATTTATTATTAATACCTTTGTCATAATAGGAAAAAGAAGGATTCTTGGATGATCCTAAAATAAATTCTTGAATTATTTGAGCAGTATATGTATTTGACAAGCATTCATATTCAAGCTAAGAAAACCATTGAGAACAAGGACCTGAAATAGCATTGATGACCACTTCATCTTCATATTTACGTTATAATGCATATGCTACCACATTTTATTTTTTTGTCTTATACTCTATAAAAACATCATATACCAACAATTTTTTTAACCACATGTTTTTTTCTAGATAAGAAAATCATTGTTCTAGAAAATGCTTGAGACTACTATGATCTATTTTTACAATAAAGCAACTATATATTAAGTAGTGTCTCCATTTCTCAACCACATGTAGAATAGCCAAATTTTATTTCTCATATGTGGACCTTTCCAAATTATTACCCAAAATTTGTTTACTTTCAAATGCCAAGGGATTCCCTTCCTGCATTAGTATTACCCCAATACATGTTCTTGAAGCATCACATTCAATCACAAATGGTTTGTTAAAATCTAGGGTTGCCAAAACTATAGTAGTACACATTACTTATTAGAGATTCATGAAGGCTTGAGTGGCTTCTTCATATCAATGTAAAGCATTTGTTCTTGTGAAAGCTATGAGAGGGGCTGCAATTTTACCATAGTTGCACACAAACTTGCTATTATAACCAGTAAGACCCAAAAACCACAAAATTTCTTGATGGTTTTAGGTAAAGGCAAATCCTGAATGGCCTTAATCTTATTAGGGTCCGATTGAAAACCTTCATGAGAAATGATATGACCAAAATACTCAACTTCTTGAACACTAAAAGAGCATTTAGAGCATTTGACAAAATGTTTTTCCTTGTGTAATAAATGAAGAATCTTTCCCACATGCATCAAATGATGCTTCCATATTTTACTATATATTAGAATGTCATCAAAGAAGACTAAGACAAATTTGTGAAGGAATGGATGAAAGACATGGTTCATGAGACTTTGGAATGTGTATGGGGCATTAGTGAGACCAAATGGCATAACTAAGAATTCATAATGACCTTCATGAGTACGAAATGCAGTTTTAGGAATGTCCTCATCCCTTACTTTGATTTGATGAAAATAGAAGCATAGATCCAATTTTGTGAAAAATTTTACACCATGCAATTCATCTAATAAATCATCTATGACAAGAATAGGGAATTTATCCTTGATGGCAATTTTATTTAGAGGACAAAAATTAGGACACATACGCCAAGAATTATCCTTACAATAGGTCAAAACCACTAGTGAAGAATAAGGAGTAGTGCTATGACAAATGACTCCGTGTTCTAAAAGTTCTTGGATATTTTTTTCACTTTCTATTTTTTTATGTTGAGGGTATTGATAAGGATGGACATTAGGAGGAAGTCTTCCTAGAAAAAGATGTATGGAATGGCCATGAGATCATTTGGGAGGTAGTCCTTTTGGTTCTTGGAAAACTTCATCATAGTTATCCATAATATCTTGATGATCCTTTGAGTGGATTTCAGAAACAAATTGTGCTTGGTTTTTTGAACAATTGATTTGAGCTATGAATCCATAACCCCCTTTCCTTAATATTTTTTCCATGCTATGAAAACTCATTGAATTTTATGGAGGAGTTAGAATTCCTTGGAGGTGAATAGTCCTTCCATTTTCTTTCCATTCCATAAATAATTTTCTAAAATTAATGTTGACCATGTCCAATTGTTCTAACCATTCAACTCCCAAAATAACCTTTGAATTCCCTAAACTCATAACAAAGAGAGTGTTGGTCTGAATTTTATACACACCCTATGAAGAATGAGCATGAAACTCTGATAACACTTATATGGGATAAATCCCACTCACTTTAGGATCTGGCTGGTTATCCAAGGTGTGAGTTACAAAGTTGGGTCGAATGTCTATTCACTCTTTTTTGCTTCTGGAATAGTTTTCAATATGGACTATCTGTTACCTTACAACGGGCTCTGAACTTGCTCAGTAATGTTTAGAAGTTGTCACTTGTTGACAATCAAATTTAAAATTAGTTCCTTGATCTAGCTCTTATGGGTCAGTAGATTTAAATAAAAGACAAATTAAAGACAATAAAAATGGATCATTTCATGATAAAACAGAGAGAGTAGGGTAAGGCAAAAATAGAAGTCTATCAAACTTAGCTGTAAAAACAAAACTATCAATTTTACTTATACTATCAGCTTCACAATAGAACAAATCAAAGAAGAAGGTGTCCAACTTTCTAAGATCACTTTCTACTAAGAGCATAAGGCAGATATGGAACAGATCTAAAAGAAAATCATAAACAGAAGGGAAGTCGATTAAAATTGGTATCATTCATCGGTAGCACAGCTCACACAGTGAGGACAGAGCAATTAGAACAAACTTGAACCTTAAATCTATGATTTTCCCTAGCATACAATGGAACAAATGAAGCCCAACAGCATATTTAATCCCGATAACATAGATTTACAGCATATATTTAATAAAATTTAATGAAATGGATAACAAAAGAAGATGAACTTATCACAATCTAAAAAATATTAGGCTCCTGGCCATGCTATCACAGAAAACAAAAGCACATCAACTCCAAGTCCAAAAATAAAGTATTTAACAAGATTTGCAAGAAATTGCTTCAATAGCCTTTTATTTCTAAGTCTCCGCCTCTTGCGATTACATTTAGAAGAAGTATTTATAGACTCAGGATAGACCCTGATCTTTTTAGAAATATCTTCTTCTCAAACCCTAAATCTTATCATCTTAAACCCTAGTACCTGGGTTTTACAATATAAAGCTATTTAAAATAAAGTCTTGATAAAACTTAACCATTCTGCAACTCAGTGCAGTTACTTGCCATAAATGGAGAAGATAGAATTCGAATGCCACTTGCATTCACCCGCAACTATGAGTAAATGCCCTCATTAATTCCCTCAAAAATTTGGATGAGTCACCACTTTTTTGACATTTCATCTCCGCAGAGCCATCCCTGAGTTGAAAATGTCTGCAAGCCATTAATTCTGCCATAAATTTTCATTAAATGCATCCATCGGCAAATTTCGGTAACTGTGTGCAGATATTTTCATTTTTTGGCCAATTCTTGACATACTCCATTAAATGGGCAGCTGCTTAGTCACCGTAAAGTCTCTTTGCAGCCAGATCTATAAAATTTGGATGAAACAACAATTCCCGGTATCTCTCCTTTCAATATGGCGATCTTCGATTAATTTACACTTAACTTTGTCTTCCTGGCCATTTCTTCGTTATCATGTAAGTGCCAGATGGCTTCCTGCATGAAATACAAACAAGGATAAGTATTTTAATAATATTAAATCAAAACTTTAAAGTTGAATTAAAACCCTAAAGTTCAATCAAAATCCTAAAGTTCATTATACGCAGGCTTTTTCTGTTTTGAAATGTGTCACAAAAAATCATGACACATGTCCGCTTCCAGCTATTTTCCATTCTGTGTTGTTTTCCTACCATGGCCGCGAAAATGCGAAATGTCACGATTTCATGACATGTCACGAAATCGTGACGTTCCTTAGTGCCGTACATCTCTTTCTCTTCATAGCCGTGAAAATGCGACATGTCACGAAATCGCGACCTATTCTAGCTTCAGGCTCTTCTTCTGCTTACTCTGTCGTGAAAATGCGACATGTCGCGATTTCGTGACATGTCGCGAAATCGCGACCTATTTCTCCCCTTCGGCACTTTCTTCCTTGCAAGCCACAAAAATGTGACATGTCACGATTTCGTGACATGTCACGAAATCGCGCACTATTTTGGCCTTCGGCTTCTTTCTCTCCTGCAAGCCACGAAAATGCGACATGTCACGATTTCGTGATGTGTCGCGAAATCATGCACTATTTTGGCCTTCGACGTCTTCTGCTCATCATGGCCGTGAAAATGCGACATGTCACGATTTTGTGACATGTCGCGAAATCGTGACCCTTTTCTGCCTTCTTGCTTGTTCCTCTGGACCCATCGCGAAACCGCGACATGTCGCGATTTCACGACATGTCACGAAATCGCGACGGTCCGTACGCCTTGGGTCCCCCTTTTGAAAATCGTTGCAATTTCGCGATGTCGTGATTTCGCGACGTCGCGATTTTGCGACATGTCTGTGCCTTAGCCATTTTCTTCTTGCTTTGCCTTTGGCACTTTCTTGCTGGCTCAGCTTGCATTGCTTTGACTTGGACCTGTCGCGATTTCGCGACATGTCACAAAATCACGATGATCCGTATGCCCTGGGTTCCCTCTACGAAAAACATCGTGATTTCACGACGTCGCGAAATTGCGACGTCGCGATTTCGCTACACTTTCTCTTCTTGCTTCTCTGTGCCGAAACTTGTCGCGATTTCGCTATAGTTTCTTGCCTTAGCCGATTTTCTCTTCTTGCAGCCACGAAAATGTGACATGTCGTGATTTCGCAACATGTCACGAAATTGTGCCCCTTTTTTCGACTTGACACTTTCTTCAACTTTCATGCAGCGAAAACGTGACATGTCGTGATTTCGCGACATGTCACAAAATCACGCCTCTTTTATGCCTTAGCTTCCTTTTGCCTCCTGCAGCAGCAAAAATGCGACATGTCGTGATTTCTTGACATGTCACGAAATCGTGTTGTTCTGTACGCATTTTCTTTCTATCTCCAAACCCGTCGTGATTTCGTGACGTTTTTCACACTTGCAGCTTTCTTCCAAAATGTGTCACGATATCGCGACGTTTTTCACACTTGCACCTTTCTCTCTTGCAGCCATTAAAATGCGACATGTCACAATTTCACGACGTTCCGTACACTTTGGCTCTCTCTCTCCAGACCCATCGTGATTTCGCGACATTTCTAAAAATGGAAAGTGTCGCGATATCACGACATTTCCAAAAATGGAAGTGTCACGATTTTGCTACGTTTTTGCGACTTGGCAGATTTTCCAAAACCCATCGCGATATCGTGACATTTTCAAAAATGGAAGTGTCATGATATCGTGACACTTCCAAAAATAGAAATTTTTGGTTTCTAATGAATTTATCTATCTGTTTCTGCATTTTCTCATATCAGTGAAAGATTTTCTTTACTCAGCAATGATCCTAACATCTGAAAAATGAATTTTGAACTAAATCAAAGTCAGATGCAAATAAAAGCACAACTTTAAAAAGGAGGCAAGCAAATTTGGAATTAAAACCTGAAAAACATCAAGAGGGTCCTTACTGCAAAATGAAAGCTCAATATTTCATAGGATGGAAAATCATTTTTCAGTGGGGGTGTGTTGCTTCTCAACAGAGAGTTTCATGCCACGTATAACTTCCCATTTGTATTGAAACTAAATATGTTCTACCAATACATTGAGCATTACCTCCATTTGCAACTAAAACTTGAAATTTATCTTGATTGGAGGAGTGAATGTGTAAGTTAAATGCCTTAGTAATTTTTATGTCAATAAAATTATGAGTACTACCTGAATTGATTAACACATTTATCCTTTTCTATCTAATGAATCCTGGTATATTAATTGTATGGTGAGCTATTAATCCCATAAGAGCATGTACTGAGATATCCATAGTGTCTTTGTCACAGGTTGCTTCATCGTGATCTATTTGTTCTTCAGGCATAGATGACTCATGTGAATTGATATCCTTGGTTTCCTCTTTGTCTTCCTCGTTATCATATTCTATTTAAAATATTTGTCTTAGTACATATGCTTGATATTTTGGATGCTGATTGTGATATTTATAGCTATAATATCTTGATGGTTGATCATTTCTATGAAAATAATTATTGCGATATTGAGGACGATTATAGGAGTCACGTCTGAAAGATGTCAAATTTTGCACCCTTTTCTTGGCCAACTTAGCAATCCTTATAGTTTTATCCAAATATTAGGGATACTATAAGTCTACTTCAATTTGAATATTTTCTATCAAACCATATCTAAAAGTTGAAACCACCACATAGGTTTGTAAATCTCTTATATAAGCAAGAAGACTTGTGAATTTTGAAACATAATCTCTTACTAAGCCAGTTTGTTTAAGTGCCAACAGATGAACTATGTATGAGGATGAATTCCATTCATTAAATCTCTTGAAAAAAAGCTTCTTGAATTTAGGCCATAAGAGGGGTTGATTATGTTGACATTTTTTCCAAGCAAACCATTGGTAGGCTTCAATACCTTTTTTGGAGGAAGCATAAGGAAATTTTTTAGATTTAAGTACATGATATAGTTGTAAGATACATTCCATTTTAGCTATCCAACCTCGTGGATCACCACCCTCAAATGTAGGCATATCAACACGTGGAATATTAACACTTGTAGGCCTTCTTTCTTGTTGATAAACTTCCTCTATATCTTAATCCTCATAATCATTCTATCTATGGTAGTTATTTTGGGAAGGAGGAGCTTCTTGGTTTTGTTTCTTCAATAATTACCCCAACATTAAATTCATGTTGCTCATACTAGCCATTAGTTGAGTTATACATGTTTGGACGTCTTGATTACTTGCATTAGTTTTTTCCATTTCCTCATTTGTAAAATTTACATGGGATGAGTTGGAAGGGTCCATGGGGTTAGTAATAGGATGGTTGGGATGAAAGATTTCAATGTGTTAAGGAGATTTGTATTGTGTACCTTTATTTCATGGAGGTCTTCTTTATGACTTCAAAAGTCCTTTGTTTGTATTATCTATGCTAGATAATTGTTTGTTTTGTCCTTTAGTCCACCTGCTACTCATGCACTTGCTTTATACCTTTAGTCCATGAAAGTTACCAATAAATTAGTTGTAAAATTTTGTCAAAATTTGTCTTGATTCTTGCAAAAATTTATCACATTGACCAAAAACTTTGTTTTATTTTCCACTTAATTGTCACTCCAACTATGATGTAGATTTGAATTCAAATGTCAATTACTAGTTCAGACTAGGTTGTTCAATGAATTCAATGGCTATATTTTGTTTTTGAATAGCATAATAGCTAGTTGACATGACCAGATGTAGATTTGAATTTGAATGATAATGGCTAGTTCGGACCAAGCTATTCAACGAGTAGATTTTTGAATAATCCAATGGCTATTTCTAACATCATGACCAAATTCTTCACATGATAATGAGAAAAAATTATACCCAATGATGGGAAAAATGATACCTGATGTGATTATGAGACAACGTGATACTCAACGACAAGACAAACAACACCTGATGCGTGATGAGACAACATGATACCTGACGATAAGACAAATGACACCCGATACACAATGAGACAACACAATCCCAATGATAATACAAGGGCTTATGAATGAACCTAGGACAATGTGAAGAGGCACATAGGTGGGACAACACACCCAAGGATATGTGAGACCAGATACATGACACTAAGGAACATGTGTGATCAATATACATGGTAAGGAACACTAGGCGATAATGCGAAGACAATATGGGTTGGTTATGCATGCGGAAGAGAGGGCTAGTGTGGCTAAAGCCACAAGATAACTAGTGTGCGTAGGTGAATATAAAGCGTAAGGTAAACTCTGTCCACTGTATGTGGGATATTGTTAACTGGGAAGCTAAGAAAATAACAATTAAAACCTTATAAAAGCTTGCTTTATTAAACTAACTAGGATTTTTGATTGGATGATGCAAAGCGATTATTTAAAGCGGTAATTTAGGATTTTAGGACTTAGTTGTGTGGGGCACATAGGATCTAGACATGGATGAGCCACTCCATGATAAGGTAGAGTAGATTTTGGTACATACAAAAGATAAAATTAAATCAAATTCATGCAAATATAAAATTGTATAATAGTGTACCAAGCCCTTCTATTCTTATTGCAATAATAATGAAAAATAACCTACGTACCTTTTAAATCGAATGATAGTTTGCATACCTTTATAAATATTTGTGAGATGCAAATAATAATCCATGAAATTGCCCTTTCTTGGAAGTAGTTTAGGTTTGATTTAATTTGACAAATACCTTAGCAATTGTTTGTAATAATTCTTGCTTCTCGATAATCCGCTATTTTTCTTGGGCATTTTTAGGTTTAGGTAAAAAATTCTAGTGGATTCCAAACTTCCTCGCACCACTACTTTATCCATATGGCTTCTTTGTTACCACTTGACTAGTTTTAAATGTGTGTAGCTTCCAATGCGGTAGTGGACTGGCTATACAATTGACCCGATGTATTCGAAGAATGAACTTCCTAAGCATTGATGTACATGCATTATGATACACACATCACTTATCCTAGTGTGAATTTACTTGTTACATATTTTGAATAGGATGACACACCCTGTTTTGAAGCGCTTAGTCACCATTCCTCAAGAGAGTGGACATAGAAAGGATTTGAAGTGCTATGATGAAAATAGCTGTGAATCACAACTACTATTTTAAAGACTTGCTACGCTTTACCTTGTATTGTTACTATGTATAAAAAATATGTTCCCCAATGAAAATTATGAACTCCACAAGTGCAAGATCAACTTACTCTGATACCATTTGGAGCATAACAATTCAACAAATGAATGCACAAAAGTAAATTTATAAGGAAATGAAATTATTATTGCCAATTTAGGAGGGCTAAGTCCTTCACCACTAATGAGGGCTTAGTCCTTGAGATTATGCAAATGAATAACAAATATGATAGATGATTAAATCAAACCTATTCTACTATTATTTATATTTGTGGAAGAATAAATAATAATATTAGAAGTATATCTGACTAAGATATATTAGGGTTGTAACATAATAAAGTGACTCACATACTAAAATGACACCTTAGGCCTCATGATCAACTATATATTGAGGTAAGAATTTTGTGATGAATTTATATAGTAATGGTGATAGTGTCATGATTCACCTAGTATAGCATTAATGTCTTTGGTAGCTCTTGTCCCTCTTTTAGTGCATATAAAATAATTTTCAAATATGCAAGATATAGAATGTGTTTTATCAAGTGAAAAAATGATAGATAACGAAATTAGGACTTTTTCTATGAGGGTGTTACCAAATTTGCCAATTATGATAAAATTTATCTATCCATTAGTTGGAATAGCTATGAGTAGTTGCACAAATGGATAGAGAATATATTCTTATCTAAATGTAACATAGGGTAACACCATGTAGTCACATAAGATATGATTTGATTGCATTCTAATTTAGTAAACCAGGAATAAAATAGAACCTTATTAATATAGTGCCTAATAAGTCTTACAAAAAATTGTATGCCTAAAATATATTGGATTAATAGGGCTTCTCAGCTTGATAAGTCTATTAGACAAGTAGTTGTTCATAAATTTGATGAAAGGATATTGTTAAGTATTTGATAATTCATGCCAAGATATTGAAATCTCCATTTGTTGCATATGTCTATAAAATATTATAGAATTGTAGTACATTAAAGGAAGAAATTAGTGTCCTATAAGGGCCTATAAAATAATCATTATAATTTATGATACATAAGGTTTGTTGATGAAATCAGGTTGATATTTGAGTTATTGTGAAAATTTGAATGTAAATAATTGTGATGTATTCTATTAGGAAAAAATAAAGGGATAAGGTCAGGTCATCATGGGCATGTATGGTCACATCATACATAACTTAACCCAATAGAGGTATAAGAAGAGAAGAAATGTTAATAAAAATGAGAAGTGAAAGTAGAAGAAATTATGCATGTAGGAAATTCATTTTTGGAGTTGGATGCCAAAATTTAGGAAAAATAAATGGATAAGGACAAGTCATTTGGGACATGGATTATTGTATCATATACCATTTAACCCAATAGAGCAATAATAAGAGAATAAATATGATATACATGAAATTATATAATATAATAGAGAGTGATAGGAGGGAAAGTAAATGGCTTGTTGGACTAGAAGAACCACTATCCTGTGCAAATGCAATGCAAGTGACTACTTTGATAAGTAGGATTACCATTGCTTCATAGAAAATGATCCTAAATTGGCACTATGAAAAAGCAAAATCTAAGAAACCATGCAATTAGGCATGTAATTTTGAGCAAATATAAATTTAGGTAACTTATGCAATAAAACAATCATGCAATCAGTCATATGAACAAGAAAGTCATGCAAGTTTAAGTATAATATCATTTTAAATACATTATGTTGATTGGTTATTTATGTTATTTACCATATAATGTGGCTATGTGGTAGGTTCCATAACCAAATTTAGTATTTATGATGAAATAACCTAGACAATTAGGATCAAAATTTCCTCTAAGCTCATCTTTGGCATTGGTATTCTTTTTTGTTTTCTTTGAGGACTAGGTCCCCAATTTCAAAGGACCTTAAGCATACCTTATTATGATATGAATATCGAGGTCTATTATGATAAGTTCTAAAGTTTCATAAAACATTGATATTATTTTCTTCTAAAATATCTAATTGATGAAGGCATCCTAGACAATATTCATCACTAACCAAAGAGTCTTGTAAAAAGACTCTTAAAGAAGGGATTTCAAGTTCAAAAGGAAAACTTACTTTAATGTCATAGATCAAAGCATAATGTATTGCACCTATACTAGAATGATATGCCAATAAGGCTAGGAAAATTTGTAAATGTCAATCTTGGCCATTTTATTGACCAATTTCTTAAGGATTTTGATTAATGTTTTGTTGGAAGATTCTACTTGGTCATTTCCTTGAGGATAATAAGGTGTTGATCATTTTTGTTGAATTTTATATTTGGCATAGATATTAGAGACTTATTTATTATTAAATGGTATACCATTATCTATAATTAATATAGATGGTATCCCATAGTAGTTGATGATTTGATTGATAATGAATCTAGAAATTTGTATTCCGATTTTAGAAGATAAAGGCATGGATTTTACTCACTTAGTAAAATGCTTAGTAGCAATGATAATTAATTTATATCCTTATAATTAATGAGGATCTATTTTTCTTATTATTTCTATTACCCAAGTGGAGAAAGACCAAGGTGATGTAATTGGTTGTAGTTCTTATGAAGGAGCATGAACAAGCTTATCATGTCATTGGAATTTGTCATATTTTTTGACATAATTATAGGTGTCCTTTTTCATGAACAACTAGTAATAACCCATTCTAAGGATTTTTATAGCTATGGCTAATCCATTAAAGTATCCATCACATGATCCATCATGGTCTTCTTTAATGATTATTTGAGATTATTCTAAGTTTATGCACTTAAGTATAATACCTTAAAAGGAGTGTAGATATAAAATATATCCCATGATGATATATTTGCAAGAACTTTGTTTAAATTTTTTATATTTTAGGTGATTTAATCCTTTAGGTAATATGCCATCCTTCAAGAAATTAAAAATTTCTTGAAACTATAGTTATAAATCACTACGCCTTTCAAAAGTGGAAGTTTGAGTCATAGACAAGCATATGAAAAAAGACCTAATTAGAAAAGCCCGTTCATCAAAGGCTAGATCTCATGAGCTAGAAATGTTTGAAAGTCGAAAGTTCTTGAGTCATGGATAAAAGACAATAAAAAAAGTGTTGATAAAGTTACAAGAGGTAAAATGTCTTGAATATCTAAGGATAGGTGGTCCTAAGAGATAAAGAACTTCCAAAGAAGATGACACCAATGCCCCAAAAGTCAAACCAATAAGGTGCACATTCTTCAAGGAAGATTGTCCTTCCTACAAAATATATTTTGTATCTTCAAGAAAGGATAAAAATAGCATGAAGCCATAACAAAAGCAACTTGAATATCTAGAATATTAATTAAAAAAGTTTTCTAAACCCAAGTGATGGGAATTCCCAAAAATGGGTATATGGTAGGGTTATGCATAGAGGCTATTTATCACCAAATTGGCTAAAATTAGTATTTTCAAAATTTGAAATTGGCTAATATTTGGGACCCTTGACCAGGGCCCATTAGCCAAAAAAATTTGGGTGCAAATTTTTTTTGGGTTCTATTCGCCTCAATTTTATAATAATTTGACCATTTTAAGTTTAAATTTCCAACATTGCCCCTAATAATAGTGAACCTTCTACATGCATTTGGACACTATTTGCTTGGATTTTGAAATTTATTCACCAAATTTTTATAGATACATTTTAGGGCTGAACCTAGTATATGGAAATAAAGGTGATAGATGTAAAGCCAAGGGCTCATAATCAATCGACATTCATATCTTAAAATATATAAGTTCTCTAAGGGATGAATGATTAAGTAATACATGACTCAATATCTAAAATTGCATCCACCTAGAAATGTTTACATGATTTTTGGAGGGAAATACCTTCCATTGTAATCTATAAATAGTAGTAGTCTTAAATTTCTAAAGGATAGACAAGTTTGTAGTTGTGTATATTTGTAGGTTTTCATTTTGTTTATCTCTATAAAAATAGTTGTAGTTCTTGAGTGGCTTATGGGCAATCTCAAACCCCCACTTCTGGCATAATCTATGTAATACTTTTCTTGTATTTATGTATAAATGGGACCCTATATCTATTTTTAGAATTGTCTATAGATCTATTGTTGTGTACGTGTACGTGTTTGTGATTGTTTGCCTGAATATTGAATTTTACTAAGTGTATATATGTATGAGGGGCTTGCATATATTTTTGGACTATGTCACTAACTAGCTTGGATCTCCAATGAGACCCACCTTCTCATGCATGAATATAATTTCTAGATCTCAATTTCACTTCAGTATGTCAAGAAGAGGAAGTGTTCATCATTGACACATAGTGTTTAGGCCTATTTTTGTAGGAATATCCTAGTAGATCTCTTGGTGCATCGTCCCTTTTTACTTTTGCTAAGTTTTTTTTAATTGTTAGCTTTTGTTAATGTATGATATGGGATAAAGCAATCACAAGATGTAAAATATGCAAAAAGTAAGATAATGGAATTCTACAAGAATATTGAAATATCCTATTAATGGAAAGTTGTAAAAATAGTACAATGTAATATAATGGAGGAAATGAACACTCCAGAATTCTAATGGAATCTACATTGTACCTACTCACTACTCCATTGTAATCTCTCCTCTGTCTTTCCTTTTCACTATGGTTTCTATATATAATAAGATAAGTTACTTGGTCCTTACTCTTCCTAACTACCTTTCCTATGACTCATGTACAAGTAGACTCCTTGTACATTTACATCATTGCACATTGACACTTGTGCACTTATTACTTCCTCTTCAAGTAACCTAATATAAAATCCTGATCTAATAATATACCCAAGGTGGTACATTGACATGTACCTAAATAATAAAATATACTCTAACACCCCCTGTATTACATTATTTGGGTATTGGAGACTTTAATATTTACTATGGCTCTTCTTCCTTTGAATAGTCTTCAACTTGATTAGGTCCTTCATCTTCTAATCCTTTTGTCTTCATGTTGTTTCTTCTTGTCTTTTTCATTCCACTATTATTTGGCATTTCAAAGTATTTGGAAGAGTATTTGTTCTTGAATTTTATCATGCATATTTTATGAACTAGTGATTTCATAATATTGCAAGTCACAAGTGGATCAAAATTGATCCATTCTCTTTTATTCGATTCTCTAAATGGTTTATTTCCTTGATCTTCACAAAATTTAAGCTTGAACTCATTGTTAGTGGATGCTTCAAAAATAATATCTTGAAATAAACAATCTATTTTGTATAGTAATATCTCTTCATAAATTCTGTAGTACTTATATTTATAGTATCATAAGAAGAATGAATGACTTTTCCCTCCATAGTATTTACATGGATGGAAATTCCAGAAATTGACCTTCTCGTAACAAAAGTGGTTGCAATAAGTGCATAGTAAAGGTATTCCATCCTCTTTGATATTTATTTTAGGAATATCATGTTTATCTATCTCCTTGATGAGATACTTAAACCATAGGTGAATAATTGAGGTTATTCCATATTTACTTTTTTCATACATATGTATGAGATCTTTTTGATCAATGTCCTTTTCTTTCCTTTGAGTATGGTCTTCAATATCTTCATTAGTACAGTTATCATCAACTCTCTTTACTAACACACTAGATGATGTTCTTGTGGAATATTCTCTCACTAAACTATTAGTTTGTGAGTTTTCAAAAATCCTTTTAGATACTATTGATTCCTTTCTATTTGTACCTTCCTTATTATCCATTGAATTTTCTGAATTATCAATCATACTTTTTATTGAGTCAAGTGTATTTTTGAGCCAATTTATTACTCCTTTTCTAATTGCGTTATTTAATGTGTTCTTTAAAGTAGACATCCTTATAGCTCCCTAGTTTAGAATATATGAACTTATTAATAAAACCATTAAAAGACTTGGAATTTGTAGGATTCCTTGTCTCCCTAGTGCAACAGGTTTGATAAAAAGCTTAGCAATTATTAATTCACCTATTGAGTTGATTTTGTATTGTTTTGAGAATAATAATCAACTTTCAATTTTACCTTATCTCTCCTAATGAAGTATGCTCTAATGGAGTTCTTATAGTTGGATTTATTTTTATCTCCTTAGTATGAGTATCATACAAGTGTTACCAATTAGTTCCAACTCTATGTGTAAGCAATAGATTTGCTTCTCTATTCAATAATTTAATCTTCTAAATTCCAAGTTTCTATAGTTTGGTGTAGTATGCCTTGTAACTTCCTACTTTTGGAATGTTAGAAAATAATGATAATAGTATTTGTAAATTGATTTTAATTTACCAAGTTTGACAACCTTATATCTCCTACTTGGTTATTTGCAAATATTGTAATATATATGCACTTCAATGATACCGTGAAATATGAACTTTTTTTATAACTTACTAATGCTTGGTTGATTTGTATTAATTCAATGCAATAATAAACTTAACTTTATATGGTTCACCTTATAAATCCTTTTAAACCTTAATAAAAATCAAGTAATTAGTTTGATATTACCTTTATAATATTACACATGATAAACCTTATCTTTGCTCCTCCAACATAATATTCAAGCATTGTATTCATTGCACGATATACCTTTATTTTTGTTCCTCCAACTAATATTTTGAATGTTGTATTCACTGGATAATGTTGAGCATTCAATGCTCTATCTTCAATGGATGTCTTTTCAAAGTATTCAATCTCCTTTAAAAGCCTTTGACCTCATTTTGTATCAATTCTTTGTCGTTGCAATTGCATGCTTTACATCTATGTATCTTGAATCATGTTTGGAGCACCTTCCAATTTTACCTATTAATAGTTTTATCTCTACATGGAATGTTGGGCATGTTACTATTCCTCCTTTATGTTTTTGATACTTGGTGTAATGATTATTCAAGTGTGTAGGTGGTTGACAATCGTTATAGACTTCTAATGAGCATTACAAGGTGGTAAACAACTAAGCATTAACTTGTAATTCTTTTCCTTCGAAATGATTGCAATCCCTTTGTTTGTCAATTGATACCTCTTAATGATTTCAAGGTGAGCATTATTTCATCTTGAGCATTACATTACAAGACATGTGTTAGAGAGAATAACATCACCTTAGTGTCATAAGTGGCACATCTTCTTTTTCATGTAGAGGTGTCTCAAATATTCTTAAAATATTTATCTTTCCAATGAGATCAAGTTATTTCTAGTTTGTTCCAACACTTTCAAACGATTCTTACTTCTTCCCAATGAGTACAAGTTGTGCTATCCAAACTATATCTCCAGTAGTGATGATTCTAGGTAATGCAGTGGTGGTTCTATGAGGCTCCAAGGGTAGTTTTGAATGCTCCTCTACTTAGTAGACAATTCCTCCAAGCTAGGTCTTTGTTATTGTACTTTTAATTCTATCTTGTACCTTACCCATTTTATGTCTTTAATATTGTATCTTGAGCATTTCCTTTACAATATATAGTATATGATAGTTAAAATAGATGAATGATAACTTCTTTGTGATATCTTGCTTATGCTATATAGTAGATAATGACTCCTTTGTGTGGATACATTATGCTTTAGGTTTCTTATTGTGGATGCTTTATTTCATGACTGATGGGGTGTCTTTAGATACCATAATGTGAGCCATTTGTTGACTCACCTTTTCTACCCAAATTTTACACCTTCTGCCTTCGATGATTCACCAATAGTGAATGTAGAATTCCTATTGTCTTAGTGTCTTGAGACACTCTATTTTTAGTACTCTTTTAGGAGGTATATAGTGCACCAATGTAATATAAATAAGAAACTATATTTCGCACCAAAGTTTTGAGAGTTTCTTGTCTCATTTTTATGTTATTTTCTCCTTTTATATGATGTCTCCTTGTTGTAAAGCTTGAGGATAAATGTAGATGGATCTGAATCCTTTCCACTAGGACCCCTATTTCCCTACAAGGGGCCTCTTTCCAAAGGAATCCATGAAGAATTTATTCTTCACATAAGTAGGCTCTACCTCATGTATTATAAAAAAATGTGTTGATATTGAAGTGTGTGTTGTGTTTTATAAGTTAATTCAACAAACACCAATGATTTTGGATCCCTAATATGGCTCTTGATCAAGCCTTTACAATATAATATTTATCTAAACTTAGTGAAAAATATTATCTAAGGTTGTATGCTAAATTCAATCAAACGACAATTATCTATACTTAATGAAAATATCATATAAGTAACTAACCTAGTATACCTTTTGAATTTGAATGATAACTATGCTAAAAGAATTTTTTTTCAAGGAAAAAAAAGGATTATGCATCAAAAAATCTAGCTTAAAACACAACTAATTTTTTAATTTTTTTTGCCTATTTTGCATTTTTGTAAAGAAATTTAGACTATCCTAAAATATTCTTTAATTTTCTAAAATGAATACGATTTTGAGCAAAAAAATTATAGGTAAAAATTAGACAGCAAGAAATGACAACAATATAGTAAAAAAATAGGTGCCAAGTGGAAAAATTACCTAATCCAGGGACTAAACAAACTTGTCATAAGTTGAAAAATTTGCCACTGGCATTTTTATAATTGACTATAATTTTTAAAATTTACAAAAATTAAGGAGAAGAAATTAGATTTGTCTATTTTGGGGGCTTTTCTAAGTGCAATGTGTTGATTTTCTATCTTCTCATTTTATCATATTCCATTTTGTAAAATGAAATTAAATTTGAACCTTAATTTTGGAGGAAGAAATTAAAATGACAAATTAACCTCGAGACAATACTTTATTCATTTTCTTGTATAATATGGTGATGGGATTCATTTATGTAGACACCAAAACCTAGCCACTTGTCATCCATACATATTATCCAATCACAACCATCCATTATTTATTTATATATGTATATTTATTTATATTTATATAAAAATATAAATACTTTATATATATAATATAAAAATATATATGTATGAATAAATATTAGCCATTCATTACGAGTTAATCTCAGCCATCCACTTAACATGATCCATGTCACATTCAAAGTTATAATCTTAGCCCTTCATCATGATTTAATATTTATCACCCATTGGTGTTATCGAAACCCCAACATGTTGAAGGCAAGTTATAAAAGGTCATTCATTTTCATGAATGAAGGTTAAGCAATGAAAAGGATAAACGGTTGATAATTTAATAAGTCATTTAGTTAGAACCCTCCATCCACAATTATCCAAACCCTCACATTTCACTAGCACTCTTCACCTTGCCATTGCTACATCCTCCATTTCTATCACCCGAAACCTCTGTGAACCCTTCTAGGATTCTACAGAGCATCCCCCATCACTCTTGAATGTTCTAAAGCATTCTCTAAATGCTACTAAGCATTCCAATAATGTTGTAAGAAATTCATAGCCCTTCTAGAATTCTCTAGGGTGTTTCCTAGCCTTTGATTTGTCATCAATAATCCCTCGGATTCTTCCAAGCATCCATGCACCATAAGATCACAAAAACAAAAGTGTAGATCAAAAACACATGTATATTCTCAAAAAGATAAAATATATCATTACATTGCATCTTACACTTTTTGTATTTAGCTTACAATTCACCACTATAGCACTTAGGGTTTATAGATCTATTATTCAAAGGGTCTCACACAGTGGATCCCTCACATATGGTTTTGAATCCTTTGTTTTTTATTTTTTTATAGGTACAATAATCATATTCTTGATGGCTATTGTAGCTAGGGTGGCCCCATAGGGATAATCAAGCCCACCACAACTTATTTGGAGAGAAAAAAAAATTTAAAGACACCAGCATTCTTCATAAATGAAGTTTTTAAAACCCTAGCATTGTAATGTTTTATCAAAAGTAATAAAGTGTACTGTAACCCTAGATTTGGGGAAAATCCATTGTACAATTTGGAGTTCCAAGCTCCTTGAGTCATTAATAAATCAGATCCATCATTTTGTGCATTCATTATGTTGTTTGCTTTTGATATACTATTTTATTTGATTTTATTCATTTTTATATTACAAAATGGCAATCATGGTGGGAACCCTAAAGAGTTTCTTATTTTAACATACCTTGTCAACATTTTTTATCTACATTTTCTATTTTTATTGTAGGTTTTCAAAGACTTGATCACACAAAAATCATGAAACTAGGGTTTATGGAAGTAGTTGGATTTGATCTGTGGTTGCACGGATGCACCACCATGTTTGAGGGATGCCCTACCACATCTAGGAGATTTTTCACCACATATGGGAGACTTTGCACCACATCTAGGAGAATTTACACTACATCCAGGAGAGTTGGTAAGAAATACGTAGGCTTCCTGGTAAGCCTTCATCAAACACCACCTACATTTTTCTTGCTTTTTAAAGAGAGATTGAAAAGAAGATATATATTTTCTATTTAAAAATAAACACATATTGCATTATAGGCATTCACTAACATCTCTTCATGTAGTATGCACATAGGATAGATCTACAATTGTACATTCATCTTAGTTGCATAAGAACACTCATTACATTAGATTCAAAATTTTGTTATTTTATGGCATTTTTACATTTTACCTTGTATGTTGCTTGCAATAAAATAAAAAATCATAAGTAGTTGCACTTATAGGCTAGAGTTTCTCACTTTTTACTTTTCTAAGTTGGAACAATTTATTAGTACTCGAGCTTACTCCCACTTTTAGAATCACTTGATGATTTAGGGTGGAAGAGCTAGGAGAAACCTCCACTTTTGGATCACTTGATGATTCAGGGTGGATCTTAAAATGTGTGCACTAGATTATTTTTAGGAACTTAGTATTATTGTCCTTGGTTACCAACTTGGCTGAGTGAACGAGAGTCTCTTGGAATTGTATGAACACCATAGATAACAAAAATTTAAAAGGAATCACAAAAAATTGCATGATTCACTTTAAACATCTACGAGTTGGACTTCATCACCAACCATTGATTGATATCAGTGATGGTGGGCTTCATATACATCCGCTATCTCACACTATAGTCACCTTAGAAGCCCATGGGTGATTTTTTTAGAATTCATCACCAAAACATTCACATTTTCCATTCATCTTAGGAACCCACATTTCATAGTAATCTAGGCTTAGGAACATCAAAACACACAAACCACATAAAATAAATAAATAAATAAATAAAATTGTTGTAAAACATAAATTCAAAACACCTTGCTTACAGTTATGGTTTTGACCAGAAATCAAGCCAAAATTATTAGCCAAGAACCAACCACATCCATGGAGTGTTCCACTTCTTCTCAAACCAATTTTATGGTTAACCCATCAAGCCCAACACATAAAATCTATATGAGTTTATCTATAACACCCTCTCACATAGTATTCACCTCAAATTCTGATGTGATACATAGAGCCATTCACACCTCCATATCGTAAACTAAGCCTTCCACATCCATATATTATCACACCACCTACATAGACATGGAAAATGTTGGGTCTTATTTAAGATCAACCAAACCAATCTTAGAATAACTTAACATCCCACATAGCCAAGTTCCTTATTTTTAGTTTGAGCTTGCTCACTCAAATTCCACCAACTTCATCCAAGTCTACACCAATCCTCTTTTTAAGGTATCATATACACTTTCACATCACATGTCCCTACCACAACATAGCCAAATCAACTCCATACCATATATCTATACCACCACCTATTCCAATCCACTTTACAAAGTACATGTTAATGTAGCTTCACAAATTCCATCAACTAGTCCATCAGCCATTCCTTACTCAGTTGTGATTACTTTTACAACTTACCCTCCACCAACATCCACCAACATTACAAACACATACACTCCACCCAAATCCACTTCCACCACAACCAAACCATCTACTTTAGAAATTTCTATACAAGAAGCATGTCAACACCTCAACCAATTTCTCATGGTCTAGCAAGACACTTGTTCTTGTTCCCAACAAAAAACACAAAGAGTAGACTTCAAACCCCATTTCATTCCAATTCAACAAAATTTATTCACCTCAAATCCATATGGGGTATCACAATATTTTATGGTCTTCATCCCCACACCTTCAGTCACTCATATCAACTCCACTCCCACAAACCAATACATTCACATTCGCTAAACCTCATCCTCATTCCATCAACAATAATAATTTCATAAACAAGCTCAACAACATGCCCAACATCATCAAGTACCCTTTAATCCATACATCAATCAACACCACATTCCATATCAACCATTCACCACTTCACATTTTCCACCTTTGCACAATCATAAAATAATCTAAGGCTTCCACATGCATGGGGAAGATCCTAAAATTCAAGCAATATAACAACATATTGATAGCTTGATAATGCATAGTCCTGGTATGATGTACCAAAAGCCTACCCTAAGACAATCAATCAACCTATTCATTTTTTAGTGCCATTACCACCATATCTGACAGACTTCGTAGTACCAAAATTTTACAAATTTAAGGGGATTGAGGACCCTAGAGAGCACATCAACACATTCATCCACTCATGCTTTTGGATTCAAGATAAATTTGCTTTGATGCTCAAAAATTTTCCTCAAATATATAGGGGATATGCTCTATATGGGTGCAATCATCTACCTTACCATAGCATTTACACATTTGAACAAATGTTAGATAATTTTTTGGAGAGATTTTCCCTCAATGTTTACAAGAAAACCACATTGATTAACTTGTACAACCTTATAAAATTGGAAGAAGAGTTGGTCTATGATTTTGGAAACTATTAGAGGGTGGTTATCACTAAGTTGCCATTCTCTCTACCAATGGAATAATTAACCTAAATTTTCATAAGGAGTTTCTTAAAAACCATCTCCTTGTTATTGTAACTATAGAAATTTAGATCATTTGACAAAGCTCTCACCCAAGATCATGTGATTAAGGAGATAAAAATCCAATAAGGCAATATAAAACTAAAGAATAAATAATGGCATAATAAGGGCCAAACTAAAGGTAATTATTATGGCCAATCAAAACCAATTCAAGTAAACCAAGTGGTCTTAAGTCAGCCAACAATGACTCAACAACAACAACAACCAATGCAAAAACAATCATAACAAATGTCCTATAAAGCAATTCCTCCATCCCAATAACTTCATAACATAATGCAAACTATGGAAAAATACCAACATCGACAATCTGTTCAAAAAAATCACACCTACACACCCTTTCTATAATCATATGCATTCATATTCTGTAGGTTATATGACAAAAATGAGCTTGCATTACCTAATATTAGACCAGATAATCCAACTAAACACAACAAGAGCTATAGGGAACATTTGTTTTACCCTTATCATCAACAAAAGGAACATGAAATTAGTAACTTCTTCACATTCAAAGACATAGTGCAAGACCTAATAGACCTAAGGGTCATCAATTTTGATATTCCCTTGGCCCAAAAAAGTCAAAACCTTGGTATATACCAAACACCACTTCCTCATCATGAGGAACAATAACAAATAACGGGGGTTAAAATATTAAGACTCCTAATAAATTCAACCACATCCTATAGTACCAAAGTTTTATGGGGGCTATTCACATAGTCACCCATGGTCAAAGAAGCACCAATAGATAAAATGAACAATACCAGGTAGTTCAACCTCCTATATCATCTCAACCAAGTGTGTCTCAATAACCTACCAATTCAACATCACCCATCCATTTTTTTACCAATTCATCCCAACAAATCTAAATTACAACTCATCCACCACAACTAGTTTATCTCCAAAAATATTCACAAAGATCCATCATCTCATTGAGTAGATGACTGACAACTAGCCTCAAAATGGCTTCAACCAAACTATCTATCTATGAGCTCATACAAAAATCTCCCCCACATCGCAAGGCATTAATGGAAATTTTAAAATCCATCAAAATTCAATCCTAAGACACTAATGCATTCAAAAATTTTATGGGGAGCATTCGCACTTATATGGAGCCTTCCATCACATTCTATGATTTTGAAATTAAATTAATTTCATCAAAATTAGTGGATCCTACATTACACATTATGGCTCAAGTTGATAGGAAGCCATTTAAATGAGTGTTCATTAACACCGGTTCCTCCATCAACATCATTACCACATCTTCCCTTCAACACCTCAGTCTTCTGCCATCACACATAACCAAATCCACCTTCACCTTAATAGCATTCAATGATGCTCTTTGTTCCATAGTTGGCACTATCAATTTACCAATAGAACAGGGGGTAAAAATTTTGGATACCATGTTCCACATCTTGGAGGGGTCTATTGAGCAAGGTGCAGCAAAAGCATTTGAGAAAGTATTGTCATTGTTGTCAACACAGACAGATTGATGCAGTTGATGCGATTCAGAGGTCGATCGGATCAAGTGCGAGAAAGTTTCAAGCAAAACGAGAGGTGACCCAGTTCGAGAAATTGGCGAGAAAGAGACAAGGAAGAAAAGCGTCGCGATATCGCGACATGTTTTCTGTCGCGATTCGCGACAAAAAGTAGGAGAGAGAAAATGCAAGCCAAAATGTCGCGATATCGCGACATGTCGAGTTTCGGAGGAGAGAGAAAATGTGTCGCGATTTCGCGACAAAAAGTAGGAGAGAGAAAATGCACGCCAAAATGTCGCGATGTCGCGACATGTCGAGTTTTCACTAAGGAGAGAGAAAATGTGTCGCGATTTCGTGACATAAATGGAGGAAAGGAGCTTGCAATGAAGAGAGTAGCGATTTCCATGCATGTTAAAGTTTCGCATTTCAAAGCACAGTTGGAAATGTATGGAAACAAAGGTGTAGCGATTTCGCTACAAATCGAAAGTTAAGAAAACTGAGATGCAGCGATTTCGACACAAGTAAAAATTCACAAGAAGAAGGTGTAGCGATTTCGCTACATGTTGAAACAAAGAGAAACTAAGGTGTAGCGATGGCGCTACATGTTGAAACAAAGGGAAACTAAGGAGTAGCGATTTCGCTACTAGTCAAAAGTGTAGAACTGAAAGATGCAGCAATGATATTACAAGTCAAAATTTCATGAAAAGAGGCAAGGTGAAAACACAAGGCACAAAGATGTAAAAATTTTGCCATTGCATGAAGCATAGTGTCGCGATTTCGTGACATGTTCCATTTTCATTGGAGTTGGCAAGGAGAGTTGTACGGAAGAGCAAAGTGTCACGATTTCGTGACATGTTCCTTTTTCGCTGCTACTGGCAAAGAAGAGTGTACGGAAGCCGAAAGTGTCGCGATTTCGCGACAAGCAGGATGATGACGTCAGCAAGAGTCGAAAACGTCGCGATTTCGTGACAAGAAGGATGATGACGTTAGCAAGAGTCGAAAACGTCGTGATTTCGCGACAAGAAGGATGATGACGTCAGCAAAGTTGAAAAGTGTCGCGATTTCATGACAGGATGAAAGAAAAGCCATTGGAAGCCGAAAACGTCGCGATTTCGTGACAACCTTCAGGGTGACGTCAGCATAAGTTGAAAGTGTCGCGATATCGCGACAAGATGCAGGGAAAGCTTTCAAGAGCCAAAATGGTCACGATTTCGCGACAGCAAGGGCATGAATGGTACGGCTACAGAAAGTGTCGCGATATCGCGACAAGTAACAGTTTGGCGGGTAAAAGCCGAAAAAGCATGCATGGTGACACGTGTCAGAAAAAGCGAGAGAGGAAAATCATGCGACCGGTTACGTAAAAAGTAACTGATGTCAGATCGGCAGTTACAAATTGACAGGTGTCGAACATGCACTGAAACAGTTGAATTTGCATGATTGAAAAGCATTCGAAGAATGGTATAGGCAGGATTAAAAAGCATTCGAACTGCTGTATTTGAAGTATTCGAACAGACAAATATGCAGGATTGAAGAAGCATTAGAAAAGACATATTTGCAGAATTCAAAGAGTCGGATATGCGAAATAGAAACAGTATTCGAATGGCCGTATTTGAAGTATTCGAACAGTCGAATATGCAGGTTCGAAAATGCATTAAAACAGCCGTATTGCAAGGAATCGAACCGCCGTATTGCAGGGGTTCGAATAGTCGTAGTGCATGTAATCAAACGATCGTATTGCATGGATTCGAACGAGTCGGAGTATGTGATTCAGTTGCATGCAGGATTGAAAGGTTATAAAAGAACAATCGTACATAGAATATATTGCTGCTGTTAGAGAAAAGTTGTTGCAGAAAGAGAAATATTCTTTGTGAAAAGAGGGTTTGAATAAGAAAATTAGCGAGCCGTGAGAGTGTGCGAGTTGGATTAATTGCAGACCAGTCAGGGTTGTGCATGAAGTGAAGACACTTTTATGTCATTCTAATTGATCAGAATTGTAGTCCAAGTTGGTGCTTGGTACTAGGGGTTGGTGCTCCATCTGTTGCAGCAGAAAATTACAGGGGTTGGTGCTCCTTCCAGTGGATCCTGGTAAAGAAGTTGTAAAATTGAAATTTTGCAAAGGCTAGATTTGGATTGAAGTCCAAGCGAGTTAATTTTTGAGGAGTAGCCAAATTGGTGAACCTCGTTATATTGTGTGTTGTGGTGTGCTCTCATTTTGTTCTTCTGGTTTTATAAGTTTTTTGTGCTTCAGTCTTTGAATGCTGTTGTTTCGAAATTAAATAACTACACTGATTCACCCCCCCTCTCAGTGTCATTGTGTGAACATCAATTGGTATCAGAGCGAGGTTCCTTGTACAAGCTTAATCAGCTAAGGAGATCTTGGAAGAAACAATGGCAGGCGGTGAAGGATTTTCATCCAACAAAGCTCCCTTATTTGATGGAACAAATTACACCTTACGGAAACTCAGAATGCAAACATATCTGAGTGCATTGGGATATGATATTTGGGATTCTGTAGATAGTGGATACACAGCACCCACTACTCCTCCAACAGATACTACTGAGAAAAAGAAATTTGAGAACAACTCCAAAGCTAAGAATGCCATAATGTGTGGGCTTGTTGATAGTGAACTGATAAGAGTCATGAGTTGTAAATCAGCAAAAGACATGTGGGATAAAGCGAAGAGCATCCATGAAGGAGACGAGTAAGATTAAGGAAGCAAAGCTGCAAACTCATCGAGCACGGTTCGAAGCACTTGCAAATGAATGAAGATGAAAACATAGAGACTTATATCTTTGAGAGTCAACGAAATTATTAATGCAATCGAGAGGACTCGGTGAAGAAATTGATGATGCGGTTGTTGTGAAAAAGGTTCTCGAAACACTTCACAAAAGATTTAACTCCAAAGTCTCTGCAATAGAAGAGGCAAAAGATCTAAACAACTTCGGCATGGATGAGTTGCATGGTTCCCTGACAGAATATGAAATGAGAATAGGACAAACCAAGTCTATAGACAGAGAAGCGACTTTTAAAGCACACAAGAATGTAAAAGCTGAACATGAATGCGAGGATGAAGGAACAACTTGGATGAAACAGAAGCCAATTTTGTTCGAAAACTCACAAAAGGAAAAGGAAAATATAGAGGGAAGCTACCTTTTAAATGCTTCAATTGTGGAGGAGTCGGTCATTTTGTAGCCAAATGTCCAATGTAGGAGAGAACCAAAAATGGTGAAGGTTCACACCAAGAAAAAGGTGATTGGAAGAAGAAACAAAATTTTAGAAAGAACAACTTCAAGAAGAAAAGCTTCATAACCAAGAATGTCGGCGGTTCGAAGAAAGCACGGATGAGGAGTCCGAAGAAGAAGGAGGTGAAGCTCTTTTCATGGCACTTGAAGAAGAAAGAACAGAGAAAAATCGGGAAGGTGATGAAAATTCCAAGGATGAAGGTGAAGTGTATTTGGAAGGAGAATTGGTTCCTTGCACTTGAAGAGTTGAGTGCGAGAAAGGAAGAAGAATAAGAAATTTTCAAAGAAATTAGAGAATGCCACGGACATAATAAACAATCTGAAAATACGAGACGAGAGGAATTCAAGAAAATGTACGAAGTTCTTGATGAACAATTAAGCTGTAAAGACAGGTTGAATGCGGCAAGCTAGAGGAAGACATTGTTAAGTTAAGGATGCGGTTAGAGGAGATGAATAGAAAATTGAAGCTGTTTTCATAAGTTTGAAGAAAGTACTTGTAAAAGCTGGATAAAATGTTAAATAACCAAAGGCCTTACGGCATAAAATTTGGTTTAGGCTTTGATGAAGGAGAATCTTCAAAGGATTCAAAGAACTTGAATATAGAACTCATAAAGAAAGAAGAAAAGATCAGGGTTGAACCAGAAAAACCAAATCTTGCAAAAGAAAACAATAATGCCAGATTCAAGAAGAATATTGACAAAGATGGATTCACAAAAGTCACACATCCAAGGAGGAGAAGAGTCATGGCTCCTACTTCAAGCGGCAAAGACCGGCACCCGGGTTTAATCATGCATTTTACGGTTATTGTTTTAAATGCAATGCTTATGGCCATAAGATTTCAGATTGCGGGCATAATGTATCTCAAAGGAATTTTACCGGCAGAAATGTTTTTTCTCCTTTAATGAATTATGCGGTTGAATGTTATAATTGTCATAATTTTGGACATATTGCTAGAAGCTGAGAAGCACTTTTGCATCAAATAATTATCGGGGTAGAAAATCTCGGCCAAGTGGGTTGAAACAAAACCAGAAATTTCCTGAAAAACGAGGCACATGCTAATGAAAGGACAAAGGCAAAACAAGTAGCAAAATCTGCTATCAAACCGAGAATGGAAAGAAAAGGAATCTTTGATTGTCCAGACTGCTTTTAAAGCTCAGAACAAATCAGCACCTTGGATACTTGACGGTGGTTGTTCCGGTCACATGACGGGTGACAAGCAAAAGTTTGAGAATTTACAGAATTATGAAGGTGGTTACGTGAAATTTGGAAATAATGATGGAGCAAAGATTGTTGGAAAGGGATCAGTCAAGATCAGTGATGGCAATATAAAATCAAAAGAAGTCTTGTTTGTAATTGGCCTGAAGCATAACTTGCTAAGTGTAAGTCAAATATGTGACAGAGGCCATGATGTAATCTTCAAGAAGGAGGGCTGTGAAGTAAGAAAGACAAAAAATGGAAAGTTAATAGCCATTGGGTGAGAACTTCTGGAAATCTGTATACACTTTCGAAAGCTGTAGAAGGAACATGCTTGATTGGACGGGAAGATGAAAGCGGCTATGGCACAAGAGGCTTGGGCATATTAGTTTTGACAATCCGGCAAAAATCAGTTCAAAAAGAGTAGTTAGAGATATACCAAACATTGGCAAACCTGTAAATAGCATCCGTGAGTCATGCCAAAAGGGAAAACAAACCAGAGCCACTTTCAAAGCAAAAGAATACTTCACTAGCAAGCCATTAGAACTAATTCACACTGATCTATGTGGACCCATGAGAGCTGAAAGCATAAATGGACACAAATATTTTATGCTGTGTATAGATGACTACTCAAGAATGACATGGGTACTATTTATGAAACTCAAGTCGGAAGCCTTTGAGATGTTTAAAACCTTCAAAAATCTTGTTGAGAATCAATCGGGAAAAAGAATTAAATGCCTAAGATCGAGACGGGGGAGGAGAGTTTATCTCAGAAGAATTTGCAGAATACTGTCAAAAACATGGGATAAGAAGACAGTTTTCAGCGGCTAGGACACCTCAGCGAGAATGGTGTTGTAGAAAGGAAGAATAGAACAGTGCAGGAAATGGCAAGGACAATGCTTGCGAGAAAACAAAATAGTCGACAGATTTTGGAAAGAGGCAGTTCATACTGCAGTTTACATTCAAAACAGGTGCATGTTGAGACCACATGAAAGCAAAATAGCTTATGAGTTGTGGTTTGGCAGAAAGGCAACAACAAGACATTTCAAAGTATTTGGCAGCAAGTGCTACATAAAACGGGTTGAAGATAACCTCGGTAAATTTGAAGATAGAGCTGATGAAGGTATCTTTCTTGGTTACTCAACAAAAAGCAAGGCATACACATGTTACAACAAGAGGTTGAAGAAAATTGTTGAAAGTGTTGATGTGAAAGTTGATGAAGGTAGAGAACAAGAAACTACTTATCAAGAAAACTACCCTATGTATGAAGAAGTCATTGAAGGTGATGATGAAAAAGAAATAGAGAAGAATCGAGAAAATTGATCCGGATGGTGTAAAAGCTGAATACGAAGAAGAAGAAAACGAGGAAATTTAAAACAGAGCAAGTGGCGAGAAAAATCATCCAAGTGAGCAGATTATTGGGGATCCCACGGATGGTATTGAGACAAGAAGAACAAGCGGTGAGGAACTATTCTCTGTTATCTAGTATTGAACCTAAAAATGTTTTTGAAGCAAGCACTGATGAAAGTTGGATGAAGGCAATCAATGAAGAACTAGATCAGATAGAGAAAAACAATACATGGGAATTAGTACCTAGACCAACAAATAAAAACATAATTGGCACTAAATGGGTTTTTAGAAATAAATTGAATGAAGATGGGCAGGTTGTCAGAAATAAGGCAAGATTGGTATGTAAAGGCTATGCTCAGGTTGAAGGCATTGATTTTGAAGAAACTTTTGCATCGGTAGCTAGACTAGAGGCAATCGGAATGTTTTCGGCATTAGCGAGTTCATAAAAACTTCAAAGTATATCAAATGGATGTAAAATCAGCATTTTTGAATGGAAAAGCTGGAAGAAGAGGTTTACATTGAACAACCAGATGGCTTCCAACTTGGTGACAATCCAAATTTTTTTTGCAGGTTAAATAAATCTTTATATGGATTAAATCAGGCACCCAGAGCATGGTATGCAAGGTTGGATAATTATCTAATTAAACAAGGGTTTAAGAAAGGTTTGGTGGATAGCAACTTATATGTCCAAAGCAGAGAAGGGTCATCTTATTGTTCTTGTTGTTTATGTAGATGACATAATATTTGGCGGCGACATGGATGAATACTGCAAAGACATATCAATTAAAATGAAAAAAGAATTTGAGATGTCAATGATTGGTGAACTTTCTTATTTCTTAGGACTGCAGGTCAATCAAAATGAAAAAGGCATTTTTATTTCTCAAGTTAAATATGCAAAAGAAATGCTGAAAAAGTTCACAATGGAAGACGGTAAACCGGTCAGCACTCCCATGACAACAGGCTGCAAGTTGAGCAAGGATGATAAATCTCCGGATGTGGATCAAACAATGTACGGGTCTATGATTGGAAGCCTGCTTGTATTTAACGACTACTAGACCGGATATACTACGGGCGGTATGCATGGTTGCTAGATTTCGGGCAAGTCCCAAAGAAACTCATGTCACGAGTTGTAAAAAGGATCTTCGGGTACCTCAAAGGTACCATGGATTATGGGTTGTGGTACCCAAAAGGCAAAGACTTCACTTTGATTGCATATTCGATGCAGATTGGGCGAGGTGCATTGATGACCGGAAGAGTACAAGTGGAGGAGCATTTTATCTTGGAGACAGGTGGTAGCATGGCACGACAAGAAACAAGAATCGGTTTCTCTATCCACTTGCAGAGGCGAGAATACATTGCGGCCACAACTTGCTGTACACAGATATTATGGATGAGACAAACTTTGAAAGATCTTGGTATCCACTTCAAAGAGCCAATATCAATAAAATGTGATAACACTAGTGCTATCAACATATCCAAGAATCCAATTATGCATTCAAGAACCAAACACATTGCAATCCGATATCATTTTTTGAAGGATAAAGTTGCGAGAAGGAGAAGTCAAGTTGGATTTTGTTCCAACTACAGAGCAAGTAGGTGATATATTCACAAAACCATTGCCCAAGGATGTTTTTGAGTACCTTAGGAATAAGTTGGGAGTGGTCACAATTCCCAAGAGCCGACTATCATTAGGGATCACATTCTCAATGGGTGCATGCATGCCTATACTTATAGTTTTGCTTATGTTTATGATTTTTGCTAACTATAACAATATTTTCCTGAGAATGGTGTACAGAGACTCAGGGGGAGTCTGCAACAACCCTTTGGTATTATTGGCAAAGGGGGAGAAGAAGTTGAGCAAGGTTCGTTGTGTGTTGCCAACAATTCCAAAGGGGAGATTGTTGAGCAAGGTGCAGCAAAAGCATTTGAGAAAGTATTGTCATTGTTGTCAACACGGACAGATTGATGCGATTGATGCGGTTCGAGAGGTCGATCGGATCAAGTGCGAGAAAGTTTCAAGCAAAACGAGAGGTGACCCAGATTCAGAAATTGGCGAGAAAGAGACAAGGAAGAAAACTATCGCGATATCGCGACATGTTTTAGTCGCGATTTCGTGACAAAAAGTAGGAGAGAGAAAATGCAAGCCAAAATGTCGCGATATCGTGACATGTCGAGTTTAGAGGAGAGAGAAAATGTGTCGCGATTTCGCGACAAAAAGTAGGAGAGAGAAAATGCACGCCAAAATGTCGCGATGTCGCGACATGTCGAGTTTTCGCTGAGGAGAGAGAAAATGTGTCGCGATTTCGCGACATAAATGGAGGAAAGGAGCTTGCAATGAAGAGAGTAGCGATTTCCATGCATGTTAAAGTTTCGCATTTCAAAGCACAGTTGGAAATGTATGGAAACAAAGGTGTAGCGATTTCGCTACAAATCGAAAGTTAAGAAAAGCGAGATGCGGCGATTTCGACACAAGTAAAAATTCACAAGAAGAAGGTGTAGCGATTTCGCTACATGTTGAAACAAAGAGAAACTAAGGTGTAGCGATGGCGCTACATGTTGAAACAAAGGGAAACTAAGGAGTAGCGATTTCGCTACTAGTCAAAAGTGTAGAAGTGAAAGATGCAGCAATGATATTACAAGTCAAAATTTCATGAAAAGAGGCAAGGTGAAAACACAAGGCACAAAGATGTAAAAATTTTGCCATTGCATGAAGCATAGTGTCGCGATTTCGCGACATGTTCCATTTTCGTTGGAGTTGGCAAGGAGAGTTGTACGGAAGAGCAAAGTGTCGCGATTTCGCGACATGTTCCTTTTTCGCTGCTGCTGGCAAAGAAGAGTGTACGGAAGCCGAAAGTGTCGCGATTTCGCGACAAGCAGGATGATGCGTCAGCAAATCACAAAGTGTCGCGATTTCACGACAAGAAGGATGATGACGTCAGCAAGAGTCGAAAACGTCGCGATTTCGCGACAAGAAGGATGATGACGTCAGCAAAGTTGAAAAGTGTCGCGATTTCACGACAGGATGAAAGAAAAGCCACTGGAAGCCGAAAACGTCGTGATTTCGCGACAACCTTCAGGGTGACGTCAGCATAAGTTGAAAGTGTCGCGATATCGCGACAAGATGCAGGGAAAGCTTTCAAGAGCCAAAATGGTCGCGATTTCGCGACAGCAAGGGCATGAATGGTACGGCTACAGAAAGTGTCGCGATATCGCGACAGGTAACAGTTTGGCGGGTAAAAGCCGAAAAAGCATGCATGGTGACACGTGTCAGAAAAAGCAGACAGGAAAATCATGCGACCGATTATGTAAAAAGTAACTGATGTCAGATCGGCAGTTACAAATTGACAGGTGTCGAACATGCACTGAAACAGTTGAATTTGCATGATTGAAAAGCATTCGAAGAATGGTATAGGCAGGATTAAAAAGCATTCGAACTGTTGTATTTGAAGTATTCGAACAGACAAATATGCAGGATTGAAGAAGCATTAGAAAAGACATATTTGCAGAATTCAAAGAGTCGGATATGCAGAATAGAAACAGTATTCGAATGGCCGTATTTGAAGTATTCGAACAACCGAATATGCAGGTTCGAAAATGCATTAAAACAGTCGTATTGCAAGGAATCGAACCGCCGTATTGCAGGGGTTCGAATAGTCGTAGTGCATGTAATCAAACAGCCGTATTGCATGGATTCGAACAGTCAGAGTATGTGATTCGACTGCATGCAGGATTGAAAGGTTATAAAAGAATAGTCGTACAAGAGAAGATGTTGCTCTTTGTTAGAGAAAAGTTGTTGCGAAAGAGAAATATTCCTTGTGAAAAGAGGGTTTGAATAAGAAAATTAGCGAGCCGTGAGAGTGTGCAGAGTTGGATTAATTACAGACCAGTCAGGGTTGTGCATGAAGTGAAGACACTTTTATGTCATTCTAATTGATCAGAATTGTAGTCCAAGTTGGTGCTTGGTACTAGGGGTTGGTGCTCCATCTGTTGCAGCAGAAAATTACAGGGGTTGGTGCTCCTTCCGGTGGATGTTGGTAAAGAAGTTGTAAAATTGAAATTTTGCAAAGAGCTGGATTTGGATTGAAGTCCAAGCAGTTAATTTTTGAGGAGTAGCCAAATTGGTGAACCTCGTTATATTGTGTGTTGTGGTGTGCTCTCATTTTGTTCTTCTGGTTTTATAAGTTTTATGTGCTTCAGTCTTTGAATGCTGCTGTTTCGAAATTAAATAACTACACTGATTCACCCCCCCTCTCAGTGTCATTGTGTGAACATCAGGGTCAATGGCTTACAATGTACTCCTTGGATACTCTTGGATTAGGGAAATGAGATGTGTTCCTTCCATACTACATCAATTATTAAAATATGTAAATGAGGGATAAATTCATTGCATACCAATGGACATCAAAGTATTTAAGTATTGCAATTTCATATCAAATCCCTATGAATCCACACTTCCATCCATCCACCTACTTTAACCCCATAAACCACAACATCCACCACTCTTCATCCAAATCTCCAATTCTTATGGAGTTACCCATCACCAACCCATATCAAACTTCCACTTCCACCCTCCCACCTTCATCACAGTTGGATACATGTACATGTGGTCAAACCTAATACACACTGACCATATCATCAACATCAACATCACCCATCATAACTAATTCATCATTACCCATACAACCTAAACCCACTACCATTCATCCACATCAACATCATCAACCATCCATCAAACCCCTCAATAAAATCTATCTTCATCCACACTAGCATATGTCTCACAAGTTGATTTCATAGACAATGAAATGCCATTCCAGCACACATCCCTCCCATTATTTAAGCCACAAGTCATCCATGAGACTTCCATATCCACATCCACATCATCTACCTTACCAATCTTAGCATTAGCAAATACATGGTCTAAGATATCACAGTTACATTTTTAAGCATCCAAATTGTTAGGGATTAAAGTAGCCCACATTATCCACCCCTATCCATAGGAGCGGTGTACCATATGGGTCTAGAACCTAATAGAATACATTTTGTGTATGGGGGGTTGATCCATCATCTGATATTCCTCCCCTAGATGAATTCAAATAATAATCCTTTACCAATATCAAACACATATCAGGTTTCCCATCATAATACTTTCATCAGGTTAATTAGGAAGGCTATGGTTTAGGACGACATGAATAGGGTATGCATGACATCATTAAACTTCCATATTGAAAAGTGCATGACCATTATGGCTTAGGATTTAATCCATAATATTCCTCTCTTGAACAAGATTTTCAACACTTCAATCTAGAGCATGAAGAGGAAAACAGTCACAATTATGAATTTGAGGATGAAATCTATTAAGAATATGATGTCATGTAGATATATTTGAATGAATCTAATGAGGAATCTACCCCAATCATTCCATTCATAGAATAGGATGAGTATTATCTCATAATGTTTCCCATCCATTAGCCCATATTTCATTTTCTCCTCTAAAGGAAATGAGTTGAAATCACTAGTGAACCACCACTGCCACATCATCCACTTCAGTGACAAAACATGTAATATATGTACATAAAACAAAAACACAAATATCTTTGCATTGAATGTGCATGGTTTTTGCAAGTTGTATTTACACGTGTTGCTTGCTGCTGTTCAAGATTTTAATATTCCTTCACTGAATCCAATAAACAAGGCCAACCTACCCTTCGCCTTGCCAAGTACCATTCTCCCATTAAGTCAACATGAATTCTATTGACTTATTCACCCCACTCTATAATCCATATGATTTTGGAAAATTAATTCCAATTGACATTAGCCTTATTAATATGGAGTGGATTTCATCGCCACCATCCTTATCAGAATTCATCCTTTCGAAGGAATTGTTAATAGCATCAACCAATTATATTCCTCCACCACTTTAACCTATGCCTTCATCTTCAACTCCTAAGATTTTCTAGGTACACAGAAGAGACTGTGCTAGAAGAGTTTGATAATGTCATTGATGAGACTCATCTGATGTTGGCAATTTTGGGTTTGAGATCCTAGCTTCTTGTCTATGAGTTGTCATTGATGTCAAAAGTAAATGGCATTAATGTTAAGAGGATGTGTTGGCTTCAAAGGTGGAAGATTCCAAGAGAATCCGGAGAGATTCCATTGGAAAGGGTTTTTCATTAAAACCAAGTTAAATGGTTTTTATTAAAACCAATGGAGGTTCTCTTTATTATTTATTTAATTATTATTTAAAACCCTTCAAGGTTTTAATTAATTAATTATTTAATTAATTAAGGGAGAAATTATTTTTAATTTATTAAAAATACTTAAGGGTTTTTAAACCCTTTAGAAAGCAAATTTCGATTAAATTTGAAATTACTTTTCTTTGCAGTCGACGTGTTCTAAAGTCCATGTATGGACTATATATATGAGAAGGTTCCTAAGGTTAAAGTCACTTGGAAAAATCAAAGGCAATTAATTGGTTTGGTTGCGATCGAATGTTCTATTTATGCTGCGAAAGAGGAGAACTCATGGTTTGAAAAGCTTTCAGAAAGCTTGACCGTTCATGTGGAAGGAAGTCCGTCTTGGACTTCGTAAGCCTCTTGTGGGCTAGTGGTAGCGAAGGCTACGTTTGGGCTTTGCGTAGGCGGAGGTCTACGTTTCGATCCCCGCAGAGGGAGCTGTGCATGGATTAGTCACATTTTTATTAAAACGTGTTTTGTGCCGCGAATTTTGGATTCTTCAAGGGCAGCCATTATAAGGTGTGATTATTTTCTTGATATGATTTTTGGCATTGTTTAGCATTGTTTAAAAGAAATAGGAGAAATAAGGGGATATTTCTTTGGTTGTATTTTTGAGATTAGTCTTTTGCTATGCTAAATTTAAAAATGGAGATATAAGGTGTAAGTTTTGGTTGTTGTGTTTTTGGCTTCTTTGGTGGTTGTTTTTAAAGAAGAGGAGCTAAAAGGTGTATTGAGGAAAGTTTTTATATATGCTCATTTATCTTGGTTCTAACCCTAACTTGGTTGGAAGTTTGAGGGTTGTGTGTGGTGACAACTTTAAGGATCAATTTTCTTCTACTCCAAAAAGGTATGGGCACATTTTTCTTATGAGTATGATTGGTGTATGTTTTTCTGAAATAAGGTTGGAGTGAAAAGGTTTTCAACTAGGTTTCCTTTGGTTGGGTGTAAATCCTATTTTCTGGTTTTTTGAAGACTACTTATGCATTGTTATCCTTAAGGAGAGTTTTTGGTGAATGCATAATTTTTGGTTTGAGATAGTGGAAGCTTTGTGCACTAGGGTTTATATTTGTGAGTCTAGCTACTTGCATTGAGTTGGTGGAACCCTTGGTTGGCTGTTTTGAGTTTGATGGTTGAGTTGCTTCCATAGAGGTTGTTTGATCAAGTTATTGCTTTACTTGATTCATGATATTGGGCTTAATCCATTGAGTTGATTTGAGCAAGTTATTCTTTGCATTTGGTGATATTGTGTTGGTGGCTGTTTTGTTCAAATATCTTTGGAGGGAAAAGGATTTCTACTTGTTTCCTTTTCTTGTGATGATTGGTTGAATGCTTCAAGGTTGATGTTGAGTTGAATGGTGTTGGTTGACTAAACCTTGTTTGATGAGCATTGTTGTTGAAACCCTAATTGATGGTGAAAAGAACATGAGTATCATTGTTATGTGATTCTTTGCATAGTTGGCAATTGTTGGGGTTTCATGTTCTTGAAAGAAAACATTCTATCATATCCATTTCAGATATTGAGTTGAGTTTTCAGATTTGAGATTGAGATTGAGCTGAGTTGATTTGAGTTGAGTTTTGAGATTGGGATTTGAGTATAGAACATATTGAGTCTCTAAAAATTCTCTTTATGCTTCTATGAGTTTGACAAATCACATTGGGTCTCTAACAATTCACTTTGTGATTTCCTACTAAGAAAGTTTTTCTTTGTGAGCTTGCTGAGTTTTTGGACAGGTTCCAGTGGGGACTTGTGAGCAGTTTTGGACAGGTTCCAGTGGGGACTTGTGAGCAATTTTTGGATAGGTTTCGGTGGGGACTTGTGAGCAGATTTGGATAGGTCCTAGCAGAGGACTTGTGAGCTGAGTTTGATAGTTCTATCATAGAACTTGAGGACAGAGGTGCATTGGTTCTATGAGAAGAACCTGAGGATATATTTGGCAAGTATTTGAGAAGGATTGTATGCAGAGGATTGATTTTTTCAAGAGTTGGACAGATCTTACAGACATAGGAAGACTTGTACTAGACGGACTGACTGTGTTTGGTATAGGTTGCTGAGCTGCTGTGGACATGATCATAGAAGGCAGAGGTCTCTTAGGCTAAGCATTGAGGACAGGAGGTCTTCGATGGAAAGGAGTTCCATGTGCTGGCAAGAGGTAGAGGCAGTTGATCTTTTGAGGGATCATTTCTAGAGCAGAGGGGAAGGTATCTCCTTTGAGCAAAGGCTCATAAATTCTGATTGGGGGAAGGTATCTCCTTTGAGCAGAGGCTCATAAATTATGATTGGGGGAAGGTATCTCCTTTGGGCCGAGGCTCATAAACATTGTAATTGGGAAGGATTCCCAAAGAACTTTGAGATAAATTTTAGAGAAAAGTTTTGTGGACGTAGCCTAGCCATTCTGGGTGAACCACGTTAAAATTGGTGTCACTTTGTGGATGATATTGTGCATTGCTTTGATATTGCTTTGGGTATATTGCTTTACTGTTTTGAAGTATAATGGAAAAAGTATAAAGAGGTCTTATACTGTTCACCCCCCCTCTCAAGTATAAGCTTGTGTTCTTCAATTGGTATTAGAGCGGGTGCCTTCGAAAAGTTTAACAGCTTGAAGGAAAAGCTAGTAAAGAACACAATGGATCATTCAAGTGGCAATGCAACACCTATTCTTGATGGGTCATATTTTGGTCTTTGGAGTGCAAGGATGAAGGTTCATCTAATGGCACTTGGGAATGAGGTTTGGGAAGTGATTGAAGATGAGTACACTATTCCTAAACATGGTCCTAATACTAAAGAAGAAAGGCTCCTACATCACAGCAATTCAAAAGCAATGAATGCAATCCTAAAAGGCTTACAGAAAGCAGATCTCACCAAAGTGATTCACTGCAAGACAACTAGTGAAATGTGGAAATAGTTGAAGGTGGTTCATACAAGTGATACAAATGTCAGAAAGGCCAAGTTGAGACACTTCAAAGGTATGTTTGAACAACTCAAGATGAATGATGATGAAAATATTAGTGACTACATGCTTCGTATGGATGAGGTTGTTAACTCCATGAAAGACTTAGGTCTTGAGCTTGCTGAAAATGATGTTTGTGATAAGATTTTAAGATCTCTTCCTAATAGATTTAGTGAAAATATTTCTACTATTGAGGAATCTAAAGATTTGGATAAGTTGAAAAAGGATGAGCTCCATAGTATACTTGCAGCATTTGAGTTGAGAACTCAAGTGAAGGTTGATGTCAAGAAAGAGGCAACTTTCAAGGCTACCAAGAATTCCAAGGGTAAACAACTTCAAGATAGTGATGAGTCTTCTAGTGATGAAGAGGCATATTACAACAAGAAAGGCAAGTTCTCTAGAAAGCACAAAAGTATGAAAAATATAAGATGTTTCAATTGTGGAAAGTTTGGTCATTATGCTACTGATCGTACTATTCCCAAGAATGAAAGTGATGAAGATAAACAGGATTCTAAGAGCAAGGATTCTGAAAAGCACAAGCATCACAGGAAAAACAAAGATGAGCACAGCAATCAAGGAAAGAGGTATTCTCACAAGCACAAGAAGATTTTCTACCTAGACAAAGCAAGTAAGTGTTCTAGTAGTGATAGTGAAAGTTCTTCAAGTGATAATGAAAATGAGATGTTGTTCATATCATAAAAAGAGGAAGAACCGAAACATAGATTCATTATCATGAAATGTCTTAGATGTGGAAATTTTGGTCACCTTGAGGATGATTGCACAAATAATGATTTGTTTTCTAGTATGTATGAGGATGCTTCAAAAAACTATAAGGAAGATGCATGTATGGTTTTTGAAAAGGGTAGCACCTCTAGTGATAAGAAATATGAAAAAGGCTTTGATGATTCAAAAAGCAAACAAATAAAGGATCTTGAAAGTGAACTTATTAGTGCTCTTAGTGCTTTGAAAAAGGAAAGAAAGAAGAATGCTAGACTCAAGGATAAGTTAGATGAATGTTGTATGGAGAGAGATGATCTTATAGAAAGTCTTGACTTCTCTATAGCTAAGACACAAGAACTCAAGGATGAGTTAGAGTCTAAGGTTCTTGAGTATAGTGAGTTAGAATAGAAAATGGCTTCTTTGAAAGAGGAAACTAAAGAGTACAAGGATAAGCTTTACAAGTTTCAAGATAGCTCCAAAAAGGTTAAGTCACTCATCAAAGGTCAAAGAAAGACAACAGATAAAACATGCCTTGGTTTTGTTAAGCCACACAAGGAACAAGTTGGAGAGTCTAGTAAGAGACTCCAAAAGAAAGAGAGTTATGATGAGGAAAGTATTTCAGAAAAGGAGTCCTTGAATGATAGATGCATAGAAAAAAAAATTCAAAATGAGAAGAAGTTTTCAGAACCTAAGAGGTCAATTAAAGGAAAGTTTCAAGGTAGATGTTTTGCTTGTCATAGGTTTGGTCACATGGCTTCACATTGCATGGCTCAAGTGAAGGAGGTAAATGAAAGTTTTAGAAGTGCTAGTTACTTTCAAGGGTATTGCTACTCTTGTCAACATTTTGGGCACAAGGCAGTTTATTGCAAGGAAAATAACAGGAACAGGTTTGGTCATAACAGGTTTGGCCAGAACAGGTTTGGTCAGAATAGGTTTTGTCAAAACAGGTTTGGCCAGAATAGGTTTGGTCAGAACTGGTGGATTCAAATATCAGGTTTACCTCAAAGAAACAACATCATCAAGTGTTTCAAGTGCAACAATGAAGGTCACACAATCAGACAGTGTAGAGCTGAAATTCCAGAATACAGGAATAGGAACAGTGGCATGATCAAGTCCAAGGATCAAGGCATGGACAAGAACAGGGATGAGAAAAAGAACAAGAACAGTGATAGGAACAGGAATATGGACAAAGAGTTCAAGAGAAGGCCCGACAAGGAAGTTATAGATGCTGATGATGATCAGTGCCTAATGGGAGTTTTACTCCCACCCAAGAATTAATCACCTCATCAAGAGGTGGGGGAGGGACTAAGCTAAGAGGCTCATTCTTAGTCCCGAGCCCCAAAGGTGACCCTTTGCCATTGATGACAAAGGGGGAGATATTTGAGTAAGGGGGAGAGCCTCAAGACAGGGGGAGTTGTTTATGTTGAGTTTCTGTGTTGTTGAGAAGCATGGTTTGCCATCAATGACAAAGGGGGAGATTGTTGGCAATTTTGGGTTTGAGATCCTAGCTTCTTGTCTATGAGTTGTCATTGATGTCAAAAGGAAATGGCATTAATGTTAAGAGGATGTGTTGGCTTCAAAGGTGGAAGATTCCAAGAGAATCCGGAGAGATTCCATTGGCAAGGGTTTTTCATTAAAACCAAGTTAAATGGTTTTTATTAAAACCAATGGAGGTTCTCTTTATTATTTATTTAATTATTATTTAAAACCCTTCAAGGTTTATTAATTAATTATTTAATTAATTAAGGGAGAAATTATTTTTAATTTATTAAAAATACTTAAGGGTTTTTAAACCCTTTAGAAAGCAAATTTCTATTAAATTCGAAATTACTTTTCTTTGCAGCCGACGTGTTCTAAAGTCCACGTATGGACTATATATATGAGAAGGTTCCTAAGGTTAAAGTCACTTGGAAAAATCCAAGGCAATTAATTGGTTTGGCTACGATCGAATGTTCTGTTTACGCTGCGAAAGAGGAGAGCTCATGGTTTGAAAAGCTTTCGGAAAGCTTGACCGTTCATGTGGAAGGAAGTTCGTCTTGGACTTCGTAAGCCTCTCGTGGGCTAGTGGCAGCGAAGGCTACGTTTGGGCTTTGTGTAGGCAGAGGTCTGCTTTTTGATCCCCACGGAGGGAGCTATGCATGGATTAGTCACATTTTTATTAAAACGTGTTTTGTGCCACAAATTTCGGATTCTTCAAGGGCAGCCATTATAAGGTGTGATTATTTTCTTGATATGATTTTTGGCATTGTTTAGCATTGTTCAAAAGACATAGGAGAAATAAGGGGATATTTCTTTGGTTGTATTTTTGAGATTAGTCTTTTGCTATGCTAAATTTAAAAATGGAGATATAAGGTGTAAGTTTTGGTTGTTGTGTTTTTGGCTTCTTTGGTGGTTGTTTTTAAAGAAGAGGAGCTAAAAGGTGTATTAAGGAAAGTTTTTATATATGCTCATTTATCTTGGTTCTAACCCTAACTTGGTTGGAAGTTTGAGGGTTGTGTGTGGTGACAGCTTTAAGGATCAATTTTCTTCTACTCCAAAAATGTATGGGCACATTTTTCTTATGAGTATGATTGGTGTATGTTTTTCTGAAATAAGGTTGGAGTGAAAAGGTTTTCAACTAGGTTTCCTTTGGTTGGGTGTAAATCCTATTTTCTGGTTTGTTGAAGACTACTTATGCATTGTTATCCTTAAGGAGAGTTTTTGGTGAATGCATAATTTCTAGTTTGAGATAGTGGAAGCTTTGTGCACTAGGGTTTATATTTGTGAGTCTAGCTACTTGCATTGAGTTGGTGGAACCCTTGGTTGGCTATTTTGAGTTTGATGGTTGAGTTGCTTCCATAGAGGTTGTTTGATCAATTTATTGCTTTACTTGATTCATGATATTGGGCTTACTCCATTGAGTTGATTTGAGCAAGTTATTCTTTGCATTTGATGATATTGTGTTGGTGGCTGTTTTGTTCAAATATATTTGGAGGGAAAAGGATTTCTACTTGTTTCATTTTCTTGTGATGATTGGTTGAATGCTTCAAGGTTGATGTTGAGTTGAATGGTGTTGGTTGACTAAACCTTGTTTGATGAGCATTGTTGTTGAAACCCTAATTGATGGTGAAAATAACATGAGTATCATTGTTATGTGATTCTTTGCATAGTTGGCAATTGTTGGGGTTTCATGTTCTTGAAAGAAAACATTCTATCCTATCCATTTCAGATATTGAGTTGAGTTTTTAGATTTGAGATTGAGATTGAGCTGAGTTGATTTGAGTTGAGTTTTGAGATTGGGATTTGAGTATAGAACATATTGAGTCTCTAACAATTCTCTTTATGCTTCTATGAGTTTGAAAAATCACATTGGGTCTCTAACAATTCACTTTGTGATTTCCTACTAAGAAAGTTTTTCTTTGTGAGCTTGCTGAGTTTTTGGATAGGTTCCAGTGGGGACTTGTGAGCAGTTTTTGGACAGGTTCCAGTGGGGACTTGTGAGTAGATTTGGATAGGTCCTAGCAGAGGACTTGTGAGCTGAGTTTGATAGTTCTATCAGAGAACTTGAGGACAGAGGTGCATTGGTTCTATGAGAAGAACCTAAGGACATATTTGGCAAGTCTTTGAGAAGGCTTGTATGTAGAGGATTGATTTGTTCAAGAGTTGGACAGATATGACAGACAGAGGAAGACTTGTACTAGATGGACTGACTATGTTTGGTACAGGTTGTTGAGCTGCTATGGACGTGATCATAGAAGGCAGAGGTCTCTTAGGCTAAGCATTGAGGATAGGAGGTCTTCGATGGAAAGGAGTTCCATGTGCTGGCAAGAGGTAGAGGCAATTGATCTTCTAAGGGATCATTTCTAGAGCAGAGGGGAAGGTATCTCATTTGAGTAGAGGCTCATAAATTTTTATTGGGGGAAGGTATCTCCTTTGAGCATAGGCTCATAAATTATGATTGGGGGAAGGTATCTCCTTTGGGCCGAGGCTCATAAACATTGTAATTGGGAAGGATTCCCAAATAACTTTGAGATAACTTTTAGAGAAAAGTTTTGTGGACGTAGCCCAGCCATTCTGGGTGAACCATGTTAAAATTGGTGTCACTTTGTGGATGATATTGTCCATTGCTTTGATATTGCTTTGGGTATATTGCTTTATTGTTTTGAAGTATAATGGAAAAAGTATAAAGAGGTCTTATACTGTTCACCCTCCCCTCTCAGTATAAGCTTGTGTTCTTCATCTGATCCCAATACAACATCAACTTGAGGAAGGTTCCCACATGTCCATTGAAGATACTATTGATGTGAACCTTAGTATAGATGTAAAAAATTTACAAATCATAAAACTTGGCAAATTTCTATGCATTGATGAACATGAGCAGTTGATTGCTCTCCTCAAGAGAAATAAGGGTATATTTACATGGTACTATAAAGACATGCTTGGTCTTGACCCTAACTTGGTTGTCCACAACTTAACCCTGCATCTTGGTGCTAAGCTGGTCAAACAAAAACTAAGAAAGTTACATCCTCCCATTGCCCTGATGGTCAAAGAAGAGCTTCAAAAGATATTAGATGTAGATTTCATTAAACCCATTGACTATCTTGAGTGGGTTTCAAATATGGAACCTGTTCACAAGCCTAATAGGGTGATACACATTTGCATTGACTTTTGAGACCTCCTAAGGATGACTTTTCTCTACCAAATATTTATACTCTTGATGACACGTGCACTAGCCATGAAATGATATCTTTCGTGGATAGTTTTTAAGGATATAACTAGATTTAAATAAATCTTGATGACCAATACAAAACAACATTCACAACATCTTGGGGGACATTTTGTTACAATGTGATACCATTTGGAATCAAAAATATGGGTGCTACTTATCAATGTTCCATGACATACATATTCAATGATTACATGAACAAGATCATTGAAGACTATGTGGATGATCTATTGGAAAAATATAAACTCAACAAGAGCACATTGGTATCTTAGAATAAGTCTTTGATCGACTTCTAGAGCACAATGTAAGGTTGAACCCTAAGAAGTGCATCTTTGTTTCACCTCAAGTAAACTACTAGGATTCATTATCTCCAAGAGAGACATTGAAGTGGACCCAAACAAGGTCAAGGCCATTATAGAGATGCCTCTCCAAAAAACTTGAAAGAGCTACATAGTTGACAAGGGAAGATCCAATCAATCCATCATTTCATTGTACAAGTCTTAGATAAATGCAGACCATTCAACCACCTACTACAAAATGGGGTGACATTTTCATGGATATATGAATGCCAAAAATATTTTGATGACATCAAGCAATACCTAGCTTCTCCATCAGCTTTAGCTCCTCATCGCTTAGGGGTTCCCTTCCACATTTATATTTCAATAATGAACTTTGCATTAGGGACAATGCTTGCACAAAAGAATGAAAATAACTGAGAGAAAATATTTTATTACATTATTCAAACATTGTTAAGCTATGAAACCAGATATACTTACGTAGATAAATTGTGCTTAGTAGTGGTTTTCAAAACTAAGAAACTCAAAAATTACATGTTAAGACACACTACATATGTCATAGCTTGTGAAAATTCTTTATATTACATTATGTCTTACACTTACAACAAAACCTACATTGAAAAATGGATAATACTCCTCACTAAATTTGACCTTGAGTTCATTAGTTAAAAATCCATTAAAGGTTAGGTTATAGTCAATAAGCTTGCAGAAGATCCACTTCCTAGTGATCATCCCTTGATTATTGAGCTCCCAGATGATTTGATATTTTTCATCATTGAACAAGAGGAAGATGTCGATATTACACTATTTTTTTATGGTTTTAAGTGCAAAAAAGGACAAGGTGCAAGAATCATGTTGTTGGACATTTTGAGTCAAAGTTGTCATTGATGTCAAGGAACGAATTTGTCATTGATGTCAAGAAATAAGCTACAGTTGATGTCAAAATGTCAAAAGGAATAATGCGAGAGGTTGATTGAAAATATGTCATAATATTATTTTTATATTTTGTGAGGCAAAAGTAAAGGATTTTTATTAAAACCATGGTGGCAAAATGTTTTTTTATTAAATCATTATGAGAAACAAAAAGTTTTTATTTAACCCCCAAGGAGGCTTTAATTTTTATAAAACCAAAGGTTACAAAGTTAATTTATAAAATTTAAATTGTAAATAGAATTTAAATGATTTATAAATTAATTATGCATATTATAAAAGCATGGACGTCCAATTTTAATACATCGCCGATGTGCAATATTTGGAAGGCAAAAGGTATTTAAACCTTTGCCTAAGTTCAAAACCAAGTATTCAAATTTCCTCTGATTATTTCCGTGTTGAAAATCATGTTAAGATTTGTGTAGAAAGTGCTAAGGAGAAGCGAACAAAAAGGTTTATGCATTCAGTAAGAAGGGAGTGCATCGAACACGCAATGTGGTGAAAGGATAAGGGAGCCAAGGGCTCTAAAGTATTCGATGAAATATTAAAGCACCTTCTACACATTTAGTGGGCACGTGAGCGCTTGGCTCACACAGCTAGAAAGTTGTGGCTCACGTGCTAGCAAGGGAGAGAGTGCAAGATCGAATGTCATGAAACACAGAGTGGGATATATAAAAGATTTTTATATTTTTGATTTAATTTTTTGATTAATTTGCTAAGGTTGTGGAGAGATAAGGGTTGTTAATAGAAATTAAAAAAAAATCTTTGCTTTGCTAAGGCTAGGGAGAGATAAGGGGTAAATTGATTATGATATTTACCTAAGTGGTAAATGGAAATTTACTAGGGTAATATATTTTTTACCTTAGGAAATTAAAAAATGATTTATTGCATATATTTATTAAAGTGACTTAATCAATTATTGTAATATTGAGAAGCGTAAGGTGTGTTTGGTCAATTATTGTTGATGAATGATTTCTTTAAGATGAAGTAATAAGGTGTATGTAAGTTTTGATATTTACATTGTATATCTAATAGAGTTTATCATCTTATAACTTCTTTGAGGTTGGAAAATAAGTGTTTGTGGTTGTGGAAGATTTTTGAGGTTCCTTCATCATCAAGAAAAAGGTATGGGCACATTCTTCCATAGTTGAGTTGATTGGTTGGTTTTTTGGAAAATGAGTTTAGAGTGAAAAGGACTTAAGTAGGTCTCCTTATTGAGTGTGTTGAGTTAATGCTTCAAGTTTTTCTGGAATAAAGAGTTGTTGTTTAAACCTTGTTTTATAAGCATTGTTGTTGAAGCCATTGGTTGAGTGAAGAATTTGAACTAGGGTTTGAAAAGAACATGAGTATCATTGTTATGTGAGATTGTTTTATAAGGATTGTTGTTGAAACCATTGGTTGAGTGAAAAACTTGAAATAGGGTTTGAAAAGAACTTGAGTATCATTGTTATTTGATATTGGTTGATAAGCATTTTTGGAAACATCTTGAGTGAAGTTTCATATGCTTGGACTAGGGTTTGTAAGAAAGGATTGTTTCATTGAGTGATTGGTTGAGTATATTTGGTTCAGCCTAGTCAAGTGGATGTGTGAAGTTATTTTTCAAGTTCTATAAAATAAAATATTCTATATTCTAAATTGATTTAAGGAAGTGATTGAACATTGAGGTGATTGTGAAGCATATTGAAAGAGTGATTGAAAGTGATTTAGCATTGAGGTGAATGAGAAGCATATTAAGTCTCTAAAAATTCTTTGTATGTTTCTGAAAGAGTGATTGAAAGTGATTGAGAATTGAGGTAAATGTGAAGCATACTGATTCTCTAACAATTCTATGTATGTTTCTAAGAGAGTGATTGAAATTAATTAAGCATTGTGATGAGTATAGATTATATTGAGTCTCTAACAATTCTCTTTATGTTTATATGACATTGGACAAGTTCTAGTGTGGACTTGTTGAGAAGATTTGAGGCAAGTCTTTGAGAAGACTTATGGATAGATTTGGATAAGATTTTGTGGAATCTTACAATACAGATTGAGAGCAGATTTGGATAAGTTCTTGTGAGAACTTATTGAGCATATTAGAGAAGTTCTATTGAGGACTTGAGGAAATATTTGTGTGAGCTTTTGTGGAAGCTTACAAGGCAAATTTGAGACAAGTATTTGATAAGACTTGAGAGTATATTTGATTGATTGATTTGTTCAAACATTGAGTTAAGGTTTGGGGTAGATCCAACAGAGTTGATTTGAGATTGATTCAAGCTTTGATTTAAGGCTTGAAGATAGAGATTGAGGATATATTTGTGCTAGACCAAAGTACTATGTTTAGTAGACATTCAAGGGTAGAGTTTGGTGTAGATTTGAGTACAAGTTTTTTCTAGACCATACACAGATATTGAGGATATATTTATGATAGACCAAAGTATTGTGTTTAGTATATATTTGAGACAGGTATTTGGAGGTGATAGAGTTGAGGAAAGATATCTCCAGCCAAAGCAAGGAATACAAGTGTCTTCTATGGATAGAGTTCCATTTGCTAAGGGTAGTGGAGGTAGAGGTCTTCTAGAGGATCACCAGCTAGAGTAGAGTTAGGAGATTGGTGTTTCCTATTGATAGATATCCATGAAATTTGATTAGGGTATTGGTGTCTACTTTGGATAGAGATTGTAATAGGGAAATGATTACCAAGATATTGATTGAGAAAATTTTAGTGAAATATTTTCTCCGTGGAGTAGCCCACATTGGGTGAACTACGTTAAATTGGTTTCTCTATTGTGTGTGATGATTTGTGAATTGATTTGGTTATTTCTATTGATGTTGTCATTGATTATATTGGATAATACTATTTGGGAAAGAAAAGTAAAAAGTGGTATTATACTATTCACCCCCCCATCTCAATATAAGCTTGTGTTCTTCAATTGGTATCAGATCTAGTTCCTTCGAAAAGGGTTTTACAGCTTGAAGGAAGATCTTACAAGAACATAAATGGCAAATAAAGACAAAGGCAAAACCATGAGACACAAGAAGAAAAGACCACACATGGTCATGAAAGAAAAGGAATATGAGTGATATTGTTGTGTTGGAATGAAAAATGGAAATAGATTCAAAAGATGAATCAAGCAGTGGAGAAAAAATCATATTGATAAATTTTTGTACCAGATGTAGGAATACAGATCACCATGCAACTTATTATCCACAAGAAGGTGAAGAATATTTTGTTTGTGGTCAACTCTGTCATGATGCAAGATATTGTCATGGGTTTAGCAGTAGTGAACATGAAATGGATCTAAATGATAACAGGGATAGTCAAAATAGGTATGAAGAAGAAAATCTACTTTCAATAATAGAATAAAAATGATATGCTCTTATAAAAGATCAAATAAAGAAAGAAGAGAAATATTTAGAAAAAGAAAAATAGGAAACCACTCTTAAGGAACTTGTTTAATTGAAAAGAGAGAATTTAGAATTGAAGGTTTAAATACAAGAAGATAAGAATTGTAAAACAAATCTTCTACAAGATCTCTCTGACTTGAGAGATAAGGTTGAAAAGGCAAGGAGAGTTGAAAAGGATATGGTTGAAAAATCAAAGATAAAAGGACAAGAATGTAAAAGACTTATTATTGATCTTGAAGAATTAAAAATGGAGAACTCAATATTAAGGATTCAAGCTCAAGAAGATGAGAAAACAAAAACAAAGTTTCTATAGGAACTCACCAACTTCAAAATCAAAGTTGAAGAGACAAGGAAAATGGAAGAAAGTATAACTGAAGAATTAAAGATAAAAAATATAGAATTTAAAAAATTAGAACATGAGATAGTTTCACTAAATATGGAAGTCAAAAACTCCAAATTCAATCTACAAGTGTTCAAAAATAGCTCAAAAAACTTAGATAAGTTCATCAAGATACAAAAGCCTACATCAAGCAAGATAGGTCTTGGATTTGAACAGGAACAAAAGAAATGGGAAGAGAAGTCAACCTCAAGATCTTAAGGAGAAGAAACTTCAGAAGAAGATAGTGTAAGAGAAAGTGAGACATTTGAGGATGAGTTGGACAACAAAAAATTCAACAAGTAAAGGAATAATGCACAAAGAAGAAATAGATGGAAAAACAATAAGAATAGGTCAAGAGGGACTAAGAGACCAATGAGGTCAAGACAAGGGGTCTTCAATGGAAGATGTTTTTCATGTAATAATTTTGGGCACATGGATTCACAGTGCAAGACACATGAAAGACATGAATATGGGAACAAACAACTTTTCCATGGGTATTTCTACTCATGTAATCAGTTTGGTCACAAGGCAATGAATTGTAGGGTTCATGACAAAAAAGGATATGGCCTCACTAGGATAAATCCTAAGACATTTGTACCTCCAAGGAATAATAACATTAATTTTTATAAGTGCAATAATTATGGACACACAATAAATTGGTGTAGATTAGATATTTCATAATCAAGTATGAACATGAATAGGAAAAGGTATATGGATATGAATAATAATAGGAACAGAAACAGGAATAAGGATATGAACATGAACAAGAATAGGAACAAGAACATGAATAAGAAAATGGATATGGATAGGAACATGGACATGGAAAGGAAAAATCATAGGAATCAGAAGGATCATATAAGAAGAAAATAGGATAAAGGTAAAGACTAGTGCTTTATGGGAGTAGAAATACTACCACCCCAGAATTAACCACCTGAATATGAGGTGGGAGAGGGGCTAATTGATGTTTACACAATGACACTGAGAGGGGGGGGTGAATCAGTGTAGCTATTAAATTTTTATATCTACAGCATTTAATATGAAATAAAGAGAACTTAACAACGAAAAACAACTTGAACAAGAGAGCACACCACAACACTCAATATACCGAGGTTCACCAATTTGGCTACTCCTCAAAAATGACTGCTTGGACTCCAATCCAAATCCAGCCTTTGCAAAATCAATTTTACAAACACTTTACCAAAGACCAACCGGAAGGAGCACCAACCCCCGTAATTTTCTCGCCGCAACGGATGGAGCACCAACTCCTAGTACCAAGCACCAACTTGGACTGCAATTCTGATAAATTTAGAATGACATAAAAATGTCTTCACTTTATGCACGACCCCGACCGGTCCGCAATTAACTCAACTCGCACACTCTCACGGCTCCGCTTATTTTTCTCTTGATTCTTTTCTAACTCTCCTTTTACAAGCAATTTCTCTCTAACAAAAGCAACATCTTCTCTCGTACGATTATTCTTTTATAACCTTTCAATCTCGCATGCAATCGAATCACATACTCCGACTGTTCGAATCCATGCAATACGGTCGTTCGGTTCCATGCACTTCGACCGTTCGAAACCCCGCAATACGTCTTTTGGAAACCATGCAATACGGCAATTTTGTTTCATGCACTTCGACCGTTCAATTTCTTCGAATACGGCTTTTCGAATGCTTTTTCGAAACTCCATATATGATTCTTCGAAAGCTTTTCGATTCTTCATGTTCGGCTTTTCTGTATGCTTCAAATACGTCTCATAGAATGCCTGCAAATTACGACCTTTCGAATGCTTTTATTATCCTTCAAATTCGGCTTTTCGAATGCGTTTCAATTATGCATGTTTGGTCGTTGCATTGCATGTCCAACACCCGTCAACGATTAACCTCCTTCTCTTCGCCATTTTTACGAATCGGGCCATGATTTTCCTGTCAGCTTTTTTCGACACGTGTCACCTTGCATGTTCCTACAGGTTTTACCTGCCAGACTGTTACCTGTCGCGATATCGCGACACTTTTGACTTATGCTGACGTCACCCTGAAGGTTGTCGCGAAATCGTGACCATTTTGGCCTTGAAAGCTTTTCCCCTGCTCATGTCGCGATATCGCGACACTTAGAACTTTTGCTGACGTCATCCTTAAGCATGTCGCGAAATCGTGACCGTTTTGGCTCTTGGAAGCTTTCCCTGCATCTTGTCGCGATATCGTGACACTTTGAACTTTTGCTGACGTCATCCTCAATGCTGTCGCGAAATCGCGACGCTTCCGGCTTCCAGCAGCTTTCCTTTCATCCTGTCGTGAAATCGTGACACTTTTCAACTTTGTCGACGTCATCATCAATGCTTTGTCACGAAATCGTGACACTTTGCTTCCTACACTCTTCTTTCATTCACAAATCGTGACACTTTTTTCAACTTTTCCATGTCCAAATCTGACACTTAAATATTTTTCTTTAAGGAACATGTCGCGAAATCGACACTTTGCCTCATCTACATGTCACAAATCGACGCTTCTTTACTCATCACCTTCTTGTCGGAAATCGCGACGCTTCGCTTCCGTACGCTTCTTCTCCATGCAGGAAATCGCTACAACTTTGTGCCTTGTGCTTTTACCTTGCCTCTTTTCATGAAATTTTGACTTGTAATATCATTTCATCTTTCGCTCTACACTTTTGACTAGTAGCGAAATCGCTACACCTTAGTTTCCTTTGTTTCAACTGTAGCGCCGATCGCTACACCTTAGTTTCTCTTTGTTTCAACATGTAGCGAAATCGCTACACCTTAGTTTCTCTTGTTTCAACACGTAGCGAAATCGCTACACCTTAGTTCCATGTATTTTCATCATGCAACGATATCGCTACACCTTTGTTTCCTTCATTTCATCATGCAGCGATATCGCTACACCTTTGTTTCCTTCTTCCAGATGTCGCGAAATCGTGACGCTTTGCTCGCATCTTCTCTCTCTCACCATGTCGCAAATCGCACAATTTGCGTGCATTTTCTCTCTCCTACTTTTTGTCGCAATCGGGACACATTTTCTCTCTCCTCAACAAAAACTTGACATGTCGCGAAATCGTGACATTTTCGGCTACGCCTTCTCTCTCCTCGACCATGTCGCGAAATCGTGACAGAAAACATGTCGCGATATCGCGACGCTTTTCTTCCTTGTCTCTTTTTGCCGCTTTCGAATCTGGGTCACTTCTGTTTTCCTTGAAACTTTCTCGCACTTGATCTGACTGACCTCTGAACTGCATCAACTGCATCAATCTGACCGTGTTGACAACAATGACAATACTTTTGCAATTCTTTTGCTGCACCTTGCTCAACAATCTCCCCTTTGGAATTGTTGGCAACACACTGCAACCTTGCTTAATTTCTTCTCCCCCTTTGCCAATAATACCAAAGGGCTGTCGTAGACTCCCCCGAGTCTATGCACAACATTCTCAGACTTAAAAAGTTTGAATGCTCCTCCTGAGAATGTGTTTCCCATAGCTAGTCATTGCTTGGGTGGTGTGACTACTCCCAACTTCTTTCGAAGGTATTCAAATACTTCCTTAGGCAAAGGTTTTGTCAATATATCAGCTACTTGCTCGGTAGTTGGAACAAAATCCAATTTAACCTCTCCTTCTGCAACTTTATCCTTCAAGAAATGATATCGGATTGCAATATGTTTGGTTCTTGAATGCATTACTGGATTCTTGGATATGTTGATAGCACTAGTGTTATCACATTTAATTGAAATTGGTTCATTGAAATGAATACCAAGATCTTTCAACGTTTGTCTCATCCATAATATCTGAGTACAGCATGTTGTTGCCGCAATGTATTCTCGCCTCTGCAGTGGATAGAGATACCGATTCTTGTTTCTTGTCGTGCCATGCTACCACCCGTCACCAAGATAAAATGCTCCTCCACTTGTGCTCTTTCCGTCATCAATACATCCCGCCCAATCTGCATCGGAATATGCAATCAAAGTGAAATCTTTACCTTTTGGGTACCACAACCCATAATCCATAGTGCCCTTGAGATATCCGAAAATCCTCTTTACAATCGTTACATGAGTTTCTTTGGGACTCGGCCTCGAAATCTTGCAACCATACATACCGCTTGTAATATATCTCGGTCTAGTGGCCGTTAAATACAAGCAGGCTTCCAATCATAGACCCGTACATTGTTTGATCTACATCCGGGGATTTATCATCCTTGCTCAACTTGGCACTCGTTGTCATGGGAGTGCTCGACCGGTTTATCGTCTTCCATTGTGAACTTTTTCAGCATTTCTTTTACATATTTAACTTGAGAAATAAAAATGCCTTTTTCATTTTGATTGACCCGCAGTCCTAAGAAATAAGAAAGTTCACCAATCATTGACATCTCAAATTCTTTTTTCATTTTAATTGATATGTCTTTGCAAGTATTCATCCATGCCGCCGCCAAATATTATGTCATCTACATAAACAACAAGAACAATAAGATGACCCTTCTCTGCTTTGACATATAAGTTGCTATCCACCAAACCTTTCTTAAACCCTTGTTTAATTAGATAATTATCCAACCTTGCATACCATGCTCGGGTGCCTGTTTTAATCCATATAAAGCTTTCTTTAACCTCGCAAACAAAATCTGGATTTTCACCAAGTTGGAAGCCATCGGGTTGTTCAATGTAAACCTCTTCTTCCAGCTTTTCCATTCAAAAATGCTGATTTTACATCCATTTGATATACTTTGAAGTTTTTATGAACTCGCTAATGCCGTAAACATCCCGATTGCCTCTAGTCCTGCCACCGGTGCAAAAGTTTCTTCAAAATCAATGCCTTCAACCTGAGCATAGCCTTTACATACCAATCTTGCCTTATTTCTGACAACCTGCCCATCTTCATTCAATTTATTTCTAAAAACCCATTTAGTACCAATTATGTTTTTATTTGTTGGTCTAGGTACTAATTCCCAAGTATTGTTTTTCTCTATCTGATCTAGTTCTTCATTGATTGCCTTCATCCAACTTTCATCAATGCTTGCTTCAACAACATTTTTAGGTTCAATACTAGATAACATAGAATAGTTCCTCACCGTCTGTTCTTCTTGTTTGAATACCATCTCGTGGGATCCCCAATAACTGCTCACTTGGATGATTTTTCTGCCAGCTTGCTCTGCTTTAAATTTCCCCGTTTTCTTCTTCTTCGATCCCGTTTTTACACTATCCTGGATCAATTTTCTCGATTCTTCTCTGTTTCTTTTTCATCATCACCTTCAATGACTTCTTCATACATAGGGTAGTTTTCTTGATAAGTAGTTTCTTGTTCTCTACCTTCATCAACTTTTACATCAGGACTTTCAACAATTTTCTTCAACTTCTTGTTGTAACATGTGTATGCCTTGCTTTTTGTTGAGTAACCGAGAAAGATACCTTCATCAACTCTATCTTCAAATTTACCGAGGTTATCTTCAGTCCGTTTTATGTAGCACTTGCTGCCAAATACTTTGAAATGTCTTGTTGTTGCCTTTTTGCCAAACCACAACTCATAAGCTGTTTTGCTTTCATGTGGTCTCAAAGATGCACCTGTTTTGAATGTAAACCGCAGTATGAACTCGCCTCTTTCCAAAATCCGTCGCCTATTTTGTTTTCTCGCAACATTGTCCTTGCCATTTCCTGCACTCTTCTATTCTTCCTTTCTACAACACCATTCTCACCGAGGTGTCCTAGCTCGCTGAAAACTGTCTTCTTATCCCATGTTTTTGACAAGATTCTCACAAATTCTTCGGAGATAAACTCTCCTCCCCCGTCTGATCTTAGGCATTTAATTCTTTTTCCCGATTGATTTTCAACAAGATTTTTGAAGGTTTTAAACATTTCAAAGGCTTCCCGACTTGAGTTTCGTAAATAGTACCCATGTCATTCTTGAGTAGTCATCTATACAAAGCATAAAATATTTGTGTCCATTTATGCTTTCAGTTCTCATGGGTCCACATAGATCAGTGTGAATTAGTTCTAATGGCTTGCTAGTGAAGTATTCTTTTGCTTTGAAAGTGGCTCGGGTTTGTTTTCCCTTTTGGCATGACTCACAGATGCTATTTACAGTTTTGCCAATGTTTGGTATATCTCTAATCGCTCTTTTTGAACCGATTTTTGCCGGATTGTCAAAACTAATATGCCCAAGCCTCTTGTGCCATAGCCGGTTTTCATCTTCCTGTCCCATCAAGCATGTTCTTTCTACAGCTTCTGAAATTGTATACAGATTTCCTGAAGTTCTCAGTCCAATGGCTATTAACTTTCCATTTTTTGTCTTTCTTACTTCACAGCCCTCCTTCTTGAAGATTACATCATGACCTCTGTCACATATTTGACTTACACTTAGCAAGTTATGCTTCGGGCCAATTACAAACAAGACTTCTTTTGATTTTATATTGCCATCACCGATCTTGACTGATCCCTTTCCAACAATCTTTGCTCCATCATTATTTCCAAATTTCACGGAACCACCTTCATAATTCTGTAAATTCTCAAACTTTTGCTTGTCACCTGTCATGTGACTGGAACAACCACTGTCAAGTATCCAAGGTGCTGATTTGTTCTGAGCTTTAAAAGCAGTTTGGACAATCAAAGATTCCTTTTCTTTCCATTCCGGTTTGATAGCAGATTTTGCTACTTGTTTTGCCTTTGTCCTTTCATTAGCATGTGCCTGTTTTTCAAGAAATTTCTGGTTTTGTTTCAACCCACTTGGCTGAGATTTTCTACCCTGATAATTATTTGATGAAAAAGTGCTTCTCAGTTTCTAGCAATATGTCCAAAATTATGACAATTATAACATTCAACTGCATAATTCATTAAAGGAGAAAAAACATTTCTGCCGGTAAAATTCCTTTGAGATACATTATGCCCGCAATCTGAAATCTTATGGCCATAAGCATTGCATTTAAAACAATAACCAGAAAATGCATGATTAAACCTGGGTGCCGGTCTTTGCCAGTTTGAAGTAGGAGCCATGACTCTTCTCCTCCTCGGATGTGTGACTTTTGTGAATCCATCTTTGTCAGTATTCTTCTTGAATCTGGCATTATTGTTTTCTTTTGCATTATTTTGTTTTTCCTCGGTTCAACCCTGATCTTTTCTTCTTTCTTTGTGGGTTCTATATTCAAGTTCTTTGAATCCTTTGAAGATTCTCCTTCATCAAAGCCTAAACCAAATTTGATGCCGAAGGCCTTTGGTTATTTAACATTTTATCCAACTTTACAAGTATTTTCTTCAAACTTATGAAAACAGTTCAATTTTCTATTCATCTCCTCTAACCGCATCCTTAACATAACAATGTCTTCCTCTAGCTTGCCGCATTCAACTCGTCTTTACAGCTTAATTGTTCATCAAGAACTTCGGACATTTTCTTGAATTCCTCTCGTCTCGTATTTTCAAATTGTTTATTATGTCTCGTGGCATTCTCTAATTTCTTTGAAAATTTTTTATTCTTCTTCCTTTCTCGCACTCAACTCTTCAAGTGCAAGGAACCAATTCTCCTTCCAAATACACTTCAGCTTCATCCTTGGAATTTTCATCACCTTCCCGATTTTCCTCTTGTTCTTTCTTCTTCAAGTGCCATGAACGGAGCTTCACCTCCTTCTTCTTCGGACTCCTCATCCCGTGCTTTCTTCGAACTCGTCGACATTCTTGGTTATGAAGCTTTTCTTCTTGAAGTTGTTCTTTCTGAAATTTTGTTTCTTCTTCCAATCACCTTTTTCTTGGTGTGAACCTTCACCATTTTTGGTTCTCTCCTCGCATTGGACATTTGGCCGCAAAATGACCGACTCCTCCACAATTGAAGCATTTAAAAGGTAGCTTCCCTCTATATTTTCCTTTTCCTTTTGTGAGTTTCCGAACAAAATTGGCTTCTCGTTTCATCCAGTTGTTCCTTCATCCTCGGATTCATGTTCAGCTTTTACATTCTTGTGTGCTTTAAAAGTTGCTTCTCTGTCTGTAGACTTGGTTTGTCCTATTCTCATTTCATATGCTGTCAGGGAACCATGCAACTCATCCATGCTGAAGTTGTTTAGATCTTTTGCCTCTTCTATTGCAGAGACTTTGGAGTTAAATATTTTGTGAAGTGTTCTGAGAACCTTTTTCACAACAACTGCATCATCAATTTCTTCACCAAGTCCTCTGATTGCATTAATAATTCCGTTGACTCTCAACATATAAATTTCTATGTTTTCATCTTCCTTCATTTGCAGTGCTTCGAACTGTGCTCGATGAGTTTGCAGTTTTGCTTCCTTAATCTTACTGTCTCCTTCATGGATGCTCTTCGCTTTATCCCACATGTCCTTTGCTGATTTACAACTCATGACTCTTATCGCTTCACCGTCAACAAGCCCACACATTATGGCATTCTTAGCTTTGGAGTTGTTTTCAAATTTCTTTTTCTCAAGAAGATCTCGTTGGAGGGGTAGTGGGTGCCGTGTATCCACTATCTACATAATCCCAAATATCGTATCCCAATGCACTCAGATATGTTTGCATTCTGAGTTTCCTGAAGGTGTAATTTGTTCCATCAAATAAGGGAGCTTTGTTGGATGAAAATCCTTCACCACCTGCCATTGTTTCTTCCAAGATCTCCTTAGCTGATTAAGCTTGTACAAGGAACCTGTGCTCTGATACCAATTGATGTTTACACAATGACACTGAGAGGGGGGGTGAATCAATGTAGCTATTAAATTTTTATATCTACAGCATTTAATATGAAATAAAGAGAACAAAAAAAACTTGAACAAGAGAGCAAACCACAACACTCAATATACCGAGGTTCACCAATTTGGCTACTCCTCAAAAATGACTGCTTGGACTCCAATCCAAATCCAGACTTTGCAAAATCAATTTTACAAACACTTTACCAAAGACCAACCGGAAGGAGCACCAACCCCCGTAATTTTCTGCTACAATGGATGGAGCACCAACTCCTAGTACCAAGCACCAACTTGGACTGCAATTCGGATAAATTTAGAATGACATAAAAATGTCTTCACTTTATGCACGACCCCGACCGGTCCGCAATTAACTCAACTCGCACACTCTCACGGCTCGCTTATTTTTCTCTTGATTCTTTTCTAACTCTCCTTTTACAAGAATTTCTCTCTAACAGAAGAACATCTTCTCTCGTACGATTATTCTTTTATAACCTTTCAATCTCGCATGCAATCGAATCACATACTCTGACTGTTCGAATCCATGCAATACGGTTGTTCGGTTCCATGCACTTCGACCGTTCGAAACCCCGTAATACGTCTTTTGGAAACCATGCAATACGACAATTTTGTTTCATGCACTTCGACTGTTCAATTTCTTCGAATACGGCTTTTCGAATGCTTTTTCGAAACTCCATATATGATTCTTCGAAAGCTTTTCGATTCTTCATGTTCGACTTTTTTGTATGCTTCAAATACGTCTGTTAGAATGCCTACAAATACGACCTTTCGAATGCTTTTATTATCCTTCAAATTCAGATTTTTGAATGCGTTTCAATTATGCATGTTTGGCTGTTGCATTGCATGTCCAACACCTGTCAACGATTAACTGTCTGTCTGACTTCAGTTACTTTTTACGAATCGCTGCATGATTTTCCTGTCTGCTTTTTCGACACGTGTCACCTTGCATGTTCCTACGGGTTTTATCTGCCAGACTGTTACCTGTCGTGATATCGTGACACTTTTGACTTATGCTGACGTCACCCTGAAGGTTGTCGCGAAATCGTGACCATTTTGGCCTTGAAAGCTTTTCCCTCGCTCATGTCGCGATATCGCGACACTTAGAACTTTTGCTGACGTCATCCTTAAGCATGTCATGAAATCACGACCGTTTTGGCTCTTGGAAGCTTTCCCTGCATCTTGTCGCGATATCGCGACACTTTGAACTTTTGCTGACGTCATCCTCAATGCTGTCACAAAATCGCGACGCTTCCGGCTTCCAGCAGCTTTCCTTTCATCCTGTCATGAAATCGTGACACTTTTCAACTTTGCTGACGTCATCATCACCGCTTGTCGCGAAATCGTGACACTTCCTTCCAGACACTCTTCTTTCCATTCACGAAATCGTGACACTTTGCTTCTCACAACTCTTTCCATGCAATCGAACATTTTTATTCGAAATCGCGTGACACTTTCCTCTTCCATACTCTCCTTGCCAACTCCAACAAAAATGGAACATGTCGCAAAATCGCGACGCTTGCTCGTCTTCGTCATCAATCCTTCTTGCCGAGAAATCGCGACCACTTCCGACGCTCTTCTCCATTGAGCAAATCGCTACAACTTTGTGCCTTGTGCTTTTACCTTGCCTCTCCCTTTCATGAAATTTTGACTTGTAATATCTTGCCGCATTGGATCTTTCGCTCTACACTTTTGACTAGTAGTCGAAATTCGCTACACCTTAGTTTCTCTTTGTTTCAATCATGTAGCGAAATCGCTACACCTTAGTTTCTCTTTGTTTCAACATGTAGCGAAATCGCTACACCTTAGTTTCTCTTTGTTTCAACACGTAGCGAAATCGCTACACCTTAGTTCCATGTATTTTCATCATGCAACGATATCGCTACACCTTTGTTTCCATTCATTTCAACATGTAGCGATATCGCTACACCTTTGTTTCCTTCTCTGCCAGCATGTCGCGAAATCGCGATGCTTTGCTCGCATCTTCTCTCTCTCGCCATGTCGCGAAATCGCGACAATTTGGCGTGCATTTTCTCTCTCCTACTTTTTGTCGCGATATCGCGACACATTTTCTCTCTCCTCCACGAAAACTCGACATGTCGCGAAATCGTGACATTTTCGGCTGCGCCTTCTCTCTCCTCGACCATGTCGCGAAATCGCGACAGAAAACATGTCGCGATATCGCGACGCTTTTCTTCCTTGTCTCTTTTTGCCGTTTCGAATCTGGGTCACTTCGTTTTCCTTGAAACTTTTTGCACTTGATCTGACTGACCTCTGAACTGCATCAACTGCATCAATCTGACTGTGTTGACAACAATGACAATACTTTTGCAATTCTTTTGCTGCACCTTGCTCAACACTAATCTAAGAAATTCATTCTTAGCCTTGAGCCCCAAAAGTGACTATTTGCCATTGATGTCAAAGGGGGAGAGATTTGACTAAGGGGAAGAGATTTGGTATTTTAGTAAAGAGGAGATATTTGAAGAGACCATTGATCCAGGGGGAGCAATTTCCTAGGGGGAGCAGAATAAAGAACAGGCTAAGTTTTTGGTAAAAATAATTTGGGTTGCCATAAATGACAAAGGGGAAGATTTTTAGAAATTTTGAGTTAAATTTGTCATTGATGTCAAGGAATAAACTACATTTGATGTCAAAATGTCAAAAGGAATAATGCGAGAGGTTGATTGAAAATATGTCATAATAATATTTTTATATTATGTGAGGCAAAAAAAGGGTTTTATTAAAACCATGGTGGCAAAATAATTTTTTATTAAATCATTATGAGCAATAAAAAGTTTTTATTTAACCCCCAAGGAGGCTTTAATTTTTATAAAGCCAAAGGTTACAAAGTTAATTTATAAAATTTAAATTCTAAATAGAATTTAAATGATTTATAAATTAATTATGCATATTATAAAGGCACTGACGTCCAAGTTTAATACACCACCGACGTGCAAGTTTTGGAAGGCAAAAGGTATTTAAACCTTTTCCTAAGTTCAAAACCAAGTATTTGAATTTACTCTGATTATTTCCGCACCAAAAATTGTACTAAGATTTATGGAAAAAATGCTAATGAGCAGAAAAAAAAGGTTCATGCATTCAATAAAAAGGAAGCGCATCAAACACTCTACGTGGCAAGAGGATAAGGAAGCCAAGGGCTCTAAAGGATTCAACAAAATATTAAAGAACCTTTTATGCTTTTAGTGGGAACGTGAGCACTTGGCTCACACGACTAGAAATTTGTGGCTAAGGTGCTAGCAAGGGAGAGAATGCAAGATCGAATCTCACAAAACAAGGAGTGGGATATATAAAAGGTTTTTATATTTTTGATTTAATTTTTTGATTAAGTTGCTAAGGTTGTGGAGAGATAAGAGTTGTTAATAGAAATAAAAATTATTCTTTGCTTTGCTAAGACTAGGGAGAGATAAGGGATAAATTGATTATGATATTTATCTAAGTGGTAAATGGAAATTTACTAGGGTAATATTGTTTTTACCTTAGGAAATTAAAAATTGATTTATTGCATATATTTATTAAAGTGACTTAATCAATTATTGCAATATTGAGAAGAGTAAGGTGTGTTTGGTCAATTATTGTTGATGAATGATTTCTTTAAGATGGAGTAATAAGGTGTATGTAAGTTTTGATATTTCCATTGTATATCTGATAGAGTTTATCATATTATAACTTCTTTGAGCTTGGAAAATAAGTTTTTGTGGTTGTAGCAGATTTTTGAGGCTCCTTCATCATCAAGAAAAAGGTATGGGCACATTCTTCCATAGTTGAATTTATTGGTTGGTTTTTTGGAAAACAAGTTTGGAGTGAAAAGGACTTAAGTAGGTCTCCTTATTGAGTGTGTTGAGTTAATGCTTCAAGGTTTTCTGGAATAAAGAGTTGTTGTTAAAACATTGTTTTATAAGCATTGTTGTTGAAGACATTGGTTGGGTAAAGAATTTGAACTAGGGTTTGAAAAGAATATGAGTATCATTGTTATGTGAGATTGTTTTATAAGCATTGTTGTTGAAGCCATTGGTTGAGTGAAGAAATTGAACTAGGGTTTGAAAAGAACATGAGTATCATTGTTATGTGATATTGGTTGATAAGAATTTTTGGAAACATTTTGAGTGAAGTTTCATATGCTTGGACTAGGGTTTGTAAGCAAGGATTGTTTCATTGAGTGATTGGTTGAGTAGATTTGGTTGAGCCTAGTCAAGTGGATGTGTGAAGTGATTGTTCAAGTTCTATAAGATAAACTATTCTATATTCTAAATTGATTTAAGGAAGTGATTGGACATTGAGGTGATTTTGAAGCATATTGAGTCTCTAACAATTCTCTGTATGTTTCTAAAAGAGTGATTGAAAGTGATTGAGCATTGAGGTGAATGAGAAGCATATTGAGTCTCTAAAAATTCTGTGTATGTTTTTGAAAGAGTGATTGAAAGTGATTGAGCATTGAGGTGAATGTGAAGCATGTTGAGTCTCTAACAATTCTATGTATGTTTATATGAGATTGGACAAGTTCTAGTGTGGACTTGTTAAGAAGATTTGAGGTAAGTCTTTGAGAATACTCGTGGACAGATTTGGGTAAGCTTTTGTGGAAGCTTACAATACATATTGAGAGCATATTTGGATAAGTTCTTGTGAGACATTATTTAGAATATTTGACAAGTTCTAGCGAGGACTTGAGGAAAAATTGGTGTGATATTTTGTGGAAGCTTACAAGGCAGATTTGAGACAAGTATTTGATAAGACTTGAGAGTAGAGTTGATTGATTTATTTTTTCAAACATTGAGTTAAGGTTTGGGGTAGATCCGACAGAGTTGATTTGAGATTGATTCAAGCTTTGAGTTAAGACTTGAAGATAGAGATTGAGGATAGATTTGTGCTAGACCGAAGGACTATGTTTAGTACACATTCAAGGATAGAGTTTTGTGTAGATTTGAGGATAGGTTTTTTCCAGACTGGAGACAGATATTGAGGATATATCTGTGCTAGAACAAAGTATTGTGTTTAGTATAGATTTGAGACAAATATTTGGAGGTGATAGAGTTGAGTACATATATCTCTAGCCAAAGGAGGGAAGACAAGTGTCTCCTAGGGATAGAGTTCCATTTATTAAGGGTAGTGGAGGTAGAGGTCTTCTAGAGGATCACCAGCTAGAGCAGAGTTAGGATATTGGTGTCTCCTATTGATAGATATCCATGAAATTTGATTAGGGTATTGGTGTCTCCTTTGGATAGAGATTCATAAATATTGTAATAGGGAAAGGATTCCCAATATATTTATTGAGAAATTTTTAGTGAAATATTTTCTCCATGGAGTATCCCACATTGGGTGAACCACATTAAATTTGTGTCTCTATTGTGTGTGATGATTTGTGCTTTGCTTTGGTTATTACTATTGATATTGTCATTTATTATATTAGATAATATTGTTTGGGAAATAAAAGTAAAAAGTGGTCGTATACTGTTCACCCCCCTTTTAGTATAAGCTTGTGTTCTTCACATATTTCATACACCCCAGGGGGTATCAATTCTATTATAATTTAAACTCAATTTATCATGCAAAAAAAATAATGCAGAGTATGAAGCCTTAATATTAGGTCTTCAAGTAGCCATAGATATGATCATAAATCATATTAGGATATTTCGTGATTCCCAACTTATCATTTAACAAGTAATCAGAGACTACCAATGCAAATAACTAGTCCTAAAACTTTACAATGAAGTAGCAGTGAAAGTGCTTGCCAATTTGATTGGTATGAGATCAATAGCTTGCCTAGATTGACTAATAGATTTACAGATACGATGGCCTCTCTAGGATCATTGATTCCAAAGAACTCCAAATGAGAGGTACAACCATTAATTGTCACAATAATCTCTAAATCTATAATTTCTCGTGCTAAATCTAAATATGAGAAGAATATTTGCTTTATACACATAGGGTCATATGAGCCTTGGTCTGGTCAAATAAAAGTCATCCTCAATTTTTAAAATCTCCCATAAAACATATCATAAAATTCTAAATAAAATTTCAAACAAAAAATAGCTCGTTTCACTCTCTTGGGGGATGTGTTCTATAAACGTGGCTATGATGGAGTTCTCCTCCATTTTCTTGAGCCTATAGAGGTACAAAGAGCAATATGTGAAGCTCATGATGGTACTTGTGGTGGTAACTTTAGTGTAATAGCCACTGTAAATAATATTTTATGCATGGGTTATTATTGGTCCACCATGGAACATGGTTGTTGCACCTACATCAAGAAATGCCAAAAATATCAACAACATGCTAATTTAACTCATGTACCATCACAAGAATTATAATCTATTCAAAATATGTGGTCATTTTCACAATGGGGTTTGGACTTTATTGGTAAAATCTCACCTTCTTCCTCAAGACAACACAAATTCATCATCACAACCACTAAATACTTCACAAAGTGGGTCAAGGAAATTCCTCTAACCAATACGATAGGACCTAGAATTGTGGAGTTTATACTTTAGCATATCATTTGTCGCTTTGGTATCCCCTCAAAAATTATCTTTGACAATAGTAAGTCTTTAAATAACAAGGATGTTCAAGCACTTTATGATAAATATAATATCCAACATAGTTTCTCGACTTCTTATTACCCACAAACAAATGGATAAGCTGAGGTAACCACTAAGACCTTGATTGCTATTCTCAAGAAACTAGTTAAATAAAATCATCAAGATTGACATACTCAAATCCCCTTGGTATTATGGGCTTATCAAATAAGCATCCATGTGCCTATTGGGGCAACACCATTCTCGTTGGTCTATGGTGTCAAAGACATCATGCCTCTTAATCTTGAGATCACCTCATTACAAGTTTCATTATAGAAATTCATAGATGATGACACTTATAGACAAGCACATCTTGACCAACTTACACTCATTGATGAACGATGAATCAATGCCTTGGAACATCTATGAGTATATCAGGATTGTTTAAAGCGTTCTTACAATACCAAAATCCATTTACATGAATTCCAAGTAGGATATATTGTGCTTAAAGAGAATCAACAAAACACCAATGTATTATTGCATCTTCATGATAAATTCACGACTACTTGGTTAGGTCTATACATTATCACCCAAAAAGTGGGTCAAGGAATATATAGGCTTGTGAATCTAGATGGAGAAGAAGAGCTTGAACCACTTAGCATAATCCACCTGAGAGCGTTCTATGCTTAATGCAACTTATATATATATATATATATATATATATATATATATATAATATATATATATATATATATATATATATATATACATGGCTAATACATAAAAACATCATACACAAAAACATCATCCATACACATTGCATTGCATACATCCATATTGCACAAACACATTCATTGTCATCTCGATGCATTTAATCTACCATATTAGGGGTCATTTGTTAAGTTTAGATGATAATTTATCCAATAAATATTTTTTCCTTAATCAGGAGCACCCCAAGTTCACATCCATTTCATTACAACATTTCCCAATTCAATTTACCATTTTCATTATCACTTCATTATCCTTAGGAGTTTTCGATCACTCAACCACTCCTAGTGTTTCTAGCAACTTCAAGTACATGTTAAATTTGCTCTAGGACCAACATACATTTTCACTAAAGAATATATTGAGTTCTTGAACTTGACTCTAACAATATTGAACCAACCACATCAAACACATATTAAAAACATCTTGTGTCAAAGAGAGATAACACCATGATTGGGTTGAACCTCAAAGAAAAAAAGGTCATCTTTGCTAGTCCCATTATGCACATAGTCCAATATCAAAAATAGTGGTATTCACCACTAACTGCACTCACAAATAAAATAATGAGTAGTAAGGATAGGGTAAAATCCTCATCAGGACTCCATTCAAGTGGTTAAGAATCTGATTCCCCAAAGCTTGCAATTTAGACACCATAGATCCTCAAGTCATAAGGATAGAACTATATTTCCATCCAAATGGTTAAGTAGTCTGAATCCCCAAAGATTAGAGATTAGATTATTGGACTATGGAGCTAATCTCCATTGGGGCTATAGACATTTGACTAGCAGTGGAGTATGCTCATGCATGGCAACACATATTTTTGGAAGAGACCTCTCACCACACATAAGGATAATCTAGCTTCTTGGTCTCCTCCATGATAGGTTTCATCTCAATTTTCTCAAGATGGGTTAATGAAATCACTTGCACACACATTGGTTCTTGATTGACTTTAGTCACTCCCATGCTCATAATTCAGTAAATGAACTCATCGCACACACATTTGGTCTTAGATAAATTAGATATAACTTAGTGAATTTGTTCAAAATCACTAGTATGTTTGAGTCTCTACAAAACAATTTCAAATCAGCCATCCATAATGCACAACACCATCCATATCATTACCACATAATTACACGAGTCTTCCATTTCACATACCACCATTTTGGTGCCCATGATTAAGAAATAATGATAAAAATAGTTAAACAAAAATCTAAACTATAAATGATCATTAGATAATTAGTTCATTTACATTATTTTCATTAAACATACACATCATCATTACATTGTCATTCATCACATCACATACATATGCATTCACACAAACATCCACATAAGAGTCATAAAACAAAAGTAAAGCCCTGTTGTGACCACTTCACAATGCCCCAAGATTGGGGACCCACTAATAATTTTGAGATTTTGATTGTTTGATTAAAAGTAAAACCTTTATTTACTTTATTTCATATTTTGTTGGGCCTCTTTTGAAAATTTTAAGACTTGATAAGTGTTTTTTTTTAATGTTTAAATTTTAAAAACTTTTAATTTTAATGTTAAAAATAGATCATTTAAAATCATTAAATAAAATAATTTAGAGTATAATTTTAATGTTTTAAACCATTCATTTTAAATTTTAATTAAAATATTTATAGTTCATTTTGAATGTTTTATTTCAAAGTGTATTGTAAATGTTTTAATTAAAATATTTAAAGTACATAATTTTAATGTTTTAAATCATTCATTTTAAAGTTCAATTAAAATATAGTGTATTGTAAATGTTTTAATTAAAATATTTAAATAACATTATTATAAAAAGTTTTGTGTTGGTTTTGCAGGTTTTCATTATGAATGGATGAACAAAGGAGCATAAAGCAAAGAGAATAATGTGGTTGTAAAATCTGTTTTAAATTGTAGAATGGAATGAACGAACACAATGTTAAATTATAAATAGGCCATTGGAAACCAAGAAAAGGGGTCATACGGATTGGAGAAAAAGGACAGATTAAAGGAAAGAGGAGAAAGATAGGTTGCAGAGGGTTTTACACAACGTTGGACAGGAGCTTTTTGAAGAAGATTTATTGTGAGATCTATAAGTTTTATATCAAGTTATTTTTGTTAAAACAAACATGAATATGGTGTTTTAATTGATTTAATAATTTGGTATATTTCCATTTTTTGAATTCCATAGAATATAGCATTCAATTTATATTTTATTGAGTCATTGTTGATCAATATAAATTGAGTTTAAAATTCAAAAAGGTTTTGTTCATTAGTTTTTTAGCCTACAACATAAGTTTTATTATTTTATTTCATTACTCCAAACCCTATATTTTACTTTTATTTTAAATTTCAAAGTTCAAAATCATAAACCCTAATCTATATTATAAAATTGTAAATTTTATAATTAGGGTATATATATTTATTTTCCATTAATATTTTTATGTAGATTTACATTTGGGAAAATAAATATTATTGTTTTAATCAGGGATCATAAACCCCTAATTCATATTATAAAGGTTCAAAACCTTATAATTAGGGTTTAAAATTTTTATGTTTGTTCACCATTCGATATTCAAATTCTAATTTTATATCGGGATGAACAAGCATTCAAATTAAATATAAAATCTTAATTTTTAATACTATAAAGTTCAAACTTTATAATTAGAGTTTTATATTTAATGAATTTGTTGGAACTTACATAAGCTTTAATTTTATGTAAATTTTCATTAAAATCTTATTTCATATTTATAAAGGTTCAAAACCTTATAATTAGAGTTTAAATTTTTTACGTTCACCTTTCGGATATTCAAATTCTAATTTTATATTGGGATGAATAAGCATTCAAATTAAATAAAAACCTTAATTTTTAATATTATAAAGTTCAAAATTTATAATTAAGGTTTTATATTTAATGGTTTTGTTGGAATTTATGTAAACTTTAATTTTACGTAAAGTTTTTTTTTTTGTTAAGCTGGATTTTGTATTACTTAGAGGGTTTTTTGAGAGGATCCCAAAACCTTATAACATCGCAGGCCATAACCCTGGCATATACAAAAAGCCTCATGGGCTGGAGCAACACAAAAACCTTGCTTGACACTTACCAAAATATAGAAATAGATGCCCATAGGGCTACATACAAGATTATCCCTAACGGGAGGTAGACATAGTTTAAAACCAAAAAAACCCAAAAAACCAAAATCGGTTACAACCCACACATCCATCATCAGCAAAACAAGAAACTCCGAGGAACCTCCATCAGGATTCAGTTTCCTCCTGGTCATCCTGGGCCTGGCACCCCTTGTAACGCTTTAGAGCTCTGACAATCGCATTGGTAGAGGCCAGAATGTTAGCTGCCATGTCCTCCAGGAACTGAACCAAAAGGCCTTCGGCTTCACTTTCCGTGTCGAAACTGATTTGTTGCACCGGTTGGTTCTCCTTCTCCGTCTTCACCTTCTTCAGGTGTTGAGAGGCTCTGGCAGGGGTGGGAGTATCCCTAGATGTCCCCCGCTTGGTGGACCGAATGCGAGAGGAACCTTTGAAAGGGGACGACTTGTCATTAGCCAGCGGACTGTTTCGAATCGGGCTAGGTGCCCGTTCATCATGGCCAACAGAAGGGCTCATCGGGGCTTGGGAGTTCATGGGTGGGACAACTTGGATGGGAGGACGGTTGGCCAACACATGCCAATACAAGACAACCATTAAACCCTGGTGAATGGGCATGTAGGACCCCTTCCTACTCTTTTCGATGGCCAAACCCAATGAATGAGCAAGGTAATCAGGGATACACACTTGCTTGGCATCCCTCAGGTGGTTCATGAAACTGATGTGAAAATTGCAGAGTGGTTTGTCAGGATCGTCGCATGTTATATACTGCATGATAGGAATCATGGCGAGATTCCATGGCTCCAGAAGGGACGATCGAAAGAGGGCAGACTTGTCCCACCCCAAATTATTTCCTTTATCAAGAAACTGCTCAAGTTCTTCACCCCAATTATGACTATCCCGATGAATGTTATGACCAGTACAGGGCAGACCAGACACCTCACACAAAAGCTCGATAGAGACACGAAAATGAACACCCCAAATAGTGACTTCACCCCTATTCCATGTCTCGATAAAGGCACAGGTGACCTCATCATCAAGCCCCTAAAACTTCTCAAGGAAGGAAATTAGCCCCTTGGCCTTCATAAAAATTAGGGCTTCATTACATAGTTGGAGCTCAACTGGTTCGATGAAAGGAGAAGACATTGTGGACAAAACCAAGGCTCTCGATGACACAACTAGACTGGGTAGAGGGATGGGAAGGGAAATGTAGAGAACTAAGGAGCTTAACCACCCAAGGATAATGTGAAATAAATAGGCATGATCCTTGGACGCCTGATGAGGAGGAAATCGAATGCATGCAAAAACTTCCATAATTGCCCAAGGTGGTGAAAGAAATGGAGTGGCGACCATAGGATGAGCTGAGATGGCAATTACCACTTGCCTCCACCACATGTAGCAAGAGCTCTAATGCTTATTGATGACCTCACATGCGATCCCATCGAGAAAAGAGAGTCGGAGCCTCCTTTCGATGGAGCCAAGGCTCCAGCCAATGAGAAACCTCCTTCGAGCAAAGTTGATCTGACCCCAAAGGCACAAAGATTTTGCAATCATTCTGGCGAGGCACCTCCTTATGCCATGGTGGGGTTTAGAAATCCGATGTGGGTGGGCCATCCTTCAAAGCACTTTGGGCCTCAACCGGAATTACCAATCTTACCAACCTCCACTTTGGAAATGCGCCAAGCTGACGAGGAGACAGGTGGCATGGTAGAAGCAAAGCCACCGAGGATCATCGTCGACCTCCTCCTAGGTGGTTCCATGAAAACTATCTTGGTTTATGGCTCTCACCACGTCCATCGGGAAGCTCTGACACCATATGATGAGACACATGGAAAAGAAACCTTTGTTTGCCATGTGGTCTGCCAGACCATTGCCCTCCCTGAAAGTATGCCAAATCTGGACTGAGGAATGCTGAAGAAGGAGGTTCCTTGCCTCAGAAATGATGTTGAACACCTTCCAGGATGGGGTCTTGGAGTTAAGCAAGTATTTGGTAATGTTCATCGAATCCCCTTCAACCAGAAGAGGATGGGGATCCTCCGAGATGAGCTCGAGACCCCTTAGGACCCCTCTGGATTTTGCAACATGATTTGATTGGATCCCTAGATTTTTGTAGTAAGCGAGGATGAGCTTCCCATTATGGTCTCTGATGACACCACCTACTGCTACTGGACCTGGGTTGCCTCTGGCCACTCCATCAAAGTTTAGCTTTATCCAACCATGGGGGGGCTTGATCCACCTGGTCTTTTTTCTGGATAGAGCCGGGTCCGCTAGGCCAGGATCCCCGTCAAGCTTCAGAGTCATGAAAATTTCCTCCTCGAGGCCAAAATTTGGGATTGGGCTGGAGAGGATCTTGGAGTTCTCAATGGCAAAGGCCAGGGCTCTATGGGCAATAGAGGGAGGGTCTCTAGGGGAGTTTCCAAACACCCTACCATTTCGCTCCAACCAGATCTACCAAATGAAATGGTGGAAATAGGCATTCAATAGGAAACAAAGTTTCGGGTTTCGAAAAGGACTGGGCCATTGAAATAAGGCTTCCTTAATTGTCTTGGGAGGACTCCACTGAATATGAAAAGTGGAAAGGATGACTCCAATGACGAAATTGGTGAAAGAGCAGTGCAGGAAAAGGTGGTCAGAAGACTCATAGGCTGACATGCACATGTAACACCTATTTGGGAAAGCAAAGCCCCTTTTATGGAGGTTATCAATAGTGAGGGCTTTATTCTAAAAAGTGATCCAAGAGAAGAAATTTACCTTGGGGATCAAGTATTTCTGCCAAACCAGGTTGCAAGGAAACTCCACCCTTGGTCCGCTACATAGGAGATTGTAAGCTGACTTGACCGAGAAGGTGCCACTATTTGTTCCTCTCCAAATCCTATGATCAGCTCTCCTTCGGGAAGGGATGGTGACCCCCTTTAGGAGAGAGGATAGCACAAAAACCTCCTTGTCACACCCATCCACTTTGTTAATCGACCAATGTGGGTATCCATTCCTCCAAACAATGAAGTCGACCACCTTCTGATCACAGTTGGGGTCCACCATGGATCTAAGGTGACCCAACTCGGTATGCTGACATAGAGGATCCTCCTCAAGCCACCTGTCCTTCCAAAAGTTTATCTTCTACCCATCACCCAAGATCCATCTAGTTCCATCCACAACCAAGTGTCGCGACTGGATGACAACCTTCTAGAAAGTCGATCCACCCATGGGAATGCCTTCATCGAGGATAGAAAGGTTGGAGAGGTATTTATTTTTTACTATTTTGACCCACTCAGCTGAATCATTGGAGATGATCCTCTAGGCATGTTTGGCCACCAAAGCAAGGTTCATCAAGCCCATTCTCCTTAGGCCTAGTCCCCCTCTGGTCCTTGCTTTTGCAAACCTTTTCCCAAGCTACTAGGGAAATTATGCCCTTGTCCTCATTTCCTGACCACAGAAAGGTCCTTTGGATCTGCTCGATCTTGTGAAGGGCCAAAGCTGGGAGCCTGAACACCAACATAAAATAGGTCGGGATCCCCTGAAGGCATGCCTTGGTAAGGGTGGCTTTACCTGCTTGGGAAAGAAACTTACCTTTCTAGGTAGCTAATTTTTTATGGATGCGCTCTAAGACCATATTCCACAAACTCTCCTTGGCCCGACCACAGAATAGGGGAAGACCAAGGTATGTGGTAGGAAGGGAGTCAATGGAGCACCCGAGGATCCTGGCTAACTGGTTCTGTCGTCTTACCAGGGTGTTGAGGAAGAAAAGCTTACTTTTGATGAAATTCACTTTTTGACCCACAACACGCTCATAGAGGAACATGATCCTTTTGATGTATCTAGCCTGGGCTACTGAGGCATAAGTAGACAATAGAGTGTCATCCATGAACTGTTGATGGGTGATCGCTTCAATCCCAGAAGCAAGAATAATGCCAGTCACCTTATTCCTTCGAAGCGCCTCCTTAAGTGCTCTGCCTAGTACTTCTTCCAAGATAATAAAAAGGATGGGCGATAGGGGATCTCCTTGGTGAAGCCCTCTAGTACTTTGGAAGAACCCGACAGGGGAACCATTGACCAACACAGAGAAGCAAGGGGTGGAGATGTAGCTTCGAACAAGGTCAATCCAAAGAGGGTGAAAGCCAAACTTGGAAAGGACTGCATAGAGGAAGCTTCTGTCAACTCTATCAAAAGCCTTGTTCATGTCGAGTTTGAGGAAAAGGGCTGCCTTCTTAGCCATAGAAGTAGAGTGGAGGGTCTCATGAATCATGATGACCCCATCCAAGATGTTCCTACCTTTCATCGAACTGCCCTGGCATGGGTCAATGAGGAGGGGGAGGATGGGCTTTAACCTATTGGCCATGGTCTTGGTTAGAACTTTGTAGACAAAATTACAGAGGCTTATGGGCCTGAAGTCAAAAAAGGTTCTACAAGCAGATGATTTTAGAATCAAAGCCAGGAAAGTGGAATTTAGCCCATGGTGAACAGTTTTGGAAAACTAGATTTCCCTTATGGTAGCACAAACGTCCTCTCCAATGATGTCCCACACTGTTTGAAAAATGTTTAAAAAAAGCAAGGGGGAAAACCATCAAGACCCAGGGCCTTATCAAGTTGCATGGAGAAAAGGGCTTCCTTAATCTCATCCGAGGAGAAAGGTTCCATGAGCTTTTGATTAGCCTCCTGGGTGACTCTGCATGGGATGTTAGCCAGGAGCTCGACTTGGGCCTACTGGTCACTTTCAGGAAGAGCTCCCAGTAAGTCCTGAAATAAAGCCACTTCTTTGGCTCTTATCTCCACTAAATCCTTGGTCGAGGATCCATCGTTGCGAATGATCTCTCTAATTTTATTGGATCCTCTATGCCGCATGGTCGAAGCATGGAAGAAACTGGTATTGGAGTCACCCTCCTTTAGCCATAAGTCCCTGGATTTTTGCCTCTAGAAGTCTCTTCCCTAGCTAGGATGTTATGATAGTCTTCTAGGAGGATCTTCTCTTCATTTCTGGTGGTTGCACTGTGGTCCCCATTTTCCATTCTCTTTTCTATCTCTTGCAGCCTTTCTAAGATGGATTTTTTGCATTCAAAAATGTTGCCAAAGACCTCTTTGTTCCAGATTTTGAGATTTTCCTTGACTATCTTGATATTTTGGGCCAACTACATCGAGGCTGATCCTCCAACCTTTTGTTTCCACCAAGAAGCAACTTGCCCTTTAAAATCCTTATGCTGAATCCACATGGACTCGAACCTAAAAGGAGTTTTGAAAGAGGGAGCTTTCTCGGATTCGAGGATGATGGGGTTGTGGTCTAACCCGATTCTAGGCAAGGTGAGCAGGGTTGCATCACCTAGGAAAGGAATGGCTTCTTGAGAGATGAAGAATCTATCTAGCTTAACCTGGATAAGCCCACTGCCCACCCTCCTATTGCTCCAAGTGAAGGAGGATCCCTTGAGCTTAATGTCCATGAGCTCGTTATTGTTGATAAAGTTTTTGAAGTCCTCCATACTTATGTTGCACAAGTCAGAACCTCCTTTCTTCTCTGATGGGTGCAAGGGGTAGTTGAAATCTCCACCGAGGATCCAAGGTATAGTCCTGAAGTTGCTTCTCATCTGAGTAATGGTTTCCCATATCTCAGATCGCTCTACAGGAGAGTTAGGGACATAAATGTTGGATAGGATCCATGAATGATTGTTGGTCTTTGAGTGAAAAATAATGTTGAGGATTCTATTTGAGGAAGATATAATCTTCCCTTCCACTAGGGTTGGATCCCATAGGCACATGAGCCCTCTCGATGTGCCTTGAGCAAGGCTAAACAAGGTTTCCCATTTGCTCAAAATGACTTTGGCAGCCTTCCTTGATGAGAACTCATCATTTTTGGTTTCCTGGAGAATGAAAATAGAAGGGTTTATCCTTTTTTTGAGGTTAGTAGCCATCCTCTACTTGGCTGCACTATTTAGGCCTCTCACGTTCCATGAGATGACCTTCATTTCAATAATTTAGGGTTTTTCTTGCCTCCCTTCACCAGTTGGAAGGGGGGTTTGGTGCCTTGTTTTTCATCCTTCTATGTGTTAGAATCATCTGAGAATACATTAGTTGAGTCCCATTTGCCACATCCTCTACCATTTCTTTGTTCCACTGGTCATTACTAGAGGGTCTTCCTCTCTTTCGTTCACTATCGTAGTCAATAGCCTACTTTTTGCTTCTGGTGTTCCTAGGGCTGATCCACCCCGATAGGGAAGGCCCTCCTTCGCCTTTATCCCATCGAGGTGGGGATTTCCTGTTACTTTTTAGATATTCTTCCATGAAGGATTGTGAAACACCAGGTTTGGGGAAAAACTGTACCTAGGAAACCGAGCCCTCTACTCGAAGACTGCCTTGTGGTGAGGGTTTTGAAGGAGCCTCTTGCTGGTTTTGACTTGGTGAGGGAGCTTCTGCATGTGCGTATTCCTGCTCAGGATTGTTATTAGGTTCCTCATGGTCCATAGAGGGTGGGAGATGATCCTCCCTCTGTTCAACTTCAGCTTCACCTTGAGAAGGAGTCTTGGCTTGGTCATAGGATCGGTGGGTAGGGTTGTGCAAAATGAGTTATGGCTGAGACTTTTTGTTGCTGGCCCTAGGACCCTGGTTCCTCTGGTTTCCTCTCTTAGCCTCTTCTTCCCATTGCTTTTGAGTCCTCAGATTTGGGCATTGGGGTTGGAGATGCCCCTGAGTATGGCAATGAGTGCAAAAGGTAGGCTTATTTTTGTACTCAATAGGTTGCCTTTTGATTAGGGTTTTCCCTCTATATAGGTTGATGAAAGTGGGGAGCTCAGCTTCTAAGCTAGCAGTAACACAAAACCGAGCATGTACCATCCTGGACCTAACCTTGGTGGAGGAATCAAAAGCCACTAACTCCCCAATGGACCGAGCAATCCCTCTGATTACATTCTCATGCCAACATTGAAAGGGGAGGTTTGGAAGTCTCACCCATAGTGGAGTGACATTTATGTTTTGGGTCTTAGGATTAAATTCCTCCCCCCATTTCCTGAGAAAGAGGCTCCTGCGCCCTAGGAACCATGGCCCTCCGGCCAAGATGTTGCAAAATTCCATCTGGTTGTTAAGCCGGATAGCAAAGAAACCTTGGGATAGGGCCACAATCTCCATGTTGCCATTAGTTTTCCACTTGGAGGAAGCCCATCTGTGGATAGTGTCCATATTCGAGCATCCCCCCAAGAACTTCCCAATCAGCGTGAACTTCTCCATCTCCATATAGCTTTCCATCAAGTCTTCGGGAATGACCAGATCCTCCCCTGAGGGGTGGAGCTCCTAGGTGGAGGAATGTGGTAGGATGCCTGAACCCAGAACCTAGGCATAGGATCCCTTACGGGTCTGATGGGGGCCTTCCTTGTCAGGGGGATCCTTCCCACTCTTGCCCATCCCATCGGCCTGAGCACCCACCGCATCAAGACCGGATCCTTCACTGCTATCAGAGTTGGTCCCACTCAAAACCTTACTCATTCATTAATCCTCCCTCCCTCACCTGCTTCTACTCTACTACCATCCTCCACTCGCTCACCCATCTTATCTCCTTTCTCGCCACTCATCCTCTCCCCCCATTTTATGTAAAGTTTTATTGATGAAGTAATTTTTTTTGTAATTAAAATGCTTGGTGAAATTTATGTTAATTTTAATATAAAGTTTTGAAGCATTTTTAATTAACATTCTGTTTTGAAGTTTTAAAATAAATTTGCATATTTTAAAATTAAATTCAAGGCAAATTTATTTATTTTGAAAAAGTGAATTTTATTGGAGAGTGTATCAAAATGATTTCAGATCAAGACACCTAAAATCCAGGCCCCTTGTTAACAAGTTATGTGCATTCAAGAGTTATTTTTAGCATTATTTCATATCTAGATGTTCCACACTTTTATGACACATTATAACAAAGAACCTTGGAAGAATCAAGTATTCTTTTGCAAGAGAGGGTTTTAACTCTAAAATCCTAATTGTGAGTGTGATTTCACAACTGGGCGAAATTACCCCTCAACAGAATTGGCGCTAGAAGGAGGGCCTGAAAGGTAATATTTTTAATTTTCAGCATTTGAAATTGTTCAAATTTATCACTTTAAAAAAAAAATTGAAAATTTTCAATTTATGTTGCATTAATGTTAATCTGCCATAAATTTAAAAATTAGGTTATGATTCAATTTTTGTAAATTTTTCATACATAGCCTTGCATATTAAAATTGGTTCAATGGTAGAAAATTATTTACCCCATTATAAGCATGATGGAATGATTACGACTGAGGAACATATTTAGGCATATAAAAACATTATGTTTCACTTTCAAATTATGCATGAAGATGTTATCTGTAGAATGTTTCCATACACATTGGATGAATTTGCTCATAATTGGTTTATTAATTTACCTATAGGTTCTACCACTTCTTGGGATCAACTAGAAGCAATGTTTCTTGAACATTTTGGAAAATTGGTTGACATGGATATGATATCAAATCAATTTGCCTCTATTTGTAAAGAGCCTAATGAATCCATGAGTCAATTTAATGATAGGTTTCATAAGTTGTATACTGAAATAGAGACACATTTTATCATTTTAGAAGAAGAAGTTATTCAAATATACTTGGAAGCCTTAGACCCTTTTACTGTTAAGTTTCTAGAAAAGCTTCTTAAATATTTATCCTTGTCTAACGCCTATGGTGGGGCAATAGTTGTAGAACAATGGTGGATTTCTAAAGGGGTTGATGTGGGTAAATTATCATTACTTAACCCTAAGGTTTCAAATCAGATACCACCTATGAGTCATGATACACATTTTTCTTTCATGTTAAACTGTTCTTCAGGAGTTATGGATTCCAATCAATGTCAATCATCTAATATGACACCCTCGAATCAAATGATGTTCAATGTAAACAATCAATGTGATGAAATTGAATGTCCTAGTTTTACAACCACTTTCGATATTATCCAAGAGGAAGTGCAAGTTTCAAAGCCAATATCCATCAATGAGGATTGTGGTAATCAAGTTTATCAAAATGTAGAAATGCATGAGTCTTCAGACATTAGAGAAGTTCTAGATCTAACTAGCTTTGAAACATATGATAGAATAAAATCTTCCATAGAGTTGAATGAAACAATTAAAACTCCAGAATTGAAAGATTCTAGATGTGATGTCATTATGACTGATCATAAAAGTTTGTTACTTGAGGAAGATGAATTTCTTATTGAAGATAATTTTTTTGAAATTGATGAAAGTGAATTTGAAAAGCATTCGATTGTTGAACCTACAGAGTATGAAGAAGTGGTTGAACATCACACCCTAATTTTAGAAGATGATTATTGTTGGTGGAATAAATGGGAGGATTTTGCCTCTCTTTCTAATGAAGTACTCACTTCACCTAAAATGCAGGACAAGTTGCAAAGGTTAGTTCTATAGATTAAAAGAAACAACGATCAAGTACAGGGACAAATGCATCAAGATGCATATCTTGATAATTCTATAAATCATCCTCATGAGACAAATATCGAAGATACTAAAAGTGATATTCTTTTAGATAGTGGAAGGGTCCTAGAGTGGACTAGTTTTGAAACATATGACAAATCAGGACCTTCCATAAATTTGGATGAGTTTATTGAAAATGATGATCAAAAATTTTAGTATCCTCAAAATAATGATCAAGAAGAAATGAAAGAAGGGATGTAATCTCATCAAATATTTTAGGAAGATGATTATTATAATGGTTGGGGAAGATATGAGGAATTATTTGTTTCTCACTATCCTACTGATGAATTTTCCATTTCACTTGATATGCAGGATGTTGAAACCTCTATCTTGCATGAAGATCTTGAAATTTCTATCCAACTGGAAAATGATGTGCCAATTTCAGAAATAGAGAAGGTTCCAAGATTTGATCATTTTGAACATGAGTTTGTGGAACACCTTGCTACAATAGAAAGGGAATAAATGGTAAATATTTCTTACGATTCATCTATTTTAGATGAGGAAGAGGTAAAATATTTTCTTTCATTCTCGAATACTGAAGATTTGAGTGAAAATTTTCATGATTGTATTGAATATTCAAATGAAGAAACTTCATGTATGGTTAATAAAGAATTAGAATTTTTTATTCCTCCTAAATAAAATATTGTTTTAGGGTTTGAAAAGGATAGACATATTCTTGATTGGATGCCTAATTTTGATGCTTTTGAAAACCAGGTCATTGATGAAGGTAAAGAGATACGAAATGATGATGATGATGATAGAGACCATGAAGAGAAAGAAAAGACTACAATGGCTCATCAAGTAGTGGTAAATGAAAGTGTACAAAAGGTAGAATCTTATCCATTATGTCTAAACATTCAAGAATCAGGTAAAATTTTGCATAATCATTTATTGGATTTAGATGTTATTTATGATGAAATGCCATTGGAGGTTGATGAAGAACTAGAGTGGATTCCTACTCACACCACAAATAAGATTGCTTTGTTAAATGAAATAGAAGTAGATATGCTTGAGTTGTTGAACCAAGTTCATCAACAATTAACAATTCAATCTAGGATACAAACTTATAATGATTCTCATTTTGTAAATATCCTAGATACTTGCAAATTGTTGCATGAGTATGATTGGCCTAAAGACATAGATGATAACTTTGCTTTAAAATTTTTAGAAGTAGCCTCTTATTTGAAAGAAATCCTATATGCTTATGAAAATGAAAATTTAAGTCAAAGTGAAAAATCAGATTTTGAAAGTTACATCTCATTGAATAAGCAAAAGATAGTCAAAAATTATGTATTCACTTGTAAGTTTAATGAATCAAATCCTAAACATGGAATTGCTTATAAACTTGAATCAAATCGGTGGGATGAGAAAGGCAAAATGAAATTTGTTATATTGTTTGGCCTAATCTTCTTTTGGTTGGAGTTATGTAAAACTTGGCATGCATATAATAATATATGTCTTTTACAATGTGCCAATCGTGTTTGGGATCCAGGGAAGTGATAGCATAAATTTGGCATCATCTTGTATATAGTGTATATTTTTGTAAATAGCTTTTTGGGTTTTTGTGTTTTTGTTTTGTTTTGTACATAATTTGTTGTTTCATGAAATTTTGTTATTTTATTTTGTTGATGTTTATGGTTTTTGATGAATTTTTGATGTGTTTCCATTTTTTGTTTGCAATAAAATTGGCTTATGCCAAATTTTGGATTTCATTTTGTTTAAAATTTTGTCGTTTTTGGTGTTGTTTCTTGATTGAGGTAGTTGTTATATGGACACTAAACAGTTGGTAGTAATATTGGTATTTGTCACTGTATCATTTAGGATAAAATTACCTATTTTGAAAACATCTAAAACTTGAAGAAAAGGAAAATGAGATGGTTAATATGTATCTTTATGAATATGGATTAAGATAGTAAAATTTGGAACACTGAAATAATTTTGCAAAAGCTCCATAAATAGTAAATCACACTAAAAGGAATATTCTTTGAAATCTTGAAGGATGAAATTATTCAGTTTTGCAGATTAAGGTGAAAATTCAATGAACTCAATTTTTAGCCTTACTTGATCTCTAACCCAAGTGGTAGGTGAATTTTGAAAAAGCAATATAAATCTTGAATAAAATGTAAGCAAAGCAAATACAATGGATAGTAAAGTCAAATCAGTCACTACAATCTAGATAACCTTCATCGGGGCTATAGATGCCTGACTGGCAGTGGAGCCATGTCTAGACTAAAATAAGGAAAATATGCAAAATGCAAAATTCACCTAATATTTGGGAGATTCAGATAATCTCTATCGGGGCTATAAATGCTTGGCTGGTAGTAGAGCAATGTCTTGAAGAGAGCAATGTAGAGGTACACTTAAAAGAGTAAATTTTTATAGCCTAACTACAAAACTGATAATGGAAATCTGGATAGTATCAAGAAAATAAATGAATCATAGAGCACACACCGAGCAGAAGCAAATATTTCAGTTATTTTAGTTTGAACTTATCTATTCACATTCTTTGGATATTATTGATGCTCATTTTTCTGATGTTTGGGTTTTGTTATTTCCAGAATTGGGTTCTTAAGTCCAAAATATTTAGGAACATTTCCTAGCAGAGTCACCATTTGTTGTGACCACTTCACAATGCCCCAAAATTGGGGACCCACTAAATTTTTGAGATTTTGATATTTTGGTTTCCATGATCTTGATTGTTTGATTAAAAGTAAAAAAATTATTTACTTTATTTCATATTTTTTTGGGCCTCTTTTGAAAATTTTAAGACTTGATAAGTATTTTTTTTAATTTTTAAAATTTTAAAAACTTTTAATTTTAATGTTTAAAATAAATCATTTAAAATCATTAAATAAAATACTTTAGAGTATAATTTTAATGTTTTAAATCATTCATTTTAAATTTTAATTAAAATATTTAAAGTACATAATTTTAATGTTTTAAATCATTCATTTTAAAGTTTAATTAAAATATTTAAAGTTCATTTTGAATGTTTTTATTTCAAAGTGTATTGTAAATATTTTAATTAAAATATTTAAAGTACATTATTATAAAAAAAATTGTGTTGGTTTTGCAGGTTTTCAATATGAATGAATGAACAAAGGAGCGAAAAGCAAAGAGAATAATGTGGTTGTAAAATCCATTTTAAATTGTAGAACGGAATGAACAAACACAATGTTAAATTATAAATAGGCCATTGGAAACCAAGAAAAGAGGTCGGACATATTGGAGAAAAAGGACATGAAAGAGGAGAAAGATAGGTTGCAGAGGGTTTTACACAGTATTGGACAAGATATTTTTGAAGAAGATTTATTGTGAGATCTATAAGTTTTATATCAAGTTATTTTTGTTAAAACAAGCATGAATATGGTGTTTTAATTGATTTAATAATTTGGTATATTTCTCTTTCTTTGAATTCCATAGAAGATAGCATTCAATTTATATTTGATTGAGTCATTGTTGATCGATATAAATTGAGTTTAAGATTCAGAAAGGTTCTTTTCATTAATTTTGTAGCCTGCAACATAAGTTTTATTATTTTATTTCATTACTCCAAACCCTATATTTTACTTTTATTTTAAATTTCAAAGTTCAAATCATAAACCCTAATCTATATTATAAAATTTTAAATTTTATAATTAGGGCATATATCTATTTCATTAATATTTTTACGTGGATTTACATCTAGAAAAATAAATAGTATTGTTTTAATCAAGCATCATTAACCCTATTTCATATTTATAAAGGTTCAAAACCTTATAATTAGGGTTTAAACTTTTTATGTTTGTTCACCATTCGGATATTCAAATTCCAATTTTATATCGGGATGAACAAGCATTCAAATTAAATAAAAACCTTAATTTTTAATATTATAAAGTTCAAAATTTATAATTAGGGTTTTATATTTAATGACTTTGTTGGAACTTACGTAAAATTTAATTTTATGTAAAGTTTCATTGAAACCCTATTTCATATTTATAAAGGTTCAAAACCTTATAATTAGGGTTTAAATTTTTTATGTTTGTTCACCATTCGGATATTCAAATTCCAATTTTATATCGGGATGAACAAGCATTCAAATTAAATAAAAACCTTAATTTTTAATATTATAAAGTTCAAAATTTATAATTAGGGTTTTATATTTAATGGCTTTGTTGGAATTTACGTAAACTTTAATTTTACGTAAAGTTTCATTGATGAAGTAAATTTTAATTTTAATTAAAATGCTTAATGAAATTTATGTTAATTTTTTTTTTTTTGAAGTTACATGGTGGAATCGGTAGCCGCCATGAATCCGGGCAGGCTATCCAGCTTTTATGGCCGCCACAGTATTTTGCGTTGTCCACCCTAGAAGCCGCCACACAAATCTTCGTGCAGTCCACCCAATTTATGTTAATTTTAATATAAAGTTTTGAAGCATTTTTAATTAAAATTCTATTTTGAAGTTTTAAAATAAATTTGCATAGTTTAAAAATTAAATTCAAGGTAAATTTATTTATTTTGGAAAAGTGAATTTTATTGGAGAGTGTATCAAAATGATTTCAGATCAAGACACCTAAAATTTAGGCCCCTTGTTAACAAGTTATGTGCATTCAAGAGTTATTTTTAGCATTATTTCATATCTAGATGTTCCACACTTTTATGACACATTATAAAAAAGAACCTTAGAAGAATCAAGTATTCTTTTTCAAGAGAGGGTTTTAGCTCTAAAATCCTAACTGTGAGTGTGATTTCGCAAATGGGTGAAATTAACCCTCAACAAGGCCTATATATATATATATATATATATATATATATTGCATATACAATGAATGCCCAAAGGTTATATACATTATAACACCAAGGATTATATACAAAAAGTGTATCTAAGCACCATATAATACCCAAAATCAAAACCCTATAACCCTGCAAGAGCCCTAGACCTAGAGTAGGTATGCCTACAGTCACTATGACTAACAAAACCCACTAGGGAGGAATAAGGTTGATTTGGAAACCAATGTTATGTTGCATGAGTAGATCCTCCAAATTCTAGATATACCTATCTTAAGATCGAATGCGTAGTACATCATACCTCTAATGGGATTTCCTCTATCCTAGCTCTTCTTATAGCCTTGCAATAGTATCCTCACCTCCATCGGTCACCACTTGTACCTCCAATTTCATTTGCAATCAAGCTATCTCTACATCCCACTCTGCTACCATTCGCTAGAGCTAATCTCACTCAGCCTCGAGCCTAGCCCACTCCTCCTTTATCCAACCTAAAATACCTCTCCAACACCTCCTCCATATTATCCTGACCATCATCATCACCTCTAATTTTTGGAGGCTACTCTACTGCATCCCCTACCTTCCTTTCTCAATTGGACTGAAAATATTTCTAACATTAGGGAGCCTCCTCTGCGTGACCTCTTTCTCATCCTCACTTCCTTACTCAACCACCTAACAAGATACTGATGGTAGATGTGTAGTGAACCATACATCATAGTCTATATTGGTCCCCACATCATCCACATTGGGGATATCTATCTCCTCATTGTCCTCATACTGCACCTACCACACCTCCATATAAGGTAGACCCAACTCATCAAATCAATGCCTATAGAGCACAGAAGCCTCAGGTACTTCCTATCATATCCCAAAATATCATAACACCCATGATAATTGTATTAGATCCACCTCACTCCCATGCTTCCTAACCATCCATATAGCTTGCCTCACCAGTCACAAATCCTCTCCATAACTAGGCCATATAGGACCTCATCATTTCCTCCAATGCACCTGATTAGGTATCAACCCTACCCATAGATCTCTGCACTTCTAGCCACTATGACCAAGATGACTTGGTTGCATATCCTCTTCTACCTACCATCTCAATACATAGGGCTAATCCATATCCCACTTCTCATAAGGCAAGCCAACAAGATGAGCCACACTAAAGAGCTCCCATCCCCAACACTATAGTAGCACACTACAACCCAACCCCTTCTATCCTTACCTCTTCACCTTATATAGCTCTAGATACATATAAGTCAGTAGAGTAGCACCCACACATACACCTGAGGCTCATCGATCTTATCGTTCACCAGCCTTATCATGTTCTATTAGAATCGATTGTTTGTGTTGTTAGGAACCAATATTTTGGGCAATAGGAACATGATCAAGGTGGGTAGGGCCTTCAATTCCTCCTTCAAATACATGGTAAAATACCTTATTTATCCATACTTCACACTCACACCTCTCCATACATATCCAAAAATCTACCTTAGCTCATACTCTTTATCGTATCCAACTTGGACATGAAACCCCTCCACGGGCACTTAGAATATGTAATATGCATATTCCAGCATCACTATCATCTCCCTAGTGGGAAACTATAAGCTTCCTCTATCCAGATACTACCTCTCTCCAAAGGTAGAGAGGTACCCCTCATCGACCCTCACCACATCAATATGTGCAATCCCATCCAATCCTGTTTTCTCCAACTTATCCCAATCAACCTTCTACAAAGCCTTTCTCACCATTGGTATGATAGGTGAAAATCAATGTCAAGCCTCCAATATTATCAACTACAACACAAAAAACAACAAATACATTACTAGTACATTCATTGCATAGAAAATTTTTAAAACTCCAAACAAGATTTCCAAGGGTACTTACCTCAACCACCTACAGCTCCATGCCTACTATCGCATCCATTCCCTCCATTGCCATCACTTCACTCCACCACACTCCTTCACCTACTCACTCACTCTCCTTCATATTCTACTTCTTGAATATTCAAATATAATAATGAATCCAAATTCACTCCTATAGACCTTTTATAGCTAATTTTTGTGCACTTAAATTCTCTAGGACATTTTCCAAGTGCACTCAAACACCTCCTAGTGTTTACAGGGTGGTGAACACCCTCTTGCATCTAGCATGCCATGGATGATGGTTAGTGTCCAACTCTAGAATATTTTAGAAGGACTCCAAAGGCTTAAAACATAGCAAACCTCCACAAAATCACTTCAAAATTCATTGATGCATCCATTTCATAATCACATCATATTTTGTGAAAGTATAAATTGATTTGGGCGCTTAATTTTTGTTTATGACAAAAAATCATGAAATTGATTTATAATATTCAAAACACGATCAAAATGGTCTAAAACTTCACAAAACTCCCATATTCATCATCCCAATCATTCATCACACCATTTCACTACATTCTGTGATAACATGGATTGATTTGGGTGATTAAAACTTGTTTACGACCAAAAGTTACAAAAATATCAAAAATTGCTTCAAAAATATCCCTAAAGTATGGGAAAAATGGTGCACCTAATGAAGAGAAACAATATGCATCTATCTCCTATGTCTCATGAGCATCAAATCGGAAGCATGCAAGTAAAAATGGAAGAAATACCAAATAGCAAGAAATGAAGTAAAGGAAGTCTCTTTCTTATTAATTTGGTGGATCAAATCCAAGGTTACATAGAATTCCCCTTGAGGGCTCAAATATGATACAATTGTTACAAATTTTGGGTGCCCAAGGATCAAATCCTTTCAAAGTAACTCGAGTGCACTTCCAATGTCTTTCCTCATACCCACAATCGAGGTGGGTGAACCTATGATGGTGCCGCTTGTATATTTGATCTTGAGGTCTTGTTCTCCTTCCTAATGTTCTGTAGAAACCTGCACCTACACACAAGGAAACCAGAAATGTCAAATAGCAAGTGTGTATGATGAAAAACATGCAATCCCCACAGGCACCAAAAGACTAGTAATGAGAATATGCATGGATCTTATACCAAATCAACTCCAAATGACTTGAAATTGTAGAGGGATGTAAAATGGATGGTTTTGGGAAGATATCACTAAAAATAGAACCGAAATTGTGTCCGATGGCGTGTCGCATTCACAGTGCTTGTCTTCAACCTGCAAAACCCAAAGCAAGCAATTTCTGAACCAAAACATATCCAAATCAAATGAAACTTGGAAAGTATGCATAAAAAATGATTTTAAGAGAACCCATATGGTCATATTTGTAAAATAAATAACAATTTCAGGTGCTTCTCCAGATGACCTCCGTAGACCTGCATAAGACCCTACAAAACACTAAAAATATGATATCTCGCTCAATATAGCTCCAAAATGCATGAAATTTGGACAGTAGCATCATATGATAATCTAGAATCTAACTAAAAAATAACAGTAAAGAAATCATGCATAGATAAGCCACCATCCTGGGGTGGGACGGTTGGGACTGTCACAAACTAGGGACCATCCTGGGGTGGGACGACCACCAGTTCTGCACTTATTTTATCACCAATTCCTCTGTGAATTGGTTAGGGACCTCCTAAATAGTGTTGTCATCAAATTTGGTGGTAAAAATCACTCATATGGTTCAGTTTTGGAATCAAATTATGCCTCCTAGTTCACTCACAAACCTCCTTCACTAGGTAGAGATTCCGAGGGAAAAGGGGCACAAAATGGTGAGGGGAAATCTTGGCAGCACTCCATTGCTATGTCTCAAAACTCCTCTCTATATATTGTGTGGAAAACTAATCCACTTTATAGCCAAAGGAGGCCTTTGGGCAAAAGGGCATGCGAGGGCATGCAGGGCAAGAGGCGCCATTTGGCCAACAGGGTGGCATGCATTGGAGGGGGAAGAGAATCTCCCTATTTGGCCTCTTACATGCAGCATGTCATAAGGATGTTGCATCCTCTAACTTGCATGGTCGAATAGGTAGGGAAAATGGCAATTTATGGGCGCCATTTGTCCAAATTTGACTTTTTGGGAGTCAAACCTTGTGGCCATCCCACCCTAGGATGACCAAGTTGTGATCATCCCACCCTAGGATGACCAAATTATGACCATCCTAGGGTGGGACGATCATGCCTATATGGCCCAAAAGCTCCCAAAAGTGGGGTAGAGCCTCCCAAGAGTGGTTAGGACCACTAGTAAACCTTTGAGGGTTGCCCAAGGGGGCCATATGGTGTCAATTAACCAGTGCTTGTGATTGCCTAATCGGATTGACCAGATTTTAGTGTCTACAGATGCCCCTTTTTGAGATGCATTGTGTGTAGCACAGTGCTGAGCAAAAATAGATGACTAAAATACTAAATTATTAGGGTTATTCAATAACCTAACCAACTTTAGATGCCCCAATCATGGAAAGAGCATGCGTTCTTGAATCCTTGCTTCTGATGAGCTAAGGAACTTGCTTCAAGTACAACATTTTGAGTAAGGTTGACTTGATCTTGGACATTATTTAGTCATTGAGGTGCAATGCATCTGATCCTTCATGATTCTAGAATGCCAAGCATTTATTTAATTTGTGCTTGTTTGCTACCCCAAGTAGGGGCATGATTGTCTTTGTCAAAGATTCGTTGAATGAATACAATTTGCATGATTGAGTGTGTGATTGTTGATTGTGATTATGAATTTGCTAAGTATGACTACCCCCTCAAGCGATGAGTCGATGAGGGAGTGACCAGTGATAAAAGTGATGAGTCACTTGACACATATGACTTTGTTAGGGTTTCCTCCGTTTTACTCATTGAAAAATGGAGCATTTTTGAGAGGATTTTGATGACTTTGTTGATGTTTCATGGAAGAAAGGAGTTTAAAAACTCATTCTCATGGGGTGGTCCAACCACAATGGCCTTCTTAGGGATTGAAGTAGTAACTTTGCAATGCATCCATGAAGAATTTAGGTTCATCTTGATCCTGAGTGAATTCCATCATATTTGACTTATTTTTGGTGGGTTTTAGACCCTTTTATTTGATATTTGTGTTGTTTTTGAATTTTTTATTTTTGATGAGATTTCATAGAAGAATACCTCATCAACATTAGATGCCCCAATCATGGAAAGGGTACACATCACAGAATCATTGCCTTCGACAAGTTAAGGAACTTGATTTTGGTAATCTTTGGGATATTGGCAAACAAGCTTAAGTCTAATCCTAGCCTTGATGGCAATTAGGAGATAAGCTTAAATCAAATCCTAGCCTTGATGGCAATTAGGAGATAAGATTAAATCAAATCCTAGCCTTGATGGCAATTAGAGAATAAATCAAATAGCATAAAATAATATAATTAGAGATAAGCTTAAATCAAATCCTAGCCTTGATGGCAATTAGGAGATAAGCTTAAATCAAATCCTAGCCTTGATGGCAATTAGGAGATAAGCTTAAATCAAATCCTAGCCTTGATGGCAATTAGGAGATAAGCTTAAATCAAATCCTAGCCTTGATGGCAATTAGGAGATAAGCTTACTAGTTTGCTTGAATTTGCTTTTGATATTTTGCTTATTTTCCCCAAGCAAGGAGGGTGCATGATTATCTTTAGCAATGATTCATAAGATGAACATGATTAACTTGATTAAGTTATCAATTGTTGATTTGGATTATACATGTTATTATTATGACCAATGGGCTTAGTGGATGTCATTGGGGTATTTTGGGGTGACCTAGATGGTCATAGACCACCTAGGAGTGTTTTGGGTTGACCAAGCAATATGTAGATACCCTTGGAGCATTTTGGAGTGACCTAGATAGTCAATACCTAAGGATTAGGTTGACCAACGGTATGTAGATACCCTTGGAGCTTTTGGGGTGACCTAGATGGTCATAGACCACCTAGGAGTGTTTTGGGTTGACCAAGCGGTATGTAGATACCCTTGGAGCATTTTGGGTGACCTAGATGGTCATAGACCACCTAGGAGTTTTGGATTGACCAAGCAGTATGTAGATACCCTTGGAGCATTTTGGGGTGACCTAGATGGTCATAGACCACCTAGGGGTATTTTGGGTTGACCAAGCGGTATGTAGATACCCTTGGAGCATTTTGAGGTTGATTGCTTAGTTATTTGATTGCTGATTAGGGGAGGTATGATATCAATAATGCCCTAGTTGATGTTTAAAATGTTTGTGTGATTTGCAATTGTGTGCTTTTGGACCATTAGATGCATTATGTGTTATGATTTATGGATGCATTGATGGATGCAATACCTATTGATGATGCCAATATGCTATATGTATGTGATGTACTGATGACATGCACTAGCTAGATGATAAATGTATGATTAGATGTTGTGATCTAGATGTGTAGATGCTCTACTATGTATGCATATATGGATGCAATGGTGAATGTTAAATGCATGTTTAATTTGATTCAATTTTTTATGCACTTAAGTTATGTTTATATGATATGGGGAATGCAATGTATGTAATGCATTATTTACATGATGATGATCTAATGTAAATGAACATGTATGCTTTAATCACTTTAAAACATAAGGAATGCAATTAATATGTGTTTAACAATCTAATGGATGACACCACAGAATGTATAAAAATCATGAATGAAAATGATAACTCTTATCATAAGAATTTATCATTTAAGCATCCAAATGTGAGATGATATGATTGTGAGATGTGTAATGTGTATGATTGATGTAATGATTTGTTGCTATTAGGGAATTTTTGAGGTTTTCCATGAGACTCAAACACCCTAGTTGACTAATCAAAAGTTGTATAATGACTATACAGGACTCCTGAAAGATAAAAGCTTTTGTTATGAAGACCAAGATATTCATTATCCCTATGTGTGCAAATGAATTCATTTTGTGATAAGCATAAGATTACCCCAATGCCAAATGGGATTACATAGCCCATTTGTACTGAAGATCACCCCATGAGTAGCATGATCCTAGGTTTTGTACTTAGTTGGATTAGACCACTAGGTAGTATAGGCTACCAAAAGCTAGCTCATCCACATGCAAACATTGGTCTGCACACATGCAAAAAGCTAATGTGACAGACATATCATCATGCGTAAGGATACCACCATTGCCAAGTAGGCTTGATGCCACCAAACCTGTAATGAGGATCACCTTATGGTTTGTCGAATGCTGAGAATTCTAGGGATTCAAGTTCAATACTCCCTTATTTTCTTTTATTTGAATTCAAGGATATTTGCTCATACGTAGTGATGATAATCACTATTTATTTTGTATTTTGTTTTCTTTGAGCAAGGGATTTGGGGAGTGGTGATAACCACTATTTATTTTGCTTTTGATTTTTTTTTTTTTTTTTGGGATTTTGACTTTGGGATTTTGCTTTTTGATAGTGGTGAAAACCACTATTTATTTTGGGGAATTGGGTAAGGAGGAGCTTGTCCTTTTGCCAATTCTCAACATTCTTGAACCATCCACACAAGGGGATGAGCAGGATAAACTTTTCACTTAAGGTAACCTAGACCACTTTATAGGTTTCATATTTCCTTGTGCAAAACTAGGATTATTAGTGTTTGATTAGTGATAGGATTTTGAGATATGCTAGGTGCTATCAGAACTAGACCTCATATTCTGAAAGTGAAGATAGCTTTCTACAAAATCTGAGAAGATCACTAGGTATGGTTGAATGACTGGAAAACCCTAGTATATTCCTTATAGCAATAGGAAGGGGTTGTGTTGAAAAACACAATTACTCACAAGGGTGAATGGATGATGATGATGAATAGATGCATGATTGAGATACAAACATGGTGTCATTTGTAAGATTGTAAACACAACCTACCCTAATGCAAATGCAATGGATGAACATGCCTAATGCAATGCAAGTAAATGAATGCATATGCAAAATGTAAATGCAAATATTTTTGTGTTTTTAATATTTTAGATTGTTTTTGGATTTTAATATTTTCAATTGCTTTTGAAATTTCAATGTTTTTTTTATTTTTTTGAAATTTTGATGTTTTAAATTGTTTTTGAAATTTTGAATGTTTTGAATTGTTTTTGAAATTTTGAATGTTTTGAATTTTTTTTGGATTTTAATTATTTTGAATGTTTTTAGATTTTTATTATTTTGATTTTTTTATTTTTTTTTAAATTTTGATTATTTTGAATATTTTTGGATTTTGAATGTTTTGTGAGGGGAAGGCATGATACCTTAGGCACCCCCAGTGTGTGTGCTACTCAATGAAAGTGAGAAAGGTGTGATACCTTTAGAGTTCTCACTATGCTTCATTGGTTGTGATGTGGATGGTGGGGAAGGTATGCTACCTTTGGGACCCCCAACGTGTATTTTTTCCACTACAATATGATCAACAATGCCCATGTTCCGATGAGATGAGATAGGTGAAGGTGAAACATTGGATGAAATCATCGATTGTGTAGATCAATTTTGAAATTCTTGGTCCTGTGCTACAACACTGATCATTCCCACAAACTCTTGGGGAGGTGGGTTGTTATGCACCTGATTGGGTTGCTCAACGTGGTTGGTAGGTGTTGTTTTTGCTTTGTGTGTGGGCCAGAGGTCTTGGAAGTCTCCTATTGGTTGGTTGTTTGGAGCAAGAGGGTTGCCCATCGAAAGCTCTTGCCTCTCGATCATATCCTGAACTACATATCTAAAGGGATAACATGTTTGGATGTCATGGCCTCTTTGTCGATGGTAAACATAGTATAGATCTTTCTTGTGCATCTTTGATCTACGCTTATTAGGTTTCAATGGATGGATCTCGAGAAGCATGATTGCTTGCACCTCATACAATCGATTGAAGATCGATGCTAAGGGCTCTAAAAAATGAGTATATTGTCATAGTGGTCGATGTTGTTGGCCTTGTCTTTGGTTAGTTTGATTATTGTTGTCATAGTTTCCAAGTGTGGCTTGATAGTTGGGCTTTTGAGGTGGTGCAGGTTGCGTAGGCCTTGGAATACTAATAGCAACTTGATTGATTGATGCCAGATTTGGTTGTACCAGGTTGTTTTTGGCATTCTTAGTCCACTCCTTGCATGGCTTCACAATTTCTCCCTCTTGAATTTTGATGTCTTCGATTATTCTAGCTTGCACTAGAGCATCTTCAAGAGTTGGATACTATTGGAGTCATAACAACAAGGAGATAGGCTTAAGATAACTCTTAGAAAACATGCCAATCAATTCAAACATGGGTAGTATGTATGGTAGCTTAGCAAGAAGCATTTGCCACCTATTGCCATAGTCGGTGATTGACTCATCATCATATTGCTTCAACCCTGCGAGGTCAGCCAATGTCACCTTTTGCTTAGTGTTGAAGGTGAAGCATTCCAGGAATGCATCTATGAATTGGTCAAGATTGTAGATGCTATGCTTTGGGAGTTGGTTGTACCACTCCATAGTTGGGCCAGAGAGGGTAGTCAAGAATATCCTCAAGAGTAAAGCATCATTATCTTGGATGCCAAAGCATTGGTTCAGGAATTTGGTGACATGCTCCTATGCATCTTCCTCCCCTTTAAAGTCAACCAGATGGGGCATTTTAAACTATTCTGGATAGGAAGGGGTAGGTACAGAAGGATGGAGTGGTTGACTCCATAACTAGTGCAAAGTGGGCTTCTGAGACCCAGACCTAGAGGTCTTGTTCTCCATTGATTCTAGGTGCTCTAGCAATACCCTATATGCATTAGAGGATTTGATCTCCTCTTCCTTGCTTCGATCCTACGATGGAGGGCAAGGAACATCAAGCCTATTGTGGGGTGGTGGAATATCACCCCCCTACCTTGATAAGGCATCTCAAGATATTCCACTTCTGGCTCATGCTCGGTGTAAGCCCCATAAGGCATCTCTTGAGCTGGCCTATAAGGAGGGGTAACTGCCTATGGTAGGTGCCCTATGTTAGGCCTAGGAGGCAATTCCTGATTAGGCCTAGGAGGTCTAGGGGGTGACATTTGAGATTGTATTGGACACCTTGCCCATTGTTGCATCCTATAGGTGCTAGGGGTAATCACCACTTCATGTAATGCATTTTGCAATTGCTCTTGTTGTATCATTTGTTGTTCTTGTATCTTTTGTTGATACAACCTTTGTAGGTGTGCTCATTGTGAGTCCACCCATTGTTGATTTCTTTATTGTTGATCCAACTGGGGTTGATCCGTATGTTGTTGTCTATGAATATTTGGCCTACGTGCCTGATGAATATGATTTCGTTGCTCAGTTGCATGGGGTTTGTGAGCCCTTGTATTTGAAATATGGATGGGTTTATCATGTGTTTCACCCCTAGTAGGATCTATTACCTATTTTCCATGCTCCCTAAAGGTTGCATTGACTTGAGACTCTAGTTTATGAATTGGCTCTGTATAGTCCGATGATGTAGAGCCATCATGTGGTTGCACCAAGTACTCTATGTGAGGAGTAGGAGGATGACTTGGGTCTTCTTCCTCATCTATGAGGAAAGACTCATATTCAGTTTTGGATGTAGGCTCTATATATTCAGGCTGCATAGAAGCATGATGTGTGTATGTTGAGTGCTCTCTGTAAGGAGTATGGGGGTGACTTGCTCGATCAGATGGGGTGGTTTGCTCATCCAGGCTAGGCCATGGTGTACTCTCATGTTCATACTCTGATTGATGTATAGAGCAAGTTGGGATGTGAATCTATGATATTGACCTACTAGACCCCTCAATGGGTAGATTATTTGCTATATAGAATTCTATCAAGGTATCCAAATTAGGAAGTTTTCCTAGAGGACCTATGGGTGCTTCCCTAGTAGGGATATCTCGAAGGTTTACCCCCTAGGGATGATATTGTTGTTATGATAGGACCTAGGATGCCATTCAAGGATGGGCATGTCCTCTAGAATTATTTGGAGATATTCACTAGGTCATGGAGCTTGAATATCTCTCTGAATTGGAGGTCTTATTTTTAACCGCATTTGGACCAAATCCATAAAAGGGGGGTCCATCGACCATTTTTAGAAAATTTTGAATTTTTAAAAAAAGGTTATAAGTGTTATATATCAAAATTATTAGTGTGATGAGCTGATCACAATGGGCTAGGGCTCCAAAATCTGAATTCTGGGTCAAAATTTTGTATTTTTGGAATATTTGGCCAACCGGGGCCCATGGGGAAATGCCCACTTTTAGGAATTTTTGGGAAATTTTGAAGCATGAAGAGTTAGGACTCAAAATTTTTGTGAGAGGTGTAGAAGGAGCTAACTAAGACAACAAAATAAATTTGGCAATTTTTGGAGTTGTCTAGACCATTTTATGACTATTTTAGTGTAGTTTTTCCCTATTTTTGGCTTCGAAAATAGAGTAATCATAAAACCAACATAACTTTTTTATTATAGCTCTGATTTGCATGATTCTCGATCCATTGGATGTAGAATAAAAAAGAGATTTTATAAATTTTTGAAAAATTAGGGTTTGGTCCCAGATCTAGGATCTTATGTTGATTACCCAAACAATAAAGAAACACACAAAGTAGACAACATGATTATCTCTTTTAAGGATTAGATGTGTATGATTATATCTTTTAAATATTAAGAACACACAATCAAATGATCAAAGAAGCACACAAGAAAACAATGTGATTATCTCCTTTAAGTTTTAGATGTGAATCCCTAAGTTGTTTGGTGTGTTTAGATTTGTTGTTGCTCTTGCTTTCTTGTTCATGTTTTGGACTTAGAATGAGGTAACTCAACCAAAGTGGTGACTAGGAACACTAGTGCCAAACATGAGGTCCTCAAAAGAGTCTAGGGTACACCGCTTAAAACCCACAATGAGTGGAGGGTTCGCCTAGCTCTTCCACTCTGAAACGACAAGTGATTCCAATAGTGGGAGGGAGTTTGAACACTAATGACCTATTCCATCTTGAGAGAGTGCCCTATTCTATCTAAGGTATCTAGGGGCAAGCCGATGGAAGGAGGTGAAATCCAATGTCACTAGTCTGAATTGGGGGTTGGTGATGAAATCCAACCTTACCAATGTTATTGTGATACGTGCAAGTGTGTGTGGTTCCTTTTAAGCTTAAAGAAAGTAAACAATGAAGCACTCAATGATATTTCACTAAATGCAAGAAATGATATTTTACTTTTAGAAAAGCTAGATAAAAAGAAACCTACAAGATGCAAACCCTAAATGATGGCCTACCCATTAGGTAGCCTACATGCAAGCAAACCATACAAGGGCATCATAACTTAACTTATTTTTTATTTTTCTTATTTTTTTGTTATTTTTGCATTTATAAGAAAATGAAACTATCTTTCTACCTTTATAGCAAACAAAGCATGCAAGAAAAACCAAATTTCAACAATTTCTGACTATGTAAAAAACCAGAAGTTTAGGTACCTACCTTATCACCTGAGGAACCTGCTATTTCTAGCATATGAGAAGAAAAGGCTCTATTTTGTGGCCATACCAAGGTGGGACAGTTGCTAGTTTTATGGCCATCCTAGGGTGGGATGGTCGTGTGGCCATCCCAGGGTGAGCTAAGGAGCAGTCCAGAGGTCATTTCAAGCCAGGATGACCAGTACCTACAATAGAAACCAAGCAAAAACCGAGGTTAAACCTTTAGAAATTCAATAGGGATAGGGTCCCACCATGATCACCACTAAATTAGGGGAAAAATGGTGCACCTAATGAAGAGTAAAAATATGCATCTATCTCCTATGTCTCATGAGCATCAAATCGGAAGCATGCAAGTAAAATGGAAGAAATACCAAATAGCAAGAAATGAAGTAAAGCAAGTCTATTTCTTATTAATTTGGTGGATAAAATCCAAGGTTACATAGAAGTCCCCTTGAGGGCTCAAATATGATACAATTTTTACAAATTTTGGGTGCCCAAGGATCAAATCCTTCAAGTAACTCAGGTGCACTTCCAATGTCTTTCCTCGTACCCACAATTGAGGTGGGTGAACCTATGATGTCGCTACTTGTATATTTGATATTTAGGTCTTGTGATCCTTCCTAATACACTATAGAAACCTGCACCTACACACAAGGAAATCAGAAATATCAAATAGCAAGTGCGTATGATGAAAAACATGCAATCCCCACAGGCACCAAAAGACTAGTAATGAGAATATGCATGGATATTATACCAAATAAACTCAAAATGACTTGAAATTGCAGAGGGAGTTAAAATAGATGGTTTTGGGAAGATATCACTAAAAATAGAACCAAAATTGCATGCCTGATGGCGTGTCGTAATCATAGTGCCTGTATTCAACCTACAAAACCCAAAGCAAGCAATTTATGAACCAAAACATATCCAAATAAAATGAAACTTGGATAGTATACATAAAATATGATTTTAAGAGAACCCATATGGTCATATTTACAAAATAAATAATATTTTTAGGTGCTTCTCCAGATGACCTCCGTAGACCTGCATAAGACCCTACAAAACACTAAAAATGTGATATCTCGCTCAATATAGCTCCAAAATACATGAAATTTGGATAGTAGAATCATATGATAATATAGAATATAACTAAAAAATAACAGTAAATAAATAATGCATATATAATCCACCATCATGGGGTGGGATGGTTGGGACTATCATAAACTAGGGACCATCCTGGGGTGGGACGACCACCAGTTATGCACTTATTTTATCACCAATTCCTCTATGAATTGGTTAGGGACCTCCTAAATAGTGTTTTCATCAAATTTGGTGGTAAAAATCACTCATATGGTTCAGTTTTGTAATCAAATCGCGCCTCCTAGTTCACTCGCAAACCTCCTTCACTAGGTAGATATTTTGAGGGAAAAATGGGCACAAAATGGTGAGGGGAAATCTTGGAAGCACTCCATTTCTATGTCTCAAAACTCCTCTCTATATCTTGTGTGGAAAATAGATCCACTTTATAGCCAAAGGAGGCCTTTGGGAAAAAGGGCATGCGAGGGCAAGAGGTGCCATTTGGCCAACAAGGTGGCATGCATTGGAGGGGGAAGAGAATCTCCCTATTTGGCCTCTTACATGTAGCATGTCATAAGGATGTTGCATCCTCTAACTTGCATGGTCGAATAGGTAGGGAAAATGGTAATTTTTGGGTACCATTTATCCATATTTGACTTTTTGGGAGTCAAACCTTGTGGCCATCCCACCCTAGGATGGCCAGGTTGTGGTACCACCATCCTAGGGTGGGACGGCCACAAACTATGACCATCCTAGGGTGGGATGGTCATGCCTATATGGCCCAAAATCTCCCAAAAGTGGGGTAGAGCCTCCCAAGAGTGGTTAGGACCACTAGTAAACCTCTGAGGGTTGCCCAAGGGGGCCATATGGTGTCAATTAACTAGTTCTTGTGATTGCCTAATCGGATTGACCAGATTTTAGTGTCTATAGTCCCAAAATAATTTCAAATTTCACAAACTAATCAAAATTCACTCATTAATGCATTTTAATATACATTCAACATCATACATCAACATTCCAATTTTCCAATGTCTTGTATCATTGCTTTTCCATTTAACATTTGCCAATTCCACTCACATTTTCACATGAACCTCATACCTAGTGCTTTACTCTATCACCCTGGGAATTGCAGCGATTAGATATCCATGCACATCGGTGGGATGGGTAGATCACCATAAGGATTCTTTTTCATTCACATTAATTTACATCATTCATATCATCCATAATTTATTACATATCCATTTAATATTTGCCAATTCCACTCATATTTTCAAGTGCACCTCATACCTAGTGGTTTACTCTATTACCTTGGTGATTGCAATGATTGGATATACATGCAATTTGGTAGGATGGGTATATCACCATAAATATGCTTTTCCATATCATCATTCAACATCCTCCTATTCAAAATTAAAATCTATTTGGTACCTCATTTTTTGAGTGAGACTATGTTTATACTAACTTGCTCAAAAGTTATCATTGATGGCCTTGTCCATAGGGCTTGATACATAAAATATAACTTTAATTACATCATATATTTTACACCCACAGTCATCGAGGATACATGCCTATTAGGATTATTGGTTTTGACATAAGGAATTTCTCAATAGTCACTATACGGTCACATTCCCCCATGTCATCTTGCATTTTTATTACTTTGCATTTCAATGACATCGGAAGGCATATTTTTCAAAAACATCGGATCATCCAAAAATTGGGGTAACCAAATTTTATTTTTATTTCCCACATTGGGATACATCATTCACATTAGTCATATCACCCACAATTGGAAAAAATCCTTTTCTATTGGGATAAAAATAGAATACATCATACATCCACATTTACACAATTGGCAAAACCCTTTTTTTTTTTAGGGCAAGAATAGAATCAATCATTGCATCATCATCTATGTCACCCACATTTACATCATTCATATCATCCACATCATCAAAAACCCTTTCATCTATTGGGGTAAAAATATAATACATCATACAACTACACTTACATCATTCATTATCACCCACAATTCTGTCAATTGGATCATGCGATTTATTCTTCACTCATTCACAAATTGAGGGGGTAAGCTACACCAAAAATTTTTGTCTTCAATATCTTCTTGTAATCCAAGGAAATAAAGTTGCTTCACCAAACCAGGTGTCTCTTTTTTTTGTACGGTATTGTGTTTCATGCAATGCAATACAAAAAGGGGCATCTGTAGATACCAAAACCTATCCACTTATCATCCATTTGTATTATCAAATCACAACCATCCATTATTTATTTATATATGTATATTTATTTATATTTATATATAAATATAAATATTTTAAATATTTAATATAAATAAATAAATAAATAAATATATATACGTATCTATGAATAAATGTTAGCCATTAATTATGACTTAATCTCAACCATCCACTTAACATGATCCATGTCACATTCAAAGTTATAATATTAGCCCTCCATCATGATTTAATTCAATAACCCATTGGTGTCTTTGAAACCCTAACATGTTGAAGGTAATTTATAAAAGGTCATTCATTTTCATGAATGAAGGTTAAGCAACAAAAAGGTTAAGTGGTTGATCAATTAAGTAGTGAAAAACATAGACTTATACTAAGAGGGAGGGGTGAACAATATAAGATGCAACCATTTAATTTTTTTAACCTTAAATAGCAGTGGAATCACCATAACATTAACCATCATAGAAAGCAACACACAAAGAAGAGCCATTTTAACGTGGTTCACCCAATATGGGCTACATACACATAAATATTTTCACTAAAAGCTTTCTCAATCATGTTCTTTGAGAAATCATTTTCGTATTACAAATTTTATGAACTTCCTATCCAAAGGAGAATCCTTCCCCTCAACAAGTATTTGCCCAAAGGAGAATCCTTCCCCTCAACAAGTATTTATGAGCTTCCTGCCCAAAGGAGATATCCTATCCACTAAATCTCTAGAAATGATACTTCAAAAGATCAGTGCCTCTTATGTCGCTAGCAGGTGGAACTCCTTTCCATAGAACACATCTTGTCCTCATTTCTCTGGCTATAGAGACTTCCATCCTCACTGATCACCTCCATAGATACTCATAAAAACCTGTACTAAACACAGTCAGTCGGTCCAGCATAAGTCCTCTCAAACTCTGTCACAATTCTGCATCAAACTTAGTCCTATGGTCCAACACAAATCTGCTCTCAAATATTTGTCAGATCTGTCCCAAGCTTAAGCCAAAAGCTTGAACAAATCAATCAAAACTACTCACAAGTCTTCACCAAGACTTCATAAAATCTATCGACAAGTTCTTCAACAAGAATCTGTCCAAATAAGTCCTAGCAAGCTCACCAAGAACTTGCCCAAATTAGCTCAAGCAAGTTTACCAAGAAACTTACCCAATGTGAACACACAAAGAGAATTGTTAGAGACCCAATGTGTTTCATCTAATCATATCAAATAAATCTCATAGAAGCATAAAGAGAATTTTTAGAGACTCAATATGTTCTATCATTCAACACTCAATCTCAACTCAAATCAATCTCATAGAAGCATAAAGAGAATTGTTAGAGAATCGATATGTTCTATCATTCAACTTTCAATATCAATTCAAATCAATCTCATAGAAGCATAAAGAGAATTTTTAGAGAATCAATATGTTCTATCATTCAACTCTCAACAACCAAACAACTCAATTAGGTTTTCAAAAACTTATAGTAATGGCATAAGATTCTCACTCAAAAACCCTTAAGAAAACTTCAAATGCTTCCACTCTCATAAACCAGAATTATGCAATAACTCATAAACTCATCATGATCTCATAATGCATAATCAATACTTAAAATTTCAAAAAAAAATATCCACTCCAAATAAGAAAACTTAATTTAATAATTTTCACTCCAAACTTATTTTCAGAAAACCATCAATCAATAATAACCATGGAAGAATGTGCCCATACCTTTACTTTGATGAAGAAGGAGAACTCAAAATATTTCACAACACTAACTCTCAATTTGCCACAAATTAGAGTTAGGAACAATGGAATAATGCACAATGATAAGAGTCCTAATAACACCTTATCACTCCAACTCATCAATAATCAAAACTCACAAATATACATATCAACAATATTCCTTTACAACTTATAAATCCTACTTAATATATCACAAAATAACTTCAACATCAAAAATGATTACAAGAGAATATCCAATCAATAACTCCAAAGGCTTTCTAACCACAATGTGAAATTAAGCATAATTATTCCTTAAACCCTTATAACTCCTAAAATACATTTACTTCTAAATGCATTTACCACATAAACATTAACCATCAATAATAACAATGTCAAAGCAATATTTCTATTTAACCTTATACCTCCATCCAATTACCAACAATAATTGCCAAGCCAAATAAAATATTCCACATTATCAACAAAAGATCTACCTTGGCCAAAAATAAATTCTCCAACCTTATGAGAAGTGTGGAGACACCAACATAAGTGCCAAAGTGCTTCCTCCTCCAAATTCGTGGCCCAAAGAAACTATCGTACCACATGCACAATAACCGCAACCAAGAAAAAAATGAGACACACCTGTCATGAATCGAACTTAGTACCTCTTCTTAGTGAGCACCTTCACTCCACTACCTCCGTCGTTGGAGCACATGTGCCCAAAAAAATCTCAAGTGCTACTCATCATTTGACCTTCCCTTTTCTTGGAAAAGACAACCAGATTTGTGTTCCTCACAAGCGTATGAAATCAGAACTTAAACATAGAGCAATACAAAACTCAAAAATCACTGAGCAATCTAAAATTGAAGGTCACAAAGCAATACAAAACTGAAGATCACAGAGCAATACCAATTCAAAGGTAATCACGCAAATCGAAGGTGTATTGAACCTTAGAAATTAATGCCCTTTAATAGTCTTTTACATCCCATGCAAGTTGACATCGGTGCTCCTTCCAAACAAACGACGTCGACAAGGTAAGTCTTCTACATTGGCATTGATAAGGGTTTAGAAAACCTTCCAATAATAATTATTAAAATAACAATTATTATTTTATTAATAATAAACTTAACTTAAAACCTTTTCAAAGGTTTGAGTCAATTTATTTATTAATAATCAAAATTGACTTTTAAGGTTTTTCCAAGGAGCAAAAACCTTTTCATTAAGCCAAGATGGTTTTAATAAAAACCCTTAATGAGTCTATATGGTTTTAAGAGAAATATTTAACCTTGTCACCATGGTTTTAATTAAAAACCCTTAAACAAACATCATGGAAATTTCAAGATCTTTTTGGCACCAAACTCTTTTTGACATCAGCACAAATTCCTTTTGATATCAACACAAAATCCTTTTGACATCAATGACAACTCACAACCATGAAGCTAGGAAACATACCCAAAATTACCAACAACCTCTACCGTTTGTCATTGATGGCAAACCACTATTGAAACCATTGCCAACTGTCAAAACTAAAACCAACTGAAAACCATCCTCTAAATCTTTGTTCCCCCTAACTCAAGGCTCTCCCACTTACTCAAATCTTTCCCCCTTTTTCATCAATGGCAAAGGGCCACCTTTGGGGCTCAAGGATAATAATGAGCCTCTTAGCTTAGCCCCTCCCCCACCTCCCATTGAGGTGATTAATTTTGGGTTGGGAGTAAAACTACTCCCAACTTCTTCCTTAAATACTCAAAAGTCTCTCTTCGAAGAGGTTTGGTGAAAATATCAACAATCTGTTCCTTAGTAGGCACATATTCCAACTTAACCTTCTTGTCCTAAAACTGCTTTCTCAGAAATTTATATTTAATTGGAATATGCTTTGTTCTTGAGTGCATTACTAGATTATTGAAGATACTTATGGCACTTGTATTATCACACAACATGGAAATGGGTTGATCATGCTTTATTTTGAAATCCTCCAAGGTAGTCCATCCATAAAACTTGTGTACAACAAGCTACTACTACTATGTATTCTACCTCTGCTATAGACAAGGAAACTAAAGGATGTTTCTTGCTTAACCAAGCAACTAAAAAATTCCCAAAAAAGAAAGATCCATCGCTGGTGCTTTTTCTGTCATCAATATTTTTGGCCCAATATGCATCTATAAAAGCTGTGAGAGTGAACTTATCACTCTTGGGATACCAAAGCCCAAGATCCATAGTGCCTTTTAGATATTTGAGAATCCTTTTTACTGCCATAACATGAGTTTCTTTTGGTGCAGCCTGAAACCTTGCAACTAGTCCCATTGCCTGCATGATGTCTGGTCTGGTATCTGTAACATAAAGCAAACTACCAATCATGGATCTGTACAACCTTTGATCTACCTCTAGAGATTCATCATCCTTGATCAACTTACACCCTATAATCATTGGAGTACTAACAAGTTTGCTATCCTCCATACCAAACTTTTTCAGCATCTCTCTTATGTACTTGCCTTGTGAGAGAAATATTTCTTCTTCTGATTGGGCAATCTAAAGTCCTAAGAAGAAGGACAATTACCCAATCATGGACATCTCAAATTCACTCTGCATATTGTTAGCAAAATATTTACACATTTTGGTGTTATTACCTCCAAAAATGATATCATCAACATAAACAACCACAATTAATATACTATTTCCATCATTTTTTATATAAAAATTGCTATCTGCCATACCTTTTCTGAAACCTTATTTCTAAAGATACCTGTCAAGCCTTGAATACCAAGCCTAGGAGCTTGTTTCAAACCAAACAATACCTTTTTCAATCTACACACAAAATATGAATTTTTTGAAAGTAAGAACCCTTATGGTTGTTCAATGTAGACTTCTTCTAACACACCATTTGGAAAAGATTTTTTGGCATCCATCTGATAGACCTTGAAGTTTTTAAAACTTGAAAAATCCAAAAACATTTTGATAGCCTCAAGACGAGCAACTAGAGCAAAAGTTCCTTCAAAATAAATTCCTTCTACTTGAGCATAACTTTGCAAACTAACCTTGCTTTATTTTTGACTACTTGACCATCTTAATTTATCTTATTTTTTAAGACCCACTTAGTGCCAATGACATTTTTATCTTTAGGTATTGGAACAAGTTCCCAAGTTTCACTATTCTTCTTTATCTGAATCCTCCTTGAATTCTTCTTGGTAATCTTCATCATCAATTTACTAAATTGGTTCTCTTATCCCTGTTTTCTCATTTACTATAATATTTATGCTTTCCACAATAGTACAAGTTCTTTTGTTGTAGCATATATAGGCTTTGCTCTTGCTGGAGTACCCAAGAAAAATACCCTCATCACATCTAGGATCAAACTTCCCTAAATTTTGATCTTCCCTTCTGATGTAACATTTACTACCAAAAACTCTGAAATGTTTTACTGTGGCTGGTCTTCCTTTCCATAGCTCATATGGATTTTTGTGATGATTGACTCTTAACTAATTTTTGGTGATAATAGACACTGATGTACTAACTACCTCTTTCCAAAAACCATCAGGAAGCTTTGACTCATTCAACATAGCTCTAGCCATATTTATAATAGTTCTATTTTTTCTTTCAACTACTCCATTTTTTTGAGGAGTTCTTGCTACTAAAAATTCCCTCTTAATCCTTTGTTGCTCACAATAATCCACAAATTCATTTGAAGTGAATTATCCTCCTTTATCTGATCTTAAGAATTTTATTCTTTTGTCTGTTTCATTCTCTATAATTTCTTTGAAGGCTTTAAAATTTTCAAGGGCTTCAGATTTTTCTTTCAGAAAGGTAACCCAAGTTATTCTAGAGAAATAATCTATGAAAATCATGAAGTAACTCTCTCCCTATATACTTTGAGTTCTTATGGGACAAAGCAAATCAGTATGAATAAGATCTAAAGGTTTGGATGACATGTACCCTTTAGCCTTAAAGCTGGTTCTAGTTTGATTTCCATGTTGACAAGGACCACAAATATTATTTTGGGTTCTTTTCAATTTAGGTAAGTCTCTGACTGCTTTCTTAAGGCTAATGTTGATAAGATTATCAAAGCTCAAATGTCCCATTATTTTATGCCATAGCCAACTTTCATACTCTTGAGATAAAAAATACTTTTTCCTTTTATCTCACTTAGAATGTAGAGGTTGTTAGGAGTTCATCTTTAATTAGCAATAATTTTTCCATTCTCTACAATCTTTATATCAGATCTATCAAAATAGAAAGTCACCATATGACCTTGATCACAAAGTTGGTTAACACTCAAAATATTATGTCTCAATCCCTCTACATAAAGCACATTTTTTGTTCTGGTTTTTCCATCTAAACTTAGAGAACCCTTTCCATAAATTTTATCTAATCTATTATCTCCAAAGCTAACTAACCCTCTACTAGTTTATTTGAGAACTATACACTTTTATTTTTATCCAGTCATGTGCCTATAACATCCACTATCAAGGTACCATTTTTCTTCCTTATCTTGAGCATGAAGAGAAGTTTGAACTATCATAGATCTAGTTTTATTTCCATTTGTTTTCATAACATTAAATTCACTAGATATTTCCAATTTACACATTCTAGCTATATGCCCAAAATTATTGCATTTGTAACATATAATACTATCATCCATGAGTGGTGCAAAAGAATTAACATTTTTCTTAACATTGTCATTCACAATCCTAATACAATGGATAGCTCTATGACCATATTTATTGCAAGAAAAACAATAGCCTTGGAAAGTATTATGTAACCTATTTGGAAGCCTTTGATGAGTGTTCCTTCTTTTGTGATCAAATCTTGTCCATTGCTCTCCTTTGTTTTCTTCTTTTCTGGTATCCTTTGGTTTTTGAAATATTACTTTATTTATTCTGGATGTTCCTGCTTCTTGGATATGGAGATCTTCTTCACTTTTCTTTCCAAGAAAAATATTTTTCTTAAGACTCATGTGTTCAAGTCTAACTCTTAGAGAAACCACCTCTTCTTCAATTCTCTGACATTCAGCTTCGTTCCCTTTCAAAACCTACTCAAATTTCTTTCCTTCTTTAGCTAGGATCTTGAAGTCTATGATATTTAGAGATAGCTCTATTTTTGCCATCTCTTCTTCATGATTTTGTTGTTTTAAAATAAAATTCTCTTCCATGACTTTTTACAAAATTCTTAGGGCCAAAAAGAATTCCCATTTCAAATCAAATTCAATCTCTTCATTACTTTCCATGCTCATATAATCTTCTAAGGGATCTTTATCCAAGCAGTTAGGCTCTTCCTGGAGAGACCTTCTCTAATACCATCTGAATAACATAGACTTATATTGAGAGGGGGGGTGAATAGTATAAGATGCAACCATTTAAAAAATAGTACTTTAGATAGTAGTGGCATCACCATAACATTAACCATCACAGAAAGCAACACACAAAGAAGAGCCATTTTAATGTGGTTCACCCAACATGGGCTACATCCACATAAATATTTTCACTAAAAGATTTCTCAATCAATTTCTTTGGGAAATCCTTTCCCTATTACAAATTTTATGAAATTCCTATCCAAAGGAGAATCCTTCCCCTCAACAAGTATTTATGAGCCTCCTACCCAAAGGAGAATCCTTCCTCTCAACAAGTATTTATGAGCCTCCTGACCAAAGGAGATGTCCTATCCCCTAAAGCTTTGGAAATGATACCTCAGAAGATCACTACCTCTTCTGCCGCTAGTAGGTGAAACTTCTTTCCATAGAAGACATCATGTCCTCCTTGCTCTGGCTCTAGAGACTTTTGTACTCATTGATCACCTCCACAACTGCTCATAAAAACCTGTACTAAACACAGTCGGTCGGTCCAACATAAGTCCTCTCAAACTCTATCACAAATCTGCACCAAACTCAGTCCTTTGGTCTAGAACAAATCTGCTCACAAATATCTATCATATCTATCCCAAGATTAACATAAAAGCTTGAAAAAATCAATCACAACTTCTCACAAGTCTTCACCAAGACTTCATAAAATATGTCCACAAATTCTTAAACAAGAACCTATCCAAATCAATCCTAGCAAGCTCACCAAGAACTTGCCCAAATCAACTCAAGCAAGTTTACCAAGAAACTTGCCCAATGTGAACACACAAAGATAATTGTTAAATACCCAATGTGTTTCATACAATCATATCAAATCAATCTCATAGAAGCATAAAAAGAATTGTTAGAGACTCAATATGTTCTATCCTTCAACTCTCAATCTCAACTCAAATCAATCTCATAGAAGCATAAAGAGAATTGTTAGAGACTCAATATGTTCTATCCTTCAACTTTCAATATCAAATCAAATCAAACTCATAGAAGCATAGATATAATTTTTAGAGACTCAATATGTTCTATCCTTCAACTCTTAACAACCAAACAATTAAATTAGGGTTTCAACAACTTATAGTAATGGCATAAGCTTCTCACTCAAAAACCCTAAAGCAAACTTCAAATTATTCCACTCTCATAAACCAAAATTATGCAATAACTCATAAAATCATTATGATCTCATAATGCATAATCAATACTTCCACTTTTAGAAAATAATATCCACTCAATCAATAATAACCATGGAAGAATGTGCCAATACCTTTACTTTGATGAAGAAGGAGAACTCAAAATTTGTCACAACACTAACTCTCAATTTGCCATAAATTAGAGTTAGAAACAATGGAATAATGCACAATGATAAGAGTCCTAATAAAACCTTATCACTTCAACTCATCAATAATCAAAACTCACAAATATACATATCAACAATATTCCTTTACACCTTATAACTCCTACTTAATATATCACAAAATAACTTCAACCTCAAAAATAATTACAAGAGAATATCCACTCAATAACTCCAAAGGCTTTCTAACCCCAATATGACATTAAGTACAATTATTACTTAAACCCTTATAACTCCTAAAATACATTTACTTCTAAATGCATTTACCACATAAACATTAAGCATCAATAATAACAATGTCACAACAATATTTCTACTTAACCTTATACCTCCATCCAATTACCAAAAATAATTGTCAAGTCAAATAAAATATTCCACATTATCAACAAAAGATCTACCTTGGCCAAAAATAAATTCTCCAACCTTAGGAGAAGTGTGGAGACACCAACATAAGCGCCAAAGTGCTTCCTCCTCCAAACTTGTGGTCCAAAGCAACCACCGTACCACGTGCACAATAACCATGACCAAGAAATTTTTTGAAACATGCATGTCACAAATCAAACTTGGCACCTCTACTTAGCGAGCACCTTCTCTCCACTACCTCTGGAGCACAAGCACCCAACGAAAATCTCAAGCACTACTCATCATTTTACCTTCCCTTTGCTCACAAAAGACAACCATATTTGTCTTCCTAATAGGTGTACGAAATCAGAACTTAAACACAGAGCAATATGAAACTCAAAAATCATAGAGCAATCCGAAATCAAAGGTCACAGAGCAATATGAAATCAAAGGTCACAGAGCAATATGAATTCAAAGGTAATCACAAATTAGAGGTGTATTGAACCTTAGGAATTAATGCCCTTTAATAGTCTTTTGCATCCCATGCAGGTTGATGTCAGTACTCCTTCCAAAAAAATGACGTCGACGAGGTAAGTCTTCTATATTGGCATCGCTAAGGGTTTAGAAACCCTTTCAATAATTATTATTAAATTAATAATTATTATTTTGTTAATAATAAACTTAACTTAAAACCTTTTCAAAGGTTTGAGTTAATTTATTTATTAATAATCAAAATGGACTTTTAAGGTTTTTTCAAGGAGCAAAAACCTTTTCATTAAGCCAATATGGTTTTAATAAAAACCCTTAATGATTCCAGATGGTTTTAAGAAAAACATTTAACCTTGTCACCATGGTTTTAATTAAAAAATCTTAAACAAACATCATGGAACTTTCAAGATCTTTTTAACACCAAAATATTTTTGACATCAACACAAATTCCCTTTTATATCAACACAAACTCCTTTTGACATCAATGACAACTCACAACCATGAAGCTAGGAAACATACCCAAAATTTCCAACAAGTAGTCATTTAGTTAGAACCCTCCATCCATCATTATACAAACTCTAGCATTTCACTAGCACCCTTCCCTATTGCCACAATCACATCCTCCATTTTTTTCACCCAAAACCTTTTATGAACCCTACCAGGATTCTATAGAAGATCCCCCATCACTCCCAAACATTTTTTAGCATTCCTTAAATGTTTTTGAGCAATCCAATAATACTGCAATGTGTTCACAACCCTTCTAGAATGCTCTAGGGTGTTTCCCAACCTTTGGTTTATCGATGAAAAACCCTCAGATGCTTTCAAGTGTCTGCATACCATAAGATCATATAAGAAAAAGGGTGGATCAAAAAAATGGGTATATTCTTAACAAGGTAAAATATATCATTGCATTACATCTTACATTTTCTTGTATTTAGCTTACATTTCACCACTATAACACTTAGGATTTATAGATCTATTGTTCAAAGGGTCTCACATTGTGGAGCCCTCACATATTCTATTAAATCCTTTATGTTTTTATTTTTTTATAGGTACATGAATCATATTCTTGATGGATATTGCAGCTAGGGTGGCCCTATAGGGATACTCAAGCCCACCCACAACTTGTTTGGAGAGAAAACAAATTTTGAAGACACCAACATTCTTCGTAAACAAGGTTTTAAAACCCTATAATTGTAATATTGTATCAAAATAAATAAAGTGTATTGTAACCCTATATTTGGGGAAAATCCATTGTAAAATTTGGATATTGAGGCTCCTTGAGTTATTAATAAATCAGATCTATCAGTTTATGCATTCATTGTGTTGTTTGCTTTTGATATACTACTTTATTTGGTGTTCATTTTTATATTATAGTTTCCATGCCCACTAGTCTACTATTCTTGAGGGAAATCATAGCCTCTATGTTCTTCTAAACATATATAACACTTTCCAAAAAGACCACGTCTACCTTTACCAAATATACTTCATCCTCTTGATGACTCATCCCTTTCCAAGGTATTTTGATTATAATTATTTATTTGTGAGAAGCTTCTCCTCCATCCCAAGCATGCTACTTTATTACTCCATTGAACTATCCTCTTTGTCTTTAAGATCATCATCTTCCTCATGCATTATTTTGTTACCTTTGGACTAACTTCTATTCCACCTTAAGTGCATATTGATATGCCTCTTCTAATTTCCAACTTCGAATCATACCAATTCTATCTTGTGTGGACAACCTTAACCCATTTATGTATCTTGCAACTTTCTCCTCATCATATTCAATATGACCTACTCTTATGGTCAATTTATAGAATTATTCCATATAATCTTTCACTCCTAGCTCTTATTGCTTGAGTTTTTGCAATCTTTTAAACATCCCAATTTGATAATTTGTAAGCAAATATTTAGATTTTAATTTGGAAAAGAACCTATCCCAAGTTTGAATTTTATCCTTTCCCTTTTGTTGTCTCTCTATTTATTCATGATACCACCATATTTATGCATGTTCTTTTAGCCATGTACATGTAAATTTAACTCACTTTGGATCCAACATAGATTCATAGTCAAAGAATCTCTCCATGCTTGTTATCTATTCTATCAACTATTCTAGGTTAAAACTTCCATTAAAATTGGGAGTATCCATCTTTAATTTATTTCCCATGCTTTATATTTCTTGAATCAAACATTACTCTTATTATTTTTCTTATTTATCATCTTGATCTTATAGGTTACCAACCTCCTCTTCACTATCACTAACCTCCTCAAGATGAATGTCTCATTCAAACAGTATTATTTGAATCTAACATAGCTAAGATTCCCCTTAACATCTCAACTATATCTACTAGCTAAGGCACAAGACCACATGGTATTCCTCTACTTTTTTATTCCATATCTCCTCCAACACATACCATATACCTTAGAAAAATAACTCTCATAACAAATGATGTAGTCTAGGTGGAGGGTATCGATTGAACAATAGCCTCCCCTAGTATCAATTCTATATGATGACACTGCATGACCACCTAATTTGTAAACATATTACTTGACACTCCCTAATGGCACTCATATGTATTCTTGCATGATGGTATTATACACGATAACACTTCTAAGATGACATGCACTAAATAACACCTTGTATGATGATATTCCACATAATGACACTTGGCATGATGACACTCCCAATATGTCACTTCCAATATGGAATACACTAGACAATACCTTGCATGAAAATATTTATTTTTAGATTAATATCAAGTTCTTGTTTGAATCATGATTCGAATCGATGGTATCTTCACTTAGATTGCTACAATACCTTATTTTAAAATACAATCCTATACCTACTAGTCCATGCAATATATGACATACAATTCAGATAGCAAAATGCATTTATCATTCAAAACATATACATAGACAAAATTCAAGGTAGAATATTAATGTTATTTACAAAATGTTAAATTGTTGTACATTCAATATATTGTACCCACCTTGGACTCTTATGCTCATATCTACATAGGACTCATCTCTTACCTCTTCTCCCCTCTTCTTATCTCTCTATGCATGTCATTCTCTCTTCCTCTTTTTTTTTTTCATACACTAGATTGGTCATTATCAAAATGGATTGGAAATTTATCAAAACAACTCATCCATAACCATTATCAATATAATGAGATTTTAAATGCTAGATGCTCCTACATCAAATATGGAAGACTCGATTCAAAGGAAAATTGTCCCACCTTTTTAATGATGTTGTATACTCCATAGAAAATGTGTTTCATATTCGTATGGGGTCATACAAGTACATTTCTGAATATGTAACCATACCTAATATTAGACCTTAAATTGATGTGTGATGCTATGTTAGTCATGGAATTTCTTGTATTTTTATTTATCTTTTCTAAGAAGCCATGGAATTATTGTTGTATGTGCTAACTCTATTAAAAAACTATGTTGTCATTTCTACTTATTTTTGTTCATGAGAAGAGTACCCAATTGGTTGCTAGGGAGAGATACATTAGTAGGTGCTAAGGGTTGGAACCCAAAATAAACATGAAATAGGATGTTTGATAGAGCTATGTAGATCTTGATTGTACTCATGCTAAATTTAGTGGAGGTTCTCATCCCATTTGCATGGATACTTTGAAATATACATTCAAAAAAGATTTGCAAGAACTTGATTCACAACTTCTATATAGTTATTAGTCTGAGTATTGAAGGTTGTGAATATGATCAACTTGGTGTCCATCATACTCCATCGGGTGGACAAAAAAATATTTAGAAATATTTTATACCAATAAAATACAATGGACTTTGGCAATCCATAGTTGATCCACACATGACTAAAAAAATCTTATAAGTATACTCAACTGAAATGGATTTATTACAATGAATCATGATAGTTATTTTTAAAAAAAGAGCAACTAGTACAAAAAAACAAATCATTACCATGCTTAGATGAGGGAAAACCTAGGAAAAAATCCATGGATATAGATTTCCAAGGATTTGATGGCACTAACAATGGTATATATAAACCTTTATTCTTATAGGTTGGTTTAACATGGGAGGTACATGACTTGATGTACCTCTTGACATTGTTCCTCACATGGGGCCAATATAAGTACTTTTGAAGTATTTCCAATGTTCTCTCCACACCAATGTAACCTACTACTATGTTGAAGTGTGCTTTCCAAGTCATATTTGAGTTATCACTCACTGGTATATAAATATATCCCATGTAGAAAAGAAGGTTATATTACAAAATAAAATTTGAAATATGCTTTGTATCGCTCCAAATTTTTTGCATCCTTACCTTCAGGCTATAGGATCCATGCCCGGAAGGAGGATGGGAAAAGGATGGCGCGGTACCTCGGACTGAGAGGCCTTGCGAAGGTCCCGCCTCTCGGGGGAGGTGTATTATGGTGATTTTTCGACGGATGGTGGGTTCACCAGGAAACGTTTGAATGGCAGTTTCCACGCCTAGGTTGGGAATGTGTTTAATGTGTTCAGTTTTATCTTTAAACATTCGAGTCCTAGGTTTGGCCAAATGAATCTAAGTTGTTCTATTATGAAAATGCAAGCTAAATGAAATACAAAAAATAGATTTTAAATAGAAAACAGAGAGGAAGAGCTAAATTACAGAGCCATACCTGATCCGGATGTCTGATGGAGATTCTGATGTTTGAAGTAGACAGGATCGTCTGGAATTTGACAGGATCGTCTCCGACCTGCAGGATCGTCTGAGATCTGACGAATTCGTCAGAGACCTGCAAACAGAGAAATAGACACAAAATACAAAAAATACAGCAATGCTAATAGAGGATAAAGATGTAAAATAACAATAAAGATGTTAACAGATAATCCTAAATAGGAATGCAAACAAATTACAATGTTTTAATAATTAATCATGATTTCATTATGCAATTAAACTACATGGGTGAACTCCAAGATGCAGAATAGCAGAAAATAATAAATAAACTAGCTAGTTGCAGAATAAAATAGCAGATGAAAAGAGGAAAATGCAAACTCTGGGCACTGATTGCCCCCAATGATGATTGTAGTCGAAATCGTCTCTGATTTGACAAGATCATCTCCGATCTGAACAGGATCGTCTGCGACGATGTAAGCTTGCTCCGGCTGAAAAATGACAAGGTTCCTGCAAGAAAATTGGATGCAACAAATGTAGATGGTAATACAGATTATTCTAATGCGTGTGAAGGTCGATTTACAGGAAAATTCAGCCAGGGGAAGGTTAAGGGGAGGGCCTAAGTTTAAATAGGCTTAGGAGGGAGGTTAGGAGGTTGGAGATCATCCCAATTTGGGAGATCTCCAACGGGGAGGGTCTCTAACGGTGCAGACACGCTTCTGCCCGGATTAGAGACGCCGTTGGAACAGAGGCTAATTGAGAAAAATTAGTTTTGGGACAAGATCGTCTGGACGTCCTAGTCCAGACGAAATCGTTCGATCTGAGGCGATATCGTCTGATCGGCGACGATATCGTCAAACGGTCAAAACAAACTCTAAAAATGGCACGGGAAAGGAGGAAACGGGTTAAACGGTGGTTTGGGAGCGGTTTTGGGGGTTGAAATTTGAATTTGAATATTTACTAGAGTAATTGTAATTATTAAGGTTTTACTATGCCAATTTTAGGGTGCTACATTTTGCCCCCTCTTTAGTGAATTTTCCGAAGAAAATGCATTAAAGACGAGTTCTTCTCGATCTACGAGAAAGCAAAAATTATTCCCATTTTTAGGCGACGATTCTAGGTCGAATCGTACGACAGCTTACTATGGTGCCCCCTCCGTGTTTTTACCCAAATCGAAGGTTTGAGGTAAAAACGTGAAAAAGCAAAATTTTTAAAAAAGTTGTTAATTGTTTTTTGAATAAAATTAAGAAAAATAGGGTAAAACCCTAATTCATTGTTACTGTTCATTTTTATAGTTTTCTGGTTTTTAGAGCTCTGGAGACAAAAATGGTCGAGACAGCGCACAGATCGACAGAGGTCCGGCGCGGGCTACGGGTAAGGGTCTAAACTTAGTTTAGAATGCTTTACTTTAGAATTTAATGCTTTTTAGACTAGATTTGCTTGATTTTTGAGCATCGCGGCCGTTTTTGGGCCGTCGACGTCATCGAGACAAAATCGTCTCGATATCGCCGATTTCGTCGAAGGGCGAAATCGACGATAGGGGGACGATTTCATCAAAAAGGGGACGATTTCGGCTAGCGAAATCGAAGACGAATTTGCTCAAATTGGGGACGATATCGTCCAATTGTGGACGATATCATCATTTATGAAATTGAACTTATTTTGACTTGCATTTTTAATTAATGATTTATTAATGATTTTTATTGTTGATTTTGTTTATGTTGCAGAGAGGATTACTAAAGAGCAGAGAATGGAAATATGGCGGGTTGAGGGATGACTTGGCCGCCCTGTCTCAGGCAGAGCGAGATCAGCTGGCTCAGGTCGGCTTGCAGCATGTGGCAGAGATGCCACAAGTTTCTACAGACATGGGGCTATTGACGACCCTAGCGAGAGAGGTGGTATCCGGGTTCTTCCTATTTTTGGTTACCGATAGGGGAGATGACTCCCACACTGGAGGATGTATGGAGGATTTTGAGGATCCCCATACAAGGATGGCTGATCACTCCCATGGCCAATCAGGGCCACGCGATGATGCGACTGTGTGGCGATCCGAGCTTCGCCCTGGAGAAGGGCGGAGTGAATATCGAGTCGCTACGTCAGATGCCTGGGGCATCTAGACTCACACGGGTTTTGGCTGGGGTGGTAGGTGGACTTCTGCTGTGCCACCAGAGTGGATGCAGGGTACCATGGGTACTGACAGATGTGGTCTACGACATGAGAGACCACGGATATAGATTTTCTTGGGGGAGCTTTGTGCTCTATAGATTGTACAGGATCCTGCATGGGGTCATGTACAAGGGCGGCCGATGTCTGGTTATGACATCGCTACTACAGGTTTGGTGCTGGGAGCACATCATGGTGCGGAGGCCGGTAGGGCTTCCACTGACAGGGATTGACGGGGAGAGGCCCCGAGTTTTCTATTGGTGGCTCCAGAGAGGGGCACAGTGGCGGATAGATCTACCAGTGTCCCGGAGACTACTAGATGACCTCGTCTCCGACCAGATCACCTGGAGGCCTTGGAGAGATCATCCAGGGTGGGCCGAGGATGGACAGGAGCTGGCTCGCATCAGGCGAGTCTGCTGGCTGAGGATGGAGAGGGGAGAGGTGGAGCTCCATCGGTATGACCGAGTTTTGAGGTAGTTCGGTCTACAGTAGGGGATTCCATCTCTGAGAGACTACGAGTTTTCTCGGACTATCCGGGATAACACTACAGTTAGTGGGGCTCCAGATATGCAACGATTCTGGAGTCAGGACGTAGATGATGCCCCCATTCAGCTAGTGGATGGGGATGACACTGGGGTAGCCGACGGCTATGATGCCTGGTACACAGGCATCCGCCCTCCTCGGATGATGAGGGCTCAGGGTCCGATTCATGTAGTTGTGCGTCGGATGGGGAGGCAATGCCAGGCAGCCATTGAGGTAGCACAAGGTCACGGCGGGAGAGAGCAGAGGAGGCCACAGGCTCAGTAGAGGCCACGACAGTGAGAGAGGAGGGAGGAGAGACCCCCTTCTCCATAGAGAGAGAGGCCACCATCGCCCGATAAGGGCAAGGGTGTTGACACTAGGGAGAGCAGCGAGACAGTGACTCTCCGAGCGGAGACAGTCCATCTCCAGGCACAGGTGCAGACATTGCAGGATGAGGCTACATGCCATCGAGCTGAGGTTACATAACTCAGAGATGAGATTGCATGCCTCAGAGCATGGGGCGGAGGAGCGAGCACGCAGGAGCTGGCATGGTCGATTGCTCAGACCACGTTCTACTAGGGTATCTATTTCCAGATGGTGCCAGAGGGTTAGAGGGTACATCTACCAGTCGACATTGCTGACCCGATCAGGATTGGGTCATCGAGGACTTCATCTCGATCGACAACTAGGACTCGTAGTACCACACATACTGTGATGGGGCCACCTCGTCCACCTCAGGGCGGGGGAGGAGATGAGGCTGAGAGCTCGAGGGGTTCTCGAGGCTAGGCTACTGCACTGTATAGACTGATTATATGATTTGAGAGGATTGAGTATGCCAAGATGTAGATTGTGGCATACCAATCTATTTTTGAGATGATGTACATATATTTGATATATATATAGATGAGATATATATTTTTGATCATATGACTTGTCTTATGCGTTTGTATGATGCTTTTAATGTTTTGAAGTGTGATTGATTTAATGATTCATGTAATTATGTCGTTTGGAAATATGTATGGTTTTTAATGTCATGCTTTAAAATTTAAATGAAATAATCTGATGGAACAAATTGGTTGTTTGTGATGTGGTGATTTGATAAAAAATAAAAGGACTTTTAACAATAATTTCAAAGGACATTGTCGCTATTATAGACCATTTCATGGAGTCGCCGCTCACTCGGTCGTCAAGCTAATCCCAGTATAGAAATATTGTTAAAAAGAAAAGAGTGCTTAAGAGACTGTCTTAAGACTTTGGTGTGATGATGCAAATGATGATGATGATGATTTTGTTTTCAGACTTTTCATGAAAATATTATGCATGAAATATTTTAAAATGGCTTTTGCTAGGCATAAATTCCTAAGTGTGATAAAATGTTGAATAATTCCTTAGAAATTATACCATGGTTGCAAATTTGCATATTGACATAATGACATGAAATAGTGATAGGTGTTTGTTTGTTTTTAAAGCATAATTGTGTAACATAATGATTTAAGTCATATGGATTTTATGATTTTTAAATAAATGGGGAATAAAAATTGATACAATGGTTTGCGCTAGGCATAGAATATTTAGGTATAGACTTATACCATCATCGCGAAAATCAAAGAAGAAAATAGATAGTTTTATTGCATGGTTGATTTTTAATTTTTGAAAATATGAAGATGAGGACTTGCGCTAGGCATAAAATTCCAATTTTAGTTTTGGAACTATACCATCATCGCGAAAGTCGACAATATATATATAATATATATATATATATATATATATGTTTTTATTGTATGGTTTGAAAGAAATTTTGAATTTTGATAATGCATGTAGTTGTCTTTATACTAAACAACTGTACTTTAAAGAAGAAAATGAATTTATTCCAAACAATTTTGCAGAAATATTTCAAAGTATCTTAAAGACAAAAGTTAGATTTATAAGGAATCCCATGTGCATATGTGAGTTCATTTCCAATCTTGATTTATCATAATGATACACAAAATCTCTCAAATACAAATGTGTGTGCAATTGCATTGTTCATTTACCAGTTTTGAGCAAGATACTATGATACAAGTGATTTGAATGAACCAAATAAGTGTTCATTAACCATGATTTAGATGCATATAACCATACCAGACTACTATGTAAGTCGGATTATCAAGAGCTAGCTAATCCATAAGCAGACATAGGTCTATACAAAATAAGGTCGCTAATGTGACGGACATATCGCCATCGCTAGGAGTTACCCAAGGCCAAGCGGGTTGGGCACAAACCACCTGTTATGGGGCTTACCTCACAGTTTTTGAATAATTGAGAATTCCAAGGATTCAAGCTCATCAACCCTTCTTTTCTTTTCAAAGGGTAGGGAGAGGGATTTTATTGCTTTTGCTTTTGCTTTTCTTTTGTATTTCTTTTGCTTGCTTTTGTATTTTTGCTTGATAATGCTTGGAACATTGCTGTAATGATATAAAATAACATTTTTTCTTTTTCTCTTTTTCTTGAACTTTGCTTTTTTTTTTTTTCTATGCTAGGGATACTTGCTCGGATTAGCTGTAGAGCAAGGGATTTTTATTCCAGGTAGGGGTGAGCTTGTCCTTTTGCCAATTCTCAAAGATTCTAGACCATGTGCATGATAGGATAGCAGGGGAAACTTTTCGCTCAAGAAACCACTTCTACTATGTAGCATAGCATGGACATTACAAATATAATCATTTTATTGTGAAAGGATGTGCTTGGTTTAAGTAAATAACAAGATCAATTCTCTATGCTCAAACTTTATTTAATTGAATTTTGTGGACTTTGATATAAGAGAGATTAGTAATCATGCCAGATAAAATCAAGATACTTATTTTTGTGTTTGCAAAAGTGAGAGATTCCAAATAAATGCTAATTTATCCAAAATAATTTGAAATATATATAACTGCAACATTTGTAAGAAGAAATATATACAAATACTTTTTTGAGAAGTTTGAGAATGTTGACTCTCTCTTTCTTCTTTATTTTGTTTTGGTTTCGAAAGAGTCAAGAGTATTGTTGTTTTTATTTTTATTATTTTTATTTGTTTTTGTTTTTGTGTAAACAATTTGATATATTTTTAAAATAAGACAACATGCAAAATATGTACAAATGATGAAATGATTAATTTTTGTTACGCATAGTAACGTTTAAGATGCAAAATGTTCATGGGTTCTTTAAGTTCTTTACCATCTAAGGTAGATAATTTATATGCTCCTGATTCAAATTTAGCAGTGATAATGTATGGTCCAAGCCAGTTGGGCTCAAATTTACCTTTAAGGTCTTTAGTTGCATTAGTATTTTTTTTGATTTTCTTTTAAAACAAGGTCGCCGATCTCAAAGGATCGATGACGAACTTTTTTAGCATATGATCTTTTAAGCTTGTTTTGGTAGGCACGGAGATGCTCCAAAGCATTGATGCGCTTTTCATCTAGGAGTTCCAGCTGACTGAGTCTGCCAGCTTGATATTCATCTCCTACTTCGGTATCTTGAAGTAGTAGAGCCAAAGAAGGAACTTCTAATTCAAAGGGAAAAATGGCTTCAACACCATAAACCAAAACAAAAGGTGAAGTTCCAGTGGGAGTTCGAACACTAGTTCGATAGGCCCACAAGGCTGGATATAATTGAATGTGCCAGTCGCGGCCAGATTTATTGACCAATATTTTGAGAATTTTGATTAAGGTTTTGTTAGATGCTTCTGCTTGACCATTACCCTGAGGATAATAGGGAGTGGACCAGCGATGTTGAATCTTATATTTTTGGCATAATTTCTTGACATCTTTATTTTTGAAACAAGTTCCATTATCGGAGATGAGATTTGCAGGAATTCCAAACCTACAAATGATTTGATTAAAAATAAATTTAGAAACTTGTGTGCCAGTGCAGGAAGCTAAAGGCATAGCTTCAACCCACTTCGTGAAATACTCGATGGCGGTTATGATGAATTTGTGTCCATCAGATGACACAGGATTGATTTTGCCAATAATGTCTAAGCCCCATTTTGAAAAGGGCCAAGGAGATGAAATAGCCTGCAGCTCTTGTGCAGGGGCATGGACAAGGTCAGCATGTTTTTGGCACTTGTCGCAATGGTGCACATACTCATGTGCATCATTCTCCATGGTAGGCCAAAAGTATCCTATCCTAAGGAGCTTTTTAGCAATGACACTACCATTGAAGTGTCCTCCACAAGATCCATCGTGGGCTTCACTCAAGGCTGATTTGGATTCTTCTAGATTCAAACATCTCAATAGGATACCTTCAAAAGATCTCCTATATAAAGTATTGCCAATTATTACAAATCGACTTGCTCGTCTACGTAATAACCGACGCTGGTTTCTATTAGAATTGGCAGGGAAAGTCCCATTTTGAAGAAAATCAAATATATCTGTATACCAAGGTTCAGGAGTAGTTTCATTGATTAGAAACACATCCAAAGGTTCTAAGCATGACTTATTTGAAGCGGGTTCCTGGAGTCGATGAATAATGATAGTGGCATATTCGTCATCTAACTCCAAGGGCAGGAGAGATGCAGCTGCGGCCATAGCATCAGCTGCACGGTTGCAAGTTCGAGGAATAGCTTCCAAGGAAACTTGATCAAATAGAGACATTAATTGTAAAACATAGGCTTTATATGGGCGCAGTTTATCATCTCTGGTCTGATAAACTTCATTAATTTGGTTTATGACAAGTTGAGAATCACCAAAAACTAACAGATGTTTAATTTTTAGCGCCAAGGCAGCTCGTAATCCGAGGATTAGAGCTTCATATTCAGCAGTATTATTGGTGCAAGCAAATGTTAATTTGAAGGACAGAGGAATGATGTGTTTTTGTGGGGATATTAAAATAATACCCGCACCAGCCCCACTCATGCATCGGGCTCCATCAAAGTATAAGGACCATTGTTCAATATGGTCTGCCTCTAATTGAAGGCATTCATCAGGAAACTCAATGATGAGGGGATGGGTAGACTCTAAGGGTGCAGCGACTAATTGATCTGCTATGATTTGACCCTTAACAGACTTTTGTCCTATGAATGTGAGGTCAAACTCGCTTAGAGCAAGAACCCACTTGGATGTATGACCCGATAAATAAGGTCGACTCATGAGATACCTCAAGGGATCATATTTAGCAATGACATAAGTTTTTTGACTAAGCATATAATGGCATAATTTTTGCATAGCAAAAATGACTGCTAGACATAGTTTTTCTAACGCTGTGTAGCGGGTTTCATAACTGATGAAGGTTCGGCTAATATAATAATTAGCACGTTCTCTCTTCTCATCATCAAGCTGAGCTAACATAGCTCCTAAGGCAGAATCTGAAGCTAAAATATACAGGAGAAAGGGGCGATCAAGTCTAGGTGGTGAAAGCACAGGTGGGTTAAGGAGGTATTGTTTGAGAAGTTCAAAAGCTTCTTTACATTCGTCATCCCAATTAAAAGGGACATCCTTCTTAAGGAGCTTAAGAAAGGGACCGGTTTTGTCTGCCAACTTATCGATGAAGCGACGGATAGCTTGAAGTTTACCTTGTAAACTTCGTAACTCAGATATATTAGTAGGTGCGGGCATATCAGTGATAGCCGCAATCTTGAGAGGGTCAATTTTGATACCACGTAAAGAAACTATAACCCCTAATAGTTTACCGGACTTAACTCCGAATATGCATTTGGATGGATTTAATCGAATAAGATATTCTCTTAATCGATTAAAAACTTTTCTCAAATCATCTAAATGATTATCTTCATTAATAGAGTGAGCTATAATATCATCTACATAATCATGTAGGATATCATGCATCATATCATGAAAAATATAAGTCATAGCTCGTTGATAGGTTGCACCTACGTTCTTTAAGCCGAATGGCATAACTTTCCAACAAAAGGTACCCCAAGGGGTAATAAAGGTTATTTTAGCCTGATCTTCAGGAGCTATCCTGATCTGATTATAACCAGAGAATCCATCCATTAAGGACATCATCCCACTCTCGATAGTAAAGTCAATGATTTGATCCATGTTTGGAAGAGGAAAATCATCTTTAGGGCATGCAACGTTAATATCTCTAAAATCTGTGCAAACCCTAACTTTGGTGGCTTCTTTCTTGGTGACTGGAACTACATTTGAGATCCATTCAGCATAATCAATAGCTTGTATAAAAACAACATTCAGGAGTTTTTCTAACTCCCCTTTGACTAGCAGGGCCACTTTGGGATGCATTTTTCTAAGTTTTTGTTTAACAGGTTTAGCATCCGGATGGACTACTAGATGATGCATGACTACGGAAGGGTCCAGACCTGGCATATCTTCGTATGTCCAAGCGAAGACATCTTCATATTCTTTAAGGAATGCAATGTATTGCTCTTGTTTTTCTTGACTTAATTCTGACCCAATATTGATTATGTGAGGATTATCCTCAGTTCCAATGTTAACTTTAATGACGTTTTCGACTTCCATGTGTAGATCTCTTTCAAAATTAGGTGGGGCGGGTGAGACGCCCAATTCTTGTAATTATTTTAAGGTTAAGTTGGATAATTCATCTTGAGGATTAGTGGCCTCAAGTTGGGCTATAGTTGGTATAGAACCATCAAAATAAAATCCATTGTGTAACATCTCTTCAACGGAGACATCGTGGAAGATATCTCCTTCCAACTCCTCATCGGAGTCGACAATCAATTCGGGGTAAGCTATGGATAGCATGTTACATGTAAATGGCTGATTTTTTAGAGGCAAATCATCACGCCTATCCAAATAATCTTGATAACATATGAGTTGATCATCATCTTCAAAAGGAAAGGGTTGACCCTTACTAGGAAATAGGCCCACACCACAACGGGCAGGCCACGGTTCTACCTCGAAAGGTTCTTTCATGCCATTTTGGAAAGGTCCCAAGCCTTTCCCTTTATATCCCATTTTAAGCATTATAGGTTTAGCTTTAATATACTCATTAGTAAAATAACATCGAGCATATCCATCATGATGAGTTTTGATATTTCGAGGTATTCTTCCCCAGTCATATCCTTTATAAATGAAGGCACAACTCCCGACTTGGTAAGTACTTCCCATAGGTTGTGGGAGGCCCAAGGTACGAGGAGATGGCGGCAAGTTATTTAAAAGAATTGAATCTTGCATGAAAGCATTTGTTTTTTCTGATATTAAGATTGTGGATAAATCCGGTAAAAGTTCATCAGAAAGAGCATAAGATGTAGAAGGATCATTCCCTATATCTTTAGATGTGGAAGGTATGATAGATGTTGATAATGTGGAAGTGTTAATAGATGGGTCTATAGGTTTTGAAATTATAGGGATAGAACATGAAGGATTGGTTGTGGATTGAAGATCTTTTTGAGGTTCTAGAGTGATTTGTTTAGAAGATTGTTGATCTATATATGAGTGTGAAATGAATGGAGGAGAAATAGGTGAAGCTATGGGTGTGTGTTTCACAGTTTTAGATGAAAAATAAGAATTAGGATGTGTGGATGACAGAGCGGGGCAAAATTGCACTCCAACAGGTTCTGCCAAAGCACACATATCAAAGGGTCTAGGATCACCATGGATAGTGACCAACTGATTTTTAAATTCGAATTTAACACATTGGTGTAAAGTTGATGGGACAGCCCGCATTGCATTGATCCAAGGATGACCCAAGAGTATATTGTACGATGCGGGGCAATGTACAATAAACACGGTCGTATCTAAGGTTCTAGGACCAACTTGCAATGGGATGGTAATAACTCCACACGTTTCTTGTGTTTCGTCATTGAAAGCTTTTATGATCATGTCAGTTTTCTTCATTTCATCACTTCTAAAGCCAAATCGTTGGTAGAAGTCAAAAGTGCAAATGTTTAGAGATGAACCATTATCAATCAGGACTCTTTTAACAACTACATCTCCAATTAGAGCAGTAATATATAAGGGATTATCCTTATGTAAACTGTGTTGTGGGATATCTTTATCCCGGAAGTCAATACAATCGACTTCTCTAGTGATGATAGTATTGGCCATGGCTTCAGGTTGAATGTTTTGAGGTACCATCATTTGGCTTAATGTAAGCATCAACTCATCCCTATGGATAGGAGAAGATCTTAATAAATCCAAAAGGGAAATTCTGGTTGTAGTATTAGATAATTGCTCATTAATATTGTAAGGGGGTTTAGGTTGAACATTAGGAGCATGATTCCCTTTATTGGGATTTTTCAAAACAAATGGAGCTGATCCATCATTCTGGTTTGGTTCTTGTTGAGAATTTTGAGCCTGTTGTCGGGTAACGACTCCGATGGTACCTACAATGTTATATTGAAGACGTTGAACTGGTCTCGGTTGAGCGTTTATGGCTTGTTCATTAGGGAGAAATTGATTAGAAGAGGGTCGAGTAGTAACTCTTCTAGGAAATGGTTCTTCTGGAACCATAGCATCTGTGATGGGTTGAATAGGATCTGATTCATTTTCAGAACTATTCGATTGGTTTGAGGTGATGTCTATTTCACTTTCAGTATCTGATTCTATATCACTAGGATCCGGAGTTTGAAAATTATGTAGGGGCCTGGTCGTGACCAGGGATAAGGTTGTGTCAAATATTTGAGGATCCTGAACAGGTAATTGTCCGCTAATAGTTCCTACATATCGGGTAGGAGGGGGAACATTATGATGCTCAATTTGATTGGCCACCTCTTTACCATGTCTTGGTAAAGGATGTTGAAATATGTCTAATGATTGATTAGCATTTTGATTTTGATTTTGGGGAATGGTCTTTTGAGCATTATTAGGAGCATTTTGTTTAGGTTGGAAAGCTTGCACCTCCATTTCATTATTATCAATCAAATCTTGTATTTTATGTTTCAACCTTTTACAAGCGTTGGTAGAGTGTCCAGGTCCTCTATGGAAATCACAGTGTAAGTCGACTCTGTATCCGGGTATGGTTGGATCAAGTTCCCGGATAGTTGGTAATTGAATCAAACCTCTTTCGAGTAATTGAGGTAAAATAGTTGATAATGGTTGATTCAATCTAGTAAACTCTCGAGGAGGTTTATCAGGAGGTTTCAATATAAATTTTTTTGTTGTCTTCGTTGCATTGATATTAGCAACATTTTTGCTGTCAGTGACTCCGTCACCTACGACTTGTTTGTTTTTATACTGATTTTTGGATGTTTTCTCATCATCCTTCTTCCTAAGTTGGCCTCTCCTAATGAGGGCATCTTCTACTCTTCGAGCTAAATCTATATCCTTATCGAAGGTAGTTAAAGTAGCAGTTGATAACTCATATGATATTTGTTCTTGCAAATTATTGATAAAAATGTCCAACATTTCCCTATAAGGTAGCACAAAGTGCGGTTTTCCTGTCAACTGCCTCCATCTAGCTAAGAAATCAGCAAAACATTCATCTTTGTCTTGTTTTAAGTTGTATAAATCTTTAATGGTTACATGCCTCTCGATGTAGGCACTAAATTGATGGACAAAAGATTCAGTTGTTTCTTCAAAGTTTCTCAAAGAATGAGTGGGCAATTGATAGTACCACTCTAATGCCATTCCACCTAAACTTTTTGGGAACATTTTTAGTAATAGCAAGTCATCATGTGATATATCATGACATGCTATCCTAAACATGCGAAGATGCTCTATGGGATCTTCGGTTCCTTTATATATAGGCAGGATGGGCATGGGAAAATGCTTAGGGTACGGTTGTGCTACAACTATGGGATCCAAAGGTTGACTACATATCTCTCGATAATTGTACGAGGGACGGTAGGGATCTATCTGGTCCATGCGGGAAGCTAACTGCTTCACCATGGCTTCCAGATTACTAGTTTGCCCACCATATTGGTTCGGTAGGGCATTAATATGGGATTTGTGAGCATATGATGGAGGGACATGCATATTAGATGCTATATTGCTATTGTGTAAATTGTTGGTAGGAAAGGTGTTATGAAGAAATTTTGAAGTTGTATTATGTTGTATCCCAGATTGTTGAAAATTGGTGTTTGGCTTCATTTTAGATTTTTGTTTACTTGAAGCATATTGATCAATAGTTTGGCGAAGTAAAGCAGTGAAGGAAGTTTTCTTTTGTGTGGGAATGATTTTAGGCTCAATAACAGGTTCCTTAGGAGGTTGGGTAACCTGTTGTTTTGGCATGTTTTGAATCATAGTGACCATATCTCTATTGGATGGTCCAGCCTTATCACTTTCTTGATCAATAAAAGACAAGGGATTAGTGTGCACATCAAACATATGTTCCATGGCTGCTTGAGTGTCACTAATTTGCCCTTTATCAATACGAACTGCCATATTAAGAGCGCCAATGTTATTATTGAAAAATTTCCAAAAATGATCTAAGTTATCAAAAGCAATAGTTCCATCTGGAGCTACTCTAGGGGATGAGGATCCATCCTCTTTAACATTTTCTTCTTGTTCATTGTCTTCACCTAGGTCATCTTCTGGTTGATCTAGAGTTTCTCCTTCCGAAATTGGATCCTCAGGAAGGACATTTGGGTTTCTAGTTTTATCTTCTAACCAATCTTCTTCTTCTCCTTCGGTTTGTTTACCATTCCTAAGTTTAGGCATTGTGCTTAAATTTAGATTTCAGCAAATATATATATATATATATATATATAAATATATATATATATATATATATGCAACAAGCTTAAGAGGTATATATTAATTATATACCTACTATAAAAATTTAAAATGAAATGTTTTGGTTTTTGTTATGTTTTTTAGTTTTTCTTGTTTTTGTAATAATATTGTAAAGATAACAAACAACACAATAAATGCAAGAAATAATGAAAGCAATGATCTAGTTTTCTATAAATAATTTATAAATGTCATTAATGGGCTCAAGTTCTTCAGGAGTCATGAAGTGTTCTTCTTCAAATTGAAAATTTTCTTTTAAGAATTTAATGAAAAGGGCTATAGTGATATTATCTGTCTCAGATTCTGGTTGATAGAAGTAAAGCTCGTGGCAATACTCTCGATATAACACAGCTCGAGGAACTCTATTCCATCTTTCTCTATCCATAAGAACGACCTCTTGGTCTTCTATATGACCTAGGAACTGGTGTATAGTGGCTACGTTCTCGAGGTATTCCTCGAAGGTGAAAAATTTTGAAGACACAAGAGCTCTCCTATAAGCTAACCATCTATGGCAGGCTCTCTGAAGTTCATGATAAAAGACGAGTTGATGAGGATCCAGGATTCTATCTAGGACAAGCCTCTTGATTTGTTTAAGTTTTGTTGACCTAGATGAAATGACACCTAGTCTTCTATCAAGTTCGTCCCACAAAAGTTGATTTCTATCTGTTTCAAGCACACTAAGCACATAATTGATTTCTATGGCTGCTAATTGGTTTTCAACATTTATAGTAACTGCTAATATTTTCTTAGGAGCTACCATCTAAACATGATATGCAACTTATTATTTTTAAATGATTTTAAATGCATCTATTGTTTTTGGTTGTTTATTTTATTTTATTTTATTTTTTGTTTTGTTTTCAAAAGGTTTTAAATGCATTCACGTCGGGTTCACCAAAATGTATCGCTCCAAATTTTTCGCATCCTTACCTTCAGGCTATAGGATCCGTGCCCGGAAGGAGGATGGGAAAAGGATGGCGCGGTACCTCGGACTGAGAGGCCTTGCGAAGGTCCCGCCTCTTGGGGGAGGTGTATTATGGTGATTTTTCGACGGATGGTGGGTTCACCAGGAAACGTTTGAATGGCAGTTTCCATGCCTAGGTTGGGAATGTGTTTAATGTGTTCAGTTTTATCTTTAAACATTCGAGTCCTAGGTTTGGCCAAATGAATCTAAGTTGTTCTATTATGAAAATGCAAGCTAAATGAAATACAGAAAACAGATTTTAAACAGAAAACAGAGAGAAAGAGCTAAATTACAGAGCCATACCTGATCCGGATGTCTGATGGAGATTCTGATGTTTGAAGCAGACAGGATCGTCTAGAATTTGACAGGATCGTCTCCGACCTGCAGGATCGTCTGAGATCTGACGAATTCGTCAGAGACCTGCAAACAGAGAAATAGACACAAAATACAAAAAATACAGCAATGCTAATAGAGGATAAAGATGTAAAATAACAATAAAGATGTTAACAAATAATCCTAAATAGGAATGCAAACAAATTACAATGTTTTAATAATTAATCATGATTTCATTATGCAATTAAACTACATGGGTGAACTCCAAGATGCAGAATAGCAAAAAATAATAAATAAACTAGCTAGTTGCAGAATAAAACAACAGATGAAAAGAGGAAAATGCAAACTCTGGGCACTGATTGCCCCCAATGATGATTGCAGTCGAAATCATCTCTGATTTGACAAGATCATCTCCGATCTGAACAGGATCGTCTGCGACGATGTAAGCTTGCTCCGGCTAAAAAATGACAAGGTTCCTGCAAGAAAATTGGATGCAACAAATGTAGATGGTAATATAGATTATTCTAATGCGTGTGAAGGTCGATTTACAGGAAAATTCAGCCAGGGGAAGGTTAAGGGGAGGGCCTAAGTTTAAATAGGCTTAGGAGGGAGGTTAGGAGGTTGGAGATCATCCCAATTTGGGAGATCTCCAACGGGGAGGGTCTCTAACGGTGCGGACATGCTTATGCCCAGATTAGAGACGTCGTTGGAACAGAGGCTAATTGAGAAAAATTAGTTTTGGGACAAGATCGTCTGGACGTCCTAGTCCAGACGAAATCGTCCGATCTGAGGCGATATCGTCTGATCGACGACGATATCGTCAAACGGTCAAAACAAACTCTAAAAATGGCGCGAGAAAGGAGGAAACGGGTTAAACGACGGTTTGGGAGCGGTTTTGGGGGTTGAAATTTGAATTTGAATATTTACTAGAGTAATTGTAATTATTAAGGTTTTATTGCGCCAATTTTAGGGTGCTACATGCTTACCACCTTGAAGAGATTGGTATATATTTGTAAAATAAGAATCTACTTCATACAAGGTGGACCAATTAAAATTATCATCACCACAAGAGTCAAGAATGGTGGTGAGTTTTATGATTGGAGGTTATCTCAATAATATACTATTGAATGGGTACTCACTTTATTATTTTTTATTATCAAATAATTTTTTTGCAGATATGTGGCTCACTTTTGATGTCTTTCATTTCTTAGTTTACTCTATGTCTGAATGAACTCTAAAGGTCTATGATTTGTGTGGATGATGTTTTTTTACTTAAGATGTAGTGCTTCCATTTTTTACATGCTTGGACAATGGAATAGATCTCTTTTTCATATGTGGGATATTTTTTAATTGTTTTATTAAATATTTCACTCAATGCATATCCTTATGCATCAGCCATTACCTCAAAGGGTTATTGTAGTATAAGTGGATAAAGTGTAGGATATGAACATAAATTATCTTTCAACCTCTCAAATTCCCTCTATTGTGCTTCTCCCCAATGGATATTGGATTTGGTACCTCATTTGGTCACTTGGTGTAGTGGCCAAGTAATGTGTGAGAACCCCAATAGAGATATTTGATAGAAATTGGTGAGATTGAAAAAAGCTATGAAGCTCTATTAGATTCTTTGGGGTAGGTCAATATCTAATTACTTGAATATTCTTATGATCAATATTGAATCCATTTTTGTCAACAATATACTAAAGGTACTGAATATTTGTCATTCCAAATGAACACTTCTCCAAACTAGTATATAGCTTTTTCCTTTGAATAATTTAAAATTCCATTAAAAATATTTTAGATGATCATCCGATGTATTAATATATATAAGAATACCATATAATTAGACAACCACAAATTATATGGTATAAGGAAAATATATTTCATTTACCATCCTCATGAATGTGGCATGTGCATTGGTCAATTCAAAAGGTATAACCAACCAGTCAATTAAACCTTATTTAAATTTTAATGTGGTATTCCATACATCAGTGGGATCTATGGTTATCTGAATATAGCCATATTTTAGATAAATTTTGGTGAATAAATTTGCACCATAGAGCTAGTGTAACAACCCTCCTTGGTAGGAATTATTCTTGACATTTTATTAATGTGTTAATGTGTGGATATCTAATGCATAATCTCATCTTATGCTACCACTATGTGTTGGTAATTACACTTTATGCTTTGATTATGCTATTTTTGGAATATGATACTATTGATGAAATTATGCTTGCAAGATGAGGTACTCTCATCGATTGATTGGTATGGTACAACCACAAGAGTTGAGAGAAAAATGGGAAATTATGGATGTCATTCTCATTGACAACTCAAGGGTAAAAGATAACCCTTTATATAGGTGCATTGCATATATGTATGTTAGATTGGATATACCTTTGGTAAAGGAGGTTTTTATTTAATAAAAAAATCCATCTTTAGTAGGAGGGTGATAGCATCATAGTTATCATAAAATATCCTACTTAAGGACAAAACTTGTGCATATTGATGATTTTCCTTTTGGATGCATTCATATATATGGAGGTGTGAATTTTTTTAGAAGTATTAATAATAAAGTGATATTATTAGTACTTGGATTATTAAAATCAATGTTAATGATTAATATTAACATTCAATATTAATTAGTATTTTAATTTAAAATATGGTTAGTAATTAGCACTAACATAGGAGGTAATAATGTTATTTCAAGAGTTAAATGGATGGATTTTCTAATGTTTTTCCTAATAAGCATTAAAGGCTTTATCTAATTTAAATTAGTTATCTTTTCAAAATAAAGTGAGATTTAATGTATCCGTAATAATTAAAAAATAAATGGGTGCCAATTGCTTTAGTAATGTTGTATGGTGGCAACATGAGTAACCTTCTTATAACATTGAGAGGGGATGTTACTTTTGCATGCAATAAGCAATGAATTCTTCATTGGTATTCCTTGGGTTCTTTAGTATTATATGGAAAAGACATTGTCTGGTTTGTGGTTAGTGAGTTAAATAGAAGACCCAAGAGTGTGGAAGTAGAGATCAAGTAAAAAATTAGTGAAGGGATGAGTACCATCTAGATAGTGCTAGCATAGACATATTTGCTATCCAGTGTTGTGTGCAATGAATGAATACATTAATTAAAGAAATATTGCTAAGTGTTATGATATCTTTGATTTTATTTATATTCGATGGTTACAAGTGTTTTCTCATTTTCTTCTGCTTAGCCTAGTTTACTTGTGTTCATTGGGTTTTCATGCTCATGAGTCCTTTCTCTAGTTTTTAGATTTATTTTCATAGATCTTGGTGTGGGTAGGTTGACCCTTTTTTTTTTCTTCATCCATCACTTGGGTAAATTCCCTTGTTGTTCAAGCTTATTCTAGATTTTTATCAAGTATTTTGTTGGTAGATTCCTACCTTGATAACTATGGTAGACATTTATCTTTTAGAGTATTGTTAGAATGCCAATTTAATGATGTTTCTTAGGTTATAGTGATGTAGAGAGTAGGGGTTGGTTGTGTCTTAGTTTTTGATCCTTCCTAGTGTTTCTATTTTTAGTTTTGTGGTGTTGTTACATCTATAGTGTCATGGGTAGTGGAGAGATAAAGGGTGAGTGGAGCTTTAGTTAAGGCTGGTTGGTCTTGTGGATCTTCATCGGATCTAAGATATTTTAGTGGTTTTTATTTATGGATTAATAGAGTGTTAAGCATGCTCAGGGTTGGGTTAGCATCTGCTAGCATCAAGGTGATCTAGTAAGGTTTTGTTGTGTCTCGTGTGGTTTCTTTATTTACCCTTATTTAAGCTTGTGAGAGCTAGTGATGTTTTCTAGTATTGATTTCTTGTGATAATTTAAGGTTGAACTCATTATAGCATAGAAGTATAATTATTTAAAAATAAGTTAAGGTTATTTTAATGTTATTTTTTTTGTGTTAATATTGTTTATTGTTTAGTTGGAGAAAAATGTTGTTTGTTAAAATGATAATCTTATCTTTTATTTTAGTAGTTATCTTTTGAGAGGTTGTAGTTATGGATTGTTGTCAAAGGAAATTATGAATAAGGTTTATTTTAATGGTTTTGAAATATGGATAAGGTGGGTAGCCAAGGAGTCCATATTTTGAGAGAAGTATGGGATTATCTTATCATAATGTTAACTTTGCATCTATATATTGTACATTTTTCATATGATGTTTGCATAGTAAAGTTGCATATGCATATCATGAGATGTCATGATCCCTAGAGTTATTCTCATTGTTCTTGGAGAAAAATATTTCAAGTAAAAGATATTGAGGAAGATGGAAATTTTGTGCTTATGTTAAAATATTACATGTGTAATGTGAATTCTTGAGTATTCTAGGAATTGGAGGAAGAATTGAATGCTTTTAAAATTTAAAAATTAGGATTATATTGTTTGAGATAGGTTATGGAATGGAAGATTTATTATTTAAATATTTATGTAATCCTTTTTTTTACTATACTAGAATAATCAATAACTCGTTACAATATTCTATGCCTCTTTGTGGGTTCGAATCCCAATCCTTGTTACCATTATAATCTCGAGTTGTGTTGGGTAAAATTTTTAACATAGCTAACATCACTGGCATGACACACCCTCTAGTACTATGAGGTTTGATGTAATCTTTGGAAAGTATATCTATAAATAAAATGGAATAAATGTATTATAGAGAAATAAAGAAATTTTTAATATTGAAACATGGTCCTTGGTTGAAGTTATCCTTCTTATAGATAAAGTAAATGCTAGTTTCTATGTTTTGGAAAGAATGAGTTAGATTCAATTTCATGGTTATAAATTTAAACTCAAGGATGATGTTCATATTTCAATATCAAGAAAATGGAATGCTATATGCTCTTAATTATGTAGAAAAAATTAATTATGATGCTAGTTAGTAATGTGTTATATTTAAGTATGCTTTAATGAAGCACTTTAATTGGAGAGATGTTTTATGCTAGCATTATGTTTGGAATTTATTAAAAATGTTAATAATTTTTTTTTATTTAATCATGTTTAATATAGCATATATTATATTTCTTAGACTTTGGGGTTTGTATGGGAATACTTTATACATGTTGAGCCATGTTAGAATCCCTAAGTCAAGGAGATAATACAATATTGGAAGGAGTTGTAGTGATGTGATAAATAAGTATATATATGGAAGGATTTGTGGTGATGCAATAGCTCAATAATTGTGAATGAAACACCTTGAAAAATGAGGCTTGGATGTTCCAAAGTAGTGAGGATTTTTGATTCATTCATAATACAATAGTGATGGTACCTTGAATAGAGAGGATCAAGTGATTATGTTCATTTCCAAGTGAGTGGTAGTGACCTTAGTTAACCCAGGTGTTGTAGGTGAGTTGGAGAGGAGAGGACAATCCTCCAAGGGAGGTCCCAGGTTCAAATCTCCACCCTACCAAAAAGCTGAATTGGGTACCCAAAATCCATTTGATAATGTTGGTGCGGGTAGGGCTGGGTGCGACCCCCAGGTGACTTTGATGGTGTAGAACCCCCTGTTCGTGGTCTCTTAGACCAAGGCGACCCTGCAAGGGGTTTTTCTATTAAAAAAAAAGAAAAAGGTAGTGACCTTAGTTAGCCCACAAAAATATGGTAACTAAGCACTAAGGCATTACATCAAATTAATCCTACATAGATGGACTTATGTAAGGTTAGGGAATATGTATCCCCATTTAAGTGTTATGCACCTTAAAGTATAATCCCTACACTATGTTCAAGTTCTCCTATACCATTGAGTGTATAGGAAAGGTGGGAGGACCACTATTGGTGTTCTTTACAAATGATGAGGTTTAGAAAGGTGAAACCCAAAAATATGGGATGTTGACCACTCCTTTCCACTTGAGTTTCATTTTTTGTGATATTAAAATCAAAATGTGGTTATCCCTTAAGTACTAGAAAATATTAGAACCTTTTTGTGATCCTTGAAAAAAAAAATCTCTCTTGGTTGTTTTTGGTGGATTTTTATAGTTGGTATCAGAGCTCTAGGTCATAGGACTAGAAGATTCCATGGAGAGAACTAAGGATAAGTCTTGAATTGATGAGCTAATTTATTAAAAATTACTCTACTAGGGACCTTAAATTAATCTAGGATAAGATGTATATTGCATGCTGATTGGACCAATCAGACCAAGGAGTAAAAATCTTAGAGAATATAGCTTCTTATTGGGTATGGCACCTTATGGGTAGGTAAGTGTAACCATGATCATTATCGGGAGAGTGATAATGGCCTATGTTAGTTCATGGGGAAATGAAACTAACTAGTTGTGAGTACAATTTTGGATAAATTACAACTTACCCAAATCCTTTTTGTGGATAGGAGATGGCACATATGTTTAGAGGATCATCCAAGAAGATGGGTCAACTACATAGGATTAAGTTGTAGTACATCCCTAAAATAATTCTATAAGAACAATGGAATCCAACAAAAAATTGAAATAATAATATACTCTAGTAAGAAGTCTAGAAGACTAATTGACTCCAACAAGAAAATTAGAATAACAGTGGACTCAAATGAGAGGGTGGAAAATATTTCATCATTAGTTAGGTTTCTTCAATAAAAAATGAATAAAAAATGGATTTGTTGGAAATGATTGTTGAACAAGGCAAAGGAAATCCAGGAGAGGGATCAGATATATAAAAAAAAACACTAGGAAACTAGGGAATTATAAGAAGAAATTACAAAAAAAAAGATAATTCAAACCCTCAAACTCAAAAGTAGAATGATTCAACTAAGAAAGAGGAAATAGGGAGAAAGGGAAAGAAGTATCTAAAGCCCCTAGGATAGGTTGTATCATTTCTTGGGGTCCTCATTATGCAAATAAGTGTCCCCAATGGCTAGAGTTGAGTAACAAAGCTAAGAAGCAACCACACCGAATCTATGTAGTTATCAAAAATTAGTTACTAAATGGATAATAAACTCCTATGTTATTGAATGGTATGTTGTTTAATAAGAATGTTAAAGTTTTAATTGATAGTGGATCTACAAATAGTTTTATTTCCACTAGTATTATTGGGGATATGCTAGAAAGACCTATATTTTTGGCACAAGGATGGAAATTCGAGTATGGGTCTAGACAAAATTACTTAGTGGATTAGTGTTTACCTATAGCCAAAATAACCTTACCCAATGGATCCACTATTTGGCACTTATATGTAGAACCACTACATTTATTTGATATTATCCTAGGGATATATTAGTTAAAGGCTCATGGAGCCCTAATCAAATTCCAAGAAATATGGATGGACTATAATGATAAGGATAAGAAGAGAGTTAGGATCCAAAGTAGGAAAGGATCTTTTCAACCACATTGACTATTAGCCATGCACTTAAATAAGGAAACTAAAAGAGGTGGTATGTTGTATGTAGTGAAGATAAATGGTAAGACATACAATAATGGGAAGGAGGAAATATTTAAGAAACATCCAATTTTTCATGCATTTCTATAAGATCTTCTAGGCCTACCACATCGACATGAATTTGACTTCACCATTGAACTAAAATTAGGAGCTAAACCTACCTATTGCAAGGACACCTTATAGAATGACTCCTATTGATTTACAATAACTTAATGTGCAAATTCAATACTTGTTGGAGAAATATTTGATAAAACCTAGTGTGTCACCTTAGCTTTCTCTGATATTGTTTATAAAAAATAATTATGGTTCCTTAAGGTTATGCATTTATTATAAGATATTGAATATGGTGACCATCAAGAACACGTATCCTTTTTCAAGGATCAATGATATCTTTTATCAGTTAAAGGATGTCATAATATTTTCTAATATTGATTATGATATCAATATATCATCAACTAAGGATTCGTAAGGAATATACTCACAAAAAAACTTTTAAGATAATATATGGGTACTATGAGTTCATAGTATTACCATTTGGTTTAACAAATACACTAGGAGATTTTATGAATATAATGAACAATGTATTTAGGAAATATTTGGATTAGTTTATTTTAATATGTTTGAATGATATCTTTGTATATTCCCACACCAGAGAAGAAAATTACCAGCATTTGAAGTTAGTGTTGGATGTGTTGATGAAGAACTAACTTTATGGGAAGTTGTTTAAATGCGAGTTCTATGCCTCACAAGTTTCGTATTTGGGAAATATCATATATGTAGAAGGAATTGTTGTAGATCCTAAGAAATTTAAGGCCATTTTGAGTTCGTATACACCAAAAATGTGTCAAAAGTTAGAAGCTTCATGGGGATCATTTTTTATTATAGGAATTTTGTGGACTATTCAAAAAAATACCTACTCTTTCACCAACCTTTAGGGAAAGGGAAAAGAGTTGAAATGGATGGATAAATGTGAAACCACCTTTGAAATTCTAAAGAAAAATCTAATTATAGCATCAATTCTTAGGATACCAGATCCTCTTGGTAATTTTACAGTATGTACAGATGCTTCCTTAGAAGGCCTGGGTGAGGTATTGTCCCAAAATGAAGCTACTGTAGCATATGAGTCTAGGAAGATCAAGAAGCATGAGTTGAATTATGATACACATGACCTTGAGTTGGCAATGGTTGTGCATGCACTAGAGGTCTAGAGGAACTATTTGTTGATTAAACCATTCAAGCTAAGGATAAACCACCAAAGTCTAAGGTATATTTTTACCCAACCTATGTTGAATGCAAGACATAGAATATGGATAGAGTTTCTTGCCAAATATGGATTTGGTATTGAGTATATCAAAGGAAAACAAGGTTTTTTATACCTTAAGTAGGAGAAGGCATATAACAATGTTGACCCAAATTCATTTAGAATTGATGAATAAAGTAGGAAATACAACTACATGATCAATATTGCATTCAAATCCAAGAAAAAATTGAGAGAAATCCTTAGGAAAATAAGGATTTTAACATAAAATATGGAATTCTATGTTTTAAGGATACAGTTGTTATACCCAAAACTAGCGATTTAAGGAGAAAAATTATGCAAGAGGTGCATAGTTCTCCATATTCTACTCTTCTAACAAGTGCAAAGATGAGAGAAAACATGAAAAATTCTTTTATTGGTCAAGAATGAAATAGGATATCACTAGTTTTATTGCTAGATGATTGGAGTGCTAGAAGCTTAAGGTAGAGCATTGGCACCCAGTAGGGAAATTATACCAATATGATATACCTAATCAAATCTGTAAGGTTATATCTATTAATTTTATTTTGGATTTACCTAAGACTAGGTACCAACATGATGAAATACTTGTGGTGGTCGATAAGTTGATTAATATTGCATTTTTTTTTATTGGAAAACATCAAGGATGATGCACTGATGATGGAAAATATGTTTTCCAAGAAATTTTTTAGGATACATGGTTTTCCTAAGGTGATCATATCAGATAGAGATTCCAGGTTTACATCAAAATTCTAGCAAGTTGTTCATTGTGTTGTGGGCTCTAAATTGAATATTAGTTTTTCTTACCATACTAAAATAGATGGAGAAATGGAGAGGGTGAACCAAGTTCTATAAGATATGATTCACATGTATTGCATGGATCAAAAGTCTAAATGTGAATACTTTTTACATCTGGTTGAATTTATATATAATAATGGATACCATGCATCCTTTGGAATGGCTCCATTTTAGGCCTTATATGGTAGGAGATGCAAAATACCTCTATCATGGGATAACTTGGAATATCAAGTGGTGATCAAACCAAACATTATTAAAGATATGGAGGAGCATATCAGAGGGATTTGAAAAATATTTAGGGAAGTCATAGATCACCAAACGAGCTATGTTAATATAAAATATCACCAAGAGAATTCTCTATGGAAGATAAATTTTTCTTAAGGGTAAGACCCATGAAAAGTACCATCAAGTAAACTAAGTTGGATCCTAATTTTGTTGGGCCTTTTGAGATCATTAATAAGATTAATCTAATATCCCATAGGCTCACCTTGCCACCCAACCTATCAAATATCTGTGATACTTTCCACATATACCTACTTAGGAAGTATGTTACTAATCCTTCTCATATTTAGATGTTTCTAAATTGTATATGGTAGATCCCTGAACCAATGAGGTATGATTGGTAAACATTCTAGGGTTTTATTCCAAGGTGTTGATGAAATGAACCCTATATCAATATAAGGTCTAGTGGGACTAGGGTTATAAATAAGGGGTCAGAACCGAAATGTAGTTGTAAAAAAATGACGAATCCATTTCGAAACCCTGGCAAATTCTGACCAACTTCATGTAGGAGGACATGATGAATTCCCTTATTTTTTCACAAAAAAATTATATAACATTGGCAAATTTGAAATTTTTGGCTAGACTTGATAGAAAACAAGATCTAGATATAAGTCGAAGTAAAAAAGAGTTTAGCCTTGAAGAGGGTGTAGAAAATGGTTTGATATCAGATTGGGTATAGAACATGGTCTGATATTGAATTAGATGTAGAATATGGTTTGGTATCAAACCGGGTGTAGAATATGGTTTGATCTCGAATGGAGTGTAGATATTGGTTTGATCTTGGATTAGGTACAAAACAAGGTTCGGTCTCAAACTGGATGTATAACATAGTCTGGTCTCATATCGGGTGTAGAATATGATTTAGTCTTATATCAGGTGCATAATATGGTTCGGTCTTATATCGGGTGCAGAATATGGCTCGATCTTAGACCGGGTGTAGAAACTGGTCTAGTATCATATCAAGTACAAAAAATGGTCTGATAATGGATCAGATGTAGAAAATAGTCTAAAAATAGATCAGATACAAAAAATAGTCTAGCCACAGGTAGGGTGTAAAACAAGGTCCAAATTTGGATCAGATGGATATAATGGTCTAGCCTTGGATAGGGTGCAAAATAGGCTTGAATTCAGACCATATGTAGATAATGGTTCGACATCAGACCGAATGCAAAAAAATATCTGGCTTCAAATTGAGTGTAGAACAAGGTTTGGCATTGGATAAGGTGAAAAAAAGGTTTGACTTTGGATTATATGCATATAATGGTTTGACATCGGGCCAAATGTAGAACAAGGTCTGACTTTAGACCGAATGCAAAATAAGGTCTAACCTTTGATACAGTGCAAAAAAAGGTCTAACTTTGAACTAGATGCAGATAATTATCTAGCATTAGGCCAACTACAGAATAAGGTTTGAGTTTGGACTGAGTGCAGAACAAGGTCCAACCTTGGATAGGGTGAAAAACAAGGTTTGATTTCGAGCCAGATGTAGATAATGGTTTAGATTTATAAAGTAAAAAATGCATCTATCCCCTAGACCCTCTTGACAACACTAGTAGGGGGGCATTGCCCCCCACACTCCCCCTTCATGAAGTGGGTCCAAGTGTGGCTAAAAAAAAGACCTCCAAATTAGAAAGAGAATCAGACTCCACAACCAACAATTTTAGTTCGAGTAGAGTTTTATTTCAAATCAAGTGGTTTATGCACAAGACTGAAGTTCGGTGGAATTATTTATTTTCTAATAGTTTGAATGTTTTAAATGAAAAAGTGTCGCTGGTGTGTTAATTATTTAGTGGTATACTTGGAAAATTTGGTGGGATAAGTTAAAAATTTTAAGGCAAAAAGGGTCCTCTATTTAGGTGGGAATGCTAGCAAATTTAAAAAAAATCTATAATATTATTATCAATGCATGGCAAACCAACACCTAAAAAAAAATTGTCCCAAAATTTTTGGGTAAAAGGTCCAACATCTAGGGTCCCCCAAATTTTCCAATTTTATTTTTCAAAAATGCTAATATTTGTCCAATTTGTAAATATTTGTCGTTGTGCATTACCCTGAGTGGGACCAATATTCTAAAAATTGTGCAACTTGGGAAGATGTTGAGGAAATGAGGAAGTAATTCCCATATTTATTTGAATAAAATATGTGCTTTATTTTTAGGAAAAATAGAGTATTGTGTTTAGTCCAAGAGGGGAGTATGTAATGACCCTCCTCAACAAGACTTATTCTTGAAATTTGATTTATGTACTAATGTGTGGATATTTAATGCATAATATCATTTTAGTTCACCACTATGTGTTGGTAGTTGCAATTTATGCTTTGATTATACTATTTTTTTGAATATGGTACTACTGATAAAATTATGGCTTTAAGACTAAGTACTCTCACTAGTGGATTGGTATGGGACAACCACCTGAGTTGAGAGAAAATTGTGAAATGATGGATGTCATTCTCATCAAAATTTCAAGGCTAAAGAGAACCCTTCATATAGGTGCATTGTATATATGTATGTTTTATTGGATATACCTTTGGGAAATGAGGTTGTTATTTAAGCAAAAGAATCATCCTTAGCAGGATGTTGATAGCATCATAGTTATCATAAAACCTCATACTTAAGGATAAAACCTGTTATGCATATTGATGATTTGTTTTTTGAATGCATTCATATAGTGAGGTGTGGATTTATTTAGTAGTATTAATAATAAAGTGATATTATTAATACTTGGATTATTAATATCGATGTTAATGGTTAATATTAACATCTAATATTAATTAGTATATTACCCTATGGTTAGTAATTAGCACTAACATAGGAGGTAATAATGTTATTTAAATAATTAAATGGATAGGTTTTCTAATTTTTAGCCTAATAAGTATTACTAGGTTTTCTCTAGTTCAATTAGTTATATTTTTTTAAAAAATTGAGATTTAATTAATCCATAATAATTGAAAAATAAAGGTGTGGCAATTGCTTTAATAACATTGGATGGTGGCAAAAAGAGCAACCTTCTTATAACATTGAGAGAGGATGTTACTTTTGCATGCAAGAAGGAATGGATTATCCGTCGGTCTTCATCAGGTTCTCCAGTATTATATGGAAAAGACATTGTTTGGTTTGGATTTAGCAAGTTGAAGAGAAGACCTAGAGTGTGGAAGCAGATAACAAGGAGCAAAGTAGTGAGGGAAGGAGCACTATTTGGATAGCACTAGCACATAGGTATTTGCTCTTTGATGTTGTGTGCAGTGAATGAATACCTTAATTAATAATATCTTGCTAAGTATTGTTATATCTTTAATTTTCTTTATCTTTGATGGTTCTTGGCATTTTCTCATTTTCTTCTACTGAGCCTAGTTTAATTGAATTCATTGGGTTTTTATGCTCATGAGGCCTTGTTCTGTTGCTTTAACTTATTTTTAGAGAGCTTGGTATGGGAAGGTTGACCCTTTTGTTTTTGCTTCATCCAAAACCTAGGTTAGTTCTCTTATTGTTCGAGTATTTTTTAAAGTCTTGTCAAGTATTTTGGTTGTAGATTCCTACCTTGATAGTTATGCTAGATATTTATGGTTTAGAGTATTGTTACAATGTCAATCCAGTTATGTTGCTTAGGTTATAGCGGTATGGATATTAGAGGTGGGTTGTGTGTTGGTTTGTGATTCTTCCTCATGTTTCTCTTTTTACTTTTGTGGTGTTGTTATTTCTATAGTATCATGGGTAGTCAAGATTTGAAGGGCAAGTGGAGCTCCAATTAAGGTTGGTTGGTATTGTGGATATTTGTGGGATCTAAGATAATTTAGTGGCTTTTATTTCTAGATCTATAGAGTATTATCCATGCTCAGGGTTGGGTTAGCATCTGCTAGCATCAGGGTGATCGAGTAAGGTTTTGTTGTATGTCATGTGGTTTCTTTTTTTAGCCTTCTTTAAGCTTGTGAGAGTTGGTGATGTTTTCTAGTATTGATTCCTTGTAATAATTTATGGTTGAATTAATTATAGCATAGAAGCATAATTATTTAAAAATTTAAGGTTATTTTAATGTTAACTCTTTTGGTTAATATTGTTTATTGTTTAGTTGGAGAAAAATATTATTTGTTAAAATGATAATCTTATCTTTTATTTTAGTAGTTATCTTTTGAGAGGTTGTAGTTATGGATTGTTGTCAAAGGAATTTATGAATAAGTTTTATTTAATGGTTTTGAAATATGGATAAGGTGGGTAGCCAAGGAGTCCATATTTTGAGAGAAGTATGGGATTCTCTCATTGTAATGCTTGCTTTGCATCTATATGTTGTGCATTTTTATATGATGTTTGCATAGTAGGGTTGCATATGCATATCATGAGTTATCATGATCCCCATACTTACTCACATTACTTTTGGAGATAAAATTTCAAGCATAAGATATTAAGGACGATGGAAAGTTTGTACTTATGTTAAAAGAACACATGTGTAATGAGAAGTTTTGAGTATTCTAGGAATTGGAGAAAGAATTGAATGTTTTGGAAGTCTTGGAATTAGGATTATATTGTTTGATATAGATTATGGAATGGAAGACTCATTGTTTAAATATTTATGTAATCCTTTGAATGCATAAGAGAGAAAATAACTTTTGAATATTCGAACATGGTTCTTGGTTAAAGTTATCCTTATTATAGATAAAGTAAATACTAGTTTCTATGTTTTGGAAAGAATGAGATAGATTCAATTTCATGGTTATAAATTTAAACTCATGGATGATGTTCATTCTTTCAATATCGAGGAAATGGAATACTATATGCTCTTAATTGTGTTATGAAAATTAATTATGATGCTAGTTAGTAATGTGTTATATTTTGTTTTTAATTTACATGGTGGAATTGGTAGCTGCCACAAATTTGAGTAGGTTGTCCAAATTTTATGGGCACCATAGTATTCTATGTTGTCTTCCCTAGAAGCCACCACATAGTTCTTTGTGTAGTCTACCCCTATAACCACCATGTCACAATCATTTTAAACCTTTTACGTCATTGAAAGCACTAGGAAAGGGACAAGCGTTCAGTATGATGAGGCCCGAGATTTGAACCTTGTACCTCCACCACCCTTATGGGGTTTGGTTGAACTAATTGGTCTACACCTCAGACCTTGTAACGTGTTATATTTAGGTATTATTTAATCAAGAAATTTAATTGGAGAGATGATTTTATGAAAGAATTATGTTTGTAATTTTTTAAATATGTTAAGCAAAGAGTTTTATTTAAGCATGTTTAATATGGTAGATATTATTTTACTTAGAATTTGGGGTTTGTATGGGAATCCTTTAGACATATTATTAGAGCCATGTTAGAATCCCTAATTCAAGGAGATAATGCAATCCTAGGATGAGTTGCAATGATGCAATAACTAGGTATATATCTAGAAGGATTTGCAGATATGCAATAGCCAAATAATTACAAATGAAACACCTTGAATGGTGAGGCTTGGGTGTTCTAAAATAGGGAGGCTTTTGGATTCATTCACAATAAAGCAGTGGTGGAACCTTGAATGAAGAATATCAGGCGACCATGTTAATTTTTAGGTGAGTGGTAATGACCTTAGCCCATGAAGGTGTGGTAACTAAGCACTAATGCATTACACTAGATTAATCCTACATAGATTAAATTATGTAAGGTTAGGGAAGAGACATCCTACTGTAGTTGTTATGGTACTTAAAATATAATCCATACACCATGGTCAAATTATCCTATATCTACGAGGATATAGGAAATATCGGGGGACCACTATTGGCATCCTTTCCAAACGATGAGGTTTAGAAATATGAATCCTAGAAATATGGGATGTTGGACACTCCCTTCCACTTGATTTTCATATACATCGATACTAAACTCAAAATATTGTTATGCCTTAATAATTGTAAAATATTAAAACCCTTTTGTGATCCTTGTGAAAAACAATCTCTCTCTTAGTTGTTTTTGGTGGGTTGTTACAACTATTCCAACAAGTTACCTATCCGAGGAGTGGATATAAATTCTTCACAATTATTCTATTTCTAAGATTTCATATTTGAAGAGGAATACATATTTAGTGAAGGAACCCCATAAGAATTCTTTGCACCCTCAAGCTTATTTTTCTCCAAAACAAAATTGGATGTTTCATCTGCAATATTAGCTTCTTCTTCTATTTCATCCTCATATTTTAGTATCAATTCCTAATATTATTATTACAAGATCTCCTCTACATTTTCTATAGTATTCTCTCTCCCTAAAGAGAAATAAAAAGTCTCATATCCTAGGAGAGCAATTATTTCACCACTCATTGGTAATTTATAAGGATCACACATGATAATATCCTGGTTAGGATAGCAAATTTTAACAACCTTAGGTGTCTTAGGTGTCATAGTGAATTCAATCTCACTTGAAATATCAAGAACTTGGTACTGTTCTTCCAAAATTTCCTCATCAAGAGAGTAAATTGCTTTCATAAAAGGTGATTCACATAACAATTTCATAGACTTTGTAGTGTTTCTTCTTCTTCATATTCTAGCTCAATTGTTCTTTCTATTCCCCTTGTATGCTCAAATTAATAATTTTAGGGATGCACTAAAACTTTATGATATAATTGCATATATCACCTTGTTATCCCATAGGTAGGAAATCCTAAAAGAGTAAACTAAATCCCTTGTATTTTGGCTTGATTCTTGCTTCCATCATACACTCTTCTCCTCCAAAGGAAAAAGTAAACATGTCACATTCTTCTATAAACTCTAATTATGTATCTAAGTAAGGATCAGTTGATCCATAATCTTCATCCTTTTTTGTTTGATTTTGCATGTTATCTTCTTCTTCTTCTATTTCTCCCATTGTGTTGTGATAGGTACATCCTCTAAGTTCAAAGGTAACTTTCCCCTTCTTAGTATTATTGTATCCTTCCTAATTTTAGTTTGCTTAGGAGTGGACTACTCTTCAATTTTGTTTGTATTATCTCTAGTTTCAACTCCTTGTTGATATAGGTATCATATTCAAACACTAACTCTTCATCCATTTCTATAGCACCAAAATTTACTAGAATTAAATCATTATTATTGGGTAGGATTGAAAGTAATGGTGGATCCTATGGTTATTGGTAAATTATTGGATTACTTTTGGGGAGCACTTGACTTACGATGGCATCTTTTCAATTCTAACATTTCTTATTGTACAAAATATTATATGAAGACTTGATGACTACAATGCACTATGTGGGATTATGAATATCATTTGGAGGAAAAGACCATGGTGTCTCCATATATATGTTGGTGTTATCCATATGATTGTAAATAAAAATTTATCCTTGATAAATTCCATATTGACGCACCTGATATTCTATCAAATAGATTCATTTGGGGCCATCAATTCTATGATTATTGCCATTATTTATTTTCATAATTACCTTGATTTAAAAATGTATTGATAACTTCTATCATGTTTTTATTGAAAACCCATTATTGGATGCATTGCTTGGGTTGGGTGGAGTAAGGATAAACGAGAGTTGTGGTTGAAAGGGTATATTGGTTGGCAAGTTATGGCTAGTATGGGTAATTATGCATGACAATGTAGAAGGATGAATGGAAGTGTATGGTTGGGGATAAAAACATAAGTGAAATATTAAGTGTGGATCTAGGTACATGCATATTTTAGGAAATTTAGGATGTATAATCCATTGGTAGATTAACGATGAGAACATCTTCTATTATAGTCATTTCTTCAAATACTATAGTTGGTCTATGATGATTAGAATTACAAACCATAGAAGCTAATTTTTTAATTCCTTGATGTAATATGGTAATTCCTCTTCTTGATTCGGCCTACTATTTTTTGGATTAAGTTCAAGGTCCTCAATAATATAGTATTTTAGTCATGCATATCTTCCTTAGGACATAATTGAGTTGCACTTAATTGAAAAAATTAAATAACCATTTCCAACATTATCAAACCTACGAATAAATAGTTCTATTATCGATGCCTAACTAGTAACTAAATTATCTCCTAATCCCATATACCACAAGGTAGCTATATCATGAAGAGATTAAATCAACAAGCATACTATTATACCCTCTTCTTGATGGTAATGAATTGATTTGAGCATAGATGGTTTACTCATGTGTTCTAGTTACATCTTGTTCCCATTATTGTTGAAGGTGAGTAGTACTTTCATAATTAATAATGGAATAAGAGAATATCCCACTATATTTTGTGGGCCTTGGTTGGTCCAATCAAGGAATTGATTTTATGGTCTAGGAGGTCCTCCATGATTGTTTTGTTGATAAGGGAGTTAGGATATTATTTTTGAGGGGGAAAATTACATAGATATGATATGGGTATGAAGGGTATTGAGGATATGGATATGGAGGATAAGAAGGTGGAGGGTAATAAATTGCTAGATTTTAGTAAACCCATTCTTGGTTTGAAGGTAGTTGAATATTTTTTTATGGGTTCTATAGAGATTATTGTTGACTTTGGGAAATTTATAGGTATTGAGGTGTTTAAGGGATTTGAATCCATGATATATTTTTTACTACATAATTATTCCCTCATGATTGAATCACCATAACATTTCTCAAAGCCCAAAAATACCACATACAAGAGAAAAGCTCATACAATTCACCCAGTTCAGGGGGTAGGATTTGGGGTAACAACCCAATTTTTTATTAGTTTTCTTTTGAAGAAAATTTCTCACTTGATTTTATTAAAATTCATAGTAAGAAACATAATTTTAGATCCTACAATATATATACCTACATAGATATAATCTCAAGGCCAAAAAAAAAAAAATTAAAGTCAAAATATAAAAATTTAAATTTTTCTAAAATTTACCTAATTTGAATGATATGCTAGCAAACTAGAGTGATTTGGTCACAATATTAAGTGATTCACTTCCAAGATATATTTATTTGGTAAACTATCAATCAAGCAATTTTATTGCAAATTGAAGAAATTCATTCTTAATTTTGAGCGAACCACTCACTATTTATGCAATTTTGTTATTCCTTGAGAAAATGAATGAATTGCTCAAAAAGATAAGAGAATTTCTTCCTTTATCAAGTGATTTTATCTTATAATTAGACTTAGAGAAATTATGTAGAGAAATAAAGTTATCTTGGTAGATCATTTTGATCAAATCACTTACGAGAAGCTAATTGATGTATTACACCTTGTATTGAGTAAATCACTTTCTAGATTGAGAAAATTGTTTGTTTCTTTAGACTTGTGTAGATTGGACTAAAAACCCTATATTAAGTGCATCATCCCATGGCAAATGTGCATACGAGGTGAAATTTAATTTTGTGTTGGTTGTTGATGAAGTTGTCCTTGTATAAAATTTAGTGTTTTAAAGTTTAATTCAAAGTTGTCATCTACAAAGTACCGACAAGATATAAGCACAGAAATGAAAAATAGGAAAAATATTAAGAAAATTTGGGTTTATACCTAAAAAATAAGGTGAATTACTAAATTTTTGACCTTTTTGGAAGTGCAAGTGAAAATGAGTAATTTTCTTGCTAAGTCAAACATTCTTCTCACTTTGTTAAATGAATCACCTACCTTTTCAAAATATCGTAAATTTGCTCAAAATTAAGCAAATCGCCTCTTGAGTCTAACATAGTCAAAATTTTACTCAAATTTAAGCCAATCACTCTATCCATGATGAATGCATTTTTTTGGTATGAAAACCAAGAAAAACACATGAAAATGGGTTTTGTCCCATCGAGTATGGTAAAACATATGTTGATTCAGAGAATTATATTGACTTCTATTTTAGTTGTGACACCTCCAAATCCAAGTCTTGAAAGGTTAGAAGGGTTTTCCATATGCTTCACCTAATCTCCAAATTTGGTCTAGCTCCCTACTATTCTCATTTTGGATATAATATAAAATAACTATGAAATTAAATACACACACAAAAGTAAATGTAAAAATTGAAATGTAGAAAGTAAAAACACGAAGCTTAGAGTCAAGAGATGAAAGAAAATATGGTTGTTACACTACAGTGAGGATATCATGTGATCAATCAACACATAGGATATTGAATAACATCAATGTTTACCTGTATATTTGATTATGAAAATGATAGATGAATGACAAGATAAGATAGAATGGTAGTAACTAACAACAACATACTAAAAAAACCATGAGGTGTTGCCTCTAATGGGATGCAAGGACTTGGTATTTTTTCACAACCTCATGAGTATAAAACACAATGTGGGTTTTGTCAAGTGTAGGTCTAGATTCTCATGGCCAAAATATGTTTACAATGAGGGTCTGAGAACCCTATTTATAGTAAAATTTTACCCCTAAGTTACCTGTAGTGAAAAATAATACTCTTAGTAAAAGTAAATATTTAGGGATAACTTTAGAAAGATTTTACACTTCCAAATGTTAATGTTTAAGAAATGCTTAGCGCACTATAAAAATCCAAAAAAGTCACCTTTCAAAAATAAATTCTTCATCATCGACATCAATTTTTACTTTGACTTGTTTTACTGATTTGTTCGTATTTACAAATGATTCACTTGTATTTTCCAATCAAATAAGCACTCTTTTTTGAGTTAATCAACAAATTTGTTGAAAAAATTGGCACCCTTGTTGAGCTAATTGAAATTTCGAGTTAGATGACCCATTTTGCAAGTGAAATGCTCCCTTCAACCAATTGGTCCATTTTGCTAGTGAGTTGCTCCATTAAACCAATCACTCCATTTCATGAGAAGATCGATCCTTTGATATAATTGATCCATTTTGGAGAGTTAGACAAAATATTTCAACTTTACAAGTTTTTGTTATTTGCAATGCTATTCTTGGGTTTGCAAAATTAATTTTATATGGCTATTTCCTTAGAATTAGAATGTGGTATATGAGATACTATAGTAGCATTATACAACAAAAGATTAATTCTAGTTAGTAAAGTGGCACATCTATTACCATATAAGTCAAGTGAGTTTGGATTATTTGTGCCTATATTGGGATATTATGGATCAAAGTTATAAGTTCTTGATCTCACACAAATTTTGGTGGCACATAATTTTTATAATTAATCTTCCTTTAGACATTATAAAATTGGAGTTGAAATGACCTTTTTAATAGATAATTGATACATTTCTACAATAGAATAATTAAATTTGTATTTAATTTTAAAAATTAATGAAGAGATGAATATTAGGAAAAAACGTTAATTATATGTGTATATATTCTTTTATAGTGTGTATTTATCATTTTTTTAAATAAATAAATAAATTCTAAACTATTTTTGGTTAAGTGCACATTTATATTTTTTATACTATATATATGTTATGGTTTTCTAAATATTAAAAAAAACTAGTGAAACATAATTTTGATAGACGCGGTTTGTATAATTAAGATCCCTCTAAATGTTACAATATTGGAGTTGAAGGGAATTTTCTAATAAAAAATGGATGTATTTCTATAATGCAATAATTATATTTGTATCTAACTTTATAAATAATGTATAGACAAATATTAGGAGAAGAGGTTAATTGTGTGTATTCTTATAGTTGAAGAACACAAGCTTATACTGAGAGGGGGGGTGAACAGTATAAGACCACTTTTTACTTTTCTTTCCCAATCAATATTATGCAATGTAAAGATAGCAATATCAACAACAATAATCAAATCAATGCACAAATCACCACACACAATAGAGACACCACAATTTACGTGGTTCACCCAATGTGGGCTACTCCACGGAGAAAATATTTCACTAAAATTTTCTCAATCAATCTCTTGGGAATCCTTTCCCTATTACAATGTTTATGGACCTCTGTCCAAAGGATATGCCAATCCCCTAAATCAAGTTCATGGATCTCTATCCACAGGAGAACTCCTTCTCCTCTGCTCTGGTTGGTGATCCTCTAGAAGACTACTGCCTCCACTACACTGGCTTGTGGATCTCTCTCCACTGAAGACTCTTGTCCCCACTTAGAAGACCTATCCTCACTACCTTGGTTGATGGATCTCTATCCACTGGAGACTACTATCCTCTCTGCTATGTCACCTCCAAATCTCTATCTCAAATATGCACTAAACACAGTCCTTCGGTCTAGCACAAATCTGCTCAATCTCTATCTTTGGTCTGGCACAAACTTATCCTCAAATATGCACCAAAATATGCTCTCAAATATACACTAAACATAGTCCTTCGGTCTAGCACAAATCTATCCTTGATCTCTATCCTCAAGCCTTAACTCAAGGCTTGTCTCAACTCTACTAGATCTGCCCTAAACCTTAACTCAAGGTTTGAACAAATCAATCAACTCTGCTCTCAAGTCTTCTCAAAGACTTGTCTCAAATATGCCTTGTAAGCTTCCATAAAAGCTCACACTAATCTATCCACAAGTTCTCTCTAGAACTTGCTCAAATATGCTCCACAAGTCCTCTCTAGAACTTGCTCAATCTGCTCCACAAGTCCTCTCTAGAACTTGCTCAAATCTGCTCCACAAGTCCTCTCTAGAACTTGCTCAATATGCTCCACAAGTCCTCTCTAGAACTTGCTCAAATCTGCTCTACAAGTCCTCTCTAGAACTTGTCCAAATATGCTCAATATCTGTATTGTAAGCTTTCACAAAAGCTCACACCAAATCTATCCACAAGTCTTCTCAAAGACTTACCTCAAATCAACTCAACAAGTCCACACAAAACTTGTCCAATCTCATAGACACATAAAGAGAATTGTTAGAGACTCAATATGTTCTACACTTATCACAATGCTCAATTACTTACAATCACTCTCTTAGAAACATAAGGAGAATTGTTAGAGACTTAATATGCTTCAATTTAAACTCAATTCAGAATATAGAATAGTTTATTTTATGGAACTTGAACAATCACTTCACACACCCACTTGACTAGGTTCAACCAACTCTACACAACCAATAATTCAATGAAATAATTCTCTCTCAAACCCTAGTCCAAGCACACCAACTCAAAATATTTCCAACAATGCTCAACAACAAATCTCACATAACAATGATACTCATGTTCTTTTCAAACCCTAGTTCAAGTTCTTTGCTCAACAACTCACTTCAACAACAATGCTTATAAAAACAACTCTCACATAACAATGATACTCATGTTCTCTTCAAACCCTAGTTCAAGTTCTTTGCTCAACAACTCACTTCAACAAAATGCTTATAAAAACAACTCTCACATAGCAATGATACTCAAATCCTAATTCAAGTTCTTCTCACAACCAATGGCTTCAACAACAATGCTTATCAAACAAGGTTTAACAACAATTCTTTATTCCAGAAAACCTTGAAGCATTAACTCAACACACTCAATAGGAAACCCTAATCAAGTCCTTTTCACTCCAAACTTATTTTCTAGAAAACCAATCAATCAACTCAACTATGGAAGAATGTGCTCATACCTTTTTCTTGATGATGAAGGGATCTCATAAATCTGCCACAACCACAAACACTTCTATGCCAATCTCAAAGAGGTTAGAGGATAAATATTTCTCACAATGTAATGCAAAAACTCAATTACACCTTATCACTCCAACTATAAAAACAACCATCATCATACATAAAATATTTTTCCAATAACACCTTATAATCTCCCAACTAAAATAAATTTATCATCCACCAAAAATTAACTCAAAACCTCTTTAATTAAATTTAATGGCAAGAAGGACTTTGATAAAAATTAAATTTACTTTCCTTATGACTCCAACAACATGAACCAAGCAAACAACCTTTCACATACCCTTATAACTCCAAATAATACTTTAGGAAAAACTTTAGGCAAATAAAATTTCTTTTAATCAAAAATACCTTTGCCACTTATGGGATTCAAACTCCCAATCACTGCCTCCTCATGCGCCCTAGCCACGAGCTTGCCCACCGCGTGTGCTAGATGCATGTTTGAAACCTTAAGAGCACTTCATGCTCTTTCTCCTAAGTCTGGCACTCAAAACAAGTGCATGCCAAAAAACCTTTCCCCTTGGCGCTCAAGACAAACACCCAACTCCACGCGAATCGATCATGGACTCTTCCACTCCCAACGCTCTCGTAAAACATGTGCTACCAATGGACCACTTTGTCCAATGTGGTTCAAACCTTACACTCTCCCTTTTCATCTTCTTCCTGGTGCTAAAAGACAAATAAACTATTTGTCTTCTTCCTCAATGATCAATGATTGCACAAATTACTTTTAGCTCGGTCACATGAAAATTAAATTGAAGAGGGGTAAGTTTGAATGCCCCTTTGGCATATTATTTATACATGAATTCACCATATGGCTTAGATGTCGGTGCTCCATAATATTCGATGACGTTGGCACTTCTTACAACCTTTATAATTTATAAATTATTTAAATTCTAAAAGAATTTAAATTTTATAAATTATATTTATAAACCTTTGACTTTAATAAAAATTAAAGCCTCCTTTAGGTAAAATTTAAACCTTCATTTTCTCTTCACTGATTTGATGAAAATTATTCATCCACCATGGTTTTTAATAAAAACCTTAATTCTTCCATTATGATGTTTAATTAACCCTTTATATCCTCATAATGGTTTTAATAAAAACCTTTTAATTTTCCACCATGGTTTTAACAAAAACCCTTATAAAACAATATTTTGACAACTTTTCTTCAACTCTTTGCATTTCTCCTGGCTTCAATGATGGTGTACTTCATGGTGTTAATGATAGCTTCATGTGTTCACTTGAAATCAATGAAAACTTCTCACCTTGACATCAATGACAACTAAATGAGCTCAAAATGTCCAACAATCTCCCCCTTTGTCATTGATGGTAACCCAAATTATTTTTATCGAAAACTTGACCTTTCCTTTGTTCTGCTCCCCCTGGGACATTGCTCCCCCTAGCTCAATACTCTCTCAAATACCAAATCTCTCCCCCTTACTCAAATCTCTCCCCCTTTGACATCAATGGCAAAGGGTCACCTTTGGGGCTCGGGGCTAAGAATGAGCCTCTTAGCTTAGCCCCTCCCCCACCTCCTTTTGAGGTGGTTAATTCTAGGGTGGGAGTATTTCTACTCCCAGAAAGCACTGTTCTTTACCTTTATCCTCTCTTCTTTTTATCTAATCCTTTTGATTTCTCTGACTATTTCTTTCCATATCCATGTTCCTATCCATGTCTACATTCTTATCCATGTTCCTGTTCATGTTCTTATTCCTATTCATATCCATGTTCTTGTTCCTGTCTATATTCCTATTCATATTCCTATTCTTGTTCCTGTTCCTATTCATACTTGATTTTGGAATGTCTGCTCTACACCACTTTGCTATGTGACCATCATTATTGCACTTATAACACTTAATGTTATTATTCCTTGGAGGTGCAAATGTCTTAGGATTTCTCCTAGTGAAGCCATACCTTCTTCTATCATGAACCCTGCAATTCATTGCCTTGTGACCAAACTGATTACATGAGTAGCAATACCCATGGAAAAGCTATATGTTCCCATATTCTTGTCTTTCATGTGTCCTGCACTGTGAAGCCATGTGCCCAAACCTGTGACATGAAAAGCATCTTCCATTGAAGTCTCCTTGTCTTGACCTCATTGGTCTCCTAGTCTCTCTTGACCTATTTTGATTGTTGTTCCATCTGTATCTTCTTTGTGCATTGTTCCTATCCTTGTTGAACTCTCTATTGTCCAACTCATCCTCAGATGTCTCACTCTCTTTTACACTATCTTCTTCTGAAGTATCTTCATCTAAAGTTTCTTCTCCTCCAAAACTTGAGGTTGACTCTCCTTCCCATTTATTTTGATCCTATCCAAATCCAAGACCTATTTTGCTTGATGTAGGCTTTTGTATCTTGATGAACTTATCCAAGTTCTTTGAGATATTTTTGAACCCTTTTAGCTTGACCTTGGAGTCTTCTAAATATTCTCTTAGAAGTGCCACTTCTTGTGCTAACTTTTCACATTCTAAGATCTTTGCTTCTAACTTATCCTTGAACCTTTTTGCCTTAGCCTTTGATTTTTCTAAATCCTCTATAAGCAATATTCTCTCTTCATCACATTCTTGAAACTGAATTTCAAGTTTAGAGTTTTGCTTTCTTACCTTATTTACTATTTCAAGAGCATAAATAAGTTCTCCCTTGAGATCATATCCATATTTCTCTGAATATTCCTCTATTTGTTTACCTTTGTCCACATCTTTATTTTCTATTGGCTTGTCTTCTATAGGATCACCTACTTCCTTCTTCTAATGCCATTAGAAGATTTTCATCTGGTCCTTCAAGTGTATCCTCATATTCATCATCACTAAAACTATAACCATCCCTTGTACAATTATCTTCAAGATGTCCAAAGTTACCACATCTAAAACACTTGAGAATTACTGGAGTCCTTTTCTTAACTTGCTCTTTTTCTTCAATCATAAATAGGACTTCATCTCTATCATTATCTAAAAAACTAGCATCACTATCACTTGAGTACTTACTTGCCTTATCCGCATAGTAGCTCCTCTTTTGCCTTTGGAAGAACTTCTTTCCTTGTCTGCTTTGTTCATCCTTGTTTTTCTTTTGGTGCCTATACCTTTCTAATTCCCTATTCCTGTGATCCTATTTTTCTTCACCATTGTTATTCTTAGCTTCTTGACAATCTATTGCAAAATGTCCATACTTTCCACAATTGAAACATTTAACAGATTTTAGATCTCTAGATCTTCTATAATCCTTATCTCTTCTACCATAATTAGCTTCTTCATCACTGGATGACTCATTGCTTGATTTTGACTTCTTACCCTTTGTCTTTTTGATTGCTTTGAATGTTGCTTCTTTCTGGGGAATAGGATCTTTTGTTCTTATCTCATGTGATGTAAGAATACCAAGCAACATATCTCTTGTCAAAGTATCACCATCCATTGACACTTCTATAGCAGAAACCTTTTCACTGAATCTATTTGGAAGAGTTCTTAAGACTTTATCACAAACATATGATTCATCAATCTTCATTCCAAGTCCTTGCATAGCATTAACAACCTCATCAATTCGAAGTAGATAAGTACTAATATTTTCCTCATCCTTCATTCTTAATTCTTCAAATTGTCCTTTGAGATTTCACATCTTTGCTTTCTTGACACATTTATCTCCTTCATATATATTTTGCAATTTATCCCACATTTCTTTTGTAGTTTGACAATGCATAACTTTCATAGACTCTATTCTATGCAAACCTCTCAAAAGTGCATTCATTGCTTTTGAATTGTAATGTTGTAGGAGCTTACCTTCCTTATCTGTAGGAGGATTAATCAAGGGATCATATCCAAATTCAACTGCTTCCCAAATTTCATTGCCAAGTGCCATTAGGTAGATCTTCATTCTCATACTCCAATACATATAGTCACTTCCATCAAATACTGGTGCTGAATTATCTGAGGACACATTCTTAGAATCCATTGTGTTCTTGTTAGATTTTCCTTCAAGTTGTTAAACTCTTCTGAAGGAACCCGCTCTGATACCAATTGAAGAACACAAGCTTATACTGAGAGGGGGGTGAACAGTATAAGACCACTTTTTACTTTTCTTTCCCAATCAATATTATGCAATGTAAAGATAGCAATATCAACAACAGTAATCAAAGCAATGCACAAATCACCACACACAATAGAGACACCACAATTTACGTGGTTCACCCAATGTGGGCTACTCCACGGAGAAAATATTTCACTAAAATTTTCTCAATCAATCTCTTGGGAATCCTTTCCCTATTACAATGTTTATGGACCTCTGTCCAAAGGAGATGCCAATCCCCTAAATCAAGTTCGTGGATATCTATCCATAGGAGAACTCCTTCTCCTCTACTCTGGCTGGTGATCCTCTAGAAGACTACTGCCTCCACTGCATTGGCTTGTGGATCTCTCTCCACTGAAGACTCTTATCCCCACTCAGAAGACCTATCCTCACTACCCTAGCTGATGGATCTCTATCCACTAGAGACTACTATCCTCTATGCTCTATCACCTCCAAAGCTCTATCTCAAATCTACACTAAACACAGTCCTTTAGTCTAGCATAAATCTGCTCAATCTCTATCTTTGGTCTGGCACAAACTTATCCTCAAATCTACACTAAACTTTGCTCTCAAATCTACACTAAACACAGTCCTTCGGTCTAGCACAAATCTATCCTCAATCTCTGTCCTCAAGCCTTAACTCAAGGCTTGTCTCAACTCTTCTAGATCTGCCCTAAACCTTAACTCAAGGTTTGAACAAATCAATCAACTTTGCTCTCAAGTCTTCTCAAAGACTTATCTCAAATCTGCCTTGTAACTTCCACAAAATCTCACACTAATATGTCCACATATCCTCTCTAGAACTTGCTCAATATGCTCTACAAGTCATCTCTAGAACTTGCTCAAAATCTGCTCCACAAGTCCTCTCTAGAACTTGCTCAAATCTGCTCCACAAGTCCTCTCTAGAACTTGCTCAAATCTGCTCCATAAGTCCTCTCTAAAACTTGCTCAAATATGCTCTACAAGTCCTCTCTAGAACTTGTCCAAATATTCTCAATATATGTATTGTAAGCTTCCACAAAAGCTCACACCAAATCTATCCACAAGTCTTCTCAAAGACTTACCTCAAATCAGCTCAACAAGTCCACACAGAACTTGTCCAATCTCATAGACACATAAAGAGAATTGTTAGAGACTCAATATTTTCTACACTTATCACAATGCTCAATTAATTACAATCACTCTCTTAGAAACATAAGGAGAATTTTTAGAGACTCAATATGCTTCAATTTCAACTCAATGCTCAATCACTTTCTCAACTCAATTCAGAATATAGAATAGTTTTTTTTATGGAACTTGAACAATCACTTCACACACCCACTTGACTAGGTTCAACCAACTCTACTCAACCAATCATTCAATGAAATAATTCTCTCTCAAACCCTAGTCCAAGCTCACCAACTCAAAATATTTCCAACAATGCTCAACAACAAATCTCACATAACAATGACCATGTCTTTCAAAAAAATCCATTTCCCAAAACAAAAAAAAAAAAACAAAAACATTAGGAATGAGTGAGCTGAGGTTTAGCGGGTGCGACAGGAGTGAGGGTTTGAATTTTTTGGGCAAGAATCTTAGCCAAGGTGGTAGAGGTAGAGCAGGTATGGAAGGGGCAGGTGGGAACCTCGAGCATGGATCAAGCGAGGATCTAGAGGAATGTGGTCAGGCTACGGTATATTTGGAGGTGGGCATCATGCGGGGGCCCGACCCTCCTCATAAAGACCTCAAAAAAAATATACGAAGGACAATGCGGGGCCCAAGAAGTGGTTTAGAGGTCTTTTGCCAAAAAACCAAAAAAAAAAAATAAAGAAGGTTCTCTCTCTTCTGCCTCTAGTTCCAGTAAATAATAAAATTTCGGCCCCGGCAAGTTCCATGAGCCCTTTTCTTTCAATGGAAGAATTCTCCCTAGTAGGCAATTTTTTGGGAGGTAGGCCGGACATGGAGACTATCAGGGCTTGGGCGATAGGTAAATGGTGACCGATAGGCACCTTGGAGTTGGTAGCTCTAACTTGAGGGTTCTTCATTATCCATTTTAACAATATGGAGGATGCTAACCACATTTTAATAGGAGGTCCTTGATTTTTGGACTTAATAGGAGCCTTTTTCTCAGATGATGGGGTGAATATTTTGACCCTAAAAAGCAAAATATTAACATTACCCCTATTTGGGTTCATCTCCCGAGTCTACCTACCTAGTTCTTCAATGAATATTGGCTATAGGGCATAGCCAGAACTATAGGGGACCTGATATCCATTGACCATGCGACCTTGGCCAGGACAAGGATGACTCATGCACGAATCTGCGTAAATGCTAATTTGGATAATGAATTGCCAAGGTTTGTGGAGCTAGATTATGGAGAATACTATCAAAAATAGCTAGTAGAATACGAGAATAGACCAACATTCTATGTAGAATGCAAAAATCAAGGACATCTATGCAATCAATGCCCTAACCTAGAAATGAATAGAGAAAAGCAGAAGCAGGGAATGCTAGACAGAGGAAATTTGAGGAGTTTCCTTGGTAGAGGTGATTTCAATCAGGCAAACTATGTCTACCAAAAAAAGAAAAGAGAGGGTGCAGGGTCCCAACAAGACAAAGGAAAACAACAGGTTTTTGGCAACCAAAATACTCAGGTAAGTTCCAATCCTCTAGTTTCAAATAAATTTTCAATTCTATCCAATATGGGAGTAGGAGGATTATCGAAAGACATGGAAGCCCAGAACCTTCAGGCTAACCTTTCTAACTCTCTAGAATCCCCATCCAAGTCAGGATCCTCAAACCCTAATGCTAAAATTACTGTAAGCCCCGTGGGCATCACAAAGCCAAACCCTAATGCCCGATCTCTAGAATCCCCATCCAAGTCGGGATCCTTAAACCCCAATGCTGAAAATACTTCAAGCCCAGTGGGCATCCCAAAGCCAAACCCTAATGCTGAAGAACTTAGGAAGAAAGTTGAGGCATTGGAAAATAAAAAATCTCATCTCCCTAACATCATCACTAGGATCCAGGTGAATCCTACTGAGGGGCCATCCTGCAGACCAGGGGAATATAGGAAAAAAGGAGAAGATTTGGATGTAGGGGTGGAGATATGTGAAACTCTTTAGACTGAGGAATATGGTAGTCTGGTTCTGCAACAAATTGCCTCCCCCTAGTTTAGTCCTAAACAAACCAGGAGCACTGTGAAGTCTCCTATAGATTTTGGTAGTGAAAAAATAAGAGGGAGAATATCAAATGCTGAGCATCAAAAAATTAAAACTGATAATGACATTGCCAATGGAAAACAGAGAACCTTGTTTCAACAGGTTATTCCGGGTTCTGAAGACAAAAAATTAGGAAAACCCCCTCAAGGGAGGGGGAGAGGAAGAAATCCCAAACAATCTAAATGAAGTTCCTCTCATGGAACGTGAGAGGCCTCAATGGCCTGCCCAAACATAGGGAAGTTAGTGCAATAAGAAATCAAGTGAATCCAACTATTATCATGTTGCAAGAAACAAAAAATGATGAGATTCAATCAAAAAAAGTAGCAAAAAAAATCTGGAATCAAGGGGATATGGTTTGCAAATCATCCAGAGGAGTGTCTAGAGGCCTTATGACTTTGTGGGATCCCCGGATAGTAGAAGGCACCATTATTCAAAAATATGACAGGGTTCTTAGTGTTTTATTTAAGGAAATAAACAACAACAGGTCATGGATCCTTTCAAATATTTATGCCCCAACTTCAATTCAAGGGAGAGCTCTCATTGTGGGAGTACTTAGGCAATCTGAGTGAAATCTTCCATAATATCCCTTGGATTCTGGCTGGGGATTTTAACACTCCTCTTTACCCTTCAGACAAAATGGGTGGAAATGGACCACCTATCAGGAGCATGGATGAGTTCAATGACTTTGTGAAATCCAACATGTTGATGGATGTAAAACTTAGAGGAGCGAATTATACCTGGAGAAATCAGTGGATAGGGTGTCATCTCATTCAAGAAAGGCTTGACAGGTTTTTCTATCAAAGGAGGCTACAACTTTGTTCGGTGATTCTACCCTACAAGCCCTTCCTAAAATTGCCTCTGATCATAATCCCATTTTTTTGGAGATCCCTAACTCTCTATCCTTCAAGAAACCTTTCATATTTCAATCTATGTGGATCAAACATTCCAGTTTCAGAGATAACTTAATTTAGTGGTGGTAGCAGCCTGTCAGGGGTAGTGCAACTTTTAAACTTGCTAGCAAATTAAAGTTTGTTAAGGAAAAGCTTCAAAATTAGAACAAAGAGGTCTTTGGGAACCTCTTTGAAAATAAAAAATAAGTTGTTGAAAGTTTGAAGATAATTGATCAGAGGATTCAACATGGTGATGTTGATGAAACTACTAGGTAGGAGGAACGGATAAAACTAGCAGAGTTTCATAACATTTTGGCCTGTGAGGAAATCTATTGGAGGTAAAAATCAAGGGCTCTTTGGTTGAAATATGGAGATTCAAATTCCAAGTTTTTTCACGTCACCACGCTTAGAAATAGAAGCAATAACAAGATAATTAAATTAAAAAAATAGATGGTTCTATTACTCAGGACTTAACAGAAATTAGAAAGGAGGTAGTAACTTATTTCAATTCTATCCTTGGTCAAGAATCACAGTGCAATGAGGAGGCCAAAGATATTCTCTTGCAATCCATTCCTAGCATAATAAATGAGGATATAAACCTTAAGCTTCTAGCTCCCTTTTCTGATGAGGAAATTAAGGAAGCCTTGTTTAGCATGGAGCCAGACAAAGCCCCAGGACCCGATGGCTTTCCCCCTTGTTTCTATCAAGATTTTTGGGACATCGTAAGTGAGGATGTAATTTTTGCTTTCAGAGAATTCCAAGCAAGCAATCATATCCCAAAAGGTCTCAACTCTAATTTTATTTCTCTAATTCCTAAGAAGCAAACCCCTGAATCTATGGCTGACTTCAGGCCAATCAGTCTATGCAATGTTTCTTACAAGATCCTAACTAAAGCCATTGCAAATAGAATGAGATATGTTCTATCCCACATCATAGATCCATGCCATGAAAGCTCTATCTAGGGTAGGTCAATCTTGGATGGAGTTATCATAGTTCATGAAGCTTTGCACTCTGCTCATAAGACTAACAGGTCTATTTTTGCCCTCAAGCTTGATATGAACAAAGCATTTGATAGGCTAAATTGGGACTTTTTGATTGTTGTCCTCCTTAAGTTTGGTTTTCACCACCAATGGGTTAATTTGATCAAATAATGCATTTCTAAAGCATGGTTCTCGATTCTGGTTAATGGAAAAACTGTTGGTTACTTTCAAAGTCGTAGAGGAATTCGGTAGGGGGACCCTATCAGCCCCATGTTATTCATCATTATGGCAGAAGCTTTAGGTAGAACCATCAAAAATACTTGCAGTTCAAGGCTAATATCAGGAATCAAGGCAACATCTCTCACTAGGGCTATTTCTCACCAACAATTCATCGATGATACCCTTCTATTGACTAAGGCATCGATGGTTGAGGCCAAAAGAATTAAATACATCCTGCAACTCTACGAGGACGTTGCTGGTCAGAAAGTTAATTTTAGTAAAAGCAAGTTATATTTCTTGAACAACCCCATTCAGAGGCAAGGAAGTATTGTAGAAATTTTAGGGTGTGATATAGCAAACCTCCCCACTTCGTATCTTGGTCTCCCTCTTTTCATTGGTTCTTCGAGAGAGTCAATGTGGGACAAGGTTATTGAAAGAATTCAAAAAAAACTTGTTGGATGGAAAGGTCATCTTCTATCTCAAGCAGGAAAGATGACCCTCACTAAGGCCTCTCTTAAGAGCATTCCAGTCTATTTCCTCTCCATTTTCAAAGCCCCTATGAAGGTTTTCTAGAAAATTGAGAAACTCCAAAAAGAATTTTTATGGACTGGATCAGAGGAGAAAAAAAGGATACACCTTGTAGGATGGACCAAAGTGTGTAGACCTAGGGAAAATGGGGGCTTAGGTCTAAGGAGAATTGCTCATATGAATTTAGCTTTACTAGCTAAGCAGGCGTGGCACCTCATTTCTAGTGAAGAAAATGAATGGACAACTATCATCAAATGAAAGTATCTTCAAAATATGGAATTTCTAAGTGACTCAGTTCCAATCAGAGGTTCTGCTTTTTGGAAAGCAATTCTCAATTGTAAGGAAATCATCAAAAAAGGTTTAATATGGGTTTTAGGCAATGGTGAGAGGATAAATTACTAGAATGATAGGTGGGCTAAGGACAAACCACTGATGCAATATCCTAACTTAGCCCGAATCAGAGATATCACGGAAGAACTCATTGGCAGAAAAGTCTCTGATTATATGGTTGAGGATAGAGGTAGAATGAAGTGGAAACAAATAAGGATTCAGGGATTTCAAGTAGAATCAAATGATCTTTGTAACATTCTCGGGCAACAGTTTATCCCCATGAGACCCAAGGAAGATCAAGTGACCTAGGCTCCTACGAAAAATGGGCAGTTCACTATTAAATCAACTTACAAGCTTCTGCTTGATGATGAGGATTTTGTCCTCCAAAAGGACTTAGTTTGGATAAAAAATTTAATTCCAAAAATTGTAGTCTTTTCATGGTTGGTTATCCAAGGAAGAATTCTAACCATTGATAATATGATGCGTAAAGGTATTTGTATCACTAATCGATGTTATCTATGCAGGGCTAATTAGGAGACCATTTATCACATTTTCCTTGAGTGCCCTTTTTCCTTGACTATCCTAAGTGGGATTTTTTAGGCCTTCAATATTTCCTGGGTTAAACTAGCCATCGTACTTGATTTGTTCATCCAGTGGCCTTGCCCCTTTTCAAGCCAAATACTTAGATACATGTGGAAAATTTGTCTCAATCACTATCTTTGGCAGGTGTGGTTAGAAAGGAACCATAGAGTATTTAATGAGTCTATCCATGATCATCAAACTATCATTGCTAGGATCCTATCCTTTGCCAATGAGAATGTGAACCTTATCCCTTTTGATAGCCATAAACCTCATCTTTAGGAGACCACGATTGCTCAATATTTAAGCTTAACCTTGTTAGATGAGTCTGTGCCTAGGGTAGTCAACCCCAGAGCCAATGTTAAGTGGTCCCCACCTCCTACGGGTTGGTTTAAGATTAATTTTGATGGAGCGGCTAAGGACAATATTGGTAGAGCAGGCGTTGGCAACATTGTGTGAGATCATAATGGGAATATGATGCTTGCATTTTTTGAATATTTGGGAACAAGGACGAACAACGAAGTTGAAGCTAGAGCTATGTGGAGAGGCCTTCAAATGACTCAAGAATTAGAAGGAAATTTGATCATAGAAGGAGACTCTATGCATGTTATAAATCTCCTCAATAATTGGAAAACACCTCCTTGGAGGATTAAAACAATTGTTGAAGAGGCTAGGATCCTTTTCTAGGGAAGACAGGACAGAAAAGCCCAACATGTCTTTTGGGAAGCTAACAAAGTTGTTGATAAGCTGGCCAATTTGGGTGTCGATGGTGATGAAATTTTCAAATGGGAACACGATGTCCCGAGTGAAGTAGAGGAGCTTATTCAACAAGAATTCCAAGAATGATAGTCGAATTTACCAACAGGGAAGGCACTGTAAGTTTGAAGGCTATGAGTATTCCCGTCTCTTTTTTGAAATGGACTCACAATAAAAATTATTCGAGCTATCAGTCTTGGTGGATGCTGCTTGGAAATACCACAAAGACTAATGGGGATAGTCACATGTCAGATAACATGGCTCCTAGTTATCTTAGTAATTTGAGGTTGGTTGATAATCATAGGGCAGGAAAGAAACAACAATATAAGACTTCGAACTAGAGCCACGTGGACCACCAGATAGCCACCGCCATAAATCTAGCCAGTAGGTTCACTTCTCCAAGGCTAATTGGCCAAGACGGGATGTGGTCCCAAAGCATGTCATATACGAAAGAAAGCAATTACCAAAGAATTATTAAGAGTAACTATCAATATAGAGCTTGTGGGAGTTTTTTCAGTACTCTACTATGTGTGTTTGCAACTTTTTGTTTCTCCACTATTTCAAGGAAGGGATCTGTGTCTATTTCTTTTTTTGTAATTATGATGCAGGTGTGTTTTCTCGGGGTATACCCAAAATGTTGTATGGGAAGTTTCTTTTTGATAACAGGCTATGTGCCTTACTGGATGTAATGGCTTTGGTGGCATGTATATTTTACATATATAGGATCCTTAGTAAGGACATGTTCATCAATAGCCCTGGGCTGATTTTTGTAAAAGGTTTTGGGTCAACCTATAAAACCCGGTATTAATGCTATAGTATCTTATCTACCAAAAAAAAAGCTCCAACAAACATTTTCAACCTACGTTCCAACAACTCACTTCAACAACAATTCTTATAAAAACAACTCTCACATAACAATGATACTCATGTTCTCTTCAAACCCTAGTTCAAGTTCTTCTCAACAACTCACTTCACAAACAATGCTTATAAAAACAACTCTCACATAACAATGATACTCAAACCCTAATACAAGTTCTTCTCACAACAAATGGCTTCAACAACAATGCTTATCAAATAAGGTTTAACAATAATTATTTATTCTAGAAAACCTTGAAGCATTCACTAAACACACTCAATAGGAAATTCTAATCAAGTTCTTTTCACTCCAAACTTATTTTCCTGAAAATCAATCAATCAAATCAACTATGGAAGAATGTGCTCATACATTTTTCTTGATGATGAACGGATCTCATAAATTTTTCACAACCACAAACACTTCTATTTCAATATCAAAGAGGTTAGAGGATAAATATTTCTCACAATGTAATGCAAAAACTCAATTACACCTTATCACTCCAACTATAAAAACAACCATCATCATACATAAAATATTTTTCCAATAACACTTTATAATCTCCTAACTAAAATAAATTTATCATCCACCAAAAATTAACTCAAAACCTCTTTAATTAAATTTAATGGCAAGAAAGACTTTGATAAACATTAAATTTACTTTCCTTATGACTCCAACAACATGAACCAAGCAAAAAACCTTTCACATACCCTTATAACCCCAAATAATACTTTAGGAAAAACTTTAGGCAAATAAAAATTCTTTTAATCAAAAATACCTTTGCCACTTATGGGATTTAAACTCCCAATCACTGCCTCCTCATGTTCCCTAGCCACGAGCTTACCCACTGCATGCGCTAGACACGTGTTTGAAACCTTAAGAGCACTTCGTGCTCTTTCTCCTAAGTCTGGCACTCAAAACTACTGCATGCCAAAAAAAACCTTTCCCCTTGGTGCTCAAGACAAACACCCAAATCCATGTGAATCGATCATTGAATCTTCCACTCCCAATGCTCTCGTAAAACATTCGTTGCCAATGGACCACTCTATCCAATGTGGTTCAGAATTTATACTCTCCCTTTTCCTCTTCTTCTTGGTGCTAAAAGACAAGCAAATTATTTGTCTTCTTCCTCAATGATCAACGATTGCACACATTACTTTTAGCTCGGTTGCATGAAAATTAAATAAAAAAGAGGTAAGTTTGAATTCCCCTTTGGCATATTATTTATACACGAATTCACCATATGGCTTAGACGTCGGTGCTCCATAATATTCGATGATGTTGGTGCGTCTTACAACCTTTATAATTTATAAAATATTTAAATTCTAAAAGAATTTAAATTTTATAAACTATATTTATAAACCTTTGACTTTAATAAAAATTAAAGCCTCCTTTAGGTAAAATTTAAACCTTCATTTGGTCTTTACTGATTTGATGAAAATTATTCTGCCACTATGGTTTTTAATAAAAACCTTAATTCTGCCATTATGATTTTTAATGAACCCTTTATATCCTCATAATATTTTTAATAAAAACCTTTTAATTTGCCACCATGGTTTTAACAAAAACCCTTATAAAACAATATTTTGACAACTTTTTTTCAACTCTTTGTATTTCTCCTGGCTTCAATGATGGTGTACTTCATGGTGTTAATTACAGATTCATATGTTCACTTGACATCAATGACAACTTCTCACCTTGACATCAATGACAACTAAATGAGCTCAAAATGTCCAACAATCTCCCCCTTTGTCATTGATTGCAATGCAAATTATTTTTACTGAAAACTTGACTTTTCCTTTGTTCTGCTCCCCTGGGACATTGCTCCCCCTAACACAATATTCTTTCCTCTTTTCTCAAATACCAAATATCTCCCACTTTGAAATCAATGGCAAAGGGTCACCTTTGGGGTTCAGGGTTAAGAATGAGCATCTTAGCTTAGACCCTCCCCCACCTCATTTTGAGGTGGTTAATTATGGGGTGGAAGTATTTCTACTCCCAAAAAGCACTGTTATTTACCTTTATCCTATCTTCTTTTATCTGATACTTCTGATTTCTTTGACCATTTCTTTCCATATCCATGTTCCTATCCATGTCTAAATTCTTGTCCATGTTCCTATTCTTGTTCTTGTTCCTATTCATATCCATGTTCCTGTTCCTTTCTGTAGTCCTATTCTTGTTCATATCCATGTTCATGTTCCTATTCATATCCATATTCCTATTCCTATTCATGTTCCTTCTTGATTCTGGAATGTCTTCTCTACATCACTTTATTGTGTGACCATCATTATTGCACTTATAAAACTTAATGTTATTATTCCTTGGAGGTGCAAATATCTTAGGATTTCTCCTAGTGAAGCCATACCTTCTTCTGTCATGAACCTTGCAATTCATTGCCTTGTGACCAAACTGATTACATGAGTAGCAATACCCATGGAAAAATTATCTTTTCCCATATTACTATCTTTCCCATGTCCTACACTGTGAAGCCATGTGCCAAAACCCGTGATATGAAAAGCATCTTCCATTGAAGTCTCCTTACCTTGAACTCATTGGTCTCCTGGTCTCTCTTGACCTATTCTAATTATTGTTCCATCTATATCTTCTTTGTGCATTGTTCATGTCCTTGTTGAACTCTCTATTGTCCAACTCATCCTTAGATGTCTCACTCTCTTTTATATTGTCTTCTTCTAAAAAATCTTCATCTAAAGTTTTTTCTCCTTCAAAACTTGAGGTTGACTCTCCTTCCCATTTCTTTTGATCCTATCCAAATCCAAGACATGTTTTGCTTGATGTCGGATTTTGTATCTTGATGAACATATCCAAGTTCTTTGAGCTATTTTTGAACCCTTTTAGCTTGACCTTGGAGTCTTCTAAATATTCTCTTATAAGTGTGTTGGTCACGAATCTGCCACAAGAAAGGATTTTACGCAAAATGCACACTAGACCCGGCCAACATTAAAAGGCTGGGAGAAAGAAATGTCTCCTAGACCAATCTCCAGAGAGGGCTAGTTCCCTTACTAAATCTAAGCTTGATGAAGACTAAATTTGCAGGAAAGGAATTATAAATGTGCAGAAAGAAACGGGAAATATATCCGTAGGCCGAATTTATCAGATCGGGAAAGATTAGCAGTAGATAACTTCAAGCACTTTAATAGCATATAACATAAGATAGCGACGTAATTAACTTACAAACTTGCACAAAAAACCTCCAAGATCACATTCCAGAACTCACTTCCTCACTAGCAATATTTAAACTCAGATACAAAATTTAAATTAAGCAGCAGATAAGAAATACGAGCGTAAATTAGGAATATATAAGACAGAAGGAAAAATCACACAGATAGTTGCTTGCAAAACCAGAGGCCAAATATCTTTCATTCATGCATAGAACTTGAAAGATTTCAGCAAAAGTCTCTCTCTCTCAATCCCTCTTTCTGAGATCTACATTGATTTATATAGAAGTCTTGCTTCTTTACAAAATTAAAAATATGCAACGAACTTCCTCGAGATCTACAAAATGTGCAACAAAAATAAGGAAACGATCCCCTTAAACCAGCCTCGGAGGAACCAAAAATTGAAGGAAATAAGGAACCGATCGTCTTCATTAAATGATCGTTCTCGAAACATGCTTGAACCGTTAGAAAAATCATGAACAGAAGCTTTGAATAATGGAGGTCTTTAATTTTGGTGGCTTGGACATGTTCTTCTACCTTGCTCGCATTGGAAAGCAGCAAAACATTTAATTTTGGAGTGCTTTTAATCCTTGGAAATCACAATGCTTTATCGGGCCGTTTGACTGCTTTCTGGCGCGAAACTATAATAGGTCACGAAAACACGACATGTCGCAATATCGCGATGTTTTTCTGCTCCATACACTTTTGTCATTTTGGACCACAAAAATCAACCATGTCGCGAAATCGCTACGTATTCGGCTCCTTTGTCTCCTTCGCCACCTTAGCTCGTGAAAACGCGACGCATCACAAAATTGTGATGTTCCATACTATTATGCTCTTTCTCCGCTCTGTTTCCGCAAAACTATGACCTGTCACAAAATCCTGACATTCTGTACCCAATTTTGTCTCTTCGCTGCTTCGAACCGCAAAAATGTGACAAAGCATGATTTCGCTACACCTTTCTCTCTTTTGGCTGTGTCTCACTTATACATCACGAAAATAAGACAAGTCACGCTTTCGCAACGTTCTTCCATCGGCACCTTTATTTTATCTCTAGGTCGCGAAAACCAAACAAGTCACGAAATCGCTACACTATCTCCCAACTACTCAATCTTCTCTTCTATGTCGTGAAAATCCAACATGTCACGATTTCGCAACAATTTTCTCTTGCCTTGTACGGTCCTACTCTCAACCTATGAAAATGTGACACTCTTGCCTCAAGTGATTCTTTAATCTCCAACATGTCATGAAATCGCTATAGGTTCTATGTCCTTGGACTTTACTGCTTTTCAATCGCAAAAATTTGTCATGTCACGAAATCGTGACATTCCGTACAATTTGGCTGCCTCCTTGCTTCCTCTTCATGAAAACGTGACATGTCACGAAATCGCTACAATTCTCTGCACTTGGTCCTTTCGCCCTAATATGTCACGAATCACTACGTTTCCTTGTTGCTAGACTTCATCTCCACAAATGTCACGAAATTGCGACGCCTTTGATGCCTTATGCCTTTTGTTTCAACTTTGCCGTGACCACGCAACACGTCGTGATATCGCGACGTCTTTCGCCTTTTGTGCGTCATTCATTATTCTATCATGAAATCATGACGAAATTCATTATTATCATCCTTTGCTTAATTATGTCACGATTTCGTGACAATTTCTCTTACTATACTCCATGGCCATTGTAAGTTGCGAAAATGCAACATGTCATGATTTTGGGACAATTTTGCTGCTCTGCCTCCATTGACCATTTTTATCATGATTTCAGAAAATGTCGCAAAATCGTGACAACTTTGCTGATTAGCCCTTTTCTGCTTTTGGCACCGCAAAACTGTGACAGGTCACGATTTTGCGACACATTTGCTTTTAACTTCTCTCTCCTCAACAGACCCGCGATAACGCGACATGTCGCAATATCGCGACGGTTTTGAAACTGTGCTCTTCATGCTGCTTTGTGTTGCGATGTCGCGACAGTATTCGGACTTAGCTTTTTTTTGCATCAAAACCTGTAAAGGAGTGAGAACTTCAACATCTTATGCATGAATAATCAACAATAAAAATAATATGGTAAAAATGCCAACATTCTTGGTGGCTCATGGGGTATACAGTTCTACTGTATGCACGAATCCTAGGCCTGAATCCATTGGGCAACAGAGTCAAGAAAAACTGAGAACAGAAAGCTGGCTGATGGGGTACATCTCGGTGGACTGTTGCAACAACTCTTGCTGAATTACTGAAAAATCAAATGAATCTATATTTGGCTTAGCTTACCAGGTGCTATAAAAGAATCTCCATGAAAGCACCAGGGGTTGCAAAATGGAAATGAATGAAATAAGTGGAGTGAGGACTATGGAATGGAAATGGTAAATGATGGAATGATGGAGTGGAGGGAGTGATGCGGTAGATACAGTAACATAGTGCTTCTGTGCTAGCAGCTGCTATAAAAGGGAAATGGAAGTGAATGAAATAATGAAATGGAAGTGGAAGAGATGACAAATGCGGTATGAACTGTGGATAAATGCTAAAATGACAATGAAATTAGAAGAAAAGGAAAAGAAGAAATGGGAATATCAGAAAGAGAAAAGAAACAACAGCAGTGGCTTGATTACTTGTAGAAGAAAAAGGAGTAGGAGAAGAAGGGAATGAAGAAATAGAGAGGAAGTCACTAACTAATGGGAATGAAGAAGAAAAAAGAAAGAAATACGTACCTGCGGGCTCACATGCAAAAAGAGTCGAAGTTGATAGAGGATAACAATACTTTTTTTTTTCTTTTTCTATTTTTTTTTTTTGTGTTTTTTTTTTTTGCTATGTACAAGGTAATACTAGACTCGCACTTCATGGAGTGTAGGATTTCATATGAAAGCCATTCACCGAAATAGGAAGTGGGCTGCCATCCAAATATTTCAGATGAAATGAATTTGCTGCACCAACACTGATAATGCGGAACGGACCCTTCCACAGAGCATCAAACTTCTTGTGCATCCCTGGCTTGGTTTTCTTTTCATTCCATTTCAGGACCAAATCACCCACCTTAAGTGGATGATCAACGGAATTTTTATGTATGCTTAGAAAACTCCTCATAGGCCAAAGAACCTTGCTCTTCCAACTGTAAAATAGCAGAATTTTTAGACTTCTTGATTGAAATCCTATCTACCCATAAAGCTTGATTCAACAAAAGGTGCCATGATCTCTTGTTATCCCCCAAATATCTCTTTAAAATTCGTAGCAAATTCTTGTTTGTGGACTCTACCAAGCCATTTCCCTGAGGGTAATAGTTAGAGGATGTCTTCAAAAAAACACCATACTTATTTGCAAATTCAGCTAGCTCAGGTCCAATAAATGGAGTTCCGTTATCTGTAATAATAGCATCAAAAATCCAAAAATGTGTAATCAGTCCTTTAATGAAAGAAATCACCACCTCTTGATTTGCAACCCTGGTTGGAATAGCTTAAGACCATCTTGTAAAATAATCTGAAGCGGTCAAGATATACTTGTGTCCAACTGAAGAATTTGGATCAATAATCCCAATAAAGTCCAATCCCCACTGCTGAAAATGTGCTTCAACCTGAATTGGATGTAGGGGCAATGATGCATTTCTAACCCTTCCTGTATACCTCTAACATTTGTCACATGCTTGGGCAATCCTGAAAGCATCTCGTGAACAAGGTTGGCCAATAGTAACCAGCCTGAATAATTTTTAAAGCCATTGGTCTACCTGCATAGTGTCCTCCTGATATGCCAGAATGAAACTCCTCTAGGAGTCTAGCCTTCTATGATCCCTTGACACACCTTAAAAGAACACCATCAATGTTCTTGAAAAACAATCCTTCAAGCAGCAACACATACCTGAGAGCTTGCAAATGAAACCTTCTCCGTTGTGAGGCATTTAACTATGAAGGGCATCCACCAGTTGTGAAATAGTTAATGAGGTCATCTGCCCAATATTGTTCTTGAACTAAGAGGTTCATCAAATTGTTATCTCTAGAAAGATCATCTACTTGATAATCAACTATCCCAGATACTGCAGTCTTTGCTAAATGCTGGCATAAGGCTTTACCCAGCACTAGCTTGGTCGGATGAATCTCAATATCAAATTCTTGAATTTTGGTGACCCAACCAGCGCGTTTATCACCCATATCTCCCTGAATGATGAAATTCCTTACATCAGGATGTATAACATAGATGACTGTCCTACTCTGAGATATGAAGTTCTTGAATTTTTTAAGAGACTTCATGATATCATACACCTATTTTTCAATGAAATTATATCTTGCCTCATGAGGTAAGATAACCTGACTAAGGAAAGCAATGGGCATTTCATTCCCATCATCTCCTTTCTGTGTGAGTATTGTGGCATAGCTTTCATCTTCCCCAAATGCATACAGAATGAAATATTTTGAATAATATGGATTAATTAACACAAGATCCTGCACTATTGTGTCCTTAATTTCTTGGAATGCCTCCTTCCTCTGAGTTGTCCATTTAAATTCTGCATCCTTCTTCAACAACTCAATCATGGGCTTGACAACCTGGGCAAAATCAGAAATGAACTTCCTAATAAAATTAATCTACCCAAAGAAATACTACAGCTCTTTCTTATTGGTAGGGAGCGATAGTTTCTTCAATGCTTCAACTCGAGATGGATCAATTGCCAAACCATCTTCTGAAATGACATGCCCCAAGATTTTACCTTCCTTCATTGCAAAAAATGACTTCTTTGGATTAATGGAAATACCAAAATCTCTACATTTTCCAAAGATTTGCCTCAGATATGAACCGTGATCTTCCCATTTATGTGAAAAGATAGTCATATCATCAAGATAAATAACAATAATCTTATTCAAAAGCTCCTCAAATGCAATGTCCATGGCTCTCTGGAATGTGGCCCCAGCATTTGATAATTCGAAAGGCATTCGCTGATAAGCAAAAGTGCCCCATTTAGTTGTAAATGTTGTCTTGTATTGGTCCTCATCCCTAATCCAAATCTGGTTATATCCAGAGAAATCGTCTAGCAGTGAAAAACGCTAAGCCCCAGCAACAACATGCAGTATCTGATCAATGCGAGGCAAGGGATAGTGATCTTTCAAAGATGCACAGTTTAGATTTCGAAAATCTACACACAATCGTATGTCTCCATTTTTCTTTCGAACCAGAACCAGATTAGCAACCCAAGTCGAGTGCTTAACTGGATACATAATCTTGGCCTACCTCATTTTCACAAGTTCGGCCCTCATGAGAGTCTCAATATTTGGATTCATTGGTCGTTGCTTTTGCCTAAAGGGTCTGACTCCTTCTTCCAACTCAATAGTATGTTGAACAATATATTTATCATATCCCTTAAGATCCTCATAATTCTAGGCAACAATATCAAAAAATTCTTGACACAGTTGCCTGATTTCTTGCAGTTCATCAGGACTAGAATCAGTCCCAATCTTAATGACCTTATTGGGTTATAATTGCAACTCTATGTACTCTTTCTTGTCAATCTCAATCCGAAATTTCTTAGACCGATCATGCTGATCAACCAACTTTCTATAGTGATAAGACCCTTCGAAATATGATTATTCTGCAACTGAATCAGACCATCAGTCTCTTCGTGCTCCAAGGTTCTTCCTTTGATGGTGGCAGCTTCTTGAATAAAAAAGTTAACAATTTGCTCATTGTTGGATGTGTCTCATTCTTTGCCGAAAAATAATTGTACGACAGGCACTACAGCGCAAAAGACGATGGGTAGGGGGGGTCCGGGGGTGCCGGAGGCACCCAAGGACCCCCGGCTATGGTAAAGGTGATTACGTAATAGGTGATGGCTCGGGGTGCATAGGGGGACGCCCTCGGATGCGGTGAAAGTGAAAGATGCTGGCGAAGACCAGCTGAGAATAGCCGGCGGAGCCGGCTAAAATTTTTCACCTACTTTTATCGCTACTTTTCACCTACTTTTATCGCTACTTTTGGAGCGGCCCCCGGGATTCCCACGGTTGGTGGGTGGTTAGTGGGTGTGGGTGGTTTTAGCCCACGGTGTTGTATCCACGGTACCCTAATACCACTTGGTGGTTTAGGGTTGTATGAGTTTCCTTATATAATTATTGTAATGCCCCATTTGAGGGAGAGGAGAGAGAATAATATATCAAGGAGGATAGACTCTTGTTTGCTGGACTAGCCCAAATTGGGTGAACCAGGGTAAATCTTGTGTGTTATATGTGCATTGAATGGTGTCATTATTTCCTTAGTTATTATTTTTGCATTATTTCTAGAATATGTTTCTGTAAGTTCTCTTCATTTGGTATCAGAGCCAAGTCATTAGCCATAGGGGGACGCCTTTATTGCTAGGGTTTAAATCCATTTGAAGAAGATCTAGGGTTTCTAGGAGTGAGAGGAAACCTATTCTGGAGTGGGAGTTACGCAGAAGGAGTTTGAAGGAAAAATGTTAGGAAATCATTCAAGGATAGAGATCGAGAAGTTTGACGGCAAAAGTTTTGAGCTATGGAAGTTAAATATGGAAGATATGCTCGTGGACAGAGATCAGTGGGCTGCTATTTCAGAAACAACACAACCTACGGGTATTTTCGATGAAGATTGGGAGAAGATGAATCGAAAAGCAAGGAGTCTGATTCGACTGTGTCTTGCAGATTCGGTACTCATCAATGTTTCGGGAGAAGCTACAGCAAAGGATATTTGGGAGAGGTTAGGGGCTTTGTATCAATCGAAGTCCCTAGTGAACAAATTATTCCTCAGAAAGAAATTGTACAATCTTAGGATGCATGACGGGGATTCGGTTGCAGATCATCTGAATGCATTCAATACAGTGGTAAGTCAACTAACATCTGTAGAAATTAAGTTGAGTGAGGAAGATAAATGCATTACTTTGTTATGCTCTTTACCAGATTCATGGGATAACTTAGTAGTAGCAATTGGTAGTACAACTTCATCCACATTAAAGTTTGAAGATATAGTGGCATCTCTATTATCTGAGGATATGAGGAGAAAAGCCATGGAGGGCACATCTAAGGAAGCCCTAACAGTGAGAGGGCATGCCAAGGAGAAGGACAAATCTAGATATGGTGATAGGTCTAAGTCAAAAGGTAGATCCAAGTCTCGAGGGAAGTTTGAGAGAAAATGCTGGAATTGTGGCAAGCCTGGTCATATGAAGAAGGATTGCAGATCAAAGAAAGCTGAGTCTGGAAAAAAGTCTGATGAATCAACTTCCACAGAGATGAATAAATCCATTGATGAAGCAGGGGATGTGTATCTGGCATCCTGCTCATCGTGCTCCACACGATCAGATAAAAATGATTGGTTGATTGATATCGGTGCCTCTTTTCATATGACTCCTCATAGAGGGTGGTTCAGTGAATATGAAAGATATGATGGAGGGGAGGTACTATTGGGAGATGATTCACCACTCAGAATCATGGGTCGTGGAAGAGTGAAAATTTTGTCTGCAGGATGGTAGGGTTAAGACCCTACCAGGTGTGATGCATATTTCGGGACTTGCTAGAAATTTGATTTCGGTAAGCAAAATGGCTGATGCAGCAGTGAATGTCAGCTTTGGCAAGGATTCATGCAAAATGGTTCGTGGATCAATGGTGTTGGCAAGGGGAGTTCGGATTGGAACATTGTATAAGCTATTGGGAAGCACTATGACAAATGAGTGCAATAGCTCAACTGTTCCTGAGGTTGATTCTGATAAAAGCTCAACACTCTGGCATCAAAGGATGGGACATATTGGAGAAAAGGGATTGCGTACCCTGTACACAAAAGGTATGGTTCATGGTATCCCTAATTACTCAATGACTTCTGAGTTCTGTGAACATTGTATTTATGGTAAACAGAATCGGGTTAGTTTTCCATCTAATGCCACAAGATCTAGTGGGGTACTAGATTTGATCCACAGTGATATTTTTGGCCCTGTTCCTATGCCGTCTCTTGGAAAATCATGGTATTATGCTTCCTTTGTTGATGATTTTTCAAGATATGCATGGATTTACTTTCTTAAGAGCAAAGATGAAGTGTTTGAAAAATTTAAGGAATTTAAAGCACTTGTTGAGAATCAAACTGATAAAAGGATTAAGGTGTTGAGGTCTGATAATGGAGGGGAATATTGTTCTAATATATTTGAGAAATTTTGTAAGCAATGTGGTATTGCAAGACAGAAGACTACTTCATATACACCTCAACAGAATGGAGTTGCGAGAGAGGTTGAACGAGATCACCGATGGAGAAGGCTAGAAGTATGCTCAGTGGTGCAGGTTTGGCACAGGAATTCGGGCAGAAGCAGTGAGTGCAACATGTTACTTGCGAAATCGGTCACCTACATCAGCATTGCCAGATCAAACTCCATTTGAAGCTCTATTTGGTAAGAAACCATCTATTTCACATCTCAGAGTTTTTGGCTGTGATGCATACATGCATATTCCAAAGGAGAAAAGAAGTAAGCTAGATAATAAGGTCGTTAAATGTATCTTTATTGGTTATAAAGATGGTGTTAAAGGATATAAGCTTTGGAATCCAAAAACTAAAAGTATAGTGTATAGTAGAGATGTGGTGTTTAGGGAGATGATAAGTGATTCTAGGAAGGTAGTTACATAAGAGGATCCTGGAACGGTCCAATTTGATCTCATGGACAACTATCAGACAGTAGAGGATCTGGAAGAGGAGCATACGGATGAGGATATGGAAGAGGAGCATACAGGTGAGGATCCGGAAGAGGATGAAGAAGAGGTTCATACACCTGTGGTAAGGAGATCAACACGGGAAAGGAGGCAACCTGAAAGGTACAATCCATCTGCTTTTCCTACTTCTTTTGTACTATCTGTTACTGATGAAGATCCTAGAACAGCTTAGAGAAGTTGTTAATTTGGAGAGGCAAACCATTGGGAAGAGGCCATGGATGAGGAAATGATGTCCCTGAAAAAGAACAGAACATGGGATTTAGTGAAATTACCAAGTGGTAGGAAAGCAATAGGGTGCAAGTGGATCTTTAAGAAGAAGCAGAATGCTGAAGGTAAAGTGGAGAAATATAAAGCTCGCCTGGTTGCTAAAGGTTTTTCCCAGGTTGAAGGAATTGATTATGGTGAAGTTTTTTCTCCCGTTGCAAAGCTAACATCAATTAGATTTATGTTAGCTGTGGTTGCTGCATTTGATCTTGAAATAGAACAGATGGATGTGAAAACCGCATTCCTTCATGGAGATTTGGAGGAAGAAATCTATATGAGGCAACTGAAGGTTTCACTGTTGCGAGAAAGGAGGATCCGGTATGTAAGTAAAAGAAATCATTGTATGGACTCAAACAATCACCTAGAATGTGGTACCAAAAATTTGATACTTATGTCTTAGGAATTGGTTTTGTTCGTAGCAATGCTGATCACTGTGTGTATTCAAAGAAAATTGGTAATGTAATTGTCATTATAGTTCTTTATGTTGATGACATGTTACTAATTGGAAATAGCAAGAAACTGGTCAGGGAAGTAAAGTCTCAATTGGCATCACAGTTTGACATGAAGGATCTTGGCCCTGCAAATTTTATATTGGGTATGCAAATAAAAAGAGATCGCTCTAACAGAAAGTTGTGGCTGGATCAGAAAAAGTATGTTGAGACTGTGTTGAAAAGGTTCAATATGCAGGATTGCAAACCGGTGAAGGTACCTATTCCTTTAGGTGAAAAATTGTCTGCTGAACAATGTCCAAAGATAGAAGAAGAGGTAGAGGAAATGTCACATATTCCTTATGCAAATGTTGTAGGTAGTTTAATGTATGCCATGGTTTGTACTAGAGCAGACATTGCCCATGCAGTGGGAGTCTTGAGTAGATATATGTCTAAACCTGGTAAAGAGCATTGGACTCGTCGTAAAAAGGGTTTTCGAGATATTTGCGTGGCACCTCCGATTTTACAATCTGCTATGAGGGTACAGGTAAAGAAAATAGACAACTGGATATAGAAGGGTTTGTTGATGCAGATTAGGCTGGAGATCTGGACAGGAGAAGATCTACTAGTGCTTATGTATTCAATTTGTTCGGAGGGGCCATTAGTTGGATGAGCAAGAGGCAGACTGTTGTTGCTCTTTCAACTACCGAAGCTGAGTATATGGCTGCCACTGATGCAAGTAAGGAAGTCGTATGGCTGCAAAGACTATGTGCTGAAATTGGGTTCTTTCAAGGAGCTATGAAGATAAACTGTGATAGTCAGAGTGCCATATTTTTGGCAAAGAACCCTGCTTACCATTCAAGAACGAAGCACATTGATACAAAGTTCCATTTCTATAGGGACATGCTTGAACAGAGGAAAGTGTTGGCTCGGAAAAGGTAGACACCAAGGAAAATGTTGCAGATGCTTTAACCAAGGTCGTAAGCACTGAAAAGTTTAGATTCTGTACAATTGAAATGGGTCTGGCAAAGTATTCAACAAGTGGGAGAATGTTGGATGTGTCTCATTCTTTGCCGGAAAAGAATTGTACGACAGGCACTACAACGCAAAAGACGATGGGTAGGGGGGTCCGGGGGTGCCGGAGGCACCCAAGGACCCTCGGCTATGGTAAAGGTGATTACGTAATAGGTGATGGCTCGGGGTGCGTAGGGGGACGCCCTCGGATGCGGTGAAAGTGAAAGATGCTGGCGAAGACCAGCTGAGAATAGCCGACGGAGCCGGCTAAAATTTTTCACCTACTTTTATCGCTACTTTTGGAGCGGCCCCCAGGATTCCCACGGTTGGTGGGTGGTTAGTGGGTGTGGGTGGTTTAGCCCATGGTGTTGTATCCACGGTACCCTAATACCACTTGGTGGTTTAGGGTTGTATGAGTTTCCTTATATAATTATTGTAATGCCCCATTTGAGGGAGAGGAGAGAGAATAATATATCAAGGAGGATAGACTCTTGTTTCGTCGGACTAGCCCAAATTGGGTGAACCAGGGTAAATCTTGTGTGTTATATGTGCATTGAATGGTGTCATTATTTCCTTAGTTATTATTTCTGCATTATTTCTAGAATATGTTTCTGTAAGTTCTCTTCATTCTTTGTCAGAAAAGAATTGTACGACAGGCACTACAGTGCAAAAGACGATGGGTAGGGGGGGTCCGGGGGTGTCGAAGGCACCCAAGGACCCTCGGCTACGGTAAATGTGATTACGTAATAGGTGATGGCTCGGGGTGCATAGGGGGACGCCCTCGGATGCGGTGAAAGTGAAATATGCTGGCGAAGACTAGCTGAGATTAGCCGGCGGAGCTGGCTAAAATTTTTCACCTACTTTTATCGCTACTTTTCACCTACTTTTATCGCTACTTTTGGAGTAGCCCCCGGGATTCCCACGGTTGGTGGGTGGTTAGTGGGTGTGGGTGGTTTTAGCCCATGGTGTTGTATCCACGGTACCCTAATACCACTTGGTGGTTTAGGGTTGTATGAGTTTCCTTATATAATTATTGTAATGCCCCATTTGAGGGAGAGGAGAGAGAATAATATATCAAGGAGGATAGACTCTTGTTTGCTGGACTAGCCCAAATTGGGTGAACCAGGGTAAATCTTGTGTGTTATATGTGCATTGAATGGTGTCATTATTTCCTTAGTTATTATTTCTGCATTATTTCTAGAATATGTTTCTGTAAGTTCTCTTCACTCATCACTCTCGAAGACTTGCCAAAAAGTATGCTTGTCTGGGACACTAGGCCTGTACACCATCCTTATTGTCTTTGGTTTCTTGACTACCTACTCAATGGGAGAAAAATTTGCTCTAAGAGATGCTAGAAGATCTGCATGCTTATTCAACTCTCATGAAATGGCCTGAATATTCAAAGTTGTGAAATATTCAAACAGGTCCCAAACTTGGTTGCAGTATGCTTTGAGATAATGCTGCTTGGAAATACACCTGTTTGTTACTTGGTTTACAATCAGCTCAGAATCACCAAAAATTTGCAACTATTCGATTCCCAAATTCCTTGCCTTTTTCAAGCCTAGGCATAATGCTTCATACTCGGTAGCGTTGTTAGTACAATTCCAAGTAAGGTGGTATGAATATGTTCTTTGTAAACCAGAGGGAGAAATCAAAACAATACCTTATCCTGCACCGTTTTTGCATCTTGCCCCATAAAAATATAACTTCCATAGTTGATCCATGATAGAGCTCTGATCATCTTGGTTAGGGAATACCTGCATTGTGCCATCCTCGAGATTTGTGATAGAATAACAACCGATTTCGATCTCTAGCACAACATTGAAATCAAGCATGGAAAACCCGTCTTCCAACTGAAGCTCATCTAAAACCTCATTCATCAAATCAGAACCCTCTAACTCTTCGGTTAGCATGTTGACAGACTGCATGGTCTTTCCTGCTTCATCCAACCTTTCAATATGAAAAGAGGAAGGTTTTTCATTATGAATCCGAAGTCTATTTCCTTTGAAAGGGACCTCCAAGTGGGAATAATCCAGTGCAATGTAACCTCCTAAATTTGCAATAAATTATCTGGATAAGCACATACTGAAATACGGTTCTAGATCGACCATAATTATCTCCTGAATGACTGTAATCTGAGGCATAGTGTGTAAAAAAATTGGGACATCCTTGATCACACCCACCATTTTCATAGGAGTACCATCTAACTGAAAGACTCCAAGGCTACTTCATGTGTATTCCATACCCATAACTTCGCAAACTGCCTTTGGCATGACAGTTTTAGCGGTTCCTGAGTTGATCATGCAGTTATGCACGATCCAACCCTCTATTTGGGGTGACAGATAAAACAGGGGTGGTCTATTCTTACCAGTGATAGAAGTGGTTAAAGCTTGAGCATAAATTGTTTGGGTAGGACCTTTCTCACTATCCTTCACAAATTTCAAAGATTCTTGCAATAAATCTACCTGCCCAGGCAATTGCAATGCATCATAAAGACTAACCTTAGCTGGGGTCTTCTTTAGTTCTTCGACAATATTGTATGCAACTGGAGCAGATTCCTTCTTTTCAATGGGGAGATCATATCTGCTCTGATAATTCTGAGTGGCTTCTACTCTCAGCCTCTTCTTCAATGAAGGGTACTTTAGATTTTCTCTAGCCTGCTCCTCTACTTCTGATCTTGCCTGTGCAGTTGCGGCCTTTTCTTGTACTATGTGTGGAACAGTATCTCTCGGTAAAACAGGTGCATCTAGATTTGAAACTAACACAGGAGTTTTCACTTGTTTCTTCAAATTAGCTGGCACTTTTAATGGCTCTAGCTCAGCAGGATCTACTGTAACAGGCTTCTTTCCAATCCTTATGAGAACCGAAACTTGCTCTTTCGATGGAACCATTAAGCTATGGCCTGCCTCAAAGATCATATTGACTTGCCCTCCTAAAGAACTAGCAGCCAATGTCTACACATAATTCAAATGAACCATGCAAGTTTCTTCTCCATGTGGATCATTGCATGTCAAACACCAATATGTTCTTTTCGCAGGGACTACATCTTCATTTGCCAAGACAGTCAGGTTTTTCTCGGGTGCTTTGCTTGTTGAAGCAGATTTTTCTCTAGTAATCGATGGGGGTTGAAATCTTCTAGGCTAGAAATATTGCTTAGCTTGCTTCCTTTCAATAAGCATGATCTTATTACCCATTGCTCTTATTACAAAATTGGTAGATTTTACCTCTTGCAAGAGTGTCTTATAAGGATCAGGATTTACAGGCGTAGGAGGTCTTTGGTAAGGGCAAAGGTGCTTGGTGGTGTCGGTAATGTTGGGAATGAAGTGGAAGTAGGGAAGGGCAGAATGCTGGGTGTAGGCAACTAGGGATTTGTTGAAGTAGAGAGCTGAGGAACTCGGATAGGTGCAATTTGAGGTGCATTGGAGCTCCATGATGGAACAGGGTACATAGAAGACATAGATTACAAAAAATAACTAGGATATAATTATTGTGGAATATCAGGTAAAATGGGCATTGCTACCTTTGGAGGAAGCCTATCGATTGCAATTAAGTCTGCCTCTGCCTTTTGTGCTTGCTCAAACAATTCTGGGAAGGTCATCACATTGGACTACCTGATAGCCAAGCTAATGTCTGTATTGAAAGCTCGAAGGTAGTAAAACGTAGCTTGCTCAGGGGTAGGGCGAAGTCCTTCAGGTACTCGTTGCCAGCTTCTGGTGAAACAAACATTGAAATCTACTATTGCCTCCTGCGGGTGCCTCTGGATTGCGTTAAACTGATGCAACAATGAAAATGGGTTAGCCTGTTCATGAAAATTCTTAACTAAAAATTCTCCTAGTTGATCCCATGACGCAATAGTGCCTGGTTGTAGAGATCGATACCAGTACAACAATTTTCCTCTCAAGGATAACACTAATAACTTCACTATCACATCTTCGTCTGTTATATCATGAATGGCTTCTAGAGAAGCTACATCATGAATATGTCCATATGCAGTCTTACATATACCATCATAGGTTGGCAAGGATTTCAAAGCAGCCTAGGGAACTGGATTTTGAGCTTGCAAATTCAAGGCTCCTGAGCTATTCCATGCTGAAAACTGTTGGGGTGGAGGATACTAGGCCATTGGGACTAATGTATGTAACTGAGAAGATGGAAAACTAGTAACAATACCAGGGATTTGTGCGGATATGGCAGATGATGCAAGCGATGGGGAAACCAACCTAGAGTTTTCACCTCTTTTTGTCTTTGTCAAGTTCAAAAAACTCAACAAGATCTTCAACTTTTTTGGACTTTGATCTCATGATCATGAAGTACAGCTTTCACTACATCCACATTCAGAGATTTTTGGGTAGTGCAAAGTCACCAAATGTTCTAACTATATGGCATGAAGGCGAACATTAAACCTTCAATACTATGGGATCTTTCTGAGACAAAAACAGTCTGTCCCATCGGGCTTGCCAAAAATTGTTGGTCACGAATCTACCACAGGAAATGATTTTATGTGAAATGCGCCCTAGACCTGACCAACATTGAAAGGCTAGGAGAAAGAAATGTCTCCCAGACCAATCTCCAGAGAGCGCTGGTTCCCTTAATAAATCTAACCTTGATGAAGACTAAAGTTGCAGGAAAGGAATTATAAATGTGCAGAAAGAAACGGGAAATATAGCCATAGGCCGAATTTATCAGATCGGGAAAGATTAGCAATAGATAACTTCAAGCACTTTAACAGCATATAACAGAAGATAGCGACGTAATTAATTTACAACCTTACGCAGAAAACCTCCAAGATCACATTCCAAAAATCACTTCCTCACTAGCAATATTTAAACTCAGATACATAATTTAAATTAAGCAGAAGATAAGAAATACAAGCGTAAATTAGGAATATATAAGACAAAAGGAAAAATCACACAGAAAGTTTCTTGCAAAACTAGAGGCCAAATATCTTTCATTCATGCAAAGAACTTGAAAGCTTTCAGCAAAAGTCTCTCTCTCTCGATCCCTCTTTCTGAGATCTACATTGATTTATATAGAAGTCTTGCTTCTTTACAACATTAAAAATATGCAATGAACTTCCTCAAGATCTACAAAATGTGCAACAGAAATAAGGAAATGATCCCCTTAAACCAGCCTCGGAGGAACTAGAAATTGAATGAAATAAGGAATCGGTCATCTTCATTAAATGATCATTCTCAAAACATGCTTGAATCGTTAGAAAAATCATGAACAGAAGCTTTGAATAATGGAGGTCTTTAATTCTGGTGGCTTGGACACGTTCTTCTACCTTGCTTGCATTGGAAAGCAACAAAACATTTAATTCTGGAGTGCTTTTAATCCTTGGAAATCGCAATGCTTCATCGGGCCGTTTGAACTACTTTCTGGCGCAAAAATGTAATAGGTCACGAAAATGCGACATGTCGCTAAATCGCAACATTTTTTTTGCTTCGTACACTTTTGTCATTTTGGACCACGAAAATCAACCATGTCATGAAATCGCTACGTATTCGGCTCCTTTGTCTCCTTTGCCACCTTAGCTCGCAAAAATGCGACGCATCGTGAAATCATGATGTTCCATACTATTATGCTCTTTCTCCACTCTGTTTTCGTGAAACTATGACCTATCATGAAATCACGATGTTTTGTACCCAATTTTGTCTCTTTGTTGCTTCAGACTATGAAAATATAACAAAGCGCGATTTCGCTACACCTTTCTCTCTTTTGGCTATGTCTTACTTATACATCACAAAAACAAGACAAGTCGTGCTTTCGCAACGTTCTTCCATCGACACCTTTGTTTTATCTCCAGGTCGCGAAAACCAAACAAGTTGCGAAATCACTACACTATCTCCCAACTGCTCAATCTTCTCTTCTATGTTGCGAAAATTTGAAATGTCACAATTTTGCAACAATTTTCTCTTGCCTTGTACGGTCCTGCTCTCAACCTGCAAAAACATGACACTCTTGCCTCAAGTGAGTCTTTAATCTCCAGCATGTCGTGAAATCGTGATAGGTTCTATCTCCTTGGACTTTACTGCTTTTCGATCGCAAAAATTTGTCATGTCACAAAATCGTGACATTCCGTACAATTTGGCTGCCTCCTTGCTTCCTCTTCACAAAAACACGACATGTCACGAAATCGCTAGAATTCTCTGCACTTGGTCCTTTCGCCCTAATATGTCGTGAAATTGCTATGTTTCCTTGTTGCTAGACTTCATCTCCACAAATGTCATGAAATCACAACGCCTTTGATGCCTTATGCCTTTTGTTTCAATTTTGCCGCGACCACGCAACACATCGCGATATCGTGACGTCTTTCGCCTTTTGTGCGTCATTCATTATTCTGTCGCAAAATCGTGATGAAATTCATTGTCATCATCCTTTGCTTAATTATGTCACGATTTTGCGACAATTTCTCTTACTATACTCCATGGCCATTTAAGTCACGAAAACGCGACATGTCACGATTTCGCGACAATTTTGCTACTCTGCCTCCGTTGACCATTTTGACCGTGATTTCGAAACACATCGCAAAATCATGACAACTTTGCTGATTAGCCCTTTTCTGCCTTTGGCACTGTGAAACTCTGATTGGTTGTGATTTCGCTACACCTTCGCTTTAAACTTCTCTCTCCTCAATAGACCCACGATAACACGACATGTCACGATATTGTGACGGTTTTGAAATTGTGCTCTTCATGCTGCTTTTTGTCGTGATGTCATGACAGTCTTTAGACTTAGCCTTTTTTTGCATCAAAACCTGTAAAGGAGTGAGAAATTCAACATCTTATGCATGAATAATCAACAATCAAAATAATGTGGCAAAAATGCCAACAAAGTGCCACTTCTTGTGCTAATGTTTCACATTCTAAGATCTTTGCTTCTAACTTATCCTTGAACCTTTTTGTCTTAGCCTTTGATTTTTCTAAATCCTCTATAAGCAATATTCTCTCTTCATCACATTATTGAAATTGAATTTTAAGTTTAGAGTTTTTCTTTCTTACCTTATTTACTATTTAAAGAGCATAAATAAGTTCTCCCTTTAGATCATATCCATATTTCTTTGAATATCCTTATTTTATTTTGGTGCCTATACCTTTCTGATTCCCTGTTCCTGTGATCTTGTTTTTCTTCACTGTTGTTATTCTTAGCTTCTTGAAAATATGTTGCAAAATGTCCATACTTTCCACAATTAAAACATTTAATAGATTTTAGATCTCTGGATTTTATATAATCCTTATCTCTTCTGCCATGATTAGCTTCTTCATCACTGGATGACTCATTGCTTGATTCTGACTTCTTAGCCTTTGTATTTTTTATTGCTTTGAATGCTACTTATTTTTGGTGAATAAGATCTTTTGTTCTTATCTCATGTGTTGTAAGAATACCAAGCAACATATCTATTGTTAAAGTATTACCATCCATTGATACTTCTATAGAAAAAACATTTTCACTGAATATATTTGGAAGAGTTCTTAAGACTTTATCACAAACATCTGATTCATCAATCTTCATTCCAAGTTCTTGCATAGCATTAACAACCTCATCAATTCAAAGTAGATAAGTACTAACGTTTTCGTCATCCTTCATTCTTAATTATTCAAATTGTCCTTTGAGATTTTGCATCTTTGCTTTCTTGACACATTTATCTCCTTCATGTATATTTTGTAATTTATCCCATATTTATTTTGCAGTTTGACAATGCATAACTTTCATAGACTCTATTCTATGCAAACCTCTCAAATGTGCATTCATTGCTTTGTAGGAGCTTACCTTCCTTATCTGTAGGAGGATTAATCAAGGGATCGTATCCAAATTCAACTGCTTCCTAAATTTCATTGCCAAGTGCCATCAGGTAGATCTTCATTCTCATACTCCAATACATATAGTCACTTCCATAAAATACTGGTGCTAAATTATCTGAGGACACATTCTCAGAATCCATTGTGTTATTGTTAGCTTTTCCTTTAAGCTGTTAAACTCTTCTAAAGGAACCCTATCTAATACCAATTTAAGAACACACGCTTATATTGAGAGGAGGGGTGAATAGTATAAGACCAGTTTTTATTTTCTTTCTTAATAAATACTATGCAATGCAAATATAGCAATATCAATAGCAGTAATAAAAGCAATGCTCAAATCACCACACACAATAGGGACACCACAATTTAAATGGTTCACCCAATGTGGGCTACTCCACGAAATTTTCTTAATCAATCTCTTGGGAATCCTTTGCCTATTATAATGTTTATGGAACTTTGTCCAAAGGAGATGCCAATCCCCTAAATCAATCTCATGGATATCTATCCATAGGAGAACTTCTTCTCCTCTACTCTAGTTGGTGATCCTATAGAAGACTACTGCCTCCACTACACTGGATTTTGGATCTCTCTCCATTGAAGACTCTTATCCCCACTCAGAAGACTTGTCCTCACTACCTTGGCTGATGGATCTCTATCCACTAGAGACTACTATCCTATCTGATCTGTCACCTCCAAATATTTGTCTCAAATCTACACTAAACATAGTACTTCGGTCTAGCACAAATCATCTCAATCTCTGTCTCTAGTCTGGTACAAACTTATCCTTAAATATGCACCAAAATATGCTCTCAAATCTACACTAAACATAGTCCTTTGGTCTAGCACAAATTTATCCTTGATCTCTATCCTAAAGCCTTAACTCAAGGCTTGTATCAACTCTGTTGGATCTACCCTAAACCTTATCTCAAGGTTTGAACAAATCAATCAACTCTACTCTCAAGTCTTCTCAAATACTTATCTCAAATTTGCCTTGTAAGCTTCCATAAAATCTCACACTAATATGTCCACAAGTCCTCTCTAGAACTTGCTCAATATGATCCACAAGTCCTCTCTAGTACTTGCTCAATCTACTCCACAAGTCCTCTCTAGAACTTGCTCAATCTGCTCCACAAGTCCTCTCTAAAACTTGCTCAATCTACTCCACAAGTCCTCTCTAGAACTTGCTCAATATGCTCTACAAGTCCTCTCTAGAACATGTTGAAATCTAGTTAATATCTTTATTGTAAACTTTCATAAAATATCACACAAAATTTGTCCATAAGTCATCTCAAATACTTACCTCAAATCAGCTCAACAAGTCCACACAGAACTTGTCCAATCTCATAGACACATAAAGAGAATTGTTAGAGACTCAATATGTTCTACACTTATCACAATGCTCAATTACTTACAATCACTCTCTTAAAAAACATAAGGAGAATTGTTAGAGACTCAATATGCTTCAATTTCAACTCAATACTCAATCACTTTCTCAACCTAATTCAGAATATAGAATAGTTTATTTTATGGTACTTGAACAATCACTTCACACATCCACTTGAATAGGTTCAACCAATTCTACACAACCAATCATTCAATGAAATAATTCTCCCTCAAAATTTAGTCCAAGCACACCAACTCAAAATGTTTCCAACAATGCTAAAAAAAAAATCTCACATAACAATGATACTCATGATATTTGCAAACCATAGTTCAAGTTATTTTCTCAACAAATCACTTCAACAACAATGCTTATAAAAATGACTCTCACATAACAATGATACTCATGTTATCTTCAAACCCTAGTTCAAGTTCTTTTCTCAACAACTCACTTCAACAACAATGCTTATAAAAACAACTCTCACATAACAATGATACTCAAACCATAATACAAGTTATTCTCACAATAAATGGCTTCAACAACAATGTTTATCAAACAATTTTTAACAACAATTTTTTATTCAAGAAAACCTTGAAGCCTTCACTCAACACATTCAATAGGAAACCCTAATCAAGTACTTTTCACTCCAAACTTATTTTCCAGAAAACCAATCAACCAAATCAACTATGGAAGAATGTGCACATACCTTTTTCTTGATGATGAAGGGATCTCATAAATATGTCACAACCACAAACACTTATATGCCAATCTCAAAGAGGTTAGAGGATAAATGTTTCTCACAATGTAATGCAAAAACTCAATTACACCTTATCACTTCAACTATAAAAACAACCATCATCATACATAAAATATTTTTTCAATAACACCTTATAATCTCCCAACTAAAATAAATTTATCATCCACCAAAAATTAACTCAAAACCTCTTTAACTAAATTTAATGGAAAGAAGGATTTTGATAAAAATTAAAATTTACTTTCTTTATGACTCCAACTACATGAACCAAGCAGAAAACCTTTCACATACCCTTATAACTCTAAATAATACTTTATAAAAAACTTTAGGCAAATAAAATTTATTTTAATCAAAAATACCTTTGTCACTTATGGGATTCAAACTCTCAATCACTGCCTTCTCATGCACCTTAGCTGCAAGCTTACCCACCACATGCATTAGATGCATGTTTGAAATCTTAAGAGCACTTCGTGCTCTTTATCCTAAGTCTGGTGCTCAAAACAAGCACATGACAAAAAAAACATTTTCCCTTGGTGCTCAATATGAACACCCAACTCCATGCAAATCGATCATTGACTCTTCCACTCCCAATGCTCTCGCAAAATGCGCACTGTCAATGGACCACTTTGTACAATGTGGTTCAGATCGTACACTCTCCCATTTCATCTTCTTCCTGGCACTAAAAGATAAAGTAACTCTTTGTCTTCTTCCTCAATGATCAATGATTGCACAAATTAATGTTAGCTTAGTCACATGAAAATTAAATCGAAGAGGCGTAAGTTTGAATGCTCCTTTGGCATATTATTTATACATGAATTCACCATATGGCTTAGACATCGATGCTCCATAATATTTGATGACGTCAGCACTTATTACAACCTTTATAATTTATAAAATATTTAAATTCTAAAATAATTTAAATTTTATAAATTATATTTATAAACCTTTGAATTTAATAAAAATTAAAGCCTATTTTAGGTATAATTTAAACCTTCATTTGCTCTTCATTGATTTGATGAAAATTATTCTTCCACCATGGTTTTTAATAAAAACCTTAATTCTGCCATTATGATGTTTAATGAAGCCTTTATATCCTCATAATGGTTTTAATAAAAACCTTTTAATTTGTCACCATGGTTTTAACAAAAACCATAAAACAATATTTTGACAACTTTTCTTCAACTCTTTGCATTTCTCCTGGCTTTAATGATGGTGTATCTCATGGTGTTAATGACAGCTTCATGTGTTCACTTGACATCAATGAAAACTAAATGAGCTCAAAATGTCCAACGATAGTGTGGTTATATTTTTAAATATAAAAAACATAAATAAGTGTTAATTGAGTTTGCATATCCATGATTTTGGGTTTTTATTAGATATGCACATTAGATGTATTAATGAGACAAAAGTTCATTTTGAAAATATAGTGGTATTTATAACATGCACTTCAAAGTATTTATAATATCACACCCTCTCATCTTGCATCCCCTCATGCACTCACACCCATTTGGCCCTATGCTTGCACTAGTATTGCATACCTCGTACATTGCATATTCTTACAATCTCCCATGGTCCAACACATGATTGTTTTTACATTATTTGTGTATAATAAACAAAATTATGTTTGTCTAATAAATAATATAAATATAACATAAATATATAACATAAATTTACATTAAAATATAATAAATACATAAATTGTATCTAGATATTTAATAGCTTGAAAATAATTTTTGGAGGCATACAAACCATTTAATGTGAAACCCAACATAATAATTAATCCTAGGTATAATATTTAATATCTCACATATTCTTATAAAGATATGAACAATCCATACATTGTTCTTATGCATAATTCAAAAGTAAAACTCCAACCCATGAATATTTGATAAAATATAACTATAACTACCAAATCAAAACAAAATATAACTATAACTGACCAAGATGAGACCTAGTTTCAAACCTGGAGGGCATGCCCAATCTTGGCAAATATAGTGGTCTGACCTGATTCTACTAAGTGTGCACCAGGTTGATGATGGTAGTACCAACCTTGAGCCACCAGGGGTCTCCCTCACTCTGGGTCATGTTTACTGAGGTGAGGGAGGGGTTATAGTGGTAACACCATGTTTTGATACTACCATCGAAGGTAATGCAACTTGACCCTATGACCAGTTGTTAAAAAGGAAAGGTAGTTATTGATTTATCTGTGTATCAAAAAAACCTATAACTAATGTACGATTACATACATGAATTGCACAATACTTTATAATCCAATATACATTATAGTATTAGGGGGCACCATATAGGTTCATAACATACCATTTCCATTAGTAAGTGTGTTTTATCAAAAGTCAAATATAATGGATCATTCATTCACATGTGGTCATAATAAATGATGGTATCCAATGATGTTACATTATATGCATATCATTTCTTTGATTCCATGTATGTTTATCATTTTTTCCTTTTTAAAATTTGCATGAATAAATTGTTTTCTTTAACTATTAGCAACAAAAATTCATTACATAAGTGACATTACTTTGGAGTTTTGATCATATAAAACCATTCAAATCAATACTTGAAATCATTTACAAAATAAAAATTGGCTCTCTTTTATGGCATTAGTTCTAACAACCACCACCTTCTAAACACTACTACCAACCCTAATATGAGACTACGAAAAGTAGACTAAAAACATAAGTACCCTACTAGCATGAGAAGATTCCAGTCCAAGAATATTTTAGAAGATTCACAACATGCTTCATGCATTTATATGATCAAGTCAAGTAGAAAAAAAAAGCATTCTATGTTCCTAACTTAGCTCTTGTTGCACTTCCTTAAACATCATCATCGTTGTATTATGGATGTTGTTACAACACCATTGACTTTTCATGATCATTTTTTTAGTGCAAGCTACCCCATTTTAAATCTCTTGTTATTACCTGCTCCTACACACCACATAATAAATGAACATATCATGGCTTCCCTTTGAATCCCTTTCTCTTACCTATGAGATACCACTATTGATAACTACCTAATCTACATTCCATAACTTGTTTCACCCAAATTGCATCATCAATATCCTTATGTATTTTATTTTGCTTTAGTATCCTTTGTAGTCATTCAAAATTTCTTTCTTCTAAAAGACAACCATCATTTTTTACAAATGTGTTTTTAGGTGAGCTAATAGAGTGGGTTTCTTCTCCATTTCCATGGATATGTCTACATGGGTTTGTCCTCCATTCTCATGGAAGTGTCTACCTTTTATTCCTTCCCAATATCATCATCCAAGCCATTTATATGATTTATCAAGCCAATGGACTTTGCCACTATTTTAGTACCTACATATTAATTCTTCCTCTTCATTATTTCTTTTAACATACACATCTTCTCAAACTATCTCACCATAAACAATTAAATAGCATAGTTGGTAAAATAGAGGAGCCTAGACTACCTATTCATCACCATATTTATAAACTAACTATTTTTATCAACATATAATACCAATTTCCACCATTCTCACGCAACAAATTTAGAACTCTAAATTTATTTTCATTCTTTTATTACTATCAATCTCATTAGGACTATGCCTCAAATTCTTTTTGCCTTCATGTTTAATAGTTTATTGTTTATTGAGTTTAAAATTTTTTTATTCTAATCATTCTTAAAAATATTAAGCAATTCATCTACAATTTCTTTTCCCATGTTGTGAGTCTCTAAGGAGGTAAAAAATATATATATCTCTAGTTTTATAGTATAAAAAGACATTTGAATATAAATTATTCTTAAAATTTTAAAAGATTAAAAGAATAATATTTATAAAATGTGATAGTTCTTTTCAATATAAATTTAGTATAAATAAAAGATAAATTTTTGAGGCTTGAGATGTAGATCAATTGGTTCTAGGAAATCCGTTCAAATCTCAGGCCTGACAAAATTGAACGCTTGTCAGTATTTAGTATTCTTAGTGTTTTTAACTGCAACGGTGTAAAAGATTTAAAAATACTGAGATACAAATTCTGGGAGATAATGATTATAAGAATGAACATCGAGGATAACCATGCAACATGTTAAAAAAAAATTAAATTTGTGAAAATGATATCTTAAATTTAAAATTGTATAATCTTATTTCAGCGTAAACATAAGAACTATAGCAATGCCAATTCCTTGAATTGATAGACTATTAAGGATGTACACACTCGACTAAAATTAAAATTTAAAAATGTCATCTTGGATGCCTTTATTTAAGGCTCTCTTATGAATCTTTATCTTTATGATATTTATTTAACACCTCTGTGAAGGAACATGATATACTATGCTTAAAGTGATGAGAATTTGGTGTTGTACCTCGCATACAACACACGGGAGCTTCTGTTTTGTGGTCTGTGAATGCTCATAATATACAACCATATATATTCATATCTCTATATTGATAATAAGCCGCTGATAAAAAGATAGAGATATATGTAGAAATTTAACTGCGGTTAATATACAAATATCTTCTTGTATTTTTGTGTAAGTATATAATATTATTAAAAATATTATCAATGGCTATGGGCTTAGAGAAGAATTGATTGTTGAACAAGGGAGTTGGAGAGAAGTGGGTAATTGAAACTTTTGTGTTGGAAAGGCCTCAGGTTCAATTATTTCCCCTCTCATATGTTAGCCGATATGTTATATAATAATTAGGACCCTGCTGTACGTGTTACCAAAGCTTTTTCAAAAAGTTATGAAAATAAATTCCTTTTCAACAGACCAAGAAATTAAAAAAAAAATCAAAAACATTACTAAAACACGTTACATCTCTCATTTTATATATATAAATAATATTAATAATGAAATTTTTTATTGATTATTAAATAAAAAACAAGATAAGCAGTTATCTAAAAAGTTCAAAAATTTCTATTAAATTGTGAGGCTCACATCTTGAACGAAAAAATATCTGACAAACTCATAACTATTTTAAAGATATAAGTTTTTAATTATAAAAAATTTCATCTTTATTCATCATGTGCGTTAGGTGTATGTTAGGTTTGGAGTAAGATCCTAAAACCAATAAGAGTGAGTTAGGAGTTTACTAAAAATATGAAGTTAGATACATACCAAAAAGCAATAGGAAAAGAAGTACAAAGTTGATAGCAATAGGTAAGGTTAAGGATATTACAAATATTTCACTCTTTATGCTTGATGAAGTGTATCACCTGTAATATTATTCGAGGGTTTAAGGGCAGCTTGGTAAATTATAATGAAGTAAAATAAAATTTTCAACAACATCATCCACAAATGGTTTTCATTCAAGAAACTAAAGAGTCAGTAGAAGAGATCCAAATTTTTGCCAAAAAGATTTGTCCTGCATGTTCTGAAGGAGTGGTTTATCTTTACGATCCAAAAGAGATAGTGGTATACCAAACAATAGTAAGTTGGGGGATTTTGGCTTTACTAATCCAAAGTAGACATTATTATCAGCATTGGTTATGTCTCAATGTATACTCTCCTATTAGCCTAGATGAAAAATGGAGGAATGCAACTTATATTATTGGTCATTTTCTTAGAGCTTGGTTGCTTATAGGTGGTGATTCTAACATCATCCTCTCATTGGAAGAGAAAATAGAAAAAGCACACTCTAGGCAGTAGTACTGACCTCATGATAAAGCATATTAGATCTCTTCCTCTGATAGACATCAAACAAAAAAATGCATGGTGGCATGATCCAATAAAATTTAGGGCCCAACATGTATTCTACAAATACTAGACATTTTTCTATTATCAGACAAGTCTTTGAGCAATGGGTTTATTCCAAGAGCACAAATATTGAATAATGCAATATCATATCATTGATCGATGTTGGTGGAGGTGTGAAAGACCAGACCTAGTCATTCTCCTTTTAGATTCTAGCTAGTGTTATTTTGAGATAGTAGTTTTCAAGATAAGATTCATCAATATTGGTAGAAGGGTAAACCTAGACATGGTATGAAGATGTACAATTTTGTTAGGAGGCTTAAATACCTCAATTCTAAATTGAGAACATGGAACTTGGAGTATTTTGATGACATAAATGAAATTAAATGATATATCTTAATCAAACTTGAAGACCTCTATGAGAAAATATGAACGAATGACATTATTAAGATCCAAAGCAAGGAGGATGCTATACTTATAGCTTAGCTAGAGGAATGGGAAAAAAGAGTATATACTATGGAAGCAAAAATGTAGAATCTAATGGCTCCATGAGGGAGATAGGAACACTAGCTTCTTCCATAGATATCTCCTAGAAATGTGGTCACACAAATTCATCTCTTCCCTAAAATAGTTGTAGGTGATTCAATGCACACATGGGATGGGATGAAAGATATAGCAAGAAAATACTCTGCCCAAATTTTTAAGGCAAAATTACTGAATCATGAGGTACAATTGGAAGTACTCTAAGAGATTCCTTCTCTCGTCATAGAGGAAGATAATGTAGTTTTTATTGCACCAATTACTACCAAAGAAATATAGTATGTAGTTTTCAAGATGAAAAAATGCAAAACTATAGGCCCAAATGGATTTTCCATAGAATTATACCAAGAATTTTGGGATATACTTAAGGAATAATTGTTGGAAGTGGTAAAGAGACTAGGATAGCCAAAATTGTGCTCAAATATATGAATAAGACATATATTGCATTGGTTATAAAAACTTAGGATTTTGAACACATATATGGCTATCGATTAATTGCTCTTTGTAATGTCTTATATGGGAAAAATGAGCTACATGTACATTAATTTATAGAGCTTAATTAAGCCATAATACAAACTATAATTCGAGTAATATGGGATCCTCATTCATCAATTCTAAGCCTCATCAATGTCCTATATAAAATTATCTCTAAAATCATGGTAGAAATGGTTAAACCTCTTCACAAAATTATTTATCCAAAATAGGGTAGTTTTGTGGAAGACAGATCTTGGATGAGATAGTCTTAGCTCAAGAGGTCATCCACTCTATGTAGGTTCAAAAATACCCTCCATATTTATTAGGTTAGACTTATCCAAAGCGTTTGATAGAGTTAATTACCACTTTCTTCTAAAGGTGATGAGATAGGATTCTTGGGTGAATTGGTAGAATTGATCAAGGGATGTATTTCCTTAGTATCCTATTTAGTTCTAGTAAATGGAACTCCTACCCAACTATTTACAACTTTCAAAGATATCAGGCAAGGAGATCCCTTATCCCCATACTTGTTCATCATATTTGTTGAATGTTTGGGGAGAACATTAGTTAAGGATAGGAATACCAAAGCTTTAGAGCGAATAATAATAGAAACTGAAGCTAAATCAACTACTTACCTAAAATTTATTGATGACTCTACATTATTAGGTAAAAAAACAAGAGAGGCCTCCAAATTTAAAATGAGTCTAGAATGGTTTACAAAAGTAATTGGACAACTTATAAATATAAAAAAAGTCCAAGTTCATATTTTTCCATTGCTCACCTAGACAAGAGATAATATTGTTAATTAAAATGAGATACAAGAAGACATCTCTTCCAATCACCTACCTAGGAATTCTACTTACAACTGGGAGGTAAAAAAAAAAGGAATGGACTTGGTTTTCATAGAGAGTGAAATCCAAATTGGAAAAATGGACTAGTAGGTGGCTTTCTATAAGAAAATAGATGACCCTGATAAAAATAGTCAACACCATACCCATTTATATCTTCTTAGTGCTAATTATCCCCAATATAGTTCTTAAAAAACTAGATCAAACAACTTATAGATTCCTTTGGAATGGAGTCAAGGAAGAACAAAAATAGGCATTGGTGAACTAGGATACTTTATGTTTATAAAAAAAGAAGGAATATGAATTAGATTAGTTGTCAAGAATAACAAGGCACTCACAACTAAGTTATATTGGAGATTTTTGAGATCCCTTAAGGAATTGTGGGCTTAAATTTTGAGGGCCAAATATATAGAGAATAAAACCCGAACAAAGCTTATCTGATTTTCACTTTCTAGTAGAGGATCTCCCATATTAATGGGACTTAGAATAGAAGAGGATGTGATCAAAAAAAATTATTTTATATTATCCATAATGAATATAAGGGTAACTTTTGGATAGATTCGTGGGATGGTCATCCTCCTCTAATAACTCAATTCTCAACTTGGAGACCGTTGATGGAGAATCTTCATAGAAACAATTGGGTTAAGGTAGCCAAATGTTATAAGTATTAATGCAATACATGGAAGGTAGGAAGGAAATGGATCCTAATAAAGGAGTGGCTAATCCAAATTCCATAGGATCAAGAAAAAGAAATGTATAGGACCATCTAGATGAGATCACTCTTGTGGTATCAAGAGGAGGATACTCATGGTTGGGGAAAGAAATTTAGAGTGAATATATAGTTACCTCTAGATACTTAGCCCTCTATTCAAGTGCCTCCAACCTATTAAGTAATATATTCACATAACTATGGGCTCCTATAGAGGGACTAGGTAAGATTAATATGGATGGAGCCTCAAGGGAAAATCTAGGAAGAGATTTGATACAAAAAAATGTAAGATGCCTTCATCTATTCCCCCTTGTATTTTTAAAGGTTCTTCGTAACCCTAACTAAAGAGCAAGTATGGGGGGAATAGGCCTCCTTTTAAATGGTGCCCCTACTTTTATCTTCACAAAAAACCTTGGTATATTATCCAATAACCTAGCAGAAGGATATGTCATCTTAAGGGGATTACAAGAGGCTCTAAAGATGGGGTGGAAGAAAATTAAGGTAGAATCAAACTCTCAAATTATAATTAACCACTTAAAAGACCATCATGCAAAAGAATAAATATTGGAGAATACAAAGAATATTTGAGAAAATACATATGATTCAACAACAGTTTGAGATAATAGAGTTCATACACATCATTTGAGATCAGAATAGGGTGGCAAATGCAATGACAAACTGGGCTATTAATTGAGAAGATTCACTTTCTATGGATATCCTCTTATATGGTGACCTCGACATACTAGGGAAGCTCTTTTTTCCATTCTTACCATTGATGATAGTATTATTTATTGTATATAGATTTATATATCCTTGCTTTACATGATTACCCTTTTTAGTATAGATATTTTTAGTAGATTAGATGTATAATCATGCATCCTATGTTAAAACTTAGTTTAAAAGCCTTAAATTTTGAAAAGATAAAAGATGTAAAGTGATTTTAAACTAATTTTATTTATTAATCTTTTTACAAAAAAAATTAAAATCAAGTGTTAAATATGCTTATATTAACAAGCTTTTTACTCTTCAAATTCTCATTCATCAAATGCTCTTGGGATCTAAAGGTTTGCAATTTAAATCAAAAAAACACAAATTAATTTAATTTAAATTGTAAAAAAAATTAATTAATAAATTATTTTGATGGGTTAAATTAAGAGTTATTAAACCAATTGACTAGAGAAAGGATCATCCTTATGTGTGTGAAAGTAAAAAATATAGAAGAATATAAAAATAAAAAATCTATATATTTGTACACAACAAAGCAAGTAGTATTGGCACTTGTAGCAACTCATTCACACTTTTTTGTTGTATAATGTGGTGTGCTTTGAACGTTTCACCATTTATTTCAAGTATTTATTAAATCAATATAGACATATAATTATATTGAAATAGTTTATTGCTAAAGGTTTTGAATCATGTCGAAGATGGTTTTGTTGTATACTTAATTATATGATTTAGTTATTAAAATGTTTTAAAAATAAATAAATAAATAAATATATTTTAATTTTAAATAAAATAAAATTATTTAAAATATAATATATAAGTTTTTAATATATATATATATATATTTATATTTATTGGTAATATCAAAATAATCATTTTGTTAATATTTAATTATATTCCTTAATCTTAAGGATAATATATAATTTCAGATACTATGTATATATGTTTTTTTTTTTTTTTTTTCTTCTATGTATAAATGCATCTAATTTACAAAGCCTCGGATGTGTACCTAGACTTACAGTTGAGTTAAAAAGCTCTATCTAATTTTAGTTTCAAGTTTTAAATTTAAAATAATTATTTAATTTTTTTTTTTATAAATTTAATTATAAAATTTTATTTAATTATGTAAATTTTAATTTTTTTTTGAATGAAAGGACCTTATATTAATTGGAAATAATCACTTTCATACAAAAATGTTTGGTGGAATTAACACACCCCGTGGCACACACCCAAAAAAATTACAGGATCACATGAATCAACTCAAAAAGCCAATATTACATCAGAACTGAGTAAAGAAAAGAAGACAAAACAGAGACAAGTGTATGCAGTTACTGAAATCAAGCGAACTTCCCATCCACTAGAGGAGACCAATGATGCTAAGAAGTTGGAGCAGATAAATGATCGCTGCGACCACTGCGAGAACGAGCTGAAGGTGAGCCTGTGCGAGAGAAGCCACGAGTTCTGGACACATGGTTGTCGGAAGGAAGCCCGTTAACAGAGCAAGGTGCATTAGCCCAGTGATCTAAGATATTGCAGCTCCACCTGAACTTTCTCCACCTGAGTAAGGGTCTGTAACCAACAATCATAGAAGAGAGCATATCTAGCAGCAACAGAGAAGGAGGTAGAAGCCTCCTGTCTCCCAAAGATAATATTATTTCTTGTTTTCCAGAGATGGTATAAAATACTAAGACGAAAAATATGCCAAACTTTGTTGAAAGGAAGAGAAAAATCTAGAGGATCCCAAGTAGTGCATTAACCCAAGAACACAAGAGCATCTAAGAATAATCTTAAACACAAGAGCATCTAAGAATAATAATCTTACGTTTTGATGATAAATGATAATTGTTATATGAAAAAATTAAAAAAAATAATGTTTCTTAACAGCATTCTTCATAATTATAATCTTAAACATCTAGATACTTTATATTAGTAAAAAAAAAAAAAAATTAACATCGGTAGTAGAAAAATAACAAATATACATTTCTTACAGTACTACTTCCATTATTTCCGGCTACAAAACATTTGCAATCTACTCTCACTTTCTCAGTACAGAAATGAATTTATCACGACAGGCAGTGGTTCTGAAAATGCCGAATTCCAATCAATATATTGCAGAGTCTGAGTTTGCCTTTTCCATTCAGTTCTGAAACTACCTCCTCGACCACTTGAGTCTGATTTTGCTTCTTCCATTCAATTTCTCAATAACTTCCTTCACCACTTGAGTCTGATTTTGCTTGTTCCATTCAATTTTTCAATAACTTCCTTCACCACTTTCCTCGCTAGCTTCCTTTATTTCGTCCACAAACAAAACAAAACAAGCATCTTCAGTTCAAGATTTACTAACAAGATATGTGCAGTACTAAAAGAAATAACAATTTTAACTTTTAACGACCAAATTTAATCATATTGAATTGCTTGTGGTTAAAGATCTTACCCTTTATATTCTTTTCCCAGCAAGCCAGAAATATCGGAAACAGCACGCAGCGAAGCTCTCCATTCCTCCACAGTGGTAGCAGGATATCTTCTCTCATGTTTGCTGAACGCCTTAGCAAAAGTTCCCTTTTGCCACCTAACCTCTTCAGGCCTAACATTGTAAAACACAGGGATCACAGTGGCCTTCCTCTTTAGAATTAAATCTAACTCTCTTAGGCACCACGCCGATTGGGCGTAATTCCTCGATAAAATAACAATATGGACCGATGAAGACTCGATGGCTTCTCGTATTGCCTGTGGAATGAAATCCCCCGCATGAATCTCATCTTTATCGAAAAAAACCGAAATCGAGCGTAGGCAGAGAAGGTCATAGATATGAGATGCCACCGTGTTCTTGACATCCTTCCCTCTGTGATTCAAGAAAACTTGGTATGCTGAAGCACGATTTGTAGCAAAACATTTGATGAAGAATCGCCGACCAATGCATTCCCACACAACAACGAGAAGGGCAAAGCTAAGGAGATTGATGATAATTGTAACCCAACACATGATTCTGCTAGTGCAGGAAGCGACAGAAGAGATGAGAGGGGATCGCCTCTGGCTTCATCTACACCCTTACAACCCATATATATAGAAGGCAGGCGTCGACAAATTTTCAATTTTCTGATCACCTGCTGACGAACACAACCCAGGAATTGGAATCCGGCCCCGGCGCTTTTGGAATAAATCTAGGCCGTACCATAAGGTGCATATATTCCTTAATATTCAAGCAAGATTTGAAGGTGAATATGATGTCTCTTCTTTGAAATACGAAACATTTAACGATCTTACGACAGATGCACCCTACACTATGGCCTAGATTTACTCCAAAAGCGCAGGGTAGGACTTCTGGGTTGATATCTGACGTCAACCCAGAAGGAAATTCCTCGGTTGCCGTCCATCCGTGATCAACCAAGAATTTCATGGGTTTGTCTTGACTAAAAGATTTGATATTTCAATTTTTATTATTATATATTAAAAAATTGTTTTATTTTAGGATATAATTATAAGGGATAAATTAAGGTTACAATGAGTTGTGATATGATCTTACTCATGATATGGGAGAAATTAGGGTCTGGAGCTATATAGGATGAAAGTAAAATAGTTTTGAATGATCTATATTGACAAAATCACATCTCAAATGAATGGGTTTGTGATATGACCTTACTCATGATAAATTTTTGAAGGGGTTGTATATTTTATTTTGCAACCTTGTGTTGGATAGTAAAAGTTTATCTTCTCGTTTTGCTACATGAATTTGTCTAATACATCTATTATTACATTTGTATAAAGAGTTAGAAGGAATAATGTTCCAAAGGCTATTTGGGTTGGCAAATGAAGTAAAATCTGTTATTGATTTTTTTTTTGAAAAAATTGAAAAAAACTTGTATTAAAACATTGATCAGTTACAATTGGGATAAGATACATCATAGCTGAAAACAATGAAAGCACATGATTACAAGAGAAGAGGAAGATTTGCACTAGATCCAAATCTCTTGAACCAATACCAAGCTAGCTGAGAGAGCTGATAGGTCAGTTACAACAAATTATCGTGAAAACACGCAGCAAACACCAACTTCACCTCTGTCCGTGAAAAAGCTACAAGTCGCCAAATCGTGACACAAGAATCCTCTGACCGCAAAAAAGTCAACCTGTCGTGAAATCATGACATGTCAAAAATCGTGACAAAAATCCAACCTTGGTCGCGACAGAGCAACATGTCACGATATCGCGACAAAAATCCAACAGCAGCCACAACGACGCAACACGTCATGAAATCGCAACAACTTTCCTCTAGCGGCCACGACGGCGTAACATGTCGTGAAATCGCGACAACTTTCCTCCCTTGGCCGCGACGGCGCAACATGTCGCGATATCGTGACAATTTTCCTCCCTTGGCCGCGTCGGCACAACATGTCGCGATATCGCGACAACTTTCCCTCGACGACAACGACAGCGCAACATGTCACAAAATCGTGACAACTTTCCTCCCTTGGCCGCGACGGCGCAACATGTCATGAAATTGCAACAACTTTCCCTCGACGACAGCGACGGCGCAACATGTCACGATATTGCGACAACTTTCCTCCCTCGGCCGTGACGGCACAACATGTCGCGATGTCGCGACAACTTTCCTCCCTCGGCCGCGACGGCACAACATGTTGCAATGTCGCGACAAATTTCCTCCAGCATCCGCGATGACACAACATGTCGCGATATCACGACAGTTTTCCTCCAATGGCCGTGATGGCGCAACAGGTCGTGAAATTGTGACAAAAACCATACTTAGCTTTTTCATTGATCATTGTCTTAAGGATCTTTCAACAACAACTTCCCCTCGGTGGCAGCGACGGCACAACATGTCACGATATCGTGACAACTTTCCCACATTGGCCGCGATAGCGCAACATGTCGCGATATCGCGACAACTTTCCCTCGATGACAGCGACGGTGCAACATGTCGTGATATCGCGACTTTCCCTTGGTAGTTTAAATCCGTTATTGATTTAAACTATCTAAAAAACCACTTTTCTTTTTTAAAGGAGATAAAACTATGTTGATGCTCTTCCCAAGAAACCATAGATCACAATTATGAATCATCGTTGTTTTCATAAAATTATACTAAGATACTTCTAACATCCTTCATAACTAGTAACTACGGTTGGAGAATATACATTTATAACTCCAACTTTGATATTTTTCTCTTTTATACAAAATAAACCAACAACGCAATTACATTTTGCTTATAGAACTTGTCCATCCCATTGGTATTTGCCCCATATAGCCGCAATACCTTCAAAAGCTCCTATAGAAGAAACTATCAAACAATCCCCCATATTCCAAATCTTGTAATCCTTGTATTTCCCACTATTTAAATTTATTTTTATATTGAAATAAACTCAAGACTCTAATAACCAATTAATTCCTTATAACTCCTTTTTAAAGGTCTTATTTATTTGTCCCACTTTTATCATCACTTTTTACTTTTATGTGTGGGTTAAGCCTTTCTTATTAACAACTATGATATTTTTTTTGGTATCCCAAATCAATATTTCTATGAGTTTCTTTTTCTTTTTACTCATTTTGAACGTTTTCCTCTCCTTTTTTTTATTCCCACAAACACTTTCATCTTCATCAATATCTTCTATTTTTCCATATTTTTCATAATAAGACTTATCTTCTAAAGATTTATGCCACCATAGAGAATTTGAAATGCAAGAAATAGCATCATAAGTGGTTTTTTTCTTTATGCTGCCCAGAAATCCTAATGTATAAGGATGATCCTATGTAGTATTTACTTTCTTATAATACTTTGAAAATCATATATTTGACTTGGAAATCCTAAATTATAAGGATAATCCTTAATAGTAATTACGAACACTTCCCTAGAAGTCTTGAATCTCCATCGATGTCCTCCATATGCATATACTAATATAAAAGTCGTCTCTCCTTGCAATAAAAATAATAGTATAGATCATATCCTTTGCACTTAATATTTTAAAGAACAACATAATAAAGAAAAGAGTATGGAGAATATCCATGAAAATTTAAGATTTCCAAGGCAACATAAGAAATTAATTACTATGAAGGGTCATTCTTACACTTTAAGGTTTCCAAGGCAATATTTAGATAGAGCAATATAAGAAACAATTAATCTAGAGTATCATCCTTGTACTTTAGGTTTTTTGGGACAACATAAAGAAGTTCTTGTGAGGCTACTCTTTACATTTTAAATTCTCTATGGTAGCATTAAAATTTATAAAACAAGTCTCATTATGAACAATTTGATAAAATAGAATTGATTGATGAAGATGAAAGTGTTTGGAGAAATAGAAGAAACAATAAGAAAACCCTTAAAGCAAGAACAAAGATAAAATGAAACTTTGATGAATCTTTATTTGGAAAACCAAAAATAAACACCACACATGTTAACAAAAATTGGTGCAAGGGACAGGGTCCCCACCTCATGGCACAACATCCGGTAATCCCAAGAAAGGCCATATGGCATAGAAAAGCTATTCCTTAAGATAAGTGGAGTTCCACCAAAGGGAGTCACCAGGGAATTCGACAAGGAGGCTAAGTCTTGGAAGACCTTAATACCACAACCATAGAAAACTACCTTACATGAAAATCATTGCTTAAAAACACATCCCAAAAGGATACGACAATAGACATCCAAGTAATCGACTTGACTTACGAAGCTTCAGAACAAGCTTTGCCACAACAAAAGTGTTAGAGGAGACAGGAAAGGGGCCAGCGAATGCTAGACCATCCTGAAAGGAAAATTCTACACCCAGAAGATAGAATTTGAAACTAGACAACGAAGGACGAGAAAAAGGATCTAACACAGAAAACTACCATCCGAAAAAAGGCCTTAAACCAAGGAAGCATAGGAACGAACCCAAAAATAAAATCCAAACCTCAATATGTATTTGCTATATGAAACTTTACAACAATTTTGTCTCCTTTAAAGAGAAGAATAATACATCCTTTAAAAAGAAAGAATAGTACTTCATGATTCCAATATACATTGGGCACCTAAAAAAATTGTAAACCAAGACATGATTTTACTAAAATGATTCATAATTTTGAACTATGAAACTTTACAACAATTCTGTCTCCTTTAAAGAGAAAGCATAGTACATCCTTTAAAGAGAAAGAATAGTACATGGTAAAATTTTACTTTATATGTCAATTCAAATAAGCTTTAGCATGTTATTCTTTCATGATTCCAATTTACATAAAATAATGGGCACCTAAGACAATTGTAAACCAAGACATGATTTTGCTAATGCACGAAGCGACAGAAGCGATGTTAGACGGTTGCATGTGGCTTCATCTGCACCCTTACAACCGATACCTCTCCCTCTATGTATATAGAAATAAAGCTAGCTTGGAGAAGACGATCACCGTGAAGTTTCGCCGAAACCATTTGCCCTACCTAAGTTTCATAGATAAAGTGCTCAACGGCTTATCTCTTTCCTTTTTATAATGTTTAGTGGTAAAGGTCAATAAAGTTCATAGATACAACTTTAAGTTGAAATTACTCTTTTCCAACAGATGGTAACTGGTGAATTATTGAATATCGTACCCAACTTATAACTTGATGGAATCTTTTTCATAAGTCAAACGTCCCACTGAACTACAATATTCCAAGGATTATTTTTTTATTGCAAGGATTCCATAAAAGTTGCGAACGATTGGAAGAACCACTCTCACTCACCGACGTTGACGTTGATGCGCTTGCAAGTCAATTGCAAAATCAAGCGATTCAATTGCTAAGTGGACCAAATCACTCTGATGGTCGGAAAGGTAAATTGGAAAATGCATCTGCAGATTCCACGGGGAATGTGATCCGGTTCGTGTCCGTCATTTCAGGGCACCGGCCGTGGAGAACAGCAACAGAAACAACTATATCATAACAAAATATTCTTGAGTGTTATAACATAATTTAATTCCTTTATATTGATTTTGATTAAAATCTAATTTTTTAAGATTAGTATTTAGAAAATTCTAAATTTTATCTTATGTTTTTTTTTCATATTTAAATTTATAAATATATTTAATATTGTAATAGAATGAAAAGAATATATATAGCTTCTTATATAATGATTAATTTGTTTTCCATAAATAAAATCATCTTGTTTATTAGATAGCATAACAGTTCTAATGATGTTATAAATCATATTACAAAGGCTTGTTGGATGAAAATTATATAAATATTTTATTTCATCTTTCTTGCAAACCAATTTAATAAAGGTAATATTAATCTTATTTATTATAGCCTTTTATTTTTGGGGCCTCTTTTCAATCATAGCCAACATATTTTTCTTAAATAAATCCCAAAAAAAATTGAATGGAAATTACATAATTCTTATTGGGACCAAGTTCTATGGAAAGAAAAAACTTCTTCATATCGTCTTCAAACTTACAATTTGTCCCTAAGTGATAAATAATGGAATGTTTTGCAAAAGCTTACCTTGGGCCTCCTTATCTTGCCTAACATATAAAAAAATAATTTTGAAATATTTAATTGCTTCATTTTTCATATCTTCTTATTTCTTAATATTTCTTTCATCTAAAGTTGAAATATTTTTTATGTGACAAAAAATATTTATTTGTAGCATGGAAAAAAATAGTGTTTCTATCTACTTTCTTAAGCCATCTCTCTCCCTAGAATTTTTGGTACCAATTTGATTCTTTTTTCAATACATGATGATAATCATTAAATATTTATTTTTCTTCCACATAAGTATCATACTCCATTTCATTGATTTCTAATCATTTTCTTAAAATATTTGACATTCCAAATCTTCATTTGCCCCTTTAGATATTTCATCTTTTGGACATACTCATACATATAGGATCCTTTATAATTTGTTTCATCCCACAACATAATCATATGAAAGAAAGGGTCTTGGAGCTATGTAGAGTGAAAGCAAGATGGCTTTGGATGACCATTATTGAGTGAATCACATCTCAAATGAATGGTTTTGTTATATGATTCTACTCACAATAAAAAGTTTAAAGGAGTTTTATACTTTATTTTGCAATCACATGTTGGATAACAAAAATCTATCTAAATATTTTTCTATATGAGTTTTTCTAATGCATCTATTATTGTGTGTATATTGAAATATTGAAGAAATAACACTCCAAAGAAAATTTGGGTTGACAAATGAAGCAAAATACTACACTGCTTTAGACCATCTAGAGTACCACTTTTCTTTTGTAAAGAAGATAAAACTATGTTGAAGTCCCTTCCAAGAATCCATAGATCACAATTATGAATCATCATTGTATTTAACAAAAATATGCTAAATTTCTTTCAACATCTTTCACAAGAAGAAACTATGGTTGTAGAATATACATTTATAACCCTAGCTTTGATATTTTTCTCTTTCTTGTAAAACATACCAACAACCCAATTACATTTTTCTTATAGAAATTGTTTATCCCATGTCATCAGAATACCTAAAAAAGGTCCTATAAAAGAAAATTTTAAACAATTCCCCATATTCTAAATCTTATTGAATGCATCCTTACATTTCTTACTATTTAATTTTATTTTTTATACTAAAATAAACTCAGGAGTATAACAACCCATTAGTTCCTTATTACTCATTTTTAGGGGTCTTATTCATACCTCTGATATTCCACAATACCACTTTCATCATCACTTTTTATTTTTATGTGTGGGCTTAGCCCCACTTCTTATTGACACCTATGATAATTTTTTTGGTTTCCAAATTAGTATTTCTATGTCTTTATTTTTTTATTTATTCATGCTTCGAGGGTCTTCCTCTCCTTTTTCTATTTCCACCAACACATCCATCTTCATAAATCTCTTCTATTTTCCATACCTTTCATAATAACACTTATATTCTAAAGACGTGTGCTACTCTAGAGGATCTAAAATGCAAGGAATAGCCTCATAAATACTTTCTTATTTATGTTGCCCCAAAGATCCTAAATTATAAGGATGATCCTATATAGTTGTTACTTTCTTATGATACTTTGAAAATCCTAGATTTACCTTGATGATTATTCTTACACTTTAGGGTTTCTAAGACATCATTTAGAGAGAGAAACATAAGAAAGTAATTAGTATGGAGGAAAATTTTTATAATTTAGGGTTTTGGAGTCAATCTAAGGAAGTGTTTGTGATGTTATTTGTTGGGGCCTAAAAATGAAACTTGCACCCCCAGGCACTACAATCACCTACGGTTGCATTTTGTTCTTCATATCTTCTAGCTGGGTTCATTTGGTGCCCTATGCCTCATGAGGGGTTATCAATCCTAGGAAGTATAGGGAAGCATGGGATGTGGCTCCATTGGATAACTTCCAATATTTTTACCAAGAATAACTCCTTGTTAATATGTAGTCTTTTGTGACTTGTCTTTCTCTCACTATGCTAACCTACTCTATTAGATTTATCCAAGGAAAAGGGAAAGAAAGAAAAATAGAAAATAAATTAAAATGTAAATTGTAAACAAGTGAAACCTATTTAGCCTATCTATGGGTAGCAATGCACCAAGAGAATGCAATTTCTATTTTATAGCTTAGTGGGATGAATAAACATATGAACCAAGCAAGATAAAAAATATGAACATATATTTGACCATACAAACATGTGATATATGTATAACCAAAAGAGGTTCGATGGCCTATACATGTAGTTGGTCCAAGGCTCGAGTCTAGATTGAGAAGAAGAATGAAAAAGAGAGAAAATGCCACAGGTTAGATACTAGACATAATAACAAATTCTAACTCCATTTGCTTGCCTATAGGAACTACTATTCATAATATTTATAGGTGAAGTTTAAAATTCAAAATTCCCCCTAAAATGGATATGGTCAGGAGTGTCAATATCAGTTCTAGTTACAAGATCAAGAAGACTATCTCACATTAATTTTTGGGGAGTCTAGAGTTTCTTGGAGTTAAATCACCATAGATTATTACATGGGTGGCATGGTCTTATTTTTAGAGGGATCATTAATGTGCTCACCTTCCCTCACAAAAATAAATCTTGTGTGTCAATTTTTGTTAACAAGGTCTGTTCTAGTGGTTGCGGCATTGTATTCCCTTGGCTCCTAATCTATTTAAGTGATTTCCCTTTTTATTATGTCATATCACCAGATCTTGGAAAAGGTTTGTTCATGGACCTACCCTCTAGTGATCCAATTACTTTGGTGTCCCTTCTCCTTGTTCTTTCAATTAGCCCCTAGTTTGGTCATCACTACTTTGATGTTGTCCTATTTCTCTAGATGGGTGATTCTTTGAAAATTACCTTGCATAGAATTTCACAAGACCTCATTGGATGTGCATGCTTCTAGTCCTTGGTGGCTTTTACATGCTCTTCTTATCCCTCCCATCCCTAGGTTTTTAGGGGATATTTATGAGGACCAACAAGGTAAGTTGTCATTATTGAGTTCTTACTTGCTCCTTTCAATACCCCTTATTATTTCATTACAAATCCCTTATATTTCCCCTAATGGATGTGTTGCTCATGTCATTGAGAAACTATCCTTGGATTTATGGAATGCTACAACCTAATTGTTGAAGGAAGGCATATTAATTTTAGGGCCCTTTTGCTAGTTTGATAGGCAGGTTTGAGCAAAACAAGTTCTTAAAGTTATCATCATCAAAGAAACTCTTTAGTCACCACTAAGAAGTCTTGGGGGTTATTCTTGATGATGGGGTGAGGCTTAGTCACCACCTGAAAGGTTAAAATTCCTTATCGGCTTGATCTAGGTAGATGAGTTTACCTTACGGTGAGGGTAGCTTCGAGTATGCCATCAATATTTAGCATAGACAATCCTTTGTCGATGTATTATTCAAATTAGGTACTTGGTATATGGATCTAGCTTTAGAGATTTTGTTAGCATAGGAAGTAGTATTTTCATGTATTTCCTTTGGGGTAAAAATCTATCCCAATGTAGCGAAAGCTTCACTATAATTTTGCAACTCACAAGGGACTTCTATTTGTAAGAGTAAAAGAAACTAGCAAACAATAACCTTATCCTTTGGGCATAAAGTCTTTGAGAAGATTTTGAAATATTGGGAACTTAGGAGAGAGGGTTTGGGCTCTTGAATATGTGTCAAGGGGGGACTCTTTTCTTATAGAATTTTGGTTGATAATGCATTTAAAGCCCTTTGTTCTACCTACCTTCCTCTTTAGTCCTTCCCATGTGATTTAATTAAGGATGACATAGTTATCTATTGTTGTGTTATACATTTGCCATGGGAGATGTTCCTCTAAGTTTTTAGAAGCCTCTAAATGTAACATATGAAATTATTACCTTACACCATCCATGTCAATCACTAGTCTTTTTATTTTATGCAACTTCTTTGTACATGTGGCGAGTTTCTCAAAATACTTTGCTTGAGTATCCTTTTTACCTTTTATTTATGCATCACCTATTAACATTGACCAATAAATATAGTATTTGACCTTTATTTATTTAAATGTTACTTAATTATGAATTAGGGGAAAAATGGTGCACCTAACAATGTTAAATGAGATGCATCTATATCTAGTATTGATTAAGCATTACAAAAGGCACATTCAAGTAAACATGATAAGGCAAATAAGTGCAAGAAATGAATTTATTCTTTATTATTTGATAGATCAAATCATGATTACACAAATGTCCCTTTGAAGACTCTAGATTGATACACTTGTTACAAATGGTGCCCAAGGATCAAATCCTTTCAATAACTCTGGGTGAACTTTCAACATTCTTTCTCATACCCACGATTGAAGTGGGTGGTCCAATGATGTCGCTGCTTTGATCTTTGATATTCATATCCTATGATCCTTTCTCATGTGTTGTTATAACTACACCTACACACAAGGAAACCAGATTCGTTAGTAGCAAGTGCGGATTATGAAGCATGCAAAGCAATATATGCAATAATAGACTAGAAAGGGGAAATATGCAATGTGACTATCAAAAACTATTCCAAATGCTTCCAAATATTATACTCATGCATGAAATATGATTTTGGATGGATCTAATTGAAAAAATCAAATAAATTGCTACCATATTTGTGACCATTCCGAGAGTGAGCCAATTAAACTTGCAAAATGCTAAAATGATGATATATCATGCAATACAGCTCCAAACTGCATCAAATTTGAATAGTAAGCATATATTATACCCTAGAATATATCTATGCAAAAATAGTAATAAAATTGTGCACATATTCTTGGCCATCCCAGGGTGGGACGGTTGTAAGCCCTACAAGACTACAAAACACAAAAATCATAATAATTGATTCAAAACATCTCCAAATTACACAAAATTTGGACAGAAAGCTCCTAATCTATCCTAGAATGGACCTATGTAAAAATAGTAGCAAAATGGTGCTCCAATATATGGCCATCCTAGGGTGGTATGGTTATGACTATCATAATTTGGGGGTCATCCTAGGGTGGGATGACCACCAAATCTACTAGTTTTCTGCCACCAATTCCTCTAGGAATTGGTCCAAAAATATCTTAGGGATGTTGTCATAAAATTGGGGGTGGGATTAACTCAATTTATTGGGTTTTTTAATTAAATTGTGCCTCTTGAATCACTCAAGAACCTCCTTCGCCAGATAGATATTTTGAGGTAAAAGGTATAAAAAGTTGAGAGGAAATATTGGCAACACTTCATTGCAAATATCAGAAAACTCCTATCTATGTTTTGGGTGGAAAATAGATCCACTTTATTTTTATTTATTTTTATTTGTGGAAAACATCCCAAAAGGGATGCCACTTTCGGGTAAGACCCAAGGAGGCAAGGGTATCCATTCCACTAAAAACACCCAAGATCCACTTTATAGCCCAAGGGGCCTATGGAAAAATGTTCATGCAAGGACGTGTAGGTAAAGAGGCACCATTTATTCAAAAATTGGCATGCATTGAAAGGAGAAGGGAATATCCCTTTTTGACCTCCATTTTGTAGTATGTCATAAGAATTTTACATCCTCAGGTCTATATTATTGGATAGGTGGGCTAAATGGTAGTCTTTGGGTGCCATTTGTCAATATTTTAACTTTTTAGGGATCAACGACCATGGTCATCCCACCCAGGAATGACCACACATGACTGTCCCTAGGTGGGATGGCCATGAACTATGGTCATCCCTAGGTGGGACGACCATGTCTATATGCCCCAAAACTTCCCAAATTTTTGGTAAAATCTCCCAAAAGTGGTTAGGACCACTATGTAATCCTTAAGGGTTGCCCAAGGGGGATATATGATATCAAATTAGCTAATGCTTTTGGTCACCTAATCATGTTTACATGATTTTAGTGTTTATAATTTGTATTATAGTACATGAACTAATATGTATGCATACATTAGTCCTTTCTCATAGAGATTGCTTCACCAAAAATGTAATATCCAAAGAATAACGATCCAAAGTTATGTTTATTCTAGTGGATTGGTAGTGTGGGGATGCATATTACTACTTCCAATGGAGGATGGGTATCAAAATTCCTAGCAATAATTTTTGTGTTAAGCCCCTCATCTTGCATTATATATGCCTCGGGTTTGATTTTTTTGGCTCCTTTGTATAAGCCTACCTCCCACATGCCACCTTCCCATTCATCCATTTGATTATTTGGAACTTGGGTGTGTACCAAATTATTGAGTTTCTTTGGTTCTTATTCAACAATTAGAAAATTTCATTCCATCTAACCTCATTTTCTAAATTAAGTTGCATTTAGTGCATGTGGAGTGACTCAAAATAAACCATTATCTTAGCCCCATAGAGAGTTCAATGGTCATTGCATGCAATGATTTACACAAAACAAGAAATGAACCAATTTATGTTATGATTACACATAGAAAAGTGTAATTATATAAGCCTGAGGTAATTTTACAAATCAACAAGTGGCATGCAAAAAATTTGAATTATAAATAAGTTTTTGGTCTAAAATATAAAAATATTTAATGTACCCAGGTGTTGTAGGTGAGTTGGAGAGGAGAGGGCAATCCTCCAAGGGAGGTCCTAGGTTTGAATCTCCACCCTACCAAAAAGCTGAATTGGGTACCAAAAATCCAATTGATAATGTTGGTGCGAGCAAGGTCGGGTGCGACTCCCGGGTGACTTTGATGGTGTAGAACCCCCTGTTCGTGGTCTCTCAGACTAAGGCGGCCTCACAAGGGTTTTTTTGCTTAACAAAATATATATATATATATAATGCTAGTACATGGTTTATGGCACTTACATGACCTGGTAGCTTGAAAAAGTTATTTTGGTAACAAGGGAAGAGCACACAAATATTTTGCATTAAAAATGTTATTAGCTAACCCTAACCTATACAAGTATAAGTCTCGCAGAATAATTTGCATAATTAGGTATTCAAGAATTAGAGAACCTAGAAAGGAAAAAATATTAAGCAAAGTGTTGTTGTAGGCCATCATCTAAAAATTAAGCTAAGCAACTATGGCTAACAAAAAAAATGAATTGAATTTGAATCAACACATGAGAAGTCAAATAACATTGATATCCACCAAAAAATCCTCAAGTGAATAGGGGAGATGGAGTAGCGAAGCAACAATAATAGTGAAGGCAGAGAAAGAGGTTCGAAGGTTCCAGGTGGGAACCTCGAGTAGGAGGCAGGTGAGGATCCAGAGGTAGGAAGGTTGAATATCTCTGGAAGGGGTTAGGGGGCCATCCATGAGCAAGTTTACAAGGTAAAAAGACCCGAACCCCCTAACAAATACATGGAAAAATGGACCTAGCAGAGTACTACGAGTCCCAGAAGAGGTCTATCCTTTGTAGAAACCCTAAAAGGTAAAAATAGTGATTTTCATTCACTCGCGCCACTCATACCTAAGAACAACTGGATTATGGCACCTACGAATGCTATGGGTCTATTTTTATTCCTAGAGGAGTTTTCACTAGTAGGAAAGTTTTTGGGTGGATGTCCAGATATAGAAACTATACGCTCCTAGGCGCTATCCAAATGAACAAATGGGAACCTGGATATTGTTTCTTTTTCCAGGGGCTTTTTCATATTAAGATTCAATAATAAGGAGGATACAAATCACATTCTAATAGGTGAGCCATGGTTTTTAGGAAAACACAGCTTATTTCTTAGAAAATTGGGGGAGGACTTTGACCTCAAAAAACAAAATATTAATATAGCTCCCATCTGGTTCTGCCTGCCAAACCTTCCCGCTTAGTTTTTTAATGAGTACTGGTTATTTCCATAGCCATTTGGAAGTTGGTTTCCATTGACCATTCAACCCTGGCAAGGACAAGGATGACACATGAAAGGATCTATGTCAATGCAAACTTAGATTATGAACTGCCAACCTTCATATAACTGGGCTATGGAGATTATCTGAGAAAATAGTTGGTAGAATATGAAAATAAGCCAAAATTTTGCATAGAATGCAAAACTCAAGGTCATCTACAAAATCAATGTCCAAGTCTAGCAGCTAGCAGAGAAGATCAGAGGACAGAAGGCAAAAGTAAAAATGGTAAAGAATTCCCTAGGAACCAATCCATGGGAGGACCAACAGGTAGATGAGGGTTTAGGCCGACCAAGAACAACAATATTTACCAGGAGCAGGTCAACCAGGCTCAATCCAAGGAGAAAGAAAAGAAATAAATCACCAACGAGCAGGAAAATTAGGTAAGCTCTAGAATCCCTAATTCAAATAAGTTTAATGTTATTTCTAACCTAGCGGTAGAAGGGGATATAGGTGAGGACAAAATCCTTCAGGTTGAATTACCAGAAACTTTAGAATCCCCATCCATATTGGGTCCTTCCAACATAAAAACTAAAAGACTCTCAAACCATTAGGAAGGATTAAAGCACACCCCTGAGGAATATAAGAAAAGGATGGAGGAGATAGGATAAAAGGAATTAGGTCCTTCCAATTTCATAATAAAAATCCCTATAAAATTTTAGGAAGGTTCACATTAGAATTATGGAGAATATAGGATAAGTACGAAAGAATTAGAATCAAGTACTGAAATGGTAGGAATAAATAGGACAAAAGAGTGTTCTAGTCCAGTTCTTTAATAGATTGTACCTCATCATTTTTGCCCAAAATAGACCAAAAGCACAACAAAATCCCCAATTGATTATGGTAGTGAGAAAAATATGGGAAGGATGTCTAATGCTGAACAAAATAGATTGAGGACTGATAATGAAGTGGCAAGTGGAAAACAAAAAACACAAATACAATAGGTTATCCCGAGTCAAGATGATAACAAATTAGGCAAACCTCCCCAAGGAATGGGGAGGGGAAAAAATCCCAAACAGTCTAAATGAAGGTACTCTCATGGAATGTGAGAGGCCTAAATGGCCCATCGACCCACAGGGTGGTCAGTTAAATAAGAAGGCAATACAACCCAACCATTATTCTCTTACAAGAAATAAAAATAGATGAAGCCCAGTTGAAAATAACAACAAAAAAATATGGAGTCAACGAGATTTGGTTTTCAAGCATGCAAGAGGAGCTTTAGGACGATTCATGGTGCTATGGGATTCTAGGAGTGTGGAAAGCAACATTATTCAGGATGATGACAGGGTGTTAAGTATGTTTTTTCATGACATTGACAAGAATAGATCATGGATTGTGTCAAATGTGTATGCACCCAATTCAGTTCAAGGAAGAACCTAATTTTGGGAATATCTGAGCCACTTGAATGTATTCTTTCATGATATTCCCTTGATGGTAGCAGGATATTTCAATACTCCTTTATACCCTTCAGACAAAAAGGGTGGGGCTCGACTTCCAACAAGGATCATGGAAGAATTTAATGAGTTTGTCAATTCTAACGAGCTTATGGATGTGAGGCTAATAGGGGCTAAGTTTACTTGGAGAAACCATAGGATAGGAAGCTAGATTATTCAAGAAATTTTAGATAAGTTCTTTCTATCAAAAGAAGTTGTCATAGTTTTTGAAGACTCCACTCTGCAAGCTCTTCCTAAAATTGTATCAGATCATAACCCCATTTTATTCCCGCAAGTTAACTCCTTTAAGAAATCCTTTAACTTTTAGTCAATGTGGATCAAACATCCAAAACTAAAGGAAAGAATCAAAATCTAGTGGCAACAACCCATTTAGGGCAGCTTAGCTTTTAAGTTAGCCCTAAAGTTGAATCAGTGAAGGAAAACCTAAGAATCTGTAATAAGGATGTTTTTGGGAACCTGTTTGAGAACAAGAAACAAGTGGGAGAAAGTATAAAGGCTGTTGACAACAAGATTCAAAATGGTACTTATGATGAAAAATAAAAATAGAGGAGCAAATTAAGCTGTCAAAATATCATAATATTTTGGCTTGTGAGGAAACATATTGGAGGCAGAAATCTAGGGCTTTATGCTTGAAGGATGGCGACTCGAATTCAAATTTTTTTCATATCACTACCCTAAGAAAAAGAAGTAATAATAATATCAAAGAACTGACTAGAGATGATGGATCCAAAACTTAGGATTTAATTGAAATTAGAGAAGAAGCAGTTAGTTATTTCAAATACCTCATCGATGATGAAACCCAATGCCAAGAGGAAGACAAGGAGATTCTCCTCCAATTCATACCTAGTGTCATAGATGGGGACACTAACGTAAAACTTCTAACTCCCTTCATAGAGGAGGAAATCAAAAATTATTTATTCAGCATGGAACCTGATAAGGTCCCAGGTCCTGATGGATTCCCTCCTCATTTCTACCAGGTTTCCTGGGACATTGTTGGGGAGGATGTAATCTTAGTGGTCAAGGAGTTCCAGGCTTCAAAACACATCCCTAGAGGTTTTAATTATACTTTTATTGCATTTATTCCTAAGGGTCTAACCCCAAATATTATGGGATATTTCATACTAATTAGACTATGCAATGTGTCCTACAAAATCCTTACTAAATCCATAGCTAATAGGATGAAAGAAATATTACCGCTTATGATTGATCCTTGTCAAGGGAGCTCGGTTCAGGGAATATTGAATCTTGATGGGGTTATTACAGTCCATGAAGCCCTTCACACTACAATCCAAACTAAGAAGGCAACCTTTGCCCTAAAGATTAACATGAATAAAGCCTTTGACCACATCAACAGGGATTTCTTGATTACAATTCTTATGAAATTTGGTTTCCATCCTCAATGGGTAAGACTTATCAAAGAATGTATTCTCAAGCTTTGGTTCTCTATCCTTGTAAATGGTATGACATCAGGGTATTTCCGAATCCTTAGAGGCATTATACAAGGAGATACGATCAGTCCAATGTTGTTCATTATTATGGTGGAGGCTCTAGGAAGAACTATCAAAGTGGCCCGCAATGCAGGTCTGATTTTTGGGATTAAATCCACCTCCCTTACCAATATGGTAAGCCACAAACAGTTTTTTTATGATATCCTTATGTTGACCCATGTGTTAGTAGTTGAAGCTAGAAGGATAAAGTGCATTCTAAAGCTTTACGAGGAGGCGACTAGGTAGAAGGTAAACTTCTTCAAGAGCAAAATTTACTTCCTCAACACCCCCATTCCAAGGTAGGTTAGGATAGCTAGGATTTTGGGATGTTCAATTACTGCTCTCCCTACTTCTTACCTAGGTCTTCCCCTATTTATAGGCTCCTCGAGAAAATCAATGTGGGACAATGTGGTAGAAAGAATTCAAAAGAAACTGGTTGGTTGGAAAGGGCTCTTTCTGTCTCACGTAAGTAAAGCTACGCTCACTATTGCCTCCCTTCAGAGCATCCCCATGATTTTTTATCCATTTTTAAGGCCCCAACTAAGGTATACCAAAATATTGAATAGCTCCAAAATAACTTCCTCTGGTCAGGGTCAAAGTAAAAATAGGGAATACACCTAGTTGGGTGGAGTAAGGTATGCAGACCTAAGGAGAATGGGGGGTTAGGCTTGAGAAGAGTATCTCAGTTGAACACAACACTGCTAGCTAAGCAAGCATGGCATCTCATAACCAGTGAAGAGAACCAATGGACTACCATTATTAAAAGAAAATACCTCCAAGGCATTGATTTTCTAAAGGACAGTATCCTAAATAGAAAATCTGCTTTTTGGAAGGTAATATTGACCAGTAGAAATGTCATCAATAAAGGGTTGATATGGATCTTAGGTAACAGGTAAAATAGTAGCTTTTGGGATGATAGGTGGGCTAGGGAGGAGGCTTTCTCTCAATTGCCACACCTAGCCATGGTCAAGGATTATACTAATCAGTTCATAGGAAGGAAAGTGGCTAATTTTATGATGTAGAATAGGGGAATGTTTATATGGAAACAAATCAAAATACCAGGATTTGAAGTCAAGTCAGAAGAAATCCAAAATATCCTGCACCAAAAATTCATTCCCATGAGAAGTGGAGAGGACTATGTGACATGGGCTACAACTGAGAGTGGGTATTTCACTTTCAAATCCACCTATAATCTTATGATTGATCCTGAGGATCCCATCCTCTAGACCCAGTTGGTGTGGGTCAAAAATATCATCCCCAAAATATCCTTTTTTTTATGGTTGGTTAATCAAGGGAGGATACTCACCATTTATAATATGTTTATGAAAGGTATGATAATTACTAATAATTGGTATCTATGCAGGGCTAACTGGGAATCCACCCTCCATATCTTCCTTGAATTTTTGGTTGTAGATGATATTCTAGGTGGGGTTTTCCAAGATTTTAGCATTTTGTGGGTTATACCGACCTCCATCATTGACCTCTTCCAGCAATTTCCTAACCCCTTTACTAACCTTAGGCTCAGGTTCATGTGAAATATTTTCCTTCACCATTTCCTATGGTAGGTCTGGTTAGAAATAAACCACAGAGCCTTTAAGGGTTCTAACCATGATCTCGTAACCATTACCAACAAGATCCTTGTCTTTGTTCATGAAAATATCAGTATCATCCCCTATGAATCTTAGTATAACCATCCCTGGGAGAAATAGCTTGCTCAATACCTACATATTACCTTGGAAGAGGAGCCCTTGGTCATTAAGCCCAATCCCAGAATAGGTGTGAAGTGGACCTTGCCCCTGGTTGGTTGGTTCAAGCTCAATTTTGACGAAGCAACTAAGGAAAATACTAGAAGAGTAGGTGTTGGAGGAGTGGTTCATGGTGCTAGAAATTTTAGAACAACTTGGAAGAAAACCAATAATGAGGCAAAAGTAAGAGCCCTATGGAAAGGGTTGTAGATGTCCCAGGAGACCTAAGGCAAACTAATAGTTTAAGGGGACTCGATTAACATTATAAACATCCTAACAAATGGGAAAAACCTTCATGGTGGATCAAATCAGTCATATAAGAGGTAAGGATTCTTTTTGAAGCTAGGAATGATATTTTGGCATAACAGTGTTCTGGGAAGGCAATATAACGATAGATAAGCAAGCCAAATTAGGGGTGGACCCTGATGGACTTGTCACGTGGGATCAAGGGATCCCCAATGATATGGAAGAAGTAATGCAAAATGACTGCCAATGAAGTCTGATGTGGGGACACTAAGGGCAACATAATTTAGCACATGAATGAGATCCATGGAGCCCTCACCAATCTATTTTTTAATGAAGGATATTAGGGTGGAAATCCGGTTGAACTTGTCCAAGACTCGGATGAATATGAGGAGGATGAGGATGTCGAGGAGCTCAAGGATTATGATGAGGAGAAAACTTAGCTTCCTCCATCCAGTCGCTCGTTACAGAGGAATTTTGGCTTGTCAGCCCTATTTTGTTCCAATCTGTGACAAATTTTGGTTTTCTTTCTATACTAAGGAAAGGGTCCTTCATGGGGATATCATTCTTAATAGCTCTATATATTGTCTTGAAATATGTCTGGGGGTCTATAGTGTTCTTATGGTATGCTTTCAGCTTGATGGTTGGGCTATTAGTATGGGTAAGGGGTATCAATCCCACTCATTTCTTGGGCTTAGAAATGCAAGGAATAGTAAAGGATAGGTAGTCCTTAACAAGGAAAGAATCCACATCAGCTTAAGGATGTATTTTGTAATAGATTTTGGGTTAACATTTAAAACCCGATATTAATGAAATGACCCTTAATTACCAAAAAAAAATAAAAAAATTGAATTCTAGGATACGGTGGCTAAGGTCTATGACATAAAACTCATTTTCAACACAAGAAAATACAAAATAAAAATATAATATAAGGTCAACACACATCCAATGGAGCAACCAACCATAATTGTATGGGATTCATTATTGTTGTTATATATGCCCAGGTGCATATATATTTATGTAGAGCTCATAAAATTTGTGGTAGTCCATTATGACATAAAATAAAGAGTAGTCTACAATAACAAAGGCTAGGGATTCATAGTCTTCCTAGAAAATTTCTTCTTAAGCTCAATAAAGAGAAACAAAAGTTTTATTATGAGAAGAATATGTTTCCCTAGATCAATGACCAATTGTATCATTGTGTCTCTAAATTTCCTAAGGGTCCTATTAAAATTATGAAGAACACAAGATTATACTGAGAGGGGGGTGAACAGTATAATACTTAACCAATTAACAATTTTAACTCTAGATAACAGAGGCATCAACAGAACATTAATCAAGATAGAAAGCATCACACATTGAAGACCCATTTTAACATGGTTCACCCAAAATGGTTGGGCTACATCCACGGATAAAATCTTTCACTAAATTTTATCAATCAATTTCTGGGAATACCTTTCCCGATTACAAATTTTATGGGCACCAACCCAAAGGAGACACCAATCCCCTAAACTCGAGTTCATGGGCACCAACCCACAGGAGACACCGATCCCCTAGATCTGCTCTGGCTGGTGATCCTCTAGAAAACCTCTACCTCCGCTACCCTTAGCAAATGGAACTCTATCCACAGAAGACACCTGTCCTCCCTGCTCTAGCTGGAGACCTCTATCCTCAACTCTATCACCTCCAAAGTTGGTCCTCAAATTTGCACTAAACACAGTCCTTCATTCTAGTACAAATTTCCTCATTCGTATTTTCCTGTTGCACTCAGTCTGCACGCTTCGACATCATCACGCCACTTCTGCACTCTTGCACTCTTTTTACTGCATCTCACACACTTCGACGCACATTCGACTATCTCGCAATTCGCACTTAACTCTTCAAAACAATCCTCCTTTTATACTAACACTTTCAAGATCAAAACCTTGATCTTAGTCGGCTGCACAACCCTAAACTACGTTGGCTGCAAACCCTAATTTTTGTTAGCCCAAATTTAACTTTGTCGACTTCACTGCCTCTGCAACTCTTCTGTAGCTTCTGTCGTGAAACTACAACATGTCACGATATCGTGACACTTTTGCAACCGTATACTGTCTTTTGGCTTTTGTCGTGATATCATGACATTCTAGCCTTTGTTGACTTCAACTAAGCTCTTGTCATGATATCGCGACACTTCTGACTTAGTCAGCATCAACTTTGCATTTGTCGCAAAATCGTGACACTTCTTCCTTCGTTGACCTCCTTTCTGCTTTTGTCACGAAAACATGACACTTATGTCTTCATAGTCTTCCTCTCTACTTTTGTCATGAAATCGTGACACTTCTCCTATAGAAGACCTACAGTCTGTTTCTGTCACAAAATCGTGACACTTTCTCCAACCGAACGCTGCCATCTCAAACTTCATGAAAACACGACACTTTCTACATCCACAAGCTTTCTCTTCAACCTATCGTGAAGTCGCGACACTTTTTGCATCCATACGACTTCTTTTCAACTTGTCGTGAAATCGTGACACTTTCAGCTTCCGTACGTCTTCTTTGCAACCTATCGTGAAATCATGACAGTTCTCATTTCAGACTCTTCCCTTTTGTTGCATGTCGTGAAATCGTGACAATTCTCACTTTGATTTATGTAGCATGTCGCAAAATCGTGATAGTTCTCACTTTGACTTTTGTAGCATGTCATGAAATCGTGACACTTTATCTTGCTACTTTCTCTCTCTTCAAACTTGTCACGAAATCACGACAATTCACACTACGGACTCTTTCTTCTGCATTATGTCATGAAATCACGACACTTTTTCTCCTTAGCGCTTTTCTTTTCTTCGGGTCATGAAAACCCAACATGTCATGACATCGCGACACTTTTTCTCCCAGACTCACTCTCCTGCATTATGTCACAAAATCGTGACATTTTATCTTTCAGACTCTCTCTCTTGCATCATGTCACGAAATTGTGACATTTTTTCGTCCGTTCAACCTTCCTTGCAATATGTCACGAAATCACGACATTTCTGACTCGAACATTCTCTCTCCTCTTTTAGTCGCAAAACTGTGACATGTCGCGATATCACGACACTTTTTTAAAAAGCTTTCTCTCTCCTGCCTAAGTCACGAAAATGCGACATGTCGCAATATCGCGACATTTTTTCAACTTAATTTCTTTCGAACCTGTCAAGCCGAACCTTCATCAAAACAAATTATTATACATCAAATCAAATTCCTTCAAACAGCTTCTTGACATCAATGACAACTTATTCACTTGAGCAAATGCAATGTTCCCAAGGTACCCAAAATTGCCAACAATCTCCCCCTTTGTCATTGATGGCAAACCTTTACTAAAAACATGTATTAAGAGCCAAAACTGAAACCAACTGTGCTAACAACTAAGAAACTATGCTAACAACTGATAATTTTCCCTTGAAGTTTTTCTCCCCCTGACTTGAAGCTTTCCTCTTCACTTGAAGCTCTCTGTAGCACCCTAAAATTGGCGCAGTAAAATTGGAATAATTACATTCACCTTAGTAAATAAATTTAAATTCAAATTTAACCTCCCAAACCGCCCGTTAACCGTCGAGAAACCCGTTTCCTCCTTTTTCGTGCCATTTTTAGCAATTGTTTTGACCGTTTGACGATATCGTCTCCGATCAGACGATATCGCCCCAGATTTGACGATTTCGTCTGGACTAGAACGTCCAGACGATTTCGTCGCAAAACTGAATTTGCATAGTTGGAATCCGTTCCAACGGGTCTCCAATCCGGGCAGAAGCGTGTCTGCGTCGTTGGGACCCTTCCCCCGTTGGAGATCTCCCAAATTGGGATGATCTCCAACCTCCCAACAACTATCCTATGCCTATTTAACTCTAAGACTTTTCCCTCCCCAACCCCTGGCTGAATTTTTATGCAAATTGAACCCTTATGCTCTAAAACATCGTAATTCATATTTTGCATTAGTCCTATAGTCATTTCATTGCGGGTACACCACTGGTTTTCAGTCGGAGCCAGTACCTATCGCAGTCGACGAACTCTGTCAAGATCGGAGGCGATCTCGTCAAATTCGGGACGATCTCGTGCGATGCGAGACGATTTCGACTGCAGCGCACATCGAGGCAATCAGTGCCTGGAGTTTGTTCTTCTGTCTCTTTTCTCTGTCATTTTATGTTGTAAATTAGATTGTTTATTCAGTTTTTATATTATATTGCATTTGGAGTTCACCCATTTTGTCTAGTTTACAGATTAAGATCATATTCTGCTATCTAAACACAATTATTTGCATTTACTTCTGTTCTTGTATATTGTTCAACACTCATATTACTGTTTTACATAGTTTGCCCTCGTTTGCAAAATAGAATTTCTCGTATTTCGCATCTGTTTCTTGTTTTGCGGGTCTCTGATGAATTCGTCTGACGAATTCGTCAGATTTCAGACGATCTTGTCAGTTCAGACGATTTTATCAAATTGAAGGCGATTCTGTTGAATTGCAGACGATCCAGACTGCTTCAAGCTTCAGAAACTCCATCAGACTTCCGGATCAGGTAATCTTCATTGGCCTCCTGCAAATTCTCTGTTTCTGTTTTCCTTTTTGTTTGTTGTATGCATTTAAATTGCATTTTCATGTAGTTTAAGTTAGAATCATTCGGCCAAACCTAGGATGAATGTTTAAAAATAAAACGAACTCATCAAAACTCATTCCCAAAACCTAGGCGTGGAAACTGCCGTCAAATGTTTCCTGGTGAACCCACCATCCGTCGAAAAATCACCAAAATGCACCTCCCTTGAGAGGCGGGACCTTCGCAAAGTCCTCTCGTCTGAGGTACCGCACCATCCTTTTCCCATCCTCCTTCCGGGCGCGGATCCAATAGCCTGAAGGTAGGGGTGCGAAAAATTTGGAGCGATACATTTTGGTGAACCCGACGTGAATGCATCATAACCTTTTGAAAACAAAAACAAAAAAAAACAAAAAAATATATATATACAAGAAAAACAAAAACAAAATCATCATTTCAAGTTTGTATGTTTTATATTCAATCCTAAATAGTAGATGCTAAATATTACTTTTAGAAGTACTAAAGAAACCATGAGTTTTTACTCAAATCAATATGAGTCCATCGGTAATGTTGGAAGAATTCAGCTAAATACATTTGTTGATTATGACCAACCTCATCCCTATTCAACACCACCTCCATCACACTCTTCTTATTTTTCATCCATAACCCAACAAAACAATCCCTTTGCCAATCCTCTTCATAATGATATTATCTATTCTCCCATATATCCATATTATGTCTATCAATCCACATATAATCCTCCGCCACCTTTTCAAAACTCTTCTTTCAATACAACACATCCATTTCAACAAGAAAATACTTATTCTTCCAATTCTACCGTGCACTCACCTCCTACAACCCAATATTCCTGTCATCATTCTACCCATAATAAAGAAAGTAGAGGTGAGAAACCATTAGGTCCTTTTATGACAAAATTCCTAAGGCATTTATCAAAAACCTCTCAAAAACCTTCATCACGTAAATTTACTAGGCTTAATCAACCAATGGATATAATTCTCAAGTATTTACTTGACACAAATATTATTGAACTTCCTTCCATAAGACAACCTGATACCACATCAGATTGGTTTAAACCAGAGCTACATTGTGAATATCATAGAGTAGATGGACATATGACACAAAATTGTAAAGATTTAAGATGTGCAATTCAAGATTTGATTGATAAGGGTCTTTTTAATATAAAGGAATTACAATCTACAACTGATTATAAATCTCCAGTAAACAATCAAACTCCTACACAACAAATACCAATAATCAATCAAGACATGGGGATCTCCCAAGAACCCCTATTCAATTATCAACAACAAGAAACCAATCAAATATTGCATGTTAATGTGTCCCATCATGATGATATTATTAATATTGTAACAAAAACTACAAATGAGCAACCTCAAGTTCAATCAACTCAATCCGATATTCAAGATATGGATTCCTCATTTGACCAACTTTCAAAACTATCTTTGGCTCTAGAGAATGATACAAAATGGAATGTAAGCATAGAAAGCTCATCTTTAGAATCAAAATCTCAATCTGAAATCCACTTTGATAACCAACAACAAGTGATTAATCCTCAAGCAAAGATATCCCTTTTAGAAGTATTACAAATTTCTCATAAGGAAATTTTGTTCAAAATACCTAGCCAACAATTTGTTCCTCATCATATTTTCTCTAAGAACATAATTAATGGTGTAAACCCTCTTGAGGTTAACCATATTTCATTCTATGATGAGGATATTCCTTCCTCTACTCCACAAGAAGACTCCTATCTTTACATTATCGGATCTAGTAAAGAAACACTTGTTAGAACTATCATGGTAGATAATGACTCCTCTCTTAATTTATGCACTTATCAATTATTCCAAAAACTCAAATTAAAGGAAGAAGATAGTAATGAATCAAATGTTATTATAAAATCTTTTAACAATGAAATTCAAGAACCTCAAGGTACTATAATTCTTCCCCTTAATATTGGATCCAAGATCCTGGATACTTTATTCTATGTAGGATATTGTCCTTCACCTTACAACCTACTTCTCCAGAGTCCTTGGATTCATACGATGAGGGTTGTCCCTTCCACTCTTCACCAATGTTTGAAGTTTGAAATTGCAAATAAAATTGTTACCATACATGGTGACCCAACACCATTTGAAGAATATTTAACGGTTGAAACATCAAGTTCTATACATTCTCTATTATCACAATTATCTTCTATCCATCACTTTTCTTCATCCATATATGATCATCCTTGTTTACCAAATAACATCCATGCATATCTTTCACATATACTTTCTCCATCTTATCAAAACTTGGAATATAATAATAAGAATGAAGAACTTTCTTATCCTTACTGACATTTTATTTTGTAATATGATCAATTTTCCACATATAAAAGTCAAATCTTTTGCTACATTATTCTACATTATAACAAAGCTTTTGTTATCACTACCTTTTATTCATCACCTTTTATTCTTACCTTCACCTCAACCAGATTATCCTTCAAAACCTCCTTTGATTTTGAAGCAACCTTAGACATGCTATACTCAAATAAACCTTGTATAGTGTATATAGATCATCTTGTATATACCACCAATTTCAATTCATAAATTAAAATCAAAATACAAAAAAAAAAAAATCCTCAAAATCTTCAAAAAAAAATACAAATGCAACCAAAGAACTTAAAGGTAAATTTGAGCCCAACTGGCTCGGACCATACATCATTACTGCAAAATTTGAATCAGGAGCATATAAATTATCTACCTTAGATGGTAAAGAACTTAAAGAACCCATGAATATTTTACATCTCAAACGTTATTATGCATAAATTTGGTTATTTCATCCATGTATATATTTGTTCAAAATCATTATCTTGTATTTCTTTCAATTTATTCAAAAACCTCAAAAACATTCATAAAATCTTCAAAAATCTTCAAAAATATTTATTGCATTTATTTAAAGCACTTGTAAAGTTCCTTTTGCTCTAAAACAAAAATCAACATAAAAATCCAAAAACGGCTATATGCTTGACTCTTTCGAAACCAAAACAATATACAGAATAAAGAGAGAGTCAACATTCTCAAAACTTTCTCAAAATCATATATTTTCTTACAATTATTGCAGTTATATGTTTCAACTTATTTTGGATAAAACTAGCATTTATTTGGCATCCCTCACTTGCACACTCACATAATAAATATCTTGATTTTATATGGCATGATTACTAATCTCTCTTATATCAAAGTTCACAAAAATCAATTAAATAAAGTTTGAGCATAGAGAATTGATCTTGGTATTTACTTAAACCAAGCACATCTTTTCACAATAAAATGATTATATTTGTAATTTCCATGTTTTGCTACATAGTAGAACTGATTTCTTGAGTGAAAAGTTTCCCCTGCTATCCTATCATGCACATGGTCTAGAATCTTTGAGAATTGGCAAAAGGACAAGCTCACCCCTACCCAGAATAAAAATCCCTTGCTCTACAGCTAATCCGAGCAAGTATCCCTAGAAAAAGAAAAAGAAAAGAAAAGTTCAAGAAAAAGAAAAGAGAAAAGAAAAATGTTATTCTATATCATTCCAGCAATATTTCAAGCACTATCTCAAAAATCAAGCAAAAGAAAAATAAGCAAAGTTCAAAAGAAAGCAAGAAAAGCAATAAAATCCCTTTCCCTACCCTTTGAAAAGAAAAGAAGGGTTGATGAGCTTGAATCCCTGGAATTCTCAATTATTCGAAAACTGTGAGGTAAGCCCCATAACAGGTGGTTTGTGCCCAACTCTGCTTGGCCTTGGGTAACTCCTAGCGTGGCGATATGTACTGTCACATTAGCGACCTTCTTTTGTACGAACCTATGTCTGCTTATGGATTAGCTAGCTCTTGATAATCCGATCTACATAGTAGCCTAGTATGGTTATATGCATCTACATCATGGTTAATGAACACTTAGTTGGTTTATTCAAATCACTTGTATCATAGTATCTTGCTCAAAGCTGGTAACTGAACCATACAATTGCACACACATTTGTATTTGAGAGATTTTGTCTATCATTATGATAAATCAAGATTGGCAATGAATTCACTTATGCACATGGGATTCCTTATAAATCTAATTTTTTTCAAAATACTTTGAAATATTATTTTTGCAACTTGTTTGGAATAATCAAGTACAATTATTTACCACAAAGACAACTATATAATAGAAGAAATCAAAAATTTCAATTAAAACATATCATATATATCTTATCGACTTTCGTGACGATGGTATAATTCCAAAACCAAAATTGGAGTTTTATGCTTAGCGCAAGTCCTCATTTTCATCTTTTATGTTCATTAAAAATCAACCATGCAATAAAACTATTTTCTTTGATCTTCGCGATGATGGTATAAGTCTATACCTACATATTCTATACCTAGCGAAAACCATTGTAACAATATTTTCTCCAATTTATCAAAATTCATAAAAACCATATGACTTCATTCTATTACACAAATTATGCTTTTCAAAAGCAAACACATTTTTATTATTTCATATCATTATGTCAACCTTTGCATTTTGCAATGATGGTATAATTCTTAAGGAATTATTCAACAATTTTATCACACTTAGGAATTTATGCCTAGCAAAAATTATTTTACAATATTTCATGCATAATATTTTTATGGAAATCTGAAAGCAAACCATCATCATCATCATTTGCATCATCACAACAAAGTCTTAAGGCAGTCTCTTAAGCACTCTTTTCTTTTAACAATATTTCTATCCTGGGACTAGCTTGACGACCGAGTGAGCGACGACTCCATGAAATGGTCTATAATAGCGACAATGTCCTTTGAAATTATTGTTAGAAATCTCTTTTTATTTTTATCACATTTCATTACAACCAATCAATTTGTTACATCAGATTATTTCATTTAAAATATTTATAGCATGACATCCAAGTTATAATATTTTCCAAAACGACATAATTACATGAATCATCAATAAAATCATTACATCAATCAACTCAATCAATCAATCAAACATAAAAAGCATCATAAGCATCACATAAGACAAGTCATATGATCAAAAAAATATCTCATCTATATATATCAACAGAATATATACATCATCAAAACTAGATTGGTATGCCACAATCTGTACCTCGGCATACTCAATCCTCTATCAATACAAGTATAATACAATCTCAGTGGCAGTATCCCGCCCTCTAGCCTCGAGAGCCTCTAGAGCTCTCGGCCTCATCTCCTCCCCCGCCCTGCGGAGGACGAGGTGGTCCCATCGCAGTATGTGTGGTACTGCGAGTCCTCGTCATCGACCGGGATGAGCTCCTCGTCGACCCTGTCCTGATAGGATCTGCTATGGCAGGTGGCAGTTGTACCCTCTGGCCCTCTGGCACCGCCTGGTAGTATAGCGCCTGATAGAATGCGGTCTGAGAAACCGACCGCAGCGGCTCTCGAGTGCTTACCCCTCCGCCTCGTGCCCTGAGACGAGCATTCTCGTCTCGTAGGCTACGACACCTCAGCCTGGTGCTTTGTGCGGTTGCATCCTGTAACGTCTGCACACGAGCTCGCAGACGATCTCCCTCTGCCTGGAGAGTAGCCATCTCGCTACTCTCTCCAATGTCCACACCCTTGCCCTTATCAGGCGATGGTGGCCTCTGTGGAGATGGGGGTCTCGCCTCCCTCCTCTCCCTCTCCCTCTATCGCGGCCTCTCCTGTGCCTGTGGCCTCCTCTGCTCTCCTCTGCCGTGACCCCGGGCTGCCTCTACCGCCGCCTGGCGTCGCCTCCCTATCCGACGCACAACTACGTGGATCGGTCCCTATGCCCTCGTCATCCGAGGAGGGCGGATGCCTGTGTACCAGGCATCGTAGCCATCGGCTACCCCTGCGTCGTCCCCATCCACTGGCTGGATGGGGGCATCGTCCGCGTCCTGGCTCCAGAATCGCTGCATGTCGGGAGCCCCGCTAACCGTGGTGTTATCCCGGACAGTCCGGGAAAACTCGTAATCCCTGAGAGATGGGATCCCCTGCTGTAGACCGAACTGTCGCAAAACTCGGTCATAGCGGTGGAGCTCCACCTCTCCCCTCTCCATCCGTAGCCAGCAGACTCGCCTGATGCGAGCCAGCTCCTGTGCGTCCTCTGCCCACCCTGGATGCTGCCTCCACGGCCTCCAGGTGATCTGGTCTGGGACCAAGTCATCCAGTAGTCTCCGGGACACCGGCAGGTCGATCCGTCGTTGTGCCCCTCTCCGGAGCCACCAGTAGAAGACTCGGGGCCTCTCCCCGTCAACCCCTATCAGTGGAAGCCCTACCGGCCTCCGCACCGCAATGTGCTCCCAGCACCAAACCTGTAGGAGCGATGTCATAACCAGACATCGGCCGCCCTTGTATACGACCCCATGCAGGATCCTATACAATCGGCATAGAACAAAGCTGCCCCAAGAAAATCTGTAGCCATGATCGCGCATGTCGTAGATCACATCTGCCGACATCCATGGTACCCTGCGGCCGCTCCGGTGGCACAGTAGAAGTCCACCAACCACCCCAGCCAAAACTCGTGTCAGTGTAGATGCCCCAGGCATCTGGCGAAGTGCCTCGATGTTCACTCCGCCCTTCTCCAGGGCGAAGCTCGGGTCACCGCAGAGTCGTCCCATCGCGTGGCCCTGATTGGCCGTAGGTGTGATCATCCTCCCTTGTATGGGGATTCTAAGAATCCTCCATACATCCTCTAGTGTGGGAGTCATCTCCCCTGTCGGTAACCGGAAACATGAAGAGCCCGGGTACCACCTCTCTGCTAGGGCCGTCAGTAGCCCCATGTCTGTAGATACTTGTGGCATCTCTGCCACATGTAGTAAGCCGGCCTGTGCCAGCTGATCTCGCTCTACCTGTGTCAGAGCGGCCAAGTCATCTCTTAATCCTCCATATTTCCACTCCCTGCTCTTTAGTAATCCTCTCTGCAAGCATAAACATCAAAACAACAAACAATCATTAATAACAATTTTAGCAATCAATAATGCAACTTAAAGATCAAAATTTTGCAATTGATGATATCGCCCACTATTGGCCGATATCGTCCGAAATTTGAGCAAAATCGTCTCCAATTTCGCGTGTCGAAATCGTCTTTAATTTGACGAAATCGTCCCTTTTTCGTCGATTTCGCCCTTGGGCGAAATTGACGAACTTGAGACGATTTCGTCGAACTAAGGACGATTTCGTCCGGACGACGTCGATGGCCAAAAACGGCCGCGATGCTCAAAATTCACCTAAAAATCCATCTAAAAAGCATGTAAAATCAAATTAAATCAATTCTAGATCAGTTTAAACCCTTACCCGTAGACCGCGGCGGACCTCTGCAGATCTGTGCGCTGTCTCTACCATTTTTGCTCCAGAGCTCTCAAAACAGTAAAATGAACAGTAACAAATGAATTAGGGTTTTACCCTATTTTTCTTAATTTTATTCAACAAATAATTTTTGCTTTTCCGCGTTTTTACCTCAAACGTTCGATTTGGGTAAAAACACGGAGGGGGCACCATAGTAAGCTGTCGTACGATTCGACCAAGAATCGTCGCCTAAAAATGGGAATAATTTTTTGCTTTCTCGTAGATCGAGAAGAACTCATCTTTAACGCATTTTCTTCGGAAAATTCGCTAAAGAGGGGGCAAAATGTAGCACCCTAAAATTGGCGCGATAAAATTGGAATAATTACATTCACCTTAGTAAATAAATTTAAATTCAAATTTAACCTCCCAAACCGCCCGTTAACCGTCGAGAAACCCGTTTCCTCCTTTTTCGTGCCATTTTTAGCGAGTTGTTTTGACCGTTTGACGATATCGTCTCCGATCAGACGATATCGCCCGCATTTGACGATTTCGTCCGGACTAGAACGTCCGGACGATTTCGTCGCAAAGCTGAATTTGCATAGTTGGAATCCGTTCCAACGGGTCTCCAATCCGGGCAGAAGCGTGTATGCGCCGTTGGGACCCTTCCCCCGTTGGAGATCTCCCAAATTGGGATGATCTCCAACCTCCCAACAACTATCCTATGCCTATTTAACTCTAAGACTTTTCCCTCCCCAACCCCTGGCTGAATTTTTATGCAAATTGAACCCTTATGCTCTAAAACATCGTAATTCATATTTTGCATTAGTCCTATAGTCATTTCATTGCAGGTACACCATTGGTTTTCAGTCGGAGCCAGTACCTATCGCAGCCGACGAACCTGTCAAGATCGGAGGCGATCTCGTCAAATTCGGGACGATCTCGTACTGATGCGAGACGATTTCGACTGCAGCGCACATCGAGGCAATCAGTGCCTGGAGTTTGTTCTTCTGTCTCTTTTCTCTGTCATTTTATGTTGTAAATTAGATTGTTTATTCAGTTTTTATATTATATTGCATTTGGAGTTCACCCATTTTGTCTAAGTTTACAGATTAAGATCATATTCTGCTATCTAAACACAGTTATTTGCATTTACTTCTGTTCTTGTATATTGTTCAACACTCATATTACTGTTTTACATAGTTTGCCCCTATTTGCAAAATAGAATTTCTCGTATTTCGCATCTGTTTGCTGTTTTGCAGGTCTCTGATGAATTCGTCTGACGAATTCGTCAGATTTCAGACGATCTTGTCAGTTCAGACGATTTTATCAAATTGAAGGCGATTCTGTTGAATTGCGGACGATCCAGACTGCTTCAAGCTTCAGAAACTCCATCAGACTTCCGGATCAGGTAATCTTCATTGGCCTCCTGCAAATTCTCTATTTCTGTTTTCCTTTATGTTTGTTGTATGCATTTAAATTGCATTTTCATGTAGTTTAAGTTAGAATCATTCGGCCAAACCTAGGATGAATGTTTAAAAATAAAACGAACTCATCAAAACTCATTCCCAAAACCTAGGCGTGGAAACTGCCGTCAAATGTTTCCTGGTGAACCCACCATCCATCGAAAAATCACCAAAATGCACCTCCCTTGAGAGGCGGGACCTTCGCAAAGTCCTCTCGTCCGAGGTACCGCACCATCCTTTTCCCATCCTCCTTCGGGCGCGGATCCAATAGCTTGAAGGTAGGGGTGCGAAAAATTTGGAGCGATACACTCTCCCTCTTACTCATATCTCTCCCCCTTTGTCATCAATGGCAAAGGGTCACCTTTGGGGCTCGGGACTAAGAATGAGCCTCTTAGCTTAGTCCCTCCCCCACCTCCTGATGAGGTGATTAATTTTGGGGTGGGAGTACAACTCCCAATTTCTCCCTTAGATACTCAAATGTATCTCTTGGAAGAGGTTTGGTGAAGATATCTACAATCTGCTCTTTAGTAGGCACATACTCTAGCTTGACCTGCTTGTCTTGCACTTTCTCCCTTAGAAAGTGATACTTGATGGAAATATGCTTTGTCCTTGAGTGCATTACCAAATTTTTGGAAATACTTATGGCACTCGTATTATCACAAAATATGGAGATGGGTTGTTCATGCTTGACTTTGAAATCCTCCAAGGTGGTTTTCATCCATAAAACCTGTGTACACCCAACCACTGCTGCTATGTATTCAATCTGCTGTAGATAAGGAAATTGAAGGTTGTTTCTTACTTAGCCAAGAAACCAAACTCTTTCCTAGAAAGAACGCTCCACCACTAGTGCTCTTCCTATCATCAGTATTGCCTACCCAATCTGCATCTGAATAGGCCATGAGGGTGAAATCATCACCTTTGGGATACCAAAGCCCAAAATCCATAGTGCCCTTTAGATATCTGAATATCCTCTTAACTGCTGTAACATGAGAATATTTTGGAGCTACCTGAAATCTTGCTACTAACCCAACTGGCTCGCATGATATCTGGTCTGGTAGCCATAACATATAATAAACTGCCAATCATTGATCTGTACAACCTCTGATCTGCCACTGGAGATTCATCATCTTTACTCATCTTGCACCCTGTAATCATTGGAGTACATACTGGTTTGCTGTCCATCATCCCAAATTTCTTCAACATTTCTTTGATATACTTTCCTTGAGAGAGAAATACACCATATTTTGATTGAGCAATCTGAAGACCTAAAAAGAATGATAGCTCTCCAATCATAGACATCTCAAATTCCTTCTACATGGTGTTAGCAAAAACTTTGCACATCTGAGTATTATTCCCCCCGAAAATAATATCATCAACATAGACAACCATAATCAACATATCATCACCTTCATTCTTAATATACAGATTGCTATCTGCCACGCCTTTCTTGAAGCCTTGCTCATGAAGATAATTGTCAAGTCTTGAGTACCACGCCCTTGGTGCTTGCTTTAACCCATATAAAGCCTTTTTTAGTTTACACACATAGTCTGACTGTTCTGTGAGAGACACTCCTTCTGGTTGTTCTATGTAGACTTCTTATACCAACACCCCATTTAGAAAAGCTAACTTTACATCCATTTGATATACCTTGAATGATTTGAAGCTTGAAAGGGCCAAAACCATTCTGATAGCTTCAATACGAGTGATAGGAGCGAATGTCTCTTCGAAATCAACACCTTCTACTTGAGCATAACCTTTGCAGACTAACCTAGCTTTGTTTCTGACAATATTTCCATCCTCATTGAGTTTATTTCTGAATATCCATTTTGTGCCAATGACATTCTTGTCCTTAGGTCTTGGAACCAAATCCAAAGTTTCACTTTTCTCTATTTGATTTAGCTCTTCATCCATCACTTTTACCCAAAATTTATCTGCACATGCTTCACTGAAATATTTTGGCTCAATATGAGATAATAATGAAATATTTGTAGAATCGTGTGAAGGAATGACTCTTCTTCTTGTTTTCTTTCTATTTGGATCACCAATGATCAAATCTTTGGGATGATGTTTCTGAACATATCGTGAAGGAGTTTTGGGAAGCAATTGTTGTCTTTCCTCTTCTTCATCTGAAACCTCTCTGAATTCTTCTTGACAAATTTCATCATTGAGTTCCTTGACTGGTTCTCTTATCCCTGTCTTTTCATCAACTGTTACATTTATGCTCTCTACGATAGTATGCATTCTTTTGTTGAAGCATCTGTAGGCCTTGCTTCTGTTGGAATATCCAAGAAAGATTCCCTCATCACATCTAGGATCAAACTTACCCAAATTTTGATCTTCCCTTCTGATGAAGCACTTACTCCCAAACACTTTGAAGTATTTTACTGTAGCTGGTCTCCCTTTCCATAACTCATAAGGAGTTTTATGATGATTGACTCTAAGTTGGGCCCTGGTGATAATGTAGACTGTTGTACTGACCGCCTCTTTCCAAAAGCCATCTGAAAGTTTCGACTCATTTAACATAGCTCTAGCCATATTTTCAATAGTTCTATTTTTCCTTTCAACTACTCCATTTTGTTGAGGAGTTCTTGCTGTCGAATATTCTCTTTTGATTCCTTGTTGCTCATAGTATTCCAAAAATTCATTTGATGTGAACTCTCCTCCTTTGTCTGATCTTAAGCATTTGATTCTCTTATCAGTCTCATTTTCAATCATTTCTTTGAAAGCTTTAAATTTTTCAAAAGTTTCAGATTTTTCTTTGAGAAAAGTAACCCACGTCATTCTAGAATAATCATCTATAAACAACATGAAGTAGCTTTCTCCCTAAATGCTCTGAGTTCTGGTGGGGCCACATAAATTAGTATGAATAAGATCCAATGGTTTTGAATAAGTATACCCTTTTGATTTGAAACTGGTTCTGGTCTATTTTCCATGTTGACAGGGACCGCAAATGATATTATGGGGCCTTTTTATTTTGGGCAAGTCTCTAATTGCTTCCTTGTTACTAATATTGACAAGATTATCAAAGCTCAAATGCCCCAATATTTTATGCCATAGCCAACTCTCATCTTCTTGAGTTATAAAACACTTTTCCATTTTTATCTCACTCAGCATGTAAATATTATTTGGAGTCCTTGTAGCACTCGCAATGAGTTTTCCATTTTTTTCTTTACTTATCTCACATCTATCTGAAAAGAAAGATACTATGTGCCCTTGATCACAAAGTTGACTCACACTTAGAATATTATGTCTTAGGCCTTCTACATAAAGCTCATTTTCTGTTTTGGATTTCCCATCCAAACTAAGAGTCCCTTTACCACTGATTTTAGCCGACCTATTATCTCCAAAACTGACTGTTCCTCGGTTTGTTTGTTTTAAGACCAAAAACTTTTCCTTTTCACCAGTCATATGTTTTGAACAACCACTATCAAGATACCATTTTTCTACTTTTTCTTGAGCATGAAAAGCAGTTTGAACTATCATTGACTTAGATTTGATCTCATTTTTCCTTTTAGTGAACTCAAGGCTAGATCTATCCAAACTGCACATCCTTGCTGTATGCCCAAAATTCTTGCACTTGAAACACATGAAATTTTTATTCATAAGAGGTGCAAAAGAGTTAACATTTTCCTTACTATGGCTATTCAAGGATTTATTGCAATGCATAGCTTTGTGACCAAAATTCTTGCAAGAAAAACAATAGCCATGGAAAGTATTATGTAACCTGTTTTGATGCCTTGGATGATTGTTCTTCTTGTGACCAACTGGAATCCACCGCTCTTCAGGATGAAGATTGGTCTTGCTCGAAGACCCTATTTCATGAATAGTGATACCATCCTTATTTTGCTTATCATACGAAGTATTCTGTCTGAGAGCCAATTTTTCCAACTTCACTCTAAGAGACATAACCTCTTCTTGTAGTTTCTCGCAATAAGTTTCCTTTCCTTTTAAAGTCTCTGTCAGAACCTGTTCAACCTTCTTTCCTTCTTCAGCTAGAATTTTGAAGTCTATAACTCTTTGATACAATCTTGATCTTGCAATCTCTTCTTCCTGAATTTGATGCTTGAGAACAAAATTTTCTTCCCTAAATTTCTCAAGCCTTTATAAAGCCAATAAGAATTCACCTTTGAGATCGAACCCAACCTCTTCATCTCTTTCTGAATCTGTATGTTCCTCTGATATATCCTTCTCCAAGCTGTTAGGATTTTTCTAGAGAAACCCGCTCTGATACCAATTGAAGAACACAAGCTTATACTGAGAGGGGGGGTGAACAGTATAAGACTTAACCAATTAACAATTTTAACTCTAGATAACAGAGGTATCAACACAACATTAATCAAGACAGAAAGCATCACACATTGAATACCCATTTTAACGTGGTTCACCCAGAATGGTTGGGCTACATCCATGGATAAAATCTTTCACTAAATTTTATCAATCAATTTCTAGGAATACCTTTCCCGATTACAAATTTTATGGGCACCAACCCAAAGGAGACACCAATCCCCTAAATTTGAGTTCATGGGCACCAACCCACAGGAGACATCGATCCCCTAGATCTGCTCTGGATGGTGATCCTCTATAAAACCTCTCCCTCCGTTGCCCTTAGCAAATGGAACTCTATCCACAGAAGACACCTATCCTCCCTGCTCTGGCTGGAGACCTCTATCCTCAACTCTATCACATCCAAAGCTGGTCCTCGAATTTGCACTAAACACAGTCCTTCGGTCTAGTACAAATGTCCTCATTCATATTTGCCTGTTGTGCTCACTCTACATGCTTCGACATCATCGCGCCACTTCTGCACTCTTGCACTCTTTTGACTGCATCTCGCACACTTCGACACACATTCGACTATCTTGCAATTTGCACTTAACTCTTCAAAAAAATCCTCCTTTTATACTAACACTTTCAAGATCAAAACCTTGATCTTAGTCGACTGCACAACCCTAAACTACGTTGGCTATAAACCCTAATTTTTGTCGGCCCAAATTTAACTTTGTCGGCTTCACTACCTCTGCAACTCTTCTGTAGCTTCTGCCGTGAAACTACAACATGTCGCGATATCGCGACACTTTTGCAATCGTATACTGTCTTTTGGCTTTTGTCATGATATCACGACATTCTAGCCTTTGTCGACTTCAACTAAGCTCTTGTCACGATATCACGACACTTCTGACTTAGTCAGCATCAACTTTGCATTTTTCATGAAATCGTGACACTTCTTCCTTCGTCAACCTCCTTTTCTCTTTTGTCATGAAAACGTGACACTTCTGTCTTCATAGCCTTCCTCTCTACTTTTGTCATGAAATCACGACACTTCTCCTATAGAAGACCTGCAGTCTATTTATGTTGCAAAATCATGACACTTTCTCCAACCGAATGCTGCCATCTCAAACTATCATGAAAATGCGACACTTTCTGCATCCACAAGCTTTCTCTTCAACCTATCGTGAAATCATGACACTTTCTACATTCGTACGACTTCTTTTCAGCCTGTCATGAAATCGTGACACTTTCAGCTTTCGTACGTCTTCTTTGCAACCTGTCGTGAAATCGCGATAGTTTTCATTTTAGACTCTTCCCTTTGCTGCATGTCACGAAATCATGACAGTTCTCACTTCGAGTTCTGTAGCATGTTGTGAAATCATGATAGTTCTCACTTTGACTTTTGTAGCATGTCGCAAAATCGTGACACTTTATCTTACTACTTTCTCTCTCTTCAAACTTGTCACAAAATCACGATAATTCACACTACGGACTCTTTCTTCTACATTATTTCGTGAAATCATGACACTTTTTCTCCTTAGCACTTTTATTTTCTTTGGGTCACGAAAACCTGACATGTCGCGATATCGCAACACTTTTTCTTCCGGACTCTCTCTCCTGCATTATGTCACGAAATCGTGACATTTTTTCTTTTGGACTCTCTCTCCTGCAACATGTCGTGAAATCGTGACATTTTTTCGTCCGTTCAACCTTCCTTGCAATATGTCACGAAATCATGACATTTTTGACTCGAACATTCTCTCTCCTCTTTGAGTCACGAAACTATGACATGTCACGATATCGCGACACTTTTCTAAAAATCTTTCTCTCTCCTGCCTAAGTCACAAAAATGCGACATGTCGCGATATCACGACATTTTTCCAACTTACTTTCTTTCGAACCTGTCAAGCCGAACCTTCATCAAAACAAATTATTTTACATCAAATCAAATTCCTTCAAACAACTTCTTGACATCAATGACAACTTATTCACTTGAGCAAATGCAATGTTCCCAAGGTACCCAAAATTGCCAACAAATTATTGGTTTTAAAGTTTTAAAGGATTTATTTGTTGTGTTAGCAATCATATTTGGACTAAGTAATGATGAAAATGTGTATTATTTCTAGATAAGTATGGCATATGCTCTTACCTATTCTAAAATCCACTATTGTGTTTATTGGGACCAATACCTTAGTGATGCAATGCATGATGAGTTAATACATTTTAATGTAAATGAATATGGTGAATTTAGGTATCCTTCATACTTGGCTTGTTTATTTATATACCACAAGCTAGACATTTTTCCTAACCTTAAAATAAACAAAAATGCCCTAGAGGAAGAGGCTCTTTTTATGGTAGAATAGACCCCATCTCTAATAACTTCAAGTTCATATATGGAATTTAATAATTTCTTTTTGGATCTTGGTCTAGCATGCATCTATGGAGAAGTTCCTTGTATGACAAAGAAATCCATAACTCACCTTCAAACCCCTAGAAGAGACTAGATATTGGTACTTTTTGAAGAATGGCATAGTAATAAGGGTATATATCTTATATGGGGAACCTTGTTTATTGCACCATTATGTAATAGATTGAGTTTTTAGAACTGAATTTTGCTAATAAGTGGACTATTCTAATGCAATTTTTTGGTCAAGAATAAACAAAGGTTTTACATATGACCTACCCCTTAACTATGGGTCTAATATTTTAAGATCCTGAAAGAATCATGAACTCTTAGATGTAAACCTTAAGGGCCTTAAACTCAAAGTGATTGAGGATAGATGGTAATATGATCTACAAAGTTTATTTATATCCAATATTATGGAAGCACATAATAAGCCTCCTACATTTGAGCACATCCAAGGATAAGAGATAGAGGCATTTCAAATCAAACTAAAAATAAAAGAGGTCAACATATATATGAGCAAATAGAGAAAATAAATAATACAAATAGGCATAAATGGTTTTAAAAAAAATAGGAATGGTTTAAATGGAAACCATTGGGGTTTATGGAGATCTTGGCCCTTCCTAAAACCTTTTTTATGGTTAAATTGAATTGCATTGAGGATATGGATCATATTTTGCAAAACAATCCTTGTTTTTTTGGTAGAAGGGATTTTTTTTAAGAAATGGACTCCAAATTTTGATCCTTATAAATAAAACATCATGCAGACTCCAGTTTTGGTCAGATTACCTAGACTTCCTTTACATATGTGGCAAGAGAATATTTTTGAAGGGATTGTAAAGGATTTTGGAAATCTTATAGAGATTGATCCAGATACTGATGCAATATCTAGGGTAATCTATGCAATATTTTGTGTTATTATTAATCTAGAGAAAGATCTACAAAATATTATTGAAATTTTCTCCAAATTTAGCAAGTGGTTGCAAGTCATTAAATTTGAGAATTTACTTGTCAAGTGTAAAATGTGTTTTAAGTATGGTCATGTTGGAAATTTTTGCTCTAATCATCCTAGGAATAAATAGCATAAGTAGATCTAGGAAAATAAAAATGTAGGCTAAATGATGAAAGATGATATTGGAAAGTAAGGTGTAACAAACCAAAACTACCAACCCGAGAGAGATTTATTCTTTTTAAAACCTAACACAAGCAAGGTTCTCAAGATTTCTTAATACTTTTATTTTAAAATTCTCAAGGCTTCACCACATTTGAGTTCTATGTCACTGTAGATGACACTCAGTGTATAAGAGTGGCCAACATCCCATAATTTTTGGGGCTCATCTTACTAAAGAAGGATTGCAAAGTTTTATCGCCAATTTTCATATACCCTAAAATATATAGAATAATGTGACCAAAACATAGTGATTATATTTTAAGGTCCATAATACATAAAGGGGAACATTTTTTATCTAACCCTAACCTAAGTACATAAAGGGGAACATTTTTTATCTAACCCTAACCTAAGTCCAACTAGGTAGGTTAATCATTCATAAAGCCTTGATGCTTAGTTACCACACCTTCATGGGTTGACTAAGGTCAATACCAGTCACTTGGTAATGGACATGATTACTAAAATCTACATGTACAAGGAATCACCACTACTATCTTAATCCCACCACTTATATTTAAAATACACTTGATCCTTCATGTTCAAGGTGCATTGATTCACAAGAAAACCTGTTTATTGTATTCACACAACTCCTTCCAAATTTATGATTTCTTAGCTATTGCATTCTCACAACTCCTTATAAGACTCATATCTACCTGGTTATTGCATACATGCAACTCCTCCTAGGATTGGGATTTTTGTTGACTTGGGTCCCACAAAAGATTCTATAACCAACCCAAGATAACCTTATCCCTCTAGAATTAACTTTATTACACTTGGAATAACATACATCTAAAACAAAGCATCATTCATCACATAATCTCAAAAGAATTTTAATCAAATCAAAGGCCATCCAAAGGCTATATCATCTAAATAAGAAAGCATCTTAATTAAGTAAAATTTATGATTTGTTTAACTCAAATTCTTAACATAACACTATCTAAAGATGCATTTCATTAATTTAGATGCCATAACTTAAATAAACCAAGTGCTTAGCATAAATCCATGTAAATATATTTTCAAATAGATTTATAGAGAGCAATGTTATCTATGCTTCTAAAATATTGTAATATCGTATTGAGAAAACCCAAAGTAACCATTAAACAATAAAAAATGGTCTTTAATTTTTATGAACATAAAGATCAAAAAACTCATCTAACAAAGCATTCTCTTATATAGCTTTTGTTTCCATAACAATTTTACATTCAAAGGTACCATGAAGCCATCCACAACAATATCCAAGCCATCTATATTCCACAATATTCTCCATGAAGGGAAAATCCACCCATAGAACTTGAGGAAAATTTAGGTATCAAGACATCTCCAAATGCAATGCTTTCTAATTATATCATCAATTATATGCAATCAAATATGCATGAAAATATAATAAAACAAACTAACAAAGAGATAATCCCATACATATCTCCCTATAATGGTCCCTTTACCCACACAAGTCTCAGGAACCATTATAATAGTTTATCTTTCAAAAACAAGCATAAATAAACCAACTTATATAAAAGAATCCAATAATTCTCTTTATAATGATTCCTTAACGTACACAAGTCTCATGAACCATTATAATAGTTTCTTTTTCCTTAAATTAAAAGTTTGAAACTATCATTCTTAAAAGAACTACCATCACCATAAAGAGTGTTATAACAATAAAAGCTAAAGCATAGAAACTAAAAGAGTTCTTTTTCTAAACTTCAACTTCTATTTTACAAATATGAAACCAACCAGAGATTTATTTTTGTAACTTTATCTCCTATTAAACTAAAAGAGGTTTCTATTTAAGCAAACTTTAACTTCCAAAAATCTAAAATATGTTTCTATTTAGACAAACTTTAGTTTCTATAGAAAATAAAATATCATGAACCTTCATCTGAAAGCTTTGCAATGTTATACAATAGGATCCAACTCTTCTACACAAAAGAAAAAAATAAAAATGATTCCTCCAAAGCTATAATGATTCACAAACATCCATACAACAATCCACGACATGCTTACCTCTAAAAACCTGACTACCAAACAAAGGCTAACCAAAAATTAGACTTTAAAAATATTAAACCATCACTTAGGCTGCCAACCATAAGGTAAAGACTCAACACTTGTCTACCTTCCAACCATGATAAAAATAATTCAACAACATATCCAAACAAAAATATCAACCTAATAAAAAAAATATCAAGGTGGCCCTAGGCAATAGCAAAACAAAACATCCCAATACTCTAAACAAGCTTAAACATACAAGACACTAAAGAGAGGGATGCATAGGCTGAGAACACCCAACTAAACACATGGTCTAACATGGAAATCAAAAGAAATATAAATCACTACCACTAATGGATGCACCTACCAATCATATCAAAAATAAGCTAGCCAACAAAAGGTCTAGGTACATAAGATACTCATTGCCATAACACTAAGTGAGCACCATACCAACAATAGAGATGATACCTTGGATAGAACAACATCCAAAGAGCTTACAAGCATTATATAAATATGTCTAAAATGACTATGATAACTAGAAGGATCTTGGAATACTCAAGCAAGAATAATATCATAACCATACTAGGACAAAAAATAATCAAAATAAGAAGAAAAAGCTACAACCATAAAAAGCAAAATTACACCTTTGCAAGGCTTTTGATGTAACACAAATTTAGTGCTACACAGGGTTATGCATAAGGGGTTGGACTCAAAATTTACTTGTAAAAAATGGTGAATCCTAATAAAAATCAAGGTGAATCATGGTGAATCCTAATAAAATCAAATCAATCATATTCATACCAAAATTTAGGGTATTTTAAGCCTTAAAAAGAAAGGTTATCTTTGGGATAAATTTTGACCTATTAAATCACCTTTTAAATTCATAAAAACACCACCATTAGATCAGTCTCGAAAATAACTTTCCAACAAGTATAAATATGCCTATTTTTGGATATATATTATGGCAAATTGACCCTAAAAACAAACCAGTCCCAAAAATTTTAATCAAATGAGCCGACGTAGAGGACCCTCATATTTGCTAATTTCCAATTTTGGAAATCCTAATATTCGCCCAATTTGCAAATATTCACCACTATGCATAACCCTGGTGCTACACTACCAAGTTCTTTCTTGATCCCCAACCTTCAATTCCTTCCTTCTTCCCCAAAATTCCCTTGTCCAACACATCCTACTGGATTCAAAAAGGCTAGGGTGCATATTCTTGCATGGTGGAGGTTATGTAAGAAATTTTTAAGAACATTCCCCCACTAATACCACCTTTATGCTAAGTAAATTTCCACCCAAGCATGACAATCATAAATAAAATACTTAATCTAAATTTTGCAAGCCATTTAAATTTTATTCCAAACATTAGTAAAAATAATGCAATAATTAAAGTATCTCCAAGAATTAATTTAATAATTCTATTTATTAGTTTCAATTGCTAATATTAGTTATTAGCATTGACACTAATATTTCCAAGTATTAATGCCACAAACTAATTAATACTTTAATAGTTTTGAAGTACTAATGTTACCAACTAATTAATACTTTAATAGTTTTGAAGAATTAATGTTATCAAATAGTTAATACTTTAATAGTTCTTATCCAACAAAATCTATGCATTCCATATACAAATATAAATTCACACCAACAATATTATAAACCATAAGTAGGTGGTCATTTTTAAGAGTCTAATATTATTGCCAACCTATTAAGGAGACTCATTACATAAGCAATTCCTAGCCCAGTGGTGTGAACATGAAATAAGGAAAATGCAATGCATCTACATTAAGGGTATTTTATTACCCTGAGCTATCGATGAGCAATTCATCACCATAATTTTCCAAAATATCTCTAAGTGGTTTACCCATATGATCCCACCAATAAGAGAACCTGGTCCTACACCCACAAATACGTTAGTAGTACCATATTCCAAGCACATAGTATAATTACTTTGATATGGAAACTCAAGGTGAAGTTGATTATTCATTAGTGGTAATAAAATATATAATTATTACAAAGTAATCATGTGGTTACAATGGTTGTAATAATTTACCATTCAAGGCCACCAACTATAACTAACATATAACAATCTACCAAACATGGATGCTAACAACCAACTAACTGCTAGAAGATAAAACACATCTCTAATAGTCTAACTAAGCATCCTAACAAATAACAAATCCAATCCAGCATGGGTATACTATGTCGTATGTATTACAATACAATAAGTAAGAAATATCTAATAATAATAACTTAGGCTTATAATTAAGCCTAAGGGACAATAATATCATCAACACTCCTCCCAACCATAGAAGCATTGGACCCCAATGCTCTCAACAAATGTGGAAAGTCATGGGCCATCTGGTGGTGAGGAATCTAGTGAGCCATAAGTGGAAATTGATCATGGTGTACGACAAGGTAAGAAGTGGAAGAGCCATGTCGAGTGTGATGAGTATTTATGTTAAAAACTATATCTATAATAAGCAAAAACTAAGGGTTAACTACCACTATTTCTATAGGGTTGATGATAGGTTTAGGTAATAAAGGAGGATTCTGATATGGTATCTCTGGAAAGCATCACTTATCCAAAGAAAGCCAAACTCTATCTCCAACCTGAAATGGATGAGGACTGTGATGCTTGCCCATCGCTCTCTGTTGTGCTTGTTGAGTCTTCTACAAGTCTTGTGTTATCTTTCCATTCTCTACCAATGCTAAAGGAAGTGACCTTAGCTTGCTCCTTCTCTGTATGTGCAATTATGGAAGAGGGAAAATCCAAAGGCAAATTTTATGGAGAAAGTGGTTGTCTTTTCATAGGTGTACCCTAAATGATATCGATGGAATGGTTAGTATCTTTCTCATGAGTGAGAGTGATGGGTTCCTTAACCATGAGTTATTATGATTGTTCAATTTGTGGAAGTGAAGCTTCTTCTTTATCATGAGTCTTTGGAGGTGCTTGTTCTTTATCTTGTGTGGGACTTATGCAAGTAGGATCCAATACAAGTGCTTGAATTAATGGCTTACGAGCTTACCTACAACTTAGCATCAAATTTGATGTGGGTGTAGTGCTTTGTAGTAAAAATGTTTTATCATGCAAGTCCAAGGTGTATGTGTTATTTTTAGCATGATACACTGCATTCCTATCAAATTGATAGGGCTTACCAAGCAATAGTCCACAACAATCCATCTCAATGACATTGCATCTTAATTTTTCTACAAACTTATCACCAAAGGCAAAATATAAGGTGCAAGTGTGTTTGATGTTAGATGTAGAGTCTACATCCTTCTACCCAAGTGCATAGGGTTGAGGATGTGGCTTTGTTGGAAGCCTCAACTTCTTGACAATGTTCCTCACAATGAGATTCTTGTACGAGCCATTATCTATAATACAATCCACATAAAAATCATGTGGAAGGTGGGCTTGAGTGATAAACAAATGGTCACGATCCCCTTGAGAAAAAATATTCAACATGAGGGTAACTTTGTTTAGTTTACCCTTCAAAGCTGGATATTTTTCTTCTATCCCTATAGTCACAATAAGACCATCTCGTGGTTCCTAATTTATAGGTTGTACAATTAGGGAATTCTTCATTCTTTCAAAAGTAAAACATCTACATTTTTCTTTACCATGTTTTTTACAAAAATTACAATAAAATGTTTAAGAAGAAAAATCTTTAGAGTGAGAAGAAGAAGAATGTGCTTTAGGAGAAGTGGGAGGAGAAGAAGAATCTATTTTAGAAGAATTTGGAGGAGTAGAAGAATGAGGGGAAGAATGCTAAGTGTTCTTCACCTTTTTTTTATGCTAATTCACACCTTTGGATCTGCTTTCCTATCGAGATTTTTAAGAAGCACCAGCTTTCTCCTCTACAAGAATGGCATGCCTGAATACCATATCCAAAGTGAGGAAATAATTAAATTTTATTTTTCTAAAATCTAATCTTGCAATCCATGAGTGAACTTGTTTATAAAATCTTCTTCTAAAACTTTCACACCAAGAAGAACCCTTAGCCTATTGAATTGAATAATGTGGTCAGCAACTGACATACTATAGGCTTGTATCAATCTATACCACTCGGTCATGAGATCACTTTGGTAATTTGGTGGGAAAAATGTGTTCTTTAGAATTTGTATCAATTCTTTCCAAGTCATGGTAGAATTATGGCTTTGTCTTTCTACAATCAAAAATTTTTCTAATCCTGTGAGTTTGAATGTGGCAAAAGCAACTTGTTCATCTTATGGAATTTCAGCATAAGTGAACCAAGTTTGCATATCTAAAATCCAAGGTTGCATGTCTTTCTCTTGATCCATCATACAATTTTACCTTACATTTTTCCTTTTTGGAATTGTTTTGATAAATTTTGACATCACCAGGAGTCAATTGGATAAAAATATCTTTCACTGTATCTACCAGAATATCTACTACAACATTAAGGTTTTCCATGTTTGTTTTGAGGTCAACAACCATTTTATGATGTGTATATGCTAGACTAGGAGGATTCTAAAATGTTTGCAAGAACTATCTAGGCTCTTAGGAATAAATTGTAAAGTTTCCTGATGCACAATTTGCCTAGATTTACAAAATTGCCTTCCAATTTACAAAATGGCTAAATTTAGTGCTTTTACAAAAATGAAATCAATTTTGCAATTACAAAAATTAGCACTAAATTCCAAAAAGTTAGTCCTTAGTTTTACAAAAATTTGACTTGTGGAGGCAAAAATTATGAATGTTTGAAAAAAATAAGGCCCAAATTTACAAAAATTGAGGAAAATTGCTAAAAAATAAGGCCTATTTTGCAAAAGTTTGAAAAATCACCTTGGCACCAAATTTTAAATTTGAAATTTTGATTTAGCACCAAATTTTGAATTTGAAAATTTGATTTGAGTGGCCAAAATTTGTTCAACTCCTAATGAATAGGTGAGTCTGAAATTTTAAATTTGAAATTTTGATTTAGCACCAAATTTTGAATTTGAAAATTTGATTTGAGTGGCAAAAATTTGTTGAACTCCTAATGAATAGGTGAGTATGTGTAGCAACAGCCAAATCAAACTATCAAGAGTATGAAATCTGCACAAGGTAACAACTCACACAATTTTCACCAAGTGTTACAATAGCATGAGCACCTTCCATAAGTAACTACATACCACCAACTAATGTGTAGGTCCGCATAGGACCTTCGTGACCACTTGAGTGGTGTTCACTCTTCTATCAATGTGTTTGCGCTTTTAAAAATTTCTTTGCCCTCAACATGGGCAATTTGGGACTAAAAGTTCTGATTGATTTTAAAACCTGTTCGACTTCCACTGCCTATCAGAGATGCACAAACTACCGAGAACAAGACCTACCTATAGAAAAGTGTGATTCCATGCTGGGAAGACAAATGAATTGTTGGAAATGGAATTAGTTGCCACAAAATGTTGATTACCATAAAAAATGATAATTTTTTATTGGGGATGTCAAATTCTCACCGAGAATTGATGTTTTAGTGTTGGGAACCTGTCTTGTCATCAAGAATTTGTTTTTCTCTCACTGGTATTGATGGATTTCACCGAGAATGTATTTCAAATTAGATTCTTTAGTTTTAAATCAAAGGGAACACCTACCATAACCACGATAAAGCTGAGAAATGTAGTGCTTGTCGAAACCACCAATTTTTCTCATCAAAAACTCAAACAAAATAAAAAATAGTACCAAAAAGTGATCAAAACCATAAAAACACTACTTGGACGCCTTTGATTGGCTAACAAGATTCTAAAATGACTCCCAAGGTGCCATGTGTCACACACCTATTGAGGAATAATTTAGGGTTTTGAATATTTGATTTTATTGGCCAATAAAAACCTTATGGAGTGATTTAAATTATTCTCCTACAATTCAATTTACCACCTACAATTTTCATTAGCTTTTTGTCACAGCATACCCAATCATTTTATTCTATACTTGTGATCAAATGTGTATGAGTGATGGGAGTGAGGGGAGTTCCCTATAGGTCTATTAGAGCGATTACTCTCTTTTCCATGCAAGCATCAATCGAGTGATGTCAATCTTATACTAATGTCACCTGTAATAGATCAATTCGTAGCCTACGTGGTGTTTTAAAAGGGTAGGGGTAGGAGATATGTGGGGTGGAATAATTAAAGAAGGTAGGAATGGAGGGATAATAGATGGGAGGTTGGGTAAAATAATGGGGTAGGGTTACCCCACCTATTATCGATCATCTAGAAGGCCAAAATACGAAAATGCTTCTTTAAATAGGCAAAAGCATATTTTAACCCTTCATTAAGTTGTATTACTGTAGTTAAGGTAACCATTTAACAACATAGCATCCTCTTAAAAATAGGTAACCATTAAATGTAATGCATAAAATCATGCAATCCTCAACTTGTGCATCCTTCGGTAACCCTGGTGTGCTCTCAACAAGGAGTACCAATGTCTCCTATTGGTCATAAATTGACCTCAAAATTGTGCAACCAATCCTCAAACATGTCTCTTATGATATTCTTTTCTAATATTCAAAGCAGACATTAATCTCCAAATAGGAAAAAAAATATTGCCTTCCTCAGGTAAATTTTGGTTACCCTTTGATCTCTATCAGGGGTATTCGATGTAGGGGTAATTTCTACCCTCTGCCACCTCAGGAGATTCACAAAATTTATGCTATGAGCTGGCCCAAGCCAAATCCTCACAACAACTACCCTAGGATCTAGTGCACTAGAAAAATAGTACTAGTCACCTATACTATCCTATGGCTCTGATTACCACTAATATGGAAACTCAATGTGAAGCTGATTATTCATTAGTGGTAATAGAATATATAATACTTACAAAGGAATCACATGGTTACAATGGTTGTAACAATTTGCCATTCAAGGTCAACCAACTATAACTAATAGATAACAATCTACCAAACATGGATGCTAACAACCAACTAACTACTAGAAGATAAAACACATCTCTAATAGTCTAACTAAGCATCCTAACAAATAACAAATCCATTCCAATGTGGGCATACTATGCCTCACGTATTACAATGCAATAAATAAGAAATATCTAATAATAATAACTTGGGCTTATAATTAAGCCTAAGGTACAATAATATCCTCAAAAATTAGTCACATTGACATCATAAAATGAAGCTATGAATTAAACATTCACACAATACATAATTCATTGTCAATAATGAGTTCTGCCAAGGAGGGGTGTTATGATAGAGACCAAATGAATTCCTGCAAGGAATATGGTGGATTAGCTTTTTCCTAGTTTGAAGAGGGTGAGATTGTGGATGGTCATATTAAGGTATGTCATTATGTTTCTATTCCAAATATTTTTATAAATGAAATTCCTACCAAAAATTATTTTGATTCATTGGAAATCCTAGATGAGGAAAAGGATAAAACTATAAATGAGAAAATAGATAAAACTTTAGCAACTGAGGATTAAAAGAATGATAAAGTGCTAGGAAAATATCTTATAACACCTAAGGTTAACAAGGGAGAAAAAGTAAATTTTATTCCCCATGGATCTAGCAAACAAATATTATCACTAAAGGGGAATAAAAGTCTAACTACATCTAGAATAACAAGGAATAGTAAGAAAACTAGAATTGATGTAGGGAGAGAATCTAAACCACCTATAAGACCTTCAAATAAGGAGGTTTTATAGAGAGAAACAACTATGGATGTGGCTAATGGAACCCAAATTATTCTTAATCTAAGTGGGAAGAAGCAACCCACTAGATCTAAGAAATGAAGGTCATTTCTTGGAATATAAGGGGTCTCAATGCCCCTTCAAAGTATCATCTAGTGTATCTAATAGATTATTCCATTTCCTAAGGTCTTATCGTAGTATGGTGAGGAGAATTTTCAAATGGATAATATAGAGGGTATGGAGTCAAATTTTATGAATCATTCTGAGAATTGGGATCAAAATATTGTAAATTCCATGGTGTAGGAAGAGGTTCATGTTAAGGAGCTTGATGTTTTTGATGGTGATACTAAAAAAATTATTATTATAACTAGTTTACGTACCAATATAATTTTCCTGGATGATCTAAAAAATACTTCAATAGGCTCATCTATCAAATTTAGGAGTTTGTAATGGATACCAAAATCAAGTTGACCACCTTGGACAAGAAGGAAGAACACATGGTTATGACTACATGTATGCTAAAAGGACAACACTCAAAATGAATGTTCTATATCATATTGGGTTCGTCAATATGGTGTTTATTATATTTTATTTCATTAATGGGATCAATTTATTGCATCAATATTTTTCTATAGTCTTGGTCTCAGTTTTTTTAGTAGTATTGGTGTCATATTTGTGTCGAAGTATGTAATAGATTGTCTTATATAGTTAAGGATATACAGGATAGTTCATGTATTTTAATATGGGTTATATCCTTGAATATGAGGACGTATGTATTGTCCTATTTTGCATAAAAATTAAGGTATGTATGTGTTTTGTGACATAGTAAAAGGGTTGGGGTCCTTTCACAAACCCATTCTTCCAACATTACCCAAAAAAAAAAGGAATTGTGGATTTGTAGGTGTGAAAATGGTCTTCGAAATAAGGGCCCTATCAACATTGACCAACAATTTTCATCTCTCTATGACAATAATTACCAAAAAATGAAGGATGGAGATGAAAGAGAAGATAAGCCTCAAAATCAAAATATGTAAGGATACCTCTTAAAAGAGGATTTTGATTATCAAGAATTAATTTAGTAATTCTCTTTATTAGTTTCAATTTCTAATATTAGTTATTAGCATTGACACTAATATTTCAAAGTATTAATATCACCAACTAATTAATACTTTAATAATTTTAAGTATTGATGTTACCAAGTAATTCATACTTTGATAGTTCTTATCCAACAAAATATATGCATACCACATACAAACATAGATTCACATCATTGATATTACACACCATTATTTTATCCTTAAGTAGGTGGTCCCTTTTAATATAGTTTAATGTTATCACCAATCTATTAAGGAGACTCACTGCATAAGAAACTTCTGATCCCAATGGTGTGAACATGAAATAAGAAAATGCAATACATATGCATGAAGGGTAATTTTTTACTCTGAGTTATCGATGAGCAAGTCATCACCATAATTTCACAAAATATCTTTCAATTTAGGTGGTTTACCCATATGATTCCACCAATTAGAGCACCCACATCAGAATCACCATATTCCAAGTACATAGTACAATTACTTAGTCATATTGACATCATAAAATAAAGCTATGAATTAAATATTCACACCAATACATAATTCATTGTCAATAATGAGTTTTTCCAAGGAGGGGTGTTACATACTCCTCTCTTGGACTAAACACAGTCCTATGTATTCATTACAAGTGAATAAATAAATATTTCATTCAAATAAGTATAGAAATTATTCTCATCTCTTCAACATTTTCCCATGTAGCACATTTCTCAAAATATTGGTCCCATAGTATCTTACATTGATCTAGGGCTCATTTCCTCAACATATTAGAATTAAAACTTAGATTATTTATAGGTATCACCTTAATTGTTGAGGTACCTATAATATATAATTTAGAAACATTCCATGCATGTGTAGAATCAACAACATATTTTCTATGTAGGGATATGTGGAATGTATTATGGATATTTGATAGGTTGGGTGGCAAGGCGAGCCTATAGGCTATAGTACTAATCCTGTCAATGATATCAAAGGGCCCAACATAGAAAAGATCCAACTTAGTTGAATTGATGGAAATTTGCATGGGTCTAACTCTCAAAAATACTTTATCCCCAATAAAGAATTCTCTTGGTGACCTTTTTAGATCAAGATAGCTCTATTGGAAATTGGTCACTTCCTTGAGCCTAAGTTGGACTACTCTTAGCTATTCTCCATATCTCGAACATTTTTTTGTCTGATCATCACTCAATCCTCTAGATTGTCCCACAATAGAAGTTTTCTACATCTTCTACCATATAAGGCTTCAAATAGGGCCATCCCAAGGATGCATGTTAATCATTATTATACAAATATTCCACAATATGCAAAAAGTCTTCCCATTTAGACTTTTGGTTGATGAAATACATGTGTAGAATGTCCTATAAAACTTGTTTTACCATATTTGCTTGATCATTTATTTCTAGATGATATGCAAAACTGATGTTCAACATAGTACCCACTGCATGGTGTAGAGCCTGCCAAAAATTTGATGTGAACCTAGAATATCTATTTGATATGATCACTTCAGGACACCCATGTAGCTTGAATATTTATTTTGTAAACTTATTTGCCACTACCGGTGCATCATCTTTGATGTTCCCTGGTATTAAATGCATAACCTTGGTTAACTTATCAACCAATACCAGTATTATGTCATGTTGGTACCTATTCTTAGGTAAACCCACAGTAAAATCCATAGATATTACCTATTATTTTTGTGTAGGTATGTCATGCGGATATAGTTTCCCTTTCATGTGATGATGTTCTACCTTAAAATTCTAGAATTCTAAACATATCATAATGAAATTAGTTATATCCTACTTCATTCCTATATAGTAGATGGTCTTTTTCATATTTTCCCTCATTTTGACCCTTTTGGATGAGCAATGTAGGGAGAATTATGTGCCTCTTTCATAATAAATCTCCTTAGATCACCAGTTTTGGGCATTAACCTATCCTTGAAGTATAAGAGTCCATATTTTATGTTGAAACCATTATTATCTTCAGTGTTTACCTTAGTTTTATCTTGGATTTACATGCAATATAGATCCTGAAGTTACATTTCTCTAACCCTATCCATAAAGTCTATATGAATCTAAGTTAATGTTTCTATGTATCTTCTCCTACTCAAGTCATCTGCAACCTTATTTTTCTTCTCCTTGATATACTCGATACCAAATTCGTATTCAGCTAAGGACTCTATCCATTTTATATTTTGTGCATTCAATATAGGTTGGGTAAAAATATACCTTACACTCTAACGGTTTTTCCTTAGCTTGAATGGTCTACCCAACAAATAATGTCTCCAAACTTTAATGCATGCACAACTACTACCAATTTTGCATCATGCATAGCATAGGTTACCTCACGCTTTTTGAGTTTTCTAGACTGAAATGATACTATATTCTCTTCCTAATATAATACCCAACCCAAACATTATATGGAAGCATCTGTACACATGATAAAATTTCCAAGAGGATCTGGTATATGGAGAATCTATGCCATTGTTCACTTATTTTTCAAATCCTCAAATGTGGCTTCACACTTGTTCATCCATTTGAAATATTTTCCCTTTATTTGAACATTGGTGATTGAATAAGTAAACCTAGAATAATCTCTTAAAAAATGCCTATAATAACCAATGGGTTCCATAAAACTCTTAATTTTTGAAGAACACAAGCTTATACTGAGAGGATGGGGGTGAATAGTATAAGACCTCTTTTTAATTTTTCCATTATACTTCAAAATAGTAAAGCAATATACCCAAAGAATTATCAAAGAAATGCACAATATCATCCACAAAGTGACACCAATTTTAATGTGGTTCACCCAGAATGGCTGGGCTACGTCCACAAAACTTTTCTCTAAAAGTTATCTCAAAGTTCTTTGGGAATCCTTCCCAATTACAATGTTTATGAGCCTCGGCCCAAAGGAGATACCTGTTGTGGTTCATCCACAACACACCCCAAAAGTGGGGACCCACCTTTGTTTTTGCAGGTTTTAGGGAAGATCTCAAAGACCCGGATGCTAAAAATGAAGAAAAGAAGAAAAATGCCTAAGTGTTGAAAGGGTCGCGAAATCGTGACATGTCACGACATGTCGCGAAATCGCGACTTGTCTCTCCATCGCTGCGAAAAATTGAAATCGCACGAAATCGCGCGGCGACACAAAGAAAAGAGGGGCGAAGTCGAGGACGCATTTTTTGGAAGCGTACGAAAAGTTGAGAATGGTAGCGATTTCGCTACAAGTTGCCGAAAGAAAGGTGGTAGCGAATCGCTACCACTTCGTGAAGAAAAGGCGTGAAAGAAGAGTGGTAGCGATATCGCTACCACTTTACAAAGCAAAAGGCGTGAAAGCAAGGTGGTAGCGATATCGCTACCACTTTGCAGAACAAAGGCTCGAGGCAAAAAGTGGTAGCGATATCGCTACCACTTCATCGAAGGAAGGCTCGGAACCAAAGTGGTAGCGATATCGCTACCACTTCATCGAAGGAAGGCTCGGAACCAAAGTGGTAGCGATATCGCTACCACTTTTTGAAAAGAAGGCAAAGCAAAGTCGGTAGCGATATCGCTACAACGAGCTACTACGGGCGTACGGACCAAGAACATGTCGCGATATCGCGACATGTCACGATTTCGTGGCTAGGAAACGGAAGAGGCCAAATGCAAATTCTATCGGGATTTCCACGGGAAAGCATTACGAAAGGTGCAGGAGATGCAGGACACGTGGCAGAAATGACAGAACCAGAGTAACGTTTCATAACAACAGTTACTGGCCGCAGAGATCGAGCGTTACGAATGCACGCAAAGGTTAGAATACCAAAAGGCGGGAATTGAAGCGAAGGGTCCCGGGAGTCGAAACGAAGCGTCATGGAACAGCCGAGAACGCGCAACAAAAAGGTTAAATAGCAGAAATGTAGATGGATACGAGGTCGGAGACTGTAACAAAAAGCATTATTTATTGAAATAAAGGATTTTTCTTTGGTAACACGACTTTTGTGTGTAAAATCAAAAGGAGATCGAAGCCAAAACTATTGTTTTACTATCAATATTTCCGTTGCATCATTTTGTCTTGTATCTATTTCGTTTACGCCATGGGATGGGTTACGATAGGTGAATGGTAGAATGATGCAGTTATATTCTTTTCCTTAGAGTCTTGCATCTGATCTGATTAGATTGTGTGTTAGTACAGATCTGATCGGTTGGGTTGTTTTGGGGACTTCATCTCTTAACTTGGGATTTTGCAGGGAGGAGATCGTTAACCATTTTAATATCCTTCATTATTTTCCAGCTGACTCAAAAATAACAGGTTCTGTTTTATTCCTTGATATGCTTAATTTCATGTCGGAGACTAACATTGAAATAACAGAACTATTGAATAGAGATAAAACGAACGGGTTAACCTTAGAATAAATTGTGAATATTAGAACATCAAAAGGATTTTTGTTTATTTTTGATTAATCAAACAAGTCAAGATTATAAAGTTCATTGAGAATCAACAAAGGCCCCTTGTTAACGACTATCTCGCAGGATTTGAGTTATTCGAGGATATATCAGTTGTATGTATTAAATTGAAATTCATTTTTATATACGTAAAAGTTGTTTCACAAAGAAGCTTGGAGAAATAATAAAAGGAAGGAAAATAAAATAAATTATTTCTTTGCAAGAAAGAGTCTTTTGTTCGAGACTCTAAGTTGCGTGTTATTATTTGTAATATGACAAATTAACACTCAACATTTTGGCGCTAGAAGGAGGGCCTTCTGTATTGCTTTGCAATTTTGATTTGTTCTAACAATTAACGTGGGTAGTTTTGTTTCCACCTATTGTGCTTGCAGGTTGGACATTTAGGCGGTGGTGTTCCTTTGATTTCCTTTTCATTGCCTTTAAAAAAAAAAAAAAAAAAAGGAATAAAAGCTTGATGTTGAACGCATGCCTAAGATTGGGAGAATATGAAACATTGGAATCATGTTGTAAAAGCTCCACATGTAATACAAACAGCTTAATTTAGATCATTTGAAGCTTGTGATGCATGAAAAAGTCAGTTTTGCATGACAAATCATCTCATTTGCAATTCAAGAAATAATGCATTCATGTTCCATCTCACTTTTCATACATTTCACCGTAGTGGCATATGCATCTTAGGTGCAATTCATTTGAGTATGTTGAATCCTCTTAGGGTTATGTTATAACATAAATCTAAGTAAATCCTAAGGTTGGAAACTGAGTCTTGAAGTATCTAGGACCAAGCACGTTTCATACATTAAAAGGGATCTTGAGCAAAATGATCAAAACCTAACTTGGAGGAAAAGGTTGGGCGAAAATGGTTTTCATGTCTATCCTATTATGCAACATGATCCTAAAAACAGTGGTTTTGACCACTTCCATAGAGCTTAAAGCCTAAAATCAGAGTAGTAAGGATAGGGTTAAATTCTCATCTCGGTTGGTTGAGAATCTAATTCCCCAAAGCTTTGATTGGACCCACATGGAGTAGTAAGGATAGGGCATAAATTCTCATCTCGGTTGGTTGAGAATCTGATTCCCCAAAGCTCTTATGTTTCATTTCGTATTAAGTCTTAGATTGTAAGGATCGTACTATTTGTCCTCTTGCAAAGGATGGGTAGTCATCCCCAAGGTCTAAGTAACAAGATTAATATTTTCCATTTACATTTAAAATCTTGGGTTGTAAGGATCGTACTATTTGTCCCTAACCTGGATGGGTAGTCATCCCCAAGGTCCAAGAAGTAAAATAAATAAATTTTTCCCATCTCATCCTTATATTGGATTGTAAGGATCGTACTACTTGTCCTCTGCAAGGGATGGGTAGTCATCCCCAAGGTCCAAAGAAATGAAGATAAGTTTTGGATTATGGGGTTAGATAGGCCCATGCATGGCATCATGTCTTGCCTAAAAAATAAGACCACCGATTGTCTAGAGGGTTAGACTAGCCTGACCATTTCTTCCATAATTGGTTTAGTTATTTTGCTCAAAGTGAGGTAAAGAATTCTAAATCAGAATAGTAAGGATAGGGTTAAACTCTCATCTCGGTTGGTTGGGAGTCTGATTCCCCAAAGTTCTGATTTCACATCCACTTGCACATGGGTTCAAGATAGTAGGGACTCATAACCAACTTTGGGATATAATGAACCGTTCACTAGTGGATCCTAAGAGGGTTTGGCAGTCTTGAATGTTTGCACATAATACTACAAGAGTGACTATGCATTTTCTCATGGCATATTCAGTAGGATACACAAATCATTCACAATTTCGCATATGCATTCATGCAAAACCGATGATGGAATGTGGATCAAATTCAAATGATAAGGAAAGGAATTCATTGCACACACCGAGCTAGTACTTGATGATTCCGATAATTCATGTACTTCTGATTTTGGGCATTAGTTATATTGATTATGGGCTAACCCATGTTTTCAAATTTGTGATTTGTGTTAGGTTGGGTTCTTACTAAAATGCTCAAGAGCATTTGACAAGTAGAGTCGCCATTTGTTGTGGTTCATCCACAACACACCCCAAAAGTGGGGACCCACCTTTGTTTTTGTAGGTTTTAGGGAAGATCTCAAAGACCCGGATGCTAAAAATGAAGAAAAGAAGAAAAATGCCTAAGTGTTGAAAGGGTCGCGAAATCGCGACATGTATCGCGATATCCTCGGACTGTCTCTCCATCGCTGCGAAAAATTGAAATCTGTCGTGAAATCGCGACGTGTCGACAGCAAAGAAAAGAGGTGTTGCGAAGCCGAGGACGCATTTTTTGGAAGCGTACGAAAAGTTGAGAATGGTAGCGATTTCGCTACAAGTTGCCGAAAGAAAGGTGGTAGCGAATCGCTACCACTTCGTGAAGCAAAGGCGTGAAAGAAGAGTGGTAGCGATATCGCTACCACTTTACAAAGCAAAAGGCGTGAAAGCAAGGTGGTAGCGATATCGCTACCACTTTGCGAAACAAAGGCTCGAGGCAAAAAGTGGTAGCGATATCGCTACCACTTCATCGAAGGAAGGCTCGGAACCAAAGTGGTAGCGATATCGCTACCACTTCATCGAAGGAAGGCTCGGAACCAAAGTGGTAGCGATATCGCTACCACTTTTTGAAAAGAAGGCAAAGCAAAGTCGGTAGCGATATCGCTACAACGAGCTACTGCGGGCGTACGGACCAAGAACATGTCGCGATATCGCGACATGTCACGATTTCGCGACATGTCGCGTTATCGCGGCTAGGAAACGGAAGAGGCCAAATGCAAATTCTGTCGGGATTTCCGCGGGAAAGCGTTACGAAAGGTGCAGGAGATGCAGGACACGTGGCAGAAATGACAGAACCAGAGTAACGTTTCATAACAACAGTTACTGGCCGTAGAGATCGAGCGTTACGAATGCACGCAAAGGTTAGAATACCAAAAGGCGGGAATTGAAGCGAAGGGTCCCGGGAGTCGAAACGAAGCGTCATGGAATAGCCGAGAACGCATGACAGAAAGGTTAAATAGCAGAAATGTAGATGGATACGGGGTCTGAGACTGTAACAAAAAGCATTATTTATTGAAATAAAGGATTTTTCTTTGGTAACACGACTTTTGTGTGTAAAATCAAAAGGAGATCGAAGCCAAAACTATTGTTTTATTGTCAATATTTCCGTTGCATCATTTTGTCTTGTATCTATTTCGTTTACGCCATGGGATGGGTTACGATAGGTGAATGGTAGAATGATGCAATTATATTCTTTTCCTTAGAGTCTTGCATCTGATCTGATTAGATTGTGTGTTAGTACAGATCTGATCGGTTGGGTTGTTTTGGGGACTTCATCTCTTAACTTGGGATTTTGCAGGGAGGAGATCGTTAACCATTTTAATATCCTTCATTATTTTCTAGCTGACTCAAAAATAATAGTTTCTGTTTTATTCCTTGATATGCTTAATTTCATGTCAGAGACTAACATTGAAATAACAGAACTATTGAATAGAGATAAAACGAACAGGTTAACCTTAGAATAAATTGTGAATATTAGAACATCAAAAGGATTTTTGTTTATTTTTGATTAATCAAACAAGTCAAGATTATAAAGTTCATTGAGAATCAACAAAGGCCCCTTGTTAACAGCTATCTCGAGGATTTGAGTTATTCTGGGATATATCGGTTGCATGTATTAAATTGAAATTCATTTTTATATACGTAAAAGTTGTTTCACAAAGAAGCTTGGAGAAATAATAAAAGGAAGGAAAATAAAATAAATTATTTCTTTGCAAGAAAGAGTCTTTTGTTCGAGACTCTAAGTTGCGTGTTATTATTTGTAATATGACAAATTAACACTCAACAATACCTTCCCCCAATCAGAATTTATGAGCCTCTGCTCAAAGGAGATACCTTCCCCTCTGCTCTGGAAATGATCCCTCAAAAGATCAACTGCCTCTACCTCTTGCCAACACGTGGAACTCATTTCCATCGAAGACCTCCTGTCCTCAATGCTTAGCCTAAGAGACCTCCGCCTTCTATGATCACGTCCACAAGCAGGTCAACAATCTGTACCAAACACGATCAATCGGTCTAGTACAAGTCTTCCTCTCGTCCGTCGGATCTGTCCAACTCTTGAACAAATCAATCCTCTGCATACAAGCCTTCTCAAAGACTTGCCAAATCTGTCCTCGGGTTCTTCTCCTAGAACCAGTGCACCTCTGTCCTCAAGTTCTCTAATAGAACTATCAAACTCAGCTCACAAGTCCTCTGCTAGGACCCGTCCAAATCTGCTCACAAGTCCCCACCGAAACTTGTCCAAAACTGCTCACAAGTCCCCACCGGAACTCTGTCCAAAAACTCAGCAAGCTCACCAAGAAAACTTTCTTAGTAGGAAATCACAAAGTGAATTGTTAGAGACCCAATGTGATTTTTCAAACTCATAGAAGCATAAAGAGAATTTTTAGAGACTCAATATGTTCTATACTCAAATCCCAATCTCAAAACTCAACTCAAATCAACTCAGCTCAATCTCAATCTCAAATCTGAAAACTCAACTCAATATCTAAAATGGATAGGATAGAATGCTTTCTTTCAAGAACATGAAACCCCAACAATTGCCAACTATGCAAAGAATCACATAACAATGATACTCATGTTCTTTTCACCATCAATTAGGGCTTCAACAACAATGCTCATCAACCAAGGTTCAATCAACACCATTTAACTCAAAACACAACCTTGAAGCATTTCACAATCAACATTAGAAAAGGAAACAAGTAGAACTCCTTTTCTCTCCAACATTATTTGAACAAAAAGCATCCACCAACTCAAATCACCAAGCACAAAACAACTTTTCAAATCATCAACAAAGAAGTAAGCCCAACACTTTAACCAAGTAAAGAATAGCTTGATTATAACCAATTTAATGAAAGCTAATGTCAATCTCAAAGCTGCCCACTTAAGGTTTCACAACTTCACACAAGAAGCAATTCTAACCTTAAAACATCATGCTTTCATTTCCATAATCAACCAAAAGCACTCTCAACATTACAAGAAATATTTATCCCTTATACACCTTATTTCTCCCTTATAGTCTTATCAACAATAAACTTTATCTCTCATAAGAATGCAATAAGATAATGCAAACAACACCTTAAAAAGAATATTTTATCAAAATAAAGCAAGCTTCAAACTCCTTATAACTCCTAAGCTATTTTTCTCTCTAATAAACTTCCTCCATCCATAAAATACACTAGCAAAAATTAATTTCAAAAATACCTTGGCCAACACCAAAAATCGCGCTATGGAGAAATTGCGCACGAACTCTAACACCACCCATTGCGTCCACTTCAACGAAGAAAAAACCTTTCGCGTTATTCGAACGTGGAACCTCCCATTTGGGTAGCGCGCCAACAACCTAGCCGCTACCGGTGCACCAAAGGCATCCGATGAGGTTTAAACCTCACTCTGTTTCCCTTGTACCTTCTACGCCAAGGCTAAAATAAACAGCAGGCCTCCCTGTCTTCTGACGCGAACGATGATGACGAAACCTTATGGCGGATACAAAAAATGAACGATGGATATCCGAACAGTGGATCACAAAATCTCAGTGAAGAAGAAATCGAACATCAGATCGCGAAATCACAGTGAGCAACACTTTTCAAAAATGCGGATGGGATAATCTTTGATCTTCATCGTGGGAGATTTATATGCATATTTCCCATAAACTCTTGACGTCGGCGAGGAGTTTAACACGTCGCGGAGGTCTTGGCTAGCGCCCACAATCTTAGAACATAGCACCATCAAAGTTAAGACATTTGCGCCATGGGTTAGGAGAACCCAATGCAAACAATAAATTAATATTTATTTAAAAATAATTAAAAGGAACCTTAACAAGGTTTTTAATTATTAAATAAATACTTCCTCCTGGACCCAAATGCATTAAACTAATGCATCCACCGTAATATTTAAACCTGCCAACTTGGGGTTTACAAAAGACCTTTGAAACTATCATGTCGTAACCTTCATCAAAACAAATTGTTTGACATCAAATCAAATTCCTTCAAGAGCTTCTTGACATCAATGACAACTTATACACTTGAGCAAAGGCAATGTACCCAAAGTACCCAAAATTGCCAACAATCTCCCCCTTTGTCATTGATGGCAAACCTTTATTGAAAACACTTCTCAAGAGCCAAAATCGAAACCAACTGTGCTAACAATTGACCAATTGTGCCCACAACTGAGAATCTTCCTTTGAAGTTTTGCTCCCCCCGACTTGAAGCTCTCCTCTTCACTTTGAAGCTCTCCCCCTTACTCATATCTCTCCCCCTTTGTCATCAATGGCAAAGGGTCACCTTTGGGGCTTGGGACTAAGAATGAGCCTCTTAGCTTAGTCCCTCCCCCACCTCCTGATGAGGTGATTAATTTTGGGGTGGGAGTAAAACTCCCATTAGGCACTGATCATCATCATCGTCTATAACTTCCTTGTCGGGCCTTCTCTTGAACTCTTTGCCCATATTCTTGTTCTTGTCACTATTCTTGTTCTTGTTCTCATCCCTGTTCTTGTCCATGCCTTGATCCTTGGACCTGATCATGCCACTGTTCTTGTTCCTGTATTCTAGAATTTCAGCTCTACACCTTCTGATTATGTGACCTTCATTGTTGCACTTGAAACACTTGACGAAGTTGTTTCTCTGAGGTAAACCTGATCTTTGAATCCACCAGTTCTGACCAAACTTGTTCTGACCAAACCTATTCTGACCAAACCTGTTCTGGCCAAACCTATTCTGACCAAACCTGTTCTGACCAAACCTTTTCTGGCCAAACCTGTCTTGACCAAACCTATTCTGACCAAACATGTTCTTGTTATTTGCCTTGCAATAAACTACCTTGTGCCCAAACTGTTGACAAGAGTAGCAATACCCTTGAAAGTAACTAGCACTTCTGAAACTCTCATTTACCTTCTTCACTTGAGCCATGCAATGTGAAGCCATGTGACCAAACCTGTGACAAGCAAAACATCTGCCTTGAAACTTTCCTTTATTTGACCTCTTAGGTTCTGAAAACTTCTTCTTCTCATTCTGAATTTTGTTTTCTATTTCTATGCATCTATCATTCAAGGACTCCTTTTCTGAAATACTTTCCTCATCAGAACTCTCTTCCTTTTGGAGTCTCTTACTAGACTCTCCAACTTGTTCCTTGTGTGGCTTAACAAAACCAAGGCCTGTTTTATCTGTTGTCTTTCTTTGACCTTTGATGAGTGACTTAACCTTTTTGGAGCTATCTTGAAACCTGTAAAGCTTATCCTTGTACTCTTTAGTTTCCTCTTTCAAAGAAGCCATTTTCTATTCTAACTCACTATACTCAAGAACCTTAGACTCTAACTCATCCTTGAGTTCTTGTGTCTTAGCTATAGAGAAGTCAAGACTTTCTATAAGATCATCTCTTTCCATATAACATTCATCTAACTTATCCTTGAGTCTAGAATTCTTCTTTCTTTCCTTTTTCAAAGCACTAAGAGCACTAATAAGTTCACCTTCAAGATCTACTTCACCTTCCTCTATATCTTCCTCTATTTTTTTGCTTTTTGAATCATCAAAGCCTTTTTCAGATTTCTTATCACTAGAGGTGCTACCCTTTTCAAAAACCATACATGCATCTTCCTTATAGTTTTCTGAAGCATCCTCATACATACTAGAAACCAAATCATTATTTGTGCAATCATCCTCAAGGTGACCAAAGTTTCCACATCTAAGACATTTCATGATAATGAATCTATGTTTCGGTTCTTCCTCTTTTTCTGATATGAACAACATCTCATTTTCATCATCACTTGAAGAACTTTCACTATCACTACTAGAACACTTACTTGCTTTGTCTAGGTAGAAACTCTTCTTGTGCTTGTGAGAATACCTCTTTCCTTGATTGTTGTGCTCATATTTGTTCTTCCTGTGATGCTTGTGCTTTTCAGAATCCTTGCTCTTAGAATCCTGTTTATCTTCATCACTTTCATTCTTGGGAACGATACAGTTGGTAGCATAATGACCAAACTTTCCACAATTGAAACATCTTATATTTTTCATACTTTTGTGCTTTCTAGAGAACTTGCCTTTCTTGCTGTAATATGCCTCTTCATCACTAGAAGACTCATCACTATCTTGAAGTTTTTTACCCTTGGATTTCTTGGTAGCCTTGAAAGTTGCCTCTTTCTTGACATCAACCTTCACTTGAGTTCTCAACTCAAATGCTGCAAGTATACTATGGAGCTCATCCTTTTTCAACTTATCCAAATCTTTAGCTTCCTCAATAGCAGAAATATTTTCACTAAATCTATTAGGAAGAGATCTTAAAATCTTATCACAAACATCATTTTCAGCAAGCTCAAGACCTAAGTCTTTCATGGAGTTAACAACCTCATCCATACGAAGCATGTAGTCACTAATATTTTCATCATCATTCATCTTGAGTTGTTCAAACATACCTTTGAAGTGTCTCAACTTGGCCTTTCCGACATTTGTATCACCTCGTATGAACCACCTTCAACTGATTCCACATTTCACTAGTTGTCTTGCAGTGAATCACTTTGGTGAGATCTACTTTCTGTAAGCCTTTCAGGATTGCATTCATTGCTTTTGAATTGTTGTGATGTAGGAGCCTTTCTTCTTTAGTATTAGGACCATGTTCAGGAATAGTGTACTCATCTTCAATCACTTCCCAAACCTCATTCCCAAGTGCCATTAGATGAACCTTCATCCTTGCACTCCAAAGACCAAAATTTGACCCATCAAGAATAGGTGCTTGCATTGCCACTTGAATGATCCATTGTGTTCTTTACTAGCTTTTCCTTCAGGTTGTTAAACTTTTGAAGGCACCTACTCTGATACCAATTAAAGAACACAAGCTTATACTGAGAGGGGGGGGTGAATAGTATAAGACCTCTTTTTACTTTTTCCATTATACTTCAAAATAGTAAAGCAATATACCCAAAGCAATATCAAAGCAATGCACAATATCATCCACAAAGTGACACCAATTTTAACGTGGTTCACCCAGAATGGTCGGGCTACATCCACAAAACTTTTCTCTAAAAGTTATCTCAAAGTTCTTTGGGAATCCTTCCCAATTACAATGTTTATGAGCCTCAGCCCAAAGGAGATACCTTCCCCCAATCAGAATTTATGAGCCTCTGCTCAAAGGAGATACCTTCCCCTCTGCTCTGGAAATGATCCCTCAAAAGATCAACTGCCTCTACCTCTTTCAAGCACGTGGAACTCCTTTCCACCGAAGACCTCCTGTCCTCAATGCTTAGCCTAAGAGACCTCTGCCTTCTATGATCACGTCCATAGCAGCTCAACAACCTGTACCAAACACAGTCAGTCGGTCTAGTACAAGTCTTCCTCTGTCTGTCAGATCTGTCCAACTCTTGAACAAATCAATCCTCTCGCATACAAGCCTTCTCAAAGACTTGCCAAATCTATCCTCGGGTTCTTCTCATAGAACCAAGGCACCTCTATCCTCAAGTTCTCTCGATAGAACTATCAAACTCAGCTCACAAGTCCTCTACTAGGACCTGTCCAAATCTGCTCACAAGTCCCCACCGGAACCTGTCCAAAAATTGCTCACAAGTCCCCATCGGAACCTGTCCAAAACTGCTCACAAGTCCCCACGAGAACCTGTCCAAAAACTGCTCACAAGTCCCCACCGGAACCTGTCCAAAAACTCAGCAAGCTCACCAAGAAAAACTTTCTTAGTAGGAAATCACAAAGTGAATTGTTAGAGACCCAATGTGATTTGTCAAACTCATAGAAGCATAAAGAGAATTGTTAGAGACTCAATATGTTCTATACTCAAATCCCAATCTCAAAACTCAACTCAAATCAACTCAGCTCAATCTCAATCTCAAATCTGAAAACTCAACTCAATATCTGAAATGGATAGGATAGAATGCTTTCTTTCAAGAACATGAAACCCCAACAATTGCCAACTATGCAAAGAATCACATAACAATGATACTCATGTTCTTTTCACCATCAATTAGGGCTTCAACAACAATGCTCATCAACCAAGGTTCAATCAACACCATTTAACTCAAAACACAACCTTGAAGCATTTCACAATCAACATTAGAAAAGGAAACAAGTAGAACTCCTTTTCTCTCCAACATTATTTGAACAAAAAGCATCCACCAACTCAAATCACCAAGCACAAAACAACTTTTCAAATCATCAACAAAGAAGTAAGCCCAACACTTTAACCAAGTAAAGAATAGCTTGATTATAACCAATTTAATGAAAGCTAATGTCAATCTCAAAGCTGCCCACTTAAGGTTTCACAACTTCACACAAGAAGCAATTCTAACCTTAAAACATCATGCTTTCATTTCCATAATCAACCAAAAGCACTCTCAACATTACAAGAAATATTTATCCCTTATACACCTTATTTCTCCCTTATAGTCTTATCAACAATAAACTTTATCTCTCATAAGAATGCAATAAGATAATGCAAACAACACCTTAAAAAGAATCTTTTATCAAAATAAAGCAAGCTTCAAACTCCTTATAACTCCTAAGCTGTTTTTCTCTCTAATAAACTTCCTCCATCCGCAAAATACACTAGCAAAAATTAATTTTGAAAATACCTTGGCCAACACCAAAAATCGTGCTATGGAGAAATTGCGCACGAACTCTAACACCACCCATTGCATCCACTTCAATGAAGAAAAAACCCTTTCACGTTATTCGAACGCGGAACCTCCCGTTCGGGTAGCGCACCAATAGCCTAGCCGCTACCGGTGTGCCAAAGGCATCCGGTGAGGTTTAAACCTCACTCTATTTCCCTTGTACCTTCTGCACCAGGGCTAAAATAAACATCAGGCCTCCCTGTCTTCTGACATGAACGACGACGACGAAACCTTACGACGGATACAAAAAATGAACGGCGGATATCCGAACAATGGATCACGAAATCTCAGCGAAGAAGAAATCGAACATCAGATCGCGAAATCACAGTGAGCAACACTTTTCAAAAATGCGGATGGGATAATATTTGATCTTCATCGTGGGAGATTTATATGCATATTTCCCATAAAATCTTGACGTCGGCGAGGAGTTTAACACGTCGGTGGAGGTCTTGGCTAGCACCCACAATCTTAGAACATAGCGCCATCAAAGTTAAGACATTTGCGCCATGGGTTAGGAGAACCCAATGCAAACAATAAATTAATATTTATTTAAAAATAATTAAAAGGAACCTTAACAAGGTTTTTAATTATTTAAATAAATACTTCCTCTTGGACCCAAATGCATTAAACTAATGCATCCACCTGTAATCTTTAAACCTACCAACTTGGGGTTTACAAAAGACCTTTGAAACTGTCATGCCATAACCTTCATCAAAACAAATTGTTTGACATCAAATCAAATTCCTTCAAGAGCTTCTTGACATCAATGACAACTTATACACTTGAGCAAAGGCAATGTACCCAAAATTGCCAACAATTTCCATCACATTTATTGGTAGAGGCCAACTTAATATGGTCCCAATTTTCTTTGGGTCTACTGCTATTTCTTCTATCGAGATAATGTGTTCCAAATATTTTACCTATGAGGTATAGAACTCACACTTTGATAATTTTCCATATAGCTAGTTTTTCCTTTGCACTTCTAGTATTAATCTCAAATGATGGTCATGTTTTTCTTAGGTGCAATAATATGTTAAGATATCATCTAATATTACCAAGAAAAACCGATTCAGATACTTTCAAAATACATTGTTCATTAAATTCATAAAATTTGTTGGTGCATTTGTTAGCCCAAATGACAAAACTATGAACTCATAGTGTATGTATCAAGTTTTAATGGTTGTATTATGAGTATCCTATTCTTGAATCCTTAATTGATGATATCCAGATCTTAGATCTATTTTTGAAAATAAATTACATCCTTTAGCTAATCAAAGAGGTCATAAATCCTTGACAAAGGATACTTATTCTTAATGGCTACCTTATTTACCATTATAAAATATATGTATAACCTCAAGGAACCATATTTACTTTTCATAAAAAATACTAGAGCACCCCAAGGCAACACACTAGGTTTGATTATACCCTTTTCTAACAAGCTTTGAAGTTGCACCTTTAGTTCTTGCAACTCAATTGGGGTTATCCTGTAAGGTGTTCTTGCAATAGGTTCAACCCCCAATATTAACTCAATAGAGAATTCAAATTCCCATCAAGGTGCTAGTCCTAGAAGATATTTTTTAAACACATCCCTGAATTCATGAAAGATTAAATATTCTTAAACATTTCCTCATCTCTCTTTTCTCCTAAATTTCCATTAATCTTGACTACATATAGCATACCACCTCTTTTAATGACCTTATTTAACTACATAGCTAAAAATAAGTGAGGTTGAAAAGAACCTTGCCTACTTTGAACTCTTACTCTCCTCTTATCCTTGTCGGTGTAATCCATCCACCTATCTTGAAAGTTGATTAAGGCTCCATGAGACTTCAACCAATCCATCCCTAGGATAATATAAAAAGCATGGAGCAGTGTCACATATAAGTGCCATTACTGGATCCATTGGGTAGAGTTATCTCAATTGTAGGTAAACATTGATCCACTAAGTAGGTCTATCCAAAACCATACTCGACTTTCCACCCTTATGCCAAAAATCCAAGTCTTTCTAGCATATCCCTGATAATACTAGTGGAAATAAAACTATTTGTAGCTCCACTATCTATTAAAATTCTTACATATTTATCAAATATCTTAGCATATAGTAGCATCAGTGTAGCTTTTCCATATAGTTTTTGACTCCCAGTAGTGATATATATTTGGTGTGACTATTCCTCTACTCATTGACTCGACTCTGACCTTTGGGGACACTTTTGGCATAATAAGGACCCCCACATATGTAGCAAGCTATCATATGTTCCTAGGATCTCTCTTGCCTTCTCTATGAAAAAAATTTCTTTTTGTGTTTATTCATTTTGCTTTGGAGGATGAGGATTGAAATTGTCCTAAAATTTCTTCCTATTTTGACCTTGATTCCTATTGTTCCTATTATTGAACTTTAGTTTACCTTTATTCCTCTTGTTTTGTTTCTTATCCCACTTCAAAAATCTTGCACTCTTTCTTTTCTTAATCTCATATCTCTTTGACTTTTTCAATCCTAAATATTTGAATAAATACTTTTTAGCCTGAACATTAGTTTCTTCTTTTCTAGCCAATTCATAAGCTTCTTACAAATTGTTAGGAATAAGAAAATTAATTAATTTCCTAATTATAGGGTCTACCCCTAATATGAACTTATGCACATTTAGACACTCATTTATCTTGTACATTAAAAAATGCTTCAAAAGTTTCACATATCTCTAAAAATACACCTCTATCGATAGTGATCCTTGTTGAAGTGTAGAGAATTCTTCAAATTTCTCTACATAAAATTGGTTAGAAATAATTTTTTTTTAAATCCCCAATAAAATCAACTCACTTAATTTTTTCAGTTGGATATTATTGCATGTATTGAATGTGTCCCACCATTCTAGGGTTACATCTAGAATAGTAAGGGTATCCCACACAGTCTAAGTCTCAAAGGAGTAACATTTAATGGAAAATAAGGTTTTCAACTCTTTTAGCCATGAATCAGCTGCATCTCCTCCTTCCTTCCCATTAAAATTAGTTACTTTAGCATTCCTAAGATCTCTAAAAAACTTAGTATCTATCTGTACCTTGCTCTCTTGGATTATTTTGATAGGTTTCTCTTCCTACCTACCCTCTACATTTATAGTACTAGATTCTTTATTGATCAGGGTTTCTATCAATTTTTGTTGTTGCTTTAACCACTCTTGAAGGAAATTTACTATGGAGGAGAGATATTTTTCTCTCCCATATGAACCTGATACTCCATCAATGTCCCTATTGGAATTTGTTATCTTATCAATCCTCTTCCTAGGAGCCTCTACTCTCCTAGTTTTCTTGATGGAATCCATAGTTCATCTAGTCTTTTCACTTCATTTTCCTCTTGTGCAAGTTGCAACCATGCTATTTTTCTCGGACAAACTTCATTTTAATATCAGTGCCATATCCTAACCATACAAAGGAGTTGGGTATGTTATAATTTCCTTCAATTATAATTATAATTAGTTAGTTTTATTCTTGTAATGAACTAACATAGATCATTACCACTCAAATTATAATGATCAAGGTCATGCTTACCTTGTCACAAGGTGCCTTTCCAAAAGTACCACATCAATTCAATGCTTAAACTAAGTGCACTCACTGGAATATTCAATCCCTATGACCTAAAGATCTAATACAACTACAACAACCCAAAACTACCAACCTGAGAAAGATATTTTTTTGAAACCTAACACAAGCAAAGTTCTCAAGAGTTTCCAATACGTTTCCTAAAATATTCTAAAGGCTTCACCACATTTGAGTTCTATGTCACTACATATGACACTCGATTAATAAAAGTGCCCAAAATCCAAATTTTTCTAGGATTCATCTTACTAAACCTCACCATTTATAAGGACACCAAAGTGATCCTCCCAATTTTTCTCTACCCTATATGATACATGATAATGCAACCATGGCATAGAGATTATTCTTTAAGGCCCATAATACATAAAGGGGAATGCTTATTCCCTAACCTTAACATAAATAAAAGTAGGTAGATTAATTATATGTATAGCCTTGGTATTTAGTTACCACACCTCTATAGGCTAAGGCCAATACCACTCACTTGGAAAGGTACATGATTATTCAAACCTACACGTTTGAGGAATAACCATTGTTGTATTGTGAACGGTCCCACCACTTATAGTTAGAATACACTTGATCCTTCACATTCAAGGTGCATTTATTCACAAGAAAACTTATCTATTGTATTCACACAACTCCTTCTAGATTCATGATTTCTTAGCTATTGCATTCTCACAACTCCTTCTAAGACTCATATCTACCTAGTTATTGCATACATACAACTCCTCCAAGGATTGGGCTTTTTTTTGACTTGGGTCCCACAAATGATTCTATTACCAACCCAAGATAACCTTATCCTTCTAGAATTAATTTTATTACACTTGGAATAGCATACATATAAAAATAAAGCATCATTCATCACATAATCTCAAAAGTATTTTTAATCAAATCAAAGGCCATCCAAAGGCTATATTGTATAAATAATGAAGCATATTAATTAAGTAAAATCCATGATTTTCTTAACTCAAATGCTTAACATAATGCTATCTAAAGATGCATTTCATTAATTTAGATGCCATAACTTAAATAAACCAAGTGCTTAGCATAAATCCATGTAAATATATTTTCAAATAAATTGATAGAGAGCAATACTATCTATCCTTCTAAAATATTGCAATATCATCTTATTGAGAAAAACCCAAAGTAACCTTTAAACAATTAAAAACAATATTTAGTTTGTACAAAGATCAAGCTCACAAAACTCATCTAATGGAGCATATTTTATATAGATTTCATTTCCATAACAAGTTTACATTCAAAGGTATCATGAAGCCATCCATGATAATATCCAAGCCATCTATATTCCACAATATTCTCCATGAAGGGAAAATCCACCCATGGAACTTGAGGAAAACTTAGGGATCAAGACATATCCAAATGTAATTCATTCTAATCATGCCATCAATGCTATGCAAATAACTATGCATGAAAACATAATAAAACAAACAAACAAAGAGATAATACCATGCATCTCTCCCTATAATGGTCCCTTTACCCACACAAGTCTAAAGAACCATTATAATAGTTTCTCTTTCAAAACCAAGCACAAATAAACCAACTTACAAAAGAGAATCCCATACTTCTCTTTATAATGATCCCTTAACCTACACAAGTCTCAGGAACCATTATAATAGTTTCTTTTTCCTTAAATCAAAATATCCAAACTATCATTCTTAAAAGAACTACCATCACCATAGAAGAGTCTTATAACAACAAAAGCTAAAGCATAGAAACTAAAAGAGTTATTTTTCTAAACTTCAACTTCTATTTTCCAAATATGAAACCGACCAAAGATTTATTTTTGTAACTTTTCTCCTATTAAACTAAAGGAGGTTTCTATTTAAGCAAACGTTAACTTTCAAAGAGCTAAAAGAGGTTTCTTGTAAAACAAAATTTACTTTCTACTAAAAATATAATATCATCAACCTTCATCTAAAAGCTTTGTGATGTTATACAAGAGGATCCAAATCCTCTACACAAAAGAAGAAAACAAAATTTATTCCTCCAAAGCTATAATGATTCACAAACATCCATACAACAATCCATGACATGCTTACCTCTAAAAACTTGACTACCAAATAAAGGCTAACCGAAACTTAGACTTTAAAAATATTAAACCATTGCTTAGGTTACCAACCATAACGTAAATACTTAGTTCTTGCTTGTCTTCCAACCAAGATAAAAATAATGAAACACATCCAAATAGATATCAAGGTGACCCTGGGCAATAGAGAAATAGAACAACCCAACACTCTAATCAAGCTTAAACATACAATACATTTAAGAGAGGGGCACATAGGCCAAGAACATCAAACTAACCACATGGTTTGAAATGGAAATTAGAAGAAAGATAAATCACTGCCACTATTAGATTCACCTACCAATCATATCAAGAAATAGGTTATCCAACCAAAGGTCTTGGAATATAACATACTCATTTTCACAATGCTAACTAAGTACCATACCAACAATAGAGATGATGCCTTTGATAGAAAAACATCTGAAGAGCTTATAAACATCATGCAAACTCATCTAAAATGACTATGAGAACCATAAGGATCTTTGCATACTTAGGGAATAATAATATCTTAGCCACACTAGGACAAGGAGGAAAATAAATAAAATAAGAAGGAAAAGCTACAACCATAAAAAGAAAAATTGCACCTTTGCAAGCCTTTCGACGTAAGACAAATTTGGCATTGTGCTACTAAGTCCTTCCTCAATCCTTGACCTTAAATTCCTTCCTTCTTCCCCCAAAAAAGTCCCTTGCCCAACACATCCTATTAGATTCAAAAAGGCTAGGGTGCACCTTCTTGCATGGTAGAGGTTACATAAGAAATGTTCAAGAACATTCCTCCACTAATGACACCTTTATGCTAACTAAAGCACCACCCAAGAATGAAAATCATAAGTAAAAGGCTAAATCTATGTTTTACAAGCCATTTAAATTTTATTCCAAACATTAAGAAAAATAATGTGATAATTAAAGTATTTATCTAAGAATTAATTTAATAATTATTTTTATTAGTTTCAATTGCTAATATTAGTTATTAGCATTGACACTAATATTTCCAAGTATTAATGTCACCAACTAATTAATACTTTAATAGTTTTGAAGTATTAATGTTACCAACTAATTAATACTTTAATAGTTCTTATCCAAAAAAATCTATGCATACCACATACAAACATAGATTCACACCAACAATATTACACACCATTGTTTTATCCCTAAGTAGGTGGTCCCTTTTAATATAGTCTAATGCTATTTCCAACCTATTAAGGAGACTCATTGCATAAACAACTTCCCGATCCAATGGTGTGAACATGAAATAAGAAAAATGTAATGCATCTACATGAAGGGTATTTTGTTACCCTAAGTTATCGATGAGTAAATCATCACCATCATTTTCCAAAATATCTCTCAATTTAGGTGGTTCACCCATATGATCCCACCAGTGAAATAACTTGGTCCTACACCTACAAATACATTAGTAGTACCATATTCCAAGAACATAGTACAAATACTTAGTCATATTGACATCATAAAATGAAGCTATGAATTAAAAATTCACACTAGTACATAATTCATTATCAATAATGAGTTCGTCCAAGGAGGGGTGTTACATACTCCTCCCTTGGACTAAACATAGTCCTATGTATTTCTTGCAAGTGAATAAAAAAAATATTTCATTCAAACAAGTATGGAAATTGGTGTCTCATCTCTTTAGCATTTTTCCATGTAGCACATTTCTCAAAATATTGGTCCCACCAGACTTTACATTTATCCTAGGGTTAATTTCCTCAACATATTGGAATGAAACCTTAGAATATTTACTAGTCTCACCTCAATGGTTGAGGAATCCATCATCTACAATTTAGAAATATTCCACATCCGAGTAGGATTAGCAACATATTTCCTAAGTAGGGATATGTGGCAAGTATCGTGGATATTTGATATGTGGAAAGTATCATTAATCTCAAAGGGCCCAACATAGCGAAGATCCAACTTAGTTGACTTGATGGAAATTTTAATGGGCCTAACCTTCAAGAAGACTCTATCCCCAATAGAGAATTCTCTTGGTAATTTTTTATATTAGCATAGCTCTTTTGGTGATTGGTTGCTTTCTTGATCCTAAGTCAAATCACTTTGATTTGCTCCTCTATCTCTATAATAGTTTCTGGTTTTATCATCACTCAATCCTCTAGATTTCCTATGATATAATTGTTCTACATCTTCTACCATATAAGGCTTCAAATAAGGCCATTCCCAAGGATGCATGGTAACCATTATTATATGCAAATTTCACAAGATACAAAAATTCTTCCCATTTAGACTTTTGGTCCATGCAATACATGTGTAGCATGCCCTCTAAAACTTAGTTTACCCTCTCTATTTGACCATCTATTTGCAGATCATATGGAAAAATAATGTTTAGAATAGTGCCCATTGCACAGTGTAGATCCTACCAGAATTTTGATGTAAACCTAGAATTTATGTCTAATATGATCACTTTAGGAAACCTATGTAGCCTAAATATTTATTTGGTAAACTTAATTGCCACTACCAGTGCATCATCCTTGATGTTTCTTAGTATGAAATATGCAACATTGGTCAACTTATCAACCACTAATAGGATTACGTCATGTTGGTATCTATTCTTAGGTAAACCCATAATAAAATCCATAGATATTTACTAACATTTTTATGTAGGTATATCATGTGGATATAAGTTCCCTATCAGGTGATAATATTCTACCTTAACCTTCTAGCATTCTAAACATATTTTAATAAAACTAGTGATATCCTACTTCATTCCTTCCTAGTAGAAGGTCTTTTTTGTATTTTCCCTCTTTTTTGAACCTCTTGGATGAGCAAAATAATGAGAATTATGTACCTCCTGCATAATCAATATCCTTAGATCACCATTTTTGGGTATAACTACCCTATTATTGAAGCATAAAAGTCCATATTTTATGTTTCAACCCTTATTCTCTTTAAGGTTTTCTTTAGTTTTATCTTATATATCCATGCAATACAGATCTTGAAGCTGCAATTCCATGACCCTACCCATCAATTCTATATGACTCTAGGTCAGTGTTCCTATATTTCTTCTCCTACTCAAGGTGTCTACAACCTTATTTTCTTTTCCTTTGATATACTCAATACCAAAGTTATATTCTTCTAAGAACTCTATCCATCTTCTCTGTCTTGCATTCAACATACGTTGGGTAAAAATATACCTTAGACTTTGATGGTCTATTCTTAGCTCGAATGTTCTACGCAACAAATAATGTCTCCAGACCTTTAAGGTATGCATAATTTCTACTAATTCTAGATCATGTGTAGAATAGTTTATCTTATTCTTCCCATGCTTTCTATTCTCATAGGCTACTATGGCCTCTTCTTAAGATAATACCTCACCCAAACCTATCACTACCCAAATTTTTCTTTTCCCATTCCAAGACATCCCATGAGTTTTTTTTAGACTATTCTAAACCACAATATTCTACCATGACAAGTTTAAGATGTTCACTTAGATCAATTTGGAGTAGTATTACATCCATCACTAATCTTACCCATGTCCATTTGGTAAGATATACTAGATGTAGAACTTCTGGTTGGCTAGGTTTCCTTCTTGTATACCCTATGAGCTAGCCCATATCTTTCTATTAGTTGAATGATATTTATATCAAATCATCATCCCTCTATTTCATTTTCCTTTTCAAATGATCTAGCTGCCTCTTTAAATTCTTTTGAAAAAGATTAATGCTCAACCAAACTATCACTCTCATATATCCCTCAACAAGCTAGCTTACTCCATTCGGTCTTTCAAAGGAGAACACCCCAACCTCCTCACCTTACATAGGTATTTTAATGTAGGTGGAGTGGGTGATTTATGAGCGGTTAGTTAAAATACTACGTAAGTTAACTCATCTATCATAGGTTTCTTAAAAAATCTGATCCAAAGCCAAAATAGAAATCTCTTTCCCCATGATGTTAAACACCACAAGGAAGACTTGTGAGAACATGTACTGATTTTAACTAATTTCACCATTCATTAAGTAGATATCATAGGTCTATAAAGTCTGGTTCTCTCTTAGATCACTTCCTATTGTTCAATATGAAAGGCACCCATATAGCCCATGGTGATCTAAGTTCTAGTTCTACATATCTCATTAAAGGGTGTCAACCGAGGAAGACTATGTCTCAAACACATTGCATCTGTTAGTCACCATAAATTCTTTGGAGTTATTAAATTTATAGATGAGTTTCATTAACAAAGTTTATATTTCCCAAACCAACCGATATAAATTTTGCACATGTTAAACTAGAATCTTCCCCTTAATATATCTAATAGAGCATTTACAATCACTTAGACAAACTATTCTCTAGAAATATGCAAGCTAAAACCATCCATAATTGCACACCAAATATCATGGAATTTAACACAATAATAACCACATAAACATATTTCTAGCAACATAACATTGTCTTATTCATAAATGATAAACAACTTAACATATTTCCATTTCAATTTTGGTATAACTAGATGTCTTCAAAATCACATACAATCTATTACATTCGTTCATTCCCACCAACGGTGTGAAGTCTATCAATGTCTAACAAGTTACAAAATTCTTCCCAAATATTGGCCACAAGCCTTTCCAGAAAATGTAACAGGTCTTTAATAAACACAGTAAAATACAATGACAATATGCCTTCACAAAACTTAGAAACAAACTCAAAACTTTCTTTCCACTTGCACTACTTGCAACCACCTTGTCAATCTTCACTTTGGTCCCTGCATCACAATCTGCATGAGGTCTTTTATCCATAGAAACACTTATAAAAAATTCTATCACCTACCAAGTTTATAAATAATACTGATCTCAATTCTATAAGAGATATACTTTACCTTTTCTTTCAGTAAGGATCAATATTGATAATTACACAATATCACATCTGCGTTCATCAATATTTCCTTTCATTTAATAAAATAGTTCTTTTCTCTAATCTACTCTTATCCAATACCATGCTAGTACAAATACTCTATTGTACATTTTATATAATATTCATTCCTATAACAAATTATTTGCAAATTTTTCATATTGCACTTCCTATAAAATATGTATTTATCTTTAATAATTCAAAACACAGCCAACATCAAGAAATAATTCCACACAATGTTATCTTAGAGTGCAAAGAAAAAGTTAAACTATTATTTAATAACAAGCATAAATATATTATAATTTTCATAACAAAACAAATATCCAATTATCCCAACCAAATTAAACTAGACAAACATTATACTATCACTTTTTCCTACAACACAACTCTTAGGTCAGTGAAACATATTCCTTGGATAGTACACATCATAACACCAATAGAGTAATATTTCTAAGAACCAACTCTATCCAAGTAACAACTAGGAATTTTTCTTGAGTAACCATGATTCCTTAGCTATGTACTTTACTTTCTAACCATATTATAGTCTATAGAAACAAGATATAAAATGGTCTTCTATCTAGCAAGGCTACTATCATTCACATAGGAAGTACACACAGTCAAGAAAATGAATATAATGTAGCCATCTCACCAAGATTGCTACTGCAAACATTTCTTTCTTATTGTAGGAGTCATCTACAAGATTATCTATTTGTTTATGCTTCCCATCCAAGCCTTTAGAATATAATAGTATCTACAGAGAGATATCCTTAGAAGAAAACCCCAAGCCTAAAATTTAAAGATAATAATAATTGCATACCATGACTATGCTAGAACTATGACATATTTAGCTAAGATATTTTTAAAGAACAAGCAATCATTAAACCCATAGATTCCATCTAACACAACATTTTCTAGGTTTCTTTCCCAAATTAAGCTCATCAATGAAGTTAAAATATCAAACTTTCTTGGTGATGCAAAATAACCTCAGTAACACTTACCTGAACCATACGACAAGCAAAATCCAACAGAATCAAAACCTGCAACTTCCCTCACCCATATTTTCCTCTTTCTTTCGCTCTTATTGTATGTCTAAACTCGCTCTATTTCTTATTTCTTTCCTTACCTCCAAAATTTCTTAGGTACTATGCTTTGATTCCCTCCATCACTCCACTTCCTAGTGCAATCATGAAATTAGAGGTGATAGCGAATTGTATTGCTCACATGTCTCCTACTATATGGAGTGCATGTGTAAGCAAGCAATCCATTGAAAAAGAAAGCACTAAGCCATGATATAAGCAAGAAGCACTGTCTTACATACATTGCGATTATGATTTTTCGTGACTTTCGCCTCCGTACTCTTTCTCTTTACTTTTGTCGTGATATCGCGACACTTTTGCCTTCTTACTTTCTCTCTCCTCCGTTAGTCATGAAAATGCGACATGTCGTGATATCACGACACTTTTTATCCTTTGCTCTTTCTCTTGCCTTCGGGTCGCAAAAACGTGACATGTCGCGATATCGCGACACTTTTTCTTCTCAGCCTTCCTGCTCTTTTCAAGTCACGAAAATGTGACATGTCACGAAATCGTGACACTTTTCCTTTTCTGTCTTCCTGCACTTTTCAAGTCACAAAAATGCGACATGTCACGAAATCGTGACACTTTTCCTTTTCTGCCTTCCTGCACTTTTCAAGTCGTGAAAATGCGACATGTTGCGAAATCGTGACACTTTTCCTTTTCTGCCTTCTTGCACTTTTCAAGTCACAAAAATGTGACATGTCACAAAATCATGACACTTTTCCTTTTCTGCCTTCATCTTCACTTTGGACCGCGAAAATGCTACATGTCACGATATCGTGACACTTTTTCCTTCTTGCATTTTCTCTTTGCTTCGGACCGCAAAAATGCAACATGTCGCGAAATCACGACACTTTTTCTTCCGTACAATATCTCTTGCAATATGTCATGAAATTGCGACACTTTTTCTACTTGTATTTTTCTCTTCCAACATGTCATGAAATCGTGACACTTTTTATTTCATACTATCTCTCTTGCAATATGTCATGAAATCGTGACATTTTGCTTGCTTGCACTTTCTCTTTGAACATGTCGCGAAATAGCGACAGTTTTGCTTGCTTGCGCTTTCTCTCCGAACATGTCATGAAATCGTGATAGTTTTTCTTGCTTCTCAACATGTCACGATATCGCGACAGTTTTTATTTCTCTCAACATGTCGTGATATCACGACAATTTTCTTTCTTCCAACATGTCGCGATATCACGATAGTTTTCTTTCTTTTCAACATGTCATGATATCGCGACAGTTTTCTTCCTTGTGATTTTATTTTGATTTTTAGCATTTTTAGCATATGGGTCACTTCAATTTTTTTGGATAATCACTGTACATACTCTGAAGAACCTCTTAACTCTTGTACACTTCATCAACTGATCTGTCTGACTTTGTTGACAACAATGACAATACTTTTGCTGCAACTTTCTCAACAATCTCCCCCTTTGGAATTATTGGCAACACTCATGCAATCTCCTATAATTCCCTGTAATTCTTCTCCCCCTTTGACAATAATACCAAAGGGCTACTGCAGACTCCCCCTGAGTCCATGCACAACATTCTCAGGAACAAATTATTACAGTTAGCAAAAATTACAAACATGAGCAAAAAGATAAAGAAATATATAATTTCTCCCCTTGAGAATGTGGTCTCGATTGCTAGTCAGTGCTTGGGAAGCGTGACCACTCCCAACTTATTGCGAAGTTACTCAAAAATTTCTTTGGGCAGTGGTTTTGTGAAGATATCCGCTACTTGCTCTATAGTTGGGACAAAATCCAACTTAACCTCACCTTCCGCAACTTTCTCCTTCAAAAAGTGATATCGAATAGCAATATGTTTTATGCGGGAATGCATAACCGAATTCTTTGAGATGTTAATAGCACTAGTGTTATCACACTTAACTGAAATTGGCTCTCTGAAGTTAATGCCAAGATCTTTCAGGGTTTGTTTCATCCATAAAACCTGCATACAACACGTTGATGCTGCAATATATTCTGCCTCTGCTGTGGATAAGGAAACTGACTCTTGTTTCTTACTGTGCCATGCAACCAACTTGTCTCCAAGATAGAAAGCACCTCCACTGGTACTCTTTCTATCATCGACACATCCTGCCCAATATGCATCTGAATACGCAATAAGGGTGAAATCCTTACCTTTCGGATACCATAACCCATACTCCATAGTGCCCTTTAGATACTGAAGAATCCTCTTCACGACTGTCACATGAGTTTCCTTGGGACTAGCCTAAAATTATGCAACCATACAAACTGCCTGCAAGATATCTAGTCTGGTAGCTATCAAATATAGTAGGCTCCCAATCATAAATCTATACATGGTTTGATCAACATCTAGAGATTTGTCATCCTTGCTCAACTTGCAACCTGTCATCATGGGAGTGCTAACAGGCTTACAATCCTCCATTCTGAATTTCTTTAGCATCTCCTTCACATATTTAATTTGAGAAATAAATATGCCCTTCTCATTTTTATTAACTTGCAGTCCGAGGAAATACGCAAGTTCACCAATCATAGACATTTCAAATTCTTTTTGCATCTTATTTGCTAAATATTTACATGACTCATCATTACTGCTGCCAAAAATGATATCATCTACGTATACAACAAGGAAAATGAGATGGCCATTCTATATTTTGACATACAAATTGTTGTCCACCATACCCTTTTTGAACCCTTGTTCAGTAAGATAGTTGTCTAGGCTTGCATACCATACTCTGGGTGCCTGTTTCAAACCATACAGTGTTTTTTTCAACTTGCAGATGAAGTTTGGATTATCACCGAGTTGGAAGCCATCTTGCTGCTCAATATAGACCTCTTCTTCAAGTTTTCCATTTAGAAATTTTGATTTCATGTCCATTTGATAAACTTTGAAATTCTTGTGAACTACTAAAGCTAGAAACATTCTAATTGCCTTAATTATAGCCACTGGTGCAAAGGTTTCTTCAAAATCAATGCCTTCAACTTGTGCATAGCCTTTACAGACCAATCTTGCTTTATTCTTGACTATCTATCCATCTTCATTCAATTTGTTTCGAAAAACCCATTTAGTACCGATTATATTTTTATTTTTAGGTCTTGGTACTAACTCCCAGGTTTTGTTTTCCTTAATCTAATCTAATTCTTCATTTATTGTCGTCATCCAACTTTCATCTTTGCTTGCTTCAGCAACATTTTTGGGTTCAATGTTGGATAATAGAGAGTAGTTACTTACTACTCTTCTTCTTGTTTGAACACCAACTGTGGGATCTCCAATTATTTGCTCTCTAGGATGATTTTTCTGCCACTCGCCTATTTTGAATTTCTTGTTTTCTTCCTCTTTTGAAACACTACTTAAGTCATCTGAGTCAATTTTTTGTTTCTTTTCCGTTTCCTCTTCCTCATCTGCTTCAATAACCTCTTCATAAATTGGGTAGTTTTCTTCATAACTAATTTCTCGTTCCCTACCTTCATCAACTTTAACATCAACACTCTCCACAATTTTCTTTAGCCTCTTGTTGTAGCATGTATAGGCTTTGTTTTTTGTCGAATAGCCAAGAAAGATACCTTCATTAGCTCTATCTTCAAACTTACCAAGATTATCTTTAGTTCTTTTGATGTAACACTTGCTGCCAAAAACTTTAAAGTATCTTGTTGTTGCATTTTTACCGAACCACACCTCATACAGAGTTTTGCTTTCATGTGTCCTCAACATGCACCTATTTTGGATGTATACCGTAGTATGGACTGCCTCTTTCCAAAATTTGTCAGCTATTTTGCCCTCAGTCAACATATTCCTTGCCATTTCCTGCACTATCCTATTCTTTATTTCTACCACACCATTCTTTAGAGGTGTCCTTGCTGTTGAAAACTATCTCTTAATCCCATACTTTTCACAGTACTCTGCAAACTCCTCTGAAATGAACTCTCCTCCTCTATCTGATCTTAAACATTTAATATTTTTTCCTGTTTGATTCTCAACTTATTTTTTGAAAATCTTGAACATCTCACAGGCATCTGATTTAAGCTTCAAAAATAGTACCCATGTCATCCTGGAATAGTCATCTATGCACAACATAAAGTATTTGTCACCATTTATGCTTTGCGTTCTCATGGGTCCACATAAATCAGTATGTATTAGTTCTAAATGTTTGCTTGTGAAGTACTCTTTTGTTTTAAATGTGGCTCTAGTTTACTTCCCCTTTTGGCATGAAGCACAAATGCTATTTAATGGTTTGCCAATGGTAGGAATATCTCTCACTGCCCCTTTTGAGCTGATTTTTACTAGATTGTCAAAACTGATATGACCGAGCCTCTTGTGCCACAGCCAATTTTCTTCTTCATGTCCAATCAAGCATGCTCCTTCTAAAGTCTCTAAGAGAGTATACAGGTTTCCAGATGTTCTTGATCTAGTTGCTATCAACTTTCCACAGTTTGTTGTTTTGACTTCACAACCCTACTTCTTGAAAATTACTTCATGACCTCTGTCACAAATCTGACTTACGCTTAACAAGTTATGCTTCAGACAAATCAGAAACAAGAATTCTTTTGACTTTATTTTTCCATCACTGATCTTAACTGATCCTTTGCCAACTATCTTTGCTTCATCATTATTTCCAAATTTTACAGAACCACCTTCATACTTCTGTAACTTCTCAAATTTTTGTTTGTCACCTGTCATATGACTGGAGCACCCACTATCAAGTATCCATGGTGTAGATTTATTATGTGCTTTAAATGTTGTCTGTACAATCAAGGATTCCTTTTCTTCCTTGAGTCGCTCCTTTTCTTTCCACTCTGTTTGATTACGCTTTGGTCACTTGTTTTGACTTTTCTTTGTCAGTAGCCTGTGCATGTTTTTCGGGAAATCTTCTATTTTGTCTCAAACCATTTGATTGAAATTGTCTTCCCTGATGTTTATTTGTTGCAAATGTACTTCGATAATTTCTTACAATATGCCCAAAATTATGACAGTTATAACATTCTACTGCATAATCCATCAATGGTGAAAAAACATTTCTACTGACAAAATTCCTTTGTCCTACATTATACTTGCAATCTGCAATCTTATGTCCATAACCATTGCATTTTAAAAAATAACCAGAAAAGAAATGAGTGAACCTGGGTGATGGTTTTTGCCATTTTGTAGTAGGAGCCACAAATCTTCTTCTCCTTTGATGAGTGACATTGGTGAATTCATCATTGTCAATACTCCTCTCGTGCATGGAATTATTGCTTTCTTTAGCATGATTCATTTTTTCTTGATCAATCCTAATCTTATCTTCATTATTTATGGGATCTACAGTTATGGCCTTTGATCCATTTTATGATTCTCCTTCAATGAAGCCCAAACCAAATTTGATGCCTATAGTCCTTTGGCTATTTATAATCTTGTCCAACTTTACAAAACTTTCTTCAATTTTGTGATAACATCTCACTTTTCGATTCATCTCTTCTAGCTGCATCTTTAATCCAACAATCTCTTCTTCTAACTTGCTGCACTCATATATTTTCACGATTAATTGTACTTCGATATCTTTAGATATTTTCTTAGATTCATCTATCTGTACTTTCAAGTTGGTTATGATTTCATTGGCATCCTCAAATTTTCTTGAAACTTTCTTATTCTTTTTCCTTTCTATACTCAGCTCTTTAAGTGCAGCGATCAGCTCACCTTCCAGATCTACTTCAGCCTCAGCCTCAATTTTTTCTTCTATTTTTTCTTCTTTGAATGCCATAAAAAGAGCTTCACTAGTTTCTTCTTCAAAATCCTCATCGGAGCTATCTTTTGAAGGACTGACATTCTTGGATATGAAACTTTTTTTCTTGAAGTTGCCTTTTCTAAAATTTGATTTCTTCTTCCAGTCACTTCTTTCTTGGTGTGAACCTTCATCACTTTTGCTTTTCTCATTGAGTGGACATTTAGCTACAAAGTGCCCAATGCCTCCATAGTTGAAACACTTAAATGGTAACTTTCCTCTGTATTTTCCTTTTTTCCTTATTAGTTTTCGAACAAAGTTTGCTTCCGTTTCATCTGATGTCTCTTCTTCCTTGGATTCTTGTTTTGCTTTTATATTTTTATGTGCTTTAAAAGTAGCTTCTCTATCTGTGGGTTTAGTTTTTCCTATTCTCATCTCATATGTAGTCAGAGAACCATGCATCTCATCCATACTAAAAATATTTAGATCTTTAGCTTCTTCTATTGCTGAAACTTTAGAATCAAATATTTGGGGAAGAGATCTTAGTACCTTTTTTACTATGACAACATCTTCCATTTCCTCACCGAGTCCTCTAATCGCATTAACGATTCCATTAACTCTTAGCATGTATGCCTCTATGTTCTCATTGTCATTCATTTTTAATGCTTCAAACTAGGCTCGATGCGTTTGTAACTTGGCCTCCTTGATATTGCCATCTCCTTCATGAATGATCCTTAGTTTATCCCACATGTCTTTTGCCATTTTACAACTCATAATCTTTATCAGTTCGTTGTCCACTAAACTACACATGATAGCTTTTTTTGCTTTAGAGTTATTCTCAAACAATTTCTTATCGGCAGCATCGATTGGAGGAGTGATGGATATTGCGTATCCATTGTCTACTGACTCCCAAATATCGTATCCCAAGGTGCATAGATATGTCTGCATCATGAGTCTCCAAAATATGTAATTATTTCCATCAAATAATGGTGCTTTGTTTGATGAGAATCCTTTACCACCTGCCATTGTCTCAATTCCAAGATCACCTTAGCCGATTAAGTTTGTTCAAGAACTTGGCTCTAATACCAATTGATAGTTTCACAATGACACTGATAGGGGGGGTGAATCAGTGTAGCTATTTAAATTCAAATCTACAACTCTTAATGCTAAAACAATGAAAACTTAAAATCAGATAAAGCAAGTATAACAAGAGAGAATTCCACAACACACGATGTAACGAGGTTCACCAATTTGGCTACTCCTCAAAAATGACTGCTTGGACTCCCATCCAAATCTAGTCTTTGCAAAATAACAATTTTACAAATAATTTACCAACACCCACTAGAAGGAGCACCAACCCCTGATTTATCTACACCAACAGAAAGGAGCACCAACCCCTGATTTATCTACACCAACAGAAAGGAGCACCAACCCTTGATTCCAAGCACCAACTCGGACTACAATTTTGAAACTATAATATTGACATAAAAATGCCTTCGCTTATACAAGACCCTATCTGGTCTATTGCTCTCTCAACTCTGCTTAACGCTCTCTTACGACATGCACTCTTCAGCCTTTTTTTAGCAATGTAATTCTCCACACAAATCTCATTTTATAACCTTTTCTCTGTAACTACTCCTGTAACTATCATACCGACTTCTTCTGTAACTGCACCTATAACTATCATATTGACTTCTTCTGAACTGCACCTATAACTATCGTATCGACTTTAGTTAACTATCACATATCTTCTTTCGATTGGTTTCTCTTCTTAGCTCGCACCGAAGCGACCTATCGTGAAATCGTGACACTTCTGCCTCTTTGTCCTCTTCTCGACTTGTACCCACAAAAACACATGTCACGATATCATGACACTTTCGCCTACGTACTCTTTCTCTTTACTTTTGTCACGATATCATGACACTTTTGCCTTCTTACTTTCTCTCTCCTCCGTTAGTCGAAAAATGTGACATGTCACGATATCGCGACACTTTTTCTCCTTTGCTCTTTCTCTTGCCTTCGGGTCGTGAAAACATGACATGTTGCGATATCACGACACTTTTTCTTCTCGGCCTTCCTACTCTTTTCAAGTCGCAAAAATGTGACATGTCACGAAATCGTGACACTTTTCCTTTTCTATCTTCCTACACTTTTCAAGTCGCGAAAATGTGACATGTCACGAAATCGTGACACTTTTCCTTTTCTGCCTTCCTGCACTTTTCAAGTCACAAAAATGCGACATGTCATGAAATCATGACACTTTTTCTTTTCTGCCTTCCTGCACTTTTCAAGTCACGAAAATGCGACATGTCACGAAATTGTGACACTTTTCCTTTTCTGCTTTCATCTTCGCTTTGGACCGCGTAAATGCTACATGTCGCAATATCGCAACATTTTTTCTTCTTGCATTTTCTCTTTGCTTCGGACCGCGAAAATGCAACATGTCATGAAATTACGACACTTTTTCTTTCGTACAATCTCTCTTGCAATATGTCATGAAATCACGACACTTTTTCTACTTGTCTTTTTCTCTTCCAACATGTCGTGAAATTGCGACACTTTTTTTTTTGTACTATCTCTCTTGCAATATGTCATGAAATTGCGACATTTTGCTTGCTTGCGCTTTCTCTTCGAACATGTCATGAAATCATGACAGTTTTGCTTGCTTGTGCTTTCTCTCCGAACATGTCGTGAAATCATGACAATTTTTCTTGCTTCTCAACATGTCGTGATATAGCGACAATTTTTCTTTCTCTCAACATGTCGTGATATCGCGATAGTTTTCTTTCTTCCATGTCGCGATATTGTGATAGTTTTCTTTCTTCTCAACATGTCGCGATATCGTGATAGTTTTCTTCCTTGTGATTTTCTTTTGATTTTTAGCATTTTTAGCATATGGGTCACTTCAATTTTTTTTTATAATCACTGTACATACTCTGAAGAACCTCTTAACTCCTATACACTTCATCAACTGATCTGTCTGACTGTGTTGACAACAATGAAAATACTTTTGCTACAACTTGCTCAACACACGATGGATACACCCAAATTTTATGATGTTTTATTGATTTATTGAGTGTTTTTCTACACAAATGCAACTGCTCTGATTGATAGTGGCTAGCAGAGCTCAGCCACTTTTGAAGATAGTGGCTAGATTCAGAGCCACCCTAAGCAATAGCGGTCGATAGAAAAACCTACAAATAGTAGACAGTCAGATCATCAATAGACTTGGATTCCAGGTTGGTTGGAATTCATTGTAATTTTGCTTCTCTGTTTGTGTTTTTATTGTCTAAAATGCAGTAGATGAAGGTTAATTAGAGAACATAGAGAAATTTTAAAAGCAAAATTTATAAGATCTCTTAGGTTTTCTACTAGCCATTGCTAGGAACAGCGGTCTTTGATTGTAATCTGCCCTAGTCTCCAGTGGTCTAGATTGTGTGTTAGGGTTTGCATGCTTGGGGCCTATCTAAAGGCCAATTTTTCATATAATTTTGCATTGTATTATTTCAGAAATAGCATTTAATTTTGCATCCTTTCTAAAATTAAAATATCAATTTCTTAGGCATGTAGGAAGAATCATGGATGCTCTATGATGCATTTTTTTTTTATGCAAAATTAAAATAAACCCCCACACACCACGTCACATTTAAACATTAGTGAGTTGGAATTCATACCCAACCACTAATAGAGACCAACGATGGTGGGCTTCATCTCCATCCGTTGGCTCAAATCCTATGAACCCTATTTTTGGCCAATATCGGATCCAAGAACCGATGTAGCTTGGAAAATTTGCATGTACTTCTCTTCGGAGGGTATAACATTGACCAAGTGAGACTGGGTGAGGACCGGTAGGACCTGTGCTCCCTGACTGGGTATGGGCTTCATCTCCATACTTTGGTGGGTTTACGTGACCGAACTTTCATTACCGATTGTCGAGCTATGAGCATACAGGTGAAAACCCTTAAACTATACAAGTATATCATCAACAAAAATGCAAACACGATGAGAGATAGTTTATGATTCAACAAACCAAAAACTCACAAAATAGTTTAGGGCTCACAAAGAATATTTAAAAGAGATAAACACCCTTGTATGCTTTGTTTTCCCTAAAATTTACAAAAGAGATAATTCACATTATGGTCAACACACGGAGAGGCCGACCTCGACACACAACCGAGGTGGAGGCCGAAGCTCCAAGACACACACAAGATAACGTGTTGGAATCTCTACCACAGGATCCTCCCGAATGATGTTCGATGAGTCTCAAAGGTGACAATTCAATGCATGGGGGTTCTATTCAGAATACCCCAATTAGAGGATGTAACACACACTCCTCGTGGGATAGAGCTAAGGGTGGCTCAAGGCCCCCATCATCCCATGGTAGACAAAAATAAAATCCACCCAATCAAGGGTAGGAAGAAAGGGCTGCATCAGAGCATAGACCCCTAAAAACTCCAAACCCTAATGGACCTGGAAGGTTCATGATAGATCTTGCCATAGTTGGAGTTAATGGTACACCACCAAATGAACCATGGAGAACTAGGCAACTTGATGGACTAGAACAAGTCCTAGGGCAACTAGGGTATAAAGCCTCTTCTATGCATTCTCGCTCTATGAGTTCATGTAGTGAGAGCACACATAGGCATACCATTGAGCCAGGAGAGTGCTCAAAGTGCTCCCATAGCGTGTGTGCCCCATCCACACAGGCAGGCACAGAGAATAGACTACAACATAACATGAATGTCATCTACATAGACAAGGGCAAGAGTGTGGTGGATAAGTCTGTTGGGGCTCACACTAATAAAGCCCCTCGAATAGAGCTGAACAACTAGAGGCCTCACACTACCGATCGTATAGATCGATCTCAGAGGTTGGCTTTAGAGCAGAGGTAGTGTATCTTCCAAGACCAATTGGAAGATGTGCATCAGAGTGTGAGCACCTCAAACATGAGGATACTCAATATCAAAGGTTGCTTAGGCAATATTTGTATGAGCAGTGCATGAGAGAACAATGCATCCTTGATCAAAAGGAGCATGAGGAGAGAAGATAGATTAGCTTGAGCTAATATACCCCCTCAAAGTGAATATAGGGAGCACGACCAAATATGTGTTGCATCATAGCAAAAAATGCACCCTAACCAAGTTGAAAATCATACTCATCATACGACCCAGAACATGCAACAACGTCAAGCACTAAAACAACCTGGGCATACCCAGTACATAGAGTCAAAAGGAGATGAGCAAGAGCAGTAGTATCCTGAGATCTCCTTAGTAGATGTGGAGGATGAGCCTAATCCTCCACCTCAGCCCAAAAATAATTTACCTCCAATAGCTCCATAGAGACCTCTTAGGGAAGAGGAGATTCTATCCTCGCAAGCATACAAAGCCTTAGCAGAAAAGGTGAGAGCTATTGAGAAACAAGGCATGACTTATCAAAATCCTACCTTGAATAAAATTCATAATGCACCCTTATGCTCTTCAGTTCCTAGCCTAGCGTATCCTGATCATTTTGAGATGCCCAAGTTGGATAAATTTCAAGGTGATGAAGATGCGCAAGAGCACGTCACAAGATTTATGAACATGTGCTTCCAAATACAGAGTAATGATGCCTTGTTACTTAGAACCTTCATAATGACCCTTTCAAGCCCTACCCTAGAATGGTTTAATCAATTGAAGAGGCACAACATTACCAGCTTTGAACAATTGGAAAATGCCTTTCTTGAATGCTTTTCCTTTGGCATCAAGAAAAAGACCAATCTGACTAGACTTGGCAGCTCTAAAGTAGTATGATGATGAGCCAATCATGGATTTTGGTAATAGATGGAGAAATTTGATGGCTAAGCTCCCATTTTCCATTCCTACTACAGAACTGACTCGAATGTTCACCAAGAGTTGTGCAAAACACATCTCATTATTATTGCAATTGCAGCAATATCAGACATTTGAGGAGGCCTTGGCTCAAGCCAAGGTTATAGAGGATATCAAGTTACAAGAAGGTGACTTGAAACTCTAGACTAAAAAGGAGTGGAATAATAAAAATACAAAGAACCAACACCAATAGGCCAAGCCTGCACACATAAATCAAGTGGTGTTGAATCAAAAAAAGGGGAATCAGGGCCAACAACCTCAAAACTATCAGGCTCAACCTCCCCCTATGTAGTACAATCAATGCAATAATAAGAAGCAAGGTAAGAACAAAGATCAACACCCTCCTCACCAGTTTATGCCACTATCAGAGACTATGGCATCAATATTCAATCAATTGTGTGAGGCTAAGGCCATAAATTTACCCAAAGTCAAATTACTCGATCCTAATCAACCTAGATCAAAAGGATTTAGGGAAGATCAATATTATTCATACCATAGACAAAAAGGGCATGACATTGAAGGGTGCCATAGCTTCAAACATTTGGTACAGAACATGATTGATAAGAATGAGCTAATCATTGACAATCCTCAGGCTCCAGATAATCAGAACATGGGGATATTCAAAAATCCCCTACCAAACCATGAGCCCTCGAGGAATAATGTTGGACAAGTAAATCAAGTGTGGATTGAACCACCCACACAAGGCTTTATCGGCATGGTGAACATTATCACCAAGAATAGGAGGTATAATCAGCTAGATCCTCCTCCTACTCCAATCAGAATTCAAGTTGTACCCCCTCAAAGGCCAGCACAAAATAACTTTCCAGGCCCACCAACTAGACCGGTGGTGACCATAAGAAATAGGCTTATTCAAAGCCTACAGATGGCCTCGATAAAGCTATCAATTTATGAGATAATACAATAGTATCCTAGGCATAGGGAGATGCTAATGGATATTCTGAGGTCCATAGAAGTATAGTCCCAAGATCCAAAAGCATTCACTAATTTTGTGGGACATGTGCAGTAGTGTCAAGAGCCTATCATACAATTCTATGATCATAAAATTAAAATAGTCTCTACTGCTATAGCGGACCCATCGCTTCACATTATTGCATGTGTAAACCACACACCCTTCAAGTGGGTGTTGATCGACATAGGATCTTTGATCAACATTATTACTACAAAGGCCTTGGCACATTTAAAATTGCCTAAATCACATATTGTGCCTTGAATTTCACACTACGAGCATTCAATGATGCATTATGCTCGATAGTGGGTACTATAATTCTACCTATCTAGGTGGGATTGAAGACCATCCCTAGTGATGTGTCACGTACTTGAAGGTGTGATGCAATACAATATTCTCTTAGGTAGGCCTTGGATAAGAGAGATGCAATGTGTACCCTTGATATTACATCAGTGTATCAAATATGTACATGAGGGGCAAGTGCATGTGGTTCCCTCAGATGAGGAGCCATTCAAGTATGTTAATCAAGTAGATTTTCTAGGAGATTTTATTCTCCCATCGATGCATCTAGATGTAAGACCTACATCACCTATATGACATCCAGTAGGTAAATCAAAGGAAGTGTGCGTCGGTCCTTCAACATCGGCCCCACGACCATCTACACATACAAAAGCTACTTCTATGAAGCCTACAACATCGATAATGCTTAGGAATGATCAGAAGCTAAAGGTAGTAATGGGTGAAAAAGAGACTAAAGAAATTCCCAATGTAGCAACTATCGAGGTCCCAAATCCCATGGAGGAGGGAAACTCATAGAAAGAAGTCGAGGAGGTACCTCAACCTACCTTACCTGCATCATCAATGGGTCATCTGCACCATAGGTGACTATTCACTTAGCCAACATAGGACTAGGTGAATATCTTGTGCAAAATATCACTTTCACTCCAATCATTGAGTCTGCACAAGACATGGGATGACCAAGAGTCCCAAACCTACCCATAGGAATAGTGGTACCATTGGGGATGCCACCCAACCAAACTAATTTTATTTATGCTAGTTTGGATCAAGCCCATGATGCCTCAGATATTGAAGAGGATGATGATGAGCCATTCACAATGAACGTTCATTATCTGTCCAACCCTGAGTTTGCTCTTAGATACTTCGAATGCAACCATTGGCATGGCTATGGTTTAGGTCTATATGAGCAAGGGTGATGAAACCTAGTTGAACCACAATATCAGTTACCTACTGATAGGTCTAGCCTAGGATATCATATTCGAAGCTATGATGATTCATTAGTAGCATCTCTAGATAGATTGAGCTTAGGATTCGAGGAAGACATCGAATGGAATCCTTATCACCTAAACATAAGCTACATGAGTGACAGGTTGGTGACCATGGTCACTATAGAACCACCTACTATGTATCATCCAAATTTCTCTCTCGAGGCAAGCCCATAAAAAATTATCCTATGGGAGGATGAACCAGGCTATGGTTATGAGCGAGAAGAGAATGAGTACATCACAGATCATAGTGAGTTCGAGGATGAGACTGAATTGGCCTACCTTGGGCCTCGACATTCATGTCACCTCATAGAGCCAGTGGATATGAATAATAGATACTTCATAGATGATAGTGATTATGAGGATGAGACCAAAATGGCCTACCTTGGGCCTCAACACTTACATCATCACAATGAACCATTTGACATAGATGAGATGTATCATAGAGTATATCCTGGCCCTCACCTCAAGGGGAGACCAACTAATTTAGATGAAATCTATCATATAGTTTTCCTTGATCCTCCTACATTTAGATAGCTCCTATAGCCAAATGATCCCATATTCCTATCTATTCAGAGATCGGATCCTGAGATCCCCATACCCCTAGAGCCACATCTTGGGTATGGAAGTCACATCAACAATGTAGAGTTGCAATCACATGGTCCTAGAGACTTCATCCATTCCATCAACATGGTCTCCATTGATTTGACCACTCCACTCCACAACCTAATCGATCCTTCCAAACCATTGTGTCTTAATCTAGATGCTATTGATTGGGATCACATTGATTCACCTTTAGAGCCTGAATATTTCTTCCCTAATGAAGAAATGTTACAACCATTTCATTTTGTGCCAGGATGTGCATACGATGTTTATCATGCTGAGGGTAATTCCGATTCAGTGGAACCTTTAAACCCAGTAGATGACATCCATTTGATCCCTACGCCTCACCAGCTTGAGGAGGGGTCACACATGTCAATAGAGGAAACCTTCGAAGTGGATATCAGTAATGATCCCACCAATCCAAGGAAGGTTAAATTTGGAGAGAGCTTATCTCCTGAGGAGCGTGCCAACCTCATTCCTCTATTGAAAGAGAGACCTGATCTCTTTGCTTGGACTTACAAGGATATGCTAGGTCTAGATCCAAAATTGGTTACTCATAACCTTTCATTGGACCCCACCAAGAATCCTAGTAAAGCAAAAACTTAGGAAGATGCATCCAACCATCACTTTGATGGTTAAAGATGAATTGCAAAAACTATTGGATGTAGAATTCATCATTTCCATCGACTATCCAGAATGGGTATCAAACATGGTACCTATAGGAAAACCTGATGGAAGGATCCGTATCTGTACGGATTTTAGAGACCTCAATAAGGCAACACCAAAGGATTCATTCCCATTGCCTAACATCGATGCTCTAGTAGATGCGACTGTAGGTCACGAGATGCTCTCCCTTATGGATGATTTTTTTGGTTACAATAAAATTTAGATTAAACCCAAAGACCAACATAAAACCACTTTCACAATGCCATGGGGGACATTTTGCTACAAAGTTATGCCATTCGGTCTTAAAAATGTTGGTGCTACATATCAATGGGCCATGACATATATCTTTCATGACTACATGCATAAGATCCTAGAGGATTATATCGATGACTTATTGGTGAAGTCATTGCTGCATTCAGAGCATGCCGAGGTTCTCAAGAAAGTCTTCGATCACCTGATAGAGCACAATGTCAGGTTGAATCCCAAGAAATGCATCTTTGGCGTAACATCAGGAAAACTCTTGGGATTCATCATTTCTAAATGAGGGATCGAAGTTGACCCAAAAAAGGTCAAGGCCATTTTAGAAATGTGTCCTCCCACTAATATCAAGGAATTGAGAAGCCTACAGGGCAAAGTAGCATCCATAAAGTGATTCATCACACAATTATCGGATAAATGTCAACCCATGAATCGATTGCTACACAAGGGGGTCCCATTTAATTGGGATAAGGACTATCAAAAGGCCTTTGCTGAGATCAAGTAGTACCTAGAAACACCACCAGTTTTAGCTCCACCTCGACCAGAGGTGCCATTCCTATTATATATATCTACCACTAACTTTGCATTGGGAACCATGTTAGCCCAAAAGAACGTGCAAGGCAAAGAACAAGTAATATATTACATCAACCAAACTCTGGTCAGCTACGAGCTATGATACGCATATGTGGAAAAATTATGCTTAGTAGTAGTCTTCATGATGAAGAAGTTGTGCCACTACATGTTGAGCCATACGACATATGTGGTATCAAAACAAAATCCTTTGTAGTACATGATGAGTAAAACATATCATAATACGCGTACTGCAAAGTGGATCATGCTATTGATAGAATTTGATCTAGAATTCATAAGTCAAAAGTCTATCAAGGGATAAGTCATAGTAGATCAACTGGTAGAGGCTCCTCTTCAAGATCATAGGCCTCTTGTCATAGAGCTTCCCGATGATGCAATCTTTGCATTATCGAAGTCGTCAAAACCCGAAGAACCTGATAATCCAATAGATATATCTCTGTTCTTCGATGGTTCCAAATGCGAGCAAGGGGGTGGTGCAGGAATTGTGTTCTTCATGCCACAAGGTGCTCCAATGCCCTTGTCATTTAAGCTCAATTTCCCTTGTACCAACAATAATGTTGAATACGAGGCCCTAATATTGGGTCTCCAAACAGCGATCACCATGAAGATCAAAAAGCTAAATATCTTTGGTGACTCCTTGCTCATTGTTAATCAAGTTAAGGGGATCTATCAATGTAGATGTCCCATTTTGAAGGTATATAAAGAGCTTGTGGACACATATCTAGCCCAGATAGAATGGTATGACATCGAGGCAATCCCTCGAACATCCAATAGATTTGCAGACACCATGGCATCTTTGGGATCCTTAATCCCTCAAAATCTATCTACTGACTTCACTACCATTCAAGTGAAAATGCTATCGCAATCCATGATGCAATGTGAGGCATTAAACAATCAAGAATCAGTCCACATGATTCAAATAGAACCAACCCATGAATGGTTCTACAAAGCCAGAGACTTTCTAAAAAAGGTGCCTTGGGGATCGTTGCTTTCATAGGGTCCTGTAGAGAATGGTACTACTATTCTCCATAAGGTAGTTTCCCAATCAACTTTTGTACAAGTCGAACTATAGTGGGAACATGTCGTTCAATCAGTTGAAGTTGTTGCCTATCAAGATTGGATGTCATAAATACATGATTTCCTTAAGCTTGGTGTAATCCCATAGGGATTATCATGTGCCACAAAATGAGCATTCAAATAGAAAGTGACTAAGTATATCTTGCTAGGAGACATCTTGTATCATCGAAGCTATGATGGAATTCTCCTTCATTGTCTTGAGCCCCAAGAATCAACTTGGGCAATCTCACAAGCTCATGATGGTACATGTGGTGGCCATTTCAGTGGCATGGCCATCATCAAGTGCATCCTTCGAATGGGTTATTATTGGCCCACTATGGAGAAGGATTGCATAATGTATGTCAAGAAATGCATCAAATATCAGCATCATGCTAATCTTATGCACTTGCCATCGTAGGCCTTACAACCCATTCAAGTGGCTTGGCCATTTGCTCAGTGGGGTTTTGATCTGATTGGTAAGATCTCTCCCCATCATCAGGCTGACATACATTCATTATAATGGCCACTGAGTACTTTACAAAATGGGTGGAAGCAATCCCTTTGACAATGACAACTAGAGCATGTATTGTGGAGTTCATACTCCATAATATCATATGTCATTTTGGGATACCATCCAAGATCATATCGGATAATGGAACGTCATTCAAAAATAAAATTGTAAGGGCTTTAACATCCAAGTATAATATACAACATAGTTTTGTGACTCCATACTATCCATAAGCAAATGGGTAAGCTGAAGCTTCTAACAAGATAGTGGTAGCTATCTTGAAAAATATTGTTCAAGAGAACCACAAATATTGGCATATCCAACTACCCCTTGCATTATGGGCTTACAAGACTAGTATACGGATGCCCACTAGGGCAACCCCATTTTCACTAGTATATGGTATTGAGGCCATTATGCCCTTAGAGTTGGAAATTCCAACCATGCACATCGCATTGAAAGAGTTCATCGATGATGACACTGCACAACAAGCTCACCTCGACCAATTGATGCTTCTTGATGAACATCACGTGAATGCCCTTGAGCATCTCCGAGTTTATCAAGAATACCTAAAATGAGCTTATAATAATAAATTCCATCTGAGAGACTTTAAAGTTGGGGATCTTGTACTAAAAGAAAACCAACAGAACTCAAACCTATCATCGCACTTACGAGATAAATTTATGGCCAACTGGTTAGGTCCATATATCATCTCAGAGAAGATAGGACCTAGAACATATCACCTAACATCACTTGAAGGTGTTGAAGAGCTTGAACCTCTCAAAATTCTTCATCTTAAGGCATTCCACACATAAAATAAAAAATTCAAAAACATTCAAAATAATCAAAATTTCAAAAACAATTGAAAACATCAAAATTCAAACAAATCAAAAAGCAATAAAATTCAAAAACATTGCAAAAACATCAAAAATACAAAAACATTTGCATTTTACATTTTGCATATGCATTCATTTAATTGCATTGCATTAGGTATGTTCATCCATTGCACTTGCATTAGGATAGGTTGTGTTTACAATCTTACAAATGACACCACGTTTGTATGCCAATCATGCATCTTTCAAAATCATCATTCATCCATCACCCTTGTGAGTAATTATGTTTTTCAACACAACCCCTCCTATTGCTATAAGGAATATACTAGGGTTTTTCGATCATTCAGCCATACCTAGTGATCTTCTCAGATTTTGTAGAAAGCTATCTTTGCTTTTGGAGATGAGGTCTAGTTTTGATAGCACCTAGCATATGTCAAAATCCCATCACTAATTAACACATTAACAATCCTAATTAGGACAAGGAAATATGAACACTACAAAGTGGTCCTAGTCACCTTAAGCGAAAGGTTTTACTTGCTCATCTTATGATGCGCATGGTCTAGAGTGTTGATCATTGAAAAAAGGACAAGCTCCCCCTACCCAAAGAAATCCCTTGCTTTCATACAAAATAAGAAAAATCCCACAAAATCAAAGCAAAATACCTTGCTAAAAAAAAAAATGTAAAATAAATAGTGATTTTCATCACTAAGCATGAGCAAGTATCCCAATAAATGTGAAGAAAAGAAGGGGGTGAAGAGCTTGAATCCCTGGAATGTTCACTACTCAAAGCCATTGAGTGATCCCCAATACAACAATGGGTTGAATGAATCCCGCCTAGCATTGGGGTAGTTCTAAGAAATTTACAAATGAGCTAGCTTTAGGTGGCATGTATTACCTAGTGGTCTAGTCTAACTACGTCCAAACTTAGGATCAAGATGAACATTTGGTGATCCTCATTACAAAAATGGGCTGAATGAATCCCACCTGGCAATGAGGTAGTCTTATGTCTCATCTAATATATTCATTTGCACACACAGGGATAATGAATATCTTGGTCTTCATAACAAAAACTTTTATCTTTCAAGAGTCTTGTATAGTCATTATACAACTTTTGATTAATCAACTAGGGTGTTTGAGTCTCATGGAAAACCTCAAAAATCCCTTATAGCAACAAGTCATATCAATCAATCAATCATCAATTTTTTTTGAACTTTTGTTTATTAAGGGTATTCATGAAGTAGGATAGATACCAGATGGATATCAACAATGATATTTAGACACCAACTATTTTGTGCATATCTTTAATTTACAAAAGCTCATGAAGGAAAACCATACATCTCACATCATCTCATATCACATATGGATGCTTAAATGATTAATTCTTATGATAAGATTTAACATTTACATTCATGATTTCTATACATTATGTGGTGTCATCCATTAGATTGTTAAACACATATTACATTCATTCCTTATGTTTTAAGTGATTAAAGCATACAGGTTCATTTACATTAGATCATCATCATGTAAATAATGCATTACATACATTGCATTCATCATATCATAACACCATAAATTAGATGCATACAATTAAATCAAAATTAAACATGCATTTAACACCACATTGCATCCATATATGCATACATCATAAGTAGTCTATCTACACATCTAGATCACAACATCTAATCATACATACATCATCTAGCTAGTGCATGTCATCAATACATCACATCATATAGCAATAATCAAATCATCTAAGCATTGCATCCATATTGCATCACATAAACATAAAAGTAAACACATAATACACATAATGAGAAATAAAAGAAAATATCATATATATATATATAATATCTATATACATCAAGGTACAAAAATACCTGTAAGCTACAATTGTGTAGGTCCTTAGACCTTACACTCAAAAATGGTACATGTATCTCAAAATATATCAAGCTAGGCCTACACCCCCTAGATCACCATTGCCCTTAGATCCATCTCTACGATGATGGCTAGAGCTCACCCCTCTGAATCTCTCATATCGGGCACCTATCCTATGATTGGGTTGCACTAATGACTACCTAGACTCACTCCTCCTAGTCCTCTGAGATCTTATGTTGTAGACCTAGCTGGAACAATGCCACCATGTAATCTAACCTCACCCTCTAGGAGAGTGATATGTACTGCATCTAACCTACCACCTTGCATCATCTACTAAGATACACTATAATTTCTTGAGTTCTACCACTATATCCAACTCTACTAGCCCTTGAATAGCTAGAGCAACTGGTGCAACCTACACCATAGGAATAGCCTCTACCCATAGATGAATAATGTCCCTATTAGTAGTTAGAGCACCTATAGTAGCCTATGCCAAGTCTCTCATTGATGTGAGTTGCTCTATATTGAGCAACACTGAATCAAGGTGTGTCTAAAGTGAGGTCCTCTCCTCCACATACCCCTACCATTTGGTCTACCCTATAGCCAACTAGCTCTATGCCATAGTGAGAGAGGTATCCCACTCTAGGATCTGTCATCGAGCTATCTGTAGCTCAACCTCTAAGCTATGTAGCTCTACCCAGAGGGGAGACTCTTACTCCTTTAGAGCTACCTCCTCCTCCTCTAGTGTTGTCTACTCCTCTATAGCCTAGCCCCACTCCTCTATCCTAGGCCACACTCATCGCCCATCAAGATCCTCTACAGTTACCTCATCCCTAGATCACCCTAGGCTACCACCACCATGCCATAGCTATGTCACCCACCACTGAGTGTATGCTCTATAGTCTCGATATCTACTATACCGACATCCACTATAGGAGGATATACCTCCTCTACCAAAGTTATCACATGGAGCACGAGGAGATCCCTCTCTACTAACCCACTTATAAACTAGCTCTAGTGGGATATCCTATTGAATCCCAAACTACCTGGTAACCCGAGGAGAAGTAAAAGAACTCCCTCACCCCTCCCTTGCACCCAATAATCCATCGATCATGCCTCATCTAAACCAAGAACTGAATCTACCTTCTGGCCATGCAAGGTAATCTAAATAGGGCCTCCATATAATATCTCAGGCCTATAGCCTAGTCAGAGAACCTGCATAATGAGCCAAGTCCCCTGCATGATGATGACTCCATCACTCCTCTACATCTCATGGCCATCTAGCTCCATAGCACTAGGACCTAGATGCTATCATGGTGATCTCCTAGGATAAACCTACTGGGTAGTCTACTATGATGTGCTCCCAGCCCTAGATATATAGAAGTAAGTTGCATGCTACCCCAGCCTAGCCCCATTAGATCTTATACAACTCATCATAGAGTTACACTAGTAGAGCACTCCCCAAGCCATAATGATAGGCCTAGGACTATCTATCAAATCCTACACCATAGCTAAGAGGTTCCATGGGAACCTCGCTCCTGATGTATCTAGTAGAAGCACATTATATATAATGTGCATCAAAATGCCTAGCACATGAGAATACATTAGCCTGATACCAATGAGTGATAGGAATTCCTCCATGCTGAATGTCTCCGAGAGATACACATGCCTGGCCACCAAAAACCCTATCAAATACTACTACCCTAGCTCTAGTAGGTGAGGAGATGATGGCCCATCCATCAAAAGGGATCCTAAAGATCCTATAGACATCCTCAGGAGTGATGGTCATCTCGCTAATCGAGAGATGAAAGGTGTTGGTATGATAGTCCCATATATGGGCCAAAGTAGTGATGTAGGCATGATTCGACATCATCATAGATAATCTAGTAACATACATCAGGCCCCATGCATCAAACCAATCCTAGTCTATGCGATCCATAAGGGGCAATAACTCAACTAGCAACTCAGGCTCTCGAGCCCATGTAGACAAGAGCTAAATGTGCAAAACAAATGCATAATCAGATGCACTTGCACTAAAAAAAAACTAAGAAAAAATAAAAAAATTCAAAAATTTCCTAAGGTTTAGTGGCTACTCACGCTAAAAGTAGTTGTCATAACAGTTTTCGATGTCGATAGTAGTTAGCTACCAATGATTAAATTTTTACTATTGGAGGTTTAAACCAGCCACACTCAGTGATAGTGACCCCTCTTTTCCAATTGGGGGCCACCTGAGCGATAGCGACCGTGAGGTGACATGCCAACGATGTTCGTCCCTCACCCAAAAATCCAAAAAAAATGAAAAATGCTAAAATCTAAAGGAAACCCACCTAAATTAGCCTAGTTCTAAGCCTAGCTATGGGTGTGGTTCATTACCAACAAGTTTAATGAGGTTCATTTAACCAATTTCTTAATGAGGTTCATTTTTACCCATTAAATAACAAAGATTAGGGTTTGAGAGATACCCATGAAGCTCCGGCTCCTCCGCTCATAGATGCCTCACCATGCTCCACCATGGTGTCAGGTAATGTCAATAGCATTTTAGGTCAATCTCTCACTCTTTCTCCTCAGAGCTCACTATTGCAAATTGATAGCTAGAAAATAATGAAATTGAAAACCCTAATTTTTCTTATATATTTTTCATTTTTTTGCAGGTCGCTAATGTCGATAGTGGCTAGGAAGTGTGGGCTGCCTATGCTGACAATGGCTATGAAATTACAAAAATGGGCTGCTACTGCTGATAGTGGCTAAGAAGCAATAATTAATGCACTAAATTTTTCACCATGGGAAGATTCAAAATGGACAATTAAGCATATCTACCAGTCCAGAATCATAAAAAATTGCAAAATAACAAAAAAATCATAAAATAAAATTTCAAAAACAATTGAAAAAAATCATCAAAATTTACAAAAAAAATCATATAAAATCAAAATTCAAATGCACCTCGTATCTAGTTATTTACCCTATACACTTGGCGGTTGTAGCGACTTGTGCTCCATGCAATCCGACAAGATGAGTAAATTACCATAAGGTCATTTGAGCCAAATTAGTCATCGCTGAATTGAAATGTCTTCACTTCAATCCCGAAGAAGGCCATGGCGGTCGGACTACCCCATGGGAACGAGGCATTCATTTCATTTCTTCCATGACATTTTCAGTAGATCATCGAGTGATTCACCACATGCTAAATGGAATTGCTATCATCTTGATTCCCTAAGAAGGCCATTACGACCAGACTGCTCCATGGGATAGAGATGTACAATTACTATTATTGGTTGAAATCACACCTGTAATAGGACCTACCATATAACAACAAATGCAAAAATCTTAAATCATCCAAATTATTCATCTTGGTCAAGTGACTCATCACTTTAATTAATTTTCCTTTCCTCATCGACTCATCGCTTGAGGGGGTAGTCATAATATCAAAATCATAATCAAAATCAACAAAGGATCACTCGATCATGTCAAATTGCATTCGTCTTATGAATCATTGCTAACAACTATCATAAGCTTACCCTTTTGTTGGGGCAAAAAGCAAATATGATAATTTAAATCTTGAAGCTCTCCACCTATCGGAATAATTGTAGCACTGATGCTACCCGATCATCATTGGACACGCAAAAGCTTTGCAAATTTAAGCCTTCCATCCCATTGGAAGCAATGATTCTAGGATGTGCATCCTTTGTAGGATTGGGCATCTAATGTTGATCAGATCAATGATCATCATTCAACCTACAACATGGCTTTAGGTGGTCTATTTTTTCTTAGCATTGTGTTTTCCCACAATGCATCCCAAAAGGGGTATTTGTAGATACCTAAAACATGTCATGTTTAGGAGACTACTCATATGGGCACCTTTGCAGACCATATGAATGATCTTGGACCTTTCCAAGAGCTAGCAATGGTTCTAACCACTCATTTGGGGTAGTTTTGTCCTATCCAGGCTCAATCATTGATGATCAGAGTGGCTGCCAGTCCAGCCATTGATGCTTAGGGTGGCTATGAGACTAGCCACTCCTGCTGATAGTGGCTAGCTCTAAAACTATCTTGACCTTCCGAGCTGAGCCAAAATCAGTTGTAATGACCAAATGCAACTGATCTTGGGCGGTTTTTGGTGAGGAAGCTTCTGGATGCTTCCTCCCAACTTCTCCAACCTCTCAATTCTTGATCTTGGCTTCTCAAGGAAGCTAGGATGAGGAGTTGGGAAGGCTATAAGAACCCCCTCCAAATTGGAGAGAGATCTAGATGGGATTCCAAGTTTAATGCAGTGAAGCCCTATCGAATTGGAGAGCCAATTGCACCTTGTGAAGAGCAACAAGATGCTGCCAAAATCCAATTTTATCATCAACCTTGCAACAATGGAGATTTCAAGAGCTTGAGGAGCAAGCTTGATAATTGACACACATCCATTGCGAATTCTTATGAATTACACCACCAATCCATTTCAGAATACTGAGGTGACCCTTGACCATCAATTCAACTGGAGAATTGTGTATCGTAGACCTTGATTCAAGAGGTAAAATTTCTAGTTCATGGTCGCTATCGTTGATAGTGGCTCGTAGGCCTCCACCATCGATGGTAGTAGTGGCTAGGGTTTGATGCATGATTTTCTTAGTTTTAGCCTTAGATTTATCTTTCTTAGCATACATTTAGGTTAATTAGACATATATTAATCAGATCTCATGCATTTATGTGGTTAATTAGCATATTAATAGGCATCTTTGCTTACATTCATGCATTTCATGCTTTCCTTTATATTGCTTTAAAGGTTAGATTCTTCCATTTTCAATATGCAAGATCTTATGCATTTCTAGCTTCCTTTATATGTGTCAATCTATGCTTTATGCTTTATTATCAATATCTTGATCATCTTTGTGCATATTTACATATATTCATGCTTTATTTATATGTTTACTATGTTTCATATATTCTCTTGGAAATCAACCTCATCATGAGAGGTTTCATGTGCTTCTAAATGTGTTTTGTTGTTTCCTTGTATGCAGATGATAGATCTCTCAAAGGCAAAGCACCTTTCAAGACCCTTCCTCTAAGAATTGGAGAAGGAGGCATCTTAGTAAGCCCTCAAGCAAAGTTTGAAGATCTTAAGAGTCTATTGAAGGCATCTACCACACGAGTTGTGGATTGTAATATGTATCACATTGGTCAAATCCCTGAGAGGGATGTTCTTGTAACCTGATTGTAAAGAGATTCATAAATATTAATAAATATGGGCACATTATTTTACTTTCTTCTTTACACTTGATTACTTGATTATCTTGTCATTTCGATAGCATATTATCTAGTTTCTAGAACTTTTAAGCCTCTTTCATATATATATATATGTGTGTGTGTGTGTGTGTGTGTGTGTGTGTGTGGATGACTTGATACCAAGCAATACAAAGCCAATAATATTAAAAGAAACCCAAGTTACCAAATAATACACTTATTATTAATGGTCTTCTTGTTTCAATAAAAACAACACAAGTTAGCATTTATCTCTATGAGCCTATTTACTTGGTATTATTTCTTTCCTTTAGAATTTCCTTTAAACCAATATAATTTCTATAAAGGCTATAATAGTTGAACACTTAACTATTAAAAGAAATTGTTAGCAATCAAGCTTCATCCTAACTCAATATACTTGTTCAAGCAAGTCATAAAAACAGCTCCTCCATCCTCAAAATAGCACATTCACATCCAAATCCATCACAAGGATAAGCTTGCCAAGGGAGGGTCATGACATACTACCCCCCTTAGGCTTAACATAATCCTCTATGTTCCAAAAAAGTTTTAAAGCATCTTGAAAACCAATTACACATTATTTTCAAACAAATATAAAATTTCTTTTGTATGTCAGCTACTTTATCCCAAGTAGCATTTCTTTCTATGTAGTAGTCCCACTGGACCTTACATTGCTCCAAGATCCATTTTCTCAAAGACTTGGATCAAAACTTAAGGATATTTACTAGTCAAACCTCTATAGCCTCTGGATTCACCATATAAAAATTAGAAAAGTCCCACACATGCTCACGGTTAGAAACATACTTTTGAAGTAAAAAAATGTCAAAAGTGTCATGTATCTTGGATAAACTAGGTGGTAAGATAATTTGATATGCCACAAAACTGATTTTATCTGATATTACAAAGGGTCCAATAAAATGAGGGTCTACTTTTATGGATTTTAATAGCATTATTCCTTGGTCTCACCCTCAAAAACACCTCATCAACTACTAAAAACTTTCATGGTGATTTGTTAAGATTGGTATAACTCTTTTGTTGATCTATAACTTATTTCAGTCATTCCCTAATCATCCTTAACTATTGATCCATATCCTTGACCATTTTTAGATTGAGCACAATCTGATCCTTTTGATTATTCCATGATAATGATGTTCTACATTTCTTACCATACATTGCTTCAAAAGGAGCCATGCCTAGAGTTGAATGATGTCCATTATTGTTGGAAAATTCTACTAGGTGTAATTAATCCATCCAATGGGTCTTTGATCCATAAAATACATGCAAAGCATATTCTATAACACCTAAATTACTCTTTTGGTTTGTCCATTGATTTCTATATGATAGGTAGAACTAATATTTATTCTAGTACCAATGGTGCGATGTAAGGCTTACCAAAAATCAAAAGGGAATATCGAGTCTCTATCTAAAATTAATACTTCTAGGAACCCATGAAGCCAAAATATTTCCTTGGAAAATATGTTATCCATAACCATGATGTCATCCCTATTATTTTCAAGTATAAAATGAAAAACCTTTGTCAATATATCGACTACCACTAGGATTGTGCTATTTTGAAATAGGTTTTTAGGCAACCCCACAATAAAATACATTGAAATTATTTGCCACTTTTGCATAGGTATGTCATGTAGATACAATAGTCCCATTGGATTTTTGTATTATACCTTTACTTTCTGACACTTGAGGCATTGAGCGATAAATTTAGTTATGTCTCTTGTCATCCTAGACAAAAATAACATTTTCTTCATATTCTCTCATTTTTATTCCTCCTAGGTGAGCAGAATATGGAGACCTATATACCTCATTCATGATAATTTTCCTTAGATCACCATCTGTAGGAATCACCACCTTGTCCTTGAAGCATAAGAAACCATATTTAAAACTAAAATATTTGTTTTCATCTAGTTTCTTTTCCATATTTTCTCCAATTTAATTGTAGTACTTGCCTTGTTGTTGCATTTCCATGACTTGTTCCATAAATTCAACATGGATGCATGAAAAAATAGCTAAGTATATTTTTCTACTCAATGCATCAATGACTTTATTCTCCTTTCCTTTAATGTACTCAATACAAAAATCACATTTAGCGATAAATTCCATCCACCTTCTGTAGACACCTAAAACCCATCATGTCGAGGGTGACTACTCATATGGACATGCTACAAAACCATATGGAGGATCTTGGACAGAATCCAAGATAGAGCAGTGGTTCTAACCACTCAATTTAGGCATGTTGACCTAATCAGGTTGAACCGCAGCCCATATCTATGGTCTCAATTCTAAACCATGACTGATACCTATGGTCTCCAGTCTGGACCACAACTATGACCTGCGGTCTTAGCTGAAGTTCAGTTAGGTCTTCCATCCAAGCCAAATTGGTTGGAATGGCCAAAATATCTAGAAGCAGGCAGTTGAAGAATGAAAGATTCCAGAGGCTTCCATCCCAACTATCCTAACCAACCTTCTTGGTCTTGGCTTCTCCATGAAGTTACCCCTAGCCCTAGGGATATTCTATAAATACCCCCTAAAAATGGGGTGAAGACAGAGAGAGTTAATTGATCAGGAGAGTATCGAAGCCCTATAAAATTGCATATTGAATCTATGCATTTGAGATCCCCTTTGCTATTCACCTAAAGACCAATTATCCATGGATGCCCTAGGTTCCTAGGAGATTCAAGAAGCACAAATCTGGTAAAATGAAGGCCCGTCATAGCGATTTGATCACCAAATATGTTAGAGGACAACAAAGGTGACCCTTGAACATCAATTTGGACAAGGAGTTCAAGCCCACTATCCCTAATTCTGAGGGTAAACCTACCATAGGTCAAACCATGACTATCAACCATGGTTCACAGTGTAGACTGCCCACCATAGTTGTGGTTTGCAACAGGTGATTGATCACCTTACTTGCTTTGCTTTTGATTGCATAGATTAGTTATATTAGTCTTTTTATAGGTTTTATTACACTTTAGAGAAACTCTGACTGTAGGAATTAGTTATTTCATGCATTGTATTAAATTGGATATTTTATGCACTTTATTGCTCCTAACTTGATATTTGATCCATGCATCATTTGATTATTCATGTCTGTCATGTTATAGTATAATTCTTGATATAATTAGAATAGTTTAAAATCTTTCTTTATGATTTATTTTCAGAGAGCATGGAGAGGCTTCTAAGCACCCTCATGTCACACGTCCACCATCCACACATGGTGGTTCATAGTTTAGAGCATAGCAGGACGTTGATGCCATCTTCATAGATAAATGCAAAGGCATAGCACATTTGTCTGATGGGTATAGAACCCATAAGGTAGCTCGCACAGAGCATACACACTAGAGGCCTCCCATGGTCACCCAGATCAATAGATCATATAGACTGGTGTCTGAGCAAAGATGTCAACTCCTCCAAGATCAATTGGAGGATGCTCGCCTAGGGAGGCAACTTATTGAAGATGAAAATCTTCAAGTGAAAAGGCTCTTACGACAAAGGTTATATGAGTAACGCATGCATGAGGAGTGTATTATAGCTCAAAAGGAGCACATAGAGTAGGAGGATCGGCTAGCTAGGGCTGGCCTATACCCTCATGAGGAGCATAGAGAGCATGTACATAGGAGGGTTGTGTCCTTAGAAAATATGCATGAGGAGCGCAAAGACTCTTGTACTCATGTCAGTGCCCAACAGAGGGAGTGACTACCATCGCTAAATGATCATAGACACAGGTAGCATGAGCATGTAGATGTAGATGGATACGATCAAGAGTATGCTAAGAGTTACCAAGTTGAGGAGGAGGAAGAGCCACTTCCTCCATCTCCACCAAATAAGGCATTACCTCCTAGACCACCTCCATGTCAGCTTAGGGAGGAGGACTTTTTATCTTCTGAGGTGTACAAGGTTTTTGCCGATAAGGTCAAAGCAATAGAGAGGCAAGGTGCAACTATTCAAAAGCTAACACTGAGGAAGATACACAATGAACCTCTAGACCCCTCGGTGCCTACACCTCCATATCCTAAGCATTTTGATATGCCCAAGTTAGAAAAATTCAAGGGTGATGAGGATGCCCAAGAGCATGTTACGAGTTTTTTGGACGCTTGTTTCTAGATAGAGAGTCATGATGCCTTGTTGTTGCACACCTTCATTATGACACTCTTCGACCAGACCCGAGACTGGTTCAACCAGATGAAGAAACATAGTATTACTGGTTTTGAGTAGTTAGCTGATGCATTTCTTGAATGCTATTCATTTGGCATCAAGAAACAGGCCAACCTTTTTGATTTGGCTGCACTATCTCAACCAACGACGAGCCCATCAAGCAATACAAAAAGAGATGGCATAGAATAATGGCAAAGATGCCATTCCCTATTCCTATAGTAGAACTGACCTAAATGTTTACAAAGAGTTGTGCCAAGCACATCTCACTATTGTTGCAGCTACAACAATACACTACATTCAAGGAAGCTTTGGCGTAAGCGAAGGTGATAGAGGACATAAAGTTGTAAGAAGGCAACTTGAAGCTCAAGATTAGGAAAGAGGGGTTTAGAAAGAGTACTAAAAAGCAATAGGGCAAGTAGGCCCATGTGAATAAAGTAGTACTAAATATTGGAGGAGAGGACAAGGGACAATAAAATCCTAATTATTAGGGCCAACCTCCTCCTGTAGGTTATGAGATGTGCAAAAACAATTATAAGATCAAAAATAGAGAAGAGCACCCACCTCGCTAGGTCACACCTTTGATAGAATCGATGACTTTGATTTTCCATCAATGTGCGATGCCAATGCCGTACGATTGCCCGAGGTCAAATTAGTAGATTCGAATGTGACAAAGTCGAAGTGGCATCAAGACGACCTATTCTAAATATTCCATAGATCAAAGGGCCACAACATCAAGACATTTTGGTCCTTCAAACACATTATGCAGAATATAATATAAAAATGAGAGCTTGTAGTACCAAGCAATCCATAGGTGCCCAACAACAAAAACATGGGGATTTTCAAGAATACACTACCTAATCACGAGGTGCTTCATAACAACGTCGGCCAGGTCAATCAAGTGAGAGTCAAACCACCTACCCAAGGGTTCGTAGGCATGGTCAATGTTGTTACTAGACATGAGAGGTACGATCAACCGAATCAACCTTGTACTCCCATTAGAATACAAGCTACACCAGATCAACGACCAACTCAAAACATTCTAGGCCCACCAACTAGACTGGTGGTGACCATAAGGAGTAGGTTAGTTCAAAACCTATAGATAAATCCTATGAAGTTGTCAATATATGAGCTTATTCAGCAGTCCCCTAGACATAGGGAGACTCTTATGGACATTCTGAGGTCCATTGAGGTACAGTCCCAAGATGTGCATGCATTTACAAATTTCATGGGACATGTACAACAATGTCAAGAACCCATGATACAATTTTATGATCATGAAGTGAAGATGGTTCCTACTATTATGGTTGACCCACCATTGCATATTATCATATGTGTTAACCACATGCCTTTGAAAAGGGTCTTGATCGATACTAGGTCCTCGATCAATATAATTACGACCAACGCACTGAGCCATCTCAAGTTTCCCAAATCACACATTTTGCCTACCACCTTTACATTGAGAGCTTTTAATGATGCACTATGTTCGACGGCTGGTACAATTGTTCTACCTATTTAGGTGGGACTCAAGACCATTTTTGTGATGTGTCACGTGATAGAGGGCACAATTTAGTACAACATCCTACTTGGAAGGCCTTGGATTTGTGAAATACATTGTGTCCCCTTGATATTACATCAATGCATGAAGTACATTCATGAGGGATAGGTTCACGTAGTGTCCTTAAACGAAGAACCTTTCAAGTTCGTGAACCTAGCAGATTTGCCTAGGGGTTTTGTACTTATATAGATGCACTTGTATATCCATCCTACTTTACCAGTTAAGATTCCAAGAGGTAAACTAGTAGCTGGTGCTCAACCATCGACATTTGTGTCACACAGATCTGAGCATACGATTGCAACTTCTTTAAAACTGACTACATCGACAAGATGATGAGGCCTAGAAATACCTCCATCATAGCATGTTTTGAACAACTAAAACTTACCTAAAAATCTATGATTTACTTTATATACTAGTTAAGTTGATCTAATATGTTGTGTATTAATTGTTTGCATGATTGATGTGTTTGGAATATTATATGCTGATTTTTATAGTTTTTGTGTAGTTTTATGTCACTTTGCCATGACTTGTTACATAAGGGATATGCTTAGGCTGATAGCAACACTTTACTATTCTTATTTTGATGTTTCTCAAGCATTAATTTCTTTGAATTTAGCAAATAGTGCAAAGAACTATTATTGTGCAGCAGAAACTGGTTTTCCTATGTAAATTCTAGCCAACTACCAATGAATGGCAAGGCATGGAATTCACACATGAAGAGGAATGAAGGCTATTGCAATATGATCCTGAGGACTAATCCACCTGAGAAATGCAGCTGAAATCAATTTAAGAGTACATAGTTGGTCATTCCGAAGATCTTCGGATTGAGAAATATAGTCTCTTCGGATTGAGCGAATATCTTTGGATTGAGCCACTTAGCTCCGGATTGAGAACAAAAAGCACTTTTTGACCTATTGACTGATTTTTGACGGTGGAAAAAGGGAAAGAAGGCTGAGGAGGTTAAAGAAAAATATCTCCCATCTAAATTTGCCGTCCTTGCCATCCAAAGCCATAATTTATGGAAAATATCCTCTTCTAGGATAAACCCAGGGAATACTACAGAATAATAGGAATTGATTTGCAGAGTATATTTTCTGTTGTAATTAGATTTTAGGCATCTATAAAAGATAGCTCCCATCTAGGTTGAGCTGAGAAGAAGAATAATAATAATAGTAGAAATGGTAGTAGAGAAAATATAGATAGAGAATAAGTGAGAAAACTAAGACTGTTACAGTTCTATAATAGGTTTTAGTAGCAGATTTGTAATCATGTTCTGAATCAATAAAGTACAAGTTTTTCTATTAATTCTGTTATGTTTGAGTGTGAGTAATATTTAGAGAGAGAGGAACTCATACCTTCTTCTGGAAAAGGAGGTTGGCCACTTCCAGACCTAGGAGGAGGACTAACAGACAGGTTTTGTTCTGATTTTGTTGTAGCAGAATAAGCTGTGAAACTTGTCAATTTCATTCTTTTGTAGTAGTTAACATCCATTTCAGTCCTAATAATTTATTTTATATTCAATATACTTTTGTGATGTGATTAGCAGTAGATCTGATTAGTCTTTTTTCTTTCCAACAACTTTCCAATTTACTACAATTTCCATTTCCAGCAATTTACAGTTTTTTGCAATTTTCCTGCATTATTGTTTTTGTTGTCAACCCCTGCACAGAAGATTGACAACCTTCTGTTATAGAGTATTGACAAGACTTAATTTTAGTTTTCATTATTGCAAGAGTAAATAGACTTTCATTTTGCAATTGTAATTAGGTTTCCAATTCTACAACTGTAACTAGGGTTTTAATTCTGCAATTTAATCAGATTTCATTCTTGCAACTGTAACTAAGGTTTCATTTCTGTAATCAACAATTAGTTTTCATTCTTGCAATTAGATTAAAGTTCAATTTATGCAATTTAGAGGTAGAAGAGACCTAAAAAACCCCCACATAATCAGTTCCACCAATAAGACTTGTTGCTCCCAATTGACCTTAAATTATAGCCCTATTCACTCCTTTCGCAGATAGCCTTGTACACTACCCTGGATTGACAAATTCATTGAGAATTAATGATGTGCTTAATGACAGCCCATAATTTTGGCGTCGTTGTTGGGGAGAGTGTTGTTAGAAGGTGTCAACAGTTCAATAGTTGTTAATTAGACTGAGTTGTGAAAATTTAGGGTAAAATCTGAATATAACAGTTGGTTAAGTAACAATTATTGACTTATAATTTATGTCATTAAGGAGTAGGCATGAATGAGTAGGCCTAGGGATGAAGAAGGCAAAATTATCCAAAGATATCCCTGGATTATTCCATTAAGAATATCTTCATGCCTAAGGGGTGAATCACCTGTGTTTGAACTACCAGAAAAACTAAAACAAAAACCACCAGCTTCATCATCATCAGAATCTCCTGAGCAAGAAAAATTACCAGACTCATTATCAATAGAAGGTTTTGGACCTCTTGAGAAAGAAATTTGGATAGGTTTAACTATTTTTGAAGAATAAGAAATTATGGCAGAAAGAGGCAATCCAGATGGGGATGACCAACATGGCCATGTCCATAATGAAAATGATCAAGATGATCAAGATGTGCTCCAACCTCCTAGAACATTTGAATATCCTATTCTTCTGAATCCCACACAGAACTCTCCCATGAAAACAATCTCACCTTCAGTGCTTCCAACCTTCTGGGGTGTTGCATCTAAAGATCCTGATCAGTTCCTATTTGAGTTCAAAGTAGTGTGTCAAACCTATGACTATATAAATGATAATAAAAAACTCAAGGTTTTTCCTTCAACACTCAAGGACTCAACATTGCACTATTTCATGAGCTTACAGCTAGATTCCATCCAAACCTGGGATCAAATGGAGACTATGTTTTTAGACAAGTATCAAGAGTATTGTCGAGTAAGGAATAGGAAATATGAGTTGTTCAGAATTAAACAAGAAGATGATGAAACATTAGAAGATTACCTTGATAGATTTGTGTTTATTCAAAGAAGGTGTGGACTAGGAGAACCAAAATTGTGCAAAACCATTTTTCTAAGAGGATTACAAGATGAATCTAGAGAGGTATTAGATTTTATGGGAAATGGGGATGTAAGTACTCGTAATATGGATGAGATTGTGGATATTTGTAGAAATTACTCTTGCACTAGGCAAAAAAGAAAGAAAAAGAGTACAAATGGCACTGATGTGAAGGACCTAATAGAGGAACTTGCAAATTTTAAGACTGATATCCTGGTACAATTAAACACAGCTCTAGGAGAAATGTCTGCTAAAGCAAAAACCATAGAACCTTTAGCAATTTATTGCCCAAGATGCAGGAATAAACATGCCTTATAGGAATGTCCTCTAAACAAAACATCCATTTCAGCCATTTGTAGTATTTGCTCAAAAGGACATTTGATTGACAAATGTCATCTGCTACCACAACTAAAAACTGTCCTAGAAACTCAAACAGAAGAACTCAATTATGTGGGACCAAGACAAGGGGAAACTTTCAATAGTATCAAAATACCCCTCGTTTTCCTACAAATTGGGGAAACAACCATGGAAACATGTCTTGGGGATAGTCAGAACCACCCCAACGTCCTTGGAATTATTCTCAATGGACAAATTCTCAAGAATGGCCATAGACAAGTTGGAATAATCCATCCTAGAATCAAAACCAGAATAACCCATCATGGAATCAAAATAACCCACCATGGACTCAGAATCAAAGTAATCCATCTTGGATGCAAAATCAATAGCAGTGGGGTCAACAATACCAGTCCTATCCAAGGCAACAAAGAAATCAAGGTCAAACTCAAAATTTTTTGCCTGCACCAAATCAAAATTTTCAAGGAAAACCAAATCAAAAAATGCAACAGGTGAAACAACCTCAATTACCAGCTCAACCTGTAATAAATCCAAATAACATAAGGTAGGCAACTCCTGCCTATATGGCTGATTCTGAAGGAAATTCAGATATGCAAATTCTGGATTGTAGCAACATACAACTACGTTCAGGGAAAGTTTTACCTGAACCTATTATAATTGAAGTGAAAGAAGATGAAATTCAAGAACCTATTGTCAAACCAACAACGAAAAAAGAAGAACCACAGGTAGAACAGTTACCTTCATCAGGGATAATTCCATACCCTGAGAGACTTAACACTACAGCAAAAAATTCTGAATCAGAGTTAGTGAAAGAACTCAAAAAATTAACCATATCACTGCCCTTATTGCAAGCCATTAAGGATATACCTATGATTAAAAGAACTGTCCGAGATTTGTGCAACAGAAGAGCAGGAAGAAAAAAGAAAGCATTTCCTAAAATTGTTCATGTTGAAGGAAAGATAGCTGATCTCTTATCAGGAAAACTAGTACCTCCAAAGTATAGTGACCCAGGAAGTCCAGTTATCATAGTGATCATAAGCTCAGTACCAATATAAAACATCTTAGTTGATCTAGGAGCTGCAATAAATATCATGACCAAGGATACAATGGAACAATTACAGCTCAAACATCTCAGCCCCACATTCATAGTTTTAGAAATGGCTGATAGGTCAGTTGCAAAACCTGAAGGTATCATTGAAGATGTCCCTATAGAAGTTTCTTCTTGGGAATACCCTATAGATTTTTTGGTTTTATAGCCAAGAAACTCAGCACATGGCTATCCCATTATCCTAGGAAGACCTTGGCTTGCAACTGCAGCAGCCTTTATAGACTGTAGATCTGGAAAAATGACAATTTCAAATGGTATTGACCTAAAATAGATTTCTCTATATCCTCCTACAAGACCTTTAAGCAATTTCATAGGTCAATTATGGTTTCCTGACTCAGCTGAAGAACCAGAAGAGGTTATTTCCACACTAGCCACCTTGGTAGTAAGGGAACACATAGAAGACCTCCATGACACAAAAATTTTAGAAAATGAAACAGTCCTAATGAATGTTCTGCATGAACAAGGGTTAGAAGAGGAAGCAACCAATATCAATCAATTGCTAGTGAGAGAAGAAGGTCAAAGTTTTGAAGAAAGGCCATCTATACCATCACAGGAAACATTTGTTTCACTACCACATGGGTGGCACCATCACTTGATCTTCCCTTCTCATTGTTCCATACAGGATATGCTTCCATAAAAAATCAATGAGATAGAAACTTCTTATGTCCTCCCATCTCATCATTGTCCTCTTAATTCCCTAGTCAACAATTGTGAAGAAGTAAATTTAGTCCTTCCAAATACAAAACAAATAGAAGTCTAGCCAGGCAAATTTTTGAACATAAATAGCCAGCTTACTAGGGAAGAGGAAGAAAAATTGATAGTTGTTTTGCAGAAGCATATCCATGCTTTTGCTTGGGATTACAAAGATATGTCAGGGATTCACCCTGATGTATGTACTCATAGAATTTATACTGAAGATGTCAAGCCTATAAGATAGCCTCAGAGAAGACTGAATCCTGCCTTGAGGGATATTGTGAAAGAAGAAATTGAAAAACTTCTAGAAGTAGGATTCATTTACCCAATTTTTGATAGTCGGTGGGTCTCTCCATTGGTTATAGTGCCTAAGAAAAATGGAAAAATGAGAGTATGTATAGACTATAGAGAACTGAAAAAAGTGACATACAAAGATCATTTTCCATTGCCATTCATAGATCAGGTGTTAGATACTCTTACTGGAAAGAAATATTTTTGTTTTCTTGATGGATTTAGTGGATATAATCAAATTCAGGTTGCACTTGAAGATCAAGAGAAAACAACCTTTACCTGTCCATGGGGAACATTTGCCTATAGGGTCTTACCTTTTGGTTTGTGTAATGCCCCAACAACATTTCAGCGAGTAGTGTTAGCCATATTTTTTGATCTGACTACCAACAGTGTTGAAATATACATGGATGATTTCATAGTCTATGGACAGACTTTTGACTTTACATTGGAACACCTTGATAAAGTTTTAACTCACTGTGAAACCTACCAGTTATCCTTAAATCCAAACAAATGTTTTATGATGATGGAGGAAGGAATAGTTCTTGGTCATCACATCTCTCCTCAAGGGATCCAGGTTGATCCAAAGAAGGTGGAAATTATCAAGAACCTTCTCCCTCCTAAAACTCAGACTAGTGTCAGAAGCTTCCTAGGACACATTGGTTTTTACCGTAGGTTTATTCCCAGCTTTAGCACAATAGGCCATCCCATGTTTGCCCTATTGACTAAATATTCTGAATTCTCCTGGACTGCAAAGTGTCAGGAATCATTTGAATATCTAAAAGAAAAATTAGTAACTCCACCTGTGTTAAGAGGACCTAACTAGACATTACCATTCCACATACAGACTGATGCTTCCAATACTGCAATTGGAGTAGCATTGGGACAAATCGACAATGGTGAACACTATGCTATCTACTACATTAGCAAGAACTTGATAGGAGCTAAAAAAATTATACCACAAGCGAGAAATAATTCTTGGCAATAATCTATGCCATCAATAAATTTAGGCATTACATCACAGGTTATCAAATATTCATTCACATAGATCACACAACCATTAAATATTTGATGAATAAGCCTATGGTGAGTGCAAGGATTATCCATTGGTTACTGTTGCTGTAGGAATTTGATATCACAATAATCAATAAACTAGGAAAAGCTAATGTTGTAGCAGATTTTTTGTCCAGTTTTCAGAACACAAAAGGGGAATTAGTGGAGGACACTTTTCCTGATGAAAAATTATTTGCTATATCTATCCAATCACCTTGGTTTGCAGATATAGCCAACTATTTGGTCATAGGGAAAGTTCCCCCACATTTTACTTCCAAACAAAGAAAACAATTGATCAAACAGAGCTCTTCTTTTGAATGGATTCAAGGTATGCTTTTCAAGAGTAGTCCTGACCATGTGTTACGTAGGTGCATCCGAAAGGATGAGGTATATGATATCCTTAGGGCTTGTCATGATGAACCCTCCGGTGGACACTATTCTGTAAAAAGCACAATTAGGAAAATTTTAGGAACAGGATATTATTGGCCATCTCTTCACAAGGATGTGAAAAAGTACATCAGGCATTGTGATGCATGCCAAAGAATGGGGAAACCCACTCACACAAATGAAATGCCACTACAGCCTCAAGTGGTTTTAGAACCATTTGAGAGGTGGGGGCTTGATTTTGTGGGACCTATTGATCCACCTTCTCAAGGAAAGGTGCATATTCTGGTATGCAATGATTACCTGACAAAGTGGGTAGAGGTGCATGCTTTCAAACATGCTCGTGAAGAGAAGGTCACTGATTTCTTGTATAACCAAATTTTTTAGAGATTTGGAGCTCCACGGTCTATCACCATAGACCAAGGACCCCAATTTGCATCTAAAGTTATTGAGGCTTTTACAGAGTTGTATGAAATCAAACATAGGAAATCATCACCTTACCACCCACAAGCAAATGGCCAAGTTGAGGTAACAAACAGAGAATTGGAATGGATCTTGACGAAAATAGTAGTTGTTCATAGGAGAAACTGGCTAGATAAATTACCTGAAGTAGTTTGGGCTTACAATACTACTTGGAAATCCACTACTGGATTCACACCTTATGAACTGGTTTTTGGTAAAAATCCCCTCCTACCTATTGAATTTGAGCTACTAACATTGCGCACAACATTGGAAATTGGAATTGAATTGTCACAGGCATAGGCGGACAAGATTCTACAGTTGAATGCATTGGATGAACTTCGGTTGGATGCTCTGCACCAAACTGAAGTAATTCAGGAGCAGAGGAAGTTGTGGCATGATGGCCACCTACAACAGAGAAAATTTTAGCAAGGATATTGGGCTTTGTTGTTTGATTCTCGCTATGTGGACTTCCCTGGAAAACTAAGGACTAGATGGCTTGGACCATACCAGATTGAAGAAGTATTTGACAATGGAGCAGCTCGCCTCTCTCCCATTGATGATTCACGAGAGAAAGTTGGTAGTGAATGGACATCGTCTTCGAGTGTACCATACACCTCTGACTAAGGAGGAGTTCTTGCAACAACTTGATAGCTTGGATGCACAACAAGTAGAAGAGATTCCCTCTTCCACCACAATTGCCATAGATTGAGCATAATCATGGATTTCAAGAAAATAGAAAAAAAAAATCAAAAAAATCAGAAAACAAAAAGATGAATAAATTCTGGTTGTGAATTCCTTCATGGGCATAATCAAAAAAAAAAAAAGAGAAAAATGAATAACTCAACAGTGAAAACCTTTTTCTAAGGCACTACTGAGTTGGTATGCATGAAAACCAATTTTCTAGCATGCATAACCTTGAAAAATTTTGAGTCACCATTGTACAAATTCACCAACTACATTTGTTTTTGAAGTATTGCAGTAAGCCTCAGCAGAGCATCAACAAAAGTAGTCATCTTTCAAAAACTTGCATTAACTTGTTTTAACCAGGTATATGTTTCTTGCACTTTTCTCATTGTAAATATTTGATATATAGTATATGAAAATTAACCATTAGTATAAAAGTGTTCATAAGAGTTGGCATAAGAAAAACATGTTTTAAAAGAAGAATGTTGGTTTCTATTGTATCTTCGGAATGACTGTTGCATTGTATCTACGGAATGACTACTGCATTGTATCTTCGGAATGAAGCTTTGTCTTCGGATTAAAAATTGTCTTCGGAATGACAAGTCCAACCTTGTCTTCGGATTGAAAATTGTCTTCGGAATGACAAGTCCAGCCTTGTCTTCGGATTGAAAATTGTCTTCGAAATGACAAGTCTAGCCTTGTCTTCGGATTGAAAACTGTCTTCGGAATGACAAGTCCTGCTTTGTCTTCGGAGTGAACCTTTATCTTTGGAATGAAATTTAATCTTCGGAATGAGCACTTAATGTTATGTTTCCACGTGGCATCCAAGGAGGGAGAAAAGACACGATCAACAAAATTTTTGACTCCATGTGATCATTGACACATGTCAGCTAGTTCACGGTGAGATTTGTCTCATCTCGAGGAAGTACGAAATCATGGGGAAAATAACTAATAACGTGCCACCACCGTTCATTGCTGATAACCATGCATGTGGGAAAATCATGTGTAGATCGGATGAGCTAAGGAGATTTGATGGCAAGGACGTCTGTCCAATGATTGATGGATAGGTGTCCAAGTCAGAAATAGGGAAGCATGCCACTCTTCATTCCAAAGAAGTAATCACTGATGCAACATGATTACAAGAATTTATTTTTGAAGAAGAATAGAACATTGCAAATCCAAAGAGAAAACCCTATAATTCTATAGAAACCAGAAACCAGTGACCTAGCGGACGACTGTAGCAGCAGAGGTGAGCAGTATTTTTAGCACAGCAAGAACAGAAAAATGGGATGAAAGATAAAAATGGAACCAACAGATACTACCATCCTTCGAGAGATTCCAGAAGTGTTGCAAATTTTTGAAGATGGAGGGTTTATGCCATTTTTAGACAAATTCGATGGAAGCTCTGAAGATTTGGCTGTCGAATTTGCCTGCACATTCAGAAACAATAGGGTGCACATCAACGACATGAGAATTAAGGTAACCCCTGAAGTTCTTAGTCAAATTACTGAACTTCCATTAGAGGGTCTTCAAATTTCTAGAACTGGCAAGAATACACTAGCAAACATAGTTAGTCAATTTCTGGAAGAAGATGATAAAGAACCAGAATACTTGATAAATAACATGTGTAAGGGTGTAAAGAGGACCAGCTTGCAAAAACCCTGGGATGAAGTAGCCACATGGGTAATCAAGTTTTTAACCTGTGAAGGGACGTATGTAGTTTTATCAGGGCATCATTTTAAAATTTTGAACCACCTTAGACATGGTAGGCAACAGCCTGAGGTTAGGGTAAATCTTCCCCTATATCTGCACCAGGAGCTGCAAAACATGGCAAAACGCTATCAGGAGGGAAAAGGGAGCCCTCGCCACCATGGTCTTATCAAATTGGTCTGCAAGCATCATTTCAGAGGAAACCTAAGAAGCTTTGATAGGTTTTACTCTGCTCTGACTGATGTAGTCTTCGAAAAAGAGGATGAGGAGGAAGAAGACACAAATGCTACTGCAGAGGAGGAAACAGATGCTGATGTAGAGGAGGAAACATATGATGCTACAGATATTACTGCAAAAGCAATAGAGTACCTTTCCCTAGAACCTTCAACCTCACAAACTAAGAGAGGGTCTAGAACTAGAAACAAAAAAGGAAAACAGAAGAGGGTCCATTTTTCTAAGAATATTGTTGATCTGACAGAACAAGGGAGTGAAGTTCCTAGAAAAACTGGAGAAGAGACAGAAGTGGAAGCAGAGGAAATTCCACTAGAACCTGATACAATTCCTACAACCCCTATTGACACAAGAAAACAGAGTAAGAAGAGAAAGTATACACCAGGAACTAGGAGGTCTACAAGACTCCACCTAAAAGAAATAGAAAAATAGATGATTGAAGAGGAAAACAACCAAGGTAGTCCTGATGTCACAGAAATACAACTAGCCACTATAAATACCACCTTGGAGGATTTTTTAGAATTTCTTGAATAGTTGGTTGAGGAAGAGTCTGGACAAGACAATTTTGAAATTGATGCAAACTTGGATGCAATCATAGATAACCTTATGGAACCTTCTAAACAGGACCAAACAGTTGAAAAAGAAAGTGAGATAATGGTTGAGCAACAAACTATAGATAATTTATCTGCATCAGATTTTGAATCAGAAGAAGAGGAGGTGGACATTGCAGAATAGTTGAGAGCAGCCAAGAGTGTGATTAAAACACAAACCAGATGGGTTGAGGAGAAGGAAAATATCATTGAAAAACATGAAAAAAGAATTGCAGAGTTGCAGTAGGAAGTGGAGGAACTAAAGAGCAGACTGTTACAATTTGAAAAATAGTCAACTACAACAGATAATGAGGAAGAGTTGGCTCAATTACTGCTTGGATTATCTAGGGTAGATAATTCTTCCCCCTTGATAGAGGCATCTTTGGATGAAAACACAAGAGCTCATTCCAAAGCAGTGCCCTTCCATTTTGAAGCAACACCTTCTCAATCCGGAGATGCTCCAGAATCGATCAGGAGCCCAGAAAAGAATATCTATGGAGAGTCACAGCAATTATGTCTACAAGAAACACCAGCATAGGAGCATTTTGAATAAAAAAATGTAAATAATCAAGTAAGTGCTCCTCTAAATAAGATTTTTGTAGAAGTAGGGATACAAGTAGAATTGTTGTCAGATGTCCAACTAGTGGAAGTAGCAGAAAAAGGGATACAAGTAGAATTGCTATCAGATGTCCAACCAGTAGAAGTGGTAGAAAAAGGGGTACAGGTGGAACTATTGCCTAAGTTTCAACCTGTAATTAGACCACCCAATACTGTATCCCTAGAGCAGTATAATACAGACATTGCTAACTGGATGATCAAATATGAAAAGCTTGCCACACAGGTTGAGAAATTGAAACTGGTAGGAAAATAGTTGGAGACAAAGGACACAGAAATCAGTGCATTGAATGAAAAAGTAACTGACCTATGTCAAATTGCTAAATTTTTGGTTCAATTTAGAAGACCTGCAAGGTTTTATAGTCTCATTCTGAAGGAGAGATATCTGAGATGGCAGGTTATGAGAATTAGCTTAGGTCTCCCCTATAAACTAGAAAAAGTTGAAGAGTTTTTGGAAGCTTACTTCAACAGTCCTATAGAGCAGAAAAACTTGCTATGTGAGTTATTTTTGCACAAATTTTTCATTCCAGAGGATGTAGATTTCCACCCCCAAATTTGCATAGGAGATGTGCAATTGAGAGCTTTTATGTCTACCTTACAAAATTAGTTTTATTGGGACCAAGAAAAAAGGTAAAATAAGGAAATTGAATTAAGAGCTGAATTGTTAGTCAGAGCAATTCAGCCAAATCATCCGATTATCACCAGACAACATTTTCTCATGATGAACAGGGACGATATCAAAAGGATGTATTTGAGAAATTTGAGGGATTGTGTAACTAAATTCTAGAATTTTTGTAATGACAATTTTGTTCTAGCATTATCACATTGCAAAAATAGATGGGCAGAACTTTCCATGTCTTTACAGAAAAGGGAGCCTATCTCCCCCATTAATCTGGAATGGTCCAGAAGAAGAGTAGAAGGGGTGATACAACTTATTGAAATTATGCAGCATAACTGGGTAGGTCTCAGATTTAGGCCTCCAACCATCATTACTCCAGTTCCCTACTATTTTGAAGAGGATCCTCAACCAGATGAGCAGTTTGAATATTGGCTCAGAAACCTTCAGGAGAACAGAGGATACTATATAGGCAAAAAGTTGTTCTACAGATCATGGAACTTGAATATGGATATCTGTGATTCTATAGCCCAACAGAATGCATGAGGACATGCATTAATATAAGTTGGGGGGAAAATGATGAGGCCTGGAAATGCCTCCATCATAGCATGTTTTGAACAACTAAAACTTGCCTAAAACTCTGTGATTTACTTTATATACTAGTTAAGTTGATCTAATATGTTGTGTATTAATTGTTTGCATGATTGATGTGTTTGGAATATTATATGCTGATTTTTATAGTTTTTGTGTAGTTTTATGTCACTTTGCCATGACCTGTTACATAAGGGATATGCTTAGGCTGATAGCAACACTTTACTATTCTTATTTTGATGTTTCTCAAGCATTAATTTCTTTGAATTTAGCAAATAGTGCAAAGAACTGTTACTATGCAGTAGAAACTGGTTTTCCTGTGTAAATTCCAGCCAACTACCAATGAATGGCAAGGCATGGAATTCACACATGAAGAGGAATGAAGGCTATTGCAATATGATCCTGAGGACTAATCCACCTGAGAAATGCAGCTGAAATAAATTGAAGAGTACATAGTTGGTCATTTCGAAGATCTTCGGATTGAGAAATACAGTCTCTTCGGATTGAGCGAATATCTTCGGATTGAGCCACTTAGCTCCGGATTGAGAACAGAAAGCACTTTTTGACCTGTTGACTGATTTTTGATGGTGGAAAAAGGGAAAGAAGGCTGAGGAGGTTAAAGGAAAATATCTCCCATCTAAATTTTCCATCCTTGCCATCCAAAGCCACAATTTATGGAAAATATCCTCTTCTAGGATAAACCCAGGGAATACTGTAGAATAACAGGAATTGATTTGCAGAGTATATTTTTTGTTGTAATTAGATTTTAGGCATCTATAAAAGATAGCTCCCATCCAGGTTGAGCTAAGAAGAAGAATAATAATAATAGTAGAAATAGTAGTAGAGAAAATATAGATAGAGAATAAGTGAGAAAACTGAGACTGTTATAGTTCTGTAACAGGTTTTAGCAACAAATTTGTAATCATGTTCTGAATCAATAAAGTACAAGTTTTTCTATTCATTATGTTATGTTTGAGTGTGAGTAAGATTTAGAGAGAGAGGAACTCATACCTTCTTCTAGAAAAGGAGGCTGGCCACTTCCAGACCTAGGAGGAGGACTAACAGACAGGTTTTGTTCTGATTTTGTTGCAGTAGAATAAGCTGTGAAACTTGTCAATTTCATTCTTTTGTAGTAGTTAACATCCATTTCAGTCCTAATAATTTATTTTCTATTCAAGATACTTTTGTGATGTGATTAGCAGTAGATCTGATTAGTCTTTTTGCTTTCCAACAACTTTCCAATTTATTGCAATTTCCATTTCCAACAATTTACAGTTTTTTGCAATTTTTCTGCATTATTGTTTTTGTTGTCAACCCCTACACAGAAGATTGACAACCTTCTATTACAGAGTATTGATAGGACTTAATTTTAGTTTTCATTATTGCAAGAGTAAATAGACTTTCATTTTGCAACTGTAATTAGGTTTCCAATTCTACAACTGTAACTAGGGTTTTAATTCTGCAATTTAATCAGATTTCATTCTTGCAATTGTAACTAAGGTTTCATTTCTGTAATCAACAATTAGTTTTCATTCTTGAAATTAGATTAAAGTTCAATTTATGCAATTTAGAGGTAGAAGAGACCTAAAAACCCCCACATAATCAGTTCCACCAATAAGACTTGTTGCTCCCAATTGACCTTAAATTATAGCCCTATTCACTCCTTTCACAGATAGCCTTGTACATTGCCCTGGATTGACAAATTCATTGAGAATTAATGATGTGCTTAATGACAGCCCATCATATTATGAGAAGCTAAAGGTAAAATTGGGCGAGAAAGTAGATCACATGCTTGGACCAGTCACCAATGAGACTCCCACTCCCATGGATGTGGAAGAACCTCAAGACAAAGCCGAGGAGGCACCTCGGCCTGCTTCACCTGCATCTTCAACAAGTTAATCTACACTATAGGTGACTATTCATCTAGCTAGCATAGGGTTAGGTGAGTATTTTGTGCAAAATGTTACATTCAGACCTATCCTGAAGATTGCACAAGAGATGGGCCGACCACACACCCATCGATTTTTGATTGGATATGTAGTGTTGTTGGGTAAGCCACCCAACCAAACAAACTTCATCTATGTAGGGCTAGATCAAGTGCCCACAAAAATGTCCATAGATGAAGATTATGAAGAGCCATTACCTATGAATGTGCGCTATATGTCCAACCTGAAATACACCATGTGCATTTTTGAGTCGTATCATTGGCATGGACACAACCTTGGTCTTTTTGAACAAGGACGTAGGACTCCGCTCGAACCTCATTATTAGTTAGCTACTGATAGGTTCGAGTTAGGGTTACAGATATAATATCATGATGATTTGCTTACTACATCCTTAGATCACATGTACCTGAGTTTGGGGGATGATGTGGATTTTAATCCATATCACCCTCATCCTTCCATCTTTTGGAGGACTCGCCAGATGATATCATTTGTTACCATAGGGCCACCCGATTCATATCATTATGGGACCTTAGAGGACAACCCCAGAGGCAACCTAGGTAACTAAATCTATAATGTTATCGATGACACTAGTATACAGGGGCATAACCCCACTACTGTAGGCGATATCAATTTAGGATATCTTTGTGATGATGATGGAGAGGAGTCCACCTCCAAAATAAGTGGACCTAGTTATGATGCAGATGATGAGTCCTCAAATGATGATCAATCTAAGGAGGAAATCGAGCTGACCTTTCCAATTCTAGCATTTATACACCATCTACTGCATATGGAACAAGTGGAATAGATGAATGAGAACTTCATATTCGATAGTAATTATGAAGATGAGATAGAGGAGGCCTACTTAAGGCCTCATATAGCTAATCCTCCATTGTTCATAGACACAATAGAGTGGTCCATCCATGGTAGTGACCATAGTGATGTAGATGAGAGGACCGATTCTAGACTTGTATATCCACAATATCTATTGCCTAGGGAATCAAAGTACATTATGGAGTAAGTCCCTCCCAACACTAAGCACTCTAAGGAAGAAGTAGTACTAGTTTATGTGGTAGTATCATATATAATATTGTTCTATCGGATTTATCTGGATAGTGATGATAGTGACCGTAGAATCAGATACATGGTGCCACATCTAGCAGATCACCCCTTAGAAGAGGGGGGAAGTGATGGATTGTATTTGTACAGTGATGATGAGGATTTGTTGGAGATGGCCTATTTGGGACCCCATCACCTATGTAATAGGACTCCTTCTCGAGGTCCCCCACCTATTATAGTTGTAGGTTTGCATCAGGTTATTAATCTCCATCGCAGCCTTAGGTAAAGAAGAGAGCTTGAAGAGAGGTATCAGGAACTCTTTACCCATTCACCTACGTACATAGAGCTCCTTGATATGACATATCCCATTTTGTAGCTAGTGCACTAGGAGGATCTAGTTATACGGGCATCCCATAGAGAGGATACGTTTGTTCCCATACCATCCGAGCTAGATCCTAGGTATAGAAGCTACACTTTAGATATAGAGTTTTGTCCATGTGGTTTTGGAGATCAATTCCATTCCATAAATATGGTCTCTATTGATTTGACCACGCCACTCCATAATCTAGCAAATCCATCCAAACCGCTACATCTAAACATGGATGCTATCAATTGGGATCGCGTTGACTCGTTGGTCCAGCCTGAAGATTTCTTCCCTAATGAAGAAATGTTGCAACCATTTCATTTTGCACAAGGCTATGTTTATGATGTTTATCACACTGAGAGTGCTTCCCACGAGGAACATGTGAACCCGACTGATGAAATCCATCTGATTCCTATGCCTCACCAGCTTGAGGAGGGATCACATATGTCAGTAGAGAAAACCTTCTATGTGGATATCAATAAAGATACCACCAATACAAAGAAGGTTATATTTGGAGAGAGTATCACTCCTGATGAGCATGATAGCATCATCCCTCTACTGAAAGAGAGACCTGATCTCTTAGCTTGAACTTACAATGACATTTCGAGTCTAGATCTAAAATTGGTTACTCATAACCTTTCACTAGATCTATCGAAGAATCCAGTCAAGAAAAAACTCAAAAAAATGCATCCAACAGTAACCTTAATGGTGAAATATGATTTGCAAAAGTTGTTGGACGTAGAGTTTGTCATCTCCATCGACTATCCAGAATTGGTGTCCAATATGGTACCCATAGGGAAGCTAGATGGAAGGATCTATATTTTTATAGATTTTAGAGATCTCAATAAGAAAACACCCAAAGATTCATTTTTGTTATCAAATATCGATGCTCTGGTAGACACTACTGTAGGTCACAAAATGCTCTCCCTTATGGACGGTTTTTCTAGATACAATTAGATTCGAATTAAACCCGAAGATCAACATAAAACTACATTTATAATGCCATGGGGGACATTTTACTACAAAGTTATGTCATTCGATATTAAAAATTTTGGTGCCACATATCAATGGGCTATGACATATATATTTCATGACTACATACATAAAATCTTAGAATATTATATCGATGACTTACTAGCTAAGTCGTTACTACGAGCAGAGCATGCGAAGGTCTTAAGGAAGGTCTTTGATAGCCTAATAGAGCATAATGTCAGGTTGAATCCTAAGAAGTGCATATTTGGTGTAACTTCAGGTAAACTCTTGGGAATCATCATTTCTAAATGATGCATTGAAGTAGATCCAACAAAGGTCAAGGCTATTCTAGAGATGCGTCCTGCCACTAATATCAAAGAACTAAGAAGCATTTAGGGCAAAGTAGCATCCATAAAGCGATTCATCGCTCAATTATCGGATAAATGTCAACCCATGAATCTATTGCTACAAAAGGGGGTCTCATTTGATTGGAACGAGGACTTGCAAGCAGCCTTTGCTGAGATTAAGCAATACCTGGCAACGCCACCAGTACTAGCTCCACCAAGGCCAGATGTACCTTTTCTGCTATAAATGTCAGAAACCAACTTTGCATTAGGGACCATGTTAGCCCAAAATAACATGCAAGGAAAAGAGAAAGCCATATATTACATCAGTCACACCTTGGTGAGTTATGAGTCAGGATATGCATATGTGGAGAAGCTTTGTTTAGCAGTGGTGTTCGCTACCAAGAAATTATGACATTACATGCTAATTCATATGACATATGTTATATCAAAATATAATCCTTTGTAGTATATGATGAGCAAGACATATCATAACACACATACTACAAATGGATCATGTTATTGATAGAATTCGATTTGAAATTCATCAAAAAAAAATTCAAAAAGGGACAAGTCATAGCTGATCAACTGGCTAAGGCACCGCTGTCCAACAGTAGGCCTCTAACCATTGACCTTCTAGATTATGGGGTCTTCATAATATTTGAAGCTCTCGAACTTGAAGAACCAGAGAATAATACTGATATGACATTGTTCTTCGATGATTCAAAGTGTGAGCAAGAGGGTGGTGTAGGAATAGTATTTTTCACACCACAAGGAGCTCCAATATCCTTGTCGTTCAAGTTAGACTTTCCATGCACCAACAATATTACTGAGTACGAAGCCCTACTTTTGGGCCTCCACATAGCCATCACCATGGATATTAAAATATTGAACATTTTTGGTGATTCTCTACTCATATTTAACCAAGTTAAGGGGCCCTTTCAGTGTTGATGTCCCATAATGAAATCCTACAAAGATCTTGTTGCCACTTATCTGGCTAAATTTGAATGGTATGACATCGAGGTAATCCCTCGTTCATCAAATAGGTTCATAGACACCATGGCATCTTTGGGGTCCTTTATCCCTCAAAATTTGTCTATCGATTTTACTACCATCCATGTTAGAACGCTCTCGCACCCAGTAGCAGAGTGTGCAGTCTTTGATAAAAAAGAGTCAGTCAACATGATTATTGTGGAACCAATAGCTGATTGGTTATGTAGAGTGGAAGACTTTATTAAGTAGGAAACCTGGGATTCATTGACTTCTCAGAGTCCTACGGGGAGTGGTACTACCATTCACCATAAGGTTGTTTCCCAATCTGCATTTACAAAGTTAAATACGTAGGGGGAGCAAGTCATCTTAGTAGTCAAATTTGAGGCTTGTCAAAGCTGGATGTTGCAAATCCAAGACTTCTTAAAACTTGGTATGATCCTAGAGGGATTATCGCGTGCTGCAAGATGCACATTCAAATAGAAAGTGACTAAGTATGTCTTGATAGGAGATATTTTGTATCGACATAGCTATGAAGGAGTTCTCCTTCGATGTCTTGAGCCCCAAGAGTCATCTTGGGAAATTTCAAAAGCTCACGATGGTATGTGTAGTGGCCATTTCAACGGTATGGCTATCATCAAACACATCCTTCGCATGGGTTATTATTGGCCAACTATGGAGAAGGATTGTAGTGTGTATGTCAAGAAATGTGTTAATGTCAGCATCATGCTAATCTTATGCACTTGCCATCATAGGCCTTACAGCCCATTCAGGCGGCTTGGCCATTTGCTCAGTGGGGACTAGATCTTATTGGAAATATTTCTCCTCCATAATCAGGTCAACATACATTCATTATCATGGTTATGGAGTATTTTACAAAGTGGATAGAAGCCATTCCCCTTACAATGACCACTAGAGATCGCATCGCAAAATTTATTCTTGAGCATATCATATGTCATTTTGGCATACCATCCAAAATAATTTTGGATAATAGAACTTCTTTTAAGAGCAAAAATGTGTGGGCTTTAATGTCTAAATACCGCATTAAACACAATTTTACAACTCCATACTATCCACAAGAAAATGGACAAGCTAAGGCCTCAAACAAGACTATGGTAGCCATCTTGAAAAAGACAGTGCAAGAACACCACAAGGATTGGCATATACAACTTCCCCTTGCATTATGGGCTTACAGGACTGGCATTCGGATGCCCATTGGGGCAACATCATTTTCATTATCATATGGAACTGAGGCCATTATGACCTTAGAGTTGGAAATTCCAACGCTGTGTATCACATTGAAAGAGTTCATCGATGACGACACCGCATGACAAGCTCACCTCGATCAATTGACATTTCTTGATGAATGTCGCGTGAATGCCCTCGAGCATCTCCGTGTTTATCAGGAGTGATTAAAACGAGCTTACAATTTCAAAGTCCACCAGAGAGACTTTGAAGTTGGGGATATTATGCTGAAAGAGAACCAATAGAATTTGAATTTGCCGCTTGATATGTGAGACAAATTTGTGGCTAATTGGCTAGGGCCTTACATCCTATCCAAAAATATTGGTCTAGGTACCTATCACCTAATGTCACTAGAGGGTGTGGAAGAGATTGAGCCTCTCAATATCATCCATCTTAAGGTTTTCTATGCTTGAGAGTGTAGTAAAGGCACCAAAGGCATCTGTAAGCCCTTTGGTCAACCCAAAAGCTTCGAGGGTTTGTCCACAACCGCTCGATCATCCCAAAAGGCTTCGAGTTCTTGAATTGAGAAGCTTGGTCAAGTAAATGCACCAAAGGCATCTGTAAGCCCTTTGTTCAACCCAAAATATCTGAGGGTTTTGTCTCAACCGCTCGATCATCCCAAAATGCCCCAAGCTCTCTGTTGAGTAGCTTGGTCAAGTAAAAGCTCCAAAGGTAGTTCCTCACCGTTTGGTCATCCTTAAAAGATCCAAGGACATGTACTCATTGCTTGGTCAAATATGGAAGCTCAAAATCCATAAAAATTAAGAAAAATATATAAAATTCTAAAAACAAAAACTGGAAAATCTTAAAATTCAAAAATATTTGCTTTTGCATTTCACATTTTCATTTGCATTCACACATTGCATATAGGCATTTATCATCCGTTGCATTCCATACAATAATGGATAGTGTGTATCAAAATATTACAAACGACACCATGTTTGTATTTTAATAATGCACCCTTGCATTATATCATCTATCATCTATCATATATCACAGTGAGTAAATGTGTTTTTCAACACAACCCATCCTGTTGCTATGAAGAATATGTTAGAGTTTTCCGGTCATTCAAACATACCTAGTGGTCTTCTCAAGAGTTGTTAAGAAATCTTGTTTTGCTTTTGACGGCTGATATCGGGTTAGTATAGCCTTAGCATATCAAAATATTTTCACTAATGAATAAATTAAAAAGATTCTTAATAAGGACTAGGGGAAGATGAAGCCGCAAAGCAGGACCGGGTATCCTGAAGTGAAAAGAATTATTCTTGCTTATCCCTCTGTGTGGACAATACGGGAAATATGGGTAATTGGAAAAAGGATAGGTTCATTTCCTACCCATAAATCCCTTGCTTATGATAAAATGAGCAATATCCCCTAAGTGATATCCCACATAAATCCTCAGTATTGATACCCTTCGTCGATATCATAAATCGACATCCCATATTGATATCCTACATTGATATCATACAATCAATATTACAGATTGACACTACAGATTTATGTCCTCTAGATTGATGTCACATATCGATACTCTAGAATCGATATTACAAAAGTAGTTCCCCTCAAATTTAAATCCACAAAGAACATTTTTGAAGCTCATAAATCCAAAAATAAAGATCAAATGAAGATTGGGAATAAAAGAAAAGAAATTCCAGAGATCAAATGAAGATCAAATATAAATATCCAATGAAGATCAAAAAATTAAAGGTACGATAAGGTCAAATGAAGATCACAAGATAGTGCAAAAATTAAGACAAAGACAAACCCCTTGCTTAAGAATCAGAAATAGAATAGCATAAATCTAACATTAGTGATTCTTATCAATTTGTACAAAAGTATCCCGATCATACACAGAGAAGGAAGGAGTGGTCCTGAATCCCTAAAATTGTATGCACTATTGTACCTTACACACGATGATATGTTTGATGCATTAGCATTTTGATTATGTACAAACCAATTTTTGAATGTGGATGAGCTAGCTTCAGGTGTCCTGCATCGCTTAGCAGTATGAGTCCAACTAAAATCTAAAACTAAGATTGGATAAGACATTTGTGGATCCCCTATCTTAGCAATGGGCTGAAATAATCCTGCCTAACATCGGGGTATGCTTATGTCTTACCAAAGTTATGCACTTGCACACATAGAGGTAATAAATAGTTTTGGTCTATCTTAACAAAAGCCTCATGGTTCAAAAGTCTAAAATGGTGAGTATACAACTTTTGATTAGACAACTAGGGTATTTGAGTCTCATGGAAAACCTCAAAAGTTCCAAAAATAGCAACAGGATGGCAGAAACCGCAAGCCATAAAAAACAATAGTCATTCAATCAATCAAACTGCAAAGTATCTATCCATGATACATTATTATATTGAGCACAATCAAAGATATAGGATATCTATCGGATGAATATAAAAAATGATGTTTAGACAACCACTGACTATATAGTGCAAGGATTGAATATCGAATGACATATCAAATCATTTACATTATACCAATCCATATCATCTCATTTCATATATGGGTGATTAATTGATTAATATCTTGTAATGAGAATGATCAATTATTTTGCATGATTGTTATATATTCTGTGGTGTCATATTTTAAAAAATGATATACATAGTTTACATTAATTCCTTATGTTTAAAGTGATTAAATCATACATGTTCATTTCCATTAGATTACGATTATGTACATAATGCATTACCATACATTGCATAGCATACCATAAAATACATAAAAATAAACGCATGCCCATAAAGCAAAAATAAATATGCATTTAAAAATAAACATCGCATCCATATGCATACATCATATATCGCACATTTAATCATCTATATCACTGCATATCATCATCATAAAGCAAAATAGCTATCTAGTGCATGTCATCCATACATTGCATCATATAAATATAGCATTTACATAAGCCTTGCATCGATGTGCATAAAATAAACATAAAATCAAAAAAACAAATAAACATGTACACATAATGAGCCATAAAAGATCATATCATATATATGTATCCAAAAGAGTAAATAGGAAGTACAAAATTCTTGCATGCTACAACTATGTAGGTCCTCGATCTTACACACAAAATGATATATCAAAAATGTAGTCGGTAGCTGTTATAACTTAGATCTAGGTTGCTCCCCTTGTACTGGACCTCTCGCCATGTCCCTTAGCACTATGCTTTAGAGCCTACTCTCCTGGCTGACCTGGCACCTATGGTGGATCCTACTATGGATCCTACCTACCTCCAAAGCCTAAAGCACCCAGCACATTGGAAACTGGTAACTGCAACAGGCTAGTCCTAGATCTCTAGTCCTAGCCTATGATCTCATTGTGTGTGTGCTAGAGGACCTATGCGTCCTCTCAAACATGTGAGTCCTATGACTCAAGATCATTGTAGACTGTCTAGTATTTCTAGTTTGGGTCCTCTGAGACTCTGGTATGAAAGGAACCTCTAGAACCTATAGCCCATGCATCTCAATGTAAATGCCTAGCTAGTCAACTCGAGCGAGCTGGGCTACATGCATCTCCTTGGTCGCCATGACCATGCTACATAATTGCTCTATCTCAGCCATGGGATCTTGAGAAACTATTGTATCTACTTTTGGTGCTATAGGAGGCCCCATAGTAGTGTGAGGAAGCAACATAGCCCCAATCGATGCCCGTGCAAGATCCTACTATGCCTCTGCTATAGTCTGTTATGCCTGTGCTAACTCCAGGGTAGTCTGTAGTCTTTGAACATGGGCCTTTGCATTTGTAGCCCGAGTCTTAAGCTCTTGTAACTATTCCTACACCTCAGTCAGGAACCACTCCTTGTCAACCACTTTCACCTCTAGAGTGGCGATGGTAGTGTCTCTCTCGAGCTACTACATGTGAAACCATTCGAGCTGGCTCTACAATTTAGCAACCTAAGCCAACAACCATCCATTTGTATTATCAGGAGGTATCTCTCCCTCCTCTATAATATCCTCCTTAGGGTCAATATCAGGTATATCCTTAGCTACAACCTCTACACCCCAACCACCCTTTATACATTGGCGCACCTTACACCCATCAAGATCTGCCTCTACCTCTATTTGGTTTGGCGCTTGACCTAGAGGCCATGTACCATACCATCTGAACAAGTACCACCACTAGTAATAGTCTAGAGTGGTCTTGATTGTCTCAACCCCCAACTCATGGAAGTCATCTAGTGCATCTCTTAGTGGTGGAGGATGTATCAGTGGGATATCCCTCTCCAAATCCAAGTTCCTGTATCTGAATGGGATCTCTGGCATGTCCTATACCATGCTAAACTATCATAGGACATGAGAAAATAACTGATACTCTTTGATCTCTGACTTACACCAAATAAGCCATCTATCTCAGTAGGCCCATCATAGCCACTTGTCTTCCTTAGACCATGCAGGGCAATCCATGTAGGGACACCAGACAATGTCCCCTAGCTTAAGTAATGCAAATCTAATGATATAGTGCTCATTGATCCCAGCATGAGCCCTGCTAGTGGTACCCTCCTTAGTACAAGACCAACATGTAGCGTAACACTGATGGTCAATGTCTATGGTGGTGATGCATAGTGGAAGCTCCATAGGATGCTCTATATAGATGTGCTACCACCCCCAGATCTATAACAAAAGACTACAACTGATGCCATTATGGCTACACTCTATAATCTAGTATAGCTCCCTATAGAGCTGGCATAATAGGGTGCTCCCCAAAGCTAATAATAGTGGCTCCTTTGTAGAGATCTGAAGCACCCTCCAAGTAGTGGCTAACATGTTCTAGGGAATCCTTGCACTCGAGGAGTCTAGAAGGACAATCTACACAATGAGATGCATGAAGAGGGCCTCTCATGCATAAAAGACATCATCATGATACCAGTCACTGATGTGCACCCCTACATGGTCAGCATCATCCTGTGCATCTACGCTTTGGTCACCGAATATAGCATCGAATACAATATCCTTTGTCATGGGAGCAGAGGATACGATAGCCTCACCATCGATGGGGATCTTGAAGATCTTGTAGACATCCTCTAGAGTGATAGTCATCTCACCGTTAGGAAGGTGGAATGTGTTGGTCTGTGCATTCCAATGCCAGACCAATGCAGTAGGATAGGCTTGATCTACCCTAATGGTGGGTAGATCCATGATCTAACCAAACCTGACAGCTCAAAACCAAGCTCGATCATCATCAGATAAAGCTTCAAGGAGAGTATTCATAAGGTCAGGCTCCCGCACTCTAGAAGTCAACTTCTAAAAAAAAAAGAGCATAATGTAAGCTAAATCTAGCTAATCAGAGCTAAAGAAAATAAAAAAATTTAATTAGAGAACCTAGAGCTTAATGAGATAACATTAAATTCCTAATTAAATGCCAAAATAGAAAAAAAAATTGAAAAATTTTGCAAAAATTTCCAAGGTTTACAAATTGCGGGTCAACCCTACTGTTTGAAGGCGTTAAAATATGACCGTTTGAATCCTAACCATAGATGAAACCTACGGTCCCAATTTTCCAATTGGGAACCGCGGCTACCAGTTGTGGTTTAGGAGAGGCACCCATTTTGGGTACCCTCCTAATCCACTAAAAGCAAAAAAAATTAAAAACTAAGCTAACCTAGACTAGTGGGGTTCATTACCAGCAATTTAGTGAGGTTAATTTTTTGCATTTTTTAGTGTGGTTCATTTTATTGGTATTGAGTGCGAGGTCTCGGTTTTGAGTTACCTTGCCCGCACCCCGACCTTAGCTAGTAGATGGCTTATCAGGATTCGCCATCGAGGTAGATGAGTGTAATTGTGGTAGAGTTTGGCGGCATTCCGGATCAAGGAATGTTATCTCTCTCTCAGAGCTCTAAAATTGCTAGTAGTTGCAAGAAAATAATGAAAAAAATCAAATGGGAAAACATTGTATAGGTCCTCTTAGTCTCCGAGGACCGCAGCTGACACCTGCAATTCTAGATCTAGGGTTTCTTGCATGTAGGTCTGACCTGCGATTCCAAAAATTTGAAATATTAAACCACATGTCATACCTGCGGTCCGTAGCTAGCAATAAATTCATTCAAAACCTGTCGTGGGAAGGTCTAAAAAACAAATTAATGACTCCCATTGGAAAAAATTCAAAATCAATGATCAAAATTGCAAATTTGGTGATGTTAAAAGCACCAGGATCAATCAAATAAATGCAAAATTAAACAAAAAAAATCAAATAATGAAAAACCAAATGCGCCTCATATTCAGTGATTTATCCTATAAAATTTGTGGTTGCAGTGACTTGCGATCCATGCAATCCTACAAGATGAGTAAATCACCATAAGGACATTTGGGATAAAATTATCATTTCTTTTATGACATATTTCAGCAAATTATCGAAAATATGATTCAACATAAGTCTAATTGCATTTGTATTATTTTGATTCCCTAATATGGCTATTGTAGCTTGACTTCTCCATGGGATAGAGATGTGCAAATGCTACTAAGAGTTGCAATCATAAGCTGAACTAGGCCTAGCCAAGGCATTAAAAGGCTCAAATCTAAAGTTGTTCAGGATCATTCATTATGGTCAAGTGATTTTTTTGCTTCATACATTATCATTACCCTCATCGACTCATCGCTTGAGGGTGTAGTCATAATTTCATGTCATAATCAAAGTCAATAGAATATCCCAAAGATCGTAGATCCCTTGATCTTATCAAAATTACATTCGTTCTTGCGAATCATTGGTAACAGCTATTATAAGCTTCCCCATTTGCTTGGGGTAAATAGCAAATATGAAATTTTATTTGTAACTCTCATCCTTTGGTTATATAGTCCTAACTCCTATTGTAGCACCAAAGCTACCCGAATGTTTGATGGTGAGTGCATACTTTTCAAATGTAAGCCTTTCCAAGTTGGAAGCAATGATTCTATGATGTGCATCCTTTTACTGGACCTAGGGCATCTAATGTTGATCAGACTAATGATCATCATAGAATCCTTGACATCATTTTAGGATGTATATTTTTGCTCAGCGTTGTTCCATTTCACAATGCATCTCAAAAGGGGCATTTGTAGACACCTAAAACACATCATGTCGAGGGTGACTACTCATATGGACATGCTACAAAACCATATGGAGGATCTTGGACAGACTCCAAGATAGAGCAGTGGTTCTAACCACTCAATTTAGGAATTTTGACCTAATCAGGTTGAACCACAGCCCAAATCTGTGATCTCAATTCTAAACCACAGTTGATACCTGTGGTTTATAGTCTAGACCACAACTATGAACTGCGGTCTTAACTTAAGTTCAGTTAGGCCTTCCATCCAAGCCAAATTGGTTGGAACAACCAAAAGATCTAGAAGCAAGTAGATGAAGGATGGAAGATTCCAGAGGCTTCCATCCCAACTATCCTACCCAACCTTCTTGGTCTTGGCTTCTCCATGGAGCTACCCCTAGCCCTAGCGACATGCTATAAATACCCCCTACAAATGGGGTGAAGACAGAGAGAGTTAATTGATCAAGAGAGTAGTGAAGCCCTATAAAATTGCATACTAAATTTGTGCATTTAAGAGCCCCTTTGCTATTCACCTAAAGACAAATTAGCCATGGATGCCCTAGGTGCCTAGGAGATTCAAGAAGTAAAAATCCAGGCAAACGAAGGCCCGTCATAATGATTTGACTACCAAATCTATCAGAGGACAACAAAGGCGACCTTGAACATCAATTTGGACAAGAAGGTCAAGCCCACTGTCCCTAATTCTAAGGGTAAATCTATCAAAGGTCAAACCACGACTGTCAACCATGGTTCACAGTGTAGACCACCCACCATAGCTACGGTTTGCAATAGGCAACTGATCACCTTACTTGCTTTACTTTTGATCGCATAGATTAGTTATATTAGTCTTTTTATAGGTTTAATTGCACTTTAGAGAAAATTTGACCATAGGAATTAGTTATTTCATGTAATTATATTGGATCTTTTATGCACTTTATTGCTCCTAACTTGATATTTTATCCATGCATCATTTTCTTATTCATGTTCATCCTATTACAATATAATTCTTGATCTAATTAGAATAGTTTAAAGTCTTTCTTTATGATTTCTTATTTTACTATTTTAATGGCATTTGCATACATATTTTCTTAAAGGGCCTCATCACGAGAGGCTATCAATATTTTTAATCATGTGTTGTTGTTTCTTGTTCATAGGGAGATAGGTACAAGAGGAGCTTATGTCATAATCCTTCCACGTTGTGAAGAAGGGGGTAAACTCCACCCCAAGGTAGTTTGTGACTAATCAATAGAGCACTATAAGTGTGCCTACCATATTGAGGGCATTGGGAATTGTAATATCAGTATCATCTTTCGAGTGACCATAAGAGGGAATTTTTGTAATCAAAGCTTATTCAAATATTAATACAAGAAACCTTCCTTTTTTTTTCAATTTATGTACTTGTGTCAATATTTGTGCTTTCATGATGGTATAGATCAATACAGTAGCTAGGTGCATACTCCATGATTAAGTCAGATGGTGATCATGATGGAACTCCACATTTCTAGCCCCTGAGTACTAACATTTTTGGTTTTTTCATTTTAGGTGCTAACCGTATCTTATAGCTACAATTATTTTTTGGTCAGTGGCTGTCACCTATAGTTTACAGTGTAGCCCGTAGACTAGACCTACGGTTTACAGTAGAAGCAATAGATAGTAGAGAAACCACTTGGCAGTAGAGTAGGATTTGAGGTAGGTTTTATTTCCATCCTCTGTTCTATAGTTTCTGCTTTGTATTCTTATTTTAGGTGGAAAATCGATGGAAAATTAGGAACATTAAAGGAAAAAGGATCAATGAACAAGTCCTAATTTGCTTTCGCATTCTTTCCATTAGAAAGGTGCTGCTAGGAACAACGGACCTCTGATTGCAGTCCACCCTAGAATATAGTGACCTTGATAAAAATTGTGTGGTCATTTGCATGCATGAGGCCCAATTAGAGGCCATTTCATCATAATTAAATTATCATAACGTCATGTAGGACACAACATGCATACCTTTGTGAATTTTGAAGCATTCCTTCTTATGCATATCATATAGGAATGATCATATGAATGCTCTTTTATTTGTTTGTCTTTATGCAAAGTAAAATGAACCACACACACCATGTTTCATTGTAAACATCAATGGCATTGGGCTCTCACATCCAACCCATTTTATTGATACCAATAGTGGATGTCATTACCGCTTGGTTGGCTCATTTGAAATTGTATTATTGGGACCCACTCATTGCCAAGGCTAACCCAAATCCATGCAAAATAGTACGTACTCTTCTTTGGAAGGGTGTATCACTGCACACAATGTGTTATGTGAGGGTTGGTAGTACCTATGCTACTTCATTGAGTATGGACTTCATTACCATATTTGGCTTGTGCGAGTATATAGGTGAAAGCCAATTTAACTGAGTATAAAATCCAACAATATTTCAAAACATGTGAGAGTTTCTAACACTGATACAACACATCTGAAAACAACATCAAATAATTTAGGGCTCATAATAAAAATTTAAAAGAAGATAATCATCATTTTTATACCTTGTTTGCATAATAAAACACATCTAGACATTAGGTATATAAATGGTGAACACACGGGGTGATCGGAAAAGGTATAGGATCGATGCCCATGATCAACACCAAATTGATTCATAGCAGCATGTGTCGAGTCCTCACACACATGAGTGAACTGAATGACGTTCGATGAGCATTAGAGGTGATAACTCAACATGGGGAGATCTCATTGAGTGGACCCCTCATAGAGGAGCTTCTCAGCATGAGGATGCTCTACTCTAAAGCCATTACAAAGACCGCACTGCATGTGCATCCACAGGATCGGTCGAGGAATATGTTGTGTAGGGGACCAAGTTGGTTCCCATACGTACTAGGTCCACAGGAGGTTCTAATCGTCCATAGTAAAAGTATAGACAGACCAGAGATCTTCCCATTTAGGGGCAAGAGGATAGGCTCAATTTCGAGCATAGTTCCACCCAAACTACCGTGTGTAGCCCACCATGCAATATCACCATTGATATATCAAAGGTGGGACCTAATGGAACACCACCACATGAGCGGTGGAGGTCTATACAGTTAGATGGTCTAGGTAGTGTTCTTGAGAAGCTAGGCTGCAAGCCTACAACTCCACCCACTCGTGCTCTGATTGAGCGTAGTGATAGTTGTATCAAGATCACTAAAGAGCATGGAGAGGCTTCAAAGCACCCTCATGTCACACATCCACCATCCACACATGGTGGTTCATAGTTTAGAGCATAGCAGGATGTCGATGCCATCTTCATAGATAAATGCAAAGGCACAGCACATTTTTCTGATGGGTATAGAACCCATAAATTATCTCACACAGAGCATACACACCAGAGGCCTCCCACAACCGACCAGATCAACAAATCACATAGACTAGTGTCTAAGGAAAGATGTCAACTCTTCCAAGATCAATTGGAGGATGCTCGCCTAGAGAGGCAACATATTGAAGATGAAAATATTCAAGTGCAAATGCTCCTACTATAGTGGTTATATGAGAAATGCATGCACGAGGAGCATATTCTAGCTCAGAAAGAGTGGATAGAGTAGGAGGATTGGCTAGCTAGGGCTGGCCTATACCCTCCCAATGAGCGTAGAGAGCATGTACATAGGAGGGCTGTGTCCCTAGCTGATATGCATGAGGAGCACAAAGATGCTCATACTCATGTCAGTTCCCAACAAAGCGAGCGATTGATGTCGCTCAATGATATTAGACAGAGGCAACATGAGCATGTAGATGTATACGGATACAATCAGGAGTATCCTGAGAGTTACTAAGTTGAGGAAGAGGAAGAGCCACTTCCTCCACCTCCCTCGAAGAAGGCATTACCTCCTAGACCGCCTCCACATTATCTTAGGGAGGAGGAATTTTTATCTTCTAAGGTGTACAAGGTTTTGGCCTATAAGGTCAAAGTAATAGAGGGGCAAGGCACGAATATTAAAAATATGACACTGAGAAAGATACACAATGAACCTCTAGACCCCTCAATGCCTATGCCTCCATATCCTGAGCATTTTGATATGCCTATGTTAGAAAAATTCAAGGGTGAGGATGCCCAAGAGCATGTTATGAGTTTTTTGAACACTTGTTTCTAGATAGAGATTCATGATGCCTTGTTGTTGTGCACCTTCATTACGACACTCTCCAGCCCAGCCCGAGAGTGGTCCAACCAGCTGAAGAAACACAATATTACTAGTTTTGAGCAATTAGATGATGTATTTCTTGAACACTATTCATTTGGCATCAAGAAATAGGCCAACCTTTTTTATTTGGTTACGCTAGCTCAGCGCGACAATGAGCCCATCGAGCAATACAGAAAGAGATGACATAGAATAATGGCAAAGCTACCATTCCCTATTCCTGCAGTAGAACTGACCTGAATGTTTACAAATATTTGTGCCAAGAACATCTCACTACTATTGTAGTTGCAACAATACGCTACATTCGAGAAAGCTTTGGCATAAGCCAAGGTGATCGAGGACATCAAATTGTAAGAAGGAAACTTGAAGCTCAAGACCAGGAAAGAGGGGTTAAAAAGAGTACTATGAAGCAACAAGGCAAGCAAGTCCACGTGAATCAAGTAGTACTAAATCTTGGAGGAGAGGACAAGGGACAACAAAAGCCTAATTATCAGGCCCAACCTCCTCCTGTGCATTATGAGATGTGCAAAAACAATTATAAGGGCAAAAATAGAGAAGAGCACCCACCTCGCCAGTTCACACCTCTGATGGAATCGATGACTTTAATTTTCCATCAACTATGCGATGCCAAGGCCATACGATTGCCTGAGGTCAAATTAGTAGATTCGAATGTGCCAAAGTTAAAGTGGCATCAAGATGATCTATTCTACATATTCCACAAAGCGAAGGGCCACGACATTAAGAAATGTTGATCCTTCAAACACATTGTGCAGAACATGATAGAAAAAAGAGAGCTTGTAGTACCAAGTAATCCATAGGCACTCGACAACAAAAACATGGGGATTTTCAAGAATCCACTACCTAATTACAAGGTGCCTCGTAACAACACTGGCTAGGTCAATCAATTGAGAGTCGAACCACCTGGCTAGGGGTTTGTAGGTATGGTCAATGTTTTTACTATACATGGGAGGTACGATCAATAGAATCAACCTTGTGCTCCTGTTAGAATACAAGCTACATTGGATCAACGACCAACTCAGAACATTCCAGGCCCACCAACTAGATCGGTGGTGACCATAAGGAGCAGGTTAGTTCAAAAATTGTAGACAACTCCTACAAATTTGTCAATATATGAGCTTATTCAGTAGTCCCCTAGACATAGGGAGACTCTTATGGACATTCTGAGGTCCATTGAGGTACAATCCCAAGATGCACACACATTTGCAAATTTTGTGGGACATGTACAACAGTGTTAGGAACCCATGATACAATTTTATGATCATGAAGTGAATATGGTTCCTACTATTACGGCTAACCTTCCATTGCATATTATCACATGTGTTAACCACATACCTTTGAAAAGGGTCTTGATCGACACTGGGTCCTCGATCAATATAATTATGACCAAGGCACTGAGCCATCTCAAGTTGCCCAAATCACACATTGTGCCTACCACCTTTACATTGAGAGTGTTTAATGATGCACTATGCTCGATGGTTGGTACAATTGTCTCTACCTATTCAAGTGGGACTCAAGACCATCTCTATGATGTGTCATGTGATAGAGGGTGCCATGCAGTACAACATCCTGCTCAAAATTCCTTGGATTCATGAAATGCATTGCATCCCCTCGATATTGCATCAATGCATGTACATTCATGAGGGATAGGTTCATGTAGTGTCCTCGGATGAAGAACCATTCAAGTTCATGAACCTAGCAGATTTACCTAGGGGTTTTGTACTCCCGTCGATGTACTTGGACATCTAGCCTGCTTTGCCAGTTAATATTCCAAGAGGTAAACCAGTAGCTCGTGCTCAACTATTTACATATCTGTCACATAGATTTGAGCATACGACTGCAACTTCTCTAAAATTGACTACATCAGCAAGACAAGAAGCTAAAGGTAAAATTGGGTGAGAAAGTAGAAAATCATATGCCTGGACTAGTCACCAATGAGACTCCCACTCCCATGGATGTGGAAGAACCTCAAGAAAAAGTTGAGGAGGCACCTCAGATTGCTTCACCTGCATCTTCAACAGGGTCATCTACACTGTAGGTGACCATTCATCTAGCTAGCATAGGGTTAGGTGAGTATCTTGTGTAAAATATTACTTTTGGACCTATCCTAAAGACTACACAAGAGATGAGCTGACCACACACCCATCAATTTCCTATTGGATCTATAGTGTCATTATGTGAGCCACCCAACCAAACAAACTTTATCTACGAAGGTCTAGATCAAGCACCCACTAGAATGTTTGTAGATGAGGATGATGATGAGCCATTCACTATGAATGTGTGCTATCTATCCAACCTTGAATACGCCATGCACCTTTTTGAGCCGTATCATTGGCATGGACATGGCCTTGGCATTTTTGAACAAGGACGTAGGACTTCACTTGAACCTCATTATTAGTTAGCTACTAATAGGTTTGGGTTAAGGTTACATGTACAGGATCATGATGTTTTGCTTTTTGTATCCTTAGATCGCATGTACCTAAGTCTGGGGGATGATGTGGATTTTAATCCACATCACCCTAATCCTTCTAGCTTTTGGAGGACTCACTAGACGGTATCATTTCTTACCATAGGGCCACCCGATTAATATCATGAAGGACCCTTAGAGGATAACCCCAGAGGCAACCTGGGTAACCAAATCTGTAATGCTACCGACGACACTAGTATGCAGGGGCATAACCCAACTACTGTAGGTGATATCAAGTTAGGAGATCTTTATGATGATGATGGAGAGGAGTCCACCTCCAAAATAAGTGGACCTAGTTATGATGCATATGATGAGTCCTCAAATGATGATCAATCTAAGGAGGAAATCAATCCGACCTTTCTAGTTCCAGCATTTATATTCCATATGTTGCCTATGGAACAAGTGGAAGAGACAAATGAGCACTTCATAGTCGATAGTAAATATGAATATGAGATAGAGGAGTCCTACTTAAGGCCTCACCCAGCTAATACCCCACTATTCATAGACACAATAGATTGGTCCATCCATGGTAGTGACCACAGTGATGTAGATGAGAGGATCGATTCCAGGCTTGTATATCCACAATATCTATTACCTAGGGAATCAAAGCATGTAATGGAGGAAGTCCCTCACAAAACTAAGAACTCTAAGGAAGAAGTAGTTCCAGTTTACGTGGTAGTATCATATATAATATCATTCTATAAAATTTATTTGGATAGTGATGATAGTGACCGCATAATCAGATACATGGGGCCACATCTAGCAGATCACCCCTTAGAAGAGGGGGGAAGTGATGGATTGTATTTGTATAGTGATTATGAGGATTCATTGGAGATGGTCTATTTGGGACCCCATCACCTATGTAATAGGCCTCCACCTCGAGGTCCCACACCTATTACAGCTACAGGTTTACGTCAAGAGATTAATCTCCATCGTAGCCTGAGGGAAAGAAGAGAGCTCGAAGATAGGTATCAGGAACTCTTTCTCCATCCATCTATGTATGTAGAGTTACTTAATCTGAGAGATACCATTTTGTTTCTAGTGCACCAGGAGGATCCAGTTATACCGGCATCCCAAAGTGAAGATCTGTTTGTGCCTGTACCATCCGAGCCATATCTTGGGTATAGAAACTACACTTCAAATATAGAGTTTTGTTCATGTGGTTCTAGAGATAAATTCCATTCCATAAATATGGTCTCTATTGATTTGACCACTCCACTCTGTAATCCAGTAGATCCATCCAAATCACTGCATCTGAACATAGATGCTATTGATTAGGATTGCATTGACTCATCGGTCTAGCCTGAAGATTTCTTCCCTAATGAAGAAATGCTGCAACTATTTCATTTTGTGCTAGGTTGTGCTTATGATGTTTATCATGCTAATGGTGCTTCCCATGAGGAAAATGTGAACCCGGTTGATGACATCCATATGATTCCTATGCCTCACCAGCTTGAGGAGGGATCACATATATCAGTAGATAAAATGTTCGATGTGGATATCATTAAAGATCCCACCAATCCAAAGAAGGTTAGATTTGGATAGAGTATCACTCTTGATGAGTGTAATAGCATCATCCCTCTATTGAAAGAGAGACCTGATATATTTGCTTGGACTTACAAAGACATGTTGGGTCTAGATCTAAAATTGGTTACTCATACCTTTTCACTAGATCTATCGAAGAAGCCAGTCAAGAAAAAACTCATAAAAATGCATCCAACAATAGCCTTAATGGTGAAAGACAAGTTGCAAAAGTTTTTGGACGTAGAGGTTGTCATCTCCATAGACTATCTAGAATGGGTGTCCAATATGGTGCCCATAGGAAAGTCAGATGGAAGGATATGTATTTGTACGGATTTTAGAGATCTCAATAAGGCAACACCCAAAGATTCATTTTTATTGCCAAATATTGATGCTCTGGTAGATGCTATTGTAGGTCATGAAATGCTCTCCCTTATGGATAGTTGTTTTTGATACAATAAAATTTGGATTAAACCCAAAGATCAACATAAAACTACATTTATAATGCCATGGGGGACATTTTTCTACAAATTTATGCCATTCGGTCTTAAAAATGTTGGTGCCACATATCAGTGGGCTATGACATATATCTTTCATGACTACATGCATAAAATCCTAGAATATTATATCTATGACTTACTAGCTAAGTCGTTGCTATGATCAGAGCATGCGGAGGTCTTAAGGAAGGTCTTCGATCATCTAATAGAGCATAATGTCAGGTTGAATATTAAGAAGTGTGTATTTGGAGTAACTTCAAGTAAAATCTTGGGATTCATCATTTCTAAATGAGGCATCGAAGTAGACCCAACAAAGTTTAGGGCTATTCTAGAGATGCGTCCTCCCACTAATATCAAATAACTAAGAAGCCTACAGGGCAAAGTAGCATCCATAAATTGATTCATCACTCAATTATTAGATAAATGTCGGCCCATGAATTGACTTCTACACAAGGGGGTCCCATTTGATTGGGACGAGGAATGCGAAGTAATCTTTTTTAAGATTAAGCAATACCTAGAAATGCCACCAGTACTAGCTCCACCAAGGATATATGTGCCTTTTTTGTTATATATATCGGCAACCAACTTCACATTAGGGACCATGTTAGCCCAAAAGAACATGCAAGGCAAAGAGCAAGTCATATATTACATCAGTCGCACCTTGGTGAGTTATGAGTCAGGATATGCATATGTGGAGAATCTTTGTTTATCAGTGGTGTTCGCTACCAAGAAATTGTGGCATTACATGCTAATTCATACCACATATGTTATATTGAAACATAATCCTTTGTAGTATATGATGAATAAGACATATCATAACACACATACTGCAAAATGGATCATGCTATTGATAGAATTCAATTTGGAATTCATCAGCAAAAATTCCATCAAGGGACAAGACATAGCTGATCAACTGGTTGAGGCACCACTATCCAATAGTAGGCCTCTAACCATTGAGCTTCCAGATGATGTGGTCTTCATAATATCTAAAGTTACTAAACTTGAAGAACCAGAGAATAATTTTGATATGACATTGTTCTTCGACGGTTCGAAGTGTGAGCAAAGGGGTGGTGCAGGAATAGTTTTTTTCATGCCACAAGTAGCTCCAATATCCTTTTCGTTCAAGTTAGACTTCATGCACCAATAATAATGCTGAGTACGAAGCCCTACTTTTGGGCCACCACATAGCCATCACCATGGGTATTAAAATATTGAACATTTTTGGTGATTCTCTGCTGATAGTTAACCAAGTTAAGGGTCCCTTTCAATGTCGATGTCCCGTACTAAAAGCCTACAAAGATCTTGTTTCCACTTATCTAGCTAAATTTGAATGGTATGACATTGAGGCAATCCCTTGTTCATCAAATAGGTTCACAGACACCATGGCATCTTTAGGGTCCTTGATCCCTCAGAATATGTCTATAGATTTTATTACCATCCATGTTAGAACACTCTCGCACCTAGCAGTGGAGCGTGTAGCCTTTGATAACAAAGAGTCAGTCAACATGATTGTTGTGGAACCAATAGCTGATTGGTTTCATAGAGCAAAAGACTTTCTTAAGTAGGCACCCTAGGATTCATTGACTTCTCAGAGTCCTACGGGGAGTGGTACTACCACTTACCATAAGGTTGTTTCTCAGTCTGCATTTAAAAAGTTAAATACATAGGAGGAGAAAGTCATCTTAGTAGTCAAATCTAAGGCTTGTCAAAGCTGGATGTTGCAAATCCAAGACTTCTTAAAACTTGGTATGATCCCAGAGAGATTGTCGCATGCTGCAAGATGCACATTCAAATAGAAATTGACTGTCTTTATAGGAGACATTTTGTACCGACGCATCTATGAAGGATTTCTCCTTCGATGTCTTGAGCCCCAAGAGTCATCTTGGGCAATTTTAGAAGCTCACGATGGTACATGCGATGGCCATTTCAACGGTATGGCTATCGTCAAATGCATCCTTTGCATGGGTTATTATTAGCCCACTATGGAGAAGGATTGCAATGTGTATGTCAAGAAATGCGTTAAATGTCAGCATCATGCTAATCTTATGCACTTGCCATCACAGGCCTTACAACCCATTCAGGCAGCTTGGCCATTTGCTCAGTGGGGACTAGATCTTATTGGCAATATTTCTCCTCCATCGTCAGACTGACATATATTCATTATCATGACTATGGATTATTTTACAAAGTGTGTAGAAGACATTCCCCTTACAACGACCATTGGAGCTCACATCACAGAATTTATTCTCAAGCATATCATATGTCATTTTGGGATATCATCCAAAATAATTTTGGAAAATGGAACTTCTTTTAAGAACAAAATTGTGTAGGCTTTAACATCTAAATACCACATTAAACACAATTTTTCAACTTTGTACTATCCGCAAGCAAACGGGAAAGCTAAAGCCTCAAACAAGACAGTGCAAGAACACCACAAGAATTGGCATATATAGCTGCCCCTTGCATTATGGGCTTACAGGACTAGCATTCGGATGCCCATTGGGGTAACACCATTTTCACTAGTATATGGCATTGATGCCATTATGCCCTTAGAGTTGGAAATTCCAATGCTGCACGTCGCATTGAAAGATTTCATCGATGATGACATCGCGTGGTAAGCTTACCTCGATCAATTTATGTTGCTATATGAACATCGCATGAATGCCCTAGAGCATCTCCGCATTTATTAGGAGTGATTAAAATTAGCTTAAAATGTCAAATTCCAACAGAGAGACTTTGAAGTTGGGGATATTGTGGTGAAAGAGAACCAATAGAACTTGAATTTACTGCCTAATATGCAAGACAAATTTGTGGCTAATTGGCTAGGGCTTTACATCCTATCTAAAAATATTGGTCCAGGTACCTATCACCTAATATCACTAGAGGTTGTGGAAGAGCTTGATCCTCTCAATATCATCCATCTTAAGGCATTCTATGCTTGGGAGTGTAGTAAAGGCACCAAAGTCATATGTAAGCCCTTTGGTCAACCCAAAAGCTTCTAGGGTTTGTCCACTACCACTCGGTCATCCCAAAAGGCTTCGAGTTCTAAAATTGAAAATCTTGGTCAAGTAAATGCACCAAAGACATCTGTAAGCCCTTTGGTCAACCCAAAAGCTCTGAGGATTTTTTCTCAACCGCACGTCATCCCAAAATACCCCAAGCTCTCTATTGAGTAGCTTAGTCAAGTAAAAGCTCCAAAGGTAGTTCCTCATCATTTGGTCATCCTTAAAAGCTCCAAGGACATGTACTCATCACTTGGTCAAATATGGAAGCTCAAAATCCATAAAAATCAAGAAAAATATTTAAAATTCCAAAAAAAAAACTGGAAAAGCTTAAAATTCAAAAAACATTTGCTTTTGCATTTTGCATTTTCATTTGCATTCACACATTTCATATAGGCATTTTTCATACATTGCATTCCATACAAGAATGGATAGTGTGTGTCAAAATATTACAAACGACACCATGTTTGAGTTTCAATCATGCACCCTTGCATTATATCATCTATCATATATCATCTATCACAGTGAGTAAATGTGTTTTTCAACACAACCCATCATGTTGCTATGAAGAATATGCTAGAGTTTTTCGGTCATTCAAACATACCTAGTGGTCTTCTCAGGAGTTGGTAAGAAATCTTGTTTTTCTTTTGATGGCTAAGGTTGAGTTAGTATAGCCCTTAGCATATAAGAATATTGTCACTAATAAAAAAATTAAAAATATTCTTAATAAGGACTAGGGGAATATGAAGCTGCAAATCAGGATTGGGTATCCTAAAGCGAAAAGAATTATTATTGCTTATCTCTCTGTGTGGATGGTACGAGAAATGTGGGTAATTGGAAAAAGTATAGGTTCATTTCCTACTCATAAATTCCTTGCTTACGATAAAATGAGCAGTCCCCCTAAGTGATATCCCACATCAATCCTCAAGATTGATACCCTTCGTTGATATCATAAATTGACATCCCAGATTGATATCCTACATTGATATCATACGATCGGTATCACAGATCGACACTGCAGATTGATGTCACATATTGATACTCTAGAATTGATATTACAGAAGTAGTTCCCCTCAAAGTTAAATCCACAAAGGACATTTTTGAAGCTCATAAATCGATAAAAAAAGATCAAATGAAGATCGAGAATAAAAGAAAAAAAATTCTAGAGATCAAATATAAAGATCCAATGAAGATAAAAAAATCAAAGGCACGACAAGGTCAAATGAATATCACAAGATAGTGCAAAAATGAATATGAATACAAACCCATTTCTTAAGAATCAGAAACAAAATAGCGCAAAGCGAACATTAGTGAATCTTATTAGTTTGTACAAGCAAGTATCCTGATCATACATAGAGAAGGAAGGAGTGGACCTGAATACCTGGAATTACTCGCACTACTATACCTTACACACGATGATATGTCTAATGCATTAGCATTTTTATTATGTACAGACCAATGTTTGAATGTGGATGAGCTAGCTTTAGGTGTGATGGTGGACAAGAGTTCACTATCTGTGCGATCTCGGATTTTCATTAAGATTCCCTGAAAATAATTACATTCGTAAAATAAAATAGCCCCCAGGATTTACAAGTGCTGAGCTTGGCTTCGGTCTTCTCCCCTATTTTTCTCCTCCCCTGTTCTCTAATCTGCCCCCCAAAATAATACAAACAAATGAGTTTTTATTGAGGACTCGACCCTCTAGCAATTAATGCCCCCACCTAGGCTAAAACAAGGAATTAATATATGACAGTCCTCTTCCTTGTCGAATTTTCAAAATTTCTTCTATTAATGGGCAACTGCCCCGATCCCCTATGGGAGCTTGCATTAAAGACTCCCCTTGCCCTGCAACCGCCGCTTCCAGACTGTCTCTCGGGAATAGTTGCTGTCAGAACATTCATCTGCACCCTCTACCTCTTTTCCTGCATGCGCGGCCTGTCCACGTGTCAAAATTTCAAAACTGTCTTCAATCAGCCATGATATATCAATCCACATGGCAGCCTTTAACTGGTCGTGATATCGTGACATGTCATGATATCATGACATGTCGTGGTATCGCGACCCCCCATGCCCTTCTGCCTCGGCTACGCCGTTGGAGCCGTGATTCCACAACATGTTGCAAAATAGTGACATGTCACGATTTCGTGACTCCCACACCCTTTCGTACTTGCCTTGCCTTTGGAGCCATGATTTCATGACATGTCACAAAATCATGACATGTCACGATTTCGTGACTCCCATGCCCTTCCGTACTTGCCTTGCCTTCGGAGCCACGATTTCATGACATGTCACGAAATCGTGACATGTCACAATTTCATGGCTCCCCCGCCTTCAAGCCCATACCTCATGCCTTCTGCCTTTGATCCTTGCTTCGAACTCTTTTTCAACTCTGCCTTTACTATTCTCCGAACCCTTCATCAACTCCGCCTTCGCCTTCAAACTCGTCGCGACATCGCGACGTCGCGATATCGCGACGAAAACTCTCCTCTGGCCTCTGCCTTCAAACTCATCACGATATCGCGATGGAAACTCCCCTCGGGCCTTTGCCGCAAAAATGTCATGATATCACGACGTCGCGATATCGCGACAAAAACTTCCCTCTGCCTTGTTGCTGCCTTTGGGGTCACGATTTCGTGACCCCCCCAAACTTGGCCTTTGAAAATAAAACAAATTACTTAGAAAATCCGGTTCTATGCCAGATTGTCCTACTGTCGCCGAATGCTCCTGCATCAGACACCCTGGGTAAAAAGGAGAAGTGACCTTCACTTCTATGCTATTCAATCTGTGTCTTTTGTAATATCTCCAAACACTCCTCAACCTTTGCAACCTACTCAAATCCTGTCTCCTGGAAAAAAAAAATTTTGCCCTCTACCATACAAATTTTGGCATTGCTGCACACCTTCTCATCCACTGTCTGTAATGGCTTTAATTTGTGGTGCACTCCATATTTCATCAAGGAGTAAGTATTTGCATGACCATCATGCACTGCACTCTGATCAAACTGCCATGGCCTCCCTAACAGCAAATGGCAAGCATCCATGGGGAAAACATCACACAGGACCTCATCCTGGTATCTCCCAATCTGGAACATGACTAAACACTATTCATGGACCCATGCTCTGTGGTCCTTCCGTAACCACGCAATCCGGTATGGATGCGGGTGTCTCCTTCTCTCCAGCTATAACTTAGCAACCATCTCCTCGGAGACTAAGTTATATGTACTCCCATTGTCTATAATAACATTACAGACTTTGCTTGCACTTTTGCACCGTGTGCGGAATAGGCTTCTCCTCTACTCTGGTTTGTCTTCCTCAATCAACATGGTTCTCCTCACTATCATTGCTTCTCCTTTCTCAGCTTCTTCTGCTGCCACAACAGCTCTGGCAGGACCCACTTGTTTCTTTTTCACTCTCTCGGGGTGTTGGGGACACTCATATGATCGATGCCCCTCTTCTCCATAGTGGAAACATGTTCCCTAAAACACTCCTCTTCCATACCCGCATCCAGATCTACCTCTTCCTCTTGGGTAGCCATTGTTCTGAACTTGCGGTTTGGGTTCTTCATCTTCTTTTTGATTTCGGCTGCTGCTAACCTCTTCCTTCTTCTCTTCCTTTCCTTCATCCTTTCTTCCACTAGCCTTTCCTCTAGGCCCTCTTCCTTTTTGCTTGCTCTCAAACTTTCTATTCAGTTTTTCTTCAACTTTCAGAGCAAACTGGTAAGCATCTTCAATGGTGTTCATCGAAACTAATCTCAACTCTTCCTGGACACTGGGCCTCAACCCATTAATATAACCGGCCACCTTTTCTTTGCTTGCTTCTAAATGGTCGGTTCTAATGGAGATCTTATAAAATTCCTTCGTATATTCTTGGACAGTTTTATTCATCTGTCTTAAAACTTGCATTTTTCTTAGCAGATCCAACTCGTAATCTGCCGAAATAAACTGTCTCGTTAATTTCTCCACCATCCGTTCCCATCTTGTTATCCGTTCTTTTCCTCTTCTGTTCCGCTCCAGCTACACTCCCTTCCACCATATGCTGGCATGACATTTTAATTTGGTTTTGGCAAATCTGACCCTCTCAAGATTTTCAACTTCATCATACTCGAAGTATTCTTCCAGGTCATTTACCCAGTCAATCAATTCCTCTGGATCCAGGTTCCCAAAATATGTGGAAACTTCCATCTTCGGCCTCTTCCCAATCTGAGATATGGCCCTGTACAGCCTGGCTTGTGCTGGATCTACAACTTCTTCTTCTTCTTCCTCAAACTAATTTTCTTCTTCATCTGCTTCATCTTCACTATCTGCATCTCTTCTCGGTTTGTGTCCTCTGTGCAGTTCTTCTTGTAGGGCCTGAAATTGCCATTGGAAAGCTCAAAAATCTACTGCTGCCATGCCTCTCCCGCCAACGAGGTTTCTTCTCGGAGGCATTCTATCCACTTTTCATGAGCCTTCCCACAGATCCTAGTGCGACTGCCTCACGTCCGGTGATCTGTCACACACTCAGGAACTTTTGGCTCTGATACCACTGATGGCGGACAAGATTTCACTATCTACGCGATCTCGGATTTTCATTAAGATTCCCTAAAAATAATTACATTCGTAAAATAAAATAGCCCACAGGATTTACAAGGGCCGAGCTCGGATTCGGTCTTCTCCCCTATTTTTCTCCTCCCCTGTGCTCTAATTTGCCCCCCAAAATAATACAAACAAACAAGTTTTTATCGAGGACTCGACCCTCTAGCAATTAATGCCCCCACCTAGGCTAAAACAAGGAATTAATATATGACAATCCGCTTCCTTATCAAATTTTCAAAATTTCTTCCATTAATGGGCAACTGTCCCGATCCCCTATGGAAGCTTGCATTAAAGACTCCCTTTGCCCTGCAACAGCCACTTCCAAACTGTCTCTCGAGAACAGTTGCTTGTCAGAACATTCATCTACACCCTCTACCTCTTTTCCCGTGTGCGTGACCTGTCCATGTGTCAAAATTTCAAAATTGTCTTCAACTAGCCGTGATATCTCAATCCACGTGGCAGCCTTTAACTGGTCACGATATCGTGACATGTCATGATATCGTGACATGTCATGGTATCATGACCCCCACGCCCTTCGCCTCAGCTACATTGTTGGAGCCACGATTCCACGATATGTCACGATTTCATGACTCCCATGCCCTTTCATACTTGCCTTGCCTTCGGAGCCACAATTTTGCGACATGTCACAAAATCGTGACATGTCACGATTTCACGGCTCCCCCGCCTTTGATTCCATACCTCATGCCTTCTGCCTTTGATCCTTGCTTTGAACTCTTTTTCAACTCCACCTTTGCTATTCTCTGAACCCTTCGTCAACTCTGCCTTCACTTTCAAACTCGTCGTGACATCATGACATCGTGATATCATGACAAAAACTCTCCTCTGGCCTCTGCCTTCAAACTCGTCATGATATCGTGACGTCGCGATATCGCGACATCATGATATCATGATGGAAACTCCCCTCGGGCCTTTGCCGCAAAAACGTCATGATATCATGACATCGCGATATCGCGACGTCGCGATATCACGACGAAAACTTCCCTCTGCCTTGTTGCTGCCTTTGGGGTCACGATTTCGCGACATGTCACGAAATCGTGACATGTCACGATTTTGCGACCCCCCCCAAACTTGGCCTTTGAAAATAAAACAAATTACTTAGAAAATCTGGTTGCTGCCAGATTGTCCTGTTGTCGCCAAATGCTCTTGCATCAAGGTTTCTTGCATCGCTTAGCGGTATGAGTCCAATTGAAATATAAAACTAATATTGGGTAAGACATTTGCGAATCCCCTATCTTGGCAATAGGCTGAGATAATCCCGCTTGACATCGGGGTATGCTTATGTCTTACCAAAGTTATGCACTTGTACACAGAGAGGGAATGAATAGTTTTGGCCTATCTTAACAAAATCCTCACAGTTTAAAATTCTAACATGGTGAGTATACAACTTCTGATTAGACAACTAGGGTATTTGAGTCTCATGGAAAACCTCAAAAGTTCCCAAAATAGCAACAAGATGGCAAAAACCACAAGCCATAAAAAATAATAAATTCATTCAATCAATAAAACTGCAAAGTATCTATCCATGATACATTATTATATTGAGCACAATCAAAGATATAGGACAGATATCGGATGAATATCAAAAATGATGTTTAGACGGCCACTGAATATATGGTGCAAATAATGAATATCGAATGACATATCAAATCATTTACATTATACCAATCCATCTCATCTCATTTCATATATGGGTGTTTAATTGATTAAGATCTTGTAATGAGAATGATCAATTATTTTGCATGATTGTTATACATTATGTGATGTAATATTTTAAAAATTGATATACACAATTTACATTCATTCCTTATGTTTTAAGTGATTAAAGCATACAGGTTCATTTCCATTAGATTACGATTATATACATAATGCATTACCATACATTGCATAGCATACCATAAAATGCATAAAAATAAATGCATGCACACAAAGCAAAAATAAATATGCATTTAAAAATAAACATCACATCCATATGCATACATCATATATCGCACATCTAATCATCTAGATCACTGCATATCATCATCATAAAGTAAAATATCTATCTAGTGCATGTCATCCATACATCACATCTTATAAATATAGCATTTACACAAGCCTTGCATCAATGTGCATCAAATAAACATAAAATCAAAAACATAAATAAACATGTACATATAATGAGCCATAAAAGATCATATCATATATATGTGTCCAAAAGAGTACATAGGGAGTACAAAATTCCTGTAGGCTATAACTATGTAGGTCCTCGACCTTACACACAAAATGATATATCAAAAATGTAGTTGGCAGCTACTATAACTCAGATCTAGCCTGCTCTCCTTGTACTAGAGCTCTCATTGCCTCCCTCAGCACTATGCTCTAGAGCCTGCTCTCTTGGCTGACCTGGTACTTATGGTGGATCCTACTATGGATCCTGCTTACCTCCAAAGCCTAAAGTACCCAGCACATAGGAAACTGATAACTACAATAGGATAGTCCTCTAACTGGTGGCCCCTGATGTCTACCCTAGATCTCTAGTTTTGGCCTACAATCTTGTTGCGTGCGTGCTAGAGGACCTGTGCGTCCTATCAATCTTATGAGTCCTATGACTCAAGCTCATTGTAGACTGTCCAATAGTCCTAGTCCGAGTCCTCTAAGACTCTGGTGTGAAAGGATCCTCTAGAACCTATAGCCCATTCATCTCAATGTAATCGACTACCTAATCAACTCAAGTGAGTCAGGCTACATGCATCTCCTTGGTTGCCATGACCATGCTATGTAATCACTCTATCTTAGCCATAGGATCCTGAGCAACTATTGTACCTACTTTTGGTGTTGTAATAGCCCCCATAGTAGTCTGATGAGGTGGCATAGCCCCCCTCAATTCCTAAGCAAGATCCCACTCTACCTCTACTACAATCCACTGTGCCTGTGCTAACTCTAGAGTAGTCTATAGTCTCTAAACTTGGGCATCTGCATCTATGGCCCAAGTCATAAGCTCGTGTATCTGGTTTTGTGCCTCAGTCAGGCATCGCTCCCTATCAACCACTTTCACCTCCAGAGTGGTGATGGTAGTGTCTCTATCGAGCTACTACATGTGAAACCGTCTGAGCTGACTTTGTAAGTTAGCCACCTGAGCCAGTAATCATCCCTCTACACTATCAAGAAGGACATCACCCTCCTCTAGAATATCCCCCTCAGGGTCAATCTTAGGTATATCCTCGATGATGGCCTCTATTTCCCAACTACCCTCTGTACGTTGGCACACCCTACACCCATTAGGATCTACCTTTGCCTCTGCCTGAGTCGATGCTCAGCCCAGAGGCCCTATCCCATATGATCTGAACAAGGACCACCACCTGTCATAGTCTGGAGTGGTCCCACCTATCTCAACCCCTGACTCCTAGAAGTTATCTAGTGCATCTCCTAGTGATGGAGGATGTATCAATGGGAGATCCATCTCAAAATCCAAGTTCTTGTATCTGAATGGGATCTCTAGAATGTCCTACACCATGCTAAAATATCACAAGACATGAGAAAAGAACTACTATTCTCTGACCTCTGGCTTAGGCCAGATAAGCCATCTATCTTGATAGGCTTTTTGTATCTACTCATCCACATTAGGCCATGTAGGGAAATCCATGTAGGTGCATCATACAATGTCCCCAGGCCCAAGTGATTCAAATCTAATGATATAGTACTCAATGTTCCCAACATGAGCCTTGTTGTGGGTACCCTCATCAGCACGAGGCCAGCATGCGACGTAACACTGATGGTTGGCATCTATGGTGGTGATGCATAGTGGAAGATCTATAGGATGCTTGATCTAGATGTGCTGCCACCCCCAGATCTGTAACAAAATACTATAGTAAATGCCCTTATGGCTATGCTCTATAGTCTGGTATAGCTCCTTATAGAGTTGGCATAATAGGGTGCTCCCCCAAGATAATCATAGTGGCTCCTCTATAGAGCTTTGAAGCACCCTCCAAGCAGTGGCTAATATGTTCCAGGGAATCCTCATGCTTGAGGATTCTGGAAGGAAAATCTACACAATGAGATGAAGAGGGCCTCTCCTACATAAAAGACATCATCATAGTACCAGTCATCGATGTGTACCCCTCTGTGGTCAGAATCATCATGTGCATATGTGCTCTGGTCATTTAAGATAGCATCGAATATAGCATCCTTTGCCATGGGGGCAGAGGAAATGATATCCTCACCATCAATGGGGATCCTAAAGGTCCTGTAGACATCCTCTAGAGTAATAGTCATCTCATCAGGAGGAATATGGAATATGTTGGTCCATGCATTTCAATGTTGGGCCAATGCAGTAAGATAGGCTTGATCTACCCTAATGGTGGGTAGATCCATGATGTAACCAAACCCTACAGATCAAAACCAAGATTGGTCGTCATCAGATAAAGCCTTATAGAGAGTCTTCATAAGGTCAGGCTCTCGAGCTCTAGAAGTTAACTTCTAAAAACAAAAAGCATAATGTAAGCCAAATCTGGCTAAGTAGAGCTAAAGAAAATTAAAAAATTTAATTAGACAACCTAGATTTTAATTAGATAACATTAAATGCCTAATTAAATGACAAAAATAGAAAAAATTTTGAAAAACATTGCAAAAATTTCTAAGGTTTACAAACCACGGGTCAACCCTACGGTTTGAAGGCGATAAAATATGACCGTTAGGATTTTTAATCCTAACCATAGATGAAACCTACGGTCCCCAATTTACCAATTGGGAACCACAGGTACCAGCTACGATTTATGAGAGGCACCCATTTTGGGTACCCTCCTAATCCACTAAAAGCAAAAAAAGTTAAAAACTAAGCTAACCTAGACTAGTGGGGTTCATTACCAGTAGTTTAGTGAGGTTAATTTTTTGCATTTCTTAGTGTGGTTCATTTTACTGGTATTGAGTGTGAGGTTTCAATTTTGAGTTACCTTACCACACCCTAGCCTCAACTAGTAGATGGCTGATCAGGATCTGCCATCGAGGTAGATGAGTATAATTGTGGTAGAGTTTGGAAATGTTCTAGATCAAGGAATGTTCTCTCTCAGAGCTCTCAAATTGCTAGTAGTTGCAAGAAAAATAATAAAAAAATTCAAATGGGAAAACATTTTATAGGTCCTCCTAGTCTCCGAGGATTGCAGCTGACACCTGCAGTTCTAGAACTAGGGTTTCTCACATGCAGGTCTAACCCACGATTCCCAAAATTTGAAATATTAAACTACATGTCATACCTATGGTTTGTAGCTAGCAATAAATGCACTAAAAGCCCACCGTGGGAAGGTCTAAAAAAAAAAATTAATAACTCCCATTGGATAAAAATTCTAAATTAATGATCAAAATTAGAAATTTGGTGATGTTAAAAGCACCAGGATCAATCAAATAAATGTAAAATTAAAAAAAAATATATCAAATAATGAAAAACCAAATGCACCTCGTATTTAGTGATTTATCTTATAAAATTGGCGATTACAGTGAGTTGCAATCCATGAAATTTGGCAAGATGAGTAAATCACCATAAGGACATTTGGGGTAAAATTATCATTTCTTTTATGAAACATTTTAGCAAATCATCGACAATATGATTCAACACAAGTCTAAATGCATTTGTATTATTTTGATTCCCTAAGATGGCTATTGTAGCTTGATTTCTCCATGGGATAGAGATGTGTAAATACTACTAAGAGTTGCAATCATAAGCTAAAATAGGCCTATCCAAGGCATTAAAATGCTTGAATCTAAAGTTGTTTAGGATCATTCATTATGGTCAAGCAATTTCATCACTTCATACATTATCATTACCCTCATCGAATCATTACTTGAGGGGGTAGTCATAATTTCATGTCATAATCAAAGTCAACAGAAGATCTTAGAGATTGTAGATCCCTTGATCTTGTCAAAATTGCATTTGTTCTTACGAATCATTGTTAATAGCTATCATAAGCTTCCCCCTTTGCTTGGGGAAAATAGCAAATATGAAATTTTATTTTCAACTCTCATCCTTCAGTTATAGGCCTAACTCCTATTGTAGCACCAAAGCTACCTGATATCTGATGGTGAGTGCAGACTTTTCAAATGTAAGCCTTTCTAAGTTGGAAGCAATGATTCTAGGATGCACTTTCTTTTTTTGGACTTGGGGCATCTAATTTTGATCAGACTAATGATCATCATAGAACCTTCGACATCATTTTAGGATGTATATTTTTGCTCAGTGTTGTTCAATATCATAATGCATCTTAAAAGGGGCATCTGTAGACACCTAAAACATGTCATGTCGAGGGAAACTACTCATATGGACATGCTACAAAACCATATGGAGGATCTTGGACAGACTCCAAGATAGAGCAGTGGTTCTAACCATTCAATTTAGGTATTTTGGCCTAATCAGGTTGAACCACAGCCTAGATATGCGGTCTCAATTCTAAAGCATGGCTGATACCTACGGTCTGCAGTCTGGACCACAACTGTGACCTACGGTCTTAACTGAAGATCAGTTAGGCCTTCCATCCAAGCCAAATTGGTTGGAATGGACAAAATATCTAGAAGCAGGTGGTTTAAGGATGAAAGATTCCAGAGGCTTCCATTCCAACTATCCTAACCAACGTTCTTGGTCTTGGCTTCTCCATGAAGCTACCCCTAGCCCTAGGGACATTCTATAAATACCCTTTACAAATGGGGTGAAGATAGAGAGAGTTAATTGATCAAGAGAGAAGCAAAGCCCTGTCAAATTTCATATTGAATCTATACATTTGAGAGCCCCTTTGCTATTCACCTAAATACCAATTAGCCATGGATTCCCTAGGTACCTAGGAGATTCAAGAAGTACAAATTTGGGCAAAAGAAAGCCCATCATAGTGATTTGACCACCAAACCTGTCAGAGGACAACAAAGGCGACCCTTGAACATCAATTTGGACAATGAGGTCAAGACCATTGCCCCTAATTTTGATGGTAAACCTATCAGAGGTCAAACCATGTCTGTCAGTTGTGGTTCATAGTGTAGACCGCCCACCATAGCTACGGTTTTCAATAGGTGATTGATCACCTTACTTGCTTTGCTTTTGACCACATAGATTAGTTATATTAGTCTTTTTATAGGTTTAATTGCACTTTAGAGAAACTCTGACTGTAGGAATTATTTATTTCATGCATTGTATTAAGTAGGATTATATTGGATATTTTATGCACTTTATTGCTCCTAACTTGGTATTTGATCCATGCATCATTTTCTTATTCATGTTCGTCATGTTATAGTATAATTCTTGATCTAATTAGAATATTTTAAATTCTTTCTTTATGATTTCTTGTTTTACTAGTTTAATGTCATTTGCATACATATTTCCTTAAAGGGACTCATCACGAGATGCTATCAATACTTTTAATCATGTGTTTTTATTTCTTGTTCATAGGGAGACAGGTGCAAGAGGATCTTACGTCATAATCCTTCCACATCGCGAAGAAGGGGGTCAACTCCACCCCAAGGAAGTTTGTGACTAATAAATAGAGTACTATAAGTGTGCCTGCTCTATTGAGGACATTGGCAATTGTAATATTAGTATAATATTTTGAGTGACCCTAAGTGGGCATTTTTGTAATCAAAGCTCATTCAAAGATTATTACAAGAAACTTTACTTTTTTGTTCAATTTATGTACTTGTGTCAATATTTGTGCTTTCATGATGGTATAGATAAATACAGTAGCTAGGTGCATGCTCCATTATTAAGTCACCTTCATTTCCTAACATTGATTAAGTTGAGTACATATGTACTGCAAACTCTGATGGTCTGCTCTCAGCTAAAACGGTCTTTTAACCAAATAGTGTCACTAGATCTTGAGATCAAACACCACTACTACTAATTCCATATCATGGGTTTCATAATTGACCTCATATCACTTTATTTTCCTCGACCTGAAGGCTATCATTGCATATTACTAAGAGATCACCCCTCCCAAACCTTCCAATGATGCATCTGTGCAAAACATCATTGAGGATCAGGTATATTTAATATAGGAGGTGTCGTAATATTTTGCTTAAGTAGTTCAAAAGTTGACTCACATTTATCTATCCACTTGAATTCTTTCCCCTTTATCTATAGGTTAGTCATTTGGGAGGTAATCTTGGTGTAGTCTTTTACATAACATCTATAGTAATCAATAAATTACAAGAAAATTAGGACCTCTATCACACTTGTGGGTGGTGGCTAATTCAAAATAGCCTCTATTTTTTGAGGGTATACCATGATCCATTCTGTTGAAACAATGTGTCCTAATTATTGTACTTCCAACACATAGAACTCACATTTTTCTAGATTCCCAAACAATTGATCTTTCCTTAACAGTTCTAGAAAAATCCTAAGGTGCCTATCATTCTCTACCTTGTTTCAAGAACTTATCAAGATATCATCTAGGAACACTAGAACAAATTTTTCCAATTGGTTTCTAAATATACTATTCATCAAGTTCATATATGTTGCTGGAGCATTTTTTAACCCAAAAGGCAAGATAATAAACACATAATGCCCATAATGAGTTTTAAAGGCTATCGTGTGAGTATCCTCCTCACTGATACTCAGTTGGTGGTATCCTAATTCCAAATCAATATTTGAAAAGATTGTAATATTTAAGTTGATCAAAGAGGTATTTGATTCTAGGTAGAGGATATCTATTCTGGATAGTTGCCTTGTTTAACATTTTGTAGTCTATACATAATCTCAAAGAGCTATACTTTTTATTTACAAATAGCACTGGTGCACCCTACAATGACACACTTGGTTTGATTAACCCTTTATCTAGTAATCCTTGTAGTTGCACCTTCAATTCTTGCATTTCTATGTGATTCATTCGGTAGAGAGCTCTATAAATAGGTTTTTCTCTAGGTTGGAGCTCAATTGTGAAGTAAAAATCCCATTTAGGTGGTAACCTAGGTAAATATTCTAGAAATACATCCCTAAAATATTGGATAAGTGGGTATTTCCCAAACACATCTTCCTTATTTTCATCATCTATTTCATTTATCTTAGCCACATAAATAATTCTTCATTTCTTCATGGATTTATTGAGTTGCATTGCTAAAATAATTTGGGGTTGAAAAGCCCCTTATAGGCTTTACACCCTTTGTACTATCCCATCATATTCCATGTACTCAATCCATGTATCTTGAAAGTTGATTACAACCCTATGTGGTTGTAGCCAATCCATCCCCAAGACTATATCAAATGTATGCAGGGGTACTACATATAGCTATCCTACGGTTATCCCACTGGGTAGGGTTATTTTTTCCATAGGGTAACATTGAATTACAAAGTAGGTTTATCCTGAACCATCCTCAAACTTCCACCCATGTGCGAAGATACCAGGATTTTTAGAGATATCTTTAATTAAATTAGTGGAAACAAAACTATCTGTAACACCACTATCAATCAAAATTTTAACATTCCTATGAAATATCTTATCCCTTATCAAAAATGGGGTGGATTGTCCTTCTAGATCTTGGTTTCCTATCACTACATAAATCTTGTGGGCTAGTTCCTTACATGCAGGTTCCTTGTACATTGGTTCCTTTCCTTTTGAGGTCAAACCTACTCTGAGTGGGTAGTTGATGGCATAATATGGTTCACTACAATTGAAACATCCAGTTTTGCATCCTGGATGTGCTTTCTATTTCTTCCCATAATCTACTTTTTGAGCTGATGGAGAATTTGTTTGACCTTGAGGTGATTTGTTGTTATCACTATTACGATTATTAGAATTACAATTATTTCTTACTTTCGAGCATTCTTGTGGTCCTGTTTAGGAAATTTCTTATTTGTATGTTCTCCTTCCTACTTTACAAAACTTGCAATGTTTCTTTACCTTAGTTCCTATTTCCCTACTTTTCCTACCTTTAATAATCAAAAAAGGGTTTGAGATAGGTTTCAATTTTTCTGGCCAAATTGTAGGCCTTTTGCAAAGTAACAGGTTCTGGCATATCTACTTCTTGACCTATCCTAGGATCTTCTCCTAGTATAAACTTATGGATCTTCATTTTATCATTATATGTAGGTACATACTTCAGTAGTTTGAAAAATATTTGATGGTATGCCTCCACCATCTTAATCCCTTGTCAAAGTTTAGTGAACTCTTCAAACTTTTAGGAGTAAAAGTGTTCTATAAGGAATCTATCCTTAAAAGCCTCTACAAACACTTTCCAACTCAAATCCACTACTGCCACAAGACCAAGTACTTCACTATATGTCTCCCACTAGTCCAAACCAACACCTTGAATATTTAAAGTGGCATAGGATGTATGAGTACTAGTGGAATAATTCTTCATGTTGCAATAGGTTTATATCTCTTTCAACCACACTTCGGTCTTATCACCATCTTCCTCTTCATTGAACTTGGAATATTTTAAATTTTTAATATCCTTTACCAAATCAACCTCTAGAAGGATCCTAACCTACTTTTCCTTGATAAGGGGTTCATCTATCTACCCCATTCTAGATTTTCTAGCCTATGTATCATGATTTAATACAAAATCCAACAACTATTTTGTGCCTCATCTATTCACAAAGTTGGGCCACTATTTTTGTGAGATCCTCTCCTTCATTACTAGGATTATTTGAACCTACATCTGGGGTTTTGACCTCTACATTGGTCTATCGTGTCCACCTCATTTATGGGACAACACTTCCCCTCCTCTTTTGTGGAATTATCCCTGACCACACATAGTAGAGTTAATAGGAGTCAATTCATTGTAGCAATTAAGTTTCTAGCTATTCTATCTAGTAAGATTAATCCCTACTTAGGTATGATTCATATTATACACCATAACTAGTTTTTTCATAGTGAGCCTATTCCACTACAAACCATGCTCTGATACCATATATCACTACCCAAAATTTTATTTTCTCGTTCCAATCCAAGACATCCCATGAGTTTTTTTAGATGATTCTAAACCAAAGTATTCTACCATGATGAGTTTAAGATGTTCACTTAGATCAGTTTGGAGTAGTATTACATCCATCACTAATCTTACCCATGTCCATATGGTAAGATATACTATATGTAGAACTTTTGGTTGGCTAGGTTTCCTTCTCGTATACCCTATGAGCTAGTTCATCTCTTTTAGTTAGTTGAAGGATATTTATACCAAATCAACTATACCTCTCATTTATTTTCCTTTTTAAATGAGCTAGCTTCCTATTTATATTTTATTGAAATCCATGCTTAACCAAGATATCACTCTTGTTTATCCCTCAACGAACTATCTTACTCCATCCCATATTTCGAAAGAGAACACCCCAACCTCCTCACCTTACATAGGTCTATCAATGTAGGTGGAGTGGGTGCTTTATGAGTGGTTAGTTAAACTCCTACTTAAGTGAACTCATCTATCATGGGTTCCTTACACAATCTAATATGAAGCTAAACTAGAAATCTCTTTCCCCATGATGCTAAACACCATAATACTTGTGAGAACACGTACTCACCTTAACTAGTTTCACCATTTGTTAAGTAGATATCATAGGTCTATTAAATTTGGTTATCTCTCTTAGATCACTTCCCATTTTTTGAATAAAGGTACCTATATAACCCATGGTGATATAAGTTCTAGTTCTACGTTTCTCATTAAAGGGCATCAATTGAGGAAGACTATATCTCAAACATATTGCATATTTTAGTCACCAAGAATCCCTTTTGAGTTTTTTAATTTTATTGATGATTTTCATTAGGGAAGTTCATATTTCCTAGTCCAATCAATATAAATTTTGCACATGTTAAACTAGAAGTTACCCCTTAATTTATCTAACATAGCATTAACAATTATATAGACAAAATATTTGCTAGAAATGTGAAAGCAAAAACCATCCATAATTTCATACCAAATCTCATGAAATTTAACACAACAATAACCACATAAATGTCTTTCCAGCAACATAACATTATCTTATTCATAAATGATAAACGATAGCTTAACATCTTTCCATTTCAATTTAGGTATAACTAAATGTCTTCAAAATCACATATAGTCTATTACATTCATTCTTTCCCACCAATGGTGTGAATTCTATCAATTTCTAACAAGTTACAAAATTCTTCTCGAAGATTGACCATAAGCCTTTCTAGTTTACATAAGAGATCTTTAATAAACATAGTAAAATACAATAATGATATGCCTTCACAAAACTTAGAAACAAACTCAAAACTTTCTTTCCACTTGCACTACTTGCAACCACCTTGTCAGTCCTCCACTTTGGTCCATGCATCACAATTTGGATGAGGTATTTTGTCCACAAAAACACTTATAAACAAAGTCTATCACCTACCAAGTTTATAAAGAAGACTGATCTCAATTCTATAAGAGATATACTTTACCTTTTCTTTCAATAAGGCTCAATATTGATAATTACACAATATCACATCTATGTTCATCAATGTTTCCTTTCATTTAATAAAATAATTATTTTCTCTAATATACTCTTATCCAATACCATACTGGTATGAATACTTTATTGTAAATTTTGTATAATCTTTATTCCTCTAACAAATTAAACCATTTCTATATTCTTCATATTGCACTTCCTACAAAACATGAATTTATATTTAATAATTCAAAACACAACCAGCATCAAGAAATACATCCACACAACATTATCTTAGAGTGCAAAGCAAAAGCTAAACTATTCTTTAATAACAAGCATAAAGATATTATAATATTCATAACAAAATGAACATCCAATTAGCCCAACCAAATTAAATTGGACAAAAACCATACTATCACTTTTCTCTACAACACAACTCTCAGTTTAGTGAGACATATTCCTTGGATAGTGCATAGCATAACTTCGGTAGAGTAATATTTCTAAGAACCAACTATATTCAAGTAAAACCTAGGGATTGTTCTTGATTAACCAGGCTTCCTTAGCTATGTCCTTTCCTTTCTAATTGTATTACAATCTATAACAATAGGATATAAAATGGTCTTCTATCTAGCAAGGCTGCTATCATTCACATAGGAAGTACACATAATCAAGAAAAAGAATGTAAGCTAGCCATATCACTAAGACTAATACTGAAATCATTTCTTTCTTATCATAGGGGTCATATACAAGCTTATCTATTTACCAATGCTTCCTATCCAAGCCTTTAGAATATAATAGTATCTACAAGGAGACGTCCTCGAAAGAAAACTCCAAGCCTAAAATTTAAAGAAAATAAATAATCCCATACCATGAATATGGTGGAACTATGATTTATTCAGCTAAGATTTTTTAAAAAAAGAAATAATCTACAAACCCATAGCTTCCATATAACATAAAATTTCCTAGGCTCCTTTCCAGAACTAAGCTCAATAATGAAGTTAAAATATCTAAGTTTCTTGGTGATGCAAAATAACCTCAGTAACACTTACCTAAAGCATACGACGAGAAAAATCCAATGGAACTGAAACCTACAATTTCCTTCACCTGTCTTATCCTCTTCCTTTCTCTCTTACCATCTACCTAAACTCACTCTATTTCTTCTTTCTTTCCTTATGTTCAAAATTCCTTGATCACTATGCTTTGATTCCCTCCATCACTCCACTTCCTGGTGCAATCATGAAACAACAGGCGATAGCGAACGATATTGCTCACACGTCCCCTAGTATCTGGAGTGCATATGTAAGTAAGAAATCTGCCAAATAAGAAAGCACTAAGCCATGACATAAGCAAGAAGCACTTTGTCTTACATCTGTTGTGGTTATGATTTCTCAACAACTCAGCCTTAACAACATCCAACAAGGACTATAGTTTCACTTCTAATTAATATAGCACCTTAGGACGTAAAGCACATATAGTTATACTTATATATGTGTGTGTGTGTGTGTGTGTGTGTGTGTTTGGATGCCTTGATAACAAGCAATACAAAGCCAATAATCTTAAAAGAAACCCAAGTTACCAAATAATACACTTATTATTAATGGTCTTCTTGTTTCAATAAAAACAACACAAGTTAGCATTTATCTCTATGAGCCTATTTACTTGGTATTATTTCTTTCCTTTAAAATTTTTGTTAAACCAATATAATTTCTATAAAGGCTATAATAGTTGAACACTTAACTATTAAAATAAATTTTTAGCAACCAAGCTTCATCATAACTCAATATAATTGTTCAAGCAAGTCATAAAAATAGCTCCTCCATCCTTAACATAGCACATTCACATACAAATCCATCACATAGATAAGATTTCCAAGGGAGGGTAATGAAAAAATATTCTAGAGAAGCATCTTTACATACAATAAAATTCCCAAGAGGATCCGGTTATATGAGAATCTATGTCATTGTTAACATATTTTTCAAAGCCTTAAATATGGCTTCACAATTGTTCATCCATTTGAATTCTTTACCCTTTCTATGAAGGTTGGTGATTGAATAGGTAACCCTAAAATAATATCTCATAAAATACCTATAATAGCCAGTGGGTCCCATAAAACTCTTGAATTTAGTCACATTTGTTGGTAGAGGTCAACTTAATATAGCCTCAATTTTCTTTGGGTCCACTACAATTCCTTCTATCGAGATGATGTGTCCCAAATATTTTACCTATGAGGTATAAAACTCATGCTTGGATAATTTTCCATATATCTATTTTTCCTCAACACCCCTAATACTAATATCAAATGATGATCATGTTCTTATTTGGTGAGAGAATATATTAAGATATCATCTAAAAATACCAAGACAAACCGATTCAAATACTTTTGGAACACAATATTCATTAAATTCATAAAAAAAAAAAATTGGTGCATTTGTTAGCCTAAACGACAACACTATGAACTCATAATGTCTATATCAAGTTTTAAATGTTATTTTATGAGTTTCATCTTCTCAAATCCTTAACTGATGATATCTACACCTCGAATTTATTTTTGAAAATATAGTAGCATCCTTTATCTGATCAAAGAGGTCATCAATCCTTGGCAAAGGATACTTATTCTTAATGGTTACCTTATTCAACATTCTATAATCTATGCATAACCTCAAGGAACCATATTTATTTTTCACAAATAATACTGGAGCACCCCAAGGTGACACACTAGGTTTTATCAGATTCTTTTCTAACAAGCCTTGAAGTTGCACCTTCAGTTCTTGCAACTCAATCGGGGTTATCTTGTAAGGTGTCCTTGCAATAGGTTTAGCCCCTAACATTAACTCAATAAAGAAGTCAAATACTCATCAATATGGTAGTCTTGGAAGATCTTTTAGAAACACATCACTAAATTCATGCAATATTGGATGTTTCTTAAAAATTTACTCATCTATATTTTCTCTTTACTTTCCATTAATCTCAACTACATATACCATACCATATTTTTTAATGGACTTCTTTAACTACATAGCTGAAAATAAATGAGGTTGAAAAGTACCTTGCCTAGTTTGAAATTTTACTCTCCTCTTATCCTTCTTAGTGTAATCCATCCACCTATATTGAAATTTGATTAAGGCTCCATGAGCCTTCCACCAACCCATTCCTAAGATAAAATCAAAAGCATGGAGGGGTGCCACATCTAAGGTCCATATAGTGGACCCATTAAGTAGAATTATCTAAATTGTAGGTAAACATTAATACACTGAGTAGGTCTGCCCAAAACCATATTTTACTTTCCACCTTTGTGCAAAAAAACTAGGTCTTTTGGGCATATCCCTAATAATTCTAGTGGAAATAAAACTATTTGTAGCTCCACTATCGATTAAAATTTTTATATCTTTATCAAACAACTTATCATTTAGTAAAATTAGTGTAGCCTTTCCATCCAAGTTTTGACTCCTAATAGTGGTATATATTTAGTGTGATTATTCCTATGCTTGATGACTTGACTCAAACCTTTGGGGATACTTTTTGGCATAATGAAGACCCCCACATACGTAAAAACCTTTCCTAGGTGCTTGGGATATCTCCTACCTTCTCTCCCTAATTTTTTTTTGTGTTGATTCATTTTGATTTCGAGGATGAGGATTGGAATTGTACTTCTAAAATATCTTCCTATTTTGCCCTTGATTTCTATTGTTCCTAATATTTAACTTTGGGTTACCTTTATTTCTCTTGTTTTATTCCTTATCCCACTTCATAAATATTGCACTCCTTTTCTTAAGCTCCTATTTCTCTAACTCTATCAACCTCAAATAGTTGAAGAAATAATTTTTAGTCTGGAGATTAGTTTCTTCTTGTCTAGCCAAGTCATAAGCTTCTTGCAAATTTTTAGGTTTGAGAAAATTAATTATTGTCCTAATATTAGGGTCTACCCCTAATATGAACTTATGCATATTTATATGCTCATTGCTCTTGTACTCTAGAATATACTTCAAAATTTTCACATATCTCTAAAAATACACCTCTATCAATAGTGATCCTTGTTGAAGTGTAGATAATTCTTCAAATTTATCTACATAAAATTGGTTAGAAAGAAATATTTTCTTAAAATCCCTAATGAAATCATCCCCCTTAAGTTCCATGGCTTGGATCTTCTTACTTGTACTGAACATGTCCTACCGTTCTAGGGTTGCATCAAGAATATGAAGAGTATCCTGCATAGTCTAAGTCTTAAAGGAGTAACATTTCATGGAAAATAAGGTTTCCAACTCTTTCAAACATGAATTAGTTGGATCTCCTCCTTCCTTCCCATTAAAATTGGTTACTTTAAAATTCCTAATATCTCTAGCCAACTCAATATATATCTGGGCCTTGCCCTATGGCTTCTTCTGACAAGGTTCTCTTCCTACCTACCTTATACATTTATAGTACTAGATTCTTTATTTATCATGGTTTCTATCAATTTTTGTTGTTGCTCCAACCGCTCTTGAAAAAAATTTACTATAAAACTATTACTCCACTAGTGTCCCTATCAAGTTTCATTATCCTCTCAATCCTCTTTCTAAGAGCCATTACTCTCCTAGTTTTCTTGTTGGAGTCTAGAGTTCATCTAGTCTTTTGCACTATATTTCCCTCTTGTGGAACCATATTGGTTTTCTTATAGGAACTTCCTTTTAATATCGATGTCATATCCTAGCCTCACAAAGGAGTTGGGTAAAGTATAATTTTCTTCAACTATACTTATAATTAGTTAGTTTCATTCTCCTAATGAACTAACATAGACCATTATCACTCAATTGATAATGATCAAGGTCATGCTTGCCTTCTTGCAAGGTACCTTTCCCAAAGTAGCACATCAAGTCAAGGCTTAAACTAAGTGCACTCAATGGAAGATTCAATCCCCATGACCTAAATATTTAATACAACTATAAAAACCCAAAACTACCAACCCGAGAAAGATAATTTTTTTTGAAACCTAACACAAGCAAGGATCTCAAGAGTTTCCCATACTTTTTCTACAACATTCTAAAGGCTTCACCAAATTTGAGTTCTATGTCACTATAGATGATACTCAATGAATAATATTGTCCAACATCCCATTATTTCTTGGGTTCACGTTACTAAAGCTCATTTTTTAGAAGCACACCAAAGTGATCCCCCAAATTTTTCTCTACCCTACATGGTACAATACAATACAACCACAATGCAGGGATTATCCTTTAAGGACAATAATACTTAAAGGGGAATGCCTATTTCCTAACCTTAACCTAAGTCCAACTAGGTAGGTTAATCAGGCATAAAGCCTTGGTGCTTAGTTACCACACCTCTATGGGATAACTAAGGTCAATACCACTCACTTGGTAATGGATATGATTACTCAAACCTACATGTTTGAGGAATCACCATTGTTATCTTGTGAATGGTCCTACCACTTCTAGTTGAAATAAACCCAATCCTTCACATTCAATGTGCATTGATTCATAAGAAAACTTGGCTATTGTATTCACCCTAGCTCCTTTTAGATTGATGAGTTCTTAGCTATTACATTCTTGCAACTCTTTCTAAGACTCATATCTACCTAGTTATTGCATACATACAACTCCTCCTAGAATTGGGTATTTTATTGACTTGGGTACCACAAGTGATTCTATCACCAACCCAAGATAACCTTATCCTTTTAAATTAACTTTATTACACTTGGAATAGCATACATCTAAAAATAAAGCATAATTAATAACATAATATCAAAAGCATTTTTAATAAAATCAAAGTCCATCCAAAGGTTATATCAGTTAAACAAGGAAGCATCTTATTTAAGTAAAAGCCATGATTTGCTCAACTAAAATGCTTAACATAACACTATATAAGGATGAATTTCAATAATTTAGATACCATAACTTAAATAAACCAAGTTCTTAGCATAAAGTCATGTAAATATGTTTTCAAATAAATTGATAGAGAGTAATCCTATCTATCCTTCTAAAATATTGCAATATCATCTTATTGAGCAAAATCTAAAGTAACCTTTAAACAATTAAAAACAATCTTTAGTTTGTACAAAGGTCAAGCTCACAAAACTCATCTAACAGAGAATTATTTTATATAGCTTCTATTTATGTTAGCTTTTGATACCACATAAATTGGGAGATACCATTCACAAGATGTAGAATGAAATAAAATAGATCTGTGAGATGACTAAAATATGCTATAAATAAAAATGGTGAAAATATTACAATAGTAGCATTGGAGGAAATGGGCACTCCATAAGATATGCTACTGCTCCATGAGGGAGCTCACACTACCCTACTACCTATCTACCACATACATTGTGATGCTACTATCTCTTGCTATTCTATGATCTACCTATGGCCATTATATAGGAAGATAAGTTCCTTGGTCGACACTCTATTTAGTTGTACAAGTGGACACCTTGCACATTACAACTTGCACATTGACACTTGTGCATTTATTACATTGCATGAAGTACTTATATAACTTCCCCCTAGAGTAGCCTAATGTTCTAAGTATGTACCAAGGAAGGTACATTTACATGATCCAAATAATTTAATATGCTCTATTTTATAACACCCCTATATTACAATATTTGGGTATTGAATACTTTAGTTTTCACTATGGATATTCTTCCATATGATAGGTTTGAATTTGATCTTCATATTTGAAATGATATTTGGATTCTTTAGTAGATGATTCAGTATTAAAATTATGTAAAAATAGGTTGAATTTGTAGACCCTTATTTTAGTTCACCTTGCATTGTATTCCTCCATTGGATTCATCTCCTTCTTCTTCCTTAGCTTTGCCTTTGAATTCGATCTCTGACTTTTCACTCGTGGTTGCACTGCTACTTGATTCTTGTATGGATGATTCTTATTTATTGTATTTAACCTATATAGATGCTTCTGAACAACCACTTGGATCATCATGATAATATTTTGAGTTAATATAACTTGAAGTATCAATTATGCTTGAGGATTGAAAAAAAAAATCTAGATATGATTCACTTAGATCTGCCTTATCTTTGAGTAGTTCTATCAATCTCTTTTATTTTACATTTTCATTCTTGAATTTATTGTATGTGAGTAAAGACATATATAATATGTTCACAAGATCTAGGGAGAATGTAACAATATTTTCTTATTTACCGTTAACTTCATTGAGACGAGTTTGAAGATAGTATTCCATAGTTTCAAAGTTATATTCTAGGGATTCACTATGGATTATTATTGAAGTTAGGTCTAAAATTATTTCTGATTTCAAGAGAAGATTCATGATCCCAAGATTTATAGAACTGAATTTCTCTTTATTGATATTAGTAGTATTTTGGAGAGTAGACATTCTTATGGATTTCTGTTAGGATATATGATCTCTAAAATAAGCATATAAGCTTGATTTGATAAAACATATATTTATCCTTGATCCTCATGGGATTCCTTATGTCTCCCTAGTAATGATAATGATTAATCTTAAGGATTTTGGGTTTTGAAGATGGCTTATATATAGCTAATGGATTTGCAACTTGATAAAAAATAGAATCTGTAATTACCAAGTTTAGTAGAATGCCTTGTGACTCCCTAGTATGAATTGGACAAGATATTAAGTGCTTTTGAGAGATAAAGTTCAATCTTGGTTGATTTTGTAAAGTTATGAAAATGATAAAAATCAACTTTTGTTGTCCTTATTGATCTTATTGAACTAAGAACTTTTTCTAGATATCAAGAGGTTTTTTATGTTGGATATTTTGTCTCTATTTGAGAGGATTTGAGATAAGTAAATATTATAATGTCCAACCTTTATATGATATTGATAAACCTCTTATAATGGTACTTTGGAATTTGATTTTAATTTTTCTAATTTTGAATCAATCAATTTGTAGTAGTAGACATTATGACTCCCAACTTTGGAAAATTAGAAAAGAATAATATTTTCAAAATATTTAAATGTTAAAACCTAAGTAGAAGGCCTTATATCTCCTAGGTTAATTTTCAAATAGTATTATGTTTTTTAGGTAAGTTATCTCCTACATATTTGCTTTCTCAATCTTAAAATTTAATCCATAAAATATTACCTTATAACTCCAATGTTTGAAAGCAATATTAATGAGATATTTTTCTTACCTTAGCCCTCTTAACTTCACACTTGGATGGCACTGATTTGGCTGAAGTATGATAGTACTCTATGTACCTTTTCTATGATGCTTTAATTGATGAGGCTAAGGAAACAAGTGTGGTATGGATGTCGAGCTTCTGCATTGATGCTTGGAGAGTAGATGTTGGTCCTTTCAACAGAGTCTTTAATGCTCCTATGTTCTCCTTCTTCCATGCTTTTTATGGCTATCGAGCTTCTGCATTGATGTTGGATGTGGATAAATGCTAGACCTTTCAATGAAGTCTTTAATGCTCATATTCTCTCCTTCTTCCATGTTGTGGATTGATTATACTATGCTTGCTTTTCACACTCTATGTAAGTTGGACATGAATTCTATCTTCACTTCTCTGCGTTGCATATATGGGAAGTATTTTGTGGACAAATGGCACTTGACTTGCTTAGTAACACTGCATCCTCTTCTTGTAATTTTGCTCTACCAATTGGAAAATCTTTGAAAGATAAGTGGTGCTCTGATTTACTTAGTAATGCTACCTCCTTTTCTTGTCATGTTTCTCCACCAGCCATTATATATCCTTCTTTCTTTAGTGCTCTCAATGTTCATTTATTAAGTGTTAGAGAAATGATAGCCATGAGGAAATAATGTGCCAAGTGGAACTCAGCCCTTTTGCATGGATTTTCCTATGTAACGCCTCCAAGAAGGATATTATAACTCCTTCCAAGTCTTTCTCCTTAGCTTACATTGATTTATTGGAGAGTAAGAAAAGTATTTCCTTTTGTAGGTGATCTGTGAGCCATCTTGGAGCTTGGGATGAAGATGTGGTAGCTCTCTTGCTACCCTTTGTTGATGCTACTCTCAATGTAGCATCCACTATACACTTATCCCTATGCTATGCTCCCTGTTCACGAAGATAGAGGTGAAGCTTGATGCTTCTGAATGCTGAACTATGTTCTATATTTTATTTTACATAGATAGCTTTACTACCTTGCTTGTGATTTACATAAATATGTGTGATAGAATTACTTTAGCTTATGTACATATCATTTGAGAAGATTGTTTTCATTTACGTAAAGCTTCTTTTGATTTTAGGTTCAATGCTGGAGAGAATACCCTTTTGATTATGGAGAACATTTGATCTTTTTGCCCTTACTTTGGCCTTTCCTTTGGCTGCTTCTTTCATGTACATGTTGTGCCTATTATGGCACCTTTAAATATGTTTATTTATGTACGTTTGATGTAATGTATAAATGCAACACCATGTAATATAGAATCCTTAAATTTAACCTTTCCTTGCACTCTTTTGCATGTATGATATTATTATTTTTGTAGTAGATTGATGAGTGCAAGAAGAGGGTTTTAAGGAATTCTCTTTGGCTAGACTCCTTACCAGTTTTACTTGGATGATTTATGGTGAATCCAAGACTTATAGATGTTGTAGAATAGAAGATTTATTTTAGTTGCACTAACCCTAAGTGCTTAGATTTGATATTCACGAAGTCTCAATATTAGAAGCTTCTTTTTTGTTAGAGTATTTTTCCTTTGCTTGTACTAACCAATTTTTATGGATTTTGTTGACCACTTTGAGTTGCAGGTTTCTATACTTTTAAAAAATTTATTTAGGCACTTGATCCAAAATAGATTTTGTAGAATTTATTCAAAGCACAAAACTAATTTCTTTTGAGAGTAATAAAAGTGCAAATAGATCCAACATTTTCTACATTTAATGCACTAACAAATTACACCTTATCACTCCAATCTACTCTCAAGAAAATGCACATTCAATTCACTGCAACTAATTAAGAATAATCTCAAATGAACCTTCAAGATCTATTCTATAAATTATTTACAAGCAAGATATTAGGAGATAGTATTCTTTTTCTTTCTAAAGTAGATAATAGGCTAGTTGATATATTATTAACAATTCTAAAATCTAATCAACTCCTAATGTGCAAATTAACCTTAAAAATAATCTTTATTTTTGCACACTTGAATATTGTAATACAAATCTCTTTTTTGCAACATTAATTAGGATGAAGGTGGTTTAAAAAATCTGATAAGTAATTCACCTAATGAATCTACTTGCACTAATAGTTGCATACCTTTTTTTGAAATATTTTTTAGATCCTTTTCTACTTATGTAGAGGATGTAGATCTTGGTGCCTAAGAACACCAAGTTGCTACCTTGAATAGGATATTGCAGCTCTTTGTAGACTATTTTTAACAATTTCTTCTTCACCAATTTAATGGTCTTGAACTTTCTTTCATGGGCCTAGAATTTTGTGACTTTGATATCCTCTTGTAATATCCTCCTTCTACTGTATATTTGGAGAAGTTTATATCTCTGAAGCAGTCACCTCTTTATTTAGGATATAATCTTCAAATCTCTTGGATTTGATAAGCATATTTTGCTTTCAAGTCTTCTTGTCAAATTATAACTTCAAGTAGGATCTTCTCCTCAAGATTTTGAATATCTTGAGGTCTTTACTAGATTCTTATTCTATTCATATTTGGTACTCCTTGACAAATTATCCACATCTTGGGCTTGTTGTCGGATGGCGACAATTATCCCAAGTCCTTTACTATTAGGGGCTTCTCCTTGGTAGTGGATTTATCTAGTGAGTTCTTCTTTGAGGATTTCTTTAGCAAGGCTCTCCTAGCCTTTTACTAGATGCTCATCGAGACCTAGTCAAGATCTTTGATCTTAAAACTTCTCTTGATCTTCCTAGAGACATTATCTTCAACCTTATGCTCCTAGAAGTTTTGGTGTTGAGATATTCTCCTAGATATCTGACTCTGCTACTTTTGGATACAAGGACTCTCCTAGTATTCATTTTCTTTCTAGCCTAGAAGTTATTCAATGAGATCTCATCCTGATCCCCTTTTTGCTTCAAGTACTAGATTGATTTTGAACATGATTTTCTTCCTAACTCTCTTGTAGGAAGCTTTAGCGACTTATTGGATCACCTATACCTACAAAAAAAATATTAGTACTAAAATCTTCTTCTGGATAAAATGCTTCTAAGGCCTATTTTAGTATCAAGACTTATATGTCATGTTCTTAAATGTCAAGACTTCTATGGCCTATTTATCTAGATCAAGGCTTATATGGTATTTTCTTCTAGATCAAGGATTCTATAGCATTTTCTTCTATATCAAGGCTTCTATGGTCTTTTCTTCAATAGATATCTCCTATCTCCAGACTTCATTGTGATTATTTTCTAGAAGATTCTACTAAAGTATTCTCCCTTCTACAACTAATATTCGCACTATGAAGGCACTCTGAACTTTGGACAACGAAGTTGAGGTCTCCTAACATTTTGTTGTAGGAGGTACACCAATAATTTGAGTATGGATTCCCTATAAAAAGAAACTTTTAGGTAGGTATTTCTAGATCTCTTAGCTTCACTAGTTGATTCATAAACCTAGTGGATCAAATACTAAGTCCTAGTCTTCACGAGTTTTTCTTCATCTTTGTGGAAATACTCTAGCCCTATGCAATCTTAGTATTTCCGAAATTGAGATTTTAGTTCTCACTTGTAACTCTCCCTAACTCTACCATCTAGACTCTTCTGATAAATTTTGACAGTGACTGGTCCAATGGCGCGTCAGGTTCTCAAAAAATTTAGGATCAAATAATGGTGGTTCCCTCTAGACCTATTGTAGCTAGATATACTATAGCTATGATACCACTATTATATTTTGATACCACATACATTTGGAGATACCATTCACAAGATGCAGAAATAAATAAAATAGATCTACGAGATGACTGAAATATACTATAAATAGAAAGGGTGAAAATATTACAATAGTAGCATTTAAAGAATGGGCACTTCATAAGATATGCTACTACTCCATGAGGGAGCTCACACTACCCTAATACCTATCTACCATACACACTATGATTCTACTCTATCTTAATTTTCTATGATCTACCTATGGCCAGTATATAGGAATTTAAGTTCATTGGTCGACACTCTATCTAGTTGTACAAGTGGACACCTTGCACATTACAACTTGTACATTGAAACTTGTACATTTATTACATTGCATTAAGTACTTATATAAATTCTTCCTAAAGTAACCTAATGTCCTAAGTATGTGCCAAGGAAGGTACATTTATATGACCCAAATAATATAATATGCTCTATTTTCTAACAATTTCCATAACAAGTTTACATTCAAAGGTATCATGAAGCCATCTACGATAATATCCAATCCATATATATTCCACAATATTCTCCATGAAGGGAAAATCCACCCACAAAACTTGAGGAAAACTTAGGGATTAGGACAGCTCCAAATGCAATGCATTCTAATCATGCCATCAATGTTATGCAAACAACCATGCATGAAAACATAATAAAACAAACCAACAAAGAGAGAATACCATACTTATCTCCCTATAATGGTCCCTTTATCCACATAAGTCTCAAGAACCATTATAATAGTTTCTCTTTCAAAACAAAGCACAAATAAACCAACTTACATAAGAGAATCCAATACTTCTATGTATAATGATCCCTTAACATATACAAGTCTCAGGAACCATTATAATAGTTTCTTTTTCCTTAAATAAAAATATCTAAACTATCATTCTTAAAAGAACTACCATCGCCATAGAAGAGTATTATAAGAACAAAATCTAAAGCATAAAAACTAAAAGAGCTCTTTTTCTAAACTTCAACTTCTATTTTGCAAATATGAAACTGACCAAAGATTTATTTTTGTTACCCCTTTCTCCTATTAAAATAAAAGAGGTTTATATTTAAGAAAACTATAACTTTAAAAAATCTAAAAGTGTTTTTTATTTAAATAGACTTTACTTTATACTAAAAATAAAATATCATCAACCTTCATCTAAAATATTTGCAACATTATACAAGAGGATACAACTCCTCTACACAAAAGAAGAAAACAAAAATGATTCCTCCAAAATAATAATGATTAAAAAACATCCATATAGCAATCCACAACATGCTTACCTCTAAAAAATTGACTACTAAAAAAAATCTAACCAAAACTTAAACTTTAAAAAGATTAAACCATTTCTTAGGCTTCCAACCATAAGGTAAAGACTCAACGTCTACTTCCCTTCCAACCAAGATAGAAATAATGGAACAATATGTCCAAACAATAACAAATATGATGCCTTGGATAGAACAACATCCTAAGAGCTTACAAGCATCATAAAAACTTATTTAGACTTACTATGACAACTAGAAGAAGATCTACATACTCAAGCAAGAAGAAGAAAATAGCCACACCAAGATAAAGAGGAAAACAAGAAAAACACGAAGGAAAAGCTATTGCCATAAAAAGTAAAATTGCACCTTTGCAAGCCTTCTGACATAACATGAATTTGACATTACGCTATAAATTCCTTCCTTAATCCCTAACCTTCAGTTCCTTCCTTCTTGTACAACACATCCTACTAGATTAAAAAATGCTAGGGTGCCTCTTCTAGCGTGGTGGAGGTTGTGTAAGAAATGGTCAAGACTTTTCCTCCACTAATGCCACCTTTATGCTAATTATAGTGCCACCCAAGCATGACAATCATAAATAAAAGGCTTAATCTAAGTTTTGCAAGCCATTTAAATTTTATTCCAAATGTTAGAAAAAATAATGCAATAATTAAAGTATCTCTAAGAATTAATTTAATAATTCACTTTAATAGTTTTAATTGTTAATATTAGTTATTAGATTTTTTTTTTAATTTTCATGGTGGAATCGGTAGCCGCTATGAATTCGGGTAGGCTGTTTAGATTTTATGGCTGCCATAGTATTCTATGTTGTCCGCCCCAGAAGCTGCCACACAGATCTTCACACAGTCCACCCCTATAAACACCATGCCACAATCATTTTAAACCTTTTACGCCACTGAAAGCACCAAGAAAGGGACAAGAATTCAATCTGACAATAGTTATTAGAATTGACACTAATATTTCCAAGTATTAATATCATCAACTAATTAATACTTTAATAGTTCTTATCCAAAAAAACCTATGCATACCATATACAAACATTGATTCACACAAATAATATTACACACCATTTTTTTATTCCCTTTTAAGATTTGAATTCTATTGCCAACCTATTAAGGAGACTCATTGCATAAGAAACTTCTTGGCCTAGTGGTATGAACATGAAATAAGAAAAAATAAATGCATCTACATGAAGGGTGTTTTGTTACCCTGAGTTGTCGATGAACAATTCATCACCATCATTTCCTAAAATATCTCTCTATTTAGGTGGTTTACCCATATGATCCCACCAATGAGAGCACCTAGTCTTGCACCCACAAATACATTGGAAGTGCCATATTCCAAGCACATAGTATAATTACTCAATAATATTGACATCACAAAATGAATCTATGAATTAAAAATTTAAACCAATACATAATTCATTATCAATAATAAGTTCTACCAAGGAGAGATGTTACAGAAGGACCAAATGATAGAGAACAAATGAATTCTTGCAAGGAAAATGGTGGATTTCATTGTTTGAAGAGGGTGATATTGTGTATGATCATATTAATGCATACCCTTTTGTTTCTTTTCCATTTATTTTTATAAATAAAATTCCTACCAAAAATCCTTTTGATTCATTGAAAATCCTAGATGAGGAAAAGGATAAAACTATAAATGAGAAAATGGATAAACATTTTACAACTAGGGATGAAAAGAATGATTAAGTGCTAGGAAAAGAGCTTATAACACCTGAAGTTAATAAGGGAGAAAAAAAATATGATGCCCCATGGATCTGGCCAAAAGAGATTATCACAAAAGGGGAAAATATTCTAATTGCATCAAGAATGACAAGGAAGAATATTAAGAATAATAGAATTGATAGAGGGGGGGAATCTAAACTACCTAGTAGACCTTCAAATAAGGATATTTTACAAATAGAAACAACTATGGATGTGGATAATGGAACCCAAATTATTCTTAATATAATTCGAAAGAAGCAACCCACTAGATCTAAGAATTGAAGGCCATTTATTGGAATATAAGGGGTCTCAATGACTTTTCAAAGTATTATCTGGTGTATCTAATAGATTATTCCATTTTCTAAGGTTTTATTGTATTATGGTGAGGATATTTGTCAAATGGAGAATCTAGAGGGAATTAATTCATATTTTATAAATCAATCTGAGGATGGCAATAAAAATATTGTGAAGGCCATGGTGTAGGAAGAGGTTCATATTAAGGAGTTTGAGGTTTTTGAAGGTGATACTAAAAGATTTATTATTACAACTAGTTTAGGTACCAATCTAATGTTCTTGGATGATATGGTCTCATCTATACAATGTAGTAACAAATACTTCAACGGGCTCAACTATCAAATTTAGGAGTTTGTAATGAATACCAAAATCAATTTGACCACCTTAGACAAGAAATATGAATGCATGGCTATGACTACATGCATGCTAAAAGGACAACACTCAAAATGAATATTTTGTATCAAATTGGGTTGGTCAATATGGTTTTTAGTTTATTTGGTTTCATTAATGATGTTCAATTTCTTACATCGATATTTTTCTATAGTCTTGATCCTAGTTTGTTTAGTGGTATTGGTGTTATATTTGTGCCTAAGTATGTAATAGATCATCGTATATAGTTAAGAATATATGGGATAGTTCATGTAGTTTAATATGGGATATATACTTGAATAGGAAGACCTATGTATTGTCTCATTTTGCATAAAAAGTGAGGTATATGTGTGGTGTGTGATAATGTAAAAGGGTTGGGATCTTTTAAAAATCCCCTTCTTCCAACCTTATCAAAATAAAATAGGAATTATGGATTTGTAGGTGTGAAAATGGTCTTCAAAAAAAGAGACCTATCAATGTGGACCAATAATTTTCATCTCTCTATGATAATAATTACCAAAAATGGAAGGATGGAGATAATACAAAAGACAAGCCTCAAAATAAAAATATATAAGGATACCTCTTAGAATATGAATTTGATTCTCAAGAACAAGATAAGGTAGAACATCAAGATTTGGAGGAAATACAAATTAAAGAACAGGGAGATGAAATTCTAGTAGAAAAAAATGCAAATGAATACGAGCAAGAAGAAGAGATGTTAGTAAGGCACATAGGAATTAGATCTCACTCACCATAAGGACTCCAAAAAAAGGTATGATATTTGAACATAACATATAGTGGGAGTAGAGCTCCTACAAATGATGGGATATATAGAGGTAAGCCTAGGGGAGACTTCATTGGTGATTACTAGACACACTCAAAGGAATAAACACATTGATATTGGGACTAGTAGTTCTCATACTCGACACAACATAGAAGAAGCTATATAAAATACACCATGCATGAAGCAAGTTTTTGTGCTCAAAATCTCTAATTATTAGCCAAAAACTCAAAAGAAAAAAGGCTCCCCACTGTAGCAACTAAATAAGAAGAAAAAAAAGGCAAAAGTATAATTTATAACCTCAACTTAGTAGCATGCTAGAGTAAAAGGTATAGTTTCATATTCTCATTACCCTAATATTTCTTCTTATTCTAAACCATATCTACCACATTCATCTCCCCCTAAGAAACCTCCATCCCATAAAAGGAGGTTCATCCTTAATAACCTACCAAAAGCATCACATCTACCACATCCACATGGCATCAACAAGTTACCAAGAACTTATAGCCTCCAACATATAAAGGTGCTACTGGCATAATCTAGAATCCATATCCTTCTTCATTCCCTCTTTCCCCATATTATATTGCTCTCACACTATTTTCTACCCATCTAACCCTTGATATCCTAAATCAATAACAACAAGCTTGGGGTAACATGCAAATATGGATGAGTGAGCATATGCATGGAAGGATAAAAAAGCACCATAAAAAATGACAAATATTGTAGACCTAGTGAGAGGAAAGTATATTGTGACCACAATTAATCCTACTATTGACAAGCCTACCCTAGAGCTAACAACAAAAGAATTTGAAAGAAAATTCTAGGCAATAGTTATATCTAGAGTTCTATTAGAGGATGTGGTACAAAGCGCTCACTCAACCGTTGAACTAGTGCATATGAAAGTAATATATATGGAAGAAAATATTCAAAAGGAAAATCAAATGATATAATTTCTAATTAAATCCATGGATGAAGAGTAGGTTGATAATAAACCCCTACATATATAGGTTGAAAAATTATAGCAAAATCTTGATAATGCTCCCATTGAATCATAGTTGCAAGAAAGAGATAAATAAATTTAAGGCCTAAAAGAAGATTTGGGAAGGCTATAGCAAGATTTGGCTAAATAAAAGAAGAAATAATAAGCTTCACGTTTCTTAAAATAAGCCTTGATGCAAATCAAGAGGGTTAGACAAAATAAAATGTTTAAAATCATCAAGTCATTTCTATTCAACCCTAAAATTTCTAACTTTTAACCTGTAAACCATCAAGGAGGTCCAAGATAAGTTTAAATATATTCAAATCCAAATGGGCACAAAAATATAGCAATCTTACAATATGGTCAAAATTTTAAAGGAAGTATCTTACCACCAATTAAAAATCTTAACATCTCAATAGAAGGATGAAGCAATTGATATTGTTAATGAACTCATCAAGTGGTATCAACTAATTCAAAAAGTTTAGAAGATATCTAAATAAATTAGTGATAAATGGGATAAAATATTTGTTGCATAATGAGAAGTTGTTATCCTTGGATTTCCTTAATCCTTGGACTAAAAGCAAAACATATTTACTATAGAGAAATTAAAGTCAAAATTTGAGCATATAATCAATTGTGAAGAGGATTTCAACACTTGGTTGAAATATGATAGAGAAAAACATTTCTTAAAATCCTTTGATAATCTAGCTACTATGCATACAAAATTACAAGAGTTGTTAATAAGACAATCAGAACCTTATTAAAAAAAATCCTATAAACTTAGGAGAATCTATAAAAAGCTTAAGAGATTCAAGCTTCCATCATAATAGACTTGGGATGTGGTCCATTGAATATTATAGTTTAGGAATGATACCTTAGCTAATAAAGAAGTATGCAAGGATAGTAAAGGAAAGGACCCAATTTTGAAAGAGTAGAGGTAGAAAATGCAAGGTGAAACCTCTAGAGCTAAAAATTATTAACCCAATAGGTATCATTTATTTTACATTTTTGTTTCTTTTCTATAACTCAATTTTAGTCTCAAATGCCTAATGAATAAGGCTTTCTGGGATTCTAATTTTACAAGCAAAAACCATTATGAGGCACCAATAATGTGGGAAAAATAGAATTTTTTTTTTTTGGTAAAAAGGGAGATTACATTAATGTAAGGGTTTTGGAAGGGACCCCAAAACCTTAGTACATTCAAAATGAAACTTGATTACTGTTGGAATTTAACCGTATTTAACCTACCTTAGTGTGGACGACAGGCAGTAATTCCACCTAGGTTGGACAGAAGACAACAAGGTGGACGACATATGACTTGTCGGCAAGTGGGCAGTGAAAGGTTTTGAAGAATTCAATTAAAATTTGTTTTCTACCCTTTATTCTCTCCAACTATATTATGGGAACTATATAAACTTTGTAATTTTTATTATTTTTTTAATGAGCATTTAAGTTTCATATTTGGTATCAGAGCAGGACCAAGGCGAGGAGGTCAAGGAGGCCCGCACAACACAAATTCTGAGGTGAGGCGAGGATGCCCATAGAACAGTGTGAATCCTAAGGCAAGGCGAGGAGGCCCATAGACTAGTGCAGAACTTGAGGTGAGGCGAGTAGGCCCATAAACTAGAATGAAACCTGAGGCAAGGCGAGCAGGCCTACAAACCAACATGGAACCCGAGGTAAGGACACATGGTGATATGAGCTAACTAGACAACCTAGGTAGACCCAGGACACGTGGCACGGTGTGATGAGGCAACAAATAAGGGTGATGTGGCATTATGAGGCAACAGAGAAGGGTGACGTGGTGCACTATGATTGGTCTAAGTTTTGGCAAAACAAGGTAAGGAGGATTGCTCGAAGGCAATCGTGTAAACTATTGCGTGTTGTGCCTTATAAATCCCTCATTCTCCCACACCACAACGAATGTGGGATAAATGAGGGATAGTTTTTTTTTAAATTTGCCCCCCCCTTTGCTTCAAATAGAAGCCATCACACGATGGCTTCATGTTGGGTGCTCTAGCCCGACTGGCTCGAGGAGCCAGTCTTAGGGCCTTTGCCCTTCGCCCGATCATGGGTTCGAAACCCGACGGCTCAATTTGCTTTAAAATAAATTTTTTATTATATGCTTCCAAATTTATATTTTATATTGCAAAGGTTAAAAAAATAAATTTATTAAAGTTAATAATTTAGTTAAAATATTAATTAAAATATATATTTTTAAATGTTTTAATCAATATTTTATTTTATTATTAATTAATATTGTTAATAAAGTTTTTTTTTTAATTTTTGCAACTTTTAAAAGAAAGGAAGGCATAGAGATAAATCATTTCCTAAGAGGAAATTATTGTAAAAGCCTGAGAGGCTTTAAAAGTGAAAAAAATTTCTGAAAAAGCCTTGTATGCTGAAAAATTGTGTAATAGCCTAAGAGACTTTAAAAGGGGGATAATTAGAGTTGAAGGATAAAATTGTGTAAAAATTCATGATATGATCCACAGGGTTTTATCATGTCCCTTGTTCCCTTTTAGTAAGAGAAAACACTGAATATTTTGATGAAAAAGTTCACACTTTTGGACTACATAATGTATTTAGTCAATTGCAGAATGCAATAATAGCCCATCAAAGAAAACTAGATGCAGGATATGAAGTATACTTTGAAGACAACTCTTTTGGTAGCAGATTTGAGCAGTCAGAATCTATAAGAACTGCACCATAGGAACTAGTGAATACACAATTCAGCAATAGTGAATCAATTGAAATACTATAACTAGAACCATATTCACTAGAGATAATCCTTATCAGTGATGATGAAGAACAAGTAGCAGACAACTTTGTGAATCAAGTAATAGAAGAACCTTAGTAAGAAGAACAAACCATCAATGAAAGAGTGATTCAAGCTAGATTTGATCTAAATTTGTAACTTTTTTTCTTTCCTTCTTTGAAAAGCAAAGTGCTTTGATTGTAATAGAGAATAAAAGTGTGTTTTTAGTTTATTTCTAGCGGCTATGGCCTCCAATAACAATCTACCTATTCCAAAATTTAATGGGTATGATTATGAGTACTGGTCCATAAAAACGAGGACCTTACTCATAGGCAAGAAATTATGGGACATAGTAGAATAGGGTTACACAAAACCCACAAATTGGGCTACATTGAGTGCAACAGATAAGAAAACAAAGAAAGAAGCACAAAATAGCAACTCCTCTTCTCTTTATCATCTCCAAGAAACATTGGAGAAAAGTGTTTTCCTAGAATTTCTTGTTTTTTAATTGCACAAGATGCATTGAAATCCTTGAAAGAAGGTTTTCAGGGAAGTGATAAAGTGAAGCAAGTAAGGCTTTAGACTTTGAAATGAAAATTTGAGAATCTCAAAATGAATGAAGATGAAAAAGTTAGTGACTATTGCGTAAGAGTCAAAGCAGTTGTCAACAAGATGGTAAAACTTGGAAAAGAAATCAAACCTAAAATAGTTGTGAAGAAAGTGTTGAGAACACTTCTTCAAAAATATAGTCACATAGCTATAATCATTGAATAATCAAAAGACATTTCCACTCTAACTTTTGATGCATTAATCGGTTCATTGATGTCTCATGAAGAGATATTATAGGGATCTCCTTCAACAAGTTATGGAGGTGATGATAAATCCTTCACATCCAATGATGGTGCCAAAATAGTACAAGGAAGAGGTCAAGGCAGAGGACAATGAAGAGGTAGAGGCAGAAGCAGCTAGAGAGGAGGAAATCCCAGCAAATGTGGAAATTAGAATAGAGGCAAAAATCAAAATAGAGTTGGAAATAAAGGCCAAAATGGCAATCAAGGACGAGGAGATGACAAATAAAAAAGGCTTGTTTTAATTGTGGTAAACCAAGTCACTTTGCTCATGAATTTTGGTCCAAACATTCTCAGGGAAGCAGCAATAAATATGGAAATTATGGTGATGAATATGGAACATAAAATCTATTTCTTTCTTATGGGAAATCAGAACAAAATCTAAATGATACTTGGATTTTGAATATTGGTTGCTCCAACCATATGAGTGGCAAAGAAGGACTATTTTCTACAATGGATTCCACCTATAAATCCTGAATTAAGTTGGGAGATGATAAAGATTTTCAATTTGAAGGAATTGGAGCCATGGAGGTTCCAACAAAATAAGGCATATAAAAGGTGAATGACATCTACTACACTTCGAAGCTCCAACATAATCTGCTAAGTGTTGGACAAATGATGGAGAAAAAATACAAACTTATTTTTGATGAAGGAAAATGTGTCATTTTTTATAAAAATAATTGTAAGCGAGTCATCACATAGGTACCTGTGACCAAAAATAGGTTATTTCCCATTATTTTGGAGAACCAGAGGGTGCTCAATTTGTAAATATTGCTATTGTAAATCCAAGTGTGCTTTGGCACTTGAGATATGGTCACCTGAATTCTGCTATCTTGAAATTGTTAACTTCTCAAGCTATGGTGACAGGACTTCCTAAAATTAATGAACACAATGAGGTCTGTGAAGGGTGTGATTTGGGAAAGCACTCAAGGTCCAAATTTCTAAAAGGACAAGCATGGAGGGCCAGCCATCTACTTCAACTGGTACATTTGAACATTTGTGCTCCAATGCAAACAAAAAACATAGGTAATAATTCCTATTTTCTCACTTTTATAGATGATTTCTCTAGTATGTGTTGGATTTATTTCTTGAAACACAAATTTGAAGCTTTTGATTGCTTCATAGATTTTAAGAACAATGTAGAGAAACAAAGTGAGATCCATGTAAAATGTCTTAGGACAGATCAAGGAGGTGAGTACTCTTCAAAGGAATTTTTGAAATATTGTAAAGCATGTGGAATAAAAAGGCAATTCACCACTGCCTATACTCCACAATAGAATGGTGTGGCCGAAAGAAAGAACCGCACCATAGTCGATATGGCAAGCATGATGCTTCAAACTAAGCATCTAATTAATATGTATTGGGTCGATGTTGTTAGAACCAGTGTTTACATTCTAAATAGGAGTCCTAATTCTAGTTTGGATGGGATCACTCCTTACTAGGGGTGGTATGGCAAGAGGCCAAATATAAAACATTTTAAAGTTGTTGGTTCTTTAGCATATGCACACATTCTTGAGGAAAAAGTAAAAAGCTTGATCCCAAGAGTCAAGCATGTATTTTTGTAGGATATTGTGAGTGTACCAAAGCATATAGACTCTACAATCCAAAGACACATAAAATTGTACTTTCCAGGGATGTGATTTTTGATGAAGGGGGATAATGGGGTCATAAAAAAAAATTGTTGATGATGAATCCCATGATGCAATTTATTCTCAAATACAACAGGTGACACCTAATAATATTAAAGGCACACCTCCTCCAAGCCCAAGCATGAGTACTACTTCGAGTAAATCAGCATCCACTCCAAGTCCTTCTCCATAGATATCAAAAAGTTCTTCACCTATGATATTGATTCTCCATAAAGAGGTAAAATAACATTACAACATCATCCATATTTTCAAATATTGGATCAAAATTTCCAGAAAAAATACACTAGGAGCCAAGCTAGTGAAATGAATTCAGTTTTGCAAAAACTTGAAAATCTGCATATGTATGGAGATGATGACTCCCAAGACTCTAAGGGAGATGTAGTCAATTATGCTTTATTGACTAGTGCACAGATAGAACCATATAGCTATGAGAAGGCATGTACTCATAATGTATGATAGGAATCCATGAAAGAGGAAATAACCTCTATAAAAAATAATGATACTTGGGATCTAGTAAAGCTTCCCAAAGGAAAAAAATGTGTTGGATGTCAATGGGTCTACAAGACCAAATTCAATGCTAATGGAAGCATTGAAAGGTACAAGGCAAGACTTGTAGCAAAATGTTTCACTCATAAATATGGCATTGACTATGAGTAAACCTTTTCTCCTATTGCAATACAAGAAAATATTAGACCAATACTTGCCTTGGCTACCCATAAAGGATGGAACATTCATCACATGGATGTGAAAAGTGCCTTTCTCAATGAATACTTTACTGAGGAGTATGTTCAACAACCTCAAGGCTTTCAAGAACAAGGTAAGGAGAACCTTGTTTATAAACTAAAAAAAAACACTTTACAACCTCAAGCAAGCACCAAGAGCATGGTACTCTCACATTGATGGTTATTTCAAGGAGTATGGATTCACTCAAAGCAAAAGTGAACCTACTCTCTACTACCTAAAGCAAGGGACAAACATTATCATAGTTTGTTTATATGTGGATGATCTCATATTTATGGGTAGTAATAATAAGATGAATATGGAGTTCAAACACTCCATGATAAAAAAATTTGAGATGAAATATCTTGGATTAATGCATTACTTCCTAGGCATAGAAGTTCATCAAAAAAATATAGGGATCTTCATATGTCAACATAAGTATGCTCATGATATGATCAAGAAATTTTCCATGAAGAAGTGTAAATTAGTTGCAACTCCAATAGGACATGGGATCCAATTGAGCAAGGATGATGGAGCACCGAAGGTTGACATGACCACTTACAAGAGCATGGTTGGGAGTTTTATGTTTCTCACCAAAATAAGACCTGATATATAGTATGTTGTTTCTCTTGTTTCAAGGTTTATGGCTAATCCATCCGAGATGCATCTACAAGAAACTGAAATAATTCTAATTTATGTAAAGGGTACATTGAATTTTGGAATCCATTACCACAAATTTAATTCTATCAAGTTAGTTGGCTTCAGTGATAGTGATTGGGGCAGCAATATAAATGATAGAAAATCTACATCAAGGAACTTTTTTAGTATAGGGTGAGGACTAATTACATGGAGTTCCAAAAAGTAGACTATTGTAGCATTGTCATCTACTGAGGCTGAGTATATAGCCATCACATATCCTAGTACTCAAACTCTATGGTTGATAAAATTATTTGAAGAGATTGGAGAAAGACAAAGTGGTCCTACCAGATTGTATTGTGATAACATGAGTGCCATTCAATTGGCATATAATCCTATCCACCATAGTAGATCAAAACATTTTGATATGAAGTATCACTTCATCCGAGACATGGTGGAGCACCAGATTGTTGAGCTTAAACATTGCAGCACTTTGGACAACATTGTAGACATCTTCACCAAAGGCATGGCTAAAGCTCAATATATAAAGCTGAGAGACTGTATAGTCAGTCCTCTCAACTTTAAGGGGGATAATGTTGGAATTTAACCCAATTTAACCTACCTTAGTATGGATGGAAAGTAGTAATTCCACCTAGGTTGGACGAAATATGGCAAGGTGGACGAAAGAAGACTTGTTGGCAAGTGGTCGGTGAAAGGTTTTGAATAATTCAATTAAATTTTTTTTTCAGCCCTTTTTTCTCTCCAACTATATTATGGGAACTATATAAACTTTGTAATTTTGATTATTTTTTTAATGAGCATTTGAGTTTCATAATTACATCAGGCTTACCAGTCAACATGGAAAATTTTGTCAAAATTAATGATATACCCATAGTACAAAAAATATATGATTTACAAAATAATAGGGATGGTCCCATCCCAGGGGACAATCCCAACTCAGGGTGGAACACCACAAATAGGGCAGCACCATCAATTACCATCAGAGGTGGTGTGGACCTCCTCTACATCCATAAGGATAACAGTAAGCTATGCGTGGGTGGCATCGAGGTCATTCACAACCTGTTGGGGGATGTTTAATTGATACTTTAGAGTTTCAAAAACCTGTAGGAGGACGGTCCCTTGGGACTTGATAGTTTTAGCATCCATAGAGAGGGTGGCTGAAGATCTAGCCATATGATTAAGGATAGCATTACAGAGTTTTTTCTTATCTTCGAAAGTATTCAATAGTCCCGAAGCTATATTTTTATCCATATGGGTAGAAGTTTTAGCTATATCAATTGAATTTGCTGGAGAAGAATCATAATTTTTGTCTCGATCACTGGTTTTGGTATGGTAAGTCATATCAATTTTGAGTTTGGGTAAAATAGAATCTCCACATAGCTCCTAGTAAATTTTTCTAGACTATTAATTTTTGTAAAGTTTTATTACAAGGAAACCTTGTCCAAATTGGCATTTGTTGCATATGGTTGGTTGAAAGTTTAAAATTAGCTCATTGAGATTAAACTTTGACTAAGGAAAGAAATTCCATCCACTCTAGGATCCAACCGGTATAGAAAAAAGTGGCCTAGATCTTAAAAAGTAATGCTATCCCAAGTGTACAGAGGCCCTAGCCACCTAGACTGGTAAAGCATGGGTGGCTAGAAGTTTCAAGTGGTAGGGATTTCCAAGAGGCCATAGGGTATGAACAATATCATCAAGGACTCGTAGCAATTCTAGACAGTTACCTAACACTCCAATCATTAGCAAAAAGCTATAGTATATGGTGATAAAGAAGGAAGTATCATTTGACAAGTCTCTTTTAGGATAGATTGTGTATGTTAAATTCTTGGAATAAATGGCCACTTTTTAATCATCTAGGGTATAGAAATTATAGGGAAGTGACAACCAATATTTTGAAAGGTATAATAGCATTGGCCACAACTAATCATAAGTAGAGGTCTCTACAAATTTCATAGTTGGAACAATACTAAATCTTAGAAAAATAATTTGGGCATACTTTAGAGGCACAAATCTACTAGGGATATGTGGCCACTAATGATGATGAATGGTGTAGACCAAAATAGTTGGCTATATTATCAAGGCTATGGTAAGTTGTCCTTGTAATAATTAGCTAGGCTAGTATAGTAATCTATAAATAACATAATTTACCTCAAGAAGAGGGTTAAAAATTTGAGTGTTTTCCTATTGTATAATATGTAATTCTACTCTACAATTTTAATGAGTCAACTAGTTTTTTGACCTAGGCTAGCATTGTGTTGTGGAATTCTTTCATTTTTGGATGCTTTGTAGGCCCTAGAAATTTCTATAAAATCATAGTAGGTGGTCTATTATATTAGGCATCAATTGATATTCATGTTATCACTCTAGGCTATTAGGGATTCTTAGTATTCATTATGTGGTTCAAATTTATTCCATAAAAATTTTCCCAAGGTGCTAAGGGCTATTGGAGTAATGGAGGACATGACATGAGCTTAATTTATATTCTAAAACACTTTGCCTAGTAAATGGTCTGTTAGGACCTATATGTTGTTTATTTGAAGTATTTTTTGTATAGTATACAGTAATGTTGTTAGCCAAATGTCATCCATATTTATTTCCCTTATATTACTAACCCTTCATTTCTCACTCTAGTCTTCCCCATATTTTTATTATTTATTTTAAAATAAAGAATCAACCTTATCTAGAGATAGTCTAGGAAGAAATTCCTAACCATCCAATCTTAGCCCTACAGTCAAGGGTGCACTTCCATCCATTAGGCATGTTGTAAACCAAGAATTAGCATTCAAAATAAATCTAGGATAACTCAAAGTATGATGGGTACCAAGATCTTATCTTCCACTATTTCACCCATGAAATTCAATGTAGCTTTCAACTCTATAGCTTAGCAATGAAAAAACATAATGCTTTCTCCATCATGAACTCTCAATGTGTGGAGTTGAGAATACAACTGAAGTATTATTGATTCACCATTTTCTTCTTAGATGGTAGAATGCAATACCCATAACTCCTTAAATGTTTGTGCTTCCCAATTATATGATTAAATAATATTTATTATGACAATTTTATGATCATTAGTTATTTGGAATCTAAATTATCATATTTTCTTTTGGTCTTATTAAGCCTCTTTAGGTCAATTGACTATGCTAGTGACAATGTCCCAAAGTTCCTCAACTACCAAGATGGTTCTCATATTAGAATTCTAAGGTTTAAAGTTTGAACTTTTGAGTAGCTAGGATTTTGTATGAATATATTTTAAGGCTTGTATGGTGAAGGTTCCTTATAATTTCCCCATGGTCCATCTTTCAATATACCTCTAGTCCGACATGTTAAACCTTTATATATACATTCCCTTCCTATATATTCATCAATACATGGAAGAAGCTAGTCCTCTTGATATATGTGGTTATACATGAGAGAGACTTTAAAGTATGTGAAAGAGAACAATACAAGGTACCAAGGAAATATTAAAAGGAATTTTCCCCATCAATGATACCTACTTAAATATAAATCCTTGTACACCGGTGTAAATTCCCTATAAAATTTCTCAATTTTAGGGTTTATGTCTAGCCATAGTGATGAATAGTAGAATGATGGAGTGAAAGTATCAAGAAAATATGATATTTTATATCCCTAACAATTTAAAGGGTTGATTTCCATATGTCATTATGGAAGCTTTGTTAGGCTATAAACATAGTAGCTCAATACAACAACTTTACATGTAAATGCAAGCCAAAGACATTGTTGGTATTGAATATTGCTTGTGTACTAAAGCACATTTTTAATTGGTATAAACATATGAATTTTTAAAGAAAATATTTGAAGGTGTCAATCATCACCAAAAATATACTTACAAAAAAAAAAAATTCTACTACCCCTACCTTAATTTTTCAAAATATTCACTATAGTTAAGATTTTGAAAATTTCCCACAAATAAACTATAGGAATTTGTAAAAAAAAAAACAAATGGCCTTCTAGGGTGGTAAAAGGAGATATTTAGTCTTGGTGGGTTTTGACCTCTTAACCTCTACTTTATAAGTTCATACTTTTTTCCACTTGCAAACTCACCTACTTAAAGCTTCATGCATGAAAAAGGAAATTTTATTTTTAACCCCTTTTTAAAAAGATTAATGCAATTCTAAAGCAAAAATTAAACATAGAAAATTGAACTTGAGACCTCCAACTTGAAAATATTTAACTTTGTTGAGATGCTAGTCTGGGTATTTGCTTTTGTATAGTTATCTCCATATTGCTTGATCCTTTCTTCTCCTATTTTGTTTTTGGCCTTAGGCATCTAAAAGAAGTGTGCGAGGACTAGATATTTTATTACACCACAAGCATCTTTATTACATGAGAATATCATGTGCCTCAATATATATTTTTTCAAGGTAGTGAGGGTCAATGATGGGAAACATTAGTATATGAGCGTATATCTTCTCTTAGTTCCTCTATAGGTATAAAGAGTACAATATATTACATGGGAAATCCCTATCAATAGACATTGTGAATGTAAGGTAATATATATCTATTAATACAAGCATTCTAATATAGAAATATTTTCAAGGTTGATTCCTCTATTTTATGAATAAAAAATTTGTGCAAGGTGATGGGAGATAAAATAATTAGAGGTAGAAGGATCTTAAATTTATTTATAAATGGTTATCTACTAGTTAAGGCCTTAATATTTCCATGATAGGTGGGGAGGCCTTGGTAACTACCACTTGGATTCAAGGAATTGGGCACTAGCCTATGGAGAAGAAAACAAAGTTTTATAAGGTAGAAAAATGGATGAAGATCAAGTAGTAATATAGATATTATTGTGCTAGGCATAGGTTTAATAATAAATAAGGTTAGGACTTAGTTGTCCTAACATTATTTATTACTAAACCTATGCCTAACACAATAATATCTATATCAAGTAGAGTGATAGACTCATGATATTAGACATGCAATCCATATAGGGATCATATAATGCTACTATATTGCTTAGGAATGAAGATAGTTCGTTGATTGGACTTATAATTGGCATTATGGTGAGTAGATTTGAAATCAATGATACTCTACTTGACCTAGGCCTTGGATCTCCCTAGATTGTGCAATATCAATACCCCAGCTATTAATCACTGTGGTGTAACTATAAAAATGGTCCAAGCACCTCTCCCATAACTTCTCCATTTTCCTCTCCACCATGGGAGACTCTAGAGTTATCATTTATACTATGTGATCTGATATAGTTGAGCTTCCCACTTGTGAATTTTTTCTCTAATACCAAATGAATGATTGAGCAAGGAAAAATCTCAAATGTTCATTCCTTGAATAGAATATTTAATACAATAGATTAATCATCAAGATATATTTTATAGAACTTGAAAACTATTGTAATTGATGTAACCTCCTATGAGGTGTAAAAAAATATTAATATAATATTTACCCAAAATAATGTAATAATTATCTAATATTTGTTCATAATTAAATTAAAATAAAACATGGATGACCCTCCAGTTTTTTAATATTGAAAAAATAAAGGACAAAGAATAAAATTTTAGTTCAATTTTTGATTCTCTAAATGAACAATTTATTTGAAGGTTAAACCCAAGTTCTAATCTTCAGTATTGTTATATAGGGGAAATACATAAAGTGCAACAAATATGCATGTGAGTGTATTTGTATTTGCATTTGAGATTCTAAAACCATCAATATGTTCAATTTCATAGGGTATAGACCCATCTTCATATAATATTCTTTTATATCATCCCTCGGTGTCTAACATTAGTGAAGCCCAAGTTGCTTCAAGATTCACTTACAAGAGGATCCTATAATTGCTCTCCTATGACATCCAAAATGTAGAAGCTATTATGAATTTAAAAAATCTAAATTTGTGTTTACAACTCAAATACATTAGTTATCCTTGACCTTAAACAATGCATAGGTCTCCTTGATGTACACAATTACAAGATTAGTTCCAAACATAGGACTAAACTACTTTGTCATGTAGACCTTAGCTTTAGACAGATGCAAACCTCTAACCTAATACATGTACATTTTATAAAGGTCTCAATCAAGGAGAGAATTTGGTTCTTTATTTTTTGTAAATAATATACTAAAAATAATAATTATATTTCATGGAGTCTTACCATTCCCTAGATAGTTATTGTAGTTTCTTTTTTTTATTTTTTCCCTCAATTCCTTTTGTCTTCCATTTAATTTTTTATTTTCACTCTTCTTATATTTAACCCTATATTATGAATATATTTTTCTCTCTCCTCCACCCTAAACAACTTTGACATGGTCAACCCTCAAATTCATATGCCAAATATGGAGTTGGTTGTATTTACCATCATCCCCTATTATTTCCTTTCTAAGGTTAATTAGAAGTTCGGGTACACATATTCTTTTGTAATAAATGTAATAAGGTAACCATCTAATTATTATTCAATAATATTAAAAATTTCATCTTATTTCCATGATAATTATGTACATACACTCCTAAATTGACCTTCAAAACATACAATTTGTTTGCTTTTTAAGCCTTACTACCACAAAATAACATAGGTCCCAAAATAAAATAGACACAATATTAAAGATAAAAATGTCAATAATAATGAGCAAATTTAATATGTATATCAAGGCTAATATAATAAATAAAATAAATTTGACTTAGAATATCAAATATGAATGCTCAAAAACACTTTTGTAGGAGCACAGAGACTAGGGTTCCAATTCCTTGGGCCCCGTAGTATGAGTGGGCATGTTGTGTTAGTGTAGCCGATTACGTAATTTACTCGATGTAACTAGAGGTTATAGTGGTGATAAGGAATAATATACAAACCCATGAAGAGGCATAGAAAATTATAAAGAATTACTGATTCCTCTAGTATAATAAAAAAATATCAAATATGAATGTAATTGGCCATGAACTATGCATGAAGAAAACTTACAATATTAATTGCTCAAAATATGTATACAAGCTTTATTCCTTTTCTTCCTCTTACAACTTTGTAATCTGATATTCGGATTACATTCTCATGGAGTATTGCATCCATAATATAGCCATAGTAATGTGACTCTTTAAGTACTTGACTATTGCTCTCCATATGAAAAGTCTCATGACCTTTGGCTTATCATCTTGCCACTTGCATACTAGATTTTTCACTTTCTTTCAGGCACATTTATGACACTTGCATACTTATACAAGACTTTTACACTTCTACATGCACTCCTAATCTAAGACACTTGTGCACATCCTCACATTAGATATTTACATATTTAAATACAAGACACTTGTGCACATTCTCTCAATATACACTTGTACTCTAACTTACATGACATTTATCCATTTCCTATACATTGCACTCTTACATGACACTTGTGCATGTATTGCACATTGAAACTTACATAAAATAGGAAATATAAATCACACATCTAAATTAAAGACTTAACCCTAATCTATTACATATTTACAATTGTACCATGAAGGTACCATGGGGGTACATTAGCATGTACCAAATAATGTAATATTCCTCAATATCCCTCTATATTACATTATTTGGTTATTGGAGACTTTATTCTTCAATATTGGTCTTGGTTTTTGTTTTCAATATTCAAGTGACCTTGCATTATCCATGAACCTCTACTTCTCTAGAATCATCTTTAGCTTCTTTGAGTTCTACTTCGAGATCTTATTTATCCTCATTCTTTGATTCTTCAGATTTTGTATTTGGTTCTTGAACTTCTTATTTGACATCTAACTTATGTATTTATAATTCATGTGTATTAATAGCTTGAACTTTTTCTTTGTATTTGACCTCTAAATCATGTGCTTCATTTGGTCTAGTTTTCTTATAATCTTGATATTGTCTTGTAATTTCTAAACATTCACTTAGAGCATCATAATAATTTCCTGAATTAGATGAACTTGAAATATCAATATTACATGAAGAATAAAACATTGTTTTTAGATATGATTCACTTGATTCAATTGTGTCAATTTTGGATTTAATTCTTAAAGTTTCAATTATCTCCTTTTGTATTATATTTTCATATTTATGAAGTTTAAGTGAAAGCAATGCCATATACATTATGCTACTTATATCAATAGGTATCATAATATCATCTTTTCAATTATCAATTGCTTTAACAAGTTCTGAACGTAGATAATATTCAAATATCTTAAAATTTTCATCCATATATTCTCTATAGATGAATTGTATTGTCATATATAGCTTTCCTTTAGTTTTTTCAATCAATTTTTCAATGCCAGATTTTATAACTTCTAATATTTATTTTTTGATTACGGACTTTAGATTTCCTTCCATAATGGTCAAATTTTGCAATTTGATTCCTTTGAAGTAGTAATCCTTATATCTCCCAAATTAAAAATAACTCAAATATGAATTCTGAAATTTTTAAATTTTCTAAACCTTTGACATAGAAAACCTTTTAACTAATATATTAAATTTACAAAAATTCAATATTTAAAAAAAATTAAAGATCAAAATTATTCAAATCTTTAAATAGTTTCAAATCACAAAATTCCTAAATTTAAAAAACTTTTAAAACTTAACACCTTTTAACTCCTCCAATATTTAATCACTCAAAAAAAATAATAATCTTCAAATCCTTAAAAAATTTCTATGTAGCAATCCTTATTACTCCATATCTAATAAATCAAAAAATTAAAACTCAAAATAGCCTTTAAAAACTTATATCTCCATTTTATTTATTTCAAAAAGAAATTTTGAATAAATTTCCCATCAAGAAAACCTAATTATGCAGAAAAAATTAGTAACATATTAATGTTACTTGGATGGTTGATATCCTACTACATTTATCAAGAGTTTCTTCCAACACTTGAATCTATCTTTCCTACTTTCTTATATAATGCTTCAGATTCCAACTAGAAAGCAATGATATGTTGGCTTTTTCTAGTCTCTTACACATATTACTAGAGGTATTCAAATGTCTTTCTTAGACTCCCTAGTTGCTATGCTAAATATTGAACATTGAGCATTCAATTTCTATGTTTTTGCAAGTTATTGAACACTTGAGTTTCTATGTATCTTCACTAGATTAAATATTCTAATTGCTTTGTGTTATGGTAGCATTGTGATTTATCTCCACTAAACCATTATATGTCTTCATTGATATGAAAGCACTTCCATGTGCTCTTAATGATGCTTGTAAGCTAGCATTTCTCTCTGTTTCATTATAAATACTCTTAATGCCATGTTAGCATTGGTATCACCTCTTTCTTATTGTCTTCTAGAATTTTGTTAGCTTAAATCTTATTTTAATACTTTTTTAATGATGTTATTATACCATATAATCATTTTTTTGATGATATTCTATTCAAGAAGCATCTAAATGGTGCTCTTAGTTCCACTCTATGCTATTAGCATCTATATTCTAAATTCATCTATTGATTCCTTGGTAATGCTTTATTCCATTAGATATTAGACTAATTCCTTGATATCTAGAACCTTTAATAAGTGCTTATAGTCTTCATATATTTTTGAAAAATAAGCACTTCTTACTTTCTGTAGTAGCACCTCTACTATTTATTTTCCTAAGTGCCCTACTAGCACTTGAATCCTCTATCATTTTTTTTTTTGGTAAATAAAAGTCTTCATTAATTACCGGGTTTTGCAGGTTAACCCAAAACCTATTACAATATCTAGCCTTCTGCTGATATTGTAGATCCTAGTCATCCTTGAAACTTTCTTACTAGAACTTGTGTTGAATCCCCTACAACACCCTACTAACAAGGCACACTCATACCTAAACATAACTGTAAAAATTACTTACATTGACAGGAAATTGAATTTTGGAACTTTGCATTTGTGAAACATGTTGCTTACCCATTTCCTATTCTCTATCAAAATATTCTGAGGCTTACACCCTGTTACCTTCATTTCCAATTTGGTATGATTTAGAGGAAAACCCCATAGTTATTACCAGCTCCATGGGGAAAGAACACCCATTCATATTTCTCATTAACGGGTAGGTTTATTTTCATGACTAATAATGTTTTCCACTTCACGTGGCACACCTTGTGTCCATGTCACCAAACTACCAACATCAACACCTATGTTGGCTAATTTTTCAGCTGACCTGTTGGCCTCACGGTACACGTGACGAGCCCTCCTATTCTATCTTGCCGTAAAAAGGATCCTCACTTCATGGATGACTCCCTCGATTCTCCATGGAGGTTTTTTTCCATTGGTTAACAGGTTGATGATGTTCATAGAATCACCTTCAATCATCAAGTTACCTTGAATTGCTTGGGCTACTTGCAACCCTATCCAAAGGGCTCTAGATTTTTCTTCATTATTAGTTCTAATTCCCAATGGTTTAGCGAAGGCCTTGACCAGATTTTCTTGATGATACCTGATTATTCCTCTAGCTCCAGCTCTTCCTAGGTTCTCCTTGGTTGCACCATCAAAATTTAGTTTAAACCAACCCTGGGGGGGTGGCTCCCATGAAATACCATTTCTGGGATTGGGCAAAGGAATGGAAGGTTTGTCCTCAATACCTAAGGCCTAAGCTAATTTTTTTTCTTGGGGAGGAATTGAGTGGTTCTCATCCACTAAGGTGCTAAGGTTTTCTTTCGCAAAGACAATAATCCTATTAAGGATGGTTTTTGGGTTGTGAATGGTATCCTTAAAGGCTCTATGGTTCCTTTCTAGCCAAATATGCCAGATAAAATGATGCCAACATATTTTCCATAGGTACTTAAGTTTTAGGCTAACAAAGGGTTGAGGCCATTGATGGAACACTTCGGATATAAGAGTAGGCTTAACCCACGAGATCCTAAAGGCTTGGAAAAGTTCATCTAGGATGGACTCCACTACCGAACACTCCAGAAACAAGTTTTGGGTTGTCTCCCACCCTTCCCTACACATGTAGCGATGGTTAGCAATAACCATACCTTTGGATAACATATTGTCCATAGTGAGGATTTTTCTTTGAATCACCAGCCATGAAAAAAAGGATATTTTAGGAATTAAGCCTTTGATCCAAACCAAACTCGGTTTAAATTGTTGACCTTCCACATTGAGAAGCAAATTATAGGCAAAATTAACTGTGAAGTCACCACTTTCAGTCTCATCCCAAACAATGTGATCTTCATCCTCTCCAGAGGAAATAATTTGCTGATTTAAAATGTTATAAAGCTCTTTAGACTCCGCTTCAAAACCCTGTACTCTGATGTGTTTCCACCTGTTGATATTTATATCCTACCACATATAATTTGCAACCTTCTTCCCAATATGCTACTCCATATGCTCTTGAATCCTAGCCAAACGAGGATTCTAGGATAACTCCTCAGCTCTCACCCACCGATCCTTCCAAAATTCTATTATTTGTATATGAAAAGTATTTCCTTATATTAGTGATTAAATGAGTTCTTTGTTAGGACTTGATTCCTTTGTTCTTTTGTATGAAATATAACACCTTTTATAGTGCTTAAATCTTAACAAAAATTCATTGTTAAACTGACTCTGTTATTTCAATCTTCTTTCTCAATATCGACCTTTGTAGTATGGCCTATAGCTAAGAATACTCTAAGTATTCTCCTTGAAGAATACTACTCCACTATCTCTAGTTGCAAAAATAATCCTCTTTCTCTTGGACTATGATACTAATGTTTCACTAACATTGGAAGCTAAAATGCTTCTCTATATTTGTAGGAAGCTATGATGCTTCTCAAGTATCTTTTAGAAATAATACTCATTCCATATATATAAAATATTATTCACTTTATTCAATGTCTTAGGTCACACCTAAGAACAAAATGTGATTCTACTCCATACTAGAGAACCCAATAGCAATGTCAGGGCAACTATGAATACCCCTAAATGACCAAATTTCTCTCAAGTTGGTTCTTCCTCTATCAAATGTCTAACTTTTCTCTTAAATTGGCCCTTTATCTAATATAGCTAATTATTAGTCTTTAATGGTTTTCCTTAAACCAAGTGTAAATACCCTAACATTAAAATTAGGGTGTCTAATCCTTGTCCCCTCAATTTCTACTCAATAAGACCTTAAAAAATAGAGTCTAAGTCTGTATTACCTTCAAAGTGGATAGACTCTAAATTATCTTTATCAAAAATGGAAAATTTTAAATATTTATAGTTGTGGCTGATAAAATAAATCTATAAAAAATGGATAAAATTGAGTAGTAGCTTTGATACCACTATTGTATTTTTAAGCCTTACTACCATATAATAACATAGGTTCCAATATAAAATAGAAAAAATATAAATATCGAAATATCAATAATAATGAGTAGAATATATGATAAATTTAATATGCATATCAAGGCCAATATAATAAATAAAATGGTTTCTCAGTGATGGCAACTCCATTTCCTTCTGGGATGACAAATGGCTGGGCGAGTCTCCTCTCAGTCATATTCCTATGCTCCAAAGGATCACTAACATTACCAAGCAATGTTTTGGTCCTCTAGTGGCTCATTATATGACTTCAATTAATGAGATTAAGAAATGGAAGGAGATTAATATTCCAAATCATGAGGAGGAATATTCGTGCCTAAATAACTATCTTTCTTATTATAGAATTCTCGAGGCTTGTTCAAAGGATCAACCTATTTTGGAGCCCACGGACTTTGGGGAATTTTTTGTTAAAACTGATTACATGCTCTCCATTACCAATATAGAGAATCCTTTGCCTTTCAAGCTTGTCTGGACTAAATACTTGATTCCTAAAATTGCTTCCTTCTCTTGGATCTGCATCCAAAATTGCATTTTAACCATTGAAAATATTATGAAATGAGGCCTTACTCTTCCTAACATATGCCATATATGTTTTTCCGATTGGGAGTCCAATTCCCAGCTTTTTATTTTCTATCCTTTTTCCAGAAAGTTCATTAATAAACTTCAAGTTTTTCACTTGGTTTGGGCCAATCCTCCGTCAATTGTTGACATGTTTTACCAATGGCCTAATCCTTTCATAAATTCTATGCTTAAAGGATTGTGCAAGTTTAGCCTTCAACATTTATTATGGAAAATATGGCTTGAACGTAATCATAGAGTTTTTGATAAAACAATTGTCCAACCTCAATACATTGCCAATAAAATCATCCTTTGTGTCATAGAAAATGCTCTAGCTACACCTTTTAATACACATCCTTGTTCTCCTTTTGATAAATAAATCTTAAAGTCCTATAACATCAATCTTGATGATCCCAAAAGTGTTGATATTCCCAATCCTAGAAGTAATGTTAAATGGATTCCTCCTCCTAACGGTTGGGTTAAACTCAATTTTGATGGTGCAGCCAAAGGAAACCCTGGGTTAGGGGGGCTAGCGGAATACTAAGGGATCATCTAGGAAATCCTATTTTTGCCTATGTTGAACCTCTTGGTGTTATCACCAACCATATTGCTGAGGCCAAAGTTGTTTGGAGGGGTCTTAAATTTACCAAAACTATCCCAGGAAACATCATTGTGGAAGGAGATTCCTTAAATATCATTAACTACTTGAAGTATTCTAAGCCTATTAGCTGGAGGATCAGATCAATTATTGAATATTGCAAGCAAATTCTTAAGCGACAACATAATTGCATACTCCAACATGCCTACAGAGAGGCCAATACTATTGTTGATAAGCTGGCTAACATTGGGGTTCATGCCCAAGGACTATTAACATGGATAGACAGTCTACCTGCTGAGGTGGATGAAATTATTAAAAAGGAAAAATGTGGATCCATGCACCCATAGGCTCTATTTCCTATTTCAATATTACCTTTTTCAAGATCCGTAAACTTTTTCGAGTAACCACTCATTCCCATCATTCCAAGGTGTTTTTTTGCATGAGTTTTAATGATTTGAACCCCGTGAGCCTTGATAAGTGTATTTCCTTTTTTTTGAGATATTTTTGTAGCCTCCTCGATCAGAGGTTGGTCCTGATAATCAATTTGGAGACCATCCCAAACCTTTTGGGGTATTGTGCTCGTATTTCTTGCTAGGAAAGTTTTTCATGCGTCCTGATTTATCACACTGCCCTTTTTTGAGTGTCGTCATGCCATTGGATGTGCCCTTAACCTAATCCTAATTTGTAGATATTACCTTTGCCCTAGAAAATCCTTGCATGCCGAAAGTCCCAATTCCTTTGTGCAAATCATTTAATGGTCCCAAAGCAAATTTTTTTAGGGCACCATATTTCTATTTTTAGCCTTTGTGCATGCTCTGTTCTTTATCGTGGTGTCTCAATTATTTCCTGTCCTTTTCCCCTGATCCTTGTGTTTTCCTATTCTCTGTCCTCTTCCCTTTCTGTCATCATGAAGGAAAGCAAACCTATTTACATTGAGCCTACTATTCTTGAGCTTAGTCCTTTGATCCATGACTTATGGACAGATAAAACAAACAATGCCCTGATTGAAATTTTCAAGATCTTCTCAGGGGTCAATGACACCATTTTGAAGGCTTTTACTGACACTTGGGACAAAGGTTATGTCACAATCCATGGGTTTCGGTACCATATCTCCTTTGAGTTTTTGATGAGCTTTACTGGGTAGCCCTTGAATGGAAAGGGTGATCTGGTGCAACAAACATAATTAGGAAGTTGAACTGACCTTCTTCAAAACAAATTCTGAGGTCAACAAGAACTATAGAAAAGGGTTGTATCGTGAACACATTTTCCCTCCTCTATAGAAAATTTTAGTTCTCTTAATGCAATACATGTCCTATGATAATCCAGACTCATAGTTATGTTGTTTTCATCTCGCCTATGTGAATCACTTTTGTGATGCCAAAGCCATGAATATCCCTACTGAAATATTTTGGTCCATTGATTACACCATTGTAACCTCTCACAAAAAGGAGGATGCCCTTCCAAGTCATAAAGGACTTTTCAAAGTCCTCTACCACTATCTCCTCCTTAACTTCCCTAGTGGTAACATTCCCACTCCTGAATTATATGAAGCAAATTCATCCTCTACCCCAAGTCCTACACATTCCAATCCTAAGAGGAAGATTAAAACTGAAAAACCCCATCCTGTGGCTAGGAAGAAAATTAAGAAAATTAAGGTGGATTCAACCCCTGTTAGAAGCTCCCAATGTCTAAAGCTAAAGGAAGTTTCAGAAACCCCACCTTCCATCTCAGTAAATCCTCCCAAAACCCAATCCTCTTTGCCTAATTTGGTTGATAAATTTCTCCATAATATTTTCATCCATGCCACCAATGCATCCATAGCTCACTTGGAGGCTGCCCACATTACCATCGGTAAGGCCATTGAGAGCCTCAAATAACAGAGACACAACCTCAGCATGTTCTTCTTTTGTGACAATTTTAATGGTTCTACTATTGAACCCTCCTCTGATGTTAAAGGAGGGGCTACTAAAGACGAGGTTGTAGAAATCGCAAAAGATACCTACTTTTATGGTTTGAAAGAGATTCCAAAGGTGAAAGATACCTCGAAGGATGCAGAGAAGGATGAAATGAAGGACAATGTTTTGAATATTGATGTCCACACTTTTCTACAGCCCGACGCTCTTCCTTGATGGTGTTTTTTGCTGGTCTCAGTCATTGTTTTGGGTTGTTCTCCATTTCCTTTGGTTTCATGGCGTGTTGATGGGTCTGTTCCTGCTTTTCTCCTCCTTTTTGTCTTTTGGTGATGTTCCTTTTTGTTCCTGCTAAAGGATCACTGGTAATCCTTCAGGTTGCTTTTTGAGTGTAATGGCTTCAGGTCTTTCAGTTTTGATGAGCTTTGCTCTGTGCTTCATGTTTCTCTTTTCCTCATCTTGTTCCTCAGAGTTACTTTTTGTAAAAGGTGACAGGGAACCTTTCAAATGCCCTTTTAGAATTAATATAATTAACTTAACAAAAAACTATAATAAATAAAATAACATTCCCTTATAATATCAAATATGAATGTAAATGCCCATGAACTATGCATGAAAAAAAACTTACAATATTAATTGCTCAAAATATGTATACAAGCTTTATTCTTTTTTTCCTCTTACAACTCTATAATCTGATATTCATATTACATTCTCATGGAGTATTATCTCCATAATATAGCCATAGCAATGTGACTCTTCAAGTACTTGACTATTGCTCTCCATATGACAAGTACCATGACCTTTGGCATATCATCTTAACACTTGCATACTAGAATCTTCACTTTCTTCCATGCACACTTAATTCTATGACACTTGCACACTTCTACAAAAATCTTACTATTGCATAAATTTATCATCATAAACATAAATCAATCACCAATATGCAGAAATATCAAATCATTCATCCACAAATGATTATCCATAATAACTATCCACAAATGATAGAGATAGATAATACCCTTAAGGTAGGGAAACATCAATAATAATACTTAAGGAAGTAATAACTCCACAAGATCTTCCAATATGAGAGATCCACTTAAGGAGGGCAAAGTACCATAAACCACTTCATGGGAAACTATGATTACATATGATTATTCTCCATGATGATTACAATGACAAATATCTCTTCTTTATATACTCATCTTATAATTCTACCTTAGGGATCCTACTACTAATATTATATTATATTATAATATAATATAATATTATAATACAATCAACCTTGGGATATGTGTGGCCCATGCCAAACCTTATACAATATAATAATATATCCCCAAATATCTATTCCTAGGAATCCTAACATGCCACCCTCCTTGCAAATGTTTCATCCTCGAAACATATAAAAAAATAAGATAATATGATTTGCTAAGAAATGTTAGCAACCGGTACCAATCTTGATAATCCATCCATCCTAGTGAAAAATTATTGGTGGTGGTCATTGTTGATGTTGGTATGTCATTTTATACTTGAGTATCCAAGTCTACTTCGTTGGCTCCATGCTTGAGTTACTTTATTTTGATAATTTGAATGATGGGTCCACTTGCTCCTTGCTACTAATGCACCACTCTAAAAACTAGGATCACTATGCTTTATTTACCAAAAAATGCCATACTTGATACCTTTTTGATTCCATGTAGAACCATAATAATGTTGCCTTGAGCCATGCCTCCAAGAATTTTACCGCTCATGGTGGTGTGGATGGTGATAATGTGAAAACTTAACTTGATGTTCTACCTTATTTGACTGCTCAAAATTTGGCTCCATTGTTGTAAATTCTTCTACACATTGTTCTTTCATGTTCCCTTTGTTTGGTGTGTCCTTTTGCTCTTCTATCAAATATTCCTTGGACTCTGCTACTATTATTTCCATGGAATTAGTTGTTGCTAATTATTCCATGGGCTTTGCTACTACTAATACCTTCTTGGATTCTATATCAGGTTATTCAATTATTTTTTCAATTTATTCCTTTGTAACCACTTCTTATTTTTCCTTGGATCCTTACTCCTTAAGTTGAGAAAAAACCTGCAATGTTATCTTCTTTTTCTTGTACCATAACTTCCTAAACTTCTTTTGCAAATTAATGTTAAAAGTACCCAAAGAATCTAACCAAGGATAACCAAGAACAATATCCTCATAATCCATCTGAATAGCATGAAAATATGAATGTAAACCACATTTTTCCATTATGATATTCAAATATTCAAAAAACTGAACATTCTCACCCTCCAACTGTATGTCCTTAAATTTTGTTGCTTGAACCTACAACCTCTTAGCCAAAGCAATATTAATAAAATTAAATCTTCTACTAGGGCTAGTGGAAATAATAACTTGTTCCTTTTGAATGCTTCCATGAACTTGCAAAATAGACTTTTTATATTCAAACAAATCCCTTTGTGCACTTTTTAATTTATCTTCTTGCAAAGGTATGGTTTCCTTTGTCTGCATACTAACATCTTTTTTATCTTCTACCATTTTTTTTAAATTTTCTAGCTCTCTCTTTATTTCCTTTTGTTCCTTTTGAAGCATGTTTATTTCTTCTTCATATCCCTTGATGGTGACCTTAAAACTAGCTATATTTTTATATGGGTCCCATTTACTCAAGAATGCATGCTCCATTTCATCCCAAGTGCATTCATTATACCTTTCACTACAAAAATTTATCCACCAAGACCAAGATTCCCCTTTAAGACTGTACTTAAGGAAGAATTGGCAATGATAATTATTACAATATAGAGATCTAAACTTTTTCCACCATTCTCTAGTATCAATATCATCCTTCCCAAAAAAATATGGTAGCTCCATAAGTTCACACCACAAGATAATGCAAACTAGGGTTTCATGAAAATATATATCATGCCCTAATGCAAACTAGGGTTTTCAAAACATATATCTCCCCACTAATTTGAAGCTAAATTTCCACATAAAAAATTTAATATACAATTTTTATTCAAGATAAAATAAATTGCAGTTGATTTTCTTACCCGAACTAGACACATTTTATCTTTTGAAAAAAATGCGAATTGAAAATTTGTCACTATACTTGTTCTATGCGGTTTACTTTAGATGGTCATATATCTCTAAATACTACTTAGATTTATCTATATTACCACTCATTTTAAATCTCTTCAAATTTTGCACAAACAGATCCAAGAATCATCTAAATCAAATAAACGTTTGCAGATATATGGCTCTTGAAAGTTGAGACATTTTTCCATAATTTTTTTTTGTAAAATTCATCACTATCATTGTTCCAAATTATTATCTTAAAAATTTCATATCTACCTCAATACTACTTTGATTCCTTCATATGACCACTTATTTTAAATCTCTTCAAATTCTACATAAATTGATCCAAGAATTGCCTGAATCATATAAACATTCACAGAGATATAGCTCTTGAAAGATGAGACATTTTTCCAAAAAAATCTGCCCTAATTTTGCAATTCCACAAAAATAAATCCCCACTTTGCCAAAATTGTTGCTCTAATACCACTTGTTGCATAAATTTATTATCATAAACATAAATAATTCACCAATATGCATAAATATCAAATCATTCATCCACAAGTAATTATCCACAATAATAATCCATAAATGAGAGAGAGATAGATAATACCCTGAAGGTAGGGAAACACCAAAAATAATCCTTAAGGAAGGAATAACTTTATAAGATATCCCAATATGAGAGAGCCACTTAAGGAGGTAAAATTCCCATAAGCCACTTCATGGGCAAAGATTATTACATATGATTGTTCTGCATGATGATTACAATGATAAATATCTCTTCTTTATATACTCATCTTCTGATTCTACCTTGGGGAGCCTGCTATTAATATAATATTAGATTATATTATATTATAATATAATATTATAATACAATCAACCTTGGGTTATGTGTGGCCCATGCCAATCCTTATACAATATAATAATATATCCTCAAATATCTATTCCTAGGTACCCTAACATGTATAATATTATAATACAATCAACCTTGGGTTATGTGTGGCCCATGCCAACCCTTATACAATATAATAATGTATCCCCAAGTATCTATTCCGAAGTACCCTAACACTTTCACTTATATATGCAATCTTAATCCAAAACACTTGTGCACATTCTCTCAATCTACACTTGCACTCTAACGTACATGACACTTATGCATTTCCTATATATTGCACTATTATATGATACTTGTGCATTTTTTGTACATTATCACTTACATAAAAGGAGAAATATAAATCACACATATAAACTAAATACTCAACCCTAATCTATTACATATTTACAATTATACCATGAAGGTACCATAGGGGTACATTAGCATGTACCAAATAATTTAATATTCCTCAACACAAGTTTCAAAAAACATACCAATTTCTAGGTTGCATGTAATAATAAAATAAGATAGTTGTAACATAGAAAATTTATAGTTTTGAATTACTTTATCTTACCCTCAATTATGGTTCTCACCTATAAAAAAAATAATACTATGTCCTTTTCCACATGGTTAATATAACTTCATAAAAGAAACTTCATCAACTATAATCTAATTAATTGGTATCATGTATCATAATCATTGTATAGATTCCTATGATAAACATCACATTTAATCCATAATGATATCATAATATATGGTATATTGTTAGCCTTTTTAGCATTAAACTTAAAGGAAATGCAATCACAAGTATTGAAATAAGCATGTAAAGTTATAACTATGATAATGTCAACTTAACATGCATGAAAATATAATAGAAAACTTGATACAATGCTCTATAAATGCTCATATAAGAAAGCTCACGAATGTTAAAATTCTCCTCTAATGGATTTTACAACCAATCCATATTAAAAAATTGGAGCTACTTTGTGACTACTACTACTCTAACCTATGCACTCCAAAATCCTCTCACAATCACTCACAATGAGGACTTTATATAGGAAGATAGATTCCTTTCTCCTTATTCAACCCTAAGACTCATGTACATGTGGACTACATGCACATTTACATCATTTCACATTCTAACACTTGTGCATTTATTAAATTGCTCTAATAAACTATTTACCTCCTAATATAAATATAATCTAAATATATACCCATGAAGGTACATTAGTAAAGAACCAAATTATGTAATATATATTTTTCAACACTCCTTGTATTACATTATTTGGTTTTGAAGACTTTAGTCTTCAATAAGGATATTTGCTCTTGCATATTCTTCAACTTGATCAGGCTCAGTCTTCAATTTATTCTTGAGCCTCATGAATCTTTTCTCCTTGCTCCAATATACTACCTTCCTGTATGCTTGATCAAATGAATGGTTAGTATATTTCAAGCTTTGTAGCTTCAATATTATGAGTTTCTTGAGTTCTTTCATAGTCATAAAACTCTTGTATAAGAATTTTACTTTTTCCTCTATTCCTTGAATCATATTATCCTTTTTTTCCTATCTAGAAACTTTTGCTTCATCATTTCTATTCTCTAATTCTTGTGTATGAATATAGAAGATAAATTTAGATCATAATTGATCCATTTTTCTTTTTTATTGTCTGTAATGTGCTTCTCATAAAATCCATTAGTATTGTTTTGAACAACAATATCTTGTGTAAATCCAAATAAATATAGAGCATATGTACCATTATTAATAGGTCTAGTAGCTTCTATTTCATGCTTGGACTCTACCATATCTCTATTTTCATTTGGTTTGATTATTGACATATGGTTTGTAATTAGCCCTTTCAAATTATGAATGTTTGAGACTTTAAGGTAATCAAACCAATGTGGATTTATTGTATCCATAATTGCTTTACTTTTTAAAAAATTAATCCTTTGAGGTTGAATTCCTTATGGCTTCCTAGTGATTAGAGTAATGTTCAACTTCTATCACTTGTAATTATGTATTCACTTGTAGAAAGCTTTTTGAAATACAATTTCAAAGAAGAGTTCAATATCTCTAGTTGGATTGTGTATGTCCTTCTAAATCAATATTCCAACTATAATTTTGATTCAAGAAATATCTTAGTCTCTTTACTCCCTTTGATCTTTGATAATTTTCTAAACTTCTAATATGTAAGTTTTGATGTAGAATTACTTTTCTCTCCCAGGTTTAGAATTTTTGGTAAGTTTATATGTTTACAAATACTAATATTATGACTCCTTGTTTCAATATTTACAAATACTTGAAGCAATAATGAAAAATAATTGAAATGCTTCTACTTTGTATTTTGTTCTTAAGGTAATCAATCTTCTTTCTAGGGATTCTTACAACTCCTTATAACTCCTACTATTTAATAACCCTAGAGTATTATCCTTAGCTGATATCAACCTTAGAAATATGGACCTTAATCCCACTTTCAATATTAAAATAATATTTAAGAGTATTATTACCTTCCAAGCACCGAGTCTAATGTGAAATATGACTATAATAAATACAATTTCTAGAGTAGTAATGGTTGGCATTTGACTCCTTCCTTTTTACATATGTGCTCTATGCTTGTAGCTTCATTTTCTATGTTCTTCCTTGCTCTTCGATCCTCGAGTTATCTATTCCCCTTATGTGCACTTTGGACCTTATATTCTTCAAATATATTGCTCTTGCTATCATGCACTATATGAATGTATATATGGGATTATTTTAAATGGCCCTCATTTTGATTTTGACTGCAATGTAGGTGGATAGTGCCAAGTGGTATGTAACATCTATAGTACCTTCAAAATTTAACACCTTTTCCAAGTGATAATAAGACTCTTTTACTTCCCTCTCAATGTTCTGGTTATGATTTCCTTGTCTAACGCCTCCTTTAGGACATTACTCAAATTATGGTATGCACTCAATCATGGTTTCTTTTATTGTACATATGATTTATCTTCAACATGTGGTATCTATCTCTTGATTGTATGAAATTTTTCTTCTCCACATGGTAGGTGTTCTCTTCTACTGTGCTCTAATTTCTAACATATTATTTTAGCTCACTTCAACACTCACTTCATTGCAATTCTTAATTTTATTCCTCGTTGTTTGTGAATACCTTCTTCTCTTTCTTCTTTGTGCAATGGATTCAATTATTTGATGGTGCTATAGGATGCAAATATTCCTTGTGTTTACATTTATTTTAGGTTCCAAATAGGTGTGTGCTTTGGTTTATTGAGTAGCAGCTAATGATCTTATTCAACTCCTTATTCGACTGGTGCAATTTGTAAAAGCTCTTCTTGACACTACTATTACGTAGGTTCTTTCTTTAAAGCACGTTGTTTGTTGTTCATGGGTAGAATGGGTATTGAGCTAGTGCCAAAACATGTTGTTTTTCCCTTTGCTTGTGTTGTTTTGGAAAAGGCCTTACTATACCTTATTAATTTTACCTTTACCAAATATTATCTTTCTTATATCTTATTCAAATACTATTTTTATGCTTAGACGTCTTCAATCGAATGTCCCTCTTTTACTAATTCAATCACCTTATTACTATCTGTAACTTGTAAGTAATATATGCTTTGTTTGGGTGATGAATGCAGGTTGGTGCTACTACACCAAAAATTATCTTCCTTTCCTTAAGGAAGCTTCACTTTTAGATCCCTTTGAATGGTTTTGTCTGGATGCTTTGCAAACATAGAGTAGAATGATGTAGATGTTTACTTACCGGTGCTCTCAAATAGAGCCTCTTGACTTCTTGAAATGTAGTCTTCTACTTCCTTTACTGGATGATATATATTGAAGCTAATTTTGTCTTCCATCCTTTGGCAATACCTTCCTTGATTGGTTTTATTCTTACTCTTTTCAACCCAAGATTTTCCTTAATATTTGCACTATATACAAACTTGTAAAATCTTCTTTTACTTAGAATGATATCAATAGAATGTTGATATATTTATTTCTCTAAAAATATATCTAACTTCTATTATATTTTCTATTTGTAGGTTTGAACCTTGTAGACTATAAATTTTTCACTTATCTTGAAGAATTGAAATTCTATGCAACCCTTGAAACTTTGAAACCAGTACTTTATAACTTTAATAAAAATCCAAATATAAAAGCTCAAATAATAAACATTTGCACCTTTTTTTGCATACATTTTTCCTTGTAGATGATGATGATGATAGTGACTTTGGTCACTTAAATTTTTTGTCTTTTGTAGATGATATTTCAAATCTTTTAGGCTGTCCATAACAACTCTCTTTATCACCTTTTTTCAGCTTCAATAGTTCACTAATATGCTACCCAATACTGTAACTTGATGGCTTAAATTATCCTTCAGGATATGCCTCTAAAATATGATATTTAGAAGCTACTAATGCTGCCCAAATTTCTGCCTTTTTATGTCCTCAAATCTGAAAATTTTCAGATTATAAATCATTCAATACCTTCACTAAAATGTTGTCCTTGAATCCCAAAAATTTGGTAGGATACTCCTCCAAATCATAGCTAAGATGTTCACTCAAGATCCCTTCAATGATGGTTATCAAATCTCTCATATTTGGTGGTTTTTCTATCTCCTTTCTCTTGTCGAATTCTGAATTTAAACTAGATCTCCTCCTCAAACAATCTAGAAATCTTGAGATCTATCCCAAACTACCTTGAAATTTGACAATTTTCTTGCCAAACCTTCTCCTTTGGAATTTTTTTTAGATGGAAATAATTGTCCTAATTGTTTAGCTATCACAAGTTTCTCCCTTGGTAGTAGATGTATCCAATGATTTCTTCTAGGAACTCCTTCAATGAGGCTCACCAAGCCTTCTTCATATTTCTCCTTGAGGCCTCTCTGAGATCCTCAATATTGTAGCTTCAAAACCTTCAATGAGACCTTCCTTGGCCTCTTCAATATTCAACTATGGAAGTTTTGTAGTGATATCTTCTTCTAGGATCTCCTAAATTTGCTTCTACTAAAATATACAATAGAAATTTTGTTAGTTCTTATCAATGATAAATCTTCCACTATGAAAGTTCTTCAATAAAATTTTTAATCTTCAACGGATATCACCAATATCCAATATTCACTAGAAATCTTCTCCTTGAGTCTCTTCTTACTTCAATGGGGTATTATTTCTAGGACCTCCTTCCTAGATTTACAATATTCAATGTGGCTTCCTTGGCCACTAGATATCTCCTCAAAATTTCAACTAGGAGTCTTCAATTTGTAAATATTTCAATGATACCTTTCTCATTAGTCCTCCAAATATTAAAAATTTATTTTTTTGCAACAAATAATTAATCCCTGCATGAGGAAAGTACATTGAATTTCAAGCAACGGAGATAAATTTCTTATCTGTCTGTTGTAGGAAGCTTCCCAACTTTCGAGAGTTAATTTTCTACAAAAATAAAAAATTAGATGATAGTAACCTAATAATTTTCTGAATCTTCTTTCTTCTACAATAAAATATTAGGAATGGTAATATAAATTTCTACGACTCTATAGATAATAATATTCACTAGTTGAATTTCCAATCTAGTGGATGCAATGTTGAGTTATAGTCTTCACAATGTTTTGTAACTCTATGGAAAAACTCTATCCAAATAAATCATGTGGCTTTCTCTACTTCCTATTATTCTACATAGATATTTACTATAAAAAAATCTATTATGATGGTATTTACATGCAGTGATGCACAATGGTTGATATGGTTTGTAAATACTCAATAATAGCAATGGTGATCACTTGTGGCTTTCCTTTGATCCACCATGGCTCTGATACCACTATTAGCTTTTAGAGCCTTAAACTTAAAGAAAATGCAATCACAAGTATTGAAATAAGTATGCAAAGTTATAACTATGACAATGGCAACTTAACATGCATAAAAATATGATATAAAACTTGATACAATTCTCTAGAAATATTCATATAAGAAAGCTCATGAAAATTACAATGCTCCTCTAACGGAGTTTACAACCACTCCATATTAACAAAATGGAGCTACATTGTGACTACTACTACTCTAACCTATGCACTCCAAAATCCTCTCACAATAACTCACAATGAGGCCTTTATATAGGAAGATAGATTCCTTACCCCTTACTCAACCTAAGACTCATGTACATGTGGAATACATGCACATTTACATCATTGCACATTCTAACACTTGTGCATTTATTAAATTGCTCTAATAAACTATTTAACTCCTAATATAATTCTAATCTAAATATGTACCCATTAAGGTACATTAGTAAAGAACCAAATGATGCAATATATATTTTCCAACATATTTAACATTCATTATTCCATCATCAATCAATATTAATAACACATTGCACTACTAACTTTACTAACTCAATGTTCATCCATTGATATAAACTTATTAAGGGGTCACCATGTCAGGAATTATGCTTTTCAACAAATGTCTCACTAACTTAAGATTATATCTTTGTACAAATTCTTCTTTCATCTTCTTAACTAGCTCCTTTTTATTTTATTATCTTTCTATAAATTTTATATAGTCACATAATTTTATTTACATTTTGGGGGGCTTTTAGGCCAATTATTTGATTCCAAATATGACAAAAGGATTTTTTTCAAAATTTTTAAATAATAATAAATTTGAAATCAAAATATTAAATATTATTTTTTACAAACTTCTAAAATGCTTAGGTGATATTTTTCCACTAAAAAATTCTAATAGAAATTTTATTTATAATAAAAAATGTAATGCGTGACATGCCCCATTTTGTCATATTATTGGGAAGTGCCCTTTCCACCATAAAAAAATAGATATATTTTTCGCATGTTGATTATGGTTTAGGATATGTTCTATTATGTTTCTTTGATTTGAACAAAATTATCGTACGTATTCATATGTTTCTTTATTTTGGATATAATAGTTATAAATATTTTTGTTCCTTTGCTTTGAACAAACTGGTTATGGACCTTTGATAGATACATATATTATATGGTTTTTTTAACATTGTATAGATTAATTATAAATTATTAGCCTTCTTTGCTATGAATAAATCAACTATAGAACTTTTATGGATATAAATGTTCTATAGACTTGATATATTATGTTTTCTATGGCTTTGGATTAGAATATAGGAAAATTTTGTTGTACCTTTATGAATGTCTCAACTTTACCATGGTGATGATATTATGAAAGCATAATAAATCTTTTCTAATTTTCCATTTATAGTATTTGAGTAGAATATGATTTATATAGTTAATTAGTTAAATGAATTATATGTAATTTTTTGGCATAGAAATTTTTAAATAAAAGGTTGGTTTTAATAGTTAAAATATATTTCTATTAGATCTTATTGATTTTATATGAATAGGTAAGTTTTTAATAAGCCATATATTTCTTAGAGATTAGAAAGTTCCTTGAAAATATAATGAACATTTAAAATTCATATTTTATTGTAACCAATTGACTATTCAAGTTGTATTTTCATCTAAAAAAATATGAAGGGATACAAATCATGTCCTTATTATGGGATTGGATTTATATAAAAATTAAAATATAAGTCATATGGCTCATCAATACTATTAAAAAAAGGGATATCTAAAAAAAATAGAAGAAAAAATATTAACAATTAAAAGATTGAATATGTAGGACCCTTGGTTTCCCTATGATATTCATATGTGTATTTTTCTAATCTTCTTCAATTTTCTTTATAAATACAAATATTCTAAAATTTAGCATCCTTATTCTTGATATTTTATTACAATAGCCTTCATAATACCAAAAATTCACCTCAATTGTCTACACACTACCTCTTAGTAGAGTAATATATCCAAAACTTTGCATAATCATAGTATATTTTACTAGCTCTAGACTATTAGTTTCCTTCCTGAAGCAAAAGTGCAACTACAATAACTATAATAAATAGTTTAACAATATCAAAAAGTTGAAACTTTATGATTAAATTATATCAAGTAATATGTGCATAATAATTAAACTATGGGTCAATATATAATACAAGTGGAATTTATTTCAATCCCAAATGACCAATTAAAAAACACTTTATCATTTTAATGAGTTATGAAATGAATCTCATTCATATTATAATGGCATTTTAACAAATCATAAGGTATTATTTTAATAATAGTTTAGTAATCTCAAAATATTTTATGTTCCAATCTATACTTTGTCCCATAATCCAACCAACAATCAACAACTCAAATAAATATTCGGCCATGAAGTCCATCTGATATCATCTTCTTCTGCTTTAACATACAAAAATTATACTCACTTCATGAAATCATTGTCCGTTTTACCAAATTTGAATTGTTAGTTTTCTCCAATGCATTGATCTAGATCCCATAAAATATTTGGCAATCCCCTATAATTTTTTTTTTTAAATTTGCTCCTTTTATATTTTTTTATAAACTTGAATTAAACTTACTACTCCCTCTAACAATAAAAAAGATAATCTAACTTCATGATCCTCTCTTAAAACCCCTCTATTGGCTAACCTATCTACACATTTGTTCCCTTCCCTTAATGTATGTGTAAAATTGATTACTTCAAGATCTGTAGCAAGGTCTTATATGTTCACAATGATATCTTGTATGTTCCATGGAGCCTTGTTTTCCTCTTAATTGCATTTATTACTATTAATGAATTATCTTCCATACATACTATATTTCATTTTATTTATCAACATATTTATAGTCCTTCCATATTTTCCCAAGCTTAAGTTTAGTTACTTATATTAAACCTATTATTAAAAGTGTAATGTTATAAATTCTCATCCTTATTATTTCTAATTATTCCTCCCCCTTCTATTGGTCTTGGATTTCCTTTAGAAGATCCATCAAAATTCAACTTGACCAACTCTACTTTCAATGGTTTTCAATTTATATTATCTGGATTACTTTTGTTTCTCCTATAGCCACCATAATAATTCCGATTTATTACTTGACTCCATCTATCAAGGCTCTCTATTTCTTTTTTATGGTAGGTGGTAGAAATTATATTAAATAGGTTTTAACTAGTGCCCAAAATAGAAACATAAGAATATGATGAAAAGTACATAGGAAAGCATAAAATAGGGTGCCTACACCCTAGCCCGCTCTAGGAACCATACCAAAGAAAAAGTAGACCCACGCAGGGGTTGTTTAACAGAAAAATAAGATCAAAATACAGAACCCACACACGGGCTAATGAAAACATAAAGCAAAACCAAACCAGGGCCCACATAGGGGTCAAAATATTAATACCAAAATTCCCACATAGGGGAACAGAGCTTGAAAGACAAAATAAACCAATTCTAATCATTAACAATCTATTTAGCTACAAAGCTCTTTTGGTCATGTTTTTTGACCAATAGTTTCAAGGAGGTGCTAATGCTATCCATACCACTGATGATGCTATTGAGGATGGTTTTGTGGATCGAGTTGATAATGGATTTTGGAGAAACATTTTTGTCACTCCCATCATTAGAAATGCACTGGGAGAGGTCTGACCAGTTTCAAAGGCTAACTTTTTGAGGTGAGTAGACCTTCTATTCTAAGTCGAGCTTTCTTCCATAATAGATTTTTGTTTAGGATGCAAAGAGGGACTAGGTATGGGGGACAAAGTTACCTTAGAGGTAGGGGACTAGGTTCCAAAAGCAACTTCACCACTATTATAAATAGGAGGGGAGCAGGATGAACTAAAATTATATGAGGACGATGGCATGGTGGAGTGGAGAAAAGAGGAAAAAGAGGCAGGTGGAATGGTGGTTTTAGCATGGTGATAAATGATGGCAAAAATGCCTTGGTGGGTTGGTGGAGTTTGAGACTTCCTCTTCCTTGCATTGTGGATGGAGTACCTGATTGACCAATAAAGGAAATCTGGGATGTTCACCGGATTAAAACCTCTCAGGTGGTTGACAAAGGTAACATGAAATATGAATAAATATTTAGAGGGATCATTGACAATGAGGTATTTTAGGATGGGGATGATTACTGTTGGCCATGGGACAGGGAGAGATTCATGCTCAACTACAATTCCCTTCCACTTGAAGGTCTTGGAGTAGTTTGAAAAACCTTTGAGTTTAGGATCCCAATTATGCTTGTCCCTACACACCACACACGCATTTGCAGGAAGCCCATTTGGAGGAAGTAGTGATTACAAAAAATGATATAGCCATTATTCCAAGTATCGATAAAGGTATCTGAAATATCCTACTCAACTTCCTTGAATTTTCTAAGGAAAGGAATAATACCTTGGGATTCTAAGAAGAATTGGGATAGAGGGTCAAACTACAAATTGGAGGGTTCAAGCAAGGCCATGGATATAGGGGTGAAGGCTCAGGGACACCAGAAACTCAAGATAGAATTATCACCACCATCAAGGATACTCAAAGGCACTTCCCACCAAACAATAAAATGGACCGAGAAGTGATCATATTTAACAATCTCCTTCGTGCAAAGGAATGATGAAACTATGGTCACAAATAGGGCATTGGTAAAACCAGAGCATTGGATGATGGGCCATCAGGAAAAGGTAAAAGAGAAACTTTTCACAACACAAGAAAACCATGCATCCAAATTAAAAAAATTTTCTATTTGATTCAGTAATCGTGGACTTTGGAACTGGGTGACCCTCATAGGCTTAGGTGAATTCCCATAGGACCAGCTTTGAAACTTAGCACAAAGAGCATAGTGAATCAACAAATGCTGAAAAAAAGGGAGCTCAATTCTATCAATGTGATACATATGCCACCCAATAAAAGAAACATACCTCTCAAATCTGGTTGTGCATTTCCAAGTCGATAGCAAGAGCATTAAGAACATTTTGAAGGAAATTTTGGTGCCATATGGATAGATTTCTATGACTAACCCCAACATTGGTAAGCAAATCAATAGACTTGTTAGCTTCCCAAAATACATGGCAAGTTGTAGTGTTGCTAAAATTCTACATCAAGACAGCTTCCTGAATAATAGTGTGCATGTTCTATGAAGGAATTCTATCATTGATGATAGAGTTTGTAACATTCATGGAATCACCTTAAATTAATAAATTTTCTATGTAATCTTTGAGAACTTATACCCCTCTTTAAAAAGCATGAGATTTACCATAGTGGTTATTTTGGACACCTAGAAACTTAGCATAGGCCACTATGAGTCGACCATTATGATCCCTGACCAAACCTTCGGCACCCACGACACCCAAATTTCCTTTAGAAGCATCATAATAGTTAATTTTAAGCCATACTACACAAGGAGGTATCTAGTAAGCACCAATTATAGGATGGGGATTAGAAGGAGTAGATTTAGGATTATGGGGAATATTGAGGGAACAGAAAAGAGTGGACTCAAGGCACAACTTGAGTGGTTTTGTGCAAGGGAAAATATTAGAATTTTTAATAGCAAAGGTGATGGATTTGTTGGCAATAGATATAGAGTCCCTAAGGTTTTTTTAAAATATTCTATTGTTTCTTTCAAGCCAAATCTACCATAAGAGATGATGGAGATAAACTTTCCACAAAGAAGACAACCTAGAATTTTTGAAAGGCATGGGCCACTAGGAGAAAAAAAAATCCAAGTAGTTGGCCTGGGCCTAGGAGATGTGAAAGGTGGACATGATATGATCCATGGTACAATGGAAGAAATAAAATTCCATAAGTATGTGGTTGATATATTCCCAAGCCGCAAAAAAAATATGACATCTATTAGGAACAACCATCCCTCTCTTAATAATATTATCAATAGTAAGGATCTTGTTTTGAATGGCAAACCAAGAAAAAACAACAAATTTAGGTATGAGGTGTTTAATCCAAGCCATATTGAAAGGAATGTGAGAATTTTAGGGATTTAAAGTCAAAAAATGAGTAAAAATGATAGAAAAAGACTAGAGTCAATTTATTTCCAAAAAGGGGTATCATGAGACACACCAGATGGAATTATTGTTACCCTAAACAATGTTGATAATTTTGTGATAGCATTTGAAATTTGGGCATCAGCATTTGCAATGTGGAGCTCTTTCCATATTTTGGGTTGGACTAAAGAGTCTATGAAATCAGCCACCTTTCTACCTATGAGAGTATCCAACAAAGGCTGCACCACTAAGACTCCATTGTTCTCACTAAGTGGTTGATTGGAGATCCACCTATCTATCCAAAAATTTATCTTTTTTCCTATTCCAAGCTTCCATCTAGTTCCCCTTTGTATAAGAAGTTTAGTTTGGAGGATTTATTTCAAAAATTGGACCCAACATCAGGAATATTTTCATCCATAAAATTTTATATGTGTATGTATTTCTTATTGATGATTGAAACCCATTCAAGACTACATTTGGTAAACACCTTCCAAGACTTCTTGGCCAATAGTGCCAGGTTCACTAATTCTTCTAAGACCCAGCCCTCCCTAACTTTTAGGTAAGAAAACCTTTTCCAAGCTAACCAGATGAAAAAAAAATTCCTCTAAACCTGCCCAAAGGAATCTCTTCTAAATTTGTTCAATTTTATTATAGATAGAAATAGGGGCTTTGAAGACTAACATAAAATAAACAAAAAATATTTGAAGATAGGCCATAGTGAGAGTGGCTTTGTCTGCTTGAGATAGGAGGACCCCTTTCCAACCTACAAGCCTTTTATTGATTATTTCAATAAAATTGCTCCACATAGACTCTTTGGGGCAACTGCTAAATAGGGGAAGCCCTAAATAGACAATGGGAAGCTCATATATGACACACTGAAGAATACAAGTAATCTTGACCTATCTAGACAAGGGTGTATTAAGAAAGAAAACTTTAATCTTGGCATAGTTTATATTTTGCTCTGCAACCTTTTCATAGAGATCTAAAACATATTTGATTGAATTTACTTTCCAAACTGAAGCATTGGTTGCTAATATAGTGTCATCTACAAACTGTTGATGAGATAGAGGTCTCATGTTAGAAGCAACTTGAATACCAAATATTGTGCCATCCGAGCAAGCATCTTTGAGAGCTCTTCCAAGGGATTAAAAAATAATAATAAAGATAATAGTGGACATGGTATCCCCCTACCTAACCTCCCTCTTACTTGGGAAGTAACCTTCTATAGACCATTGACTAACACTGAGAACCAGGGGCTAGAAATGCAGCCTTGAATAAGTTTGACCCACTCTCTATAAAAACCAAATTTGAGAAGGACAATAAGAAGGAACTCTTGATTGATCCTATCAAAATATTTATTCATATCAATTTTAAGGACCAGGGTAGCTTTTTTGTTGTTGGAGATATAATGGAGGACTTCATGTAAAGTTATGATACCATTAGTTATAGATATTCCTTTAACCAAACTACCTTGGAAGAGATACATGATTTGGGAAAGAAATTCTTTCACCTTGGATGCCATAGCTTTGGTTAGGATTTTATAAATCACATTACACAAACTGATGGATCTAAAATCTGCCATATATTTACACATAAGTCCTTTAGGAACAAGAGCTATGAAAGTAGAATTAATACCTCTGGGGATGGATTTTGCATGTTTGAGTTCAATTATGGCCTTGCACACATATTACCCAATAATTTCCCAAAAGGTCTAAAAAAACCAAGGTGAGAAACCATTAAGACTAGGTTCTTTATCAAGGTACATAGTGAATAAAGCTTGCTTGATCTCATCCAAAAAAAGAGGCTTGATGAGCAAGGAATTACTTTCTGGAGTGACTAGGGTAGGAATGTGATTGAGTAACTAATTATTAGTTTGATCAGAATTTTAGGGATGGGTTGGAAAATTATCTTCAAAAAATGCATAGGCTTCATATCAAATTTCAAAAATATCCCTGGTAGTGGAGTCGTCACCTTTGTTCAATTACCTAATTTTGTTTAAACTCCTCTGTCTGAGGGTGGAAGAATGAAAAAAATTAGTATTTGAATCACCTTCCTTGAGCCAAAGGGCTCTAGATTTCTACCTCTGAAACATATCTTATTTACCCAAAATGTTATGATACTCTGATAAAATTTATTTCTCATTGACTTGGATTTGGTCACTCAGTTGTCCATTCTGTATTTGATGTTCAATGCTTTTTAGTTTATCCATAATATGCTTTTTGCTTTCAAAAATATTGTCGAAAACTTCCATGTTCTATATTTTGAGGTTTTCCTTGACAACCTTGAGTTTATGGGAAACTTGAGTAATGAAAGACCCAAAAAAATCTTGCTGCCACAAATCAGAGATTCGGTTATGAAGATCAGGGTGCTACGTCCACATGGATTCGAATATAAAAGGAATCTTAAAATTGGGACTATCCACTTCAAACAAAAAGGGACAATGATCAGATCCAACTCTTAGGATACAAATGAGAGTAGCATCACCCATAATAGGAATAACCTCTTGAGAAAGAAAAATATTTCAAGCTTAACTTGAATATGTTGATCCCCAACTCTCCTATTGCTCCATGTGTATTTTTCTCCTTTAATTTGAATGTCCATTAATTCACTATCAATTACAAAATTATGAAAATATTCAATGCTTCTAGATGGAGTGATATTTCTCCCTTGCTTATCTAAGGGAAAAAGAGGGGAGTTAAAATCTCTAGCAAGGATCCACAAAAGATTTTTGAAAGCATTCCTCATGTGCATCAAAGTATCCCATAAGTTATTTCTACTGGTTGGATTTTTGGGGGTGTAAACATTAGATAAAACCTAGGAATAATTTTTGTCTTTCTAGTAGAATAGAATTTTCAGAACTCTATTTGACGAAGAGATTATTCTACCTTCAACTTTATCAAAATCCCATAGACAAAGTAATCCCCCTGAAGTGCCTTGAGCAGGTCTAAAATTGAAATCACTATTCTTCCAAATAGATTTAGCAATTTTCTAGATTTTGTTTTGGTTAATCTTTGGTTCTTGCATAATCATGATAGTGGGCCTATATTTGGGGTAGAACCCTATGGGTTCTCCCTATTACTTACTTCAATGTTGTAAATAATCAATCAACCCAATGCATGCACCATGTGACATAAAAGAAGCTAGAAATGAATAAATCAAATCAAAATGAGTGATAAATCAAATGAAATAATTTGCTACTCAAGGAGGGTAGATCCCCTCTACGTAAGGGCAAATATAATGTGAATTGTGCAAATGAAATTTATGAACAGATGATGAATAAAATCAATTACACTTGGAACTATTAATAATTAAATATTTTGTTTTATAATATAGCCGATGGCTATATTAATAATGGAGTGTAACATGACTCCCCTCCTCGGAAAGCTTTGTCCTCAAAGCTGGAAATGTCTGGAAAATACTTTCAGGTTCCCATGTAGCATCTTCTTCGGGTAGGTCCTACCATTTGATGAGAAATTCTTGGATGTGACGAGATCTCAGTATGCGTGTTCTGCTTTGTAAAATTACTTTAGGTTGGAGATATATACGCCCTTCTTCATCGAGTACTAGTAATTCTGATTGAGATTGCACTTTCTGGCCGATCACCTTCTTGAGACAAGAAACATGAAATACTGGATGTATACGTGATGAGGGAGGTAACTCTAATTGATATGCCACTTCTCCAATGTGACACACAATTTTGTAAGGACCATAAAATCGAGGAGCCAACTTCTGACTGGACTTGATCTTCAATGATAATTTTTTGTAGGGTTGCAAACGCAAGAACACCATATCACCAATATTGAATGCTCTTTTCGAACGGTGTGTGTCTTGCTGCTGCTTCATACGATTTTGTGCTTGGACCAAATTGTCTTTGAGAATGGTGAGCATTGACTGTCATTGTTGAAACCAATCATCTACTTGGGCCACTTTGGAGGATCCTGGTACATAATATGCTATTGTTGGAGGCTTAGTTCCATACAATGCTTCAAAAGGAGACATTTTGATGGAGTAATGGTAAGAAGTGTTGTACCACCATTCTTCCAATGATAGCCACTGACTCCATTGATATTGTTTATCCTAAAAAAACATCTTAGGTAGGTACCCAAACATTTGTTAACTACCTCTGTTTGGCCATCTATTTGTGGATGGTATGCAGAAGACATATTTAATTTGGTACCACTAAGTCAAAATAATTCTCTCCAAAAATTGCTAGTAAATATGGGATCTCGATCACTTACAATATTTTTGGGCATTCCATGCAATTTGAAAATTGAGTCCATAAATACCTTAGCCACTTTGCTTGCTGAAAATGGATGTTGTAGAGCCTGAAAGTGAGCATATTTGGAGAGGCGATCAACTACCACGAAAATTATTGTTTTACCTTCTGACTTAGGAAGACCTTCAATAAAATCCATGGAAATGTGTTCCCACTGACGATCTAGAATGGGTAATGGTTGAAGCAACCCTGGTGATTTGACTGTTTCACCCTTATTGCGTTGACATACTTCACATTCAACTACCCATTGTTTGACCTCTGCTTTTAATCCTTTCCAACAAAAATATTGTTTAACCCGCATATAAGTTTTCAAAAAACCTGAATGTCCTACTGATGGAGAAGCATGTGACTCATCTAGAATCCTTGATTTGATTGTCGAATTGTGTGGAATGTAAATGTGATTCTTCTTTCTTAATATCTTGTCTTCATAGGAGAAAAGAGGGTGCTTGGATGAACCCAATGACAACTCTTGAATTATTTGAGCAGTTTCACTATTGGACAACCATTCTTCCTATAACTGAGACACCCATTGAGAACAAGGACCTGAAATAGCATTAATGACCACTTCATCTTCATATTTTCTAGATAATGCATCTGCTGCTACGTTTTCTTTCCCTTTCTTGTACTCAATAACGAAATCATATCCCAACAATTTAGTCAACCACTTGTTTTGTTCTAGATAAGAAAACCTTTGTTCTAGAAAATGCTTGAGACTACTATGATCTATTTTTATAATGAAACGACTACTGATTAAGTAGTGTCTCCATTTCTCCACTGCATGTAGAATAGCCAACATTTCTTTTTCATATGTAGATCTTCCCAAATTATTTTCCAAAAGTTGTTTACTTTCGAATGCCAAGGGATGACCTTCCTGCATTAATACTGCCCCAATACCTATTCCTGAAGCATCACATTCGATGACGAATGGTTTGTGAAAATCTAGAGTTGCCAAAACTGGAGTAGTACACATTGCTTCTTTGAGAGCCTCGAAGGCTTGAGTGGCTACTTCTGACCAATGAAAAGCATCCTTCTTTGTGAGTGTTGTGAGAGGAGCTGCAATTTTACCATAGTTACGCATAAATTTGTGATAGTAGCCAGTGAGACCCAAAAAACCATGAAGTTTCTTGATGGTTTTAGGTAAAGGCCAATCCTGAATTACCTTAATCTTATTGGGATCCACTTTAACACCTTCCTGAGATACTATATGACCGAGGTACTCAACTTCTTGAACACCAAAAGAGCATTTAGAGCATTTGACAAACAGTTGTTCCTTGTGTAGTATATGAAGAACCCTTCCCACATGCATCAAATGATCCTTCCAAGATTTACTATATATGAGTATGTCATCGAAGAAGACTAGGATAAATTTGCGGAGGAATGGATGAAACACATGGTTCATGAGGCTTTGGAATGTAGATGGGGCATTAGTGAGACCAAAGGGCATGACCAAGAATTCATAATGACCTTCATGAGTGCGAAAAGTTGTTTTGGGAATATCCTCCTCCCTAAGTCTGATTTGGTGAAACCCTGAACGTAAGTCCAATTTGGTAAAAAAATTTGCACCATGTAGTTCATCTAATAGATCATCAATGACCGGTATAGGGAATTTATCTTTGATGGTGATTTTGTTAAGAGGACAAAAATTCGGACACATATGCCAAGAATTGTCTTTACGATGGGCCAAGACTACTGGTGAAGAATAGGGGCTAGTATTGTGATGGATGACACCATGTTCTAATAGTTCTTGGACAATTTTCTCAATTTCTATTTTTTGAGGTTGGGGATATCGATAAGGATGACCATTAGGAGGAAGAATTCCTAGAACAAGGTGTATGGCATGGTCATGGGATATTTTGGGAGGTAGTCCCTTTGGTTCTTGGAAGACCTCATCATAGTTGGCCACAATGTTTTGTAGATCCTCTGATTGGATTTCTGGTGTATCTTGTGCTTGCATTTCCATACAATTAATTTGAGCGATGAATCCATAACTACCTTTTCTTAATATTTTTTCCATGTTGTGCGAACTTACTATCTTTGATGGAGGTGTTGGAATTCCTTGGAGGTGAATGGTCTTCCCATTTTCTTTCCATTCAACAAAGCGCTGCTTGTAATTAAAACCGACCATGGTTTCCATTTGTTCTAGCCATGCGACTCCCAAGATAACTTCTGAATTCCCTAAATTCATAACAAAAAGAGGACCCTGCCAAGTATAACTTCCCATTTGTAATGAAATTGAAGATGTTTTACCTATACATTGAGCACTACTCCCGCTTGCAGTTCTAACTTGAAATTTATCTTGATTGGAGGAGTGGATGTGCAAGTTTAATGCCTTGGCAAGCCTTGTGTCAATAAAGTTGTGAGTACTACCTGAATCAATTAATACAATTACCTTCCTTTGTCGAATGAATCCTGCCACTTTGATTGTGTGGTGAGCTGATAACCCCATAAGAGCATGTACTAAAATTGCCATAGTATCTTCCTCAGCTACAACCTCCTCGTATTCAATTTGGTCTTCGTCTATGGGATCATCAGGAAAGTTGTTCTCCTCTATTTCTTCATCTTCCTTGTCAGCGTATTCAATTTGAAAATTCTGTCATGGTACACATGCCTGATCTTTTGGATGATGATTACGACATTTATAGCAAAAATATCTTGATGGTTGATCATTTCTATGAAAAGAGTTGTTGCGGTATTGACCATATGAATCACGTCGTGTGGATGTTCCCATTTGTACCTTCTTTTCTACCAACTTGGAAATCCTTATACAATCATCTATCTTGGATGGATCTTGTAGATCCACTTCGACTTTAATATTCTCTTTCAACCCATTTCTAAAAGCAGCTATCACTACCTCGGTTTCCAATTTTTTTGCATAGGAAAGCAGGCTAGTGAATTCTGATATATAATCCCTTACTGATCCTGTTTGCTTAAGTGATAACAACCACACCGTGTAAGAATATGTGGATCCTTCATCAAATATCTTAAGAAAATATTTGGTGAAATCATCCTAGTAGATGTTGTTACCTTGCTCGCATTTGAGCCATACAAACCATTGATAAGCTTCAGTACCGAGTCTGGAGGCAGCAAAATGAACTTTTTTTGAATCTCAAATTTTGTATAAGTTTAAAATGCCTTCCATTTTGGCTATCCATCCACGTGGATCATGACCCTCAAAGGTGGGCATATCAATGCATGGCCAATTGACCCCACTAGGACCTCTAGGTTGTTGGTAAACTTCATCTCTATCTTGGTCTTCATTGTGCCTATGTCGATGGAAGCGATTTTGGGTAGGACCTCTTTGTTGTTCAAAAACTTCCTCATTTCCCAAATCCTCGTTATTTCTTTGTCCATTGAAGCGATTTGGGGAATGACCATTATGACCTCTTTGGTGTGTATAGGCTCCATACTGATCCTCATTGCTCTAGTGGTTTGGGCTAGGAGGATTTGGTTGGATTTGTCTATCCAATAGTTGGGTCATCTTGTCATTCATGCTTTTAATACCCTCCATTAAGGATTCTAAGACCTTGTCAGTGGTCATGGGGCTTCCTATTTCCTCTTGTGTGAGGTTCTCATGGGAAGAATTTGGGGAGGGATTGGATGCCATTTTGTTAAACAATGGATGACTAGGGTTAAAGCTAGTAATTCCTAAAGGAGAAGAAGAATTTTGTGTACCTTTGCTTCTAGGAGGTCTTCTTGGTGATCTTAGGATCCCTTCGTTTGGAGTTCTCCAAGCTTGATAATCAACCATTTGGTCCTTTGGTCCACCTTCCGCTCATGCACTTGTCAATAAGTCATGCTTAACAAATTTTACCTTCGATTTATGCAAAAAAAATTGGTTAAATTTGGAAAAAAATTGTTTAGTTCTCTGCTCCAACTATCGCTCCAACTACGATGCAGATTTGAATTTGGATTTTTCAATGGCTAGTTTTGAATTTGAATCTACCAATGGCTATTTCCCTTTGAATTTCAATGGCTAAGACAATATTACCCCAATGGCTACTTTCGAATGGTCATCAATGGCTATATTCAGCGATGGTTAAAAGGACGTAAATGATATCATATGACAAGTGAAAACCCCAACATGAAGGATGACATGACAAGAGAGACCCCCAACAACAAGTGAGACCCTCAACATGAAGGATGATACGATCGGTGAGACCCTTGATACAAAGAATGACATGCCAAGTGAGACCCCTGACACAAAGGACACCATCCGATGGAACTGACTAGACTGACACCACATGACAAGAAAGACCCTTGACACAAAGGACGACATGAAAATGGAAACTGAAGGTGTGTAAACATGAGACAATGAAGCACAAGGAATGACAACCAGATGCAATGGTGATGATTATAACAAGACCACAACCTGACACCAAATTCAAAGACACGTGGACAACTACTTATGCATGGGAAGAGCTGGAAGCTATGTGATTATAGTCACACCCAACCATATGTTGCTTATCTTTTTTAAACCATGAACTACCATTCACACAAGATGTGTGGGATAATTGATTTGAAAAATAAATAAAATTGAAACTTTGTACCTTAGAACCAACGATTAATATTATCTTTTTTTCACGTCATGATTGGTCGATGGTGCTTGAGATTACGTGTTTTGAGTGTGCACAGTATCCTCCTTATTTTAATTTGGATTTTTATGATTGGTTTGTCTAAGATGCCTGAGATGTAGTAGACAATTTTTAGTTGGCCAGTATCAGGTTCATCCGAATGCTCACAAAAATGCTTCTTCCAGATGTATGACGCTTGAAATTACGCAATCGGTACAGGAGTAATCCAAATCCACCCTTGTGCATGCAATGAGCTTATTATTTTTTTATGATGGCATGAATTTAGGGTATTATAATGTGAAAGAGTTTTTGCGTATTTTTCTAGGCCTCCCGAATGACCTTACTACTACCCAAACTTTCATAAGTATAGTGAAATTTAACCACTACTCAGAGTGATTTAATATACACCTTCAGCCTATGGTTGTAAGTGTATGTTCATCACACTATAGATAAGAAAATAGTTAATGTGAATTTCAATACTGAGAACGGTGGGTTGGTGTGTGATCCATTAAATCATGACGTGATTTTTTAGAAGAGCTACGCCAGGAACGAAGGAAGTTGATACCACTTGGGGTATAACCCTACGGGTTCTCCCTGTTACTTCAATTTTGTAAACAATAAATCAAAATAATGCATGCACCATGTGAAAAAAAAATCTAGAAATGAATAAATCAAATCGAAAGGAGTGATAAATCAAATGAAATAATTTACTGCTCAAGGAGGGTAGATCCCCATTGTGTAAGGGCAAATATAATGTGAATTGTGCAAATAAAATTTATGAAAATATGATGAATAAAATAAATTACAATTGGAACTATTAATAATTAATTTTTTTTTATAATATAGCCGACGACTATATTAATAATGGATTGTAACATGACTCCCCTCATTAGAAAGCTTTGTCCTCATACCTGGAAATGTTTGGAAAATACTTTCAACTTCCCATGTTGTGTCTTCTTCGGATAGGTCCTACCATTTGATGAGAAATTCTAAAATTGAGTAGGTCTAAAATTGAAATCACTATTATTCCAAATAGATTTAGCAAAATTCTATATTTTGTTTTGGTGAATCTTTGGTTCCTGTATAATCATGATAGTGGGCATGTATTCCTTCCTCAAAGTGCATGCAAGTCTCTACTTGATAGCACTATTGAGGCCTCTCACATTCCATGAGAGGATCCTCATTTAGTGTATCGCTCCAAATTTTTCGCACCCTTACCTTCAGGCTATAGGATCCATGCCCGGAAGGGGGATGTGAAAAGGATGGGACAATACCTCGGACTGAGAGGCCCTTTGAAGGTCCCGCCTCTCGGGGGAGGTGTATAAAGGTGAATTTTCGATGGATGGTGGGTTCACCAGGAAACTTTTGAATGGCGGTTTCCACGCCTAGGTTGAGAGGGTGTTTGATGTGTTCATTTTTATGTTTGATCATTCAACTCCTAGGTTTGGCCAAATGAATCTAAACTATTCTATATGAAATGCAGATTTAAATGAATACAGAAAATAGAATTGAACAGAAAACATAGAGAATAAGCTAGATGAGAAAAGTCATACCTGATTCCGGATGTCTGATGGAGGTTCTAATTTTTGAAGCAGTCCAGATCGCCTGGAATTTGACAGGATCGTCTCTAATCTGATAGGATCGTCCCTGATCTACTGATCTGACAAGATCGTCTCTAATCTGACAAGATCGTCTCTAATCTGACGATATCGTCTCTAATTTGACAAGATCGTCTCTAATCTGACGATATCGTCAGACGAATTCGTCAGAGACCTGTAATTACAGAAATGGATACCAAGAACAAAAAATACAATTGCAAAAGCAAGGGAAAATGATGGAAATGAAAGTATGAATGCTAGAATAACAATTACAGATGATAAATTAAATGAAATGCATTATCTTAATGACTAAATTTAACCTTATCATGCATCTATGCTATATGAGGTGAACTCCAAGATGCAAAATAGTAATAAGTCTAACTAATGCAAAGCAAAACAGTAGATAGTGGAGAAAGAATGCAAACTCAGGGCACTGATTGCCCCCAATGTTGGCTACAGTCGAAATCGTCTGCAAAATACAAAATCGTCTTGAATTGCGGCGTGATCGTCCGAGATCGTACAGGATCGTCTGTGACGATCTGAGCTTGCTCTGGCTGAAAAACAATGAGGTTCCTGCAAGAAAACTTAGAAAGGCACAAATGCAAATAGTAATTCAGGGTATTCTAATGCACACAAAGATCAAATTACAGGGGAATTCAGCCAAGGGAAGGTCAAGGGGAGGGCCTAAGATTAAATAGGCATAGGAAGGAGGTTGGGAGGTTGGAGATCATCCCAATCTGGGAGATCTCCAACGGGGAAGGTCTCTAACGACGTAGACACGCTTTTGCCCCGGTTAGAGACGTCGTTGAAACAGAAGCTAATTATGAAAAATCAGTTTTGGGACGAAATCGTCTGGACGTTCTACTCTAGACGAATTCGTTCGATCTGAGGTGATATCGTTTGATCGGCGATGATATCGTCCAACGGTCACAACAAATCCTAAAAATGGCATGAAAAACAGGGAAAGCGGTTTAACAGGTAGGTTCGGGGTTAAAATTTGAATTTGAATTATTACTAAAGTAATTTTAATTATTTACTAAGGTTTAACTATGCCAATTTTAGGGTGCTACATTTTGCCCCCTCTTTAGCGAATTTTTCGAAGAAAATGCGTTAAAGACGAGTTCTTCCCGTTTTACGAGAAAGCAAAAAATATACTCAATTTTTAGACGACGATTCTTGGTCGAATCGTACGAATGCTGACTATGGTGCCCCCTCCGTGTTTTTACCCAAATCGAACGTTTGAGGTAAAAAAGCGAAAAAGCAAAATTAAAATGTTGTTGTTTTTGAATAAAATTAAGAAAAATAGGGTAAAACCCTAATTCATTTTTTACTATTCATTTTTATGTGAGATTTTTGAGAGGACTGAGTATGCCGGGGTAAATTGTGGCATACCAATCCAATTTTGATATGATGTATATAATTTTTTGATATATATATATGATCTTTTTGATGATATGACTTGTTCATATGTTGTTATGATGCTTTAATGTTTGAATTGTTTGCTGATTGGATTGATGATTCATGTAATTATGTCGTTTTGAAATATTATAATTTGATGTCATGCTGTAAGATTTTAAATGAAATAATCTGATGTAAACAATTGGTTGTGGTGGTGTGATTTGATAAAAAAAAAAAGGGACTTCTAACAATAATTTCAAAGGACATTGTCACTATTATAGACCATTTCATGGAGTCACCGCTCACTCGGTCGTCAAGCTAATCCCAGTATAGAAATATTGTTAAAAGTAAAAGAGTGCTTAAGAGACTGTCTTAAGACTTTGTGTTGTAATGATAGAGATAATGATGGTTTGATGATTTGTTTTCAGATTTTCATAAAAAATAGTATGCATGAGATACTAAAATATGATTTTGCTAGGCATAAATTCCTAAGTGTGATAAAATTTTGAACAATTCCTTAGAATTTATACCATGGTTGCAATATTGAATTTGAACATAATGTCATGAAATAGAATAAGTGTTCGTTTGTTTGTAAAGCATAATTGTGTAACATAATGATGCAAGTCATATGTTTTGATGAATTTGTTTTTAAAATAAATGGAAAATAAAATTAGAACGATGGTTTGCGCTAGGCATAGAATTATAGGTATAGACTTATACCATCATCGCGAAATCCAAAGAAGAAAATAGATTTTTAGTTTTATTGCAAGATGAATTTTTGACTTTTGTGATAAATAGAAAAATAATAATATGAAAATTTTGTTTGAAATTATTTTTAAGATTTTGTAAGATGTATGTAATTGCTTTTATACAAAACAACAAATTCTGAAATAAAAGAATAAAATTATTCCGAAAAGATTCATAGAAATATTTTAAACTATCTCAAAGAGAAATGTAGATTTATAAGGAATCCTCATGTGCAAATGTGAATTCATTACCGATCTTGATTTATCATAATGATACAAAATCTCTCAAATACAAATGTGTGTGCGATTGTATTGTTCATTCACCAATTTTGAGCAAGATAATTTGATACAAGTAATTTGCCTTGACCAAATGAATGTTCGTTGACCATGATTTATATGCATGTAACCGTACCGAGACTACTATGTAAGTTAGGTTTATCAAGAGCTAGCTAATCCATAAGATGACAGAGGTCTGTACAAAAGAAGGTCGCTAATGTGACAGACATATCGCCACGCTAGGGATTACCCAAGGCCAAGCGGGTTGGGCACAAACCACCTGTTATGGGGCTTACCTCACAGTTTTTGAATAATTGAGAATTCCAGGGATTCAAGCTCATTCACCCTTCTTTTCTTTTCAAGGGGTAGGGAAAGGATTTTATTGCATTTTTGCTTTTGCGTTTCTCTTTTGCTTTTTTTTTCTCTTTTTTTTTTTTGTACTTTTGTATTTTTGCTTGATATTTGAGATAATGCTGAAATATTGTTGTGATGATTCAAATAACCTTTTTCTTTTTCTCTTTTCTTTTGAACTTTTTCTTTTCTTCCTATGCTAGGGATACTTGCTCGGATTAGCTGTAGAGCAAGGGATTTTTATTCTAGGTAGGGGTGAGCTTGTCCTTTTGTCAATTCTCAAAGATTCTAGACCATGTGCATGATAGGATAGCAGGGGAAACTTTTCGCTCAAGAAACCAGTTCTACTATGTAGCATCATATCGAATTTGCAATGAAATCATTTTAATGTGAAAAGATATACTTAGTTCAAGTAAATAACAAGATCAGTTCTCTATGCTCAAAACTTTATTTAATTCAACTGTGGACTTTGATATAAGAGAGATTAATAATCATACCAAATAAAATCAAGATATTTATTCATGTGAATGTGAAAGTGCGGGATTCCAAATAAATGCTAATTTATCCAAAATAATTGAAAATATAACTGCAATACTTCAAGATTTGAGAAGTACAAAATAAAAGATGTTTTTGAAGATTTTGATGATTTTGAATGTTTTATATTTTGATTTTAATTTATGAATTGAAATAATGAATAATATTACTATTTTTTTGAAATTTTTTATATGAATTTTTAGATGATGGAATTGGTGGTATATACAAGATGATCTATATACACTATACAAGGTTATTTGAGTATAGCATGTCTAAGGTTGCTTCAAAATCAAAGGAGGTTTTGAAGGATAATTTGGTTGAGGTGAAGGTAAGAACAAAAGGTGATGAATAAAAGGTAGCGATAACAAAAGCTTTGTTATAATGTAGAATAATGTAGCAAAAGATTTGACTTTTATATGTGTAAAATTGATCATGTTACAAAATAAAATGTAAGAAGGATAAGAAGGTTCTTCATTCTTATCACTATCTTCCAAGTCTTGATAAGATGGAGGGAGCATATGTGAAAGATATGCATGGATGTTATTTGGTAAACAAGGATGATCATATATGGATGAAGAAAAGTGATGGATAGAAGATAATTGTGATAATAGAGAATGTATAGAACTTGATGTTTCAACCATTAAATATTCTTCAAATGGTTTTGGGTCACCATGTATGGTAACAATTTTATTTGCAATTTCAAACTTCAAACATTGGTGAAGAGTGGAAGGGACAACCCTCATCGTATGAATCCAAGGACTTCTGAGAAGTAGGTTGTAATATGAAGGGCAATATGCTACATAAAACAAAGTATCCAGGATCTTGGATCCAATATTGAGGGGAAGAATTATAGTACCTTGAGCTTCTTGAATTTCATTGTTAAAAGATTTTATAATAACATTTGATTCATTAAGATCTTCTTCCTTTGTTTTGAGTTTTTGGAATAATTGATAAGTGCATAAATTAAGAGAGGAGCCATTATCTACCATGATAGTTTTAACAGGTGTTTCTTTACTAGATCCTGTAATGTAAAGATAGTAGTCTTCTTGTGGAGTAGAGGAAGGAATCTCCTCATCATAGAATGAAATATGGTTAACCTCAAGAGGGTTTACACCATTAATTATGTTCTTAGAGAAAATATGATGAGGAACAAATTGTTGGCTAGGTATCTTGAACAAAGTTTCCTTATGAGAACTTTGTAATACTTCTAAAAGGGATATCTTTGCTTGAGGATTAATCACTTGTTGTTGGCTATCAAAGTGGATTTCAGATTGAGATTTTGATTCTAAAGATGAGCTTTCTATGCTTACATTCCATTTTGGATCATTCTCTAGAGCCAAAGATAGTTTTGAAGGTTGGTCAAATGAGGAATCCATATCTTGAATATCGGATTGAGTTGATTGAACTTGAGGTTGCTCATTTGTAGTTTCTGTTACAATATTAGTAATATCATCATGATGGGACACATTAACATGCAATATTTGATTGGTTTCCTGTTGTTGATAATTGAATAGGGGTTCTTGGGAGATCCCCATGTCTTGATTGATTATTGGTATTTGTTGTGTAGGAGTTTGATTGTTTAATGGAGATTTATAATCAGTTGTAGATTGTAATTCCTTTATATTAAAAAGACCCTTATCAATCAAATCTTGAATTGCACATCTTAAATCTTTACAATTTTGTGTCATATGTCCATCTACTCTATGATATTCACAATGTAGCTCGGGTTTAAACCAATCTGCTGTGGTATCAAGTTGTCTTATGGAAGGCGAGTTCAATCTTATTTGTATCAAGTAAATGCTTGAGAATTATATCCATTGGTTGATTGAGCTTTGTAAATGTACGTGATGAAGGTTTTCGAGAGGTTTTTGATATGTGCCTTAGGAGTTCAGTCATAAAAGGACCTAATGGTTTCTTACCTCTCTTTTCTTTGTTATGGGTAGAATGATGATAGGAAGATTGTGAAGTATGATGTGAGTGCATGGTAGGATTGGAAGAATAAGTATTTTCTTGTTGAAATGGATGTGTTGTATTGAAAGAAGAATATTGAAAAGGTGGAGGAGGATTATATGTGGATTGATAGACATAATATGGATATATGGGAGAATAGATAATATCATTATGAAGAGGATTGGAAAAGGGATTGTCCTGTTGGGTTAAGGATGAAAAATGAGAAAAGTGTGATGGAGGTGATGTTGAATAGGGATGAGGTTGGTCATAATCAACAAATGTATTTGGCTGAATTCTTCCAACATTACTGATGGGCTCATATTGATTTGAGTAAAAACTCATGGTTTCTTTAGTACTTCTAAAAGTAATATTTAATATCTACTATTTAGAATTGAATCTAAAACATACAAACTTGAAATGATGATTTTGTTATTTATATTTTTTTTTCTTGTATACATATATATATATATATATATATTTTTTTTTTTTTCAAAAGGTTTTTAGTTTTCACGTCGGGTTCACCAAAATGTATCGCTCCAAATTTTTTGCACCCTTACCTTCAGGCTATAGGATCCGTGCCCGGAAGGGGGATGTGAAAAGGATGGGACAATACCTCGGACTGAGAGGCCCTTTGAAGGTCCCGCCTCTCGGGGAGGTGTATAAAGGTGAATTTTCGATGGATGGTGGGTTCACCAGGAAACTTTTGAATGGCAGTTTCCACGCCTAGGTTGAGAGGGTGTTTGATGTGTTCATTTTTATGTTTGATCATTCAACTCCTAGGTTTGGCCAAATGAATCTAAACTATTCTATATGAAATGCAGATTTAAATGAATACAGAAAATAGATTTGAACAGAAAACATAGAGAATATGCTAGATGAGAAAAGTCATACCTGATCCGGATGTCTGATGGAGGTTCTAATTTTTGAAGCGATCCAGATCGCCTAGAATTTGACAGGATCATCTCTAATACTGATAGGATCATCCCGATCTCGATCCGACAAGATCGTCTCTAAAAAATCTCTAATCACAAATCGTCTCTAATCTGACGATATCATCTCTAATTTGACAAGATCATCTCTAATCTGACGATATCATCAGACGAATTCATTAGAGACCTGTAATTACAGAAATGGATACCAAGAACAAAAAATACAATTGCAAAAGCAAGGGAAAATGATGGAAATGAAAGTATGAATACTAGAATAACAATTACAGATGATAAATTAAATGAAATGCATTATCTTAATGACTGAATTTAACCTTATCATGCATCTACACTATATGAGGTGAACTCCAAGATGCAAAATAGTAATAAGTCTAACTAATGCAAAGCAAAACAGTAGATAGTGGAGAAAGAATGCAAACTCAGGGCATTGATTGCCCCCAATGTTGGCTGTAGTCGAAATCGTCTACAAAATACAAAATCGTCTTGAATTGTGGCGTGATCATCCGAGATCGTACAGGATCGTCTGCGACGATCTGAGCTTGCTCCGACTGAAAAACAATGAGGTTCCTGCAAGAAAACTTAGAAAGGCACAAATGCAAATGATAATTCAAGGTATTCTAATGCACACAAAGATCAAATTACAGGGAATTCAGCCAGGGGAAGGTCAAGGGGAGGGCCTAAGATTAAATAGGCATAGGAAGGAGGTTGGGAGGTTGGAGATCATCCCAATCTGGGAGATCTCCAATGGGGAAGGTCTCTAACGACGCAGACACGCTTTTGCCCAGGTTAGAGACGTCGTTGAAACAGAAGCTAATTATGAAAAATTAGTTTTGGGACGAAATCGTCTGGACGTTCTGCTCCAGACGAATTCATCCGATCTGAGGTGATATCGTCTGATCGATGACGATATCGTCCAACGGTCACAACAAATCCTAAAAATGGCATGAAAAATAGGGAAAGCGGTTTAACAGGCGGTTTGGGGTTAAAATTTAAATTTGAATTATTACTAAAGTAATTTTAATTATTTGCTAAGGTTTAACTGTGCCAATTTTAGGGTGCTACATTTTGCCCCCTCTTTAGCAAATTTTTTGAAGAAAATGCGTTAAAGATGAGTTCTTCTCGATTTACGAGAAAGCAAAAATATACTCAATTTTTTAGACGACGATTCTTGGTCGAATCGTACGAATGCTGACTATGGTGCCCCCTCCGTGTTTTTACCCAAATCGAACGTTTGAGGTAAAAACATGAAAAAGAAAAATTAAAATGTTGTTAGTTTTGAATAAAATTAAGAAAAATAGGGAAAACCCTAATTCATTTTTACTATTCATTTTTATGTTTTAATTGAAATTTTTATTTCATACCAATCCTTTGATATGATGTATATAATTTTTGATATATATATATATGATCTTTTTGATGATATGACTTGTGCATATGTTTTTATGATGCTTTAATGTTTGAATTGTTTGCTTATTGGATTGATGATTCATGTAATTATGTCATTTTGAAATATTATAATTTTGATGTCATGCTGTAAGATTTTAAATGAAATAATCTGATGTAAACAATTGGTTGTTGTGGTGTGATTTGATAAAAAATAAAGAGGACTTCTAACAATAATTTCAAAGGACATTGTCGCTATTATAGACCATTTCATGGAGTCGTCGCTCACTCGGTCGTCAAGCTAATCCCAGTATAGAAATATTGTTAAAAGTAAAAGAGTGCTTAAGAGACTGTCTTAAGACTTTGTGTTGTAATGATGGAGATAATGATGGTTTGATGATTTGTTTTCAGATTTTCATAAAAATAGTATGCATGAAATATGAAAATATGATTTTGCTAGGCATAAATTCCTAAGTGTGATAAAATTTTGAACAATTCCTTAGAATTTATACCATGGTTGCAAAATTGAATTTGAACATAATGTCATGAAATAGAATAAGTGTTTGTTTGTTTGTAAAGCATAATTGTGTAACATAATGATGCAAGTCACATGTTTTGATGAATTTTGTTTTTAAAATAAATGGAAAATAAAATTAGAACGATGGTTTGCGCTAGGCATAGAATTATAGGTATAAACTTATACCATCATCGTGAAATCCAAAGAAGAAAATAGATTGTTAGTTTTATTGCAAGATGCATTTTTGACTTTTTGATAAATAGAAAAATAATAATATGAAAATTTTGTTTGAAATTATTTTTGTGATTTTGATTTTGTAAAAAGGTGTATGTAATTGCTCTTATACAAAACAACAAATTCTGAAATAAAAGGATAAAATTATTCCGAAAAGAGTTACGGAGATATTTTAAATTATCTCAAAGAGAAATGTAGATTTATAAGGAATCCTCATGTGCAAATGTGAGTTCATTACCGATCTTGATTTATCATAATGATACAAAATCTCTCAAATACAAATGTGTGTGCGATTGTATTGTTCATTTACCAATTTTGAGCAAGATAATTTGATACAAGTAATTTGCCTTGACCAAATGAATGTTCGTTGACCATGATTTATATGCATATAACCGTACCAGACTACTATGTAAGTTAGGTTATCAAGAGCTAGCTAATCCATAAGCTGACAGAGGTCTATACAAAAGAAGGTCGCTAATGTGACAGACATATCACCACGCTAGGGATTACCCAAGGCCAAGCGGGTTGGGCACAAACCACCTGTTATGGGGCTTACCTCACAGTTTTCGAATAATTGAGAATTCCAAGGATTCAAGCTCATTCACCCTTCTTTTCTTTTCAAGGGGTAGGGAAAGGATTTTATTGCATTTTTGCTTTTGCGTTTCTCTTTTGCTTTTTTCTTTTCTCTTTTTTTTTTTTTTTACTTTTGTATTTTGCTTGATATTTGAGATAATGCTGAAATATTGTTGTGATGATTCAAATAACCTTTTTCTTTTTCTCTTTTTCTTGAACTTTTTCTTTTCTTCCTATGCTAGGGATACTTGCTCGGATTGGCTGTAGAGCAAGGGATTTTTATTCTGGGTAGGGGTGAGCTTGTCCTTTTGTCAATTCTCAAAGATTCTAGACCATGTGCATGATAGGATAGCAGGGGAAACTTTTCGCTCAGGAAACCTGTTCTACTATGTAGCATCATATCGAATTTGCAATGAAATCATTTTAATGTGAAAAGATATACTTGGTTCAAGTAAATAACAAGATCAGTTCTCTATGCTCAAAACTTTATTTAATTCAACTGTGGACTTTGATATAAGAGAGATTAATAATCATACCAAATAAAATCAAGATATTTATTCATGTGAATGTGAAAGTGCGGGATTCCAAATAAATGCTAATTTATCCAAAATAACTGAAAATATAACTGCAATACTTCACGATTTGAGAAGTACAAAATAAAAGATGTTTTTGAAGATTTTGATGATTTTGAATGTTTTGAATGTTTTGATTTTAATTCATGAATTAAAATAATGAATAATATTATATATTTTTTGAAATTTTTTATATGAATTTTTAGATGATGGAATTGGTGGTATATACAAGATGATCTATATACACTATACAAGGTTATTTGAGTATAGCATGTCTAAGGTTGCTTCAAAATCAAAGGAGGTTTTGAAGGATAATTTGGTTGAGGTGAAGGTAAGAACAAAAGGTGATGAATAAAAGGTAGTGATAACAAAAGCTTTGTTATAATGTAGAATAATGTAGCAAAATATTTGACTTTTATATGTGTAAAATTGATCATGTTACAAAATAAAATGTAAGAAGGATAAGAAGGTTCTTCATTCTTATCACTATCTTCCAAGTCTTGATAAGATGGAGGGAGCATATGTGAAAGATATGCATGGATGTTATTTGGTAAACAAGGATGATCATATATGGATGAAGAAAAGTGATGGATAGAAGATAATTGTGATAATAGAGAATGTATAGAACTTGATGTTTCAACCATTAAATATTCTTCAAATGGTGTTGGGTCACCATGTATGGTAACAATTTTATTTGCAAGTTCAAACTTCAAACATTGGTGAAGAGTGGAAGGGACAACCCTCATCGTATGAATCCAAGGACTTCTGAGAAGTAGGTTGTAAGGTGAAGGGCAATATGCTACATAAAACAAAGTATCCAGGATCTTGGATCCAATATTAAGGGGAAGAATTATAGTACCTTGAGCTTCTTGAATTTCATTGTTAAAAGATTTTATAATAACATTTGATTCATTAAGATCTTCTTCCTTTGATTTGAGTTTTTGGAATAATTGATAAGTGCATAAATTAAGAGAGGAGCCATTATCTACCATGATAGTTTTAACAGGTGTTTCTTTACTAGATCCTGTAATGTAAAGATAGTAGTCTTCTTGTGGAGTAGAGGAAGGAATCTCCTCATCATAGAATGAAATATGGTTAACCTCAAGAGGGTTTACACCATTAATTATGTTCTTAGAGAAAATATGATGAGGAACAAATTGTTGGCTAGGTATCTTGAACAAAGTTTCCTTATGAGAACTTTGTAATACTTCTAAAAGGGATATCTTTGCTTGAGGATTAATCACTTGTTGTTGGCTATCAAAGTGGATTTCAGATTGAGATTTTGATTCTAAAGATGAGCTTTCTATGCTTACATTCCATTTTGGATCATTCTCTAGAGCCAAAGATAGTTTTGAAGGTTGGTCAAATGAGGAATCCATCTCTTGAATATTAGATTGAGTTGATTGAACTTGAGGTTGCTCATTTGTAGTTTTTGTTACAATATTAGTAATATCATCATGATGGGACACATTAACATGCAATATTTGATTGGTTTCCTGTTGTTGATAATTGAATAGGGATTCTTGGGAGATCCCCATGTCTTGATTGATTATTGGTATTTGTTGTGTAGGAGTTTGATTGTTTAATGGAGATTTATAATCAGTTGTAGATTGTAATTCCTTTATATTAAAAAGACCCTCATCAATCAAATCTTGAATTGCACATCTTAAATCTTTACAATTTTGTGTCATATGTCCATCTACTCTATGATATTCACAATGTAGCTCAGGTTTAAACCAATCTGCTGTGGTATCAAGTTGTCTTATGGAAGGGAGTTCAATCTTATTTGTATCAAGTAAATGCTTGAGAATTATATCCATTGGTTGATTGAGCTTTGTAAATGTACGTGATGAAGGTTTTCGAGAGGTTTTTGATATGTGCCTTAGGAGTTCAGTCATAAAAGGACCTAATGGTTTCTTACCTCTATTTTCTTTGTTATGGGTAGAATGATGATAGGAAGATTGTGAAGTATGATGTGAGTGCATGGTAGGATTGGAAGAATAAGTATTTTCTTGTTGAAATGGATGTGTTGTATTGAAAGAAGAATATTGAAAAGGTGGAGGAGGATTGTATGTGGATTGATAGACATAATATGGATATATGGGAGAATAGATAATATCGTTATGAAGAGGATTGGAAAAGGGATTGTCCTGTTGGGTTAAGGATGAAAAATGAGAAAAGTGTGATGGAGGTGGTGTTGAATAGGGATGAGGTTTTGATGGGGGACCGAGAAAATCACACACAGTCACACTCACGCAATTTCAGAAAATCTCATCTATTAATCTGAAAATGCATACATAAATAGCCCACAGTATTACAATAGCTAGCACTCGGCTTAGCTTTCTCCCGCTCACACTCTGCGTGCAATATTCCTAAATCCACCACTCGATCCAATACATTAAACTAGGTTTTTATAGAGGCCCTGACCCTCTGAAACAACTTATGCATTAAACCGGGACACCAACCTAATTTATTACAAATACTAGGTTTTTATAGAGGCCTCGACCCTCTGAAACATCCTTCGTGAAAATCGGGACACCAACCCGATTTAAAACCCCACTCCGCACAACCTTGTCATCGTCGCTCCCTGTCAGATTCTCTGCACGACCCATCCTCTTCGTTCCCTGTGCTTCTTGGTTCTCGTTCGCCTCTACTGCACCCTGGTTGCCACGTGTCATTTTTGAATGGTCCTCGAAAATATCGCCTGTTGTGGTTCTCACGCCATCTATTTCTCTTTCCTTGCCTCCTTCTCTTTCGGTCACGATATCATGACCATTTCACCATCGACCCCTCTGCTTCGTTTTACGTCGCGACATCGCGACGTCGCGATATCGAGACCACTCCACCTTCGAGCCCCTTGCTTCGCTTTTCGTTGTGACATCACGACATCGTGATATCGTGACCACTCCACCTCTGAGCCCCTTGCTCCACTTTTCATCGCGACATCGCAACATCGCGATATCGTGACCACTCCACCTTTTCCCCCTTACTCTGATGTCTTTGTCATGATTTCACGATAGTCGTGATTTTGTGACATGTCATGAAATCGTGACACTTCCACTGCGCCCTCCTGCTGCTGCTTCGATGTCATGATTTCACATGTCACGAAATCATGACATCCCAACTCCTTCCCTTCGGTTGTTGCCCTACTGTCATGATTTTGTGACATCGCGATATCGTGACGTCACGATATCATGACATCGCGATATCGTGACCTCCCTACTCCTTCGCATTCCTTTTAGCTTTACATCATGATTTCACGACGTCATGATATCGCGATGTCGTGATATCGCGACCAACCTCTGCCTTGTCCTCTAAAAACTTAGAAAAATTCTGGTCGATGCTAGATTGCCCTGTTGTTGTCGGATGCTCCTACATCAGAAACCCGGGGTTGGTGGAGAAGTGATCTTCACTTCTGCACTATCTGGTTGCTGCCTCCTGCAACACCTCCAAACATTTCTCTGCCTCAGCAGCCTGCTCCAACCCCTTCTCCTAGCCCACATAACTTCTGTCTTCCTCTAGACAGATTCTCCCACTGCTGCATACTTCTTCTGCAGCCTGCTTCAACTCCTCCTCTTTGCCAGTTAAATTTTTGCCTTCTTCCAGGCAGATCCTGGCACTGCTGCACTCTTCTTTGCATGCAGCCTTCTTCAGCTTCAGCTTCTGATGCACTCCAGCATCTCTCTTTTTTTGTCTTTCTTCACGCCTTTTGCGTCGCTCCTCTTGCTCCCACAATTTTATTCTGAGCCACTCCTCTTGCAGGGCTTTAAATTGTCACTGCAAAGCTTCAAACTCTTCCTCCGGCACCATATCTTCTTCCTCGCCATGGCTTCTTCATGGAGGCATCTTTCCTTGCTTTTCTTACAAAGCTTGATCGATCCTGGTGTAGCTGCCTCACTGTCGGTGATCTGCTAACACGCTCTAGGATCTTAACTCTCTCTCTCTCAAAACCCTACCATAGATCCTGGCGCAACTGCCTCACGTTCAACGAATCTGCTGCACACTCAGAATCACTAGCTCTGATACCACTGATGGGGGACCGAGAAAATCACACACAGTCACACTCATGTAATTTTAGAAAATCTCATCTATTAATCTGAAAATGCATACATAAACAGCCCACAGGCTTACAATAGCTAGCGCTCGGCTTAGCTTTCTCTCGCTCACACTCTGCGTGCGATCTTCCTAAATCCACCACCCGATCTAATACATTAAACTAGGTTTTTATAGAGGCCCCGACCCTCTAAAACAACTTATGCATTAAACCGAGACACCAACCTGATTTATTACAAAGACTGGGTTTTTATAGAGGCCCCGTCCCTCTGAAACATCCTTCATGAAAATCGGGACACCAACCCGATTTAAAACCCCACTCCGCACGGCCCTGTCATCGCCGCTCCCTATCAGATTCTCTGCACGACCCATCCTCTTCGTTCCCCATGCTTCTTGGTTCTCGTTCGCCTTTACTGCACCCTGGGTGCCACGTGTCATTTTTGAACGGTCCCTAAAAATATCGCCTACCGCGGTTCTCACACCATCTCTTTCTCTTTCCTCGCCTCCTCTTTCTATCACGATATCGCGACGTCGCGATATCACGACCATTTCACCATCGACCCCTCTGCTCCGTTTTACGTCGTGACATCGCGACGTTGCGATATCGCGATATCACGATATCATGACCACTCCACCTCTAAGCCCCTTGCTCCGCTTTTCGTCGCGACATCGTGATGTCGCGATATCGCAACCACTCCACCTTCAAGCCCCTTGCTCCGCTTTTCATTGCAACATTGTGACGTCGCGATATTGCGACCACTCCACCTTTCGCCCCTTGCTTTGATGTCTTTGTCACGATTTCATGACATGTCACGAAATCGTGACACTTCCACTACACCCTCCTGCTATTGCTTTGATGTCACGATTTCACGACAGTCACAATTTCGTGACATATCACGAAATCACGACATCCCAACTCCTTCCCTTCGACTACTGCCCTGCTATCACGATTTCGCGATGTCGTGATATCGTGATATCGCGATGTCACGATATCGCGACGTTGCGACGTCGCGATATCGTGACATCGTGATATCGCGACCTCCCTACTCCTCCGCCTTCCTTTCAGCTTTACGTCATGATTTCGTGACGTCACGATATCGCGACCAACCTCTGCCTTGTCCTCTAAAAACTTAGAAAAATTTTGGTTGATGCCAGATTGCCCTATTGTTGTCGGATGCTCCTACATCAGGTTTGTCATAATCAACAAATGTATTTGGCTGAATTCTTCCAACATTACTGATGGGATCATATTGATTTGAGTAAAAACTCATGGTTTCTTTAATACTTCTAAAAGTAATATTTAATATCTACCATTTAGAATTGAATCTAAAACATACAAACTTGAAATGATGATTTTGTTATTATTATATTTTTTTTCTTGCATACACACATATTTATATATATTATTTTTTTTGTTTTCAAAAGGTTTATGTTTCACGTCGGGTTCACCAAAATGTATCGCTCCAAATTTTTTGCACCCTTACCTTCAGGCTATAGGATCCATGCCCGGAAGGGGGATGTGAAAAGGATGGGACAATACCTCAGACCGAGAGGCCTTTGAAGGTCCCGCCTCTCGGGGAGGTGTATAAAGGTGAATTTTCGATGGATGGTGGGTTCACCAAGAAACTTTTGAATGGCAGTTTCCACGCCTAGGTTGAGAGAGTGTTTGATGTGTTCATTTTTATGTTTGATCATTCAACTCCTAGGTTTGGCCAAATGAATCTAAACTATTCTATATGAAATGCAGATTTAAATGAATACAGAAAACAGATTTGAACAAAAAACACAGAGAATAAGCTAGATGAGAAAAGTCATACCTGATTCCGGATGTCTGATGGAGGTTCTAATTTTTGAAGCAGTCCAGATCGCCTAGAATTTGACAGGATCGTCTCTAATCTGATAGGATCGTCCCGATCTACTGATCTGACAAGATCGTCTCTTGACAAGATCGTCTCTAATCTGACGATATCGTCTCTAATTTGACAAGATCGTCTCTAATCTGACGATATCGTCAGACGAATTCATCAGAGACCTGTAATTACAGAAATGGATACCAAGAACAAAAAATACAATTGCAAAAGCAAGGGAAAATGATGGAAATGAAAGTATGAATGCTAGAATAACAATTATAGATGATAAATTAAATGAAATGCATTATCTTAATGACTGACTTTAACCTTATCATGCATCTACACTATATGAGGTGAACTCCAGGATGCAAAATAGTAATAAGTCTAACTAATGCAAAGCAAAATAGTAGATAGTGGAGAAAGAATGCAAACTCAGGGCACTGATTGCCCCCAATGTTGGCTGCAGTCGAAATCGCCTGCAAAATACAAAATCGTCTTGAATTGCGGCGTGATCGTCCGAGATCGTACAGGATCGTCTGCGACGATCTGAGCTTGCTCCGACTGAAAAACAATGAGGTTCCTGCAAGAAAACTTAGAAAGGCACAAATGCAAATGATAATTCAGGGTATTCTAATGCACACAAAGATCAAATTACGGGGAATTCAGCCAGGGGTAGGTCAAGGGGAGGGCCTAAGATTAAATAGGCATAGGAAGGAGGTTGGGAGGTTGGAGATCATCCCAATCTGGGAGATCTCCAACGGGGAAGGTCTCTAACGGTGCAGACACGCTTTTGCCCCGGTTAGAGACGCCGTTGAAACATAAGCTAATTTTGAAAAATTAGTTTTGGGACGAAATCGTCTGGACGTTCTGGTCCAGACGAATTCGTCCGATCTGAGGTGATATCGTCTGATCGACGACGATATCGTCCAACGGTCACAACAAATCCTAAAAATGGCACGAAAAACAAGGGAAAGCGGTTTAACAGGCGATTTGGGGTTAAAATTCGAATTTGAATTATTACTATTTTATCTTTTTACTAAGGTTTAACCGTGCCAATTTTAGGGTGCTACATTTTGCCCCCTCTTTAGCGAATTTTCTGAAGAAAATGCGTTAAAGACGAGTTTTTCCTGTTTTACGAGAAAGCAAAAATATACTCAATTTTTTAGACGACGATTCTTGGTCGAATCGTACGAATGCTGACTATGGTGCCCCCTCCGTGTTTTTACCCAAATCGAACGTTTGAGGTAAAAACGCGGAAAAGCAAAAATTAAAATGTTGTTGGTTTTGAATAAAATTAAGAAAAATAGGGTAAAACCCTAATTCATTTTTACTATTCATTTTTACTATCTCATTGAGAGTCGAGGGCCGAGAAGCTGAGACAGATATAGAATTTGAGAGAGATTGTTGAGAGGATTGAGTATGCCAGGGTATAGATTGTGGCATACCAATCCGATTTTGATATGATGTATATAATTTTTGGAGATATATATATGATCTTGTTTCTGATGATATGACTTGTTCATATGTTGTTATGATGCTTTAATGTTTGAATTGTTTGCTTATTGGATTGATGATTCATGTAATTATGTCGTTTGAAATATTATAATTTGATGTCATGCTGTAAGATTTTAAATGAAATAATCTGATGTGAACAATTGGTTGTGGTGGTGTGATTTGATAAAAGAAATAAAAAGGGACTTCTAACAATAATTTCAAAGGACATTGTCGCTGTTATAGACCATTTCATGGAGTCGCCGCTCACTCGGTCGTCAAGCTAATCCTATGTATAGAAATATTGTTAAAAGTAAAAGAGTGCTTAAGAGACTGTCTTAAGACTTTGTGTTGTGATGATGGAGATGATGATGGTTTGATGATTTGTTTTCAGATTTTCATAAAAAATAGTATGCATGAGATACGAAAATATGATTTTGCTAGGCATAAATTCCTAAGTGTGATAAAATTTTGAACAATTCCTTAGAATTTATACCATGGTTGCAATATTGAATTTGAACATAATGTCATGAAATAGAATAAGTGTTCGTTTGTTTGTAAAGCATAATTGTGTAACATAATGATGCAAGTCATATGTTTTGATGAATTTGTTTTTAAAATAAATGGAACATAAAATTAGAACAATGGTTTGCGCTAGGCATAGAATTATAGGTATAGACTTATACCATCATCGCGAAATCCAAAGAAGAAAATAGATTGTTTTAGTTTTATTGCAAGATTAATTTATGACTTTTGTGATAAACAGAATAATAATATGAAAATTTTGTTTGGAAATCATTTTTGTGATTTTGATTTTGTAAAAAGGTGTATGTAATTACGTTGATACAAACAACAAATTCTGAAATAAAAGGATAAAATCATTTCGAAAAGAGTTACAGAAATATTTTAAATTATCTCAAAGAGAAATATAGATTTATAAGGAATCCTCATGTGCAAATGTGAATTCATTACCGATCTTGATTTATCATAATGATACAAAATCTCTCAAATACAAATGTGTGTGCGATTGTATTGTTCATTCACCAATTTTGAGCAAGATAATTTGATACAAGTAATTTGCCTTGACCAAATGAATGTTCGTTGACCATGATTTATATGCATGTAACCGTACCAGACTACTATGTAAGTTAGGTTTATCAAGAGCTAGCTAATCCATAAGCTGACAGAGGTCTGTACAAAAGAAGGTCGCTAATGTGACAGACATATCGCCATGCTAGGGATTACCCAAGGCCAAGCGGGTTGGGCACAAACCACCTGTTATGGGGCTTACCTCACAGTTTTTGAATAATTGAGAATTCCAGGGATTCAAGCTCATTCACCCTTCTTTTCTTTTCAAGGGGTAGGGAAAGGATTTTATTGCATTTTTGCTTTTGCGTTTCTCTTTTGCTTTTTTTTTCTCTTTTTTTTGTACTTTTGTATTGTTTTGCTTGATACTGAGATAATGCTGAAATATTGTTGTGATGATTCAAATAACCTTTTTCTTTTTCTCTTTTCTTTGAACTTTTTCTTTTCTTCCTATGCTAGGGATACTTGCTCGGATTAGCTGTAGAGCAAGGGATTTTTATTCCGGGTAGGGGTGAGCTTGTCCTTTTGTCAATTCTCAAAGATTCTAGACCATGTGCATGATAGGATAGCAGGGGAAACTTTTCGCTCAGGAAACCAGTTCTACTATGTAGCATCATATCGAATTTGCAATGAAATCATTTTAATGTGAAAAGATATACTTAGTTCAAGTAAATAACAAGATCAGTTCTCTATGCTCAAAACTTTATTTAATTCAACTGTGGACTTTGATATAAGAGAGATTAATAATCATACCAAATAAAATCAAGATATTTATTCATGTGAATGTGAAAGTGCGGGATTCCAAATAAATGCTAATTTATCCAAAATAACTGAAAATATAACTGCAATACTTCACAATTTGAGAGGTACAAAATAAAAGATGTTTTTGAAGATTTTGATGATTTAGATGTTTTGAATGTTTTGATTTTAATTCATGAATTGAAATAATAAATAATATTACTATTTTTTTGAAAGTTTTATATGAATTTTTAGATGATGGAATTGGTGGTATATACAAGATGATCTATATACATTATACAAGGTTATTTGAGTATAGCATGTCTAAGGTTGCTTCAAAATCAAAGGTGGTTTTGAAGGATAATTTGGTTGAGGTGAAGGTAAGAACAAAAGGTGATGAATAAAAGGTAGCGATAACAAAAGCTTTGTTATAATGTAGAATAATGTAGCAAAAGATTTGACTTTTATATGTGTAAAATTGATCATGTTACAAAATAAAATGTAAGAAGGATAAGAAAGTTCTTCATTCTTATCACTATCTTCCAAGTCTTGATAAGATGGAGGGAGCATATGTGAAAGATATGCATGGATGTTATTTGATAAACAAGGATGATCATATATGGATGAAGAAAAGTGATGGATAGAAGATAATTGTGATAATAGAGAATGTATAGAACTTGATGTTTCAACCATTAAATATTCTTCAAATGGTTTTGGGTCACCATGTATGGTAACAATTTTATTTGCAATTTCAAACTTCAAACATTGGTGAAGAGTGGAAGGGACAACCCATATCGTATGAATCCAAGGACTTCTGAGAAGTAGGTTGTAATATGAAGGGCAATATGCTACATAAAACAAAGTATCCAAGATCTTGGATCCAATATTGAGGGGAAGAATTATAGTACCTTGAGCTTCTTGAATTTCATTGTTAAAAGATTTTATAATAACATTTGATTCATTAAGATCTTCTTCCTTTGATTTGAGTTTTTGGAATAATTGATAAGTGCATAAATTAAGAGAGGAGCCATTATCTACCATGATAGTTTTAACAGGTGTTTCTTTACTAGATCCTGTAATGTAAAGATAGGAGTCTTCTTGTGGAGTAGAGGAAGGAATCTCCTCATCATAGAATGAAATATGGTTAACCTCAAGAGGGTTTACACCATTAATTATGTTCTTAGAGAAAATATGATGAGGAACAAATTGTTGGCTAGGTATCTTGAACAAAGTTTCCTTATGAGAACTTTGTAATACTTCTAAAAGGGATATCTTTGCTTGAGGATTAATCACTTGTTGTTGGCTATCAAAGTGGATTTCAGATTGAGATTTTGATTCTAAAGATGAGCTTTCTATGCTTACATTCCATTTTGGATCATTCTCTAGAGCCAAAGATAGTTTTGAAGGTTGGTCAAATGAGGAATCCATATCTTGAATATCGGATTGAGTTGATTGAACTTGAGGTTGCTCATTTGTAGTTTTTGTTACAATATTAGTAATATCATCATGATGGAACACATTAACATGCAATATTTGATTGGTTTCCTGTTGTTGATAATTGAATAGGGGTTCTTGGGAGATCCCCATGTCTTTATTGATTATTGGTATTTGTTGTGTAGGAGTTTGATTGTTTAATGGAGATTTATAATCAGTTGTAGATTGTAATTCCTTTATATTAAAAAGACCCTTATCAATCAAATCTTGAATTGCACATCTTAAATCTTTACAATTTTGTGTCATATGTCCATCTACTCTATGATATTCACAATGTAGCTCAGGTTTAAACCAATCTGTTGTGGTATCAAGTTGTCTTATGGAAGGCAGTTCAATCCTATTTGTATCAAGTAAATGCTTGAGAATTATATCCATTGGTTGATTGAGCTTTGTAAATGTACGTGATGAAGGTTTTCGAGAGGTTTTTGATATGTGCCTTAGGAGTTCAGTCATAAAAGGACCTAATGGTTTCTTACCTCTCTTTTCTTTGTTATGGGTAGAATGATGATAGGAAGATTGTGAAGTATGATGTGAGTGCATGGTAGGATTGGAAGAATAAGTATTTTCTTGTTGAAATGGATGTGTTGTATTGAGAGAAGAATATTGAAAAGGTGGAGGAGGATTATATGTGGGTTGATAGACATAATATGGATATATGGGAGAATAGATAATATCGTTATGAAGAGGATTGGAAAAGGGATTGTCCTGTTGGGTTAAGGATGAAAAATGAGAAAAGTGTGATGGAGGTGATGTTGAATAGGGATGAGGTTGGTCATAATCAACAAATGTATTTGGCTGAATTCTTCCAACATTACTGATGGGCTCATATGGATTTGAGTAAAAACTCATGGTTTCTTTAGTACTTCTAAAAGTAATATTTAATATCTACTATTTAGAATTGAATCTAAAACATACAAACTTGAAATGATGATTTTGTTATTATTATATTTTTTTTTGTATACATACATATTTATATATATATATTTTTTTGTTTTCAAAAGGTTTTTAGTTTTCACGTCGGGTTCACCAAAATGTATCGCTCCAAATTTTTCGCACCCTTACCTTCAGGCTATAGGATCCGCGCCCGAAAGGGGGATGTGAAAAGGATGGGACAATACCTCGGACTGAGAGGCCTTTCGAAGGTCCCGCCTCTCGGGGGAGGTGTATAAAGGTGAATTTTCGACGGATGGTGGGTTCACCAGGAAAATTTTGAATGGCAGTTTCCACGCCTAGGTTGAGAGGGTGTTTGATGTGTTCATTTTTATGTTTGATCATTCAACTCCTAGGTTTGGCCAAATGAATCTAAACTATTCTATATGAAATGCAGATTTAAATGAATACAAAAAATAGATTTGAATAGAAAACACAGAGAATAAGCTAGATGAGAAAAGTCATACCTGATTCTGGATGTCTGATGGAGGTTCTAATTTTTGAAGCAGTCCAGATCGCCTGGAATTTGATAGGATCGTCTCTAATCTGATAGGATCATCCCTGATCTACTGATCTGACAAGATCGTCTCTAATCTGACAAGATCGTCTCTAATCTGACGATATCGTCTCTAATTTGACAAGATCGTCTCTAATTTGATGATATCGTCAGACGAATTCGTCAGAGACCTGTAATTACAGAAATGGATACCAAGAACAAAAAATACAATTGCAAAAGCAAGGGAAAATGATGGAAATGAAAGTATGAATGCTAGAATAACAATTACAGATGATAAATTAAATGAAATGCATTATCTTAATGACTGAATTTAACCTTATCATGCATCTACACTATATGAGGTGAACTCCAGGATGCAAAATAGTAATAAGTCTAACTAATGCAAAGCAAAATAGTAGATAGTGGAGAAAGAATGCAAACTTAGGGCACTGATTGCCCCCAATGTGATGCAGGAGCATCCGGGGACGGAGGTCAATCTTGCATCTTCCAAATGTTTTCAGTTTCTTTCCAAGTTCGTAGCACTTTGATCCACTTATTTTTGTATTGAAGAGAGTTTGTTGAAAGAATTTCGGTTTGGAAAGGTTTGTAAGGCAAGGGGTGGAGGGGTCGTAAAATCGTGACCCCAAACACCGCAATACAACTTCAGCGGGTTTTGTCACGATATCGCGACGTCGCGATATCGTGATGATATCATTTGGCATTGAAGGGGGAACCTTAGACGTCACGATATCGCAACGTCGTGATATCGCGACGTCGCGATATCACGATGGTCTTCGAAGGCAAAGCGGAGGAAGGAGTCCTGTCGTGATATCGCGACAGTCATGATATCGTGACCTGTTGCATTATAGCGGCCAGTGTGAAGCCGCCACGTGGCAGAGTCTTAAGGTGGCCCAAAATCAAACACAAAATAGAAGGTGTAGCGAAGACTTCGATAAGAGGAGGCACAGTTAAAGGGGGAAGGGGGTCGCAAAATCATGACATGTCACGATTTCGTGACCCCAAGGGACTTTGGCATGTTGAAGACGCAGTTGGTCACGATATCGCGACATGTCGCGATATCGCGACTTAGTAAAGACTTGGCTAGACGAAACAGCAGGCAACCAGGCAAGACCAATTTTGACACGTGGGAAGAGAGCATGGAGGCCACGTGTATCTTAACCATTGTAAAAGCTACGTGGAACAACTAAATGGTGACAAGAAGGGGCATGGCGAGATAGTTTGGCCACGTGTAAGAGACTAAAGATGAAGTTCTCGAAGGTTTTTGAAGGGAAGTGTCGGCCACGCTTTCCTCTTTATTGTGACTGGCAACACAGTATTTACAGAGGATGGCTTTAAGAAGAAAATGGCAGTACAGAGTACAATCAGAACAAGGCAACCAGTGCAGGGTGTGGGAAGCCATTAATGCACACCCCTGGGCGGATCGGGCAGTTGCACATTTATGATAGAGGACCAAAATTTGAAAATGGAACCGGGAGAAGGTAAAATTTGAAATTGCTGTTAGGCGGGAACATTAGTTTCCGAGAGGATCGAGGCCTCGATAAAAACTTGAAATTTGTAAGGGTTGGGGGGTGAAGTTCGGGATTGGGGAAGAAGTGTTGTGCCGGGGGAAAGTTACTACTGTATTTTGGTATTGAATGAATTAATGAAAATTTATGTGAATTTACTGTGAGATTGTCTGTGTGAATCCCGACTTTGCCATCACAATGTTGGTTGCAGTAGAAATCACATGCAAAATACAAAATCATCTTGAATTGTGAAATGATCGTCCGAGATCGTACAGGATCGTCTGCAACGATCTGAGCTTGCTCCGGCTAAAAAACAATGAGGTTCCTACAAAAAAAATTAGAAAGGCACAAATGCAAATGGTAATTCAGGGTATTCTAACGCACACAAAGATAAAATTATAGGGGAATTCAGATAGGGGAAATTCAAGGGGAGGGCCTAAGATTAAATAGGCATAGGAATGAGGTTGGAGATCATCCCAATCTAGGAGATCTCCAATGGGGAAGGTCTCTAACGGTGCAGACACGCTTTTGCCCCGGTTAGAGACGCCATTGAAACATAAGCTAATTTTGAAAAATTAGTTTTGGGATGAAATCGTTTGGACGTTCTAGTCCAGACAAAATCGTCCGATCTGAGGCGATATCGTCTGATCGATGATGATATCATCCAACGGTCACAACAAATCCTAAAAATGGCACAAAAAATAGGGAAAGTGGTTTAACAAGCGATTCGGGGTTAAAATTTGAATTTGAATTATTACTAAAGTAATTTTAATTATTTGCTAAGGTTTACTGCGCCAATTTTAGGGTGCTACATTTAGAAAATTTGAAAAAAACTTTGCCTCCCTTTGACTACTGTAAGGGAGGTTTGGATCTTTTTATTCATCTTTCTCTTGACTAAAAAGGTCTTCGAAAAGAGTCTTTTGAATGCCATTGGCAATTTCATTATCTATTTCTTTATTTTTTTGGTCATTTATGGAAGGTCTTACCTTTTTTTCTCACTATTGACATCCATAGAGGTTTTCTTGTAACTTATGGAGTTGATAGGACTAAACTCAGGTTTGACTGGGTTAGCGTTACAACTTTCAGAGTCAGTATTGATAGGAGTGGGACTACAATTTTCAATATACCATTAGAGGGTAGGAAAAGTTTTATAAGTAATATGGGAAGGTCCTGATATGGATGGGGAGTGGTTTTCTCCTTGGACAACAGTGATGGATCCAAGGAGTACAAACCCATGCAATAGGGTCTCGTCAAAGGGAGTTGACTCATAAATAAAAATTTTAGCTAGTATCCCAATTTTTTTAGGCAAAGCAAAGGGAGATCTAAACATAGCTTGATCATCCACTATATCTAAAACTACAACTTTATTCCCTTTAAGCATAGCCAAAATCAGATTCTTTTTTGGTAAAACCTAGTGTGGTTCTGCTTTCCTTGGAACTTGTCACCTAGGCATCCAACATGGGACCTAGAGATAGCCATTTATTTAGAGGGTTTGAGAGATGGGCTCTGAGCTTTGAGGTGATCTTGAGTCTGGCACTCAATACAAAAAGTGGGATTATTCTCATATTCAATAGCCTAGCATATGCGATATGCATCGTAGACCAGGTTAATACGGATAGGCAGTTGAGAATCCAAATTTGCATTATTGTAGTTTCTTGCATGAATAATGTGAGTCTGAGCTTTAGTAATAGGATTGATAGCTACTAATTCTCTAATGGATTTAGCAATTCCATGCAATATGTATTCATTCCATAATTGGATAGGTAGATCTGGAAGACGAACCCATATAGGAGTGTAGTTAATACTTTGAGTTTCTAGGTTGAAATATTCACTCTACTTCCACATAAAAAGACTTTTTTGACCATAAAACTAGGGCCTGCCTGTGAGAATTTAGGAGATATCATCATGGTTATTAAGGCAGATCAAAAAAACCCCAAGATAGGGCAACCAAATCCATGTTACCTAGGGTTCTCCACTTAGAAAATACCCACCACCATATGGACTCCATGTTAGGTCTACCTCCAATAAATTTCCCAACCAGAGTGTGGGAATCAAGAAAAATATATTCAGTCATGGTCTCATTAGGGATAACTAGAACTTCACCATTGGGAAGCAAGGTGTTGATATTGCTTTTATTAGAAACATATTTCTCCCACCCTTTCACTTTTTCAACAAAAGTGAGCAAGGGAGAAACAATATCTTTGGGGGCCCACTCTGTTTGTTTGGAGGGTCTTTTCCTTGAAAAGGTTTTGCATTCCCTAAAAACCCTATACCATCTAGTTCTAAATCAGGGCCTACTTTCTCACCGTCACATGCATCGTTTATCTCTAATGAGTTCTGAGGGGCAGTTCCACATATATAAATTTGAAAATTTGTATTCATGTCTTCTTCTCACTCCTATGAAGCCATCCGATCACCTAAAATCGTTCGTTTGCTTGCCATCACTCTCCAAATTTGCAAATAATTGCACAAAATTTTAGGTTAGTGTGAGAAACCCCTGTGACCAATGCACATGACTGAGCAATCTCCTCCCAACTTCAATATTAGGGTTTGAGTGTGTTTATAGGGTTGGTTTAAACTCCTCTATGGCTAAACACATATTCCTTTTATTTTCCTCTAAACTACTTTCCTTTCCTTTAAATATTTTTCTATTCTTTTCTAGCCATACAATCCAAAGTATTGTATCCTTCAATGTATCCTAGATTGTCCATAACACTCCACTTTTAAAAGTTTTTTGCCATAGCTTTAATCATTATTCAATTATACCATTCATCACCATGCATTTACCAAACATATTAATAATTCATTGTCATAGTTCTTAGACTATTTAGCATTGTCCCAAGAGATGGTCTATATCCTCCTCCTTATTTACACATATAACACAATGCGAGGGACCATGAAAATTCATCTTCATTAGGTTATCCTAGAATAAAATTTTCCTAAGACCTACTAGCCATACAAATATTTTAGCTTTTGAAATGCTTTGGCTATCCCAAATATCTATCCATATTCTTACAATATTCCTATTTTGTTGGTGCTTTACATTATATCTACTTCTTCTCATGTATACTCTTGAGTATTTCAACTCCCAAATCATCTTATCCTTAGCTCCCCTTGAAATAATTATTTTTTTTATCTTTCTACTAAACTACCTCCTAGAAACAATGGTTGGTATACTTGTAAAAAAATTATCTTTCCATTTGTATATTTCTTCTTGATATTTTTACGTAGTGTTTGAATCCATATAATCATATTTGCCTTGAAGTAATATCATCCATTGTTTCAAAATTATATCTAGATTAAGTGGTCTTTTATCACACCAAATATCCATCCAAATAGAAATTTTCTCTAATGCCCACCACCCATATTAAAGTTAAGTTTACATCTTTAAGAACTCTTAAATCAAGGGTTCTCCTAGTTTTATCATCATACACCTTACTCCACTTCATCAAAGAAAAATTCATTTTATCATGTAATCCTAACCACAAAAATGGCTGCATAATATAGATTAAACTTTTTTCTTCCAACTTGAGCATAATATACAAAGGACATATAATATTTTTGAATGGCCTATAATACTAGTTTAACTAGCTATACTCTTCCTACTAATTATAATCACCTACCTTTCAATGTTGGTAGTTTATTATAAATTTTACTTATAATTTAATTCCATAATTATATCCTCATTCTCCCCTCAAATAAGGGCATCCCTATATATATTGTTGGAAAATTTACCTCCTCCATTTGAAGTAACCTACATATCCCTACTTTAATTCTAGCTAGAGTGTTTAGGAATTAAATTTAGGATTTTATCCTATTAATTTTCTACCAAAATGCTCTTTCATATTCCTTTAATAATTTATACAAATATCTAGTCTCATTTTTCCTTGCCCACCCAAAAAATGGTTGTATCATCTACAAATTATTGATGGATGATGTTATCAATGTTATTACTAGCCTTAAGTTTGATTATTTGCCCATATTTATATCCCTTCTTCAGGTTCCTTCCCAATACCTCTACCATAATAATGATTAATTATGGTGATAGAGCATCTCCCTATCCAAGACCCCTCTTTTATTTAAATTATTTTTTTACCATCCCATTAACCTTGAATATATTACTATATATACATAAGCTTTAATCTATCTAAACCATTTCTTCCTAAATCTAATATTTTATAATACTATGAAAAGAAAATCCTATATAACCCTATCATAGAATTTATTCATATCAAGTTTTAAATTCATTGCATCTCTTTTTTCTAGAAGCTATTGAATGCATTACTTCATGATATACTATGATCCCATCAAAAATATGTCTCCCTTTCACAAATCCTCCCTCTTCTAAAATATTTTTTTCTAATAATGGTCTTAACTGATTTACCATCACTTTGGAGATTACCTTATATTCCATATTACATAGGCTTATGGGACTGAATGAATCAAAAAATTCCACATCCTCCTTATTTGGTATTAAGGTAAGATATATTGCATTTATTTTATACGGTATGTACTATTTTACCCTCGATTATTCTATCACAACCAATAAATAATCCTTCACTATTTCCTAGTTATAATGTAAAATATTGTAGAGATTCCATCCAAACCTTAGGATTTATCCTTATCAAAAGAGAAAATAATTTAATGAACTTATTTCAAAGTAATAGGCTCTATTGGTTTGTTATTGTCTTCATATGTTATAACTAAAGGTACATCTTGTAGTAGCTTATCATTAAGAAATTCAATATCCTCTGATCCTATAATATTCTAGTAAAAAATTAATCTTTTATAATTTTGCTTGGATCTTCAACCAAACCCCTTCTACTGATTTAATTATAGATGTTAATCTTTGTACTATTGTCATCCTATAAAAAAACTATGTTTTTATCTCTTTTTAACCAGGTTTATCTCAATTTTAATCTCCAAAATTTATCTTCCTTACTCAAAATATTATGATATTCACTAAGCAAATCCATTTCCTCTAAGATTGAATTATTGTGCTCATATTTTTAAAAATTTTAAAGTTTCTTTTTTAGTTCTTCTTTCTTCTCAAAAATATTTTTAAAAGTGTCCTTGTTCCATTCTTTTAATATAGATGTCATTGATTTAATTTATTTTCGAAGTGTATACAAGCCACCATTTCCTAAAGAATTCCATGTTTGCACTATCATATCAATAAATTGAGGATGGTTTTCCCACATATACTCATATTTAAAATATGATATTTTCTTTAATTCACTTACCACAATTTTAACTATTATTAGATGGTGATGAACCAATCCTTATCAAAGTATTAATTTTAGAACAAGTTCCTTCATATAGCCAATGATCTAAGAGTATGCATCTATCCAGTTTTTCTACTATTAGGTTCTAGCCTATCCTATTATTGGCCCATTATAGTCATCATATTAAAAATCAACCCCCCATAGATTATTATATTGAATGAAAGCTAAGAAATATCTCGTTATTTGGGTTATTTTTCTAATTCCCCTAAAAATTTTATCTAGCTTGGTTATGGCATTAAAATCTCCTCTAATTATGATTTGGATTTTTTGGTATTTACTTCTCATAAAGGCTTCAATCCCACTCCATAATTTTTATCTACCTGACTAAGTTGTAGGTCCATAGACATTGATAAGGATGAATAAATATCTACAAAGTAGCATGTGACTAATGAGGCTATCCAATGCCTAGTTTTATGAATTGTTTCTCATGAGATTCTAACATGATTCCAACATGTTAGAATTCCCTCTTTAATTCCTTCTAGATCCTTAGAATCCCATTCACATCTTGCCCATACTACTTTCATAGTTTTGGAAACTTTTTCCTTTATCATTTTAGTTTCTTGGATATAAAGAATATTAGGCTTATTAAAATAATAAAGGTACTTGATACACCTCTAATTTGAGAGGGAATTAGAACCTATTATATTCTATGATATTTTATCAAGTATCATTAGGAACTATTGGTCCCTCCTATGAATTACTAATATCATTTTTTTTTTAGTAAAGAGAAATTCAACCAATTTAGATTGTGTTCCTTTATCTATGCTTACTCTTTCTTCCTTTGCTCTTGATTGATAATTTAAAAGTTTTACTCTTTTTTTCTTGCCAATATTGAGGGTAGGTCTTATTATTATATTTATCAATATTACTTCATAACTTTCCTTTTTATTAGACATATCCTCTCTTGGCTCTACTAAGAAATATTTTGATTTATCGTGCTCATTTTGTGTTATTTCCTTGTTAACAATAGAGGTATTAATATCTAACACTATCTTCTATACCACTTTACTTCTCATGAATATTGCATGGTACTTCAAAGGAGTATTTAAAATATAATGAGGTACATTCCTTAGGTTCAACAAGAATTTTCATCCCCAAATTAGGTTTAGACTGAGTAGATGGTTCCTTGTTAAATTCTAATATTGTTGTACCATGTCCTCTAAGCTCTAATCTATTTTTTTTGCATAGGATAAAGCCTCAAAATAATTGGTATTTCTTCCAATATTTTTACTGATCTCTATTATTTATTTACTTTCATCTATTTGGACCTATTTTGTGTAAATTAAAAATCATCCTCATCCATAAACATTTGTAAGTTTCTCTTGCGATTTTCTATATATGTTTTTGTTGGACTCTTCTTAGGGCATGATCTCTCAATATACCCCACCTCATAACATATTCTACATATAAAATATATATTTTCATAATTTTGGATCCACAACTTATTTCCATACTTACGAATAATTTATTCATGTAAAGGCTTAATGATATCAATCATGACAATATTTGGGCACAAATGGCCAAGACTCTATCTATTGTGGTTTCTAAAAACTCAATAAATTATCCCAAAGTGTTTCCTATTGCCTTGAATGTATTATTTCCCATAATTTTATGGATAACCCATGCATCCTAACCTATACTAGTAATAGGGATAGATTTAAGTTTTTAGGTGCAAAGCCTTCAAACTAGTGAGTAAGGAAGAGTCTTGTTGTTCCCATAAACTAAGGACCACATTTTAGAAGTCTCTCTCTTTCCTCCATGGAATATAAAATAGTTAGAAAAAAACCTTTGGGAAAAATTATAGACTCACTCTTGGATACTTCCATCTCCCATAAATCCATTTTATTAGAGTTGAAGCCCCTGGTCAAGACCCATTAAATTTACCAACGATTGTCTTATCTTTGAACAATGAATATTGTTGTTGTATGAGGTCCTCCCTAACCTCTACTACTAGAAATTATTCTAAGGATTTAACTATAAATAAATCCATGGGAATTACCCTATAACTCAACATATACTAAAATTTACTAGTATGTCTTATAGCAATTATATTGTTTGAAAATAAACTTACAATAATCTACATGCAAAACTATGAAAAAATGAAGGCATAATTAAAACTTAGCTAAAAAAATTATATACCTAGATGAAATATCTTGCCTCATTGATGCCCTAGCCCTTCATTTCTACTCTAATCATACAAACCTTGGCTAAAAAATACCTACAACTTTATTGTCCCATGACTTGAAAAATTATCATCACTCTTGTTCTAGATGGTTGACTTCATAGGGTCATATCTCCCTTGATACTACTCAGCTACCTTCATATGACCAATCATTTTAAATATGTTGAAATTTTACACAAATTGGTCTAAGAAACATATCAATCACATAACCCTTCTCAAATATATGGCTCTTGAAATATGAGATATTTTTTCTAAAAAAATTTACTCTAATGTTGCCATTGTTTTTAACAATTGTCTTCACATGGATGTATCTTCCTCAATAAAGTTTAGTTCTTTTATATGACACTCATTTCAATGCTCTTAAAATTCCACACAAAATGGTACAATAATCATTTAAATTGGATAATTCTATGCAAATACATGGATCCTGAAAAATGAGATACTTTTTCTAGAAAAAATTACCTTGTTTGGTTGTATGACTATTTGATTGTATTATGCTCATTATTTTTTATACAATTTTTATCTACTCTTGTTTGGCATAGTCATTGCACAATTGATAGAGAGTGCATTATGGGTAGAATTATACTCTACCATAGAATAGTACTAGACCTTAAGAACCTAGGATTACCATAGATTAATTTTCTAAGTTGTGTTCTAAGGTTGGTTGTTGTTCATTTTTTGCATAGGTCTAGAAATTGTTAATAAAAAATGATAGATCTAAACTAGTCAAATTATATATATCTATATAAATTAAAAATTAAAATAAATAATATTTCATTATGTATGTGAATAATACTAAATAAGGATACTACATGATGGGTGTTATTATTCCCATTCACTTGAAATTGGCAATCATGGGTGGCATCCTTGGTTATATGCACTATTTTCTATAAGAGGGATTTTGGGAAATGGATTCCTAAGCTTCCAAGGGAACTAAAGTAGTACTTAATGGAAAATAATAGCATAACACACTGGAAATCTTGCAAAAAAAATAATAACGAAAAGTAAAGTTGAACATAATTGAAATTACACGCTCAAATTGGTTGATATCTACTACTATGGAAAATGTTCAGTAAAGTGTAGAAATTAACATTATTATAAAAATATGCAAAAAATTGTGATAAATTATATTACAAAGTACAATAACAATGCTATTCTATAGAAAATACTAAATAGCCCTTTATTAGCACAAGAGAGTGGGCATTTGTTCCTCATATGATAAAAGGGAAAACTAACTTAGATTAACCAGTAAAACATGTAGAAACACAAGTTAATAGAATATACTATTAATTGTAGGTTGAATAACTAAAAGCTCACTATAGCAGTCACTTGCTCCTAGTTTGTTTACATCTGCATCTATATTTTTCAACCTCTTGACTACCATCAAGGTACTTTTTTATAATACAATATTCTAACTATTTCAGTACTCCTAGCTGATAGAGCCATTATTATGAATAAAAGAAAACAATATTTGTCCCTTCATTAGCTAATTTTGCCGAATATTAACTAATGGATGTACAACAATGAAAACTAATAATCATCATGAGTTCACATTGGTATTTTTACAATGAGGATAACAACTTTTACTCCTAGAAATATTTTTGGTTAATCAAAAAAATAGAGCTACATGTGTTAAATAACAAGGTGGTCCAATTTTGATAAAATGTCAAAATGATCTCCTTGGTAAACACAATTGACAAGATATTAGCTATCATGGTGGCTTCTTTCTAGTTGGAATCCACACAAAATAGGGTATCTCTCTAATTTTTTGTGTCAACAACTCCTCACATCGTGGTGCATACTTTTATAGCTTGTCTAACGTTCATAGTGCAAGAATGTATTTCAAAATATGCTCAAAAAGGTACTTAAAAACTTGTATTATGAAATAGCTCTTCACCATCTTAAAATTATTAGTGAAAATAACCAAAGGAAACATGGAAATTATCCCAAATTCATTTAAGAAATGTAATTATCCTATTCTAACTTGTCTAACTCAAATATCATGGTAAACTGTACAAGATTACAATATTAGTCATACAAATGTTTCAATTATAGACAAAAGAACATCTCAAAGCACCTATTAAATGAGGTATTTTTGGACCACATCACTACATGTAAGGTAAAAATAGAAAATACTATATTACAATAATATATATACTATCTAATGGCATAACATCAATTAATTAAATTCTTTCAAATAGAAGACCCAAGTTTGAATCTTTCCAAGCAATATATGCATAATAAACAAGATGTTGTACTACTAGTATGTGGTCATGATGTAATATGTATGAGGACCATTTTAGTAATGTAAAACCAATTAAAAAAATAAAGAAATAATATACATTCTAAAACCAATAAGGATACCTATAAAATTTATTTCATTCCTCTTGGCTTTTGGAGTCATAATTTTAGCCTATGAAGTTATAATGTTAGTGTTGATATTGTTTAGTCAATATGTTAACATTATTATACCCTTAATTGGGGAAAAAGTATTATGGGGATATTATTTATCCCTTATAGAGTTGTAAATTGTCAATGTAACCCTTTAGAGGGGAAAAAGAGGTGCTCAACCTAGTTAATCTCTTATTGTGTGTCATATTTCCTCTTACTAAGTAATCAAAAAATATGATTTCCATGATGGTCCAAAGGTCAATAATAGCATAAAGCCAACAATGACAAAAGAGGTAGTGTTTTCAAACAAGGTCAATATATTTTCGTCATCTTTTCCATAGAACCCATTGGGATCATGATTTTTAAGAGTGGATTTGGCCTTGATAGTTCTTCTACAAACCATAATACTGAATAAGGATGCAATCATGAAATCCAAAAACCCTTACTTCATTATTAAGGGTGAATTTTGAAAAATGTAAGAAAATATAACAAAGATAAATAAGGCCCCAATATTTTTGCCTTCTCTTCTAGAGTTTTATGATACCCAATAATACAATATTGTATTTTATAGTTGGTATAATCTATAAGTAACCCAATTATATTAAATAGTTATCATTGGAAGTGTTGTCATCTTTGAATGTTCCCACCCAACATAATTGGTCCTCATAGGGAACGTATGATAGGCCATGTCTTAGAGCATGGGGTTTGGCTCAATAGGGTGCTTCTAGGATTTATTTTACAAGGTTGGATCCTTGTTAGGATATGATATTCAAGGTGCTAGTTTCTCATCAAAAGGAAAGGGTGTGAGAGAGTAAAAAATTTAAAAACAAACTCAAAAAAGGAAAAAAGAGGTGATGCACTAAGAGATATGCTAAGATCTTCCTACAAAATTAGGCATGAATGATATGTGCCAATGATGAACACTTCCTCTCCTCGATATAGTGAAGCATAATTAAGATCTACCATTTATATGCATGCATAAGAAGGTAAGTACTATAGGAGATCCAAGAAAGTGACTAAGAATAAAAATAGATGCAGGACCCTTACAGACACATACACTTAATAAAACCCAATACTAAGGTAAAAGATCATAAACACATACACATACTCAAAAATGGGTCTATAGGAAATGCCAAAAAAATAGACAAAAAATCCCATGTATATATAGATGCAAACAAACTCTTACAAAGATTATGCTAGAAGTGGGGGTTTAAGATTGCCCACAAATAACTTAGGAACAACAACTATTTTTATAGCGAGAGATGAAAGCGAAGCCTACAAATGTTGCAAACTTTTTGATCCTTTTATAGTATAAACTATTGTTATTTATAGATTACATTAGTAAAAGTTCCCTCCAAAATAATCTATATCTAGATTTCACAATTCCATCTATCTTTCCTATGATTCTAATCACTAAACGATGTACTTCTCTTATCATAATGATTGATCAGCATGGGACTGTTAGTACCATACTTCATCTTAAGTGATTGTATAAGAAAATTACTAAGGTTATCTTCTAGTAGGTGGTCTTCATATTATTAATTGGGGAAGCATTAATTCAGCTTATCTACCTCCATCACTTTTAATTTGACTCAAGCATCCATGTCGACTTGGCTTAGGCATATCTCATAGACTGGTCAGGACTTTTGTTTTTGTGCTTCATTGTGGATTACAAAATCTTTGATATCAAGACTTATCCCAAAGAGCAAGCTCCTCTAGTACTCATTTGGATATTTTTTAGGACTTTTTTTAAATGAATTTTTGCATAAGTTCTAATTGTTTAGATTTATTTTAGCATGTTCTCCATGAGCTAGATAAAACTTTGATCATCGATTATTGGGGTTTTGCATTAGTCATAAGTAGGTAGTGGGGAACCACTACACTTTTATTGTCTCAAATGGGCCTTCTAGCCTACTTGAAGGAGAACTAAAAATCACCTTTATCCTTGGGGTAAAATTCAAAGCCTTGTCTATCTATAAAACAATCAAACAAACAAAATAAAATAGAAATATTAAGTTTGTTAGATCAATGATGCATCTTCTAGATTGATCAAACTTTGATATTATTTGTTGGCAATTTTGGGTACTTTGGGTACATTGCCTTTGCTCAAGTGTATAAGTTGTCATTGATGTCAAGAAGCTCTTGAAGGAATTTGATTTGATGTCAAACAACTTGTTTTGATGAAGGTTACGACATGACAGTTTCAAAGGTCTTTTGTAAACCCCAAGTTGGCAGGTTTAAAGATTACATGTGGATGCATTAGTTTAATGCATTTGGGTCCAGGAGGAAGTATTTATTTAAATAATTAAAAACCTTGTTAAGGTTCCTTTTAATTATTTTTAAATAAATATTAATTTATTGTTTGCATTGGGTTCTCCTAACCCATGGCGCAAATGTCTTAACTTTGATGGCGCTATGTTCTAAGATTGTGGGCGCTAGCCAAGACCTCCGTCGACGTGTTAAACTCCTCGCCGACGTCAAGAGTTTATGGGAAATATGCATATAAATCTCCCACGATGAAGATCAAAGATTATCCCATCCGCATTTTTGAAAAGTGTTGCTCGCTGTGATTTCGTGATCTGATGTTCGATTTCTTCTTCGCTGTGATTTCGTGATCCGTTGTTCGGATATCCGTCGTTCATTTTTTGTATCCGTCGTAAGGTTTCATCGTCGTCATTCACGTTAGAAGACAGGGAGGCCTGTTGTTTATTTTAGCCCTGGTGCAGAAGGTACAAGGGAAACAGAGTGAGGTTTAAACCTCACCGGACGCCTTTGGCGCACCGATAGCGGCTAGGTTATTGGCGCGCTACCCGAACGGGAGGTTCCGCATTCGAATAACGTGAAAGGGTTTTTCTTCATTGAAGTGGACGCAGCGGGTGGTGTTAGAGTTCATGCGCAATTTCTCCATAGCACGATTTTTGGTGTTGGCCAAGGTATTTTTGAAATTAATTTTTGCTAGTGTATTTTGTGGATGGAGGAAGTTTATTAGAGAGAAAAATAGCTTAGGAGTTATAAGGAGTTTGAAGCTTGCTTTATTTTGATAAAATATTCTTTTGAAGGTGTTGTTTGCATTATCTTATTGCATTCTTATGAGAGATAAAGTTTATTGTTGATAAGACTATAAGGGAGAAATAAGGTGTATAAGGGATAAATATTTCTTGTAATGTTGAGAGTGCTTTTGGTTGATTATGGAAATGAAAGCATGATGTTTTAAGGTTAGAATTGCTTCTTGTGTGAAGTTGTGAAACCTTAAGTGGGCAGCTTTGAGATTGACATTAGCTTTCATTAAATTGGTTATAATCAAGCTATTCTTTACTTGGTTAAAGTGTTGGGCTTACTTCTTTGTTGATGATTTGAAAAGTTGTTTTGTGCTATTGTGATTTGAGTTGGTGGATGCTTTTTGTTCAAACAATGTTGGAGAGAAAAGGAGTTCTACTTGTTTCCTTTTTTTGATGTTGATTGTGAAATGCTTCAAGGTTGTGTTTTGAGTTGAATGGTGTTGATTGAACCTTGGTTGATGAGCATTGTTGTTGAAGCCCTAATTGATGGTGAAAAGAACATGAGTATCATTGTTATGTGATTCTTTGCATAGTTGGCAATTGTTGGGGTTTCATGTTCTTGAAAGAAAGCATTCTATCCTATCCATTTCAGATATTGAGTTGAGTTTTCAGATTTGAGATTGAGATTGAGCTGAGTTGATTTGAGTTGAGTTTTGAGATTGGGAGTTGAGTATAGAACATATTGAGTCTCTAACAATTCTCTTTATGCTTCTATGAGTTTGACAAATCACATTGGGTCTCTAACAATTCACTTTGTGATTTCCTACTAAGAAAGTTTTTCTTGGTGAGCTTGCTGAGTTTTTGGAGAGGTGGGGGACAGGTTCCACTGGGGACTTGTGAGCAGATTTGGACAGGTCCTAGCAGAGGACTTGTGAGCTGAGTTTGATAGTTCTATCAGAGAACTTGAGGACAGAGGTGCACTGGTTCTATGAGAAGAACCTGAGGACAGATTTGGCAAGTCTTTGAGAAGGCTTGTATGCAGAGGATTGATTTGTTCAAGAGTTGGACAGATCTGATAGATAGAGGAAGACTTGTACTAGACCGACTGACTATGTTTGGTACAGGTTGTTGAGCTGCTGTGGACGTGATCATAGAAGGCAGAGGTCTCTTAGGCTAAGCATTGAGGATAGGAGGTCTTCGATGGAAAGGAGTTCCACGTGCTGGCAAGAGGTAGAGGCAGTTGATCTTCTGAGGGATCATTTCCAGAGCAGAGGGGAAGGTATCTCCTTTGAGCAGAGGCTCATAAATTTTGATTGGGGGAAGGTATCTCCTTTGGGCCGAGGCTCATAAACATTGTAATTGGGAAGGATTCCCAAAGAACTTTGAGATAACTTTTAGAGAAAAGTTTTGTGGACGTAGCCCAACCATTTTGGGTGAACCACGTTAAAAATGGGTCTTCAATGTGTGATGCTTTCTATCTTGATTAATGTTGTGTTGATGCCACTGCTATCTAAAGTTAAAATTATTAATTGGTTAAGTCTTATACTGTTCACCCCCCTCTCAGTATAAGTCCATGTTCTTCAATTGGTATCAGAGCAGGTCTCTCCAGAAAGAGCCTAACAGCTTGGAGAAGGATCTATCAGAGGAACATACAGATTCAGAAAGAGATGAAGAGGTTGAGTTCGATCTCAAAGGTGAATTCTTCTTGGCTTTAAGAAAGCTTGAGAAATTCAGGGAAGAGAATTTTGTTCTCAAGCATCAATGTCAGGAAGAAGAGATAGCAAGATCAGAATTGTCTCAAAGTGTTATAGACTTCAAAATTCTAGCTGAAGAAGGGAAGAAGGTTGAACAGGTTCTGACAGAGGCTCTCAAAGGAAAGGAAGCTGATTGCGAGAAACTAGAAGAAGAGGTTATGTCTCTTAGAGTGAAGTTGGAACAGTTGGCTCTCAGACGTAATACTCCGTGTGAAAAGCAAAAGAAGGATGGTATCACCATTCATGAAACAGGGTCTTCGAGCAAGATCAATCTTCATCCTGAAGAGCGGTGGATTCCAGTTGGTCACAAGAAGAACAATCATCCAAGGCATCAAAACAAGTTACATAATACTTTCCATGGCTATTGTTTTTCCTGCAAGAAATTTGGTCACAAAGCTATGCATTGCAATAAGTCTTTGAATAGCCATAGTAAGGAAAATGTTAACTCTTTTGCACCTCTTATGAATAAAAATGTCATGTGTTACAAGTGCAAGAATTTTGGGCATATAGCAAGGATGTGCAGTTTGGATAGATCTAGCCTTGAGTTCACTAAAAAGAGAAATGAGATCAAATCTAAGTCAATGATAGTTCAAACTGCTTTTCATGCTCAAGACAAAGTAGAAAAATGGTATCTTGATAGTGGTTGTTCAAAACATATGACTGGTGAAAAGGAAAAGTTTTTGGTCTTAAAAGAAACAAACAGAGGAACAATCAGTTTTGGAGATAACAAGTCAGCTAAAATCTATGGTAAAGGGACTCTTAGTTTGGATGGGAAATCCAAAATAGAAAATGTGCTTTATGTAGAAGGCCTAAGACATAATCTTCTAAGTGTGAGTCAACTTTGTGATCAAGGGCACATAGTATCTTTCTTTTCAGATAGATGTGAGATAAGTAAAGAAAAAATGGAAAACTCATTGCTAGTGCTACAAGGACTCCAAACAATCTTTACATGCTAAGTGAGATAAAAAAGGAAAAGTGTTTTCTAACTCAAGAAGATGAGAGTTGGTTATGGCATAAAATATTGGGGCATTTGAGCTTTGATAATCTTGTCAATATTAGTAACAAGGAAGCAGTTAGAGACTTGCCCAAAATAAAAAGGCCCCATAACATCATTTGCGGTCCTTGTCAACATGGAAAACAGACCAGAACCAGCTTCAAATCAAAAGGGTATACTTCTTCAAAACCATTGGATCTTATTCATACTGATTTATGTGGCCCTACTATAACTCAGAGCATTCATGGAGAAAGCTACTTCATGTTGTTTATAGATGATTATTCTAGAATGACTTGGGTTACTTTTCTCAAAGAAAAATCTGAAGCTTTTGAAAAATTTAAAGCTTTCAAAGAAATGATTGAAAATGAGACCGACAAGAGAATCAAATGCTTAAGATCAGATAGAGGAGGAGAGTTCACTTCAAATGAATTTGTGGAATACTGTGAGCAACAAGGAATCAAAAGAGAATATTCAGAAGCAAGAACTCCTCAACAAAATGGAGTAGTTGAAAGGAAAAATAGAACTATTGAAAATATGGCTAGAGCTATGTTAAATGAGTCAAAACTTTCAGATGGCTTTTGGAAAGAGGCAGTCAGTACAACAGTCTACATTATCACCAGGGCCCAACTTAGAGTCAATCATCATAAAACTCCTTATGAGTTGTGGAAAGGAAGACCAACTACAGTAAAATACTTCAAAGTGTTTGGGAGTAAGTGCTTCATCAGAAGGGAAGATCAGAATTTGGGTAAGTTTGATCCTAGGTGTGATGAGGGAATATTTCTTGGATATTCCAGTAGAAGCAAGGCCTACAGATGCTTCAACAAAAGAACTCATACAGTTGTAGAGAGCATAAATGTAACAGTTGATGAAAAGACAGGGATAAGAGAACCAATCAAGGAACTCAATGATGAAATTTGTCAAGAAGAATTCAGAGAGGTTTCAGATGAAGAAGAGGAAAGACAACAACTGCTTCCCAAAACTCCTTCACGATATGTTCAGAAACATCATCCCAAATATTTGATCATTGGTGATCCAAATAGCAGGAAAACAAGAAGAAGAGTCATTCCTTCACATGATTCTACAAATGTTTCATTATTATCTCAGATTGAGCCAAAATATTTTAATGAAGCATGTGCAGATAAGTTTTGGGTAAAAGCAATGGATGAAGAGCTAAATCAAATAGAGAAAAGTGAAACTTGGGAATTGGTTCCAAGACCTAAGGACAAGAATGTCATTGGCACAAAATGGATATTCAGAAATAAACTCAATGAGGATGGAAATATTGTCGAAAACAAAGCTAGGTTAGTCTGCAAAGGTTATGCTCAAGTAGAAGGTGTTGATTTCGAAGAGACGTTTGCTCTCGTTGCTCGTCTTGAAGCTATCAGAATGTTTTTGGCCCTTTCAAGCTTCAAATCATTCAAGGTATATCAAATGGATGTAAAGTCAGCTTTTCTAAATGGGGTGTTGGTAGAAGAAGTCTACATAGAACAGCCAGAAGGAGTGTCTCTCTTAGAACAGTTAGACTATGTGTGTAAACTGAAAAAGGCCTTGTATGGGTTAAAGCAAGCACCTAGGGCTTGGTACTCAAGACTTGACAGGTATCTTCATGAGCAAGGCTTCAGGAAAGGTGTGGCAGATAGCAATTTGTATATTAAGAATGAAGATGATGATATGTTGATTATGGTTGTCTATGTTGATGATATTATTTTTGGGGGAAATAATACTCAGATGTGCAAAGTTTTTGCTAACACCATGCAGAAGGAATTTGAGATGTCTATGATTGGAGAGCTGTCATTCTTTTTAGGTCTTCAGATTGCTCAATCAAAAGATGGTATATTTCTCTCTCAAGGAAAGTATATCAAAGAAATGTTGAAGAAATTTGGGATGATGGACAGCAAACCAGTGTGTACTCCAATGATTACAGGGTGCAAGATGAGTAAAGATGATGAATCTCCAATGGCAGATCAGAGGTTGTACAGATCTATGATTGGCAGTTTATTATATATTACAGCTACCAGACCAGATATCATGCAGGCAGTTGGGTTAGTAGCAAGATTTCAGGTAGCTCCAAAATATTCTCATGTTATAGCAGTTAAGAGGATATTCAGATATCTAAAGGGCACTATGGACTTTGGGCTTTGGTATCCCAAAGGTGATGATTTCACCCTCACAGCTTATACAGATGCAGATTGGGCAGGCAGTATTGATGACAGGAAAAGCACTAGTGGTGGAGCATTCTTTTTGGGAAAGAGTTTGGTTTCTTGGCTAAGTAAGAAACAACCTTCAGCTTCCTTATCTACAGCAGAGGCTGAATACATAGCAAGCAGTGGTCGGGTGTACACAGGTTTTATGGATGAAAACCACCTTGGAGGATTTCAAAGTCAAGCATGAACAACCCATCTCCATACTTTGTGATAATACAAGTGCCATAAGTATTTCCAAAAATCCGGTAATGCACTCAAGGACAAAGCATATTTCCATCAAGTATCACTTTCTAAGGGAGAAAGTGCAAGACAAGCAGGTCAAGGTAGAGTATGTGTCTACTAAAGAGCAGATTGCAGATATCTTCACCAAACCTCTTCCAAGAGATACGTTTGAGTATCTAAGGGAGAAATTGGGAGTTGTACTCCCACCCCAAAATTAATCACCTCATCAGGAGGTGGGGAGGGACTAAGCTAAGAGGCTCATTCTTAGTCCCGAGCCCCAAAGGTGACCCTTTGCCATTGATGACAAAGGGGGAGAGATATGAGTAAGGGGGAGAGCTTCAAAGTGAAGAGGAGAGCTTCAAGTCAGGGGGAGCAAAACTTCAAAGGAAGATTCTCAGTTGTGGGCACAGTTGGTCAGTTGTTAGCATAGTTGGTTTCAGTTTTGGCTCTTGAGAAGTGTTTTCAGTAAAGGTTTGCCATCAATGACAAAGGGGGAGATTGTTGGCAATTTTGGGTACTTTGGGTACATTGCCTTTGCTCAAGTGTATAAGTTGTCATTGATGTCAAGAAGCTCTTGAAGGAATTTGATTTGATGTCAAATAACTTGTTTTGATGAAGGTTACGGCATGACAGTTTCAAAGGTCTTTTGTAAACCCCAAGTTGGCAGGTTTAAAGATTACAAGTGGATGCATTAGTTTAATGCATTTGGGTCCAGGAGGAAGTATTTATTTAAATAATTAAAAACCTTGTTAAGGTTCCTTTTAATTATTTTTAAATAAATATTAATTTATTGTTTGCATTGGGTTCTCCTAACCCATGGCGCAAATGTCTTAACTTTGATGGCGCTATGTTCTAAGATTGTGGGCGCTAGCCAAGACCTCCGCCGACGTGTTAAACTCCTCGCCGACGTCAAGAGTTTATGGGAAATATGCATATAAATCTCCCACGATGAAGATCAAAGATTATCCCATCCGCATTTTTGAAAAGTGTTGCTCACTGTGAATTCACGATCTGATGTTCGATTTCTTCCTCGCTGAGATTTCGTGATCCGCTGTTCGGATATCCGTCGTTCATTTTTTGTATCCGTCGTAAGGTTTCATCGTTGTCGTTCACGTCAGAAGACAGGGAGGCCTATTGTTTATTTTAGCCCTGGCGCAGAAGGTACAAGGGAAACAGAGTGAGGTTTAAACCTCACCGGATGCCTTTGGCGCACCGATAGCGGCTAGGCTATTGGCGCGCTACCCGAATGGGAGGTTCCACGTTCAAATAACGTGAAAGGGTTTTTCTTCATTGAAGTGGATGCAACGGGTGGTGTTAGAGTTCGTGCGCAATTTCTCCATAGCACGATTTTTGGTGTTGGCCAAGGTATTTTCAAAATTAATTTTTGCTAGTGTATTTTGTGGATGGAGGAAGTTTATTAGAGAGAAAAATAGCTTAGGAGTTATAAGGAGTTTGAAGCTTGCTTTATTTTGATAAAAGATTCTTTTGAAGGTGTTGTTTGCATTATCTTATTGCATTCTTATGAGAGATAAAGTTTATTGTTGATAAGACTATAAGGGAGAAATAAGGTGTATAAGGGATAAATATTTCTTGTAATGTTGAGAGTGCTTTTGGTTGATTATGGAAATGAAAGCATGATGTTTTAAGGTTAGAATTGCTTCTTGTGTGAAGTTGTGAAACCTTAAGTGGGCAGCTTTGAGATTGACATTAGCTTTCATTAAATTGGTTATAATCAAGCTATTCTTTACTTGGTTAAAGTGTTGGGCTTACTTCTTTGTTGATGATTTGAAAAGTTGTTTTGTGCTATTGTGATTTGAGTTGGTGGATGCTTTTTGTTCAAACAATATTGGAGAGAAAAGGAGTTCTACTTGTTTCCTTTTCTGATGTTGATTGTGAAATGCTTCAAGGTTGTGTTTTGAGTTGAATGGTGTTGATTGAACCTTGGTTGATGAGCATTGTTGTTGAAGCCCTAATTGATGGTGAAAAGAACATGAGTATCATTGTTATGTGATTCTTTGCATAGTTGGCAATTGTTGGGGTTTCATGTTCTTGAAAGAAAGCATTCTATCCTATCCATTTCAGATATTGAGTTGAGTTTTCAGATTTGAGATTGAGATTGAGCTGAGTTGATTTGAGTTGAGTTTTGAGATTGGGAGTTGAGTATAGAACATATTGAGTCTCTAACAATTCTCTTTATGCTTCTATGAGTTTGACAAATCACATTGGGTCTCTAACAATTCACTTTGTGATTTCCTACTAAGAAAGTTTTTCTTGGTGAGCTTGCTGAGTTTTTGGACAGGTTTTGGGGACTTGTGTTATTTTAAGTTCTGGGACTTGTGAGCATTTGGACAAGTTCCGTGGGGACTTGTGAGCAGATTTGGACAGGTCCTAGCAGAGGACTTGTGAGCTGAGTTTGATAGTTCTATCAGAGAACTTGAGGACAGAGGTGCACCGGTTCTATGAGAAGAACCTGAGGACAGATTTGGCAAGTCTTTGAGAAGGCTTGTATGCAGAGGATTGATTTGTTCAAGAGTTGGACAGATCCGACAGACAGAGGAAGACTTGTACTAGACCGACTGACTGTGTTTGGTACAGGTTGCTGAGCCGCTGTGGACGTGATCATAGAAGGCAGAGGTCTCTTAGGCTAAGCATTGAGGACAGGAGGTCTTCGATGGAAAGGAGTTCCACGTGGCCGGCAAGAGGTAGAGGCAGTTGATCTTCCCGAGGGATCATTTCCAGAGCAGAGGGGAAGGTATCTCCTTTGAGCAGAGGCTCATAAATTCTGATTGGGGGAAGGTATCTCCTTTGGGCCGAGGCTCATAAACATTGTAATTGGGAAGGATTCCCAAAGAACTTTGAGATAACTTTTAGAGAAAAGTTTTGTGGACGTAGCCCAACCATTTTGGGTGAACCACGTTAAAAATGGGTCTTCAATGTGTGATGCTTTCTGTCTTGATTAATGTTGTGTTGATGCCACTGCTATCTAAAGTTAAAATTATTAATTGGTTAAGTCTTATACTGTTCACCCCCCTCTTAGTATAAGTCCATGTTCTTCATTATTTTATATATCGACATGGTGTCTAGGGTTTCACATGTTCAAGAGTAGATCTTTAGGTGAATTCCATTTATTGTAATAGGAAGAACATCTTCATCCATGGTTTTCAACTCAAATACATTACCCTCTTTACAGTTGGAAATAATATATGGTCCTTCCTAAAATGTATCAAACTTAGTATGGTTTTCAGGTTTACTTTTATGCTCATCCCATTTGAGGACCATGTTGCCTACTTCAAAAGTTCATGGGGTAGCCTTTTTATCAAAAAACCTCTTGATTATTTTTTGATGTCTTTGTAGCTGCTCCTTAACCCCTTTTATTTGCTCCTCAAGCTTTAGTAGACCTCCCATTTGTATTGTCATTAGATCATTTTCTTGTAATTATTGTGGGTGTAATAGTTGGAGAATACGAAGTTTTATGGAAATAGGTTGTCTATATTCCTTTCCATAGACCCAATTGTAAGGTGAACAACCTAGTTCTCTTTTTGGAGTGATCTGGTTAGCCCAAAGAGACCTTTTTATATGAAGATGCCACTATCATTGATTCTAGGATCCTATCCTTTTTAGAATTATTAATAATTTTTTTCTTGTTTATTTGGCCAAACCATTACCATGGGGATACTAATTATAAGAGTCTTCTAGATAGATGCCATGTTGGAATGTAAATTGAATTATTTTTTAACCTATAATTGCTTTGGTATTATCTATTATTATTGTATTTGGAATACCAAATCTACTTATTATATCTTCTAGAAACTCTATCATTACTCTTCCTATGACTTCCTTTAAAGGGATTGCTTCAACCCACCTAGTAAAATAGTCTATAGTTGTTAAAATCCATTTGTGTCCTTCATTGGATGGTGGATTAATCATTCCAATAAAATCTAGTCCCCATTGTGCAAAAGGTTCTTCTACAATTATGGGTTTCAAAGGCATGGAGGCATTTATTTCTCTTCCCATGTAGAACTTACATATTTCATAGTTTCTAACCCATTTATGAGCATCTAAAAATATTTTGGGCCAAAAATATCCTATTCTCATGATTTTGTTTGTAGTTGTTGAGGCTAAAAAATGCCCACTAGCCAATCCCTGGTGAAATTTCTATAGTAATCTTTGGGTTCATCCCCTTTTTACACATTTAAGCAATACCCCATCAAAGTTTCTTTGGAACAAGACTTCTTCTATCATTGTATAATGAATATTTTATAGGTGAAAAGCTCTTCTTTGAGCTTTATCTAGGTTTGAAGGGTATTTTCCTATTTGCATATATTCAATTCTCTATTCTACCCAATATGATTCCTCCTCTTCCTTATTCATTAGGAATTCTTGGGGCTTTGTTACCCTATTTTCTCCTTCTACATAATTCCCCTTTCTTATTATGTCTTCAGTCATTTGCTATAAAAGTACTCTTCCTTTGACTAGTTTGGTTGCCTTGATCTCTATATCATATTCCAAAATTTTGGTAATCCATTAGGCTCTTTTCTCACTCATTTTGGAATGTATGAAAAAATCAATGATTCTATTTTTGGATATCATGTTTTTAAAATTCTTTAGTCCTCTCCTTAAGGCATACACCTGTTTCTCTATAAATTTATATTTTTCTTTGTATTCTTTGAGGGTTTGGCTAAAAAATACCACTAGGTGCTCCTATTGGTCCTTATCCTTTTGTGTCATTAATGCCGCTATACTAAGCTCTCCTCCATATGCATAAATAATAAAATCTTTATCAAAATCTAAATTTATGAGCATTGAAGCATCTACAATAGCTTATTTTATTTTTTGGAAATCCTCTTTTCCCTTTTCTATCCATATAAACAAATGATCCTTTTTTAGCATGAGTGTCATGGGCTTGACTAATTTTGCAAAATGGACACAATATTTTTAATGAAGTTGATAAATCCAAAAAATTATTGTAATCCTTTATTATGCCTTTGTAACAAAAGGTTCATAATTAATTCAATTATGTTAGGATCTATAGCAATATCATCTTTAGATACCATATTTCCCAATAATTTTCCTTGTGGTACACAAAAAATACATTTATTTGGGTTTAAGAATACCTCAAATTCTTATCATCAGTGAAAAATTTTCTTAAGGTGCTCCACATGATCTTCCTTCTTTTTTAGAATACTATGAGGTCATCCAAATAGATCATATTATTTTATTTATGAGGTCATGGGAGGCAATATCCATGGTCCTCTAGAATATTTCTCTAGCATTAGAAAACCCAAAAGGCATTCACTGATATGCATATGTTTCCCATTTTGTGGTGAAGGCCATTTTATGTTGATCTTCATCTCTCACCCAAACTTGATTAAAACTAGAGAATCCATATAGCAAGGAAAATGTCTCAGACCCTACTACCATTTGAATAATTTGCTCCATTGAAGGCAAGGGATAATGATCTTTTAAAGAAGTCTTGTTTAGATCTCTAAAATCCACACATAGGCTAATTTTATAATTCTATTTTTGCAAGGGTACTAGGTTAGAAACCCAACTGGTATGTTTAATTGGATATGTGATTTTTGATTCTATCAGCTTCTCCAAGTCCTTTCTCATAAGGGGTTCAATCTTTGGATTGTATGGTATTTATTTTTGCCAGATTATCTTGGCTCTATGATCCAATTCTATTGTGTGTTGGATAACACTTTTGTCATATCCTTTGAGGTATTTATAGGTCCATGCCATTACATCTTTATAACTTTGGCATAGCTTGAAAATATGCCCTTTATATTTCTATGTGGTAAATTTTCCTACGTACAACATCTTCCCAGGTGACAATTCTATTTCCTAATAATCTCCATTTTTAATAGTAAACCATTTCCTTCCCTTGAATCCATAATTTGGTCTAAAAATTTATTCTAATGTGATCAGTATTTTTGGCATTTTATTTCAACTTAATTGAATAATTTGATCTTCATATATCTCCTCTATTTCAAGGGTAGTTTCTTCAGCAAATTCATCTACCTATTGTAGGATCCAAACAATTTTCTCTTCATTCTCAAATACCTACCAATTTTCTTGGTTGTCAAGTAATTTTGGCCTCACTATTATCTTTATAAGTTAATATTTTTTTGTAGTTCATTAACTGGGTCAAGTTACAATCTAACAGTTACCATTCTCAATCACTATCTTTGGTAGGTATGGTTAGAAAGGAACCATAGAGTCTTTAATGAGTCTATCCATGATCATAAAACTATCATTGCCAGGATCCTATCCTTTACCAACGAGAATGTGAACATTATTCCTTTTGATAGTCGTAAAATTCATCTATAGGAGACCATGATTGCTCAATATTTAAGCTTAACCTTGTTAGATGAGTTTGTGCCTAGGGTAGTCAACCCCAGAGCCAATGTTAAGTGGTCCCCACATCATACAGGTTGGATTAAGCTTAATTTTGATGGAGCGGCTAAGGAAAATCCTAGTAGAGTAGGCACTAGCAGCATTGTGCGAGATCATAATGGGAATATGATGCTTGCATTTTCTAAATATTTTGGAATAAGGACAAACAACGAAGCTAAAGCTAGAGCTATGTGGAGAGGCTTTAAAATGACTCAATACTTAGAAGGTAATTTGATCATAGAAGGAGACTCTATGCATGTTATAAATCTCCTCAATAATTGGAAAAAACCTCCTTTGATGATTAAAACAATTGTTGAAGAGGCTAGGATCCTTTTCCAGGGAAGACAGGACAAAAAATCCCAACATGTCTTTCGGGAAGCTAAAAAAATTATTGATAAGCTAGCCAATTTGGGTGTCGATGGTGATGGACTTTTCAAATGGGAACACGGTGTCCCGAGCAAAGTAGAGGAGCTTATTCAACAAGAATTCCAAGAATGATAGTTGAATTTACCAACATGGAAGGCACTGTAAGTTTGAAGGCTAGGAGTATTCCCACCTATTTTTTGAATTGGACTCACAATATAAATTATCCAAGTTGTCAGTCTTCGTGGATGCTGCTTGGAAATATGTTGCATAACTTTTATTATTAAACATGAACCGTTCACCAATATGCAAAAATATCAAATCATTCATCCACAATATATTAACCACAATAACAATCCACAAATGAGAGAGAGATAGATAATACCCTTAAGGTAGGGCAACACCAATAATAATCCTTAAGGAAGGAATAACTCCACAAGATCTCCCAAGATGAGAGGCCACTTCGTGGGCACGACGATTACATAAGATTCTTCTTCAATGATATGAATCTCCTTACAATGAAAAATATCTCTTCTTTATATATCCATATTCTTATTCTACTTTGGAGAGCCTACTACTAATATTATATTATATTAAAATATAATATAATATTATAATACAATCAACCTTGGGTTATGTGTGGCCCATGCCAACCCTTATACAATATAATAATATATCCCCAAATATCTATTCCTAGGTACCCTACCAAAATACCACAAAGACTAATGGGGATAGTCATATGTCAGATAACATGGCTCCTATTCATATTAGTAATTTGATGTTGGTTGATAATCACAGGGAAAGAAAGAAATGACAATATAAGACTTTGAACCAGAGCCACATGGACCACCAGATAGCCACCGCCATAAATATATCCAACAAGTTCACTTATCTAAGGCTGATTGGACAAGATGGGATGTGGTCCCAAAGCATGTCATATATGAAAGAAAGCAACTACAAAAGAATTATTAAGAGTAACTATAAATACAGAGCTTGTGGAAGTTTTTTTAGTACTCTACTATGTGTGTCTGTAGCTTTTTGTTTCTCCACTGTTTCAAGGAAGGGATCCGTGTCTGTTTCTTTTTTTGTAATTATGATGCAGGTGTGTTTTCTCGGGGTATACCCAAAATGTTGTATGGGAAGTTTCTTTTTGATAATAGGCTATGTACCTTACCGGATGTAATGGCTTTGGTTGTATGTATATTTTACATATATAGGATCCTTAGTAAGGACATGTTCATCAACAGCCCTAGGCTAATTTTTGTAAAAGGTTTTGGGTCAACCTGTAAAACCCAGTATTAATGCTATAGTATCTTATCTACCAAAAAAAATATCCTGCTTCTAGAAACATCAAAATATAAATTCCATATTCCTATTGAATTTTTCTTTTTTTGAGAGATTCTAGAGTTTCTTCCTCCTAGATTATATATGTTCCCATACCTACTTGACTATAATAGGATTTATGTTTTTGGATATTGACTTGCTATTCTTTTGGAAATATGAGCAATATTTGTTGTCATTGATTTCAAGAGTTATTTTCAATGAGCAATACAAAAGGAAGGATGTCAGGAGTTAGTTTTAGTAATCAGTGCAAGAGAAAGATTGCTTCTAGGCCTAAGGAAAAAGATGAGGTCTAAAGAGCAAAAGGAAGGCCCGAGAAAATAATATTATAATTTTGTATTATAATATTAAAGGTCTAAGGTTGAGACCTAAAGATTTAAATTAATTATAATAATTTCATTATAAATTAATTTAATTAACTTTAAAGTTATTAAGTTAATTATAAATTAATTATAATAAATTATAAATTAGTTTATGATTTAATTTAATAACCCTAAGGTTAGGGTTACAAAGGGCAAGCAAGAAAATTCAAAGTAGCAACATTGATTACCTCTTCCACCCGTCGACGTGTTAAAAGGGAGAGCAAAATTCATATTAATACCATATGCTTTGGAGAGAAAACATTATCCTTCGAATCTTAATTGAAGTGCATGTGATTTGTGTGAACTGCATGAAAAAGAGGAGAAGAGGACAAAGTTTGAAAATGTGGTAGTCAACGAATGGATAAATGGAAGATGCTTGGACACTGGTTGTCAACTATGGAAGTTGGACCAATGGTAGGTGGTTGTGGCTTAAGGCGCTAGCAGGTAGAAGGATCTGCGATCAAAACCTGATGGCAGATTTTGCTAAGGTACATGTGTTAGAGTTTTTGGTTTGGGTGCCAAGGGAATATTCAAGGTGCACGAGGTGCCTTTTGGTGCCAAGGTGAGCACCTAGCTCACGTGGCATGTGGGCCACGACTAGGGTGTTATGGAAGGTGCAAGTGGGTTTCAAATCCCGTTGAGAGCAAGGTATTTAATTTTTAAATATTAATTTGCTTCTAAGGTTTATAAGGTGGCATGAATGATTTTTACTAAGGGGGAGTTATAAGGTCTTTGAGGGTTAATTGTTTTATTGTGATTTCTAAAAAGTGAATTGAAATAGGAGTTATAAGGTTTTGAGGATTAATTGTTTTATTGTGATTTTTGATAAAGTGATTTGAAATAGGAGTTATAAGGTTGAAAAAGGGAATTATATTTTCAATAGAGATAAGCTATGATGTGTTAAAGAGATAAGGGTTTATAAAGAAAATTATTGTGATTATTTTCTTTACACAAATTGTTGGCTTGCATTTTGAAGTGTGGATATTATAAGGTGTAATAAATATATATTACTATGTATGGTAAAATAATTCGGGGGATAACATTGAGTGAATGATTGAGAAGACATTGCTACCTAACCTTTGAAATTGGTAAAGATTTGATTGTGATTGAGACAGGTGTTTGAGGTCAAATCTTGTTCAAACAAAGAGGTATGGGCACATCTTCCTTGTGAGTGAAATATTGTTGGATTGCATGTTGTAAATGCTATGTTGGAGTAAAAATAAATTTTTTTGGTAGATAAGATACTATAGCATTAATACCGGGTTTTACAAGTTGACCCAAAACCTTTTACAAAAATCAGCCCAGGGCTATTGATGAACATATCCTTACTAAGGATCCTATATATGTAAAATCTACATGCCGCCAAAGCCATTACATCCGGTAAGGCACATAGCCTGTTATCAAAAAGAAACTTCCCATACAACATTTTGGGTATACCCCAAGAAAACACACATGCATCATAATTACAAAAAAGAAATAGACACGGATCCCTTACTTAAGACAATGGAGAAACAAAAATTTGTAGACACACATAGCAGAGTACTGAAAAAAACTCCCATAAGCTCTATATTGACAATTACTCTTAATTATTTTTACATGTATTTCAGGAGTAAAAATAATTTTTTGATAAGCATTGTTGAGTTTAATTGTTAAAGGTTTTTTTGAGTGAGAGTTGTTTATAAAAACCTTATTTTATAATAATTTTTATAAACATTGAATGAGCCTTCATATGCATGATTAGGGTTTGTGCAATATCATGTGTATCATTATTATGTGAAGTTGAGAACTATTTTGAAACTAGGTTTAGTGCAAGATCATGAGTATCATTGTTATGTGAGATTGTTTGATAAGCATTGTTGTAAATAATTGAGTGAGTTTTCATATGCTTGGACTAGGGGTTGTAAGCAAGGAGTTTTTCATTGAGTAATTGGTTAAGTGGAATTGATTGAGCCTAGTCAATTGGAAAGTTTTGAAGTGATAGTTCAAGTTCAATGAAACAAATTGTTCTATGTTCTAAATTGATTTGAGAAAGATATTGAAAGTGATTGAGAATTGTTGTGAATGTAAAGCATATTGAGTCTTTAACAATTCTCTATATGTTTTCGTGAGATTGGACAAGTTATAGTGAGGACTTATTGAGAAAATTTAAGGTAAGTCTTGGTGAAGACTTTTTGAGAATATTGGACAAATTCTAGTGAGGACTTGTTGAGCAAATTTGAGGTAAGTCTTGGTGAAGACTTGTTGAGAATATTGGGCAAGTTCTAGAGAGGACTTATGGATAGATTAATGTGAGATTTTGTGGAAGATTACAATGAATATTTGAGATAAGTCTTTGAGAAGACTTGAGAGCAGAGTTGATTGATTAATTTTTTCAAACCTTGGGTTAAGTTTTGGGGAATATCTAAAAAAGCTAATTTGTAATTGAGTCAGGCTTTTTGTTAAGGCTTGAGGAAAAATTTGTGCTAGATCAAAGTACTATGTTTAGTTCAGATTTGAGGATAGAGATTGAACATATTTGTGCTAGACCAAATGACTATGTTTAGTGTAAATTTGAGGACAGAGATTGAGCAGATTTGTGCTAGACTGAAGGACTGTGTTTAGTGTAGATTTGAGGAAAAATATTGAGTAGATTTGTGCTAGATCTAAGGACCATGTTTAGTGTAAATTTGAGACAAATTTGAGAGCAATATTTGGAGGTGACAGAGTAGAGAGGACAACAGTCTCCAGTGGATAGATATCCATTATCCAAGGTAGTGAAAATGGGTCTTCTGAATGAGGGTAGGAGTCTTAAGTGGATAGAGATCCATAAGCTAGTACAGTGGAGGTAGTTGTTCTTCTAGAAGATCACCATCCAGAGTAGAGGAGAAGGATTTCTCCTATGGATAGAGATCCATAAACCAACTGAGGGGATTGGTATCTCCTATGTATAGAGATCCATGAACTTTATTAGGATATTGGTATCTCCTTTGGATAGAGGTCCATAAATATTGTAATAGAGAAGGATTACCAAGAGATTTGTTGAGAAAATTTGTATGAAATATTTTCTCCGTGAAGTAGCCTACATTGGGTGAACAACATCAAATTGGTATCTCTACTGTGTGTGGTGATTTTTGTATTGCTTTAATTATTGCTATTGATGTTGCCATTGATATATTGTATAATATTGTTTGGGAAATAAAAGTAAAAAGTGGTCTTATACTATTCACCCCCCTCTCAGTATAAGCTTATGTTCTTCAATTGGTATCAGAGCGGGTTTCTTCGAAAGAGTTTAATAGCTTGAAGAAAAATCTCACAAGAACATAGATGGATTCTAAGAGTGGATCCTTAGATAATTCAGCACCAGTGTTTGATGGAAGTGATTATGTATTTTGGAGTATGAGAATGAAGATTCACCTGATGGCACTTGGAAATGAAATATGGGAAGCAGATAAAAATGGATACACACCACCAGCTACTCCACCTATAGATAAATATGGTAAGCTTCTACATCATTAAAATTCAAAATCAATGAATGCAATTGTGAAATATTTCCATAAAATAGATTTTATAAAGGTTATGCACTGCAAATCAGAAAATAAAATTTGGGATAAATTGCAAGGCATATATGAAGGAGATATAAAGGTCAAAAAGGTAAAGTTGCAAAATATAAAGGAAATATTTGAAGAACTAAAAATTAAGGATGAGGAAAGCATTAGTGCTTATCTACTTCATTTAGACAAATTTGTTAACTCCATGCAAGTACTTGGACTTGAAGTTGTAGAATATGATGTTTGTGATAATATTTTACGGCCATTCATAAGAAGTTTTAGTGAAAATATTTCAGCTATAGAGGAATAAAAAGATAGTGATATTTTGATAAGGGATGAATTACATGGCATTCTTACAGCTTTTGAGATGAGAACAAAAGAGGAACCTAATTCCAAAAAATAAGCAGCCTTCAAAGATACTAAGAATATAAAGGGAAAGAATCCATATTCAAGAAATGAGTTATCTAGTGATGAAGAAGCAAATTATGGCAGAAGGAACAAGGATCCGAGAAAGTATAAAGGTACGAAATTAGTTATATGTTTCAATTGTAGAAAGTATGGTCACTATGCAACTGATTATCCAGAAGTTGGAAATAGCAATGATGAAGAAAAATAGGATCATAATAACATGGAAACAGAAAAACACAGGTACCAGAAGAAAAGAAAGGATAGACAAGGCAAGCAAGGAAATAAGTTCTTCCAAATACATAAGAAGAGTTTCTATGCAGATAATTCAAGTACTCAAGTGATAGTGATGATAGTTCCTCAGATAATAGTAAAGGTGAAGTTCTATTTCTAGAAAAATAAAAAGAAGTGGTTAGGAAAAGGTCACCAATGATTCTCAATTATTTTAGATGTGGTAACTTTGGTTATCTTGAAGATAGTTGTACAAGGAATGGATTCAGTTTCAATTATGATGAATATGAACATATACTTGGACCATAATAGAATCTTCTTAAGGCATTATAAGAAGAAGGAGGTGATCCTATAGAAGATGAGTCAAAAAAGAATGAAGACATTTTCAAAGGCAAACAAATAGAGGAAGAATCAAAGAAAGGAGAAGTTTATCTTTAGGGTGAGATTATCCATGCTCTTGATGCATTAAGGAAGGAAAGAAAGCAAAACTCAAAAATCAAGCTCAAATTTCAAGAATATGATGAAGAGAAAGGAAATATTATAGATGATCTAACCAACTCAATAGCTAAGACAATAAGATTCAAATATAAGTTAGAAGAAAAAATTTTAGAATGTAAAAGGGTAGAGCATGAGGTAGCTTTACTAAGGAAGGAAGTAAAAGAGTCTAAGGATGTCATGACCCTCCCTGGATGACTTTATGGCATCAAAAAAATAGTGTATTAACCTAAGATGTGGTGATACCTAGTTTGAACAATTAAACCAACTATGTGATAATTAGTTGATTTATAAGGGTATGTTATCACTAACATATTGCCAAGTATGCAGGATCAGGTACACTTGTAGGTGGAACAGGTAGAGTTCCCCATCAAAATGAGAGTACCAAATATTAGGGGAAATTATGATTAACATACTCATAGGTAACATGGATAGATACCTTCATATAGGCATGCATTAATGAAAGGGATAATCATCGATGGTTGATCACCTTGAGATTTAGTTGATAGCCTAGTAGCTATCATAAACACTCTAGCTAAGATGGGTGATTGGATCGATGGAAAGACTCCCTCTTTGATTGATGGTATAAATGTGTTTGCTCTCTACTACATCATAACTTGAATTGTTTGGTGATTTAGTTTCTATATGGGAACCACTCAAGATGATTATAGATGCATAGGGTTAACTGCCATATTGGAAATGAAAATAAAACATCCTTCTTGTGAAAGAAAATAAATTAAATTCTTATGTTGAATTTAGATGCCTTTAAATTAATTAATAAAGTTAATAAAATAATGATTGGCTCATTAGAGCTCTTTTGTAAGCTTCATCTATGATTAATTAAGGAGTTTTCATTTAATTAATTAAAAATGGTTATTTTAATTGATAGTGTTTATTTTAATTAAAAGTGGTAATGATCTTTTAAAATTAATTTAAAAATGATTATTTTAATGATAAGGGAGAATTCATTAGAAGGGGTTTAATTAATTAAAAAGAAATGAAAGAGATATTCCATTTGAATAAAGAGAATATATAGATATTATAAATATCTTTGAATATTAAAAGAATAAAAAACAAAATGTCATGATCCCTCTCCTACATGGTGCAACCTATGGAAAATCCTACAAAGCTATTTATTTTCCAAAAATTGAAAATATGGGCATAATGCACAGAGGTTAGGGGGTGGGCATTGAAGGGAAGAAGCTCAAGACAGTGGGGAGTTTTTGAGAAGGCGTGGAAAAACCATCTGGGTAGATGGGCATGCAATGCAGAAAGAAAGGAAGACGAACGAAGAGGAAGCGATAGGAAGCAACAGGCAATGAAGGGAGACGAACGAGGAAGGGAGGAATAGAGGAAGTGAGAGCAAATGCACCAGGAGCCAATGTTACGATACTTTCATCATAGTGGAGACCTATAGGTTGGGTTGTTCTAAGCCTAGCTATGGTTTAAAATTATATTGGTTAATTATGAAACCACCATGTGTGTGAGATTGGATTCTGGTAGAGTAATGTTAGCACCTTGATTTACATTTTGGATGTGTGGTGTTTGGAACTACTCTACATTCCTTATGGAGGCACCTTGCTTTACATTTTGGCTATGTGGTGTTTGGAACTGCTCTGTGTTCCTTATGGAGGTACCTTGCTTTATATTTTGGTTGTATGGTATTTGGAACTGCTCAGTGTTCCTTATGGAGGCACCTTGCTTTACATTTTGACTATGTGGTGTTTGGAACTACTATGTGTTCCTTGTGGAGGTACCTTACTTTATGTTTTGGTTGTGTGATGTTTGGAACTACTCAGTGTTCCTTTTGGAGGCACCTTGCTTTACGTTTTGGCTATGTGATTTTTGGAACTTCTCTGTGTTCCTTGTGGAAGCACCTTGCTTTACGTTTTGGTTATGTGGTGTTTGAAACTATTATGTGTTCCTTGTGGAAGTATGTGGTATTTGAAACTATTATGTGTTCCTTGTGGAAGCACCTTGCTTTATGTTTTGGCTATGTGGTGTTTGTAACTACTTTGTGTTCCTTGTGGAGGTACCTTGCTTTATGTTATGGTTGTGTGGTGTTTGGAACTGCTCTGTGTTCCTTGTGGAGACACCTTGCTTTATGTTTTGGTTGTGTGGTGTTTGGAATTGCTCTGTATCCTATGGAATGTTGTGCACTATGTCAACATTGTTTGGTGTTTGGAATTGCTCTATGTTCCTTGTGGAAGCACCTTGCTTTACATTTTCACTGTGTGGTGTTTGGAATTGCTATATATCCTATGGAATGTTGTGCACTATGTAACCATTATGTGGTGTTTGGAATTGCTCTATGTTCCTTATGGAAGTACCTTGCTTTACATTTTGGTTGTGTGGTGTTTGGAAGTGTTTTGTGTTCCTTGTGGAAGCACCTTGCTTTATGTTTTGGCTAAGTGGTGTTTGAAATTGCTCTGTCTTGTGGAATACTGTGTGTTATGTCAGAACTGGGTTTTGATTGAAAATAATGTTGTCCCGTGGAATACCGTGCGCTATGTCAATGCTAGGTGTTGTTTGAAAATGATGTTGTGTTCCTTGTGGGAAATTTCATGCACTATGGAAAGCATTGTGTGTGCTTGTAGTTGCCTAAGCAATGTTGGATGCTTTGTGCTATTGGAGCAACATTGTGTAAGTCGAATGTCATGTTCAGCAAAAGGAAGCCACCTTAGGTTTTATAAGTGCAGGTTTATGAAAAACCGGTTAGCGCCATAGTTGTTTAGTATGCCTTGGAAGGAGTTAGTGCTAACTGTAGGCCTTGCTTTACATTTTGGTTGTGTAGATAGGATTAATTAAAGTTACCCTTAAAATTATATGAGCTTTATAAAATAGGGTTTTAATGGAGGAAACATCTGATTTATATGAAGTTATATAATAGGAGTTTTAATTAAAAGAAGCTCTGATTTATATACAGTCATATATTATGCTTTTAATTGAAGAGACCTTGGATTTATAAGAAGTTATATAATAGAGTTTTAATTAGAAGAAGATTTGATTTATATGCAGCCATATATTATATTTTTAATTGAAGAGACCTTGAATTCATAAGAAGTTATATAATAGGGTTTTAATTAAAAGAAGCTTTGATTTATTTGCATCCATATATTATGCTTTTAATTGAAGAGACCTTGGATTTATATGTGATTGGGTTTTAATTAAAATAAGATTTGATTTATATGTAGCCATATATTATGCTTTTAATTGAATAGACCTTCGATTTATAGGAAGTTATATAATAGGGTTTTAATTAAAATAAACTTTGATTTATAGGTAGCCATATATTATGCTTATAATTGAAGAGACCTTGGATTTATAAGAAGAAGGATGATTGGGTTTTAATTAAAATAAGCTTTTATTTATATGCAGCCATATATTATGCTTTTAATTGAAGAGAACTTGGATTTATATGAAGATATATGATTGGATTTTAATTAAAAGAAGCTTTGATTTATATGCAGTTATATATTATGCTTTTAATTTAAGGAACCTTTGATTTATATGGGATATGTAAATGTTAGGATTTGATTAAAAGGAACCTTTGATTTTGTGGAAAGATACTAAAGGTTTTAATTTAAAGAGAAACCCTTCAATTAATGATTATCTTAGGAGCTTTAAAAAAAATGGGATGAATATTTATTCTTTAAATTGAAGTTATGGGGCTTTGGTTTAGAGAATGAATAAATGATTGTTCTAGAGATTAAGGGTATGGGACTTCAATGAAATTAGAAGAATGATTCAGATAAATCATTCACAACCTGTTTTCCTTCAAGAAACAAATATTTCAATGGAGGATATGGACTCAATTGCCAGTAAAATTTGGCCAGCTGGAAAAGTGGTTTCCCTCAATTCCCAAGGGACTTCTGGTGGCATTGCTTGTATTTGGGACCCAAAAGAGGTAGTTAATCACCATATTGTTGATAGTTGGGGTTTGTTGGCTATAGCTATTCAAAGTAGACATTCCAACCAAATTATGCTCTACATTATTGTTTATGCTCCGACTTATTTGGAGGAAAAAATAAGACAATGGAAGGATATTACTCATATTATCTCTCATTTTCCTGAAGCTTGGATCTTGATCGGAGGAGATTTTAATACCATCCTCTCTCTGGATGATAAAAGGGGTGGAAATAGAAATTTGGACAAAAGAACTGACCTCATGAGCGAATACATTACAAACCTCCATCTTGTGGATATCCAACCAGATAATGGACTTATGACTTGGTCTAACAGAAGGCAAAGCTTAGCTTGTATAATGGAGAGATTGGATAGGTTTTTGCTCTCTAAAAATTTTTTAATCCATGGTCACATTCCTAAATTGAAGACTCTTAATAATGCTGGTTCAGATCATTGGCCAGTCATGGTGGAAATTTAGAAAACCAATGTGAGTTTCTCTCCTTTTTGTTTTTAATTAATGTGTCTTAGAGACATTTCCTTTAGACCTCGTGTGCAAAAAATGGTGGAAGGAAGGTAAACCTAGACATGGGACTAAGATGTTCTATTTTTCCAAAAGACTGCAATACATTAAATTCAAAATCAAGACTTGGAACTGGAAAGAGTTTGGGGATGTTCATAAAAAAAAACATGAAGTTATTGCTCATTTTGAAAATTTGAATAAGAAAATCCGATTAGATGGCCTCATAGAGAAGAGAAGTGCAGATGAAATTAAACTCACAACTCAATTAGAGGAATGGGAAAAAAGAGAAGAAATCTTATGAAGCAAAAATATAGAATTCAATGGCTCAAATAAGGAGATCGAAACACTAATTTCTTCCACAAATCTCTTCTAGCTCGAAGATCTCACAACTTTATTTCTTCCTTAAAATCAGATTCTGGAGATGTTTTTTATACTTGGGATGGCATGAACTCTATTGTTGTTGAGTACTTTTCCAATATTTTTGCTGCTAATCCTCTTGACTCAGCTTCACAACAATATGTTCTTCAAGCAATCCCTTCTCTTATCACTTCTGAGGAGAACTCTATTTTGACTTCTCATGTTACTATCAATGAGCTTCAACAAGTAGTTTTTAAAATGCAAAAAGGGAAAACCCCAGGTCCTAATGGTTTTCCCATTGAGTTCTACCAAGATTTCTGGGCTATCCTTCACATTGATTTATTAGAGGTGGTGGAAGAAGCCAGGAAAGCCAAAGAAATTTTGAAGGTTATCAATATAACTTATATTACTCTTTTTCCAAAATCTCAAGAGGTTGATCATATCTCAACTTTTAGACCTATTGCTTTATGTAATGTTCTTCTCAAAATCATTACTAAAATCATGGCATAAATATTGAATCCTATTTTGCATAATATTATTTCCCTAGATCAAAGGGGTTATGTGGAAGGACGTCAAATAGTAGATAAGACAGTTCTTTCTCAGGAAGCCATACATTCCATGGATATGCAAAAATCTCCTTCCATGTTCATTCGATTAGACTTATCCAAAGCTTATGACATAGTGGATTGGCACTTCCTTATAAAAGTTTTGAGGCAATTTGGTTTCTCTAAGTATTGTATGGATTGGATTATGGGATGTATCTCTTTAGTTTCCTACTTAGTTCTTATCAATGGCAGGCCTTCTCAGTCATTCCCAGCTTCCAGAGGTATTAGGCAAGGTGACCCGCTATCCCCTTATTTATTCATCATTCTTGTTGAATGCTTGGATAGGACTATAACCAAAAAGAGGGAAAACAAAATCCTTGAGGGAGTTACCATTGCTCATGGAGCTAGACTTATCTCTCATATTCAATTTGTGGATGAATCTACTCTTTTAGGTAAAGCTACAGTTAAGGAAGATTCTAATTTTAAGCAAATCATTAGTTGTTTTTCTAAGGCTATTGGGCAGTTGATCAATGAAGACAAATATAAAGTTATTTTCTTTCATTGCTCTACTAGATAGGAATCCATGGTCTTGGATAAATTAAGGTATAAGAAGACCTCCCTTCCAATCACTTATTTAGGTATTCCCATAAATATTCAAAGGCAAAAAAATAAATATTGGAATTGGTTGTTGGAAAAATTCAAGAAGAAAATTAGAAAGTGGACCAACAGGTGGCTTTCTTCTGGGGGCAGAATCACCTTGGTAAAATTAGTCCTTCAAGCTAGTCCTATTTATGTTTCTTCCGTTTTGAATATCCCAAAGGATGTTCTTCGATAATTGGATCAAATTAGTCATTTTTTCCTTTGGAGTGGTACTAAGGAGAAAAGAAAATGGGCCTTGGTGAAATGGGATACTTTATGTCTTCCTAAGAGTGAATGGGGGTTAGGATTCCGGTATTCTATTAATAACAACAAAGCTTTAGCTGCTAAATTATATTTGAGGATGTTGCATAACCCCAATGCTCTTTGGGTCAATAATCTTCATGCTAAATATGTTGAGAACAAAAGTCTTGAAGACCTTGTTCGCTATCAACTTCCTACCAAAGGTTCTCCTATTTTAGTAGTTCTTAAGATTGGTGAGGATTTGATAAAGAAAAAAATATTTTGGATCATTCATAATGGTCAACAGGTAAATTTTTGGATAGATTCTTGGGATGGTCACAAGCCTTTGATAACTCAATTTCCTTATTTGAGGCCTTGGATGGAGGAGCTTCACCGAGCTAATTGGATAAAGGTGGCTAATTACTGTCTGTACCATAATGGTAATTCAAAGGTTGGTAGATATTGGATCCCTATTGAGTACTAGCCTATTCAAATCCTAGAAAGGCAAAGACAAGATATCCAAGGCATCCTTCATATGAGATCCCTCTCTTGGTCCCATTAAAAAGATTGTTTTGGATGGAACAACACTACTAAGGGTGAGTATTCAGTTGCTCAAGGTTATTTGACCTTATGCCATAATAATCCCAACCATTCTTCTGACATCTTTTCTTGATTTTGGGCTCAAAAGCTCTAGCCTAAGGTGAGGTTCTTTAATTGGATTTTATTGCATCGTAGGGTGCTTACTGGTGAGCAACTTATGAAGCGTGGTTTTCATGGCCCTTTTAGATGTGAAATGTGTGAAGAGAATGTAGAAACTCTCAACCATATTTTTATTGAGTGTACTTTAGCCTCTGAGCTATGGAGGAGAATGGCCACTTTACTTGGCTTACAGTGGTCCAATTTTTTTACTTTTGAATAGCTTTGGAGGGATTGGCCTAATCAAGAGGGTGTTGATAATTTTATTAGGCAATTAGTTTGGATGGGTTCTACCATTCTTCTTTGGAATATTTGGAATGAAAGGAACAACCAAATTTTTAATCAAGATAGGAAGGATATTCACTATATTTGGAAAAAGACCATATCCAACTTAGTTGAATCGGTCCATCAACTCCTTAACCACCCCTAAAAATCCCACCAAATATGGGATCAAATGATGCAAATATTGAAGATTAAATCTTCTAAGGGCAACCAACTTAAATGGAATGTGAGTATTAGTAAGATGGATAGGACAAGAAATTGGCAACCTCCTCCTAAGGATTTTGAAAAATTCAATACTTATGGAGCCTCTAGAGGGAACCCTGGAAAAGCCAGTGTGGGAGGAATTGGTAGACTTTCAGATGGCTCCTTGGTTTTTACTTTTACTAAGAATTTGGGTATTCTTTCCAATAACCTTGTTGAGGGGTATGGTATCCTCAGAGGCCTTCAGGAGGCTACTAATATTGGATGGGAAAAGGTGTTAGTTGAGTTTGACTCTCATATTATGATTAATCTCTTGAAGACTCACTCTAAGAATCATAAGGTGGATTGGAGAATAAAAAGAATTATTGAGAAGATTCAATTAATCCAGATGGGATTTTTTAAAGTTGATTACAATCATGTGGGCAGAGATCAAAACAAGAGTGCTAATGCTTTAGCTAATTGGGATTTGGACAAAGGTGATCTTACTTGTTATGGCCACCCTCCTAGATGGTGGGCTTCTCAAATTAGGGAAGCTCTTCTTTCTATAATTTCTTTGGATGGCTCCAGTTCTGAAGGTAGCTATTTTCTTCTTGCTTTTTTTTTTTTGCTTCTCTTTGGTTCATTCAGTTTTTTTTAGTTCCCTAGCTCATTAAATTCTTTATTTTGTTTCCTTTGTTAATTATTGCATTAATAGTCTTCTGGTCTAGATAGGTCATTGTTATGTTCAATTTTTTTTTTTTTTTTTTTGTTTAATTTTTTAAGGTGGGTGGGTTCTTTTGTTTTGTTTTGTTTTTGTGTTCTTTGTGTTGTTTTTTGTTGTTCTTGTGTTTTTGTTGTTTTGTGTTTTTTTTACATGTTTTTTGTTATTGTTCTTGTGTTTTTTTTGTTCTTGTTCTTGGGTTTCTCTTTGTTTGTGTTGGTTTGTGTTTTTATGTGTGATGTTTTCTATGTTTTTTGTTTTTGTTTATTGTCTAATGTTGGTTGTTTTTCTTTCAATTTTTTAGCTTTTGCTTGTGTTTATTTTTCATGTTTTTTTTGGGGTTATGTCTTTGTATTGTTCTATTGTTTTTTTCTTGTTTGTGTTTTGTTATGTGGTTCTTGTGTTTTTCTATGTGGTTTGTGTTGTGGTTTATTTTATCTTATCATGCATTTTTGGTTGTGCTTTTGTTTTTTACAAACTCAAGGAGCATGTTTTTTATTTTATTTTATTATTTTAGTTGTTATTTACTTATTTTTAAATTGGTTTTATGTGTTTGTTTGCTCCTTGAGTATGTCAAAGGTGGTAGGCCAAGTCCGAGTCCTAGGCATTTTTGGTGGAATGGATACCCCTGCCTCATTGGTTCTTACCTTGAAGTGGCATCCATTTTGGGATGTTTTCCACAAATAAAAAAAAAAGGTATGGGACTTTAATGCTCTAGGACATGAATGGATTTAATTTAAAGTTTAACCTTGGTCTAAGTGATAGTATGATGGGTGACTCTCCAAAGGGATTTGGGGAGGTGAAAATAAAAGTAAGGGTTCTTTTATTATTTCCATTATGCATCATATGGTTAGAAACTTAAATGGAAATATTGTATAGTTACAATTTGGTAAAGTAAATTATTAGATGCATTTAAAGGTATGCCTATCGTGAACCATGAGTATCCTGATCCCCTACTATCCTCCAAGAACCAAATGGAAGCAAGGAGAAGCAAGGAATGCAATGGAGACAAGTAATAGGTATTTGTATCTTACGTTGATTTACATATGTTCAATAGAATAGAATTGTGGGGAGATATCCTCAATGTAGTTAATGTGATACCTTTGTGTAGAAAAGGCTTATTATGCAAGAAGTAATGAGATAATTTCTATTGGGTTAGTGAAAGTAATTTTACTATATTTATGTATTTTTTTATGTTATGTAGTAGATTCTATTAGTGTGATATTTCTTTATTTTACCTATCATTGTTTGATTGCCTTCTGATGTGGTAGCAACTGTTGGTCATCAGATCCGCCTAGGTAAGGATTTTGAGTAAATGTATGCACCCTAGACCTGGACCAACATTGAAAGGCCAAAGGGAAGAGATGCCCCTCGTGCCAATCTCCAGAGAAAGGCCGTCTCCTATGCTAAACTACTTGGGTGTTTGAAGACAAGAGTGCAGGAAAGAGATAAAAGGAGTAGGGTTAGAGAAAGAAATAAAAAGGAGTAGGGTTAGAGAAAGAAATAAAGAAAGGGTAAGGGAAGAGAGATTATCATTTTAAGGTGGGAGAGAATAGGAAGCATGATCACTAACTAACACCTGAATAGAAGCAAAGAACACTAAGAGTAAAACGAAAGAAACGTAATATCAACCTCCCTATGTATCCTCCCGAACGAGTTTCAGGACATTGTCCCCGATCGCACATCGGACGCAGAGTTCAACATCTCAGTCTACAAATGAAGAGAGATAGAAGAATCAAGCAAGGCAGGCAGCATAAAAGAAATTCAATAAGATGTTTTCCAACTCCTATGTATCCTTCCGAACGAGTTTCAGGACACTGTCCCCGATCGCACACCGGACGCAAGGTTCAGCATCCAACATACAAACGAGGAGAGATAGAAGAATCAAGCACAGAAGGCAGCATAAAAGAGAAGAATTGAGCTCAAAGTCTCTTAGTATTAATCACAGGACATCAAGTTACAACAACTTTCTAGCAGATAGTTCCCCCCACTTTTTCATTACAATGCCTAGGTTTTTATAGAGGACCCGGACCTCTGAATCATAATTACATAGCAAAGAAGAGTATGCCCTCGAGCCCTGAGAATCGGCTCCCCGAGGCTCTCGTGACCGAGCTTTCAAATCCATTACCAAAAATGGCAACTGCAACCGGGTCAACCATGGAAAGGTGCATTGATGAGCCGTCTAGACGTCCTTGGTCTCCGGGTGCAATGCTCGAGTGGCCGCCATGCTCGCCGAGCTCTCCATCATGGCTTGATACTTCATTTTTGATTGCCAAAAATGAGCAACGGGCTTGCTGGGCACAAAAAATAGCATTTATGAGGCACTTGATCGTCTTGGGAAAATACCCAACTTGGAAAGCGTGCCTATGAAGCGCTTCGCTAAGTCTTCATCCACCACTTCGCTTCACAATGGTTCTGGGCCGAAGCAAAAACTCCTCTTTGATATGTACTTCACAAAATTGAGCTTCGCAAAACTGCTTCGGGGGCGGGGAGCATCGAAACATATCTACTTCGTAAAACGGACCTCTTTGCTTTTGCCACTTTGTTGTCAAAATTGCTTCGTCGATGCCTTGGAGAGATACTTCGCTGCGATCCTCTTCCAAAACTTGGGTTCGGGAAGATTTCGGCCAAAGCAATTGTCTTCAAAAATGCTGCATCCCTTTACTTCGGATAGAAGTACTTCGCAGAAAATTAGCCGAAGCAAATGCTTCGCAATGTGCTCTTGCCGAAGTAAAGATGGTTCGCTGATGGAGGGGCCCGAAATGAGTACTTCGACAACTTTCTGGCGAAGTACTTTTAATGCTCTTTGAGTTTCGCTTCGCTGATTTTCTGGCCGAAGTGACTGATGGAAATACTTCGGATGCGAAGTAGTTTCCTTGCCTTCTCCTTTGTATTTTTCTTTGGCACCTTGCTTCACAAAAAATTCCACCCGAAGTAGTATTGAAAATGCTTTGGGCATGAAGCTCTCTTTTCTTCTGAACACCGCTTCGCTCATTTTCACTCGAAGTAGCTGCTAGAAGCGCTTCGGGCGCGAAGTAGTTTCATTCTCTTTGCCTTGTGTCTTTCTTTGGCGAAACTACTTCGCAAAACTTTTACCCGAAGTAGTGCTGGAAATACTTCGGGTGCGAGGCTTTTTTTATTCTCCTTTGGCGAAGCTCTTTTCTCTAGCTTTTTGCCAGTGAAGTTCTTTATTTTCTTCTTTATATACAAAGGGGTGGCATTGGAAGCCAAAATTGCTGCAACTTTTCAAAATAAAACAACAAAGCAAAAAACTTTACACAATACTTGTACAAAATTTGTTTTCTTTTTCTACCCCTTAAGGAATGTGACAAAATTGTCAACATTCTTGGCAGCTCATGGGGCAACGAGCTCGTCTCGGTGGGAGAACCCTTCAATTCTGATCCATTGGGCCAGAGTCTCTCCCCGATCCTTCTCCTCCTTCTTTCGGGAGTGCTTCTATAACTGGTTCTTGTTCTCCTTCTTCTTCGACTCCCTCTTCATCTTTGGCTTCCTCCCCTGGAGCTACTTCTTCTGGAGCGGCTCCTTGCATCGGCGAAGGGGCAAGATGCTCATGAATTTTCCTCATGGTTTGGTGAACCTGGGACCAGGCACTCTTCGAGAAAGGTTCTAGATCTTGTAGTGCCTTGATCAACACTCGGAACCGATCGATTTTCTCGATGTCTGCATGTTGGGCTCTAGTATACAGGTCATTTAGGGAGGCCGCGATCTTGCAGTATCTCAGGAGGTAGTCTATGATCTGCTTTTTTGTAATGGGCTCCGCCCATCCGTCTATCTCTGAGACGTCGCCTTCAAACTGAAGCCATGTTGGCTTAATCTCTTCTTTGGACAAGAGATGCCCGTCGTCATCTATGAAACTTGGGAAGCCCATGGAAGAGAGATCCTAAAAATAGCTCATTGACGTGCGCTGTTCATTCTCAAAAATATCCAGGAGATCTTTTGCCTTTTGCATTTTTTGCACCTTAGAGAAGAAAGCGCGTACTATGGCTCGGGCTATAGACCATTCCCTAGCTGTTCGGCTCATCGCAGGGACCTGCAAGTCTTGATACTTGGCGCTCTGTACATCGAAAGCTAGCTTGAGTCGGCTTCTAGCTTTCTGGGTGATCTCTTCGATGATTGGCCCTCCTTCGACAGCGGCATCCCGGGCTTCCATAATGTAGGCCAAAATTGAAAGAGCGCTAGAGGCCCGAGATCTGAAGTTTTTGAGCAAATGCGAGCGAATCTCCTTGATTCTACTCCTGTCACACAGCCCTAGGCCCTCCTTTTCATATAGCTAGTTCTGCATCTACAAAAATTTTCCTTCGAGCTCTTTTGCCCTCAGTTCATTCTCGGCCTGTCTCTGTGCTCGATTTTTAGCTGTACATTCCAGTTGGTTTATTTGCAATTTTAGGGCATGTGCTTCTTTTCTCATCAGCTTGCATTGCTCTTTGGCATCCGCTAGCTTGGACCGAACTCTTGCCAGTTCTTCCTCTAGCTTAATATTTGCGCTCTCTGCTTTGAATCTGCGTTGATTTGCAATGTTTGCGTGCGCTCGAAAGGTCTTGACCCCTACATGCATGGACAAAGATTCATTGTCTATGTTTAGGTGCTCCAGGTCCTTAGTTTTCTCCTGATAATCATAATCTATTGGGGTCATTTCATCCAGAGGCTTCTGGACCCTGGGGACCTTCTTCACTTTGTGCAATTTTCTAGCCTCTAGATCAAAGACTGCACATTTCTCAACTTGGGCCAGAGAGCGCCCTCTTTTCTTCCTAGCCTCCTTTAGCATCTTCTCTATGTTTTGCTGGGCCTGAAGTAGCTTTTTAGCTAGAGGACGTTCCTTTATTATGGACAGCTCAGATTCAAATGAGGCTGGATCTCCAGTCGAAGGGGTAAACAAATATAAAGGGTTGATGGGGAATGCCTCACCAGAAGGTTCGGCAATAGGTGTAGCGGGGGCCTCGGCTAGTGGGACAACACCGTGTATGATGGGAACCTGGGTCTCGGGGTTCGGTGTTGAGATATTGACTTCACCCTGGCTGAGAATGGTAGGGTCGGAGGCATGGGTGGGTGAAGGTGTTTTAACAAGTTTGTCTTGGCCGGATGACTCGGGTGGAATGGGGTTAGGCAGAGAAATAGGCAATGCTTGGAGAGATGATTGGCCTTGTAAGGGGGAAAAGGGTTGATGATGACCCTCAATCGAGACCATGGTGGATGCGTCAGAGATCGAGGTGAAAGGGAGAGAGTGCGTACCTGTGTGCCCTCCTGGCAAAGCGGCCATAGTAACTTCTTGCGTGATCGACTCTTGGCCCTTTTGGGCCTCGGCACCTTCGACCTCCAAGACTTCTACCTCAGGATCCTCTTCCTATGGGAGGAGTTCCTCCACATTGATAATGTTTACGTCTGGGACCATCTCGGCATTTGGTGGCACATTTGCTTTGATCGAGACTGGCATAGGTTGTTCGACAGGCAGACTCGGATGCCCTGTACGGGATCGCTTTGGACAGGTCGAGGGTGCTTGTACTTGCTCTAGCATTTTCCTCTTCTTCCTTTCCAATGGCTGCTCTGATTCTTTGGCACTTGTATCCTCATATGGTACTTGCGTTAATACCCTTGGCATAGCTTCAACTTTCTTCTATACTCCCGAGGCATCGTCAGTCTTCCCTGGACTTTCGCTCGATCTTGGGGTAGCTGGAGGGATAAAATCGATGAAGGATATGGGCTTCCAAGATCCAACCTTAGTTTCATAGATGATAGCGAAGTCCCTATCCATTGTCAAGAGTCCATAGGAATTCATCTTTCGACGATGGACTCTCATTATCCACCATTCTCTCAGCTGTTCCTCATCCCAGTTCTTCAATTCTTCCTTCAGATCATCCTTGGCCTTCTTCTAGAATGTGGAGTCTGGGGTTGGAAATGGGTATTGATCAGGATCGAATTCTATTTCCATGGGATAGAAGTCATGCCAGGGAGGTAATGTTCTCATTTTTTCTAAATGCCACTCTAGATCCCTCCCGTTGGGATTATTTCTCTGCTCCATTATTTCGGGATGGGGGCAGACATGAAAATTTTTACATTTTAAGTGATTTTTCATCACCCCTATGGGATCATAATACCACCTTTGAGGAATCTGGAGCAGGCCAAAATTAGCCAGTTTTTCCTCCAGGAAAATGTTCTGCTTCAAGGCGAAGACTTCAATCACCCCCATCCTAAAGGGGAAGTCGTAGGTAGGAGCCCACTTTCGGCCATGGCCATAGATTTCATTGGTTGCGTCACTCTACCGAGCGACCTCCAGTGTGAATTGGTACTCGGATGGGAAAATAGGCAGCAGGAAGGGCTTTCCCACGAAGTCGAACAGGCGTATCACAAGCCCCTGTGTAAGTTGAAAAATATCCCCCTTTTTTGCCTGCACCACCCTGTCTCTTAGACTGAGGGGCACCCGAGGGTTGGACCCTATCAACAATTGCATGGCGGGTCCCAAGAATTGTTGATTGAAAGAATAATAAGACTTTGACCTCAATAGGAGGCGAGTCCATTGGTATATAGGCAAAGGATTTCCATCCTTGCCTCTTGGTGTAACTGCAACATGGGGAAAATTCTTATGTGTATGGTAAAGGAAAAGCCATACCAGAAAAGAGCATGGACTGAAGTGTTGCTCCGCTCCAGAAGTCTTCATCGTGGTAAGCCGCGTGTGTAGGTTTCAGGCCACCCATTCTACCCAGTCGAAGAAGACTGGGTTGGTGTTCGGCCTCGAAGCATCGGGGGCATAAAACTCCCCTCTGGAAATACATTCGGCCAGGGACACCTGCCAAGGGTGGACCGAAGCGTCGGTTGATAGGCCCGCCACCCATGCGATGATGGAAAAAATATCTGTGTTCTTGAAGGCTTCCAAGGGTAGGGGCATTTGAGGTAGCTTGCCTGAAGGGAGCCCGCTTTTGAGATTTTCTCGGAGGAATTGCAGCACGTAGTTGTTCGAGGTAAACTTCTCTGTTTGTTCACTCAAAATGACGCTGCGAACCGTGTAGCCCTTGGGTGGACCCTGCTGCGGTGCGAAGGCTGCCTGCACGTCCTCCTTCAAGATAGAGAACAACTTGTGACCAGTGACATTCAGCACTTGCCTGGAAGCTGGTTGATAGTTTTGTGCGATGGCGTAAATCAACTCAGGGTAATGGTGCACAGGAGGAGTCAGATACCAATAAATTTGGGAGTAATACACGGTAGCCCTCTTGTTTTCAGTCGAGAGCCTACTCCTCATAAAGTTGATAGTGTACCTGAGCTTGGCCACGCTTCTTGAGAGTTCTGTATCTTTAATTTTCTCCCACCTGTCAACTGGTGGCTCAACAAGTTGTTCCTCTTCAGATTCTTCTCTTTCTTCCACAACTTGCTTCTCTGGGTGGGTGTTCGGGTTGGCCTTCTTGGGTCTCTACCTTTTCTCCTCTGAAACCTTTGCTTTTTTAGGCACAGTCATCTCTGGCTCCTTTCCTTTCTGCATAGAACTTTTCTTTCCCATGTTGTATGGTTATGGCAGCAACACCAGTAGCACAGACTGTTTCGACGTCAGGGAGCTTCTCGATGAGTGGCAGCAGAATTCGTGGACAAGCAGTGCTCTTTCAATTTTGCACTTTCAAATAACCTTTTCTTTGCTAAAGCCTACCCTTTATAGCCCTAAGGGGCAACTACCCCTATTTATGGTTCTTGCCATAGTTAAACCTATGCTAGTGGCCTAGGAAATTGCTGCACCATCCGATTGGCTATCCAACGGCATCGCATGCGGGGTTACGCGTCGTAATGATTACACCTTGCATTGGAAGCACATCTTGCACTCGGGTGTGAGCTTTAACTAAATTGCCTCGGGACATGCCCCGCCACCTTCGCCTTAAATTCGTACGCTTCGAGCTCTTTTCAAGGTGGTAGTCAGCACATTTCCTGAGACGTGCTTTAAATGCTCCCGTTCTGTACATTATTGGTTTGGCGAAGTTTGGGGTCGGACTTGGAAATGCTTCACGATGAACTTCTTTGGGCTGATCTTCCGTGTTTTGGGCCCGAGGTACTTATCCTTTGTCGTGCTTTGCAAGGACTACCTACCGAAGCTTGTGCTTCAAAAAATTACTTCGCAAGATTTCTACCCGAAGTGGTTGCTGGAAATGCTTCGGGTGCGAAGCTCTTTCGTGCCTTTGTTTGAACTTTGGTTTGGCCCTTTACTTCCTCGCAACTGCTTCATTGGGTAAAAATCCCCGAAGGAGATTCTGATTTTTTTTTTTAAACCCTTGCGTAATGTGACAAGACTTGTCAGCATTATTGACGGCTCGCAGGGCAACGAGCTCGTTTGGAGGGGAGAACCTTTAGCCTTGATCTATTGGGCCAGAGGCACCTCCAGACCCTTCTCCTCTCACTCCTTCTAGGAATGCTTCTACATCTGGTTCTCCCTCTTCTTCTGCTTCTTGAGACACATTCAATGGATTCCGGCTGAATTCTTGTGTCTCGCCCCTTGGGATACAAAAAGGGTGCAAAAAGGTGCCTTCCTCATTCTCAGGCCTTCCCGCTTGCGACTGCTCTCCTTGGACTACCTCCTATTGGAGATTGCAAGCAGCCACATTGTTCATTGTTGGGTCAAAGCTTGCATATTCCCATTGTTGTTCTTGGGAAAAAAAATTTCCTTGAGCTCTGAATGACTGCATCTCAAACCTATGCTCAGTACGAGGGGTCTGCCATGATGAATACTGCGCAGGATGGCCAGGAGCAGTGAACAGTGATGGGATTTCTCCCCACTGCCACTTTCCAGATAGGAACAAGAGTTGTTCTGCTCGTATTGCTTCCTCAAATATCTAAGGAAATCTTCGTTCACCTGATTGTAGTAAGAGAAGGCGTATGTCCGGGTGAAAGGCACGAACATAGAAGAGGTGAGCTTGGGCATGCGTTGGTCGGATTTCCACTGGAATATCCTTCCAACTTCTGCAAAATCAGACATTGAAGTCCATGATGCTCTCCAGAGGTGCTCTTATGATAGCAAAAAGATCCATCAAAAGCTGGGAGGGATCTTGAGAGCTGTCGAATGTCTTGATCAATGCTTCTGCTAAATCGCTCCACGAGCAGATGCTTTCATTCTCGAGTAATATGAACCACTACATCGCTTCTCCCTCCAGAGACATGACCAGAAGTCTCACCATGACATCTTCATGGATTATGTTGTGGAGGTTCGCCAATGCAACAACGTCTTCAAGGTGCCTTTGGGCCATTCCTTTAGTGCCATCATATTTTGCCAATGTATGCAAGGCTCCTCTAGGAATTTTATGATAACCCTGAAGATTCAGAGGGGAACGGGCATTCCAACTAGGATAACGTGCTTCTGCCATTATGGCAGTGGCCTTGATTTTTTGGGATGTTTTATTTTAGCTCAAAAGGCGTCTACAATGAAGGAATCTGGGTTTTCAGCTCAGTTAGAATAGCCAGGTGATTTTGATAGATGGAGGCAAGCCAGAGATTCACCAACTCGAACTTCCTTAAAACATGGGGACTTTTGCCATGAAGGCACAGGTTTAGGTACTGGTCCTTACGACTTAGATATTTTTAGGTTGAATAGAGTCGCCAGATGCTAAAAGTCTTTTAGTAATGAGAGCATCGGTCCTCACTACCACTAATCAGGTGAGACTGACCGGGTCACACCGAGAACTTAGTTAGAACTATTGGCCCCGATGAAGACGGGTTTGAGATTTGCATTAAAATATGGGACCTTAACTGGTTATGGGTCTATCTAAGACAGATACATTGGGTCCCACCGGGCGTGCCAAAAACTGTTGGTCATCAGATCCGCCTAGGTAAGGATTTTGAGTAAATGTATGCACCCTAGACCTAGACCAACATTGAAAGGCCGAAGGGAAGAGATGCCCCTCATGCCAATATCTGAAGAAAGGTCGGATCCTATGCTAAACTACTTGGGTGTTTGAAGACAAGAGTGCAGGAAAGAGATAAAAGGAGTAGGGTTAGAGAAAGAAATAAAAAGGAGTAGGGTTAGAGAAAGAAATAAAAAAGGGGTAAGGGAAGAGAGATTGTCATTTTAAGGTGGGAGAGAACAGGAAGCACGATCACTAACTGACACCTGAATAGAAGCAAAGAACACTAAGAGTAAAATGAAAGAAACGTAATATCAACCTCCCTATGTATCCTCCCAAACGAGTTTTAGGACACTGTCCCCGATCGCACACTGGACGCAGAGTTCAGCATCTCAGTCTACAAATGAAGAGAGATAGAAGAATCAAGCAAGGCAGGCAGCATAAAAGAAAGTCAATAAGATGTTTTCCAACTCCTATGTATCCTTCTGAATGAGTTTCAGGACACTATCCCCGATCGCACACTAGACGCAGAGTTCAACATCCAACATACAAACGAGGAGAGATAGAAGAATCAAGCATAGAAGGCAGCATAAAAGAGAAGAATTGAGCTCAAAGTCTCTTAGTATTAATCGCAGGACATCAAGTTATAGTAGCTTTCTAGAAGATAGTTCCCCCCACTTTTTCATTACAATGCCTGGGTTTTTATAGAGGACCCGGACCTCTAAATCATAATTACATAGCGAAGAAGAGTATGCCCTCGAGCCCTAAGAATCGACTCCCCGAGGCTCTCGTGACCGAGCTTTCAAATCTGTTACCAAAAATGGCAACTGCAACCGGGTCAACCATGGAAAGGTGCATTGATGAGCCGTCTAGACGTCCTTGGTCTCCGGGTGTGGTGCTCGAGTGGCCGCCATGCTCGTCGAGCTCTCCATCATGGCTTGATACTTCATTTTTGATTGCCAAAAATGAGCAATGGGCTTGTTGGGCACAAAAAATAGCATTTATGAGGCACTTGATCGTCTCGGGAAAATACCCGGCTTGGAAAGCATGCCCGTGAAGCACTTCGCTAAGTCTTCATCCACCACTTCGCTTCGCAATGGTTTTGGGCCGAAGCAAAAACTCCTCTTTGATATGTACTTCGCAAAATTGAGCTTCGCAAAACTGCTTCGGGGGCGGGGAGCGCCGAAGCATATCTACTTCGTAAAACGGACCTCTTTGCTTTCGCCACTTTGTCGTCAAAATTGCTTCGCCGATGCCTTGGAGAAATACTTCGCTGCGATCCTCTTCCAAAACTGTGGTTCGGGAAGATTTCAGCCAAAGCAATTGTCTTCAAAAAATGTTGCATCCCTTTACTTCGGATAGAAGTACTTCATAGAAAATTAGCCAAAGCAAATGCTTCGCAATGTGCTCTTGCCGAAGTAAAGATGGTTCGCTGATGGAGGGGCCCGAAATGAGTACTTCGGCAACTTTTTGGCGAAGTACTTTTAATGCTCTTTGAGTTCCACTTCGCTGATTTTCTGGCCAAAGTGACTGATGGAAATACTTCGGATGCGAAGTAGTTTCCTTGCCTTCTCCTTTGTATTTTTCTTCGGAACCTTGCTTCACGAAAAATTCCACCCGAAGTAGTATTGAAAATGCTTTGGGCATGAAGCTCTCTTTTCTTCTGAACATCGCTTCGCTCATTTTCACCCGAAGTAGCTGCTGGAAGCGCTTCGGGCGCGAAGTAGTTTCATTATCTTTGCCTTGTGTCTTGCTTTGACGAAAACTACTTCACAAAAATTTTACCCGAAGTAGTGCTAGAAATACTTCGGATGCGAGGCTGTTTTTATTCTCCTTCGACGAAGCTCTTTTCTCTAGCTTGTTTGCCAGTGAAGTTCTTTCTTTTCTTCTTTATATACAAAGGGGTGGCATTGGAAGCCAAAATTGCTGCAACTTTTCAAAATAAAACAACAAAGCAAAAAACTTTACACAATACTTGTACAAAAAAAAATTTATTTTTCTACCCCTTAAGGAATGTGACAAATTTGTCAACAGCAACTAGTAGAATTATTGTGTGATTTCTTGATGATAGGAATTCTAGTGTAGAGTTCTAGGGTGAACTCAGAGGGAACCTAAGGGAATTGAGAACCCCTTAGGATGAACATAGGTAACCTAATGGAATTGAGAACCCCTTAGGGTGAACATAGGAGACCTAAGGGAATTGAAACCCCCTTAGGGAGATAAGGACTAAGTGGTGAAGAGATTACATCAGAGTTAAGATAGCTTGTCATATAGAGGAGATGGATAGCTTACCTTGATATACTCATAACATACCTGCACATAAGAATTTGTGTATGGGATGGAGATATGTGTATACCTTCGATGGACTGAAGGTGATAGGTCTAGCTCACAAAGGATGATGGGACAAATGGAATTATCTTCAGTAACACATTATATGCCTACACAAATGGACTTGTGTTAGGGCACTTTGTGGAATTTATATTCTAGGGAAACTTAGGTGACTAAAACTTTAGGTTATAATAGTGGGTTAGGAGTCATGAAGGGTTTATGTATCCCTTTCCCTAGGCAAAAAAAATATATATATTTTTGTATTTTTTTGTTTGTGTGTTTTTGGATCATTACATTTGGTATCAAACCTCAAGGTATGATGGTATAGAGCTTCTGTGTGTGCTAAAGGGAAATTATATGTGTCCATTGAAGGCTTTCTTAAGGAAAAGCTAAAGTTAGGATGATCTAGGACACCCAAATTCTAGAATCTAACGGTAATTAATCCATGGGAGTGGAGAGTGTCAGGATACCTTAGTATGGGCTTTGGTATCAGTGATATGTCCCAACCTGAGATATCACCCTATTTAGGTTGTCAATACATATAGCAAAGAGAACTTTGTATTATGGATTGATTAGAGATATATCTTAGTGTGAAACTATAATCTAATCCCATTTCTTGGATGGAATAAGGTTAAGATGCCACCTAAGACCAAAATAGGGAGGCCTACACCTAGACAAACTTAGCAAAGTAATTTCAAATAAGAAAACCGAGATGAGAAACCAATAAATCCCAATAGAGAAGTAGAAGACCTCACTGCTATGGCCACTTCTATGCAGGATCAGTTAAGCAAGTTTCTCAAAATGATTGCACATCAAAACTCACAAGTTCAAGGCCTCAAGGCTAGCCTAGATAATGGAATAACTATAGAACAAGTACAAGCCAGAGCCTTAGTAGAAAAGGAAATAGCTAGGGACATGAAAAACATCAGTATCTCCAAGTTTTATGGAGAGGGTGATGGGGATGTAGCGGAAGCATGGCTGAGAGGTAGAGGTTCATTTTATAGTAAAAGGGTACTCATCTAGAACCTGAATACTTTGGACTATGATTAACTTAGAAGGAGCTGCTCTGGAGTGGTGGGAAACCCACTATGAGGAAACTAAGATTGAACCCATTGATACTCCATGGGAAGAATTTATAAGTATCTTCAAAAAGAGATTTATAACAAAGCATTTCTATGCCCTAAATTTTGAAGGATTTGATAGTCTCAAACAAGGAAACAACATAGTAGAAGTGTACTATAAGAAGTTGATAAGACTATTAAAATATGTACCTATTTATAATGAGAAAATGCGAGTTCATAAATTCATTCTTGGATAGAAATCTAGATTAAGATATGATGTGGAGATGCAGGAGCCTAAATCACTACAAAATGCATATGACCTAGCAAAGAAAGTAGAGTCACACTTCTATTATAAGTATGATGCTCTACCTGAGCAAGCATGACAAGAACTGAAGAAGAGGAATAGTAATGAGTTTGTAAAGTGGGAGGTTGAGCAAGATAAAAAAGCCAAAAATCCCCAAAATCCTATGAAGAAACCCTATGGGAATCAGAACAAGTTCAAGAAATTTTGTAAGAAGGATAACAAGCCCAGTAATACGAAACCTCAACCACATAAGTCTCATGCTCCAGCTCCAATAGTTAAGAATGGGAATGAGAAACCTGAGAAACAACAAGGACCCAAGGAAGGGTGCTACAATTATCGAGGACCTCATTACTATAATCAGTATCCATATCGAGCAGGGACTAGCTCAGCTAGTGCAAAGGGAAAGGAACCAGAACATCGGATATATGCCGCAATCGAGAAGTAGAATCTAGAGGGACAAGCCACCCCATTACTTGTGAAAGGTAAGGTTTTCAATAAGCAAGTAAACATTTTAATAGATAGTGGAGCCACTAATAGTTTTATTTTGTCTATTCTATCAAGGACTGTGTCATAAAGGCCTAGGTATTTGGATCAAGGGTGGAAGGTTGAGTATGGTTCTAGACATACCTACTCGGTAAACCAAATTTATCCTATTGTAAGAGTTACTCTATCTAAAGGGACTACAAAATGTTGTTTATATGTAGCTTCCCTGCATGTCTTTGATGTAATTCTGGGGATGGATTGGCTACAAACTCATAAATCCTTAGTCAATTTCTAGGACCACTCGATTGAGTATTCAGAGAAAAGAAAAGAAAGCATGAGAATTCATAGCGATCAAGGGGCTTTTAAACTTCAAATATTTTTTGCTATGCAATTGAAAAAGGCCATACAAGAGAGGAGGGATAGTGTATGTGGTAAAACCTAATGAAGTGGAGGACCAAGAGAAATAAGATATACTAAGACAACATCCAATTTTACAAGATTTTTAGGATGTATTTCTAGAGGACCTACTTGGGTCACCTCCTATATGGGAATTTTATTTTACAATTGAACTTATGATGGGAGCTGAACCTATTCATAGGTCCCTGTATAGAATGAATCCTATTGAAATGCATGAATTTAAGGTTCAATTGTAAGGGTTATTGGAAAAGGGTTTGATAAAACCGAGTGTGTCATTGTGGGGTGCACCAGTTCTATTTTGAAAAATAAGGATGGTTCGCTAAGATTGTGTATTGATTATAGAATGCTAAATAAGGCTACAATCAAGAATTGATATCCTTTACCTAGGATTGAAGATTTATTTGATCAACTAAAGGATACCAAAGTTTTTACTAAGATCGATCTGAGGTCAGGGTATCACCATTTAAGAATTTGTGAGGAAGATACTCACAAAATGGTATTTAAAACTAGGTATGGGCATTACGAGTTTATGATTCTACACTTTGGATAGATTAATGCTCCAGTTGCTCTCATAAACCTAATGAACAATGTGTTTCGGAGACACTTGGACCAGTTTGTACTAGTATTTCTAGATTATATCCTTATATACTCTTGAGATAAAGAAGAGCATGATAAGCATCTTAGGATCATGTTGGAATTATTGAGAAAATATCAACTTTATGGAAATTTGGCCAAGAGTGAATTCTATATTTCATAGGTAAGATATCTTGGACATGTTATATCGAAAAAAGGGATTGTTGTGGATCTAGAAAATATAGAGGCTATTCTGAATTGGTCACCCCCTACTAGTGTCACTGAAGTGCAAAGCTTCATGGTATTAATGGGCTATTATAGACATTATATAAAGGAATATTCCAAGATTGTTGGACCCATAACGAGCCTTCATAAGAAGGGGAAATAATTCAAGTGGTCAGAGAAGTGTGAAGCTACCTTTGAACTACTAAAGCATAAGCTTACTACTACATCGATACTAAAGGTTCCCGATCCTCAATGGGACTTTTCAGTATGCATTGATGCATCAATAGATGGGTTGGGTGGGGTACTCTCACAAGAGGATTCATTAGTGGCATACACTTCAAGGAAGCTCAAAAAACATGAATTTAATTATGCTATGCATGATTTGGATCTGGTTGTAGTGGTGCATGATCTAAAGTTTTGGCGCCACTACTTGGTGGGAAGGGCCTTTGAATTAAAAATAGACCATAAAAGTCTACGGTATATATTCACCCAACCAATACTTAATGCAAGATAGAGAATATGGGTGGAATTCCTCACTGAGTATGATTTCAAGATTGAGTACATAAAAGTAAAGGAGAATAAATAGTTGATTATTTAAGTAGAAGGAAATATATGGTAGCTATCACTAGAATTCACATGGATCTGATCGATCAAGTGAGATAGAGGCAATCTCAGGATGAGTATTGCCAAGGAATTCGAGTCAAGATGGACAAAGATCCTGAAGGAAATAAGGAATTTAGTGTGAAGTATGAATTTGTGTGCTATAATAAAAGGGTCATCATACCAAAGATAGGTGATTTGAGGAACTTGATAATGCAAGAAGCTCATAGATCTCCTTATTCTGCTCATTTGGAAGGGGCCAAAATGTGAGAAAACATGAAAATAGCCTTCTCTTGGGTAGGAATGAAGAAGGATATCATAGATTTTATTGCTCGATGCCTTGAATATCATAAAGTTAAGGCAGAACATCAACATCCTTTAGGGAAGCTTCATATACATGAGGTACCTATGCAAAAATGGTAGGTTATATCCATGGATTTTATTGTGGGTTTACCCAATAATTAGTACCAACATGGTGCCATATTTGTAGTGGTCAATAAATTGACCAAGGTTACCCACTTCATATTGGGAAATACTAAGGACGATCCTCAAGTAGTGACTAGCAGATTTGTCAAATAGGTATTTCGATTGCATGGGTTTCCTGAAGTAATTATCTCATATAGAGACTCCAAATTAAATTCTAAATTTTTGAAATCCCTTTATAGTGCAGTTGGTATGAAATTGAATATGATTTTAGCATACCACCCTAAAAACGATGGGCAAACAGAATGGGTAAACCAAGTTTTGGAAGACATGCTCCACATGTACTGCATGGATCACAAGTCTCAATGGTAATATTGCCTACCTTTGGTAGAATTTTCCTACAATAATGGATATCACTCCTCGCTAGGAATGGCACCTTTTGATGCCTTGTATGGGCAAAAGTGTAGAATTCCATTGTCTTGGGAAAACCTAGAGGATCGAGTTGTGATTGGACCAAAAATGGTTAGTGTAATGGAAGAGAATCTAAAATAAATTAGGCAAAGGCTTAAGGAAGCTACGGATATACAGAAGAGTTATGCGGATTTAAAAAGGACTCCCAGAGAGTATTCTATTGGAGATAAGGTGTTCTCAAGGGTTAATCTAAAGAAAAGTGCTATCAAAACCACGAATTTGGATCCACATTTTGTGGGGCCCTTTGAGATCATGGAAAAGATCAGTCCGGTTGCATACCGACTTGCATTACCACCTAATATGTCCAAAATCCATGACACCTTCCACATATCCTTGCTTAGAAAATATGTTGTTGACCCTGAACATGTGTGGGATGTTTCTAAATTGTAGATGGCAAATACAAAGGCCATTGAAGTACTACCAATGAAGATTCTTGAGTTTCATTCCAAATATCTACAAAATCAAACTCTTGAATAGTGTAAGGTCCAGTGGGACCAGTTCTCTGAGAGGAATGCCACTTGGGAGAAAGTGGAGGTTATGTGAAAACATTTTCTCTTTTTATTTGAAGCTTTATGATGTAGTAATTTTACTTTCTATTAAATAGTAAAAGGAAAATTGGAAACATCGAGGATGATGTTTAATCCTAGTGGGGGAGGATGTCATGACCCTCCCTGGCTGACTTTATGGCATCAAAAAAATAGTGTATTAACCTAAGATGTGGTGATACCTATTTTGAACAATTGAACCAACTATGTGATATTTAGTTGATTTATAAGGGCATGTTATCGCTAACATATTTCCAAGTGTGTAGGATCAGGTACACTCATAGGTGGAATAGGTAGAGTTACCCACCAGAAATGAGGGTACCAAAGATCAGGGGAAATGATGATTAAGGTACTCGGAGGTAACATGGATAGATACCTTCATATAGGCATGCATTAACGAAAGGGATAATCATCGATGGTTGATCACCTTGAGCTTTAGTTGATAGCCTAGTAGCTATCGTAAAATCTCTAGCTAAGATGGGTGATTGGATCGATGGAAAGACTCCCTCTTTGATTGATGGTATAAATGTGTTTGCTCTCTACTGCATCATAACTTGAATGGTTTGGTGATTTAGTTTCTATATGGGAACCACTGCAAGATGATTATAGATGCATAGGGTTAACTACCATATTGGAAATGAAAATAAAGCATCCTTCTTGTGAAAGAAAATAAATTAAATTCTTATGTTGAATTTAGATGCCTTTAAATTAATTAATGAAGTTAAGAAAATAATGATTGGCTCATTAGAGCTCTTTTGTAAGCTTCATTTGCGATTAATTAAGGAGTTTTCATTTAATTAATTAAAAATGGTTATTTTAATTGATAGTGTTTATTTTAATTAAAAGTGGTTATGATCTTTTAAAATTAATTAAAAATGATTATTTTAATGATAAGGGAGAATTCATTAAAAGGGGTTTAATTAATTAAAAATAAATGAAAGAGATATTTCATTTGAATAAAGAGAATATATAGATATTATAAATATATTTGAATATTAAAAGAATAAAAAATAAAATGTCATGATCCCTCTCCTACATGGTGCAACCTATGGAAAAGCCTACAAAGCTATTTATTTTCCAAAAATGGAAAATATGGGAATAATGCACAAAGGTTAGGGGGCGGGCATTGAAGGGAAGGAGGCTCAATACGATGGGGAGTTTTCGAGAAGGTTGTGTACAAATCACCTGGGTAGACGGACACACAAGGTAGGAAGAAAGTGAGACAAATGAAGAGGAAGTGAGAGGAAGAAATGGGCAAGGAAGGGAGATGAACGAGGAAGGGAGGAACAAAGGAAGCGAGAGGAAATACACCAGGAGCCGATGTTACCGGACTTTCATCATAGTGGAGACCTATAGGTTGGGTTGTTCTAAGTCTGGCTATGGTTTAAAATTATATTGGTTAATTATGAAACCATCCTATGTGTGTGAGCTTGGAGTCTGGTAGAGTAATGTCAGCACCTTGCTTTACGTTTTGGTTGTGTGGTGTTTGGAACTGCTCTGTGTTCCTTGTGGAAGCACCTTGCTTTATGTTTTGGTTGTGTGGTGTTTGGAATTGCTCTGTGTTCCTTGTGGAAGCACCTTGCTTTATGTTTTGGTTGTGTGGTGTTTGGAACTACTATGTGTTCCTTGTGGAAGCACCTTGCTTTACGTTTTGGTTGTGTGGTGTTTGGAACTCTTCAATAAATTGCTCTATGTTCCTTGTGGAAGCACCTTGCTTTACATTTTGGTTGTGTGGTGTTTGGAATTGCTCTGTGTTCCTTGTGGAAGCACCTTGCTTTATGTTTTGGTTGTGTGGTGTTTGGAACTGCTCTGTGTTCCTTGTGGAAGCACCTTGCTTTACGTTTTAGCTGTGTGGTGTTTGGAACTACTCTATGTTCCTTGTGGAAGCACCTTGCTTTATATTTTGGTTGTGTGGTGTTTGGAATTGCTATGTGTTCCTTGTGGAAGCACCTTGCTTTACGTTTTGGTTGTGTGGTGTTTGGAATTGCTTTTTTTGAATTAATCTGTTTCTTGTGGAAGCATCTTGATTTATGTTTTGGCTATGTGGTGTTTGGAATTGCTCTGTGTTCCTTGTGGAAGCACCTTGCTTTACGTTTTTCCTGTGTGGTGTTTGGAATTGCTCTATGTCCTATGGAATATCATGTGCTATGTCAACACTAGGTGTTGATTGGAAATGATGCTATATCCTGTGGAATGTCATGCGCTATGGCAGCATTGGGTGTTGTTTAGAAATGACATTGTGTTCCTTGTGGGAAATATCATGCGCTATGGAAAGTGCAGTGTGTGCTTGTAGTTGCCTAAGCAACGTCAGATGCTCTGTACTATTGGAGAAACATTGTGTAAGTCGAACATCGTGTTCAGAAAAAGGAAGCCACCTTAGGTCTAAGAAGTGCAGGTTTATGAGAAACCAGTTAGCACCATAGTTGTTTAGTATGCCTTGGAAGGCGTTAGCGCTAACTGTAGGCCTTGCTTTACGTTTTGGCTATGTAGATAGGATTAATTAAAATTACCCTTAAAATTATATGAGATTTATAAAATAGAGTTTTAATGGAGGAAACCTCTGATTTATAAGAAGTTATATAATAGGAATTTTAATTAAAAGAATCTTTGATTTATATACAATAAGCTTTTAATAAGAGACCTTGATTATAATATAAAGGTTTAATAAAAAACTTTATATAACATATAAAATAAAGACATTTAAAAAACCTTGATTTATATGCAGCCATATATTATGCTTTTAATTGAAGAGACCTTGGATTTATAAGAAGTTATATAATAGGGTTTTAATTAAAAGAAGCTTTGATTTATATGCAGCCATATATTATGCTTTTAATTGAAGAGACCTTGGATTTATAAGAAGTTATATAATAGGGTTTTAATTAAAAGAAGCTTTGATTTATATGCAGCCATATATTATGCTTTTAATTGAAGAGACCTTGGATTTATATGAAGATATATGATTGGGTTTTAATTAAAAGAAGCTTTGATTTATATGCAGCCATATATTATGCTTTTAATTGAAGAGACCTTGGATTTATATGAAGATATATGATTGGGTTTTAATTAAAAGAAGCTTTGATTTATATGCAGTTATATATTATGCTTTTAATTGAAGGAACCTTTGATTTATATGGGATATGTAAATGTTAGGTTTTGATTAAAAGGAACCTTTGATTTTGTGGAAAGATACTTAAGGTTTTAATTTAAAGAGAACCCCTTGGATTAATGATTATCTTAGGAGCTTTAAACAAAATGGGATGAAGATTTATTCTTTAAATTGAAGTTATGGGGCTTTGGTTTAGAGAATGAATAAATGATTGTTCTAGAGATTAAGGGTATGGGACTTTAATGCTCTAGGACATGAATGAATTTAATTTAAAGTTTAACCTTGATCTAAGTGATAGTATGATGGGTGACTCTCCAAAGGGATTTGGGGAGGTGAAAATAAAAGTAAGGGTTCTTTTATGATGTCCATTATGCATTAGATGGTTAGAAACTTAAATGGAAATATTGTATAGTTGCAATTTGGAAAAGTAAATGATTAGATGCATTTAAAGGTATGCCTATCCTGAACCATGAGTATCCTGATCCCCTACTACCCTCCAAGAACCAAAGGGAAGCAAGGAGAAGCAAGGAATGCAATGGAGACAAGGAATAGGTATTTGTATCTTACGTTGATTTACTTATGTTCAATAGAATAGAATTGTGGGGAGATATCCTCAATGCAGTTAATGTGATACCTTTGAGTAGAAAAGGCTTATTATGCAAGAAGTAATGAGATAATTGCTATTGGGTTAGTGAAAGTAATTTTACTATATTTTTGTATTTGTTTATGTTATGTAGTAGATTCTATTTTAGTGTGAGCTTGCTTTATTTTACCTATCATTGTTTGATTGCCTTCTGATGTGGTAGCAACTAGTAGAATTATTGTGTGATTGCTTGATGATAGGAATTCTAGCGTAGAGTTCTAGGGTGAACTCAGAGGGAACCTAAGGGAATTGAGAACCCCTTAGGGTGAACATAGGTAACCTAAGGGAATTGAGAACCCCTTAGGGTGAACATAGGAGACCTAAGGGAATTGAGACCCCCTTAGGGAGATAAGGACTAAGTGGTGAAGAGATTACATCAGAGTTAAGATAGCTCATCATGGAGACGATATGGATAGCTTAACTCATGATACTCGTAACATACCTACACATAAGGATTTGTGTATGGGATGGAGATACGTGTATACCTTCGATGGACTGAAGGTGATAGGTCTAGCTCATCAAGGATGATGGGACAGATGGACTTATCCATAGTAACACATTATACGCCTACATAGATGGACTTGTGTTAGGGTACTTTATGGGATGTATCTTCCAGGGAAACTTAGGTGATCAAAACTTTAGGTTATAATAGTGGGTTAGGGGTCATGAAGGGTTCATGTATCCCTCTCCCTAGGCAAAAAAAAAAACTTTTCTATTTTTGTATTTTTCTGTTTGTGTGTTTTTGGGTCATTACATTTGGTATCAGAGCTCTAGGTACGAGGGTATAGAGCTTCTATGTGTGCTAAAGGGAAATTAGATGTATCCATTGAAGGCTTGCTTAAGGTAAAAGCTAAAGCTGGGATGATCTAGGATACCCCAAATGCTAGAATCTAACGGGAATTAACCCAAGGGAGTGAGGAGTGTCAGGATGCCTTAGTATGGGCTTTGGTATCAGTGATACATCCCAACCCATGATATTACCCTAGTTAGGTTATTGATGCATATAGCAAAGAGAACTTTGTATTATGGCTTGATTAGAGATACAACTTAGTGTGAAACTGTAATCTAATCCCCTTTCTTGGATGGAATCAGGTTAAGATGCCACCTAAGACTAGAAGAGGGAGGCCTACACCTAGAAAAACTTGGCAAAGTAATATCGAAGAAGAAAACCAGGATGAGGAACCAATAAACCCCAATAGGGAAGTAGAAGACCTCATCGCTACAATCGCTGCTATGCAGGATCAGATAAGGCAGTTGCTCAAAATGGTTGCACATCAAAATTCACAAGTTTGAGGCTTGGAGGCTAGCCTAGATAATGGACTAATTATAGAACAAGTACAAGCCAGAGCCTTAGAAAAAAAGAAAATAGCTAGGGACATGAAAAACATCAGTATCTCCAAGTTTTATGGAGAGGGTGATGGGGATGCAGTGGAAGCATGGCTGAGAGAGGAAGAGGTTCATTTTATAGTAAAAGGGTACTCATCTGGAACCCAAACACTTTGGGCTATGATTAACTTAGAAGGGGATGCTCTGGAGTGGTGGGAAACCCACTATGAGGAAACTAATATTGAACCCATTGATACTCCATGGGAAGAATTTATAAGTATCTTCAAAAAGAGATTTCTAATGGAGCATTTCTATGCCCTAAAGTTTGAAGAATTTGCTAGTCTCAAACAAGGAACCAACATAGTAGAAGTGTACTATAAGAAGCTGGTAAGACTATTCAAATATGTACCTATTTATAATGAGAAAATGTGAGTTCATAAATTCATTCTTGGATTGGAATCTAGATTAAGGCATGATGTGGAGATGTAGGAGCCTAAATCACTTCAAAAGGCATATGACCTAGAAAAGAAAGTAGAGTCACACTTATGTTATAAGTATGATGCTCTACCCGAGCAAGCACGATAAGAACTGAAGAAGAGGAATAGTAACGGGTTTGTAAAATGGGAGGCTAAGCAAGATCGAAAAGCCAAAAATCCCCAAAATCCTATGAAGAAACCCTATGGGAATCAGAACAAGTTCAAGAAGAACTTTCATAAGAAGGATAACAAGCCCAATAATATGAAACCTCAACCACAGAAGTCGCATGCTCCAACTCCAGCAGTTAAGAATGGGAATGAGAAACCTGAGAAAAAACACGGACCCAAGGAAGGGTGCTACAATTATCGAGGACCTCATTACTATAATCAATGTCCATATCGAGCAGGGACTAGCTCAGCTAGTGCAAAAGGGAAGGAACTAGAACATCGAATCTATGCCGCAATCGGGAAGCAGAAGCTAGAGGGACAAGCCACCCCATTACTTGTGAAAGGTAAGGTTTTCAATAAGCAAGTAAACATTTTAATAGATAGTGGAGCCACTAACAGTTTTATTTCATCTAGTCTAGCAAGGACTATGTTGGAAAGGCCTGGGTATTTGGCTCAAGGGTGGAAGGTTGAGTATGGTTCTGGATAGACCTACTCGGTAAACCAATGTTATCCTATGGTAGGAGTTACTCTATCTGAAGGGACTACAGAATGTTGTTTATATGTAGCTCCCCTGCATACCTTTGATGTAATTCTAGGGATGGATTGGCTATAGGCTCATAAAGCCTTAGTCAATTTCTAGGACCACTGGATTGAGTATTCAGAGAAAGGCAGAGAAAGACTAAGAATTCATAGTGATCAAGGGGCTTTTGAACCTCAAATTTTGTCTACTATGCAATTTAAAAAGGCCCTAAAGAGAGGAGGGATAGTGTATGTGGTAAAACTCAATGAAGTGGAGGACCAAGAGAAAGAAGAAATACTAGGACAACATCCAATTTTACAAGATTTTTAGGATGTATTTCCAGAGGACCTACCTAGGTTACCTCCTATACGAGAATTTGATTTTACAATTGAACTTATGATGGGAGCTGAACCTATTCATAGGTCCCCATATAGAATGAATCCTACTAAAATGCGTGAATTGAAGGTTCAATTGCAAGGGTTATTGGAAAAGGGTTTGATAAAACCAAGTGTGTCACCGTGGGGCACACCGATTCTATTCATGAAAAATAAGGATGGTTCGCTAAGATTGTGTATTGATTACAGAATGCTAAATAAGGCTACAATCAAGAATCAATATCCTTTACCTAGGATTGAAGATTTATTCGATCAACTGAAGGATGCCAAGGTGTTTACTAAGATCGATCTGAGGTTGGGGTATCACCAGTTAAGAATTCATGAGGAAGATACTCACAAAATGATATTTAAAACTAGGTATGGGCATTATGAGTTTATGGTTCTACCCTTTGGACTGACTAATGCCCCATATGCTTTCATGAACCTAATGAACAACGTGTTCCGAAGACACTTGGACCAGTTTGTCCTGGTATTCCTAGATGATATCCTTATATACTCTCGAGATAAAGAAGAGCATGATAAGAATCTTAGGATCATGTTGGAATTGTTGAGAAAGAATCAACTTTATGGAAATCTGGCCAAGAGTGAATTCTATGTTTCAAAGGTAAGATATCTTGGACATGTTATATCAAAAAAGGGATTGTTGTGGATCCAAAAAATATAGAGGCTATTCTGAATTGGCCACCCCCTACTAATGTCACTAAAGTGCGAAGCTTCATGGGATTAACGGGCTATTATAGACGTTATATAAAGGACTATTCCAATATTGTTGGACCCATAACGAACCTTCAAAAGAAGGGGAAAGAATTCAAGTGGTTAGAGAAGTGTGAAGTTACCTTTGAACTATTAAAGCATAAGCTTACTATTGCACCGATACTAAAGGTTCTCGATCCTCAAGGGGACTTTTTAGTATGCACTGATGCATCAATAGATGGGTTGGGTGGGGTACTCTCACAAGAGGATTCAGTAGTGGCATATACTTCAAGGAAGCCTAAAAACCATGAAGTTAATTATGCTACGCATGATTTGGAGCTAGCTATAGTGGTGCATGCTCTAAAGGTTTGGCACCACTACTTGGTGGGAAGGCCCTTTGAATTAAAAATAGACCATCAAATTCTATGGTATATATTCACCCAACCAATACTTAATGCAAGATAGAGAAGATGGGTGGAATTCCTCATTGAGTATGATTTTGAGATTGAGTACATAAAAGGAAAGGAGAATAAAGTAGTTGATGCTTTAAGTAGAAGGAAATATATAGCAGATATCACTATAATTCACATGGATCTGATGGATCAAGTGAGACAGAGGCAATCTCAGGATGAGTATTTCCAAGGAATTTGAGTCAATATGGACAAATATCCTGAAGGAAATAAGGAATTTAGTGTGAAGGATGACTTTTTGTGCTATAAGGGAAGGGTCATCATACCAAAGATAGGTGATTTGAGGAACTTGATAATGCAAGAAGCTCATAGATCTCCTTATTTTGCTCATTCGGGAGGGGCCAAAATGTAAGAAAACATGAAAAGAGCCTTCTTTTGGGTAGGAATAAAGAAGGATATCACATATTTTGTTGCTCGATGCCTCAAATGTCAGAAAGTTAAGGTAGAACACCAAAAATATTATAGGGAAGCTTCATCTGCATGAGGTACCTACACAAAAATGGTAGGTTATATCCATGGATTTTATTGTGGGTTTACCCAAGACTCGGTACCAACATGATGCCATCTTTGTAGTGGTCGACAAATTGAACAAGGTTGCCCACTTCATACCGAGAAATACTAAGGATGATGCTCAGGTAGTGGCTAGCAGATTCATCAAAGAGGTATTCCGATTGCATGGGTTTCCTAAAGTAATTATCTCAGATAGAGACTCCAAATTCACTTTTGAATTTTGGAAATCCCTTCATAGTGCAATTGGTACGAAATTGAATATGATTTCAGCATACCACCCCAAAACTGATGGGCAAATAGAATGGGTAAACCAATTTTTGGAAGACATGCTCTGCATGTACTACATGGATCACAAGTCTTAGAGTTTTCCTACAATAATGGATATCACTCCTCGCTAGGAATGGCACCTTTTGATGCCTTGTATGGGTGAAAGTGTAGAACGCCATTGTCTTGGGACAACCTAGAGGATCAAGTTGTGATTGGACCAAAAATGGTTAGGGTAATGGAAGAGCAGCTAAAAGAAATTAGGCAAAGGCTTAAGGAAGCTACGGATAGACATAGAGTTATGTAGATCTAAAAAGGACTCCCAGAGAGTATTTTGTTGGAGATAAGGTGTTCTTAAGGGTTAAGCCAAAGAAAAGTGCTATCAAATCCATGAATTTGGATCCATGTTTTGTGGGGCCCTTAAGATCACAAAAAATATCAGTCCGGTTGCATACCGACTTGCATTACCACCTAATCTATCCAAAATCCATGACACCTTCCACATATCCTTGCTTAGAAAATATGTTGTTGACCCTAAACATGTGTGGGATGTTTCTAAATTGTAGATGGCAAATCCGGAGGCCATTGAAGTACTACCGATGAAGATTCTTGAGTTTCATTCCAAATATCTACGAAATCGGACTCTTGAACAGTGTAAGGTCCAGTGGGACCAGTTCTCTGAGAGGAATGCCACTTGGGAGAAAGTGGAGGTTATGCAAAAACATTTTCTATTTTTGTTTGAAGCTTTATGATGTAATAATTTTACTTTCTATTAAACAACAAAAGGAAAACTGGAAACACCGAGGACGATGTTTAATCCTAGTGGGGGAGGATGTCATGACCCTCCCTGGCTGAATTTATGGCACCAAAAAAACAATGTATTAACCTAAGATGTGGTGATACCTAGTTTGAACAATTGAACCAACTATGTGATATTTAGTTGATTTATAAGGGTATGTTATCGCTAACATATTGCCAAGTGTGCAGGATCAGGTACACTCGTAGGTGGAACAGGCAGAGTTACCCACCAGAAATGAGGGTACCAAAGATCAGGGGAAATTATGATTAAGGTACTCGGAGGTAACATGGATAGATACCTTCATATAGGCATGCATTTATAGAAGGGATAATCATCGATGGTTGATCACCTTGAGCTTTAGTTGATAGCCTAGTAGCTATCGTAAAATCTCTAGCTAAGATGGGTGATTGGATCGATGGAAAGACTCCCTCTTTGATTTATGGTATAAATGTGTTTGCTCTCTACTGCATCATAACTTGAATGGTTTGGTGATTTAGTTTCTATATGGGAACCACTGCAAGATGATTATAGATGCATAGGGTTAACTACCATATTGGAAATGAAAACAAAGCATCCTTCTTGTAAAAGAAAACAAATTAAATTCTTATGTTGAATTTAGATGCCTTTAAATTAATTAATGAAGTTAAGAAAATAATTATTGGCTCATTAGAGCTCTTTTGTAAGCTTCATTTGTGATTAATTAAGGAGTTTTCATTTAATTAATTAAAAATGGTTATTTTAATTGATAGTTTTTATTTTAATTAAAATTGGTTATGATATTACCCAGGTGTTGTAGGTGAGTTGGAGAGGAGAGGGCAATCCTCCAAGGGAGGTCCCAGTTCGAATCTCCACCCTACCAAAAAGCTAAATTGGGTACCCAAAATCCAATTGATAATGTTGGTGCGGGCGCTGGGTGCAACTCTCAGGTGACTTTGACAATGTAGAACCCCCTGTTCATGGTCTCTCAGACCAAGGCGGCCCCGTAAGGGGTTTTTGCTAAAAAAAAAAAAAGTGGTTATGATCTTTTAAAATTAATTAAAAAATAATTATTTTAATGATAAGGGAGAATTCATTAAAATGTGTTTAATTAATTAAAAATACATGAAAGAGATGTTTCATTTGAATAAATAGAATATATAGATATTATAAATATATTTGAATATTAAAAGAATAAAAAATAAAATGTCATGATCCCTCTCCTACACGGTGCAATCTATGGAAAAGCCTACAAAGCTATTTTTTTTCCAAAAATGGAAAATATGGGAATAATGCATAGAGGTTAGGGGGAGGGCATCGAAGGGAAGGAGGCTCAAGACAGTGGGGAGTTTTCTAGAAGGTGGAAGAAAAACCACCTAGGTGTACGGGCATGCAAGGCAGGATTAAAGGGAGATGAACGAAGAGGAAGCGAGAGGAAGAAACGGGCAAGGAAGGGAGACAAACGAGGAAGAGACAAATAGAGGAAGCAAGAGGAAAAACACCAGGAGATGATGTTACCATAATTTCATCATAGTAGATACCTACAGGTTGGGTTTTTCTAAGCCTGGATATGGTTTAAAATTATATTGGTTAATTATGAAACCACATTTTGTGTGTGAGCTTAGATTTTGGAAGATTAATATCAGCACCTTGCTTTACATTTTGGTTGTGTGGTGTTTGTAACTTCTCTATGTTCCTTGTGGAGGCACATTGCTTTATGTTTTGGCTGTGTGGTATTTGGAACTTCTCTGTTTTCCTTGGGGAGGTACCTTGCTTTATGTTTTGGTTGTGTGGTTCTTGGAACTACTTTGTGCTCCTTGTGGAGGCACCTTGCTTTACGTTTTAGCTGTGTGGTGTTTGGAACTGCTCTGTGTTCCTTGTGGAGGTACCTTTCTTTACATTTTGGTTGTGTGGTATTTGGAACTATTATGTGTTCCTTGTGGAGGTACCTTGCTTTATTTTTTTTTTGTGTGGTGTTTGGAACTACTCTATATTCCTTGTAGAGACACCCTGCTTTATGTTTTGGTTGTGTGGTGTTTGGAACTACTCTGTGTTCCTTATGGAAGCACCTTGCTTTACATTTTTGTTGTGTGGTGTTTGGAATTGCTATGTGTTCCTTGTGGAAGCACATTGCTTTACATTTTGATTGTGTGGTGTTTGGAACTACTTTGTGTTCCTTGTGGAAGCACCTTGCTTTACCTTTTGGAAGTGTGGTGTTTGGAACTACTCTATATTCCTTGTGGAGGCACCTTGCTTTACATTTTGGTTGTGTGGTATTTGGAACTGCTCTGTGTTCCTTGTGGAGGCACCTTGCTTTATGTTTTGGCTATGTGGTGTTTGAAATTACAATGTGTCTTGTGGAATGTCGTGTGCTATGTCAGTGTTGTGTGGTTTTTGGAATTGCTTTGTGTTCCTTGTGGAAGTACCTTACTTTACATTTTGGTTGTGTGGTGTTTGGAATTGCTCTGTGTTCCTTGTGGAAGCACCTTGCTTTACATTTTGGTTGTGTGGTGTTTGGAATTGCTTTGTGTCCTATGGAATGTCGTGCACTATGTCAACATTGGGTGTTGATTGGAAACAATTCTATATCCCATGGAATGTCGTGCGCTATGTCAGTGTTGGGTGTTGTTTAAAAATGACGTTGTGTGCCTTGTGGGAAATTTCATGTGCTATGGAAAGCATTGTGTGTGCTTGTAGTTACCTAAGCAATGTTTTGTAAGTTGAGCATCATTTTCGATAAAAGGAAGCCACCTTAGGTCTAAGAAGTGTTGGTTTATGAGAAACTAGTTAGCGCCATAGTTGTTCAGTATGCCTTGGAAGGTGTTAGCGCTAACTATAGGCCTTGCTTTATGTTTTGGATGTGTATCTAGGATTAATTAAAATTACCATTAAAATTATATGAGATTTATAAAATAGGGTTTTAATGGAGGAAACCTCTAATTTATATGAATTTATATAATAGGAATTTTAATTAAAAGAAGCTTCGATTTATATGTAGTCATATATTATGCTTTTAACTGAAGATACCTTGGATTTATAAGAAGTTATATAATAGGGTTTTAATTAAAAGAAGCTTTGATTTATATGCAGCCATATATTATGCTTTTAATTGAAGAGACCTTGGATTTATAAGAAGTTAAATAATAGGTTTTTAATTAAAAGAAGCTTTGATTTATATGCAGCCATATATTATACTTTTAATTAAAGAGACCTTGGATTTATATGAAGATATATGATTGGGTTTTAATTAAAAGAATATTTGATTTATAGGCAGCCATATATTATGCTTTTAATTGAAGAGACCTTGGATTTATAAGAAGTTATATAATAGGGTTTTAAATAAAAGAAGCTTTGATTTATATGCAGCCATATATTATGCTTTTAATTGAAGAGACCTTGGATTTATATGAAGATATATGATTGGATTTTAATTAAAAGAAGCTTTGATTTATATGCAGCCATATATTATGCTTTTAATTGAAGAGACCTTGGATTTATATGAAGATATATGATTGGGCTTTAATTAAAATAAGCTTTGATTTATATGCAGTTATATATTATGCTTCTAATTGAAGGATCCTTTAAATTATATGGGATATGTAAATGTTAGGTTTTGATTAAAAGGAACTTTTGATTTTTTGGAAAGATAATGAAGGTTTTAATTTAAAGAGAACCCCCTGGATTAATGATTATATTAGGAGCTTTTAAAAAAATGGTATGAAGATTTATTCTTTAAATTGAAGTTATGGGGCTTTGGTTTAGAGAATGAATAAATGATTTTTTTGGAGATTAAGGGTATGGGACTTTAATGCTCTATGATATGAATGAATTTAATTTAAAGTTTAACCTTGGTCTAAGTTATAGTATGATGGGTGACTCTCCAAAGGGATTTGGGGAGGTGAAAATAAAATTAAGGGTTCTTTTATGATGTCCATTATGGATTAGATGGTTAGAAACTTAAATGGAAATATTGTATAGTTAAAATTTGGAAAAGAAAATGATTAGATGTATTTAAAGGCATGCCTATCCTGAACCATGAGTATCCTGATCCCCTACCACCCTCCAAGAACAAAAGGGAAGCAAGGAGAAGCAAGGAATGCAATGGAGATAAGGAATAGGTATTTGTATCTTACATTGATTTACTTATGTTTAATAGAATAGAATTGTGGGAAGATATCTCAATGTAGTTAATATGATACCTTTGAGTAGAAAAGGCTTATTATGCAAGAAGTAATGAGATAATTGTTATTGGGTTAGTGGAAGTAATTTTACTATATTTCTATATTTGTTTATGTTATGTAGTATATTTTATTTTAGTGTGAGCTTGCTTTATTTTACCTATAATTGTTTGATTGCCTTCTAATGTGGTAGTAGCTAGTAGAATTATTGTGTGATTGCTTGATGATAGGAATTCTAGCATAGAGTTCTAGGGTGAAATCAGAGGGAACCTAAGGGAATTGAGAACCCCTTAGGATGAACATAAGGAACCTAAGGGAATTGAGAACCCCTTAGGGTGAACATAGGAGACCTAAGGGAATTGAGACCCCCTTAGGGAGATAAGGACTAAGTGGTGAAGATATTACATCATAGTTAAGATAGCTCATCGTGGAGATGATATGGATAGCTTAACTCGCGATACTCATAACATACCTACACATAAGGATTTATGTATGGGATGGAGATACGTGTATACCTTCAATGGACTTAAGGTGATAGGTCTAGCTCATCAAGGATGATGGTACAAATTGACTTATCCATAGTAACACATTATACGCCTACACAGATGGAGATGTTTTAGGTTACTTTATGGGATGTATCTTCTAGGGAAACTTAGGTGATAAAAACTTTACATTATAATTGTGGGTTAGGGGTCATGAAGGGTTCATGTATCCCTCTCCCTAGGTAAAAAAAAAAAAAAAACTTCTATTTTTGTATTTTTTTGTTTGTGTTTTTTTGAGTCATTACAAAGGACAAGCTACAAAAGTTTAGGAAAAGCTCAAAAACCATAGACAAGATTATCAAGGTACAAATATGATCAAAAAATAAGATAGGTATTGGTTTTTAATAGGCACAAAATAAAAAATGAGAGGATTAAACCTCAAGTTCTGAAGAAGAAGAAACTTCAGAAGAAGAGAGTGTAGGAGAGAGTGAAACTTTTGAGTATGAGTTGGACAATAGAAATTTCAACAAGGAAAGGAAAAATGCACAAAAGAGGAACAATTTGAATAGGAACCAACACAGGGTAAAAGAGATTAAAATATCCATGGGGTCAAGGCAAGGTGGTTTCAATGGAATATATTTCTCATGTCACAAATTTGGGCACAAGGCTTCACAGTGCGGGACACATGGAAGACAAGAATATGGAAATTTCAGAAACATGCTATTTTTAAGAGTATTGCTACTCTTGTGATTAGTTTGGTCACAAGGCAGTTAATTATAGGTTTCATTATAGGAATAGATATGGATTCACCAAGATAAATCCCAAGAAATTTGCACCTCCAAGGAATAACAACATTAATTTTTATAAGTGTAATAATGATGGGCATATAGAAAAGTGGTGTAGAGCAAAAATTTCAGAGACAAGCAGGAACAGGAATAGTTAGAGGAATCAAAAGTATCATATGAGGAAGAAAGTGGATAAAGGTAAAGATCAGTGCTTTATGGGAGTAGAAATACTCCCACCCCAGAACTAACCACTTCAAAAGGAGGTGGGGTATGGGCTAAGATAAGAGTCTCATTCTTAGCCTCGAGACCCAAAGGTGGCCCTTTGCCATTGATGACAAAATGGGAGAGATTTGAGTTAGGGGGAGAGCATTCAGTTATAGGGAGCAGTTTCTCAGAGGGAGTAGAACAAAAAAAGAAAAAAGAAATGGTAAAAGGTAAATGGGTTGCCATCAATGATAAAGGGGGATATTGTTGGAAATATGAACAAGATTTTTTGTCATTGATGTCAATAGTTAGTTTTAGTGAGTAGTACAAAAGGAAGGATATCAGGAGTCAGTTTTAGTAATCAATGCAAGAGAAAAATTGCTTCTAGGCCTAAGGAAAAATATGAGGTCTAAAGAGCAAAAGGAAGGCCCAAGAAAATAATATTATAATTTTGTATTATAATATTAAATGTCTAAGGTTGAGACCTAAAGATTTAAATTAATTATAAATAATTTAATTAAATTTAAAGTTATTAAGTTAATTATAAATTAATTATAATAAATTATAAATTAGTTTATGATTTAATTTAATAACCCTAAGGTTAGGGTTACAAAGGGCAAGCAAGCAAAGTCAAAGCGTCGACATCGATTACCTCTTCCACCCATCGACGTGTTAAAAGGGAGAGCAAAATTCATATTAATACCATATGCTTTGGAGAGAAAACATTATCCTTTGAATCTTAATTGAAGTGCATGCAATTTGTGCGAACTGTGTGAAAAAGAGGAGAAGAGGATAAAGTTTAAAAATGTGGCAGTAAATGAATGGATAAAGGGAAGATGCTTGGAGACTAGTTGCCAACCGTGGTGGTTGGGCCAATGATAGGTGGTTGTGGCTTAAGGTGCTAGTAGGCGAAAGGTTCCACGATCGAAACCTGGTGACAAATTTTTCTAAGGTACATGTGTTAGAGTTTTGGTTTGGGTTCCAAGGGAATATTTAAGGCACACGAGGTGCCTTTTGGTGCCAAGGTGAGTGCCTAGCTCATGTGGCACGTGGGCCACTGCTAGGATGTTGTGGAAGGTGCAAGTGGGGTTTCAAATCCCACCGAGAGCAAGGTATTTAATTTTTAAATTTTAATTTTCTTCTAAGGTTTATAAGGTGGCATGAATGATTTTTACTAAGGGGGAGTTATAAGGTCTTTTGAGGGTTAATTTTTTATTGTGGTTTCTAAAAAATGAATTGAAATAGGAGTTATAAGGTTTTGAGGATTAATTTTCTATTGTGATTTTTGATAAAACGATTTGAAATAGGAGTTTTAAGGTTGGAAAAGGGAATTATATTTTCAATATAGATAAGCTATTATGTGTTAAAGAGATAAGGGTTTATAAAGAAAATTACTGTGATTATTTTCTGTACACAAATTGTTGGCTTGCATTTTGAAGTGTGGAGATTATAAGGTGTAATAAATATCTATTGCTATGTATGGTAAAATAATTTGAGGGATAAAATTGAGTGAATGATTGAGAAGACATTGCTACCTAACATTTGAAATTGGCAAAGAGTTGATTGTGATTGAGACAGGTGTTTGAGGTTAAATATTCTTCAAACAAAGAGGTATGGGCACATATTCCTTGTGAGTGAAATATTGTTGGATTGGATGTTGTAAATGCTAAGTTGGAGTGAAAAGGATTGTTTGTGTAGACACCTAAAACATGTCATGTTTAGGAAACCATCCATAATCATCAATTCTAAGACCAGGGATGATCTTTTAGCAGGATTATTTGAGAGATATTTTTCTTGGAGAGCATACACAACGAAGCCTTGCCAGACCATAGAGCATATAGAAGCACCTTTGAGGAGCGACTAAGTGCTAGCCAATTGAGATGTGATCATCCATACACACACGGTACTCATTTAACATTACTAGAAACTTAAACCCATAGTCTTTGTGTTAATAGAGATGGATTTCATCTTAGCAGTCGTTGTCCTAGACAGTGGCCCATAAACCTAGTCTAGGGTTTAGGTGTTAAGTTTCTATTATTCTAATTTATTTATATTTCATATCATTAGCATAGAATTTACTTAATTCATTCACATTCATAGAACTAGATTTATTGCATTGGTTTTCATTAAGCAAACTTGTTACTAACAGCCTCATCCGGGGAGGCAATCTTGGATATCTAAGTGTTTGTTGTTATGTCATTGCTTACAAGGCCACAGGTTCACTAGATAAATCTAAAACATACGAAAGCAAGAGGATCCCTCTAGGAAATAGACCTAGAGAAGGAGAAATCTATAAGCCCTCACTCATTTTTGTGTGCAAAATTGGGAAGCCTTTAAAAGCACACCACCCCTTGCGAGGGGACATTTTACTCATTTGTAATTCATTGTATCGAAATGGGTATCCCTAAAAGGGACCGACATGTAATCAAGTTTTAATATAAATAAAGAGATCTATCTTTGTTACTTCCACGTTGTATGTGTTTCATGGTCTTTATTTCATTTTTGGTATAATATTGCAAGTAGAGAGTAAAGCGATGCATGCGTCCCGAGGTCGCTACAAATGGCAATCACAGTGGGACACCTGCCAAGTTTTTAATTTTTCCAACTTACTAATTTATGTTTTTTGTGTGTAGGTTTGGCCACTCTGGTCTATAGTAGCCAGAAATTAGCTACTCCTACTGATATTGGATAAACAACAATCGCTCTGATCTACAATGGCCATAAATCAGTCGCTCTAGTCTACAACGACTAGCAGAGAAGTGTAGAAAAGGGTAGAATTTCTATCATTTTAGCAAGATTCAAGGTTGGTACCCCTTCCCTATATTTATCTGATTTTTTTTCTGCATTTTATTTCCAAAAAAAGTAAACATAAACATAGATTAATTAGGGAAAATGAAATAAAAAAGAAATAAAAACTGCATTTTGTATTTCCTAGGTTTCTTTTAGATTTCCTCTAGGTGCTGCTAGGAACAACGGACCTCTGCCTATAAGGTCCACCCTAGTCTCCAGCGTGCTAGGCCATTGTATTTTGGTTTGCTTACATGTGGCCCAATCAGTGGCTATTTTCATCACAAAATAGGAGAGTGCATTAAAATCATATAGACTAGTTATAGATGCATTTGTCTGAAAATAAAACATTCTTTTTAGGCATTGTAGGAAAATAGTCATGAATTTTGGTTGATGCATTGCTTTCTATTTCAAAATATAAAAATAATCACACACATTCGCACGTATCATTTTAAACATTGGGGAGTTGGATTTCATCACCAACCCTCAATTCAATCCGATGATGTTGGAATTCACCTCCTTCCATTGGCTTGCCCCCTAGATTCTCATAGAAATGGATTAAGGAACTTATTCATAGTGGTACTAAGTTACTTGTGCTCAAACTATCTCCCACTATTGGAACAATCATTGGTTCAAAGTGGAAGAGCTAGGTGAACCCCCCAATGGGTCTTAAGTGGTTTACCCTAGTCTCTTTTGAGAAAATCATGTTTGGTACAAGTGAACTTGATTTCCATTATGAAAGAGTCTCCTCATTCTAAATCCAAAACAAGATCAAGAAATCAAAAGCAACAACACATATGAAACACACTAAAAAAAGTTCTTAGGATGCATATTTAATCCTTAAAAAGAGATAATCGTATTGCCTGCTTGGTGTGTTTCTTCATTGCTGGGGTAATCAACCTAACCCTAATTTTTTAAATAAATATATGACACCCACAAACTTTTTTGGAATTCAAAAATTTAATAACCAAAATTATGGCTGGGAGACCTCCCATGATGAGCGAGACCTCCAATCTAGATAGGGAATCAGGTTCCATACCCAACACATCTCATTACACTGAGAGTTCAAATCATCCCAATGATGATCAAGATAGATGGAAGAGAGTTTCCAACCTTATTGTGCAATTTGAATAGGAAATAACCCTCACACGGAGTGGTAGAGTCATAGGCCCAACACAAAAAATTGATCAAATAAATCACATGGGTCACATGCAATTTGGAGAGAACAAATTCTCCAAGATCAATTGGATGAGTGGGATTAAATTTATTCAAGACTAACTTCCAAAACCATAGCCATAGAATATTCTACATTTGGAAGCTCATGAAGCATGATTACTAAATGCACCACTCAACCTAGGGATGCTTCAAAGCAACCCCATAAATCTCATATAGATTTTGATCACAGATACAATTATCAACATACATAATACACTGAACAAGTTACCTTAGCTAGTAGGACCAAAGAAATAGTTGAAACCTCTTTAAGGAATCTACGAGTCAAAACTACTAGAATAGGATCAGATAAGCATGAGTCTTCTATGACCGTGCAAGTTAACCACATGTGATGGTTAGAAAATACCTTGCACAAAGAGTGAGATCTTGTAGAAGCTATCGAACATGATAAACAAAGAGAATGGTTTCTACGCCAACATGAGCAACATTTAAGGGAGAAAGCTGAGCAACTAGCTTGTAGCAACCAATAAGAAAATAGAAATGATCATCAAAGAGATCAACGTGTTGACTCATCAAGAGAGAAACACACTAGACAAGAAGGAAACCTACAACATAATCACCCTCTAAATCATGAGCAAAATCCAACTGGTGGCAAAAGGGTAAATATGATAAATTAGGATCAGACACATCTTGAATCCCCTCATAGGATGGAGGATCATAGAACAAGATAAGTGGGTAGAGGTTTATCTCCATTATACCGTGAGTGGGTCTGCAAAAAAAGGAACTCCTTGCCTCAAAGGTATTCTAGGAACTCACTAAGAAGATCAAAATATTTTAGAAGCAAGATGCGGCTGGGCACAAACCAACCCTGAGTAAGATACACAACCAGCCATTATGCCCATCATTTCCTAGCCCTGCATACCCTAAGCACTTTGAGATTCCTAGGTTGGAAAAATTCAAGGGTGAAGAGGATGCACAAGAACATGTCACCAACTTTATCAATGCATGCTTTCATCTAGAAGAGAGTGATGCCCTTATGCTAAGAACTTTCATTATGACATTTTTGGGGGCTGCCACCCAATGGTTCAACCAGATTCCCAAGCATAGCATATCCACCTTTGAACAACTAGTGAATGCATTCTAATAAAAAAAATTCTTTTGGTGCTAAAAAAAAGGTGAACTCTCAGACCTGACAAACCTAAAATAATATGATGATGAGCCAGTCATGGATTATGGGGATAGATGGAGAAAAATCATGGTAAAGTTATCATTTTCCATATTGATCGAAGAGCTAATCCGAATGTTCACAAAAAGCTACAGCAAGCACATCTCATTACTATTACAACTAAAGCAGTATGATACATTTGAATAAGCCTTGGCTCAAGCCAAGCTTATTGAAGATATAAATCTAGAAGAAGGAGACCTAAAGATCCATAGCAAGAAAGAATGGAATGAGAGCATGCAACATCAACCACAATAGACCGAACCTACACATGTCAACCAGATTATGTTAAATGTTCCAAAAGTAGCATAGATCCAACAACAAGAAAACTATCAGGCTCAACCTCCAAATGTGCATTACAACTAGCACAATAGGAATCAAGGTAGGGGTAAGTAGAAACAACCCCCTTGCAACTATACACCATTGCCTAAATCCTTGGCATCAATTTTCAATCGCCTTTGTGAGGCCAAGGTTTTGAACTTGCCTAAGGTGCACACCTTGGATCCTAATTACCCTAAATCTAAGGGATATAGGGAGGGATCTCTATTGCATTTACCATCGGTAAAATTGCCATGATATCCAGGATGTGTGGCATTCAAGAATGTAGTGCAGGATATGTTGGAGAAGAATGAATTACAAGACATCAATATATTCAAAAATCTTCCTCCCAACCATGGGGCAAAAAAAAATCAATTTGAACACGTCAATGAGGTGCACATAGCCTCCCCTGATGAGGGTTTTATCAATATGATCAATACTACAATAAGAAGAAAAATATGCCTTGATCAGCCCAACATATCAAAAAAGTCAACTAAAGTTGATAATCTATCACAGTCCATACTAACAATAATTTCAATGCACTTATAAAAGGACCCTATGATTGCCTTTCATAGCAGGAGATTAATACAATCTATCAGGATGAACCTAATCCTCCACTCCACATCATAGTAAGCATCAATCGAATTCTGTACAGGAGAGTCTTCATTGATACTGGGTCATCCATCAACATCATCACAGCTATAGATTTTAATCATTTAAATATGCCACCTTCATGCATTAAGGACACAACATTTACATTGAGAGCCTTCAATTATGCTACATCCCCAACAATTGGCACAATAATCCTACCTATACAAGTTGGGATAAATATGATACCTACATTATGCCATATCTTGGAAGGTGAAAGAAAATATAACATATTGCTAGGTAGACCATGGATGAGAGATATGGAATGCATACCTTCCATAGTGCACCAAAACATAAAATTAATACACCAAGGACAAATGTATGTAGTCCCCCATGACCCTGAGCCATTCAAGTATTACAAGAAGGTTGATGAGACACAAGAAAAAGTGCCTTCTCAAGAGTTTGTGGTAATGGTCAATAGCAAGGCATAGGGCCAGGTGTCTCTAAAGTAGATATAACAAGATGTGGTGCAATCATATGTTGCTTCCCCATTTGAGGGATAAAAACCATTGGCATCAGTCACCCCTGATTAACTTCTCATGTTGCCTCATCAAGAGCAAAAACAAGTGCCCCTCCCACATCAGATTGGAGGTACCAAAGTTGACATAGTTCAACACCACCAAGTAAGACAAAAACATGAACTGAGTCATAAACATGAGCATGTGGATACCACTATCGAAATGGGTCATCATGAATTCTCCACATCAACTCAAACAAAGGAAATCAGTGAATTAGAGTTACTTGGTAGATCTTTAGAACCTGCTATTTTTCCTCCTTTAGTAGACAATGATATTTCAAACCAATCGCAATAAATACACATGGGAGCCTTATCAGTATTGGGGCATATGCAAAATCACCTCTAAAATATAGAGGTCCAAATGGATAAGCAAAATGAGGATATGAAACAGCTTGAGAGATAGAAGCAACCTTTATATAAGGTCAAAATGTCTCCTGGGCAACCACAAGAGAAGCCTCAACAAGAGCCCCCTAAGCCATCAAGTGACATACCTAGGGCTAAACTTGGTCCTCATACCAAGCCTAAGCATGCTAAACAATAAAAGCAGAAAAAATGCATTTGGGCTTCTTTAAATGAGTCAATGTCGGATATTTTTCAAAAGCTACAGGAAGCTAAGGTCATCACCTTACCTTACATAAAGCCTTTATACCCAAATAGAGCTAAACCCAAGGGTTATAGGGAGGAAAATTACTACATCTATCACCAAATATAGGGGCATAGTATTTACAATTGCAAAGGATTCAGACATGTAGTTCAAGACCTCATAGATAGTGGGGCATTTCCCATAAATGGTTCATTCATTTCATCTCATCAAGATAGGGGCACCCTGCAGAAGTTTGTGCCCTAATTGGAAGAGCTGATTTCTATCACTCTTTCTAAGAAATATGACTACATTATAGTAGGTAAAATGCACACTGAGCAAACCTAAGGTATCATACCTTCCCCCTGTAACACCAAAAAAATATCAAAAATATTTAGATAACTTCAAAAGATTCAAAAACAATAGAAATCATAAAATTCCAAACAAATAAAAAAATAGCAAAATCAAAAACGAAATGCACTAGGGGCATCTCTAAGTTGCTTGGTCAAATATTAACCAAAAATGCTCTAGGGGCATCTTCATGCCGCTTGGTCAAGTTAATCAAAAATGCTCCAAGGGCGTCTCTAAGCCGCTTGGTCAACTTAATCAAAATGCTCCAAGGGTATCTTTATGTTTCTTGGTAAAATTAATCAAAAATGCTCCAAGGGTATCCACGCCACTTGGTCAAAATTCCATCAAAATGCTCCAAAGATGTTTTAAAGCCCTTTGGTAAAGTCACATCACACAATGCTCCAAAGGCATCTTAAAGCCCTTTGGTCAAATCAAATCAAAAAAATATCCAAAGGCATTTTAAATCCCTTTGCTCAAATCAAAAAACGCTCCAAAGGCATCTTAAATCCCTTTGGTCAGATCACATCACAAAATGCTCCAAAGGCATCTTAAAGCCCTTTGGTCAAATCAAATCACAAAAGGCTCCAAAGGCATCTTAAAGCCCTTTGGTCAAATCAAATCACAAAAAGCTCCAAAGACATCTTAAAGCCCTTTGGTCAAAAGCAAAACATAGAAGAATAAAAACAATTTAAAATCAAAAGTTAAAAAACATTTAAAATAATAAAAAGCTCAAAAACAATTGAAAGCATCAAAAATCCAAAAACATTTGCATTCCACACTTACATTCATATAGTTGCATTGCATACATTCATTAGCATCCATTGCATTTACATTAGATACATATATGTTCACAATCTTACAAATGACACCACATTTGTATATCAAACATTTGCATCTCACATCTGCATTCATATGATTGCATTACATCAAACATGCATATCCAATGCATTTGTGTATGTTATGATCATATTATTGCAAACAATGCCATTATCTGTATCATAATCATAATATTCAAATCCATCTCCATCCATGCATCCATGTGTGTAACTATGTTTTTCAACACAACCATTTTATGTTGCTATAAGAAATATACTAAGATTTCCTAGTTATTCAACCATATCTAGTTGTCTTATCAGCTTTTGTAGAAAGCCACCTTGATTAGTAGAGGATAAGGTCTAGTTGTGATAATACCTTGGATATTCAGGATCCCATCACTAATTGAAACACTAAAATCCTAGCTGGTACAAGGGAAATATGAAAGCTACAAAAGTGGTCTAGGTTACCTTAAGCGAAAAGGATTTTCCTTGCTTATCCCCCTATGCGACCGGTTTAAAGGTGCTAAGAATTGGAAAAAGGACAAGCTTCACCCTACCCAATTAAATCCCTTGCTTAAATCAAAATGAGCAAAAATCCTGAAACAAAGTGCAAATTCAAAATTCCCCAACACAAATTCAAGATCCCAAACAAATGCAAAATACTCAAAAAAAAAAAAAAAAGAAAATGGTGATTATCATCACTAAATGAATCCCTTGCTCAAAAAAAAATCAATAAAAAATAAACAGTGATTTTCATCACCAAACATGATCAAGTATCCCAAATAAAATGAAGAAAAGAAGGGAATGGATCTTGAATCTCTAGAATTCTCAACATTGTACAAAACTGGAAGGTGATCCCCATTACAAGTTTGGTATACAACCAGCTTGAAAATGGTGGTATCCTTACGCATGACGATATGTCCACCAAAATAGCTTCTTGCATTTGTGTAGACCAATTTTTGCAAGTGGATGATCTAGCTTTGGGTAACACAATACTGCCTAGTGGTATAATCCAACTAAGTCCAACATAAGGATTAGATGAACACTTGAGGATCCTTGATCTTAGCAATGGGCTGAAAGAATCATGCCTGACATCAGAGGAAATGCTTGATTTCTATATAAATACATTCATTTGCACACACGGGGATAATAAATATCTAGGTTCATAATGAAAGCATCGCTTTTCAAAAGTCCTGTATGGTCAGTACACAGTTGTTGATAGGGCTACTAGAGTGTTTGAGTCTCAGGAAAAACCTCAAAAATTCCTACATAGCAACAAATCATTCCATCAAATCATACATACATATCACATCATCTCACCCCATATTTGATGTTTAAATGATTAAGTCTTATTATAAGCATTATTGTTTATTCATGATTTTTATACATTATGTGTTGTCACCCATTAGATTGTTAAACTCATATCACATGCATACCTTATATTTTAAGTTATTAAAGCATATAGGCTCATGTACATCAGATCAACATCATGTAATTAATACATAACATTACATATATCATTTATCATATCATATCACATAGATTAAACACAACAACAATTAAAACAAATTAAACATGCATTTAAAACAAAGCATTGCTTCCATATATGCATACATCACCATAGTGCATCATCATCATCTAGATCATACCATCTAAAGCATACATCTATCATATAGCTAGTACATATCATCAATACATTGCATGCATATAGCATGATCAAATCATTATATAGGGCATTGTATTCATCATTGCATCCACCACATAAAATCAAAACAAAAACATTTCTAAACATCAACTAGGGCATTACTGGTATCATACCTCCCCTAATAAAAAATCAAATAGTTAAGCAATCAATTCACAAAAATCCCCAAGGGGCACAAGCCCTTTGGTCAACTTAACAAAAGCCCCAAAGGACGTAAGCCCTTTGGTAAACTTAACAAATGCTCCAAAGGACGTAAGCCCTTTGGTCAACTTAACAAATGCCCCAAAGGACGTAAGCCCTTTGGTCAACTTAACAAATGCCCCAAAGGACATAACCCCTTTGGTCAACTTAAAAAATGCCCCAAAGGAAACAAGCCCTTTGGTCAACTTAAAAAAATCCCCAGGGGGCACAAGCCCTTTGGCCAACTTAACAAATTCCCCAAAGTACATAAGCCCTTTGGTCAAATTAACAAATGCCCCAAAGGACGTAAGCCCTTTGGTCAAATTAACAAATACCCCAAAGGATGTAAGCCCTTTGGTCAAATTAACAAATGTCCCAAATGATGTAAGCCCTTTGGTCAACTTAACAAATGCCCCAAAGGACGTAATCCTTTTGGTCAACTTAACAAATATCCCAAAGGACACAAGCCCTTTGGTCAACCGTTAGTCAAAAAGTGACTAACTACAGAAAAATAGCTGATGCACCTTTTTGCATATTTTCCAAGAAGACCAAAGTGGCCCATATGCTAAAGATCAAAGAAAAAGCAAAACACCGCAAGGAGGAAAAAGTGTCGCGATATCGCGACATGTTGCATTTTTCGCGGTCCAAAGCGAAGAGAAAGAGCAAGGAGGAAAAAGTGTCGCGATATCGCGACATGTTGCATTTTCGCGGCCAAGAGCAAAGAGAAAGAGCAAGGAGGAAAAGTGTCGCGATATCGCGACATGTTGCATTTTCGCGGTCCTAAGAGCGAAGAGAAAGGGAGCAAGGAGGCAAAAGTGTCGCGATATCGCGACATGTTGCATTTTCGCGGTTCAAGAGCGAAGAGAAAGGGAGCAAGGAGGAAAAGTGTCGCGATATCGTGACATGTTGCATTTTCGTGGCCAAGAGCAAGAGAAAGGGAGCAAGGAGGAAAAAGTGTCGCGATATCGCGACATGTTGCATTTTCGACGGTCAAAAGCAAGAGAAAGGAGCAAGGAGGAAAAAGTGTCGCGATATCGCGACATGTTGCATTTTCGTGGCTAAGAGCAAAGAGAGCAAGGAGGCAAAAGTGTCGCGATATCGCGACATGTTGCATTTTTGCGGCTAAGAGCAACAAAAGGGAGCAAGGAGGCAAAAGTGTCGTGATATCGCGACATGTTGCATTTTCGTGGCTAAGAGCAACAAAAGGGAGCAAGGAGGCAAAAGTGTCACGATATCGCGACATGTTGCATTTTCAAGAAGAAGAGAAAGAAGAGAAAGAGCAAAAAAAGAAGGAAAGAATGTCCGATTCTGACATGTCTCATTTGGAAGGAGAAAAGCAAAGAAGGAAAGAATGTCACGATATCATGACATGTCTCATTTTCTGAAGAGAAAAGCAAAGAAGGAAAGAATGTCATGATTTCATGACATGTCTCATTTTCAGTGGAAGCGAGAAGAGCAAAGCAAGGAGATGAATGTCACGATTTCATGACATGTCTCATTTTCTGGAAGGGAGAAGAGCAAAGCAAGGAAAGAATGTCATGATTTCGTGACATGTCTCATTTTAGCGGATTGAAGCGGCTAAAAAGCAAAGCAAGGAAAGAATGTCACGATTTCGTGACATGTCTCATTTTCATGGCTGGAAGCGGCAGAAGAGCAAAGCAAGAGACGAATGTCATGATTTCGTGACATGTCTCATTTTCATGGGAAGGAAGAGCAAAGTAAGAGAAGAATGTCACGATTTCGGACATGTCTCATTTTCATGGTGAGCGAGAAGAGCAAACAAGAGCGAATGTCATGATTTCATGACATGTCTCATTTTTACGGTTGGAGGCGACAAAAGAGCAAAGCAAGGAAAGAATGTCATGATTTCATGACATGCCAGTTGTAAAGGAATAGAGTATATTTTTGGCAATTGGGGACATGCATTGACATCAGGTGCTGATTTTTGAAGAATGGTCTATTGATTATAACCTGGCAGGTCCGCTGGATGATTGTAGAATAACAGGCTCATCTAAAATTATCTAGAAGGAAATCTATCCAATCTACGGGAAATCTGTTGTATATTATTAGAAACTGTAGACAATTACTTGTAATTGATTGAAGAAATTAAATGTACGTAGTAGAAGATACTCCTTTTAGGGTATAAATAGGAGTGAGTCGACCATGAAAAAGGTCGGCTCTTGGACGTTTACAAGCTTGATGTACATGTACTGGATTACAAGCAATAAAAGATTTCTTCTTCTGGCTTCGAAACTTTGTGTGCAAGTGTATGTATCCTGGTGTTTTAACTTTTATTCACTCTAAGTTTTATAATGTATCTATTCTGAAATCTGGACTGTGCACGTATAAATCTTGTTTCTAGAGTTGAACATTAAAATATAGTTACATGCTTTTAGATGAATATCTAAAAGTCACACTCAGGAATTCATGTTTTCTATAAAAGGATATAAAGAAAACTCTGAAAGTAGTAATCTGCATCATCAATGTTTGTTGTTGTCCAATCTGTACCGTGAGAAAAGTTTCTAGCTTAGGCTATATTTCCCTTATCTCTTGTTCCCCTTTTCTCTAAAAAACTCAAAGGAACCAGCCTTCTCTGGAGACTAGACAGATGATCTCAAGCAAGATCTGTCTATTCAATGTTGGCAAAGTCTAAGGCGCAACACTATTAACCGAAGGCAGATTTTGTTCCAATAGTTTTTGGCATGCCCGGTGGGACCAACAATCCCATAGTATTGTATAAGTTTTGGTGTTTTACCTTAAGAGCCTTTTTGTTTGAAAATCTCAAGAAAAACCACCTGGCGACTCCGTTGCAATTTAGACCATAAAAGAAAGACCTTGTCTAGAAACCTTCTGGTTATATAGCCATATGATAACCAGATCCCGAGCTAGAAACTCTGAAGAACCTATCGAGTTCTTTGAACTACATCTCGAAAGCCTAAAAGCACACCCTGTGCTAGCCGCACGATCAAATCCGCCCGACACCATTAGCACCTCTTTAACACCCATTGTAGGAGCATCTGCAAGCAATCCCATAGCGGTTGTAACTCCTTTAGCAATCATGGCAGCCGCCCTGCCCCAACGCATCTTGTGTGGAATCAAACTGGCCCTTTGAACTTGGGAACACACCACCAAATTCCACAAGCTGCACTAAAAGCATTACCGACCTTTGACGGAATAGGCAAAATAGTAGATGAGCATTGTTTAGATGTATCAGCGCTAGCATCTATTTATAACATCACTCAAGAAGATGTAATGGTCAGATTGTTGATTATATCTTTGAAAGGAAAGATGCTCTATTGGTACAGAGCGCTTCCCATTGGATCCATTACTTCTTGGGCAGTACTTGGTCGGCCGTCTGGTCGATGAATTTAATATACATGCGGATCCTTTCACATTGCTGAATCAATTCACTATCATTGAGAGGCATCCACAAGAAGAAATCCAAGATTTCAACATCAGATTTACCAGAACTCGTGATAGAGTACCTCAAGGCCTAAAGCCCATGAAAGAACAAGCTATATGCTATTATTTAAGGGCTTTTGATTCAGATCTCAGTATGATAATAAGGCAATCCCGTGTAACCACTTTTCCTGGGATCTATGTAGAGGCAGCAAAGGGCGAAGCTGATCTCATCGCTACAAAAAGATATCCATCAAAGAGTCTATTGCCAATTGTACCAGAGCTTTCCCAAGCGTCAATCTCTAAACTGCCTGTACTCCCATCAACGCAGGCCCTCCCAGCTATAGCTGCACCTCCTACATTCCTTGCATTACCAGCCACACCCCTTGCATCAGCTCCCCCCAATGATCAATACACGACCATAATTGATACAATGAAGACATTGTCAAATGAAATGGCATCCATGAAAAAGAGAGAGCCTGAACGGAATATCCAAGCAAGAAGATTTCCACAGATACAAAAGGAAGGTGCTTCAACAAGTGGAAGAGGACAAGATAAAAAAAATGTGGTGTATGCGAATGAGATAGGAGATAATGGAGAACCCACTAATTTCGACTACTGGTGTACCACTTGCAATGATCCTCATGGAGAGGATTCATGCATGATTCATCAACATCATGTGCAAGCGGTTATCAATGAGAGAGTCAAAGAAACCGGCAAGGGACAGGTGAACATAATCAGAGAAGTCCACCATAATTTGGCAATGCCATCCGTGGAACAAGTCTCGATCCTGACAAGGTCGGGAAAAAAGTCGTTACAAGCCGACCCTAAGGAACTCCAACCACTAGGTTTTCCTCCTGCCCCCAGGGCAACTCCATAGAAAAACCAATCGAATGAGAAAGGACGTTCTGACCCTCCTCAGACTTCTGCGGCTACACCGAGAAAATAATTTCCTCCTAGAAAAGGGAGCGAGGCTCAAGAGCAAGCGAAGGAAAGACTCAGATTTCCTTCATTGACAAAAAGGCAAAGAACAGAAGCTACGCAGGTCTATAGAGACAGATACGACGCATCTACTAGTGGAAGGGAAAAGAGTACTGAGGTATCCCCAGCTGCAACCCTTTCGTTCAACATTGCAGAAGAAATGAAGAGGACTCCTTCCAAGATAAGCATGTATGATGCACTGCAAATTCCTGGTCAGATTGACCTCCTCCAAGAATCTTTAAATTTAAAGAATAATACCTCTTCCTCAAATGTTATACAAGCAAATGTTGTGTCAACCTCTGGAAAAAATAGACCGCCCCCATTCTATCTATCCTTGCAAATGGAGGGGTGGATAGTTCACAATTGCATGATTGATTCAGGGGCCGCAACTACGGTGATGCTGAAAGCCGTATGTGACATAATGGGGATGGAATATACTCGAAGTCATCCTGGTGTGTTGCAATTGGATGGTACTCCAGTAAAAACTATCGGGGTGATCAAAGATATCCCTATTCAACTCCACAGAATGCCAGAAGCAGTCGTCATACAAGAAGTAGTCGTTGTAGACTTAGAACCATATTTCGGTATGTGTTTATCCAGAGAGTTCACAGCCAAACTGGGAGGTTATCTGTCACTAGATTATTCGCATTTGGAGGTACCTTTCAAAGGTAAAAGAGTCAAGATCTACAATGAAAAACCATCTACTTTTCATGTGGAAAGACTAGAAGAAACAGCTACCATCAACATGATGTCCGAGGAATTGGAGAATATCGATTTAATGGAAGAAACCCTGGAGGAACTCCAATGCGAAGATCAGTTTTCAATGAAAGACTTCAATGCTATGATAGAGACAGAAATGGGAAGCTATTCCATTGAGAAACCAAAAAAGCTCCCTATTGTTGTCCCTAAAATAGATGATTCAGCCAACCAGTTATGGAAATTGTACTTTGATGGGTCAAGGTGCAAAAATGGAGCAGGAGCTGGAATCGTCCTGATTTCACCCACTGGAAAAGAAAAAGTCTTTTCATATAGGTTGACATGGAGTTGCACCAATAACGCAGCTGAATACGAAGCCTTGTGTTTGGGACTCAAGAAAGCTAAAAAACTAGGTGTAAAACAACTACTGATCTATGGAGATTCAGAGCTGATCGTTAAACAGGTTACTGGAAAGTGCATTTGTAAGCAACATTACCTAAGGGCTTACAAAAACAAAGTTTTAGATCTATTGGAAAATTTTGAAGCACTAAACATGAAATCCATTTCCAGAGAGAACACACATGCAGACTCGTTAGCATCGGTAGGATCAAATTTTTGCCCAATCGACAATGTTATTCGAAGTCTAAAATAGTTAGACTTATATACAGGCCTTCTGTGCCCGACAAGGACATTTTTTGGCAGGTATTTGAAAACGATGAGCAGATCCTAGATTTTTTGATTCATGAGATGAATTGCTCTACAGAAAGAGCGTTACAAGAAGAGGACGAAGAGAGCCTTATTCAACTGAGAAATAATCATATCCCCAAGGGACTGATCACCCTGGAGAGCCTTTTCGACAATAGCGACAGAGCTGTAGGTCGAAGGATCAAGGTAGATGAACGTCGGTATAAGGAAATAGAACTAGAACCGAGAAAAATGATCAAAGTGGGGACCGATTGTACAGTGGTAGAACTAGAAAAAATAAAATAGTTATGTAGAGAATATCCAGATATAATAGCCTGGACTTATAGTGATCTGAAAGTGTACAGGAAAGAGGTCATTCAGCATACCATCGAACTAGAGGAAGGAGCTAAACCTTTTAGGTAGAGGCAGAGGCCTGTGAATCCCAAGATTGAAGCCTTAATGAAACAAGAGTTGTTAAAACTCCTGCAAGCTAAGATAATATACCCAATCAAGCACTCTACCTGGGTGGCAAATTTAGTTCCAGTCCGCAAGAAAAATGGAGAAATACGACTATGCGTCGATTTCAAAAATTTGAATAGAGCCTCTTTAAAGGATCACTATCCTTTACCCCAGATTGACCCAATCCTTCATACTGTGGTGGGAGCAGAAAGGTTTTCTCTGTTAGATGGCTTTTCTGGTTACAATCAAGTTTGGGTGAGAAATGAAGATCAATACAAGACTGCGTTCACCACTAAGTGGGGAACATTTGCATACCAAAGGATGCCCTTTGGATTATCCAACGTAGGAGCAACTTTCCAAAGAGCCATGGACGTAGCTTTTGGGGAGCTTGCGAACAAAATTATTGTCGTCTATTTAGATGACATGACTATTTTTTCTCACGACAAAAAGGACCATGCCACTCATCTGCAACAAGTATTTGAGAAATGTAGAGAATTTGGGATATCACTAAATCCTAAAAAATCTATTTTTGTTGTGGAAGAAGGAATACTCCTTGGGCATGTTATTTCTAAAGCTGGGCTGTCAATTGATCCTGATAGAGTAAAGGCGCTTCTTGAGTTGTCGCTCCCAGTTAACAAGAAAGGTTTGCAGTCTTTCTTTGGGCAAATAAATTTCGTCAAAAAATTCATTGCGGATTTTGCCCAAACAGTTAAGCCAATGACTGAATTATTGAAAAAGGACGCTCCTTTCAAATGGATAGAGCCAAGGAAAGAAGCTTTCCAGAAAATTCTAGAAGCCATCGCTCAAGCTCCTGTGCTAGTCAACCCTGACTATTCCCGAGGTTTCATACTATATGCTGTCGGAGAGCAAAATAGTTATGCTGCAGTTCTCACTCAGAAAGGAGCAGATGACGAAGAAAGACCCATAGCCTTTCCGAGTTCCACCATGCACAAACATGAGGAAAGGTACAGCTTCATAGAAAAACAAGTATACGCAATTATGAAATCCTTGAATAAGCTAAAACACTTCTTATCCCGGAGTCGGACGATGGTGTATGTTATTCATCCCGATGTAAGGAACTTCATAATTCAAGGAGAATTGGGTGAAAAAAGAGTTGGATGGGTGACTCGCATCCAAGAGTATGATGTAGAAATACATCCTACTAAAATAGTCAGAGGGAGAGCTTTGTGCCAGGAATTGGCCAAGCAAGCTGCAAGTGGATATGGGGAGAGCCACCCCGTCATGGCAAACACAGAGCAACACCAAGACAGAGTAAGTTCGGGTTGGATCGATGACTTTGTGAGGTATTTTTAGACTGGGTCATGTCCTGAAGATATGAACGCTTCCCAGAGAAGGAGATTCAGAACCCAAGCATTGAAATATACCCTTCGAACAGAGGGGTTGTACAGGATTAACATCGATGGTGTATTGTTAAAATGTGTTCCCGATAATGAAAAGCAGAAAGTGTTAGATGAATTTCATGGGGGTTTTTTAGGGGGACATTATGCAGGCCGAACTACAACTTTGAAGATCCTTAGAGCTGGATGTTATTGGCCTTCCATCTTCCTAGATGCGTACAAAGTGACCCAGAGGTGTGAACAGTGTTAGAGGTATGTGGGAAGAAACAGGAATGCACCTATGCCCTTAAAAGCTATTCAAGTCGAGGAACCATTCCAGCAGTGGGGGTTGGATTTCGTAGGGATAATAGAGCCAAACTCATCATCAAGCCACAAATACATTCTCACTGCCATGGACTACTTCACCAAGTGGGCAGAAGTAGTGCCTACGAAGAAAGCTGATTCAGAAGTGGTGATAGAATTCGTCGAAAGTCTAATCACAAGGTTTGGCATACCAGATTCTTTGATTACAGACAATGGATCCCCTTTCACTAGTGCAAAGATGATCGAATTCGTTAGTAGATATGGAATTTACCTGAAGACTTCCTCTAATTATTACCCACAAGGTAATGGATTAGCTGAGTCTACTAATAAGAATCTTCTAAGAATTCTGAAAAGAACATTAGAGGACAATAAGAAGAACTGGCACTCACTCCTGAATCAAGCCCTATGGGCTGACAGAATCTCAATCAAAAAATCAATCAATACTTCGCCATATGCTTTGGTTTATGGCAAAGAAGCTATTCTACCGATTCATATGGAGATACCCGCGTTGATGATGCTAAACCAAGTTAACGAAGATGAAGGTCATCCAATGGATGCCCGACTGATGCAACTTCTACAGCTTGAAGAATCTAGGGAACAGGCCTACGATCATCATCAAAAGCATATGGTAAAAATAGTCGGGTGGTTCGATAAGAAAACCACTTTCAAGAAATTTAAAATAGGTGACCTGGTATTAAAATGGAATGTCAAGAAAGCAAAGCCAGGACACCATGACAAGTTTGATGCATTCTGGGAGGGGCCATTCGAAATTGTTTCAGAAAAGCAATTCAATGCCTTCCAGTTAAAATATCAAGATGGATGGGTTCTACCCATCATGGTGAACGCTTTTCACCTAAAATTGTATTTCCAGTAAAAGCTACAGATCACCATTATATGTACAGTATATTATAAGTTTGAAGTTTTGTAAATATTTCCCTTTTTTACGGCCTAATATTTCCAGAGGACAATAAGAAGGACTGACACTCACTCCTGGGGAGGAAGTTTCCCTGTTAGAATCCTTCCAAGCAAAGGAAGTGGTCATTCTTCTGCTCCCGAAGTGTTCCAGCCACCTGAGAAATCCCAGCAGCCAGAGCTGGGACCAGCTCCCAGAATTGAATTTTTGTGTTCTTCAGACAAAGGTTAAATACCTAAGCGGTAAAAGAAAGGTTCTGATAAGGTGAAGATCACTTGTATTCCAAAGTGCATTCTTTTTCTTTTGTTTTTTCGCTCAAAATTTTACTTTTCGCAACTGTGCTGGTGACTCCGTTTCCCAATGGATGAAGGCCTGGTCTCTATTTTTGCGAGCAAAAATTCCCTTGGAAGGCACCAAGAATGTTAGTCAAAAAGTGACTAACTACAGAAAAATAGCTGATGCACCTTTTTGCATATTTTCCAAGAAGACCAAAGTGGCCCATATGCTAAAGATCAAAGAAAAAGCAAAACACCGCAAGGAGGAAAAAGTGTCGCGATATCGCGACATGTTGCATTTTCGCGGTCCAAAGCAAAGAGAAAGAGCAAGGGAAATGTGCGATTACAGGGAGGGAGAAGAAGGCAAGAGGAAAAGTGTCGATACCAAAGAGAAGAGCAAGAGAAAAGGGATATCGACATGTTAAGAAAGGAAAAGTGTCGCGATATCGTGACATGTTCTTTTTGTCAAAGAAAGAAAGGAGCAAGGAGGAAAAAGTGTCGCGATATCGCGACATGTTTCATTTTCGCGGCCAAGCAGCAAGAAAGAGAGAAGGAGGGCAAAAGTGTCGCGATATCGCGACATGTTGCATTTTCAGGCTAAGAGCAACAAAAGGGAGCAAGGAGGAAAAGTGTCGCGATATCGCGACATGTTGCATTTTCGAGGCTAAGAGCAACAAAAGGGAGCAAGGAGGATAAAGTGTCACGATATCGCGACATGTTCTCATTTTCCGGAAGCAAAAGAGAAAGAAGAGAAAATGTCACGATTATCCGTGACATGTTCGCATTTTCAGAGAAAAAAGCAAGAAGGAAAGAATGTCTGATTCATGACATTGTTCAAAAAAGAGAAGGAAAAGTCACGATTTCACATGTCTCATTTTCCGAAGAAAAGCAAAGCAAGGAAAGAATGTCGCGATTTCGTGACATGTCTCATTTTCGGTGGAAGAAGAAGAGCAAAGCAAGAGACGAATGTCACGATACGAAGATTTCGTGACATGTCTCATTTTCGCAGTTGGAAGAAAAGCAAAGCAAGGAAAGAATGTCATGATTTCATGACATGTCTCATTTTCGTGGCTGGAAGCGGAAAGAGCAAAGCAAGAGACGAATGTCACGATTTCGTGACATGTCTCATTTTCACGGCTGGAAGCGGCAGAAGAGCAAAGCAAGAGACGAATGTCACGATTTCGTGACATGTCTCATTTTTGAAGGCACAAAAGAGCAAAGCAAGAAATGAATGTCAGATTTCAGGACACGCCACTGTAAAGGAATAGAGTATATTTTTGGCAACTGGGGACATGCACTGACATCAGGTGCTGATTTCTGAAGAATGGTCTATTGATTATAACCTGGCAGGTCCGCTAGATGATTGCAGAATAACAGGCTCATCTAAAATTAGCCAGAAGGAAATCTATCCAATCTGTGAGAAATCCATTGTATATTATTAGAAACTGCAGACAATTACTTGTAATTGATTGAAGAAATTAAATGTACGTAGTAGAAGATACTCTTTTTAGGGTATAAATAGGAGTGAGTCGACCATGAAAAAAGGTCGGCTCTTGGACGTTTACAAGCTTGATGTACATGTACTGGATTACAAGCAATAAAATATTTCTTCTTCTGGCTTCCAAAACTTCTGTGTGCAAGTGTATGTATCCTGGTGTTTTAACTTTTATTCACTCTAAGTTTTATAATGTATCTGTTCTAAAATCTGGACTGTGCACGTATAAATCTTGTTTCTAGAGTTGAACATTAAAATATATTTACATGCTTTTAGACGAACATCTAAAAGTCACACTCAGGAATTCATGTTTTCTATAAAGAAGATATAAAGAAAACTCTGAAAGTAGTAATCTGCATCATCAATGTTTGTTGTTGTCCAATCTGTACCATGAGAAAAGTTTCTAGCTTAGGCTATATTTCCCTTATCTCTTGTTCCCCTTTTCTCTAAAAAACTCAAAGGAACCAGCCTTCTCTGGAGACTAGACAGATGATCTCAAGCAAGATCTGTCTATTCAATGTTGGCAAAGTCTAAGGCGCAACACTATTAACCGAAGGCAGATTTTGTTCCAACATCAACTTAACAAAATTCCCAAGGGGCACAAGCCCTTTGGTCAACTTAAAAAATGCCCCAAAGAACGTAAGCCCTTTGGTCAACTTAAAAAATTCCCCAAAGGATGTAAGCCCTTTGGTCAACTTAACAAATTCCCCAAAGGATGTAAGCCCTTTGGTCAACTTAACAAATGCCCCAAAGGACGTAAGCCCTTTGGTCAACTTAACAAATGCCCCAAAGGACGTAAGCCCTTTGGTCAACTTAAAAAATACCCCAAAGGACGTAAGCCCTTTGGTCAACTTAACAAATGCCCCAAATGATGCAAGCCCTTTGGTCAACTTAACAAATGCCCCAAAGGTTTCAAGACCTTTGGTCAACTTAACAAATGCCCCAAAGGATGTAAGCCCTTTGGTCGACTTAACAAATGCCCCAGAGGACATGAGCCCTTTGGTCAACTTCAAAAATACCCCAAAGGATGTAAGGCCTTTGGTCAACTTAACAAATGCCCCAAAGTACGTAAACCCTTTGGTCAATTTAACAAATTCCCCAGAGGACATAAGCCCTTTGGTCAAATTCACAAAAAGTCCCAAGGAGCACAAGCCCTTTGGTTAAAAACAAAAATCCTCAAGAAGCACAAGCCCTTTGGTCAAAAACAAAATTCCCTAAAGGGGATAAGCCCTTTGGTCAAAATAAAATGCCCCAACGAGTATAAGCCCTTTGGTCAAACCAAAATTCCCCAAAGGGGATAAGCCCTTTGGTCAAACCAAAATGCCCCAAAGGGGATAAGACCTTTGGTCAAACCAAAATGCCACAAAGGGCATAAGCCCTTTTGTCAAACCAAAATGCCCCAAGGGGCATAAGCCCTTTCATCAAACCAAAATTCCCCAATGAGCATAAGCCCTTTGGTCAACTCAAAAAGCAACAAGGAGCACAAGCCCTTTGATAAAAAACAAAATGCCCCAAAGGGGATAAGTCCTTTGGTAAAACCAAAATTCCCCAAAGAGCATAAGCCCTTTGGTCAAACCAAAATGTCCCAAAGGGGATAAGCCCTTTGGTCAAACCAAAATGCCCCAAAGGGGATAAGCCCTTTGGTCAAACCAAAATTCCCCAAAGAGCATAAGCCCTTTGGTCAAACCAAAATGCCCCAAATGGGATAAGCCCTTTGGTCAAACAAAAATGTCCCAAAGGGCATAAGACCTTTGGTCAAACCAAAATGCCCCAAAGGGCATAAGCCCTTTGCTCAAACCAAAATGTCCCCAAGGACATAAGCCCTTTGGTCAGCTTAAAAAATGCCCCAAAGGATGTAAGCCCTTTGGTCGACTTAAAAAATTCCCCAAAGGAAACAAGCCCTTTGGTCAACTTAACAAATGCCGCAAGGACACAAGCCCTTTGGTCAACTTAACAAATTCCCCAAAGGACATAAGCCCTTTGGTCAACTCAAAAAATACCCCAAAGGACGTAAGCCCTTTGGTCAACTTAACAAATACCCCAAAGGACATAAGCCCTTTGATAAACTTAAAAAATACCCCAAAGAACGTAAGCCCTTTGGTCAACTTAACAAAAGCCCCAAGGAACACAAGCCCTTTGGCCAACTTAAAAAATGCCCCAAAGTATGTAAGCCCTTTGGTCAACTTAAAAAATGCCCCAAAGGACGTAAGCCCTTTGGTCAAATTAACAAAAACCCCAAAGGATGTAAGCCCTTTGGTCAACTTAAAAAATCTCCCAAATGATGTAAGCCCTCTGGTCAACTTAACAAATGCCATAAAGTATGTAATCCCTTTGGTCAACTTAACAAATATCCCAAAGGATACAAGCTCTTTGGTCAACTTAACAAAATTCCCAAGGGGCAAAAGCCCTTTGGTCAACTTAACAAATGCACCAAAGGACGTAAGCCCTTTGGTAAACTTAACAAATTCCCCAAAGGTCGTAAGTCCTTTGGTCAACTTAACAAATTCCCCAAAGGATGTAAACCCTTTGGTCAACTTAACAAATGCCCCAAAGGATGTAAGCCCTTTGGTCAACTTAACAAATGCCCCAAATGATGCAAGCCCTTTGGTAAAATTAACAAATGACCCGAAGGTTTCAAGCCCTTTGGTCAACTTAACAAATTCCCCAAATGATGTAAGCCATTTGGTCGACTTAACAAATGCCCTAGAGGACATGAGCCCTTTGGTCAACTTCAAAAATACCCCAAAGGATGTAAGCCCTTTGGTCAACTTAACAAACACCCCAAAGGACGTAAGCCCTTTGGTCAATTTAAAAAATTTCCCAGAGGACATAAGCCCTTTGCTCAAATTCACAAAAAGTCCCAAGGTACACAAGCCCTTTGGTTAAAAACAAAAATCCCCAAGAAGCACAAGCTCTTTGGTCAAAAATAAAATTTCCCAAAGGGGATAAGCCCTTTGATCAAAATAAAATGCCCCAAAGAGCATAAGACCTTTGGTCAAACCAAAATGCCCCAAAGGGGATAAGCCCTTTGGTAAAACCAAAATGCCCCAAAGGGGATAAGACATTTGGTCAAACCAAAATTTCCCAAAGGGCATAAGCCCTTTTGTCAAACCAAAATGCCCCAAAGGGTATAAGCCCTTTCGTCAAACCAAAAATCCCCAAGGAGCATAAGCCCTTTGGTCAACTCAAAAAGCCCCAAGGAGCACAAGCCCTTTGGTCAAAAACAAAATGCCCCAAAGGGGATAAGTCCTTTGGTAAAACCAAAATGCCCCAAAGAGCATAAGCCCTTTGTTCAAACCAAAATTCCCCAAAGGGGATAAGCCCTTTGATCAAACCAAAATGCCCCAAAGGGGATAAGCCCTTTGGTCAAACCAAAATTTCCCAAAGAGCATAAGCCCTTTGGTCAAACCAAAATGCCCCAAAGGGGATAAGCCCTTTGGTCAAACCAAAATGTCCCAAAGGGCATAAGACCTTTGGTCAAACCAAAATACCCCAAAGGGCATAAGCCCTTTGCTCAAACCAAAATGTCCCCAAGGACATAAGCCCTTTGGTCAACTTAACAAATGCCCCAAAGGATGTAAGCCCTTTGGTCGACTTAACAAATGCCCCAAAGGACAAAAGACCTTTGGTCAACTTAACAAATACCCCAAAGGACACAAGCCCTTTGGTCAACTTAACAAATTCCCCAAAGGACGTAAGCCATTTGGTCAACTCAAAAAATTCCCCAAAGGATGTAAGCCTTTTGGTCAACTTAACATATACCCCAAAGCACATAAGCCCTTTGATAAACTTAAAAAATCCCCCAAAGAACGTAAGCCCTTTGGTCAAATTAACGAATGCCCCAAAGGACGTAAACCCTTTGATCAACTTAACAAATTCCCTAAAGGATGTAAGCCCTTTGGTCAACTTAAAAAATTCCCCAAAGGACATAAGCCCTTTGGTCAACTTAAAAAATTCCCCAAAGGACGTAAGCCCTTTGATCAACTTAACAAATGCCCCAAAGGACATAATCCCTTTGGTCAACATACAAAAAAACCCAGAGAGCATAAACCCTTTAGTCAAACCAAAAAGCCCCAAGGAGCACAAGCCCTTTGGTCAAAAAAAAAATGCCCCAAAGGGGATAAGCCCTTTGGTCAAACCAAAATGCCCCAAAGGGCATAAGCCCTTTGGTTAAATCGAAATGCCCCAAAGCTAGCATAAGCCCTTTGGTCAAAAACAAAATGCCCCAAAGGGGATAAGCCCTTTGGTCAAACCAAAATGCCCCAAAGGGCATAGCCCTTTGGTCAAATCAAAATGCCCCAAAGGTAGCATAAGCCCTTTGGTAAAACCAAAATGCCCTAGAGGGGTAAGCCCTTTGGTCAAATCACCCCATAAACATATCAGTCTACATTTTTGCTCAGCATTATGTTTTCCCACATAGTGCATCGCAAAAAGGGGCATCTGTAGACACCTAAAACATGTCATGTTTAGAAAACCATCCATAATCATAAATTTTGAGACCAGGGATGATATTTTAGAAGGCTTATTTAAGAGAGCTTTTTCTTAGAGAGAATACGCAGTGAAGCCTTACTAGACCAAAGAACATATAGGAGCACCTTTGAGGAGCGACGAAGTTCTAGACAACTGAGAGGTGATAATCCATACACACATGATAATAATTTAACATTAATAGAAAATTAAGCCCATAGTCTTAGGGTCAATAGAGAGGGATTTCATCTTAGCGATCATTGTCCTGGATAGTGGCCCGCAAACCTAGTCTAGCTTTTAGGTGTTAATTTTTTCTTATTCTAATTTCTTTATATCTCATATCATTAGAATAGAATTTACTTCATTCATTCACATTCATAGAACTAGCTACATTGTATTGGTTTTCATTATGCATACTTGTTACTAACAGCCTCATCTAGGGAGGCAATCTCAGACATCTAAGCATGTGCTATTATTTCATTGCTTACAGGTTCACTGGATAAATCTACAACATATGAGAACAAGAGGATCCCTCTAGGAAAAAAACTTGGAGAAGGAGGCATCTGTAAGCCCTCATACATTTTCATTTGTAGAACCAGGAAGCCTTTAAAAGCGCACCACCTCTTGCAAGGGGACATTTTACTCATTTTTAAATCATTGTATCGAAATGGGTATCCCTAAGAGGGACCGACATGTAACCAAGTTTTAATATAAATAAATATATCTATCTTTATTACTTCCATGTTGTATGTGTTTCATGGTATTTCATTTCATTTTGGGTATAATATTGCAAGTAGAGAGTAAAGTGGTGTGTGCATCCTCGCGTCACTACATGTATCAATATCATAATTCTGAATAGGTTGGATCATTGAGGAGAGCTTTGGAGACTTGGAGTGCTTCCCTTGGAGGTCAACCTTATACAGCGAAGCCTTGTCAGATTGGAGAGTAAATATGAGCACCCTTGAGGAATGATGAAGTGCTAGCCAACTGAGAGGTGATAATTTAGGCACATACGGTAATCATTTAACATCATTAGCAAACCTAAGTCCATAGCCTTGGAGCAAAGAAGGCAAGTTTCACTTTAGCGGCCGTTGTCCTGGACAGTGGCCCGTAGGCCTAGCTTAGGGTTTAGACATTAGCTTCTTTTATTCTGCTTTCTTCACGTCTTCATATCATTAGCATAGATTTATATGATTTCATATCATAGTTTCATCATATTTTCATTAAGTTCTTTTATTGCTAACAACCTCATCCAGGGAGGCATTATCAGACATCTAAGCGTGTGTTGTTGTTTCATTGTTTACAGGGCTACAGGTTCATCAAGAAAATCCACAACATACAAGAGCAAGAGGATCCCTCTAGCAATCAGACCTAGATAAGGAGGCATCTGTAAGCCCTCATACATTTTTGTGTGTATAATCAAGAAGCTTGTGAAAGCACACCACCCCTTGCTAGGGGACATCTTCCTCATTTGTAATTTATTGTATCAAAATGGGTATCCCTAAGAGGGACCGACATGTAATCGGGTTTTAATACAAATAAAAATATTTGTCTTTGTTACTTTTCATGTTATATGCTTTTCATGGTATTTCATTTTATTTTGGGTACAATATTACAATTAGAGTAAGCGATGTGTGCATCCTGGGGTTGCTACAGATGATGATCATGGTGGGACTACGTACACTTGTCCTTGGTGCATGAATTTTAGATTCTGGTGCACTATGGAAAGCACACATTCCATATCCCTCATCCATATTCCTTAACAAATGCCCAAAAGGACACAAGCCCTTTGTTCAACTTAACAAAATCCCCAAGGGGCACAAGCCCTTTTGTCAACATAACAAATGACCCAAAGGATGTAAGCCATTTTGTCAACTTAACAAATAACCCAAAGGACGTAAGTCCTTTAGTCAACTTAACAAATACCCCAAAGGATGTAATCCCTTTGCTCAACTTCACAAATGTCCCAAAGGACATAAGCCCTTTGGTCAACTTAACAAATGCCCCAAAGGACGTAAGCCCTTTGGTCAACTTAAAAAATTCCCTAAAGGACGTAAGCCCTTTGGTCAACTTAACAAATGCCCCAAAGGACGTAAGCCCTTTGGTCAAATTAACAAATACCCCAAAGGATGTAAGCCCTTTGGTCAACTTAACAAATGTCTCAAATGATGTAAGCCCTTTGGTCAATTTAACAAATGCCCCAAAGGACGTAATCCCTTTGGTCAACTTAACAAATATCCCAAAGGAAAAAAGCCCTTTGGTCAACTTAACAAAATTCCCAAGGGGCACAAGCCCTTTGGTCAACTTAACAAATGCCCCAAAGGACGTAAGCCATTTGTTCAACTTAACAAATTCCCCAAAGGACGTAAGCCCTTTGGTAAACTTAACAAATGCCCCAAAGGATGTAAGCCCTTTGGTCAACTTAACAAATGCCCCAAAGGACCTAAGCCCTTTGGTCAACTTACAAAATACCCAAAAGGACATAAGCCCTTTGGTCAACTTAACAAATTCCCCAAATGATGCAAGCCCTTTGGTCAAATTAACAAATGCCCCAAAGGTTTCAAGCCCTTTGGTCAACTTAACAAATTCCCCAAAGGATGTAAGCCCTTTGGTCGACTTAAAAAATGCCCCAAAGGACATGAGCCCTTTGGTCAACTTCAAAAATACCCCAAAGGATGTAAGGCCTTTGGTCAACATAACAAATTCCCCAAAGGACGTAAGCCCTTTGGTCAATTTAACAAATTCCCCAGAGGACATAAGCCCTTTGGTCAAATTCACAAAACGTCCCAAGGAGCACAAGCCCTTTGGTTAAAAACAAAAAGGCCCAAGAAGCACAAGCCCTTTGGTCAAAAATAAAATTCCCCAAAGGGGATAAGCCCTTTGGTCAAAATAAAATGCCCCAAAGAGCATAAGCCCTTTGGTCAAACCAAAATGTCCCAAAGGGGATAAGCCCTTTGGTCAAACCAAAATGTCCCAAAGGGGATAAGACCTTTGGTCAAACCAAAATGCCCCAAAGGGCATAATCCATTTTGTCAAACCAAAATTCCCCAAAGGGCATAAGCCATTTCATAAAACCAAAAGCCCCAAGGAGCATAAGCCCTTTGGTCAACTCAAAAAGCCACAAGGAACAAAATCCCTTTGGTAAAAAAAAATGCCCCAAAGGGGATAAGTCCTTTGGTAAAACCAAAATGCCCTAAAGAGCATAAGCCCTTTGGTCAAACCAAAATGTCCCAAAGGGAATAAGCCCTTTGGTCAAACCAAAATGACCCAAAGGGGATAAGCCCTTTGGTCAAACCAAAATGCCCCAAAGAGCATAAGCCCTTTGGTCAAACCAAAATGCCCCAAAGGGGATAAGCCCTTTGGTAAAACCAAAATTTCCCAAAGGGAATAAGACCTTTGGTCAAACCAAAATGCCCCAAAGGGCATAAGCCCTTTGCTCAAACCAAAACGTCCCCAAGGACATAAGCCCTTTGGTCAACTTAACAAATGTACCAAAGGATGTAAGCCCTTTGGTCAACTTAACAAATTCCCCAAAGGACACAAGACCTTTGGTCAACTTAACAAATGCCCCAAAGGACACAAGCCCTTTGGTCAAATTAACAAATTCCCCAAAGGACATAAGCACTTTGGTCAACTCAAAAAATGCCCCAAAGGACGTAAGCCCTTTGGTCAACTTAACAAATACCCCAAAGGACATAAGCCCTTTGATAAACTTAAAAAATACCCCAAAGAACATAAGCCCTTTGGTCAACTTAACAAAAGCCCCAAGGGACACAAGCACTTTGGCCAACATAACAAATGCCCCAAAGTACGTAAGCCCTTTGGTCAAATTAACAAATGCCACAAAGGATGTAAGCCCTTTCGTAAAATTAACAAATACCCCAAAGGATGTAAACCCTTTGGTCAACTTAAAAAATGTCCCAAATTATGTAAGCCCTTTGTCACTAAAAATAAAAAAAAAAAAAAAAAAAAAAAAAAAAAGATGTAAGCCCTTTGGTCAACTTAAAAAATGCCCCAAAGGATGTAATCCCTTTGGTCAACTTAAAAAATATCCTAAAGGACACAAGCTCTTTGGTCAACTTAACAAAATTCCCAAGGGGACATATCAGTCTACATTTTTGCTCAGCATTATGTTTTCCCACATAGTGCATCACAAAAAGGGGCATCTGTAGACACCTAAAACATGTCATGTTTAGAAAACCATCCATAATCATCAATTATGAGACCATGGATGATATTTTAGCAGGCTTATTTAAGAGAGATTTTTCTTAGAGAGCATACGCAGTGAAGCCTTACCAGACCAAAGAGCATATAGGAGCACCTTTGAGGAGTGGAGAATTTCTAGCCAACAGAGAGGTGATAATCCATACACACACGGTAATCATTTAACATTAATAGAAAATTAAGTCCATAGTCTTAGGTTCAATAGAGAGGGATTTCATCTTAGCGATCGTTGTCCTGGACAGTGGCCTGCAAACCTAGACTAGCTTTTACGTGTTAATTTTTTCTTATTCTAATTTCATATCATTAGCATAGAATTTACTTCATTCATTCACATTCATAGAACTAGCTACATTGTATTGGTTTTCATTAAGCATTCTTGTTACTAATAGCCTCATCCGAAGAGGCAATCTCGGACATCTAAGCATGTGCTATTATTTCATTGCTTACAGGTTCACTGGATAAATCTACAACATATGAGAGCAAGAGGATCCCTCTAGGAAACAAACTTGGAGAAGGAGGCATCTGTAAGCCCTCATACATTTCTGTGTGTGGAACCGGGAAGCCTTTAAAAGCGCACCACATCTTGCGAGGGGACATTTTACTCATTTTTAAATCATTGTATCGAAATGGGTATCCCTAAGAGGTACCAACATGTAATCGGGTTTTAATATAAATAAAGAGATCTATCTTTGTTACTTCCATGTTGTATGTGTTTCATGGTCTTTCATTTCATTTTGGGTATAATATTGCAAGTAGAGAGTAAAGCAGTGTGTGCATCCTGGGGTCGCTACATATATCAATATCATAATTCTGAACAGGTTGGATCATTGAGGAGATCTTTGGAGACTTGGAGTGCTTCCCTTGGATTTCAACCTTATACAGTGAAGCCCTATCAGATTGGAGAGTAAATATGAGCACCCTTGAGGAACGACGAAGTGCTAGCCAATTGAGAGGTGATCATTTAGGCACATACGATAATCATTTAACATCATTAGCAAACCTAAGTCCATAGCCTTGGAGCAAATAAGGCAAGTTTCACTTTAGAGGTCGTTGTCCTGGACAGTGGCCCGTAGGCCTAGCTTAGGGTTTAAACATTAGCTTCTTTTATTATGCTTTATTCACATCTTCATATCATTAGCATAGATTTATATGATTTCATATCATAGTTTAATCATATTTTCATTAAGTTCTTTTATGGATAACAATCTCATCCAAGGAGGAAATATCAGACATCTAAGCGTGTGTTGTTGTTTCATTGTTTACAAGGCTACAGGTTCATCAAGAAAATCCACAACATACGAGATCAAGAGGATCCCTCTAGCAATCAGACCTAGATAAGGAGGCATCTGTAAGCTCTCATACATTTTTGTGTGTAGAATCGAGAAGCTTGTGAAAGCACACCACCCCTTACTAGGGGACATCTTCCTCATTTGTACTTTATTATATCAAAATGGGTATACCTAAGAGGGAACGACATGTAATTGGGTTTTAATACAAATAAAAATATTTGTCTTTGTTACTTTTCATGTTATATGCTTTTCATGATATTTCATTTGATTTTGGGTACAATATTACAAGTAGAGTAAGCGATGTGTGCATCCCGAGGTTGCTACAGATGGTGATCATGGTGGGACTACGTACACTTGTCCTGCGTGTATGAATTTTAGATTCTGGTGCACTAAGGAAGGCACACATTCCATATCCCTCATCCATATTCCTTAACAAATTCCCAAAAGGACACAAGCCCTTTGTTCAACTTAACAAAATCCCCAAGGGGCACAAGCCCTTTGGTCAACTTAAAAAATGCCCTAAAGGACGCAAGCCCTTTGGTAAACTTAACAAAAGCCCCAAGGGGCACAAGCCCTTTTGTCAACATAACAAATGCCCCAAAGGATGTAAGCCAATTGGTCAACTTAACAAATACCCCAAACGACATAAGTCCGTTGGTCAACTTAACAAATACCCCAAAGGACGTAAGCCCTTTAGTCAACTTCAAAAATGTACCAAAGGACATAAGCCCTTTGGTCAACTTAACAAATGCCACAAAGGATGTAAGCCCTTTGGTCAACTTAACAAATTCGCTAAAAGACGTAAGATCTTTGGTCAACTTAACAAATGTCCCAAATGACGTAAGCCCTTTGGTCAACATAACATATGCCCCAAAGGACATAAGCCCTTTGGTCAACTTAACAAATTCCCCAAAGGACGTATGCCCTTTGGTCAACTTAACAAAAGCCCCAAAGGACACAAGCCCTTTGGACAAGTTAACAAAATCCCCAAGGGGCACAAGCCCTTTGCTCAAGTTAATAAAATCCCCAAAGGATGTAAGACCTTTGGTCAACTTAACAAATGCCCCAAGGGGCACAAGCCCTTTGGTCAACTTAACAAATGTCCCAAAGGACGTAATCCCTTTGGTCAACTTAACAAATTCCCCAAAGGACACAAGCCCTTTGGTCAACTTAACAAAATCCCCAAGGGGCACAAGCCCTTTGGTCAACTTAAAAAATACCGCAAAGGACACAAGCCCTTTGGTCAACTTAACAAAAGCCCCAAGGGGCACAAGCCCTTTGGTCAACTTACAAATTCCCCAAAGGACGTAAGCCCTTTGGTCAACTTAACAAAATCCCCAAGGGGCACAAGCCCTTTGGTCAACTTAACAAATTCCCCAAAGGACGTAAGCCCTTTGGTCAGCTTAAAAAATGCTCCAAAGGATGTTAGCCCTTTGGTCAACTTAACAAATGTCCCAAAGGATGTAAGCCCTTTGGTCAACTTAACAAATGCCCCAAAGGATACAACCCCTTTGGTCAACTTAACAAATGCCCCAAGGGGCACAAGCCCTTTGGTCAACTTAACAAATGCCCCAAAGGATGTAAGACCTTTGGTCAACTTAAAAAATGCTCCAAAGGATGTAAGCCCTTTGGTCAACTTAACAAATGCCCCAAAGGATGTAAGCCCTTTGGTCAACTTAACAAATGCCCCAAAGGATGTAAGACCTTTTGTCAACTTAACAAATGCCCCAAAGGATGTAAGCCCTTTGGTCAACTTAATAAATGCCCCAAAGGATGTAAGCCCTTTGGTCAACTTAATAAATTCCCCAAAGGACGTAAGCCCTTTGGTCAACTTAACAAATACCCCAAAGGACATAAGTCCTTTGGTCAACTTAACAAATTCCCCAAAGGACGTAAGCCCTTTGGTCAACTTAACAAATACCCCAAAGGATGTAAGCCCTTTGGTCAACTTAAAAAATGCCCCAAAGGATGTAATCCCTTTGATCAACTTAACAAATGTCCCAAAGGACGCAAGCCCTTTGATCAACTAATGAAATTCCCCAAAGGTTTCAAGCTATTTGGTCAACTTAACAAATGCCCCAAAGAACGTAAGCCCTTTGGTCGACTTAAAAATGCCCTAGAGGACATAAGCCCTTTGGTCGACTTAACAAATTCCCCAAAGGACATAAGCCCTTTGGTCAACTTAACAAATGTCCCAAAGGACGTAAGCCCTTTGGTCAACTTAAAAAATGCCCTAGAGGACATAAGCCCTTTGGTCAAATTCACAAAAATCCCCAAGGAGCACAAGCCCTTTGGTCAAAAACAAAAAGCCCCAAGGATCACAAGCCCTTTGGTTAAAACAAAATGCCCCAAAGGGGATAAGCCTTTTGGTCAAACCAAAATGCCCCAAAGGGGATAAGCCCTTTGGTCAAACCAAAATTCCCCAAAGGGGATAAGCCCTTTGGTCAAACCAAAACATCCCAAAGGGCATAAGCAATTTGGTCAAACCGAAATGTCTCAAAGGTAGCATAAGCCCTTTGATCAAACCAAAATTCCCTAGAGGGGATAAACCATTTGGTCAAATCACCCCACAAACATATCAGTCTATGTTTTTGCTCAGCGTTGTGTTTTCCCACATAGCGCATCACAAAAAGAGGTATCTATAGACACCTAAAATATATCATGTTTAGGAAACCACTCATATAATCATCAATTCTAATACCAGGTATGATATTTTAGTAGGATTCTTTGAGAGAGCTTTTTCTTGGAGAGCATACGTAGCGAAGCCTTGCTAGAACGAAGAGCATATAGGAGCACCTTTGAGGAGTGATGAAGTGCTAGCCAACTGAGAGGTGATCATCCATACACACACGGTAATCATTTAACATTAGTAGAAACTTAAGCCCATAGTATTTGGATCAATAGAGAGGGATTTCATCTTAGCGGCCACTATTCTTGATAGTGGCCCGCAAACCTAGTCTAGGGTTTAGGTGTTAAGTTTATCTTATTCTGCTTTATTTATATTTCATATCATTAGCATAGAATTTACTTCATTCCTTAACATTCATAGAACTATCTTAATTGCATTGGTTTTCATTAAGCATACTTGTTACTAACAACCTCATCCAGGGAGGCAATCTCGAACATCTAAGTGTGTGATGTTATTTCATTGCTTACAGGGCCACAGGTTCACTAGATAAATCTACAACATACGAGAGCAAGAGGATCCCTCTAGGAAATAGACCTAGAGAAGGAGGCATTTGTAAGCCCTCATACATTTCCATGTGTGGAACCAGGAAGCCTTTAAAAGTGCACCACCCCTTGCGAGGGGACATTTTACCCATTTGTAATTCATTGTATCTAAATGGGTATCCCTAAGAGGGACCGACATGTAATCGAGTTTTAATACAAATAAATATATCTATATTTGTTACTTCCACATTGTATGTGTTTCATGGTCTTTTATTTCATTTTGGATATAATATTGCAAGTAGAGAGTAAAGTGGTACGTGCATCCCGGGGTCGCTACAGTTTGATAAAAATTGTTGAGTTTAATGTTAAAAGGTTTTTTGAGTTAGAGTTGTTGATAAAAATCTTGTTTGATAAGCATTATTGGAAACATTTAATGAGCCTTCATATGCATGATTAGGGTTTGTGCAAGATCATGAGTATCATTGTTATGTGAAGTTGAGAACTATCTTGAAACTAGGGTTAGTGCAAGATTATGAGTATCATTGTTATGTGAGATTGTTTGATAAACATTGTTGGAAATAATTGAGTGAGTGTTCATATGCTTGGACTAGGGTTTGTAAGAAAGGAGTATTTCATTGAGTGATTGGTTAAGTGGAATTGATTGAGCCTAGTCAATTGGAAAGTGTTGAAGTGATAGTTCAAGTTCTATAGAACAATTTGTTCTATATTCTAAATTGATTTGAGAAAGAGATTGAAAGTGATTGAGAATTGTTGTGAATGTGAAGCATATTGAGTCTCTAACAATTCTCTACATATTTTATGATATTGGAAAAGTTCTAGTGAGGACTTATTGAGAATATTTGAGGTAAGCCTTGGTGAAGAGTTGTTGAGTATATTGGACAAGTTCTAGTGAGGACTTATTGAGCAGATCTGAGGCAAGTCTTGGTGAAGACTTGTTGAGCATATTGGACAAGTTCTAGAGAGGACTTGTGGATATATTAGTGTGAGATTTTGTGGAAGCTTACAATATAGATTTGAGATAAGTCTTTGAGAAGACTTGAGAGCAGAGTTGATTGATTGATTTATTCAAACCTTGGGTTAATGTTTGGGGCATATCTAGCAGAGTTGATTTGTGATTGAGTCAAGCTTTGTGTTAAGGCTTGAGGACAGATTTATGCTATACCAAAGGACTATGTTTAGTGTAGATTTGAGGATAGAGATTGAGTAGATTTGTGCTATATCAAAGGACTATGTTTAGTGTATATTTGAGGAAAGAGATTGAGCAAATTATGCTAGACCGAAGGACTATGTTTAGTGGAGATTTGAGGACAAAGATTGAGCAGATTTATGCTAAACCAAAGTATTGTGTTTAGTGTAGATTTGAGATAGAGCTGAGAGTAATATTTGTAAGTGATAGATTTTAGAGGACAACAGTCTCCAGTGGATAGAGATACATTAGCCAGGGTAGTGGAGACAGGTCTTTTAAGTGAGGGCAAGAGTCTTTAATGGATAGAGATCCATAAGCCATTGTAGTGGAGACAATCGTTCTTCTAGAAGATCACCATCTAGAGCAAAGAAGGAGTTATCCTATGGATAAATATCCATGAACCAGTTGAGGGTATTGGTGTCTCTTGTGGATAGAGATACATGAACTTGATTAGGATATTGGTGTCTCCTTTGGATAGAGGTCCATAAAAATTGTAAAAATGAAGGATTCCCAAGATATTTTTTGAGAAAATTTTAGTGAAATATTTTCTCCGTGGAGTAGTCCACATTGGGTGAACCATGTTAAATTGGTATCTCTATTGTGTGTGGTGATTTTTGCATTAATTTGATTACTATTTTTGATATTGCCATTGATATATTGCATAATATTGTTTGAGAAATAAAAGTAAAAAGTAGTCTTATACTATTTACCCCCCCCTCTCAGTATAAGCTTGTGTTCTTCATATTTTATTTGTACCCCTTCTATATTTTGATGTAAATCTCTACCAATTTCTTTTGTATTTTAAGAACATGAGCTTATACTAAGAGGGCAGTGAACAATATAAGATAATTTTTTTTACTTTTCATTCCATATGATAACATCAAGAATATCAAAGTAGATACATTGCACACATCATCACACACATGAGAGACATGATTTAGCATGGTTCACCCAATGTGGGCTACTCCACGGAGAAAATATTCCTTATAAATTTTCTCAATAAATTATTTTAGGAATCAATTCCCTATTACAATGTTTATGGACCTCTATCCAAAGGAGACACCAATCCCCTTGCTTTGATTCGTGTAACTCTATCCATAGGAGAAATATTTTCCTTCTATTTTGTCTGGTGATCTTCTAGAAGACTTCTACCCCCACTGTTCTAGCTTGTGGATATCTCTCCACATAAGACCTTTATCCTCACTACCCTGGCTAATGGATCTCTATCCATTGGAGACTATTCTTCTCTTCTCTATCACATCCAAATATTTCTCTCAAAGTTGTATCAAATATGCTTCAAAATATATCCCAAGTCTATCACAAATCTACTCTAATTCTGCTCACAAATCTACACTAAACTCTATCTCAAATCTATCTCAAAACCTGTCCAAAAATCTATCTCAAAACCTGCTCAAAATCTATCTTCAAGTATTCTCAAGACTTGCTCATTTACAAGCACACTCAAACCAATAATCAAAATCTTCACCCTATTATTAAATTAATTAAACACACAAAAATTGCTCATATATTTCCAATAATGCTTATCAAACAATCCTTTTCACTCCACCTTATGTTTCACAACACTTATTCCAACAAAAACTTTAAACAAAATATGATTTGCCCATACCTCTCATTTGTTCTGATGGAGAATTATCCTCAAGACCTGTCTTACAACCAACCACTTTTCTATGTGCCACTTTCAAGGTTAGTTATCAAAATGCTCTCTCAATGAACTCTCTTCTCAAAAGATATTATACCATACAGAATAATGAAATATCAAATCACTTTCACATCTTATTTCTCCTAACTTTGCAAGCCAAATTTCATCAACAAAGTTGACCAATTACATAAGAAAAATATTTCATTTACACCTTATATATCCTAACCTTTCATTAATGCATTTCCAAAATAAATAAACACTCCACTTTAATTTTTATCTCAATGCATTAACAAAATAATCCACCTTAATTTTTTTGCTCAAAAATAAATCACCTTATAACTCCTTTTATTGCAAAAATAAAACAATCTAAAAACTCCTTATAAATCCCTAGCACATACCTTAGCCACCTTAGACCTTGGGGCACAATTAATTTTTAGTAAAATATTAATCCCCCTTTTTTTATCACCTGTCGCTGGGAGTCGAACCTGCATTGCCTGCTGGTCCTGCACCCTATCCTTGGCTAGGCCACTACGTGGGCTAGCCAACTCACACGACCAAAAGATACACAATGTCTTCTTCAACCACAACTATCGGTGCTAAAATAAAATCCACATGCCACACTCTCAAAACAATCTCCATGCGAATGAAACGCAGGACCTCCTCCTTGCTACGTATTGCACAAGCCTTTCTTGCTAGCTCAGCTGCCACCTCGGATGAGTGGGGACACACCTATTTTCCTCTTTTACTAATGACTGCCCTAGATAATGCACAAAGTGTTGTCTCTTTCCTTATACCACATCACACAAGCTAGGTAATAGTTCAAAGGCTCATCGAATGTATCTTCCAAAGTTAGGCTAAAACATTAGCCTTATTAATATATGTCTTCTCCTTTATATTTGACGTCGGTGCCTTTGCAATTTAATTCTTGGTGCTAGAAATTAAATATTATTTTTATTAATATTTAACCTTAGGTTAAATATTAATTAATTATATCATTTAACCTTATGGTTAAATATTAATTAATTAAATAATATGTTTAGCTCTTTGATAAAACCTTTGGCCAATGCATTATCCAATCTCATTTTTGAGAGGCCCTGATGGCCAAAATATTATAATATTAAAATATTATAATATTATCCTTTTTCACTTGCCTTCTTGCACATAGCACATTAATTATAGGACATCAAAACCTTTTGACATTAATTCCATCAACAAACCTCTTGACATCAATGACAAAAAAACATGTTTAAATTTCCAACAATCTCCTACTTTGTCATTGATGGTAGCACCCCCTTTTTTTAACCAATCCCTTTTCCTTTTTCCAAATATGCTCCCCTGAGAAACTGCTCCCCCTAGCTGAATGCTCTCCCCCTAATTAACTAAAATCTATCCCCCTTTGAAATCAATGGCAAAGGGACTCCTTTGGGGCTAAAGATAAGACTCTTAGCTCAGCCCCCTCCCCACCTCCTCTCCTTGAGGTGATTAATTTTGGGGTGGGAGTAAAACTAATCCCAATTTTCTTCTGAGATACTCAAAAGTCTCCTTTGGAAGTGGCTTAGTGAAAATTTTTGCAATCTTCTCCTTTGTAGTAACATATTTCAATCTGAATTTATTATCTATCACCTGCTCTCTCAAAAAATAATATTTGATTAGAATGTGCTTGGTCCTGGAGTGCATCATTGGATTCTTTGAAATGTTTATAGCACTTGTATTATCACATAGTATGGATATAGGGTGATCATGCTCTATCTTGAAGTCCTTTAAAGTTTAATTCATCCATAACACCTGTGTACAACAATCAACCACTACAATATACTCTACCTCTGCTATGGATAAATATATTGATGCTTGTTTCTTGCTTAGCCAAGAGACTAACCAATTTCCAAGAAAGAATGCTCCTCCACTTGTGTTTTTCTTGGCATAAATGTTGCCAACACAATCTGCATATATATATATTCTATGAGAGTGAAATTGTCGCTTCTGGGATACCAAATCTCAAAATCCATAGTACCTTTTAAATACCTTAGAATCCTCTTTACTTCCGTTACATGTGTTTCCTTTGGTGCTGCTTGAAATCTTGCCACTAGTCCCATTGCCTGCATTATATCTAGTCTTGTAGTTGTGACATATAGTAAGCTACCAATCATAGATCTATATAATTTTTTATTTAACTTAGGATATTCATCAAATTTACTCAAATTGCATCCTATAACCATAGGGGTACTTGCTGGTTTGCAATCTTCTAACTTGAATTTCTTCAACATCTCTTTTATATACTTGGTTTGTGAGAGAAATACACCTTTCTTTGATTATGAAATATGTAGTCCAAGAAAGAAGGAAAACTCACTAAGCATTGTTATTTCAAATTCATTCTACATGCTATTTGCAATTTTTTGACACATCATATCATTTTTGCCTCAAAAAATGATATTATCCACATAAACAACCATAATTAGTAAGTCATTTCCTTCATTTTTTATGTATAAGTTATTTTCCACTATTCCTTTCTTGAAATCCTATTCCTTAAGATACTTATCCAATCTTGAATACCAAGATCTAGGATCTTGATTTAGTCCATAAAGTGCCTTCTTTAATCTGCATACATAATCTGGCTTATCAATTAGGTTGAATCCCTCAGGTTACTCAATGTAAACCTCTTCTTCCAAGACACCATTGAGAAAGGCTTATTTAACATCCATTTGATATACTTTGAAGTTTTTGAAGCTTTTGAATCTTGAGAAAGCTAAAAATATCCTTATGGCCTCAAGTCATGCAACAGGAGAAAATATCTCATCAAAATCAATCCCTTCAACCTGTGCATAACCTTTGCATACTAATCTTGCTTTATTTATGACTACCTGACCATCTTCATTTAACTTGTTTCTGAAAACCCATTTAGTTCCAATCACATTCTTATCTTTTGGTCATGGTACAAGTTCTCAAGTCTCACTTTTTTCTATTTTATCTAGTTCCTCATCCATTGCCTTGATCCAAAACTTATCTTCTCTTGCCTCATTGAAATTTTTGGGCTCAATTTTATATAAATTTTTTTTGCATGCTCACTTGTTACTATTATCTTCCTCCTTGTCTATCTCTCATTTGGATTTCCAATGATTAGATCTCCTAGATTATTTTTTTGCACATACCTGGATGGAGTTTTGGGTAGTGGTCTTTGTGTTTCTTCTTCTTCTGATTCTTCATCTAACTCTTCTTGGCAACTTTCTTCTTCTTGATACATAATTTCTTGAGCTAGTTCTTTTGATCCTGTATACTCATCAACTATCACATTTATACTTTCTATAATAGTATGTGTCCTCTTGTTATAGCATCTATAGGCTTTCCTCTTAGTGGAATAGCCAAGGAAAATACCCTCATCGCATCTTGAGTCAAACTTACCCAAATTTCTCTTCCCATCTTATGTAACATTTTCTTTGAATTTTTTTGAAATATTTTATAGTGGTTGGTCTTCCTTTCCAGAGCTCATATGGGGTTTTGTGATGATTTTATCTTACTTGAGCTCTATTTATGATATACACTACTGTATGAACTACATCTCTCCAAAAACAATCTGAAACCTTTGGCCATATTTTTAATAGTCATATTTTCCTTTCGACTACTCCATTTTGTTGAGGAGGTAATGCTACTGAATACTCTCTTTTGATCCCATGTTGTTCACAAAATCCTATGAATTCATTTGAAGTAAATTCTCCTCCTCTATATGATCTTAAACACTTAATCCTTCTACCTATTTCATTATCTACTAATTCCTTAAATACCTTGAACTTCTCAAGGGCTTCTAAATTTTCTTTTAAAATAGCTACCCAAATCATTCTGGAGTAATCATCTATAAAGAATATGAAGTAACTTTTACCTAGTAGACTCTTTGTCCTTGTAGGACCACATAGGTTAGTATGAAATAGTTTTAATGGCTCAGATAACATAAATCCTTTTGACTTGAAACTTGTTCTAGTTTTTTTCCCATGCTGACATTGTGCACAAATTATGTTTTGTGGCATTTTTATCTTAGGTAAATATTTAACTACCTGCTTGTTGCTTATTTTCACTATGTTGTCAAATTTCAAATGACCCATTTTTCTATGCCACAACCAACTCTCATATTTTTGTAATAGAATTTTTTTTTCTCCCTTAATCTCACTTAGCATGTAGAGGTTGTTTGTAGTTCTATTTGCATCTACAATGAGCTTTCTAGTATTAGATTTTCTAATCTCACATCTATTTGTATGAAATGTAACCGTGTGCCCTTGATCATAAATTTGGCTTACACTTAATAAATTGTGTCTCAAACCCTTGATATACAATATATTCTCTGTCTTTGTTTTTCCATTATCTAGAATCAACATTCCTTTCCCAAATATTTTTGTTGAACCATTGTCACCAAATTTTACTGATCCTCCATTGATTTCTTTAAATATAAGAAATTTACTTTTGTCTCTTGTCATATGAATAGAGCAACCACTATTAAGGAATCGTTGTTTTCCCTTATCTTGTACAAGAAGAGTTGTTTGTACTAACATTGACTTAACTTTCACTTGCTCTTTTCTATCTCTCCTAATTGTTGAAGTTGTATGTTTTTTGCTTAATTTAGGAAATACCATTTTACACCATTTGGCCTTGTACCCAAAATTGTTGCATTTATAACATATGATATTGTCATTCATAAGAGGTGCAAAAGAATTGAAATTTCTATCAACATTATATTTCACATAACTAGTGCAATGTGCAACTCTATGACCATATTTGTTACATGAAAAACAATAGCCATGGAAGATATTTTGTAACCTGTTGCAGTTCTTTGAATGATATGGTCGTGTGCTTCTTATTTTGTTTTTATTGTAATTGACTTTTGTCCATGGATCTTATTTGCCCTCTTCTTTCCTAATACCTTTTCCTTTAATTGCATTAGCATAATTCATGGGCTCTTCCTTGTTTGATGTCTTTGTTACTTAGGAATTTTACTCCTCTTTCTATTTCCCTATCTTTATGTCTTGTTGTAATTTATCCTTAGTCTTTTCAACTTCCTTCCTTAGAGAGACACTTTTTGATTCCAAATCTTTCACATTCTTCCTCTCTTGCATTTAATAGTTTTGTCATATCCTATTCAATTTTCTTTCCCTCTTCAACTTTTACCTTGAGTTCTGTGAAATTTTGTAGAAGTTCCATCCTTGCCTCCTCATCTTCTTGAATTTTGTTGGCAATTTTGGGTACTTTGGGTACATTGCCTTTGCTCAAGTGTATAAGTTGTCATTGATGTCAAGAAGCTCTTGAAGGAATTTGATTTGATGTCAAACAATTTGTTTTGATGAAGGTTACGGCATGACAGTTTCAAAGGTCTTTTGTAAACCCCAAGTTGGCTGGTTTAAAGATTACAGGTGGATGCATTAGTTTAATGCATTTGGGTCCAGGAGGAAGTATTTATTTAAATAATTAAAAACCTTGTTAAGGTTCCTTTTAATTATTTTTAAATAAATATTAATTTATTGTTTGCATTGGGTTCTCCTAACCCATGGCGCAAATGTCTTAACTTTGATGGCGCTATGTTCTAAGATTGTGGGCGCTAGCCAAGACCTCCGTCGACGTGTTAAACTCCTTCGTCGACGTGTTAAACTCCTCGCCGACGTCAAGAGTTTATGGGAAATATGCATATAAATCTCCCACGATGAAGATCAAAGATTATCCCATCCGCATTTTTGAAAAGTGTTGCTCGTTGTGATTTCGCGATCTGATGTTCGATTTCTTCTTCGCTGAGATTTCGTGATCCGCTGTTCGGATATCCGCCGTTCATTTTTTGTATCCATCGTAAGGTTTCATCGTCGTCATTCGCGTCAGAAGACAGGGAGGCCTATTGTTTATTTTAGCCCTGGCACAGAAGGTACAAGGGAAACAGAGTGAGGTTCAAACCTCACCGGACGCCTTTGGCGCACCGGTAGCGGCTAGGTTGTTGGCATGCTACCCGAACGGGAGGTTCCGCGTTCGAATAACATGAAAGGGTTTTTCTTCGTTGAAGTGGACGCAGCGGGTGGTGTTAGAGTTCATGTGCAATTTCTCCATAGCGCGATTTTTGGTGTTGGCCAAGGTATTTTCGAAATTAATTTTTGCTAGTGTATTTTGCGGATGGAGGAAGTTTATTAGAGAGAAAAACAGCTTAGGAGTTATAAGGAGTTTGAAGCTTGCTTTATTTTGATAAAAGATTCTTTTTAAGGTGTTGTTTGCATTATCTTATTGCATTCTTATGAGAGATAAAGTTTATTGTTGATAAGACTATAAGGGAGAAATAAGGTGTATAAGGGATAAATATTTCTTGTAATGTTGAGAGTGCTTTTGGTTGATTATGGAAATGAAAGCATGATGTTTTAAGGTTAGAATTGCTTCTTGTGTGAAGTTGTGAAACCTTAAGTGGGCAACTTTGAGATTGACATTAGCTTTCATTAAATTGGTTATAATCAAGCTATTCTTTACTTGGTTAAAGTGTTGGGCTTACTTCTTTGTTGATGATTTGAAAAGTTGTTTTGTGCTTGGTGATTTGAGTTGGTGGATGCTTTTTGTTCAAATAATGTTGGAGAGAAAAGGAGTTCTACTTGTTTCCTTTTCTGATGTTGATTGTGAAATGCTTCAAGGTTGTGTTTTGAGTTGAATGGTGTTGATTGAACCTTGGTTGATGAGCATTGTTGTTGAAGCCCTAATTGATGGTGAAAAGAACATGAGTATCATTGTTATGTGATTCTTTGCATAGTTGGCAATTGTTGGGGTTTCATGTTCTTGAAAGAAAGCATTCTATCCTATCCATTTCAGATATTGAGTTGAGTTTTCAGATTTGAGATTGAGATTGAGCTGAGTTGATTTGAGTTGAGTTTTGAGATTGGGAGTTGAGTATAGAACATATTGAGTCTCTAACAATTCTCTTTATGCTTCTATGAGTTTGACAAATCACATTGGGTCTCTAACAATTCACTTTGTGATTTCCTACTAAGAAAGTTTTCTTGGTGAGTTTGCTGAGTTTTTGGACAGGTTCCGGTGGGGACTTGTGAGCAGTTTTTGGACAGGTTTCGGTGGGGACTTGTGAGCAGTTTTTGGACAGGTTCCGGTGGGGACTTGTGAGCAATTTTGGATAGGTTTCGGTGGGGACTTGTGAGCAGATTTGGACAGGTCCTAGCAGAGGACTTGTGAGCTGAGTTTGATAGTTCTATCAGAGAACTTGAGGACAGAGGTGCACTGGTTCTATGAGAAGAACTTGAGGACAGATTTGGCAAGTCTTTGAGAAGGCTTGTATGTAGAGGATTGATTTGTTCAAGAGTTGGACAGATCTGACAGACAGAGGAAGACTTGTACTAGACCGACTGACTATGTTTGGTACAGGTTGTTGAGCTGCTGTGGACGTGATCATAGAAGGCGAAGGTCTCTTAGGCTAAGCATTGAGGACAGGAGGTCTTCGATGGAAAGGAGTTCCACGTGTTGGCAAGAGGTAGAGGCGGTTGATCTTCGAGGGATCATTTCCAGAGGAGAGGGGAAGGTATCTCCTTTGAGCGAGGCTCATAAATTTTGATTGGGGGAAGGTATCTCCTTTGAGCAGAGGCTCATAAATTTTGATTGGGGGAAGGTATCTCCTTTGAGCAGAGGCTCATAAATTTTGATTGGGGGAAGGTATCTCCTTTGGGCCGAGGCTCATAAACATTGTAATTGGGAAGGATTCCCAAAGAACTTTGAGATAACTTTTAGAGAAAAGTTTTGTGGACGTAGCCTAGCCATTACGGGTGAACCACGTTAAAATTGGTGTCACTTTGTGGATGATATTGTGCATTGCTTTGATATTGCTTTGGGTATATTGCTTTACTATTTTGAAGTATAATGGAAAAAGTAAAAAGAGGTCTTATACTGTTCACCCCCCCTCTCAGTATAAGCTTGTGTTCTTCAATTGGTATCAGAGCGGGTGCCTTCAAAAAGTTTAACAGCTTGAAGGAAAAGCTAGTAAAGAACACAATGGATCATTCAAGTGGCAATGCAGCACCTATTCTTGATGGGTCAGATTTTGGTCTTTGGAGTGCAAGGATGAAGGTTCATCTAATGGCACTTGGGAATGAGGTTTGGGAAGTGATTGAAGATGAGTACACTATTCCTGAACATGGTCCTAATACTAAAGAAGAAAGGCTCCTACATCACAGCAATTCAAAAGCAATGAATGCAATCCTGAAAGGCTTATAGAAAGCAGATCTCACCAAAGTGATTCACTGCAAAGACAACTAGTGAAATGTGGAATCGGTTGAAGGTGGTTCATACGGGTGATACAAATGTCGGAAAGGCCAAGTTGAGACACTTCAAAGGTATGTTTGAACAACTCAAGATGAATGATGATGAAAATATTAGTGACTACATGCTTCGTATGGATGAGGTTGTTAACTCCATGAAAGACTTAGGTCTTGAGCTTGCTGAAAATGATGTTTGTGATAAGATTTTAAGATCTCTTCCTAATAGATTTAGTGAAAATATTTCTGCTATTGAGGAAGCTAAAGATTTGGATAAGTTGAAAAAGGATGAGCTCCATAGTATACTTGCAGCATTTGAGTTGAGAACTCAAGTGAAGGTTGATGTCAAGAAAGAGGCAGACTTTCAAGGCTACCAAGAAATCCAAGGGTAAACAGACTTCAAGATAGTGATGAGTCTTCTAGTGATGAAGAGGCATATTACAGCAAGAAAGGCAAGTTCTCTAGAAAGCACAAAAGTATGAAAAATGTAAGATGTTTCAATTGTGGAAAGTTTGGTCATTATGCTACTAACTGTACTGTTCCCAAGAATGAAAGTGATGAAGATAAACAGGATTCTAAGAGCAAGGATTCTGAAAAGCACAAGCATCACAGGAAGAACAAAGATGAGCACAACAATCAAGGAAAGAGGTATTCTCACAAGCACAAGAAGAGTTTCTACCTAGACAAAGCAAGTAAGTGTTCTAGTAGTGATAGTGAAAGTTCTTCAAGTGATAATGAAAATGAGATGTTGTTCATATCAGAAAAGGAGGAAGAACCGAAACATAGATTCATTATCATGAAATGTCTTAGATGTGGAAACTTTGGTCACCTTGAGGATGATTGCACAAATAATGATTTGGTTTCTAGTATGTATGAGGATGCTTCAGAAAACTATAAGGAAGATGCATGTATGGTTTTTGAAAAGGGTAGCACCTCTAGTGATAAGAAATCTGAAAAAGGCTTTGATGATTCAAAAAGCAAACAAATAGAGGAAGATATAGAGGAAGGTGAAGTAGATCTTAAAGGTGAACTTATTAGTGCTCTTAGTGCTTTGAAAAAGGAAAGAAAGAAGAATGCTAGACTCAAGGATAAGTTAGATGAATGTTGTATGGAGAGAGATGATCTTATAGAAAGTCTTGACTTCTCTATAGCTAAGACACGGGAACTCAAGGATGAGTTAGAGTCTAAGGTTCTTGAGTATAGTGAGTTAGAACAGAAAATGGCTTCTTTGAAAGAGGAAACTAAAGAGTACAAGGATAAGCTTTACGAGGTTTCAAGATAGCTCCAAAAAGGTTAAGTCACTCATCAAAGGTCAAAGAAAGACAAGAGATAAAACAGGCCTTGGTTTTGTTAAGCCACACAAGGAACAAGTTGGAGAGTCTAGTAAGAGACTCCAAAAGGAAGAGAGTTCTGATGAGGAAAGTATTTCAGAAAAGGAGTCCTTGAATGATAGATGCACAGAAACAGAAAACAGAATTCAGAATGAGAAGAAGTTTTTAGAACCTAAGAGGTCAAATAAAGGAAAGTTTCAAGGCAGATGTTTTGCTTGTCACAGGTTTGGTCACATGGCTTCACATTGCATGGCTCAAGTGAAGGAGGTAAATGACAGTTTCAGAAGTGCTAGTTACTTTCAAGGGTATTGCTACTCTTGTCAATAGTTTGGGCACAAGGCAGTTTATTGCAAGGCAAATAACAGGAACAGGTTTGGTCAGAACAGGTTTGGCCAGAACAGGTTTGGTCAGAACAGGTTTGGCCAAAATAGGTTTGGTCAGAACAAGTTTGGTCAGAACAGGTTTGGTCAGAACTGGTGGATTCAAAGATCAGGTTTACCTCAGAGAAACAACATCGTCAAGTGTTTCAAGTGCAACAATGAAGGTCACATAATCAGACAGTGTAGAGCTGAAATTCTAGAATACGAGGAACAGGAACAGTGGCATGATCAGGTCCAAGGATCAAGAGGCAAGAAAGGGAGAGAAAAGAAAAAAAAAAAAGAAAGAGGACAAGAACAGGGAAGAAAAAAAAAAAAAAAAAAAGAAAAAAAAAAGAAAAAGGGAAAAAAAAAAAAAAGCAAGGAAGTTATAGACGCTGATGATGATCGAGTGCCTAATGGGAGTTTTACTCCCACCCCAGAATTAATCACCTCATCGAGGAGGTGGGGGAGGGACTAAGCTAAGAGGCTCATTCTTAGTCCCGAGCCCCAAAGGTGACCCTTTGCCATTGATGACAAAGGGGGAGAGATATGAGTAAGGGGGAGAGCTTCAAAGTGAAGAGGAGAGCTTCAAGTCAGGGGGAGAAAAACTTCAAAGGAAGATTCTCAGTTGTGGGCACAGTTGGTCAGTTGTTAGCACAGTTGGTTTCAGTTTTGGCTCTTGAGAAGTGTTTTCAGTAAAGGTTTGCCATCAATGACAAAGGGGGAGATTGTTGGCAATTTTGGGTACTTTGGGTACATTGCCTTTGCTCAAGTGTATAAGTTGTCATTGATGTCAAGAAGCTCTTGAAGGAATTTGATTTGATGTCAAACAATTTGTTTTGATGAAGGTTACGACATGACAGTTTCAAAGGTCTTTTGTAAACCCCAAGTTGGCGGGTTTAAAGATTACAGGTGGATGCATTAGTTTAATGCATTTGGGTCCAGGAGGAAGTATTTATTTAAATAATTAAAAACCTTGTTAAGGTTCCTTTTAATTATTTTTAAATAAATATTAATTTATTGTTTGCATTGGGTTCTCCTAACCCATGGCGCAAATGTCTTAACTTTGATGGCGCTATGTTCTAAGATTGTGGGCGCTAGCCAAGACCTCCGTCGACGTGTTAAACTCCTCCGCCGACGTGTTAAACTCCTCGTCGACGTCAAGAGTTTATGGGAAATATGCATATAAATCTCCCACGATGAAGATCAAAGATTATCCCATCCGCATTTTTGAAAAGTGTTGCTCGCTGTGATTTCACGATCTGATGTTCGATTTCTTCTTCGTTGAGATTTCGTGATCCGTTGTTCGGATATCCGTCGTTCATTTTTTGTATCCACCGTAAGGTTTCGTCGTCGTCGTTCACGTCAGAAGACAGGGAGGCCTATTGTTTATTTTAGCCCTAGCACAGAAGGTACAAGGGAAATAGAGTGAGGTTCAAACCTCACTGGATGCCTTTGGCGCACCGGTAGCGGCTAGGCTGTTGGCGCGCTACCCGAACGGGAGGTTCCACGTTCGAATAACGTGAAAGGGTTTTTCTTCATTGAAGTGGATGCAGCGGGTGGTGTTAGAGTTCGTGCGCAATTTCTCCATAGCACGATTTTTGGTGTTGGCCAAGGTATTTTCGAAATTAATTTTTGCTAGTGTATTTTGCGGATGGAGGAAGTTTATTAGAGAGAAAAATAGCTTAGGAGTTATAAGGAGTTTGAAGCTTGCTTTATTTTGATAAAATATTCTTTTTAAGGTGTTGTTTGCATTATCTTATTGCATTCTTATGAGAGATAAAGTTTATTGTTGATAAGACTATAAGGGAGAAATAAGGTGTATAAGGGATAAATATTTCTTGTAATGTTGAGAGTGCTTTTGGTTGATTATGGAAATGAAAGCATGATGTTTTAAGGTTAGAATTGCTTCTTGTGTGAAGTTGTGAAACCTTAAGTGGGCAGCTTTGAGATTGACATTAGCTTTCATTAAATTGGTTATAATCAAGCTATTCTTTACTTGGTTAAAGTGTTGGGCTTACTTCTTTGTTGATGATTTGAAAAGTTGTTTTGTGCTTGGTGATTTGAGTTGGTGGATGCTTTTTGTTCAAATAATGTTGGAGAGAAAAGGAGTTCTACTTGTTTCCTTTTCTGATGTTGATTGTGAAATGCTTCAAGGTTGTGTTTTGAGTTGAATGGTGTTGATTGAACCTTGGTTGATGAGCATTGTTGTTGAAGCCCTAATTGATGGTGAAAAGAACATGAGTATCATTGTTATGTGATTCTTTGCATAGTTGGCAATTGTTGGGGTTTCATGTTCTTGAAAGAAAGCATTCTATCCTATCCATTTCAGATATTGAGTTGAGTTTTCAGATTTGAGATTGAGATTGAGCTGAGTTGATTTGAGTTGAGTTTTGAGATTGGGAGTTGAGTATAGAACATATTGAGTCTCTAACAATTCTCTTTATGCTTCTATGAGTTTGAAAAATCACATTGGGTCTCTAACAATTCACTTTGTGATTTCCTACTAAGAAAGTTTTCTTGGTGAGCTTGCTGAGTTTTTGGACAGGTTTCGGTGGGGACTTGTGAGCAGTTTTTGGACAGGTTCCGGTGGGGACTTGTGAGCAGTTTTTGGACAGGTTCCGGTGGGGACTTGTGAGCAGTTTTGGACAGGTTTCGGTGGGGACTTGTGAGCAGATTTGGACAGGTCCTAGCAGAGGACTTGTGAGCTGAGTTTGATAGTTCTATCAGAGAACTTGAGGACAGAGGTGCACTTGGTTCTATGAGAAGAACCTGAGGACAGATTTGGCAAGTCTTTGAGAAGGCTTGTATGCAGAGGATTGATTTGTTCAAGAGTTGGACAGATCTGACAGACGAGAGGAAGACTTGTACTAGACCGACTGACTGTGTTTGGTACAGGTTGCTGAGTTCTTGTGGACGTGATCATAGAAGGCAGAGGTCTCTTAGGCTAAGCATTGAGGATAGGAGGTCTTCGGTGGAAAGGAGTTCCACGTGCTTGGCAAGAGGTAGAGGCGGTTGATCTTTCGAGGGATCATTTCCAGAGCGAGGGGGAAGGTATCTCCTTTGAGCAGAGGCTCATAAATTTCGATTGGGGGAAGGTATCTCCTTTGAGGAGAGGCTCATAAATTCTGATTAGGGGAAGGTATCTCCTTTGAGCAGAGGCTCATAAATTTTGATTGGGGGAAGGTATCTCCTTTGGGCCGAGGCTCATAAACATTGTAATTGGGAAGGATTCCCAAAGAACTTTGAGATAACTTTTAGAGAAAAGTTTTGTGGACGTAGCCCGACCATTACGGGTGAACCACGTTAAAATTGGTGTCACTTTGTGGATGATATTGTGCATTGCTTTGATATTGCTTTGGGTATATTGCTTTACTGTTTTGAAGTATAATGGAAAAAGTAAAAAGAGGTCTTATACTGTTCACCCCCCCTCTCAGTATAAGCTTGTGTTCTTCAAATTTGATCCTTCAAACTTGAGTTCTCCTCTCTAACCTTTTCCAAGTTTCTAAGAGCAGCAAATAATTCTTTGATGCAAGAGCCTATCTTTAGATGGTTTTTTTTAAAGAAGTTTTAAAATTAATTTTTTTATTAATAAAAATGGTATTCTTTGATTCAAAAATAATTTGCTGAAAATGGTAATTACTAAAAAAGAAAAATTTTGATGTAAAAATAATTTTCCAAAAGTAGTAATTACTTAAAAAGACAGTTTTTGGTGGAAAAATCAATTTGCCGAGAATAGTAATTTTTATTTTTAAGGCTGTAAGCTTTAGGATTTTCTTTTAGGGTTTATTTTAGGGCTTCAAGATTTAGGGTTTTCTTTTAGGGTTTCTTTGGAGATATATATTCCTTTGGTATTACATTGTAAAAGGGGGGATCCAAGAATGAGAAAAGAAAATATTTATTGATTTATTTCAATGTATTATAGTTTTTATGTGAATAGAGGGTTTTACAGATTATTTCCATTTATTTTATTTTTTATGTAAATGGAGGGTTTTACATATTATTTTCATTTATCATAGTTTTTATGTAATGGGAGGTATTTTGTTTTGACCTCTTGCAGTTGGATTCACATCATTTGGTATCAGAGCAAGTTGGATCTTGTTGGGGAAGAAAAAAGAAGAGAAGAAAAGAGAAAAGAAGAGGAGAGAAAAAGGGCTCCAAGAAAATTGGCACTCTGTGCAGTGCTTGCAAAAGGTTTATAAAACCTTGGAGAAAGAAATTGGCACTCTGTGTAGTGCTTGCAAGAGGTTTTTTTTAATGTAAAGCCTTAGAGAAAGAGATTGGAACTTTGTGTAGTGCTTGTAGAAAGTTTGTAACACATTGGAGAAATAAATTAGCACTCCATGTAGTGCTTATAAGAGGTTTTTTTATGTAAAACCTCATAAGGAGAAATTGAAACTTTATGTAGTGCTTGCAGAAGGTTTGTAAAACCTTAGAGAAAGAAATTGGCATTCTATGTAGTGCTTGTAGGAGGTTTTTTTTCATGTAAAACCTCGAAGGAAGAAATTGGCACTATGTGTAGTGCTTGTAGGAGGTTTGAGATATAGAACCTCAAAAGGAGATTGGTACTTTAAGGAGTACTTGCAGATGTGTGGCCCTATATGGAGAGCAATTATGAGTTTGATCAAAGGAACTCGTAGGAGTAGAGTTCTTTTCAACCAAAGGAGAATGATGTAGGAGCCTATCTTTAGAGGGTTTTTTTAAAGAAGTTTTAAAATAATTTTTTTCATTACTCAAAATGGAATTCTTTGACACAAAAATAATTTGTCGAAAATGGTAATTATTAAAAAAGGTAAATTTTTATGAAAAAATAATTTTTCAAAAATAGTAATTACTTAAAAAGGTAGTTTTTGGTGGAAAAATCAATTTATCAAAAATAGTAATTTTTTATTTTTAGGGTTTTAAGCTTTAGGGTTTTCTTTTAGGGTTTCTTTTAGGGCTTCAAGATTTAGGGTTTTCTTTTAGGGTTTCTTTGGGGATATATATTCCCTTGGTATTGAATTGTAAAAGGAGGAATCCAAAAATGATAAAAGAAAATATTTATTGGTTTATTTCTATGTATTATAGTTTTTATGTGAATGGAGGGTTTTACTGATTATTTCTATTTATTGTAGTTTTTATGTAAATGGAGGGTTTTACATATTATTTTCATTTATCATAGTTTTTATGTAATGGGAGGTATTTTGTTTTGACCTCTTATAGCTGGATTCACATCATTCTTATTTTATGTTGATCATGGTCTCTTCTTGATTTTTTGAGGTCATATATGTTCTTATGGGATCTTCCAAGCTGTTAGACTTTTCATGAAGGGACCCACTTTGATACCAATTTAAGAACATGAGATTATACTGATATGGGGTTGAACAGTATAAGATATTACTTTTTACTTTTTATTCCATATGATAACATCAATAATATTAAAGCAGTAAACATTGCACACATCATCACACACATGAGAGACATGATTTAATGTTGTTCACCCAATGTGGGCTACTCCATAGAGAGAATATTCCTTATAAATTTTCTCAATAAATTCTTTTGGGAATCAATTTCCTATTACAATATTTATGGACCTATATCCAAATGAGATACCAATCCCCTTGCTTTTATTAATGGAACTCTATCCACAAGAGACCTCTTTCCCATCTACTCTGGCTGGTAATATTCTAGAATACTTCTACCCCCACTACTCTAGCTTGTGGATATCTCTCCATAGAAGACCTCTATCCTCATTGCCCTAGCTAATGGATATCTATCCACTAGAGACTATTGTTATCTACTCTATCATCTCCAAAGCTTACTATCAGATCTATCTCAAATATGCTTCAAACTCTATCCCAAGTCTAGTACAATGTTTCTCTAACTCTACTCACAAATCTACACAAAACTCTATCTCAAATCTGTCTCAAAATTTGTCTCAAAACCTACTCAAAATTTTCTCAAAATCTGTCTTCAAGTCTTCTCAAGAATTGCTCATTCATAAGCACACTCAAACCAATACTAAAAATCTTCACCTTATTATTCAATTAATGAAACACATAAAACTTGCTCATATATTTCCAACAATGCTTATCAAACAATCCTTTTCACTCCACCTTATGTTTCACAACACTCATTCCAAAAAACCTTTAAATAAAAGATGATTTTCCCATACCTCTCATTTGTTTTCATGGAGAATTGTCCTCAAGACCTGTCTTACAACCAACCACTTTTATATGTGCCACTTTCAAGGTTATTTTTCAAAATGCTCTCTCAATGAACTCTCTTCTCAAAATATATTATACCATATAGAATAATGAAATATCAAATCACTTTCACACCTTATTTCTCCTAGATTTGCAAGCCAAATTTCATCAACAAAGTTGACCAATTACATAAGCAAAATATTTCATTTACACCTTATATCTCCTAAATTTTCATTAATGCCTTTCCAAAATAAATAAACATTCCACTTTAATTTTTATCTCAATGCATTAACAAAATAATCCACCCTAATTTTTTTTCTCAAAAAGAAATCACATTATAACTCCTTTTATTGCAAAAATAAAACAATCTAAAAACTCCTTATAAATCCCTAGCACATACCTTAGCCAAATTAGACCTTAGGGCACAATAAATTTTTATTAAAAAATTAATCCCCCTTTTGCTACTGCCTATCACCTACCACTAGGAGTTGAACCCGCATTGCCTACTGGTCCCACACCCTAGCCTTGGCTAGGCCATTGCGTGGGCTATCCAACCCACATGACCAAATGGTGCACGATTTCTTCTTTAACCACTTCCACCAGTGCTAAAAGAAAATCCACGTGCCATGCTCTCAAAACAATCTCCATGCGAATTGAACGCAGGACCTCCTCCTTTCTACGCGCTACACAAGCCTTTCTTGCTAGCTTGGCTACCACCTCGATGTTGGCAATTTGAGTTATTTTGTGTTATAATTGATGTCACATGGATCACATTGATTTTTGGTGGCAAAATCACTTCATAAATAATCATTTATGATATTTTTGAGAGCAAGGATTGTTGTGCCACAAGAGGCATGTAATTTTTAATTTTTTAAATATTATATTAATGGTTTTTATTAAAACCAATGGTAAATATTTTTATTAAAACCAATGGTAAGGGTTTTTATTAAAATCGATGAGAAGGTTTTTTATTAAAACCAACAAAAAGGGTTTTCATTAAAACCATTGGAAAGGGTTTTTCATTAAAACCACTATGCTAAGACTTCTCCAAATTATGATGGATGAAAAGGTTTTCCAATAAAACCTAGGTGCAAAATGTTTTATGGCGAAATTCAAAAGAATGAAGGAGATATCCCAATTTAAAGTTAAGAGGTGAATTATTAAATTTTTATTTAATAATTCTAAGGTTTAAAGTTGAATTACATTATCCGTCGACATGCAAAGGTTGGGGAGATTAATAAAGATTCATCGATGTCATTCGAAGGATGGAGGTGCATATAAATAAAACATGAAAAACCTTTGTTTATTGAAGACTTGACATAGCGCATGAGAGAGAGTCGTCTAAAGGGGAGAAGAGAAGAAAGAAGGATAAATAACTTTCGATTTGAGAGCAAGGTCAAGTAAACAACATGGAAAAGTGACATCACACAGGATATTATAGCGTAGTTAGTAGCGCATAAACTTTGCACAAGGTAGGTTCGTTGTTCGAATCCCGCCAACGACAAAGTGTTTTGCTAAGAAAGTAAAATCAAGTTTTAGATTTGAGTGTAGGTTAAAGTTGGATGTTTGGGATTAAAATCCCAACATGGGCTAGCGCCCACATGGTAAGCGCTTCATAGTACTAAGCGAGAGGAATGAAGTTTGAATCTCACAAAGGTGTGAAGGTGCATTAATTTTGGCAAGGCATTATGTCAAAGATGATTTTGAAGGTTATGAAGGCAGGGAATTTCATATAAAGGTATTTATCTCCAAAGCATGGTAATATTTTTTTTTTTTTTATTGGTTGAAAGGGTGTTGAAAGGTCCCTGAACCTTGTACAAGACAGCTGCAGGCCTCCGAAGAGGGAGGCAGAGGGAAAGAAAGGTGGCAGTAGAATGAGACAACCTGAAAACAACAAGGGCCACCTAAGGTAAAGGCGCCCAGAGGAACCAACAAGAAGAACTAACTAAAGGAAACCCTGACCAGAGGTTGATCAGAAAAGGGGAAGCGAAACTTAAACAAAAAATTCACCATTTGGAAGTGTTGTTGTTGCTCCACAATGTACCCCAAATTTGGAGCCCACATTTTTGCATGTTTTCCAAGAAGTCCAAAGAAGCCCAGTTGCTAAAGATCAAAGAAAAAGCAAACCACCACAAGGAGGAAAGTGTCGCGATATCGCGACATGTTGCATTTTCGTGGTCCAAAGCAAAGGGAGAAAGCAAGGAGGAAGAAGTGTCATGAAATCGTGACATGTTGCATCATCGCGGCCAAAGGAGGAAGAGGTGTCATGATATCGTGACATGTTGCATCGTCGCGACCGAAAGAGAAAGAGTGTCACGATATCGCGACATGTTGCATCGTCATGGCCAAAGGAGAAAGAGTGTCATGAAATCATGACAATTTGCATCATCGAGGCCAAAGGAGAAAAAGTTTCACAAAATCATGACATGTTGCATCGTCATGGCCAAAAGAGAAATAATGTCGTGAAATCGTGACCTGTTGCATCATCGCGGCCAACAGAGGAAAAGTGTCACGATATCATGACATGTTGCATCATCGAGGCCAAAATATAGGAAGTGTCATGAAATCATGACATGTTGCATCATCGCTGCCAAAGGAGAAATAGTGTCGTGATATCGTGACATGTTGCATCATCGCTGCCAAAGGAGAAAAAGTGTCGTGATATCGCGACATGTTGCATCGTCGCTGCCAAAGGAGAAAAAGTGTCACGATATCATGACATGTTGCATCGTCACGGCCAAAGGAGAAAAGGTGTCGCGATATCGTGACATGTTGCAACGTCGTGGCCAAAGGAGAAAAAGTGTCGCGATATCACGACATGATGCATCATCGCAGCTGAGGAGGAAAAGGTGTCACGATATCGTGACATGTTGCAACATCACGGCCAAAGGAGAAAAGGTGTCACGATATCGTGACATGTTGCATCATCTCGGCCAAAGGAGAAAAAGTGTCACGATATCGCGACATGATGCATCATCGCAGCTGAGGAGAAAAAAGTGTCGCGATATCGTGACATGTTGCATCGACGCGGCCAAAGGAGAAAAGGTGTCACGATATCACGACATGTTGCATCATCGCGGCCAAAGAAAGAAGGTGTCGCGATATCGTGACATGCTGCATCGTCATGGCCAAAGGAGGAAAGGTGTCATGATATCGCGACATGTTGCGTTGTCACGGCCAGAAGAGAAAAGGTGTCACGAAATCGTGACAAGTTGCATCGTCGCGACCGAAAGAGTAAAGTGTCACGAAATCATGACATGTTGCATCATCGCGGCCAAAGGAGGAAAAGGTGTCACGATATCGTGACATGTTGCATCGTCACGGCCAAAGGAGGAAAAAGTGTCGCGATATCGCGACATGTTGCATCGTCGCGGCCAAAGGAGGAAAAAGTGTCGCGATATCGCGACATGTTGCATTTTCGCGGCCAAAAAGAGAGAAGTGTCGCGATATCGCGACATGTTGCATTTTCGAGGCCAAAGGAGAAAAAGTGTCACGAAATCGCGACATGTTGCATTTTCACGGCCAAAAAGAGAGAAGTGTCGCGATATCACGACATGTTGCATTTTCATGGCCAAAGGAGAAAAGTGTCGTGATATCGCGACATGTTGCATTTTCACGGCCAAAGGAGAAAAGTGTCACGATATCGCGACATGTTGCATTTTCGCGGCCAAAGGAGAAAAGTGTCACGATATCGTGACATGTTGCATTTTCGTGGCCAAAAAGGAGAGAAGTGTCGCGATATCGCGACATGTTGCATTTTCACGGCCAAAGGAGGAGAGAGAAAAAGTGTCGCGATATCATGACATGTTGCATTTTTGTGATTCAATAGGTGCAGGCAAGCAGCCAATCCCCCTGACACCAGCTCACATTGTGCAAACATTGAAGCTTGTAGGAACATTCCTTAGGTCAATGGGGAAGGAGTCTCACCACACTTGAATGTCAGATTCGTCGACTCCCCTGTTAGCTAGCCAGTCCATAGCTTTGTTTCCTTCCCTGTACTGATGCTTAATGACTAATTTTGGGTAATTGCCAACTAGAGCCTTGCATTCTTGGAAAATCAAAGCAAGGGACCAGGGAGGCTTAGCAGTACCTTTGAGGTAGTTGATACATTGCAACGAGTCTCCTTCGATGATAAGTTTATTTATGGTCAACCCTTCCATGAGGATCAAACTTTGGAACAGAGCTCGGGCCTCTGCCATATTGTTGGATTGAATTCCCAAGTTCTGGGCGAAGGCCAAAATTATTTCTCCCCTATGGTTTCTGAGAATTCCTCCTCCGCCAGCCACTCCAGGGTTGCCTTTAGCCGCACCATCGAAATTGAGCTTGTGCCACCCAGTAGGTGGTAAACCCCACTTGATGACAGACCTATCAACAGAATTACGAGGCATAACAGAGATGTTAGACAGATTGAAAAGTTTGGCTAGATCAGATTCTAAGCCAGGAGGGGGGGTTTGGAGAAGAAACACGAGAGGCATTCTCCGTCGATAGGGCCAAGATTTTGACAATGATAATCTTCTTATCAATGGCTTGATTTTTGAAAATTTTGGCATTTCTCTCGAGCCATATCTGCCATAGGTAAAGGTGAAGGCAAGCTTGCCACATGAATTTTAGTTGGTTGCTCTTGAAATGTCGGGGCCATTGCTTGATAAGGAGGGGAATGGAAGGTGGGAGGGTTGTGGAGATGCCAAAGGTGTTATGGACCTGGTTGAGAACTGCTAAAGAGAATGGACATTCCAAAAAAACATGCAAAATTGACTCATAGGCATTTTTGCACAGGATACACCAATTGGGAATGAGTAACCCTCTGATTATCAAGTTGTCAATGGTGAGGATTCTATTTTGGGTGGCCAACCAGCAAAAGAATTTGACCTTAGGAATGATCTTGGGAACCCAGACCTGATTTGATAAGTCCCATCCAACAGTGGGAGTTTCTTGACTGTAGTAAGCTGATTTGACAGAAAAATTTCCAGATTCTTCAAGGTTCCAGACCATGGAATCATCTTTGTGGGAACTCGGGATGATGCAAGTCCTCAACAAGTTTTGTAACCGCTTGAGAGCCTCGATGATATGCCTGGGCCCGTTAAGAGCCAGGTGTTTCCATTTACGTCTTGTAGGACCTTGGGTAATGAAGTGACACACCTTATCTCCAAAGGTGGCTTCTGTAGTCGCCTTGAGCACTGTAAGATGCGGATCTTGGCTGAGAGGTTTATCGAGGATCCACGGGTCTTCCTAGAAATGGATGGTCATTCCAGTTCCTAGACTCCACCTTAAGCCTTCCATGATGATTTTCCTTGTTTTGATTACGCCATTCCAGAAATGGGATCCGATAGGGAGGTTGTGCTCTCCAAGAAATGAAAACTGCTGGAGGTACTTAGCTTTAATGATATCAATCCATGTGACTTTTTCATTGATGGTAAGTCTCCAGGCCTGCTTGGCAATGAGGGCCATGTTCATCCATTTGATGTCTCTGAATCCGAGCCCTCCATCCTTTTTCTTGGAACAGACCCTGTCCCAGGCGACTAGCGAAAATTTATTCTTGTTTTCATTTCCAGCCCAGAGGAATCTGCGTTGAATTTGTTCAATTTTTTGGTAGATGGTAGTTGGAGCTTTGAAGATAGATAAGAAAAATATGGGGATACTTTGAAGGCAGGCTTGGACCAAAGTGGCTTTGGCTTCCTGGCTGAGCATTGAGCTTTTCCACCCCGCTAGTTTCCTGTTGAGGTGATCTAAAACAGGGTTCCACATAGCCGAGACAGATCTGCCATGGAAAAGCGGTAATCCAAGATAAGTAGTTGGAAGACTCCCAATGATGCACCCAAGGATCTCAGTAATCCTATTTTGTCTATGATTGGGGGTATTGAGAAAGTACAGCTTGCTTTTACGAAAGTTAACTTTTTGACCAGTCGCCTCTTCATAAGAATCAAGAATGTTCTTAATGATTTTTGCTTCGGGAACGGAAGCATAAGAGGTTAGAATAGTATCATCAACAAACTGTTGATGGGATATGGCTTTGGATGTTGATGCTGGTTTGATCCCAAAAATAAGACCCCTGTTACAGGTAGCTGAAAGGGTTCTTCCAAGGGTTTCGACCAAAATGATGAAGAGAAAGGGAGACAGAGGGTCCCCTTGACGTATGCCTTTGAAACTTTGGAAGAAACCTGCGGGTGAGCCATTGATGAGAACAGAGAACCAAGCAGTCGAGATACATTCACGAACCATCTGAATCCATTCTTTGTGAAACCCAAACTTTTCCAAGACTTCGAACAGGAATTTCCAGGAAACACGGTCAAAAGCCTTGTTCATGTCAAGCTTGAGGAACATGTTGGGTTTTTTATTTTTAGATGTCGAGTGGGCCAGTTCATGGATGGCAATCACTCCATCCGAGATGAATCTGCCTTTGACCGAGCTCCCTTGGCACTGGTCGATGATGGAGGGAAGGATGGCTTTCAACCTATTTGCCATAACTTTGGTGATAAGTTTGTAAATGACACTACAGAGGTTGATCGACCTGAAATCAGAAAGGGAAGCGCAATCGTTGGACTTGGGGATTAAAACAATGAAAGTGGAATTGGCCTCTCTCGGCATATTTTTGGCTCTCTGGAAGAATTTAACTGCAGCAACGACATCTTGGCCCACGACTTCCCAGAAGTGTTGAAAAAACTGGGGTGGGAAGCCATCGGGTCCGGGGGCCTTGTCAGGTTCCATTGCGAACAGAGCTTCTTTGATCTCATCTTCAGTGAAGCTTTCGAGCAATTTTCCATTATCATTGTTAGACACCATCTTTGGGATGTTCTGTAGTAGAGAACTTGAGGTGAGGGGATGGCAACCAGTGCTTGGTCCTAAGATTTCTTGGAAGTGGCAAACAACTTCCTGTCTGATTGCTTGGATGCCAGAGACAATGGATCCATCAGCCTTGGTCAGCTCAGTGATTTTATTAGAGCCTCTGTGACGCATGGTGGATGCATGGAAAAACTTCATGTTGGTGTCTCCTTCTTTGAGCCAGAGGTTTCTGGATTTTTGCCTCCAATATGTCTCTTCCTTAGCCAGGGCATTGTGAAAATTTGAGAGGAGGCTCTTTTCTTCAAGGAAAATTTTGGCCCTCAGATCTCCTCCCTGAATCAGATTTTCCACCCTTTTCATCTCGTCCATCAGATGCTTTTTCTCGCTAAAGAGGTTGCCGAAGACATCCCTGTTCCAGCATTTCAGCTTGAGTTTGACTGCTTTCAGTTTGAGGAACAGATTTGAGAGAGGGTTTGGACAGAAATCCTGTTGCCACCATTGGCGAATACATCGGCCTATATCTGGATGAGTGAGCCACATCTTTTCAAACCTGAAAGGGGTTTTGAAGATTTTTTGGGGTTGAGTACAATCCAGTATTAAGGGGTTGTGGTCGGATCCGATTTTTGGGTGGCTATGAAGCCTGGCATCGCCCAAAATAGGAATGAGTTCTTTGGATAAGAGAAATCTATCAAGCCGGATTTGGATGTGGTGGATTCCCGATCGTCTGTTGCTCTAGGTGTAGTTGGATCCTTGGAGCGGCATGTCCATTAGCTCATTGTGGTTGACAAAATCACTGAAATATTCTATGCAACTGCTGGTGATCGGATTGCCTCCTTGTTTGTCAAACAAATGGAGGGGAGAATTAAAATCGCCACATAACATCCATGGGAAGTCTTCAAAGTTATTACGCATTGCAGAAATGTTATCCCACAACAGTCTTCTGTTAAGGGGACTGTTGGGTCCATAAACATTGGTGGCGATCCACTGGAGGTGAGTGAATTTATTAGTAAATAGGATGTTGATGGTTCTGTCTGAGACTGAAAGAACTCTCCCTTCAATGGTTGTCGGATCCCATAAATAGAGGAGACCCCCGGAAGCCCCTGTGGAGGGACAAAAAGCAAAGTTGATGTTTTCCCAAATTAGCTTGCAGACTTGAATGTTGCACATCTCATCTAATTTGGATTCTTGAAGGAACATGATATTTGGTTTTAGATTTTTTCTTACTGTTTTAACAGTTCTCTATTTTGCAGTTCCATTGAGGCCTCTGACATTCCAGGAGACGATCTTCATCGAGATGATTTGGAGTTTGCTTTGCGACCTCTGCCTCTCCCTTGAGACGGAGTTAGTTTGGGTCTAACTTCATCCTCCTCTTGATGAGTTGAGTTGGAGTGGTCGAAAATGAGATGGTAGGCACTGTGCCGTCAGCCATTTTGATCTCAACTGCTTTGAAAATGTTTTCTGCATTTGATGGTCGTCCCCTCCTCAGGTCTTTGTTGACGTCTGCTTTGGGTGTGGGATTGGGTGATTTCAGTGGGCTGGAGGAGTCAGCCCCAGGTGCAGGTTCGATGGGGGAATGAAGAGCGGGTAGGTGGGCACAGGGTGGTAGACCCTGGGGGTTGGGGAAGGGGGCTCTGGGAAGGGGGAAGGGGCGGGAAGGGAAGAGGAAGGGGTGAGGGACTAGAATTGGTGGGTGAGTTTGGAAAATTCATTGCAAACTTTCCTTTGGACAAAGGGGACTGGATCAAATTGGTTGTGGACGTGACGGTTAGGTCTATGGGTAGGTCATCTGAAGTGTCCTCTCCAATGTGCAGGTTATTTAAGGGGGCAAAATTATTTGAGCGAGGAGGTAGAGCGCTAACCTTGTTGGGTTTGTCTAGATCTAAAGCAGAGGTCTTGGATGGGCCCACAGATCGGCCATGTCCATAGGTAGGAGCCTTTTTTTGGGAAGTCTGGATCTGAGTAGCCGTCTTACGGCCCGCATCACTATGGATTTATTTTTTTTGAGAAGGGCATTGAGAAAGTAGATGGCCCTGTGAATTGCACTCCAAGAAAAATACGGGCTTGTTTTCGTATTCAACTCCTTGGCATCTCCTGTAGCTCCCGTAGTTGATGCCAATGTAGGTAGGCAAAGCCGAGTCCATATTTTCCATGACACAAACACGAGCATAGGTCATTCTGGTTTTGGCTTGGGTAGCAGGGTCGATGGTGACCAAATCTCCAATCGGTTGAGTGATGCCTTTGAGTGCGTCATTGTAGAAGAACTGGGGGGGAGCCCATGAAGTTTGACCCAAATCGGTGTGATATTGATAGACTGAGTATCTGGGTCAAAGTCTTCCCCCCATCTCTACATAAATAGGCTACAGCGGCCAAAAAACCATGGTCCTATGATAAGGATGCGATGGGTTTCAAGGGCATTATTCATCCGTATCATGAAAAACCCTCTGGGAAAGGCCACAATCTCCATGCTGCCCGAAAGATTCCATTTGGATAGAGCCCACTCGTGGATTATTTCAATATCAGGCTGAGCACCAAAAAATTTCCTGATGAGAGAAAAAGACTCTTGGAAAACCGGTGGCTCCATGTCTTCATGCGGGAAAGAGACTTTAGTGCCCGTAACAGAGAATGACAGAGGAGTTTGGAAAGAGAAAGCGCCAGACAAAGACCAAACTTTTTTGGCAAAGGATAAAGACCAAGGAGGTGCTTTGGGAGGAGAAGAGGAAGAAACCCTAAGGGTTTTAGAGTGGCATCCATCACCATCCACTGATTTAACCCCACCATTAGGGTCTTCACCGATATTCCCATCGAGTGGGCCAGACAGCGAACCCTTAATAGTGCTTTGGTCATTGATCACTCCGGATGCGGTAGAACTCGTACCACATGCAAATCTCAAAACCTTTGCTACATCTGTTGTTCCCGCCTTCGTCACCATCGTCTGCCTTTCTCAAAACTTTTTATGCCCAGCATGGTAATATTTGTTATTACCAAAGTTTTGGTGCATTAAAATTATTTTTGTGATAACTAGGGATTCATAAGGATTTTAGGGAAATAAATGCTTGTTGTATGTGTTAATGTGCTTAGGGAGTTATAAGGTGTAGAATTAAATATTTTTTATTGTTGTGTGTGATTAGGGAGATATAAGGTGTGGAAATAAATATTTGTGATTTTTGTATGTGGAGTTATAAGGTGTGGAATTAAAAATAAAAGCATAGGTGCTTGTTGTATGTGTTAATGAAATTAAGGAGTCATAAGGTTGAAAAGTGTTGAACTTGTTATATGTCCTAGTGCATAATTTAATTATGAAATTAGACTAGGAACTTGAGACCTAGTTAATTGCTACCTTGAGTTAGAATACATTCACATGAGTTAGGGTTTAAAGTTGAAGACAAATTGCTTGATTAAGGAGCCTTAGCTATTGAAGGAAAGTGGCTGGATTAGAAAATTAATTTTGTGGATAAAATTGATGCTTGAGTTTCTTAATTGCATTGATAAAGTTCATTGAGAGTATTGCCATTATTGAGGAGGTTTTTAGTGTTACCTTGAGAAGCATATTGTTGGTTACTTGTTGAGTACATTGCCATTAGTTGAGACCATTGAGGAGATATTTTGCTAGTCACTTGTGGATACATTTGTCTTTCATTTTGAGGATATCATTGTTGGCTATTTGAGAGCTCTTTTCTTGAGAGAGTTATGCTTGTTTCTTGAGATCTTATTGGCATTGCATGAGGAAAGATATTATTGATAACCTATTGCTATCACTTGTGGAGATTATCCTTGGTTGGTTGAAGTTCTCATTGTTATTTCTTGGAGAGGTATCCATTTGAGAGTACATTGTTGAGCATTGTTGTCATCCATTTGAGAGTACATTGTTGAGCATTGTTGTCATCCATTTGAGAGTACATTATTAAGAATTTTTGTCATAAATTTGAGAGATCATTTGTCATACATTGTTGAGATCATTGTGGATCATTGTTTTCATCCATTGAAGAGTACATTGTCATTCATTTTTTAGCACATTGTTGAGTATTGTCATCATTTATTTTCTATCCATTATTGAGTTCATCATTGAGCCTTGCCTTCATTGATTTGTGGTTGATATTTGAGTGCTACTTGAGAATCATTGATTGAGTCTTTGAGAAGGCTTTTGGGACAGTATTTTTGCATGATTGGTTGAGCCTTTGAGAAGGCTTTTGGGATAGATTTGTGGACAGATTTGGAACAACATTTGAGCAGGATTTTTTGAGCCATTTGTGAAGGCTTTGAGGAAAAATTTGGGATAGCATTTCAACAGGATTTTTGAGCCTTGTGAGAAGGCATTGAGGCAAATTTATGAGCAGTGAAAAAGACAGGATAGAAATAGAAAACACATCAACACCAGTTGACTAGCTGAGCAGATCAGTGGATATACTAGCTGAGTAGATCAGTGGATAGCCTAGTTGATCATATCAATGGATAGCCTAGTTGAGCATATCAGTGGAGATCCTAGCTGAGTAGATCAGTGGATAGCCTAGCTGAGTAGATTAGTGGATAGCCTAGTTGAGCAGATCAGTGGAGAGCCTAGTTGAGCAGATCGATGGAGCCCACATGAGTAGATTAGGACAACCTAACTTTGAGCAGATCAAATTAATAATTTGTATTGGGATAAGGATCCCTATTTATTTTTGAAATATTATAAGGATATTATCTTGTGGATTACCCCACATTGGGGGAACCATGTTAAATCTTGTGTCTCAGTTATGTGTGATGATTTTTGCACTTTCTTACTATTGTTATCTATGTTATTAACTCACATTGCTATATTTGGTTATTGCAATTGAGGACACTAATTGATACTGGTTTGGAAAGAAAGTAAAAAGTGGGTGCTATAATTTTCATACACCCTCTCAGTATAAGCTTGTGTTCTTCAATTGGTATCAGAGCGGGTTCCTTATAAAATACTAACAACTTGAGGGTAAATTCTACAAGAACATAAATAGCTTCATAGAATGGATCATCTACAAGTAAGGCTCCATTGTTTTATGGTAACAATTATGCCTTTTAGATCATGAGAATGAAGAACTATTTGATATCACAAGGATATGAGTTATTGCAGATGGTTGCAAAAGAGTATAACGTTGAAGGTGATCCTGAGACGGATGAAACTATCAGGAAATTAGTTGAGATCAATGCAAAGGTAATGAATTGTATTTTGAGTGGGCTACGTGAGATAGATTTTGCAAATGTCATGGTATGTAATTCAGCTAATTAAATGTGGACCAAGTTTTGTAATACCTATGAAGGAGATTTCAAGGTAAATTTGGAAAAACTACAAACTCATATAAGATTCAAGGAATTGAATATGGAAGATTCTAAAGATATTGTAAAGTTTTTACTTCAAGTTGATGAAATTGCTAACACCATGAGAGGCCTAGTAGTTGAGATGAAAGAATCATATGTTACTCAAAACATTTTGAGATCACTTCCCATGAAGTATGATGTAAAGGTTTCAGTGATAGAAGAAATAATGAATATCGATAAGCTAACAATGGAAGAACTACAAGGAACTTTCATAGCTTATAAGATGAGGATAGATAAGCATAAGGATACAAAGAAATAAATTGCATTTAAAGCTTTAGAGAAAAATAAATGGAAAGATCCAGAGACAGATAGAGATTCAGATAATTATGAGGAAGCTAACTTCATCAAAAGTAAAAAGGACTCAAGGAATTATAGGGATATGAAGAAATTAAAATGCTACAAGTGTGGTGATTATGGTCACTATGCAAACAAGTGTCCACATGAAGAAAATAGTGATGATGAAAAACAAGATCATAGAAGAAAATAAGAAGGAAAGCATAAGCATGAAAAATATGACAAGTACAAGCAAAGCAATCATGAAAAGAAGAAAAGTTTTCGTAAGACTAAAAAACTTTCTACATTGAGGAAGCAAATGATGGATCAGATCATAGTGATAGAGATCACTCAGATGATGAAAAGGAAGACCATCTATTCCTAGGAATAGAAGGTGAAATATAATAGTGCTTTGTGTGTGGTCAAAGAGATCACAGATCAGGATATTGCAATGGCTTTAGTGATAGTGAAGATGAAATAACACATCAAGGAAAAAGGCATAGTCAAAGAATTCATGAGAGTTTTTTGCTATATAAGAAGATAATGATATCAGTGATAGTTAAGATGAACAATATTGTACATTATTTGGAATAAGTGAATAAATACAAGAATACCTACTCCTAGCTATTGAAGTTAACGAAGAGGACATATCTATCGAATAATGACATGAAGAACTCGCTATAGCCATTGAGAAAGCAAATAGGTACAATATGGGTCTAGGAATACTAAAATGCTTCATATGTAGAGACTTTTAGCATTTAGATGATGATTGCACCTACTACAAAAATTACGATAAGAAAAATTTTATTTATGGAAGAAGAAAGCAACAGTTCCAACAATAGTTCTAGCAGCAGTTCTAGTGACAGTGATGATCAAGAAGAGGAATCCACAAAATAAGAAAAAAATCAAGATATTGAAAAGGAAAATCAAAATGCTTGAAAACAAGGTTCATGAAAATGAAAATGTCAAAGTAATGCTTAATCTACACATTCAAGGTTTGTAAAAAGAGCTTGGCATCACTATTTCTGAGCAATTGAAGAAGAAGAAAGAAAGATGTAATCAGTTAAAAGAAGAAGATCAGAAATGTTTGGGTACCTATATAAATAAGTTAGCATGATTTCAAAGGAATTCAAAAACTTTGGATAACTTTTTGTATTTGTAGCGAGATCCATCTATAAATACAGTGCTTGGTTATGAAGAAGGAAAATAGAAAATAAACACACAAGGACCTCTATTTGTATCAGGAGGTTTTGTTTCAAAAATATATAAGGAAGAACTGGTTCCCAAAGAAAAGGAAGTAGTAGAAATGGATACTTGCATTTCAAAGGCTATAGAGATGTGTGCCAATTTTCTATTTGACACAAATGAAGAGAAATAAGAGGAAGGTTCCAAATCACCAAAGGTCTCGTATTTCAAGTTTGGGGAGTCACACTCAAAAAGAAAGGAAGTTCTAAAATATGAAAGCAAGGAAGCACATATGATTCATGAAGAAAGTTCCAAAGATCCTATGGCTCCAAATATCTAGTTTGGATCTTGTTTTGAGATAGTTGAATCAAGTTCAATAAGCAAATAAATTCTTGAAGAAGAAAGCAAGGAAGAAGAAGATTTGGATACCACAAATAAGGATCAAGGATACAATGCACAAGTCAAATATGATCACAAGGATAAAGGTCAAGAAAGGGTCTATGGATCAAAGAAGTTTGATTTTTCTAGAAGGAACTTCAAAGGAAGAAGGTATGATTTTCAGGGACATTGCTTCTTATGCAACAGGATTGGTCATAGAGCTTCTCAGTGCAAAGAAAATGAGCAACATGGTTTTGGTTTTAGAGCTACACAATTCAGAGGTCATGGTCATAATGATTATGGAAACAGAGCTTCACAATACAAGGTTCAACAAAGGAATGGATATGGAAATGATTTCAAGAAAGAATTCAAGATATGGGAACCATTCAAAGGCTACAATATCAAGTGTTTTAATTATAATAACTTTAGACATATTGCAATATGGTGTAGGACTCAATTCCAAATAGTTTCAAGGCAAGAAGGTCAAACAGGTTCAAGACAAGAAGATCAAGTAACTCATCAAGAAAAAGATATTAGAAATATGTGGAAGGAAGATGACAAAGGAAAGGAACAATATAATATGGGAGTAAATGTACTCCCACCCCAAAATTAATCACCTTAAGAGAGAATATGGTAGCTAAGCTTAAGAGTCATATCTTTCAGCCCCATAGGTGTCCCTTTTGCCATTGATGTCAAAGGGGGAGAGATTTGAGTAAGGGGGATAGCATTGAGTTAGGGGAGAAACCTCAAAGAGAGCATTGAGATAGGGGGAGAAACCTCCAAAGAGAACATTGAGATGGGGGGAGCAGCCTCCATAAAGAGTATTGAGTCAGGGGGAGCAGCATTAATTTTTAGAAATGGCTTTTGTAGTGATTGTGGTGATTTGCATTAGAGGTGTTTCCATCAATGACAAAGGGGGAGATTGTTGGCAATTTGAGTTATTTTGTGGTCATCGATGTCACATGGATCACATTGGTGGCAAAAGCACTTCATAAATAATCATTTATGATATTTTGGAGAGAAAGGATATATACAAGGTTTTGTGGCACAAGAGGCATATAATATTTAATTTTTTAAATATTATATTCATGTTTTTTATTAAAACCAATGGTAAAGGTTTTTACTAAAACCAACGGCAAGGGTTTTTATTAAAACCGATGGAAAGGTTTTTTATTAAAAACAATGGAAAGGGTTTTTATTAAAAACATTGGAAAGGGTTTTTCATTAAAACCACTATGCTAAGACTTCTCAAAATTATGATGGATGAAAATTTTTTCCAATAAAACCTAGGTGCAAAAATTTTCATGGTGAAATTCAAAAGAATGAAGGAGATATCCCAATTCAAAGTTAAGAGGTGAATTATTAAATTTTTATTTAATAATTCTAAGGTCTAAAATTTAATTACATTATACTTCGACGTGCAAAGGTTGGGGAGATTAATAAGTATTCGTCGATGTCATTCGAAGGATGGAGGTGCATATAAATAAAAGGTGAAAAACCTTTGTTTATTGAAGACTTGACATAGCGCATGAGAGAGAGAGTCGTCTAAAGGGGAGCAACAAAGAAAGAACGATAAATAACTTTCATTTTGAGAGCAAGGTCAAGTAAACAGTGTGGAAAAGTGATGTCACGTAGAAGTCTATAGCGTAGTTGGTAGCACACGAACTTTGCACGAGACAGGTCCATTGTTCGAATCTCGCCAAGGGCAAAGTGTTTTGCTAAGAAAGTAAAATTGAGTTTTAGATTTGAGCGCAAGTTAAATTTGGGTGTTTGGGATTAAAATCCCAATGTGGGCTAGCACCCACATGGTAAGCGCTTCATAGTGCTAAGCGAGAGGAACAAAGTTCGACTCCCGCAAAGGTGTGAAGGCACATTAATTTTGGCAAGGCATTTTGGCAAAGATGATTTTGAAGGTTACGAAGGCAACGAATTTCATATAAAGGTATTTATCTCCAGCACATGGTAATATTTTTTATTACCAAATTTTTGGTGCATTAAAATTATTTTTGTGATAACTAGGGAGTCATAAGGAGTTTAGGGAAATAAATGCTTGGTGTATGTGTTAATGTGCTTAGGGAGTTATAAGGTGTAGAATTAAATATTTGTTATTGTTGTGTGTGATTAAGGAGATATAAGGTGTGGAAATAAATATTTTTGATTGTTGTATGTGGAGTTATAAGGTGTGGAATTAAAAATAAAATCATAGGTTCTTGATGTATGTGTTAATAAAATTAAGGAGTCATAAGGTTGAAAAGTTTTGAACTTGTTATATGTCCTAGTGCATAATTTAATTATGAAATTAAACTAGGAACTTGAGACCTAGTTAATTTTTACCTTGAGTTAGAAGACATGCACATAAGTTAGGGTTTGAAGTTGAAGACAAATTGATTGATTAATGTTCCTTGGATATTTAAGGAAAGTGGATGGATTAGAAAATCATTTTTGTGGATAAAATTGATGATTGAGTTTCTTAATTGCATTGATAAATTTCATTGAGAGTATTGCCATTATTGAGGAGGTTTTTTGTGTTACCTTGAGAAACATATTGCTGGTTACTTGTTGAGTACATTGCCATTAGTTGAGACCATTAAGGAGATCTTTTGCTAGTCACTTGTGGATACATTTCTCTTTTATTTTGAGGAGATCATTGTTGGCTATTTGAGAGATCTTTTCTTGAGAGAGTTGTGCTTGTTTCTTGAGGGCTTATTGACATTCCATGAGGAAGATATTATTGAGAACCTATTGATATCACTTGTGGAGATTATAATTGGTTGATTGAAGTTATCATTGTTATTTCTTGGAGAGGTATCCATTTGAGAGTACATTTTTGAGCATTGTTGTCATCCATTTGAGAGTACATTTTTTAGCATTGTTGTTATCCATTTGATAGTACATTGTTGAGCATTGTTGTCATCCATTTGAGAGATCATTTGTCATACATTTTTGAGATTATTGTGGATAATTTTTATCATCCATTGAAGAGTACATTATCATTCATTGTTGAGCACATTGTTGAGTATTGTCATCATTCATTTGTTATCCATTGTTGAGTTCATCATTGAGCCTTGCCTTCATTGATTTGTGGTTGAGATTTGAGTGCTACTTGAGAATCATTGATTGAGTCTTTGAGAAGACTTTTGGGAAAATATTTGTGCATTATTGTTTGAGCCTTTGAGAAGGATTTTGGGATAGAATTTATGGATAAATTTGAGACAGATTTTGTGCATGATTGGTTGAGCCTTTGAGAAGGATTTTAGGACAGATTTGTAGATATATTTGGGATAGCATTTGAGCAGGATTGTTTGAGTTGTTTGTGAAGGCTTTGAGGATATATTTGGGAAAATATTTGAGCAAGATTGTGCCTTGTGATAAGGCATTGAGGTAGATTTGTGAGCAGTGAAAGAGACAAGATAGAAATAGAAAACACATCAACACCAATTGCCTAGATGAGCAGATCAGTGGATAGCCTAGTTGAGCAGATCAGTGGATAGCCTAGCTAATCATATCAGTGGATAGCCTAGCTGAGCAGATAAGTGGATAGCCTAGCTGAGCATATTAGTGGAGAGCCTAGCTGAGCAGATCAATGGATAGCCTAGCTGAGCATATCATTGGATAGTCTAGATGAGCATATTAGTGGAGAGCCTAGCTGAGAAGATCAGTGGAGCCCACCTAAGAAAATCAGGACAACCTAGCTTTGAGCAGATCAAAGTAATAATTTGTATTGGGATAAGGATCCCTATTTCTTTGTGAAATATTATAAGGAGATTATCTTGTGGACTACCCCACATTGGGGGAACCACGTTAAATCTTGTGTCTCAATTGTGTGTGATGATTTGTGCACTTTATTACTATTGCCATCTTCATTATTAATGCACACTACTATATTTTGTTATTGAAATTGAGGACACTAATTGATATTTGTTTGGAAAGAAAGTAAAAAGTGTGCGCTATATTGTTCACCCCCCCCTCTCAGTATAAGCTTGTGTTCTTCACTCGAATGAGTGGTGACACACCCATTTCTCTCTTTGACCAACGACTACCCTGGATAATGCACAAAGTATTGTCTCTTCCCTTCTACCATGTCACATGAGCTAGGTAATAGTTTGGAGGCTCATCGAATGCATCTTCCAAAGTTAGGCTAAAACCTTAGCATTATTAATATATATCCCCTCCTTTATATTCAACGTCGGTGCCTTTGAAATTTAATTTTTGGTGCTCAAAATTAAATATTATTTTTATTAATATTTAACCTTAGGTTAAATATTATTGAAATTATATTATTTAACCTTATGGTTAAATATTAATTAATTAAATAATATGTTTAGCTCTTTGATAAACCCTTTGGGTAATGCATTATCCAATCTCCTTTTTGAGAGGCCTGGATGGCCAAAATAAAATATTATAATATTATACTTTTTCACTTACCTTCTTGCACATAGCTCATTAATTATAGGACATCAAAACATTTTGACATTAATTCCACAAACAAACATGTTGACATCAATGATAATAAAATATGCTCAAATTTCCATCAGTATTTATCTGTTCTATCTCTTGATATGAACTCTACTTCTCTAAAGTTAGCATATCCCAAAGTGGCACAACTATGATAACCTTCTTGTAGTATTCTACTATATTAAAAGATCCAGGCAAATATTTCCTTATGGAAAATTTTTGAATGTTGATGTTTTCCTCGTCTTCTATCATTGATAGTTGGGAGTATCCTATCTTGTCCTCATTCATGATTCTAGGCATTTGTATGAAAATTATGTTGCACAATTGTGTATCATCTTTTTATTCTCTTGTTATACATTCTTTTTGAGTTGAGACCTCTACTAGTTTTTTGTTGACATACCCTATTGTTTCTTATTTTCATATTAGGATCTATTTAGGGTTTTCCCATTGATGAGTCTCTTTTTCTAATTTTAGGTTATTTCCAAAGATTTGTTGAGATAACTCACTTTCTTTAGGTAGTATTTTTCTTTTGGATTGTAATGAGGCTTTTATCACCTTGTTGGAAGCTTCATAGACTTTGCCTAAGTTAATATGAGGGGTTTTTTGTAGTTGCAAACATATAGTTTATGGTCCTAGAAATAAGACAAGTGTAATGACCCATCTTGATAGTACTTGTATTGATGCTTAATTTATGTATTGATGTGTGGATATCAAATGCATAATATTATATTATTTTATCAAGATGTATTGATAGTTGCACTTTATGCTTTCTAAATTTGGATTATGCTACTTTTAGAATATGGTATTGTTGATGAATTTTATGGTTGCAAGACTAGGTACTCAAACTATTGGATTAGTATGGGATAACCACCAGAGTTGATATTAAAAAGGGAATGATGGATGAATTCTCATCAACAACTCAAGGGTAAAAAGAAACCCTTGATATATATGCATTGCATATGTGTATGTTTGATGAAATACACCATTAGGCTAGAAGGTTTCCATTAGAACACAAGAGTCATTCTTAGTAGGTGGGTGATAACGTTGCAATTATCGTGAAACCTCTTGCTTAAGGAAAAGTATACTTTGTGCATATTATTGATTGCACCTTAGATATGTATTTAGCATTGGGATGCATTATGCATGTGTTTTGATGTATGAAAATTATTTGATAAATAATTTTATCAAGTTGGTATTAATAATAGTGATAGTATTATTAATATTAAATATTGATGTTAATGGTTAATATTAACATTCGATATTAATTAAATAAATTCTAGAAGGTGAATAATTAAGCAAAGAGGATCGAGTTTTCACCAGAGCATTGAAAGAAGCTTCGATCAGTAGCTATGAGTACTAGCTCATCCTTATAATAAATATATTTTATAGATTAAGTTAGTTTTATTAGATATACTACATTTTTTTTGTTATGTTTCTCTATCATGCTAGAGTTGATTTGCCACCCAATATTTTAGAGTCCAATTCTTCTCCAAAGGAATAGAAATTCTAGGTTGGTTGTAGTAATTGGTGATCTTATATGGATACTACACTTGTGGTATGTGTTTAAGAGTGCTTATAGTTTTCCTTGTGTTTGTTGTTATCTTAGAAACATTGGTTTTTAGCTTGCTCAGTTGTAGTGGATTCAATTTTGGATAATCTATATGTCCTAGATATTTATTTTGAAAAGCATTTCGCGTAAATATTGTTTGTTTTCAATTTTGAGGTGTAGAGAACCTTAGCTCCATTCGAGTGATTCTATAGGATATTTTGGTTGATTACAAGTTGTTTGGGAGTAGTAAACATATTTTGGAACTATGTTTAGACACCTTGCATCCAAGTGAGTCTATTTTATCTTATTTTTTCCTTAATCAATTTGTGTTGCATAATCCTATTTTTTGTCTCCTTGGATAGGTTATTTTATTTTTTTGCTATTATTCTATGTTTAGAAGGTCATTTTTAGGGTTATCTACCTTTTTCCATCTTATATTGTAGCAATAAGCATCATTTTATGTTGTTTTGAAGCTCGGGCATCTATGTATGTTGATAATTTTTGTTTTGGGAACCCTCCATGTGTATTTTCTTTATTGCTAAGGATAATCATCCAAATGTTCATTAATTATTATTAATATTGTATGTTTATTTTTATGGTGGTTGTTGCCAATGTGAATATATAGAATAATATTGAAGATTGAATCATTGCCTAAGTTGTCAATATTATATAATAGATTGTGTAGATAAATTTTTTCTTAAATGGTTTGAAATAAATAATATATAAATGTAATAGATTTTATATTCATTAGAAAGAAACTATCTATTATTTAAGATGTTGTTTCATTAAAATTGATTAAGGTATTTGTTATTAGTCAATAATAACTAAACAGATGATGATGAATCTTTCTTTCTGTTGTATTTTTGGATTGATAGTATTTTAAGAAATAGGGAATAATGCTCAATATTATAAGTAAAAGAGGATTACATTTAGATTAAATAGCAAGGCATTTCTTTTACAAATAAAGTTGGTATAAATTAGGATTTGAGCAATGTATGGAAACTAAGTTGTGAGATGTTCTTGAAAGGATTAAATGAATGAGACCTGAGTAGATAAGTAATATATGATTGAGAGAAGTATGGTATTCTCTCAATAATATTACATGTTATTGCTTGATGCATTGTTGCATGTGTTTCTACATAATGCATTTTTATGCTTTTAGATGCATTAAAAGAGCTATCATGATTCCTAAAATTATATCCAAAGTTCATAGGAGAAGATCTATAAAGAGATAAGAAGACCTTGAAAAGAAACTAGGACCACCTATGTGGAGTTGTATTTGAAAATGAAAGTTTTTTGGAAATTATTGAATGAAAATTATGTAAAAAACTATGACAAAGGAGAGGATGCTATGTAAATACTCTTGTTATATTATTTTGATATTTATTCAAGAATCGAGGATTAAATATTATTATTTTATGTAAATATCTTAGAATGGTTAGTTATGTGCAAATTGGAAATAATGTGTTATCAAAAGGAATTATAGAATCTAATTAATGGATTATAGTTATATTTCCATTAGATGTTGTTTTATTCTTTTCATTGTACATGAAGTAAATGTTAAGTGCAATTATTATGATTTAAAAAGTATTTGAATTTCTAGTATTTAGAAATGTGTTATGTTTTAATATAGCACTTTATTTTCTTTTGGGAGAAATGTTTATTTTTGTTAAGATGTTAAGAATTTTGGGTTTGGATAAGGTTTTTTTGGGCATGAATCTAAAGCCATATTATTAAACCCATGAATCATATGTATCCAATCCTAGTGGTGATACAATGAGGCAATCAATGAAGTTTTTTTTGAATGATGCATCTTGAATGGTGAAGATCAAGTGGGCCAAAGAGATGAGGTCTATGAGGCTTATACGCATTCATAGTGGTGAGGTCTAGGAATCTAAATGATGGATTGGTATGGGATAATCCACTAGATCATTCACATGATAGTATGGTGGTGGCACCTTATGGTGAGGTAAGAGAGTGAAAATTTTCATTACTAGGTGAGTGGTAATGACCTTAGCTAGCCCACAAAGATGCATGTAACTAAGCACTAAGATATTATTCTAGATAAATCCTACCTAGATAAATTTATGTAGGATTAGGAAATAGGCATCCCCTTTTAAGTGTTATGGACCTTAAAGGATAATCCCTATGTTGTGGTCAAGTTGTCCTATATCAGTGAGGGTATAGAAAAAGTGGAGGGACCATTGATGGCATCTTTTCTAAATGGTGAGGTTTAGAAAAGTGAACCCTAGAAGTATGGGAAGTTGGCCACTTCTATCCACTTGAGTGTCATCTATAGTAACATTGAACTCACAATGTGGTTATACCTTATATTTTTGAAATATATTGGGTCTTCTTTGTGAGTTATAAAAAATACCTTTCTCTTGTGGGTCAAGTTGATGGGTTGTTATAGTTGGTATTAGAGCCTAGGTTGTAAGACTAAAAGCTTCCATGGAGAAAACCTAGGTTGAGCCTTGACTTGATGTGCTACTTTAGGGAGGCTTACTCTTCTAGGTATCTTAAGTTGATTTAGGAAAAGGTTAGTATTGCATGTCATCTTGACCGGTTAGAACAAGGAGTAAAAATCCTAGAGAGTACAACTTCTTATTAGGGATGGAACCTTGTGGTGAGGCAAGTGTGACCATGATAATTATCAGGTGAATGATAATGGTCTAAGTTAGTTCATGGGGAGATGAAACTAACTAATCTTAGAAAGTATAGTTTTGGAGAAATTGTAACTTATCCAACTTCTTTTTATGGATAGGAGATGGCACCTATTTTGAGAGGAGGATCTTCCAAGAAGTTAGTGTCATCTATGTTGGAGGAAGCTATAGTTTATCCCTAAAAGGAATCTAAAGATAAAGGAAATTTGATAAGAGGGTGGAAAAATTACTTCGATGGTTATGTTGCTTCAAGAGCAGATGGAGCAACAACAAAAAATGTTGGAAACAATTGTTAATCTAGAATCCAATAACAAGAATCTAGAGGGTAGACAGGAAGAAAATCTTGCTAGAGGAGCCCATGAGGGTGAGGATCGGATTGAGTTTTAGCTTTCTAAGGACCTAAAGAATGTCAAGGTACCTAAATTTAATGGAAGAGAAGGGGGTGATGTAGTAGAATATTGGCTGAATGAATTGGAAACTTATTTTTCCATGAAGAATTACTCACCAAAAACCCAAACTATTTGGAAACCCTTTCATCTTCAAGATGTGGCCTTGGAATGGTGGAATACATTCAAGGTAGGTAAGGAATTACAAGTAGTGGATCTCAAATGGGACAATTTTGTAAGGGCATTTAAGAAAATATTCCTATAGAATCAGTTTTACATAGAGAAATTTGAGGAATTCTCTATGCTCCAACAAGGTACATTGACTATGGAGGTATATTATCAAAAATTCATTAAACTTTTGAAATATATTCTTGAGTATGAGACCAAGGAACAATTGAAGGTGCAAAAGTTCATCTTGGGAGTGGATCCTAAGATTCAAACAATGATTAATTTTCTTAAGCCCAAAACCCTACAAAAAGCATATGATTTGGCTCAATAGGAAGAGACAAATCAACACACCAAGAAGACCTTCTTCAACTATGGAGTGTTGATAAAAGGAGAGAAATAGGAACTCAAGAAGAGGAAGAGTGTTGGGTTTACAAAATGGGAAAAAGAGTAAAATAAGAAGAGTAAAGGAAAAACAAATTTTAAAAATAGGAACAATATGAATAAGGAAAATTATAAGAAGAATTTCTAGAGGAAGGATAATTCAAAACCTCGACCTCAGAAGTAGAATGATTCAAATTAGAAGGAGGATATAGGGGATAAAAGACAATAAAGGAATCATGCACCCAAGATAGGTTGTTTCATTTGTGGAGGGTCCTCATTATGCAAATAAGTGTCCCCAATGGCTAGAGTCAAGTAGTAGAGCCAAGGAGCAACCTCATAGAATCTATGTAGCCATAGGAAGTCAGAACCTAGATGGTCAAGAAACTCCCATGTTGTTAAATGGTAAGTTGTTTAATAGGAATGTAAAGGTTTTAATTGATTTTGGAGCCACAAATAGTTTTATTTCCACTATAGTATTATTGGGGATACATTACAAAAACCTAGATTTTTGGTACAAGGGTGGAAAGTTGAGTATGGGTCTAAACAAACTTACTTAGTGAATCAATGCTTTCCTACTATTAAGATCTCCTTACCCAATGGATCAACTATTTGGTACTTATATGTAGAACCACTACATGCCTTTGATATTATCTTAGGGATGGATTGGCTAAAATCTCATGGAGCCCTAATCAATTTCCAAGAAAGATGGATGGATTATATTGATAAGGATAAGTAAATATTAAGGGTTCAAAGTAGGCAAGGGTCTTTTTGACCATATTTATTGTCAACTATGCAACTTAAGAAGGTAATCAAAAGAGGTGGAATGTTGTATGTAGTTAATATAAATGACAAGGAAGTAATGGAGATGCGAAAATATTTAAGAAACATCTAATTCTACATGAATTTAGGGATGTATTTCTAAAAGATCTCCTAGGCCTTCCACCTTAGCATGAATTTGATTTCACTATTGAATTAATACCTAGAGTTGAACCTATTGCTAGAACACTCTATAGAATGCCCTTTGAGTTCAAGGGTTAAAGATGCAACTCCAAGATTTTTGAGAAAGGTTTGATTAAACCTAGTATGTCACCTTGGGGTGCTCCAATGTTATTTATGAAGAAGGATGGTCCCTTAATGTTATGTCACTATCTTTTCAAAGATTGACTTGAGATCAGGATATCATTAGTTAATAATTCATGAGGATACTCACAAAATAACCTTTAAAACTAGATATGGATACTATGAGTTCACAGTGCTACTATTTGGGTTGACAAATGCACCAATGAATTTTATGAATCTAATGAACAATGTGTTCAAGAAATATCTAGATCATTTTGTTTTGATATTTTTGGATGATATCTTGATATATTCCTACACCAGAGAAGAACATGACCAACATTTGAGGTTGGTGTTAGAGGTGTTGAGGAAGAATCAAATTTATGGAAAGTTGTCAAAATGTGAATTCTATGCTTCACAAGTTTAGTATTTGGGGCATATTATATCTGTAGAAGGGATTGTTGTGGATCCCAAGAAAATTGAAGCCATATTAAGTTGGCTTGCACCTACTAATGTGTCCGAAGTTAGAATCTTCATGGGAATAATTGGTTATTATAGGTAATTTATGAAAGATTACTCAAGAATTGCCTACTCTATTACCAACCTTCAAATAAAAGGAAAAGAGTTCAAATGGATGGATAAGTGTGAGTTCACCTTTGAAACTCTAAAGAATAAGTTGACTACAACACCAATTCTTAGAATACCTAATCCTTATGGGAATTTTACAGTATGTATAGATGCTTCCTTAGAAGGTTTGGGAGGGGTGTTATCCCAAAATGAAGCTACAATAGCATATGAATCCAAGAAACTCAAGAAGCATGAGTTAAATTATGCTACACATGACCTAGAGCTAGCAATAGTTGTCCATGCTCTTAAGGTCTAGAGGCACTATTTATTGGGAAAACCTTTTGATCTAAGGATGGATCACCAAATCCTAAGGTATATCTTTACCCAACCAATGCTGAATGCAAGGCAAAGAAGGTGGATAGAGTTCCTAGCTGAATATGACTTTGGTATAGAGTATATCAAAGGAAAGAAAAACAAGGTTGTTAACACCTTGAGTAGGAGAAGGCATATAGTAGCATTGACCCAGAGTCATGTTGACTTGATTGATAAAGTCAGGGAAATGCAATTACAGGATCAGTATTGCATTGAAATCTAGGCTAAAATTGAGGAAAATCCTGAGGAAAATGGGGATTTTAACATAAAATATGGGCTTTTATGTTTCAAAGATAGGGTTGTCATACCCAATACTAGTGATTTAAGGAGAATTATTATGTAGGAGGTGCATATTTCTCCATATTTTGCTCATTTGGGAGGTGCAAAGATGAGAGAAAATATGAAAAAGACCTTTTATTGGCCTAGAATGAAATAGGATGTTAATAGTTTCATTGCTAGATGTTTGGAATGCCATAAGGTAAAGGTAGAATATCAACATCTAGTAGGAAAATTATACCCACATGATATACCTACTCAAAAGTGGTAGGTTATATCCATGGATTTTATTGTGGGTTTACCTAAAACAAGGTACCAACATGATGCAATACTTGTGGTGGTAGACAAGTTGACTAAGGTTGCACATTTTATACCGAGGAACATTAGGGATGATGCACTAGTTGTGGCAAATAAGTTTTCCAAAGAAATAATTAGGTTACATGGTTTTCCTGAGGTGATCATATCAGATAGAGATTCTAGATTTACGTCAAAATTTTGGTAGGCTCTTCATCATGCATTGGGCACTAAATTGAATATCAATTCTGCTTACCATTCAAAAATAGATGGGAAAATGGAGAGGGTTAACCAAGTTCTTGAAGATATGCTTTGCATGTATTGCATGGATCAAAAGTCTAAGTGGGAAGACTATTTGCATCTAGTTGAATTTGCATATAATAATGGATACCATGCATCCTTGGGAATGGCTCCGTTTGAGGCCTTGTATGGAAGAAGGTGTAAAACACCTCTATCTTGGGATAATTTGGAATATCGGGTGGTGATCGGACCAAATACTATCAGAGAGATAGATGAATAACTCAAAGATTCAACAGAGGCTCAAGGAAGCAATCGATCGCTAGAAGAGTTATGTTGATCTGAAAAAGATCACCAAGACAATTCTCTATGGGAGATAGAGTCTTCTTGAGGGTGAGACCCATGAAAAGTGCCATCAAGTCAACTAAGTTGGATCCTCATTTTGTTGGGCTTTTTGAAATCATTGATAAGATTAGTCCAATAGCCTATAGGCTCACCTTACCACCCAACCTATCAAATATCCATGATACTTTCCACATATCCCTACTTAGGAAGTATGTTGCTGATCCTTCTCATGTTTGGAATGTTTCAAAATTGTAGATGGAAGATCCCTCAACCATTGAGGTGCGACTAGTAAGGATTCTAGGGTTTCATTCTAAAAAATTGAGAAAATGAACCCTAGATCAATGTAAGGTCTAGTGGGACCATTATTTTGAAAATTGTGCAACTTGGAAAGATGTTGAGGAAATGAGGAAGCAATTCCCATATTTGTTTGAATAAAATATATATTTATTTTTAGAAAACACAAGGGACTATGTTTAGTCCTAGGGGGAGTATGTAATAGCCCACGGTGGGATTCTCTCAAAAATCTTGCATGTTATTTATTTATGTATCGTTGCATGTATTTTTGCATAGTGCATGTTAGTATTGCATATGCATTAAAAATAGTTGTCCTAATCCCTAAAATTATATCCAAAGTTCATGATAGAAGATCTATCGAGAGATAAGAAGACCTTGAAAAGAAACTAGGACCACCTATGTGGAGTTGTATTTGAAAATGATAGATTTTTAGAAAGTCTTGAATGGAAATTATGTTAAAAAAAATATGACGAAGGAGAGGATGCTATGTAAATACTCTTGTTATATTATTTTGAGATTTGTTCAAGAATGGAGGATTAATTTTTTTTGTTATTTTATGTAAAGATATTGGAATGGTTAGTTATGTGCATATTGGAAATAATGTGTTATCAAAAGAAATTATAGAATCTAATGCATGGATTATGGTTATATTTTTTATTAGATATTATTTTATTATTTTTGTTGTACATAAAGGAATTCTAAATTCTAATATGATGATTTGAAAAGTATTTGAATTCCTAGTCTTTAGCAATATGTTATGTTTTAATATAGTACTTTATTTCCTTTTGGGAGAGATGCTTATTTATATTATGATGTTAAGACTCTTGGGATTGGATAAGGGTGTATCTAGAGCCATATTAGTAATTGATGGTTTTTGCACTATTATATCTAATCAAGAAATATAATTAATAAGAAGAAAATGAGCTACATGAATAAGAAGTATCACTTCATATTACATAAATGAAATTGTACAATGAAGAATGGAACTAAGAGTCCATTATATAGGTTTTACAAAATGACTCTTGGTCTTCCTCTAGTGACACTTGGTCTAACTTACATGACACTTGGCATGAATACCAAATAATGTAATATATTCTAACACCCCCTTGTATTACATTATTTGGTATGAAATTCCCTTGAGTTGCATAAATGATCTCTGAATGTTTGAAACTTGTTTCTCCCAAGAGATTTTGTAAAAATATCTACTAGTTGTTCTTCTGTAGGAATATGCTTCAAGATGATATGATGATTCTGAAAGTGATCTCTGATGAAATGGCATTGTGCTTCAATATGCTTAGTTCGTTCATGTACAATTGGATTTTTTATCAAATTGAGTACTCCTTGATTGTCACAAAATATCAAGGTTGGAGTTTGTTTGATGCCCATGTCAGATAGTATATATTGTAACCACAATGCTTCACATGTTGTATCTCTTGTTACCTAATATTCTACTTCAGTAGATGATTGTGCCACTGTATGTTGTTTCTTACTGTGCCAAGATATAGGTCCTGACCCAAGATAAAACACGTACCCTGAAGTAGACTTTCTATCATCAATAGAACCAACATAGTCTAAATCTGAGTAACCTTGTAGAAAAAAATCCTTAACATTCTTCATATAAGTTAGTCCATAATCAATAGTCTTCTTAATATATTGCAATATTCTCTTTGTAGCTTTCCAATGACTTTCTCTTGGTTCTTGCATGAATCATGAAAGATAATTTACAACAAAGACTAAGTCAGGTCGACTATTTGTTAAGTATAGAAGACTTCCAATTAATTGATGATACATGGTTGCTGAAACCAAAGGTGTTTCATCATTTTTGGATAATTGAATCCCTTGTTCCATAGGTGTATATTTTGGCTTACAATTCTTCATCTTATATTTTTCAAGTAAGGCTTCTGCATATTTTGATTGAGTAATTGTAATATTATCTTTATTTTGATGGATTTCTAGGCCAAGACAATAATTCATTAGTCCTAGATCTGTCATTTCAAATGCCTTCTCAAGATCCTTTTTAATATCACTTATTAGTTTTTTGGAGCTTCCAGTAATCACTATATCATCAACATATACTATAAGGATTAGTATATCATTTCCAATTCTCTTTGTATACAGACTAGGATCAAAGTACTTCATTTGAAGTTATGTTGTAATAAGTGATTATTGATTTTTATATTCCATGCTCTAGGAGCTTGCTTTAGACCATATAGGGATTTGTTTAATTTGCAAACCTTATATTCTTGTCCTTTAACAACAAATCCTTCTGGTTGTGACATGTAAACTTCCTCTTCTAAGTCACCATTAAGAAAAGCACTTTTAACATCCATTTGATGAAGTTTCCAACCTTGATGAGCTGCTAGAGCACAAATTGTTCTGATAGTAGTCATTCTAGTTGTTGGTGCAAATGTTTCTTCATAATCAATTCCCTCAGTCTGAGTATATCCTTTGGCTACTAACCAAGCTTTGTACTTGTCAAGTGTCCCATCTGCTTTATACTTGATTTTGTAAATCCATTTGCAACCCATAATTTTCTTTCCTAGAGGTAATTCCACTAGATCCCATGTTTTATTATTTTGTAGTGATGCATATTTAGACTCCATAGTTGTCTTCCAATGTGAGTGATTTAGTGCTTGAAGTGTTGATGTTGGCTCTACTGTATTTCTTAGTAACCCTCTATTTATTCTACTTTGACTACGAGTTTGAGGTCTAGTAGTAGTAAGATCTGGCATTCTTTCTAAGTTTGATTCCCTGAGTGTGTCTCTAAGCCATATTGGTTCTTTCCTATGAGGAATTGTGGATGTTTCCATGTATTCACTATCTTCTTCTAGATATTCTGACTCTATTTCTTCACTTGTTACATCTTCCTCTGAGAAATTTAGAAAAACTTTTGCATCAATATTTTGTTTTTCGATATCTATCTTGACTTTCTCATCAAAAACTACATCTCTGCTTATGTATACCTTTTTTGTATGTGGATCTATTATTTTGTACCCTATAGATTCATCATCATAGCCAAAAAATATTCCTACCATAGTTTTATCATCTAATTTTGTCCTTTTTTGTTTTGGAATATGCATATAAGCTTTGCATCCAAAAATTCTTAGTTTTTCTATATTTGGTTTTTGTCCTGACCATGCTTCTTCTGGTGTAACATGTCTGAGTATTCTTGTAGGTAATCTATTTTGTAAGTATACTATTGTTTTAACTACTTCTGCCCAATATTGATGATCGAGATGAGCTTCTTTTAACATACACCTAACCATTTCCATTATAGATCTATTTCTTCTTTCTGCAATTCCATTTTGTTGTGGAGAATATGTTGTAGTGAGTTATCTTTTAATTCCATTCTCTCCTAGAAAAGAATCAAATTATTTTGATACAAATTCACCTCCTCTATCTGAACGAAGAGCTTTGATAGTCTTTCTTGATTCTTTCTCTACTTGAAGTTTGAATTGTTTAAAATAACTAAATGCTTCTGATTTATACTTCATGAAGTATACCCACATTTTCTTGGTGTGATCATCGACAAATAATTAAAAATACTTATGTCCTCCAATACTAGTGATATTCATTGGGCCACATAAATATGTATATATTAATTCTAATGGTTGTTGAGTCCTATGTTGATGAAGTTCAAAAGGAATTCTATGTTGTTTTCCTGCTAAACATTCTGGACAAATAGTAGATTCTAGGGATAGATTTGGTATTCCTTCAACCATTTGATATTTGAGCATTTCATTCAAAGAAGATATATTGGTATGTCCTAGATATTTGTGCCATAGATCTGAAGCCTTAACTAAAAAAGTTGAATGTGTAGTAATGTCCAAAGCAAATAGACCATTTTTATAGGTACCTGATGCTACCTTTTTTCCTTGTTTAAGAATATGACACTATTTTCTTCCATTGGAAACTTTGAACTCTACAGTCATATTTTGATCCATGAGTTGAGAAACTGAAAGGAGATTAGTAGTCAATCCTGGGACATATAAAATATTTTTAATTATCCCTTTTCCATTTACTAGATCAACTAAAATATTTCCTATCCCCTTTACTTCATAAGTTTTACTATCTACTATAGTAACTGGTTTCTCATTTTTCTTTTGTAGAGAATCAAACAATTGTTTGCTTCCAGTCATGTGTTTGCTTGCTCCTGAATCTATATACCAATGCTCCATGGTTGTGAAGTTTTCAAATTTTCTAATATGAAGATGTCTTCTATCTTGCAAGTGTTTGAATGTACTATGAATCTTGATAGTATGCTTAGCTTTCTTAGTTTGAGTTGAATTCCTTTTGTCTCCCTAATGTTCAACTTTACTTTCTTGCCTTATTTCTCCCTAATGATTAGTAAGTAGAAAGCTAAATATAAATGATGATGCACCTTCAAGTTTTAATAAGGTTCTTTTCCTTCAAGACCTTTTAGTTGGATTAATGTCTCATTAATGTAAGAGACTAATGTAAAATGCAATTTCTAACTTTCAAGCAATTAATGGTTTTGCTTCTTTAATCCTTCAATTTTCAATGGTTCAATTTTCTAAATTCCAAGAAACTAAAGTTTGATGTAGTATTCCTTATATCTCCCTAATTTGGAAATTTAGAAAGTAATAATATTTGCAAACTAGTATTTTAATTTTCCAATGTTGAAAACCTTATATCTCCTAATTAATTATTTGCAAATATTTTAATGTTTGAATCTCATGCAATTTGTAATATCTTTTAAGATATACTCCCTTTACTTTAATTGCCTTCTAACTCTCTAAGGTTGGTATTTGCTTAGTTCTTCAATGCAATAATAAATAAACTTCAACCTTATATTAAGCACCTTGAAATATATCTTGAGATTTTGCACTCCTTTGGCTTAATTGCTTTCTATTCTAAGGTTATGAATTCTCCAATGCAATATAAGTTTAACCTTAGATATATAAAATACCTTATATATCATTTTGCACTTTAATTAAAGCAAACATCAATGTAAATATACCTTTTAAATTTTGTGTGATGATTGGCTTTGTCTTGGCTTCACTATGCAAACTTGAGGCATTGGAATTTATCTATCTTCACCTTATGATAATGAGCATTCAATGATCTCCTTTGAATGGTGCTACCCTATTACAGTCTTTTGATCCTTAAATGCACTTTGACCACTACTGCACTCAAAAATTGCTGGAGATATTCTTCCAATACATGCACTCTTCCCTATGATGGCTATTAATATGCTTATCCTTCTTAAAACAAGTACCAAGTTGCACTTTATGTTGCTCAAGACCTTGTATATTTTTCTTAGGTGTTGTAATGCTATTATTAACCTTGTAATACATTACTCCTCATGGTGCAGTCTTACAAATATTTCTTGAGCATTGGCTAAAGTTTTGAGCGTTGAAAATTCTCACTTATGAGAATTGAAATAATGATGAGGGTATTACTCCTTTTGAGTGCTCTTTGATTTCCTTTGTAGGAATTAGAATACGTTGATGTCTCTTTCACTTTTGTTCCAAGTGCTACAAGATGTCTTTCTCTTTTAGGGCAAGTGGAGGTGCTCCTTTACATGCGCTCAAGCTCCTAAACGTCTCTTATCATCATGATGCCCTTTCAATCCTTTTGCAAGTCATATCAAGTTCTTTTTGGCATGCATCAAACTCTTTCTTGCTTCTAACATATGACTAGTATTCCTCTGTGATATTGGCTCCTCCTCGATAGTGGTGTCTCTTTCTATGGTAATTTATAGTTTGCTTTAGAAAATGTGGTTCATCCAAGCTCTTTCCTATGTATGCTTGGGTAATATTTGATGATAAATATTTCTTTGCACTTTTATTTTGGCCACTTATGTTATGTAATATTTGTGTTATCCTTATTCTCACTTGCACTCCTTACAATGATGCTATCTTACATAGACTCCTTGAACTTTGTAGGTTCATTACTTTGTACTGCATAGGCACTAAATCTAGTGGCTTTGGCATTGTATTGGGTGCCTTTAGACACCTTGAATGGATGGATATTGAGCCTATGGATGGATCTATATTTTATTTTCTAAATATTCCACCTTAGAATTTATAAAATGCCCATTGAAATATAGACTATTCTTTATCTTCTTATTGCTTTGTAGGTTGCTCCTTAACCTTGATGATTCAGTTCCTTGTAGACTGTAGTAAGATCATTGTTGTAGTGTATTTAGACACTCTATATTTCACCCTTATTTTTCTTTGTAGAATATGGTGCAATAATTTAAATGAATCTGCCTTGAATTGCACCAAGAACTTGAGACTTTATAGTCTCTTTTTGAAGTTTTCTTGCTTCTTTGATATGGTGGCTTCCTTCTCCAATATTTGGAGGTGATATTACTCTTTTTTGGTGGCTTATCCTTGCTACATAATGTTGTAGGATATATGTTCTTAATAGTTTCATTTTTCACTTCACTCTTATCCTATTTTGTGCACTTAAATTTTCTCCTTTGATAAACTCTTCATGCACTTTTAAAAACTTAAAGGATAACTAGGATAATGCACTAATGATAACTCCTTGTTGCTCCGTAAATGAAATATTAAAAGTACCTTAAAATATGCACTATAATATTTGTAACTTTTACTTTAATAATAATGTCTTCTTTGACTTTAATAGTTAATAGGAAGTTGATAATATTCTTTCTTTTTTTGGTAAATTAGATAGATTTCATTATCATTCAGGTTTTAAAGATCCCAAAACCTATATACAAAAAAATATTAGGATATGCTAAATGATAACAAAAGCACCAATAGGGGACACATCCCCAAGCCCAACGTTTACAAAAACTAAAATGGGATGCAGCCCCACACAACAAGCAATATGAAAAGACAAATATAAGAGTTGCAGCCCTACAAAAACAAGAGAACTTCAAGGACTATCAGGATCCACATAGGATAGCCTCAAAAACAAGATAATTATTGAAAATTAAGTTAATACTTAGTAACTTCCTCATCACCATCCTTGTCCTTAATATTTAGTTGATCCTTGGGCTCCTCCTTGACCTTGATCTTGTTGAATTTACTCCTAGAAGATGAAGAGTCACCGACATTGCTATGGTCCATTAGAATGTTTAGCCTAGGGGAGAAGTGCTCCAGAAAATAATGCATACTCTTGGAAGTAGAATATCTGCATCATCCTATGAGGACCCTCTAATTTTGAATTGCATGACTATGGAGTGTCAGACCTTTGGAAGTTGAGGTGCCTTGGTTTGGTCCATCTTTGGAATAAGTCTTGTTTTATCCAATGGGGGTGCTCCAACTTTGAAAAGAGTGATTTCAATTGATAAGGCCCTTGGAAACAACTTCTTCTTGAATCAACTCACCATTGAAATAGGGGATGTGGGTTCTTTTATTAGAAATTGGGGTGCAACCTGTATTGCTAAACACAAGAAAGGAAACTTACCATGAGCTAAAAAAATTGTTAGTATAAGTTTTCAAAAAACTTTTGAATCAAGTCTGACCTTGTTGTATTGGGTGGTGAACCACTCATCCTGCATGGGAATTTCATCTTGAAAACCAAAGAAAGGCTTTGAGCACCACATGGGAAAATAATTTTTCTCAAACATTTTGAATCATGTCTTGGTCCATGATCCTTTTGACTTCCTGAGGAAGGTCGCATGTCCACGTAATTAGCCTATTGGCTATGACACCTTTGTTGGCTAGGCAATTGGTGGCCTTGTTAGATTCTCTGAAGGTATGCTGACAAATGATCTACGAGTGGCTAAGGATGAGGATCCTGGCCTCCTTGATACAATCCTCAATTCTCCAAGGTGGATTTTTGTTCTTCCTAAGGTAGTTGATGATGTTTAAAGAATCACCTTCTACAATGATGTTTCCAGGGTAGTTTTTTGCCAACTCAAGACCCCTCCACAAAGCTCTAGCTTTAGTTCCCTTGAAATATATCTAAACCCTATTTTTGATGTGTAGGTTTTCACCTTAAAATAAATTATCTTCTGCTCTCCCTTGAAGACTTTAATATGCAACCTTCTCCTTGCAAATTTTAAACTCTAATATGGTGCTTAATGAAACTTAATAATGAACTAAGTAACTAATGTTCAAGTAATGAACCTTTTGCACCAAATTTTCTTACCTTAATGACCCTGTAGATGATGGATATCTTGGTGATTAGATTCACCAAAATTCTTCCTTGTACTAGATGAAATTGTAGCTCTTTCTTGCTATCCAAAACAACTCTTTAACTCACCAATTTGTAGCTTTGAAACTCCTTCTAACTTATTTCCCGAAAATGTAGTTTGGTGGCTTTAACTGTTCTCCAAAATTTGGCAATATCCTTGTCAAATTATTCTCCTTTTGGTCTTGTCAAATGGTGATAATTATCCCAAAATACTCAATCTGCAATAAGGCCTCTAGTATTTTCTCTCTCTACAACTCTACAAGTCTCCAATGGAGATCTCCAATCTTTAATCTTCTCCTAAATTATTTTTTGAAGTCTCTACCTCCTTCAACCTTCCTTCAGGTCCCCTTGTAGATTTGATACCAATGATTGTTTTAGAACTATTATATCTAATCATAAAATATAAATAATAATAAAAAAGAGCTACATGAATAAGAAGCATCACTTCATATTACATAAATGAAATTGTACAATCAAGAATGGAGGTAAGAGTTTATTACATAGGTTTTACAAAATTATTATTGGTCTTCCTCAATTGAAACTTGCTCTAACTTATATGACACTTGGAATGAATACCAAATAATGGAATATATTCTAATAGTAAACCCCTTAGTCAGATGTACCCAATACTAGTGTTTATGTAGTAAGGCAAACAACTAGGTTTTTGTGAATGATACACCTTAAATAGTGAGGCTCATATGGCCTAAAGTAGTGAGGATTTTGGGTAGTCCAAAGTAATGAGGCTTGGACAAGTCCTAAGCGATGAGGATTGGATGTATTCCTAGCTATGAGGTCTAGGAATCTAAATAATTGATTGGTATGGAAAATTCCACTCAATAATTCACAAGATAATATGGTGGTGGCACCTTGCAGTGAGGCAAGAGTGACAATGTTCATTACAAGGTGAGTGGTAATGACCTTAGTTAGCCCATGGAGGTGTAGGTAACTAAGCACTAAGGAATTATGCTATATTAATCCTACATAGACTTATGTAGGGTTAGAGAATAGGCATCCCATTTTAAGTGTTATTGTCCTTAAAGGATAATCCCTATATTGTGGTTAAGTTATCTTATACTAATGAGGTTATAGAAAAAGTGGGGGACCACTTATGGTATCTTTTCTAAATGATGAGGTTTAAAAAATTGGACCCCAAAAGTATGGGAAGTTGGTCACTCATGTCCACTTGGGTGTCATATATAGTGACACTAAAATCAAAATGTGATTTTTCATTATACTAATGAATTATATTGGGTCTTCTTTGTGATTTAATCCTTGTAAAAAATACCTCTCTCTCATGGGTCAATTTGGTGGGTTTTTATAGCAAGAGTGGATGTATTGGCCTTGGAGGTAATATTCCTATCTATATTAAATCATTTTTTACTGTGACAATCATTTTGCATATATTTGGTATGGAATCTCCTCCCATAGATTTTATCAACATAGATATTTCAAAATTCAATGCTCTAAGATAGAAATTTTTACTAAACTTGGTGGGGGACTCATGTATTTTTGCATCCTATGACAAGATTTGTGAAATTTGAGGTTAAAATCCTCTACTACCTCCATGGAAGCTCTTATGATTACTATTATTTGTTATAGGAGTGATACCCCATCCACATTTTCTCTAAATATTTTAACAAAAACATTAATGAGTTAATCCCAACACTTGATCAAACTGGGTTATAGTGTGATGTACCATTCTCAAGATTTTCCTCTGAAAGATGTCACCAAAAACCTTAGAACCATATTTTATTTTGATATTTTGTGGATCGTATATAGGCTCTCCACATGGTTAAGGTGCTCAATAGGAGTAGTGTGATCTTCACCATTGAAATAGATGAGAGACTTCAAAGTTGATTGAGGTATATCCTCCCATGTTTCATTTGATGTTGGTGGTGCCAATGGACCCTTGTTGTTGTAGGAGAGGAATATTCTAAGGGGAGAAAGTAGGGGTGGAGTAGCCATATTATGGGCTTTGGATTTCCTTAATCATGGAATGGTTGTAGATAGTGACAATAACTCTTATCATGTTTGGAAGATGCAAAAATCCTATACATAGGATTTCCTCTGGTTATCTCAAGGTTGTTTCTTTAGGATGAAGTCTCTAAGTGAATGTAAATTTTTTCTTTTGGAAAGCAGATAGACTGAGTTTTTCACTTAAACCTTGATATGATATCTATAGAAATATCTTCTTCTAGTGTATTTTTTAGATCGGAGTCCCCAAGTGATAAAATAGGTACTTCAACAAGCGAGAACAAACCAAGACCCTCACCAAGTGTCAACCCTAATCCTTGTGATTTTAGAACCAATGATATATCACTAGGGTCCCATAAATCATGCTATTAAACTATTGTTATATTTTATTATATCTACTTGGTACAATCATACCTTATGAGGAGTGACATAGTGGGCCACAACTAAGAGCATGGTGTTTGGATTGAAGAACATAAGATTATACTAAGAGGGGGTGAACAATATAAGATTAAACAATTTACTTTTCAATCCAAATGATAACAGTTATAATATCAAGGTAGAAAATAATGCACACATCATTACACACATGAGAGACATGATTTAATGTGGTTCACCAAATGTGGGTTACATACACAGAGAAAATATTTCTTATAAATTTTCTCAACAAATCTCTTGGGAACCAAATCCCTATTACAATATTTATGGACCTCTATCCAAAGGATACACCAATCCATATGCCCAATTTCATGGATATCTATTCACAAGAGACCTATGTCCCAACTGATCTAGTTTGTGGATATCTATCCATAGGAGAACTATATCCTCTTTGTGCTGGTTGGCTTCAAAGCTTGTTCTCAGCTCTGCTCAACTCTGATCAAATCTGATCATAGATCTGATCAGATATGCTCAAAACTCTAATTAAATATACTCATAACTCTGATCAAATCTACTCAAATACTTATACTGATCTATCTCATGCCTTCTCACAAGTCTACCTCAAACCTTCTCACAAGGCTGCCTTAATCCTGCTCATAAAACCTTCTTATAATTGCTCATAAGCTCTCTCCAAAAAGGCCTGCTCAAAATAGCTCACAATCCTGCTCTAGTATGTTTACTTTCTCTTCTCAAATTTTCTCTAACATGCTCAAAATTTCTCATGAGCCATGCTCAAAACTGCTCATAACACATGCTCAAAAGTTTCATAAATTCATTCAAACAATGAAGCACAATTTGTTCACAAACCCTAACACGTATTTCCAATTTCATTAAATAATTTGTTCACAAATTCTAACACAAGCATTTCCAATTTATTTCAATAAGGATGCATAATTTATTTCACAAAACCTAGCTCAAATATTTCCAAAAATGCACATATACAATCCTTATTTCTCCACCTTATTATTCAAAAATATTTGCTCAATCAAACACCTTAGATAAGGAGTAATGCCACCATACCTCTTAGCTTGCTTTGATGAATATGAGCCCTCAAAAATTGTCTCAAAATTCTATCTCTCTTATGCCACTTCAAGGATTAGTTAGAATAATGATTTTCAATTACCCACATGAAAAACTCCTCTCAAAAGTTGTGCACAAAAATAAAGTCTTACAACCTTTTTAATTTTCCAAAACAAGCCTTTCTAAACTAAGATCAAAACCTTTCAAAATTTCTTTCACAATGCATAAATACACACAATTATTAAAACTCAAACACCTTATAACTCCTGCTTATAAGAACCACTTGTAATTTTCAATATCACAATCCAATAACCCTAAGTGCATACCATATTTTAATTTTACTTTCAAGCACCTTATTCCTCCTAAATTTCTAAAACTATTTCACTCTTATGAACCATACACAGAATTTGAAATGTGCATACAGTAATTTTTAATTTCAATTATATCATGAAATAATTTAACCTTATGTCTCCCTGCATCAAGCAATATGCACAACTAACAAAGAAAAAATAAACCTTATGCCTCCCTAGGTCGAACATAATGCATACCTCACTTTAATAAAAAATGTTTACCTTACCTCAAGTGTTGTCGTCATGACTCGAACCTCCACCTTTCGCTAGCCTACATCCTAGTGTAAGCTAGTCCACTACGTGGGCTAGATACCCACACAAGTCTTGAGTGCACAAACTTTTATTTTAATTGCTGCCCTACCTTGAACCTTGTGTTTTTTCCTTTCTTCTGCCTCAAAAAACAATGCTTGTCTTTTTCTTTAGCTTTCAATGAATGATGCTATATTTCCTTCAACATTTTCTCTAAGTGAATTATGTTTATATTTTTTCTTTGCTCTCAATCAAATTTCATTCATCTTATCTTCTGCCCTCATGAATGGCACTCATATTTTCTTCTGCCCGCACGAATGGAATGGCGTTGGTCTTCTCTTCACACTCTACCCTCACAAATAGAATGGTGATGGTATTCTCTTCTCACTCTACCCTCAAACAAAATGGTGCTTGTATTTTCTCCACACTCTACCCTCAAATGAAATGGTGCTAGTCTCACTTTATGCCTTTTATGAATGATACAAAATGTACATTCTCTAAAAAATCCTTTCAAAATGATTTTATTTGTCTCTTTAAATATGCATTATGATTTTTATCATGATGTCAACTCTACCTTTGTATTGCCACATTTTTAAATTTAAATTCTTGGTATCTTTGAAAATTCAAATTTATTCTTTATTATAATATTTAACCTTGGTGTTAAATATTATAATATTTTTGCTTGTATTCATTTGTCAAAATAATTTCTTTTTGAGACCTTTTTCCAAAGTAAACTTATTAAACTTGTCTGTCCTTATTTATAATATTTAAAAATAAATATTATAAACCCTTTCTTTACAATAAACCTTTCTTTACAATAATTATCTTGCTTTATATAAGCCTTGCCTTGCATAATTATTCAATCAAAGAAGAATATTTCTACCATACCAAAATCTCTTTGATATCAACCTTTTGACATCAAAACTTTGACATAAATGACAACACAACATGCTCAATATTTCCAACATGGATCAATCGAGGACCTTTGAGAAATTTTTACAAGGTAGGCTCCTTGTTAGGATGTGATCTTCAAGGAACTAGTTGCACAACAAAGGGAAAGGATATGAGTGAGTAAACAAAGTAAAACAATAAATTCAACAAAGAAAAAAGGGGGCAATGGACCAAGATATTTGCTAAGCTATTCCTATAAAAATAGGCCTAAACACTATGTGCCAATGGTGAACACTTACTATCTTTGACACAATGAAGTACAATCAATATCTACCAATTATATACATGCATAAGAATATGAGTCCCATAGGAGATCCAAGCAACTAACTCGGTCAAAAATAGACACAGGCCCCTCACACACACATACTCTTAATAAAACCCAATATCCATGCAAAAGATTACAAACACATACACAAACACAATAACAAGTCTACAGGCAATACAAAAAAATATACATAGGCTCTCATGTATATATAGATGCAAGAAAACTCTTACAAATATTGTGCTAGAAGTGAGGGTTCAAGATTGCTCACAAGCTGCTCAAAAACCACAACTATTTTTACAGAGAGAAATGAAAGGAAAACCTACAAATGTATACAAATGCAAACTTGTCGATCCTTTTACAGTCTAAACTACTACTATTTATAGATTACATCAAGAGCATTTCTCTCCAAAACCATTTATAGCTATATTTGACAATCCCATCTACTTTTTCTAGGGATTTTGATCACTAAATGAATTACTTCTTTGATCATAATGACTGATCAACATGGGACTATTAGTGCCATACTTCATCATGAATGATTATTTGAGAAAATTACTAATATTATCTTTTTGTAGGTGGTATTTATCTCCTTAAATGAGAAAGCATTAATTTATCTTATCTACCTCTAACACTTTTGATGACTCAAGCATCAATGTTTGCTTCGCTTAGGCATCTCTCATAGTCTAGTCAGGAGTTTTATTTTTATTTCATCATGTATTACAAAACATCCAATTTCAAGACTTATCCCAAAGGGTAGGCTTCTCTAGTGCTCCTTTGGCTATCTATCAAGACTTTTGCTTAATGAAGTTTTGCATAATTCCTAATTCTTAGGATTTCTTTTAGCATATTCTTCATGAGCTAGACAAAAATCTGATCATTGGTTATTGGGGTTTTTCCTTAGTCGTGAGTGGGTAGTGGGGAACCACAATAGGAAGTAAGTAACCCAAGGTCTATTTTTAGGATATTATATTGTAATAGTGAGTTAACTAGGGATAGGGTTATACCTTTCCTACAATAGCACTAAATTATGATTATATAAAGAAGAGAGCTTGTAATTGTAAAGATAATCCAAGTCAATTATTCCTATAACCATATTTGATCAAGAAATGACTCACCATGGGAGATATTATGGAGTGATTCCTTCAATAGGTATTATTGTTGGTGTTTTCCTTCCTGAAGGGTATTATCATATCTTATCTCTATATGGTATATTTAGTGATGGTTAATTTATTTATTATTAAACATAGTCATGGATGATTTTATATTTATGAGAAGCAAAGGTTCCTAACATCTAGTATTAGAGCAATAATTTTGACAAAGTGTAGAGTTTTTTTGTAGATTTCTATAAATTGTTTTCAACATTTGCTAATATTTTTAAAATAAAAAGCGTATATTTTTTTGTAAAGTTTCTAAATTGCTAGAGATTATTTTCAAAAAATTTTGAGTTTATAAAAAATTATCATATTTTTTGGGAGTCATATTTTTATAGAAGTTTTAGATTTATATGATACTTTCACTATATTATAAATCACTTTGAGTACTGTAAAAATGACTAGTCAGTTATTAAATTATAATTAGTTTTGAAGGAGTTACAATCATTTATATTTGTTGAGGAATATTAAATTATTTGGTACATGTTAATATATACCCATGGTACCTTCATGGTATAATTGTAAATATGTAATAGATTAGGGTTAATTTATATATTTTAAAAGTGTGATTTATATTTTTTCCTTCATGTAAGTGTCAATATGAAATAAATGCACAAGTGACATGTAAGTTAGAGTGCAAGTGTAGATTGAGAAAATATGCACAAGTGTCATGTATGTAAGAGTGTGAATACATAATGTGAGGATGTGCATAAGTGTCTTAGATTAGGAGTGTATGTATAAGTGTAAGATTCATGTAGATGTGTGCAAGTGTCTTAGAGTCAAGTGTCCATGAAGAGTCTTGTATGTAAGTGGTAAGATATAAGCCAAGAGCCATGAGACTTGTCATCTGGAGAGTAATAGCCAAGTACTTAAAGAGTCACATTACTATGACTATATTATGGAGATAATACTCCATGAGAAAGCAACCCACAAAGGAGAAACAAAAATGTAATTTATCTAAGAGATCCATTTTGGAATAAAGCTTGTATACATATTTGAGCAATTAATATTGTAATTTTTCTTTATGCATAGTTCATGAATGACTTAGAGTGTTATACTTCATGGGTATGAATGTATTATGACTTTTTTAATGTTACAAATGGAACATAGATCTCCTAAATGGAATATGTAATATCATTCAATAGAATATGTAACGTCCTATAATGGAATATGTAACTTCCTCCACGTGGTGGATGAATTCTTAATAATTGGCCTTCCTTATCATGCACCTTATGTGCCCTAATTTTGGTTCTTGTTTCTTGGCCTTCAATCACTTTGAAAATTCTTTGTGCTTACCAAAATTCACTGAGGTTATTTCAACTATTACTTCTCCAACACTCTCCTCTTGTGGTAGTTTCTACATGGATGATTTCTTTGTAATAGAGCTTGCTTCAAGTTTGGTGATGTTTTCTTCCAGGTGGTGGCTTTTCAACTTCTTGATGGCATTATGGCGGTGCTAGTGGTGCTTGTTTTCCGATGCTTACTCTTAGATGCTAATTGTTTGTATGTCATATCCTATGATGCTAATATTGGCAATGATACTATGCTTCTTCTCCTTATGCTTGTGGTGCAACCTTAAAATCTTATGCTTCTTCTGCTCATGCTAGTGGTGTAACCTTAATGGATCAACCTTGTAATCTATGATGGTTTCCAATGCTTTACATTGGCCAAATAATGACTGTTACTCAATGCTCTATGTTGCCTTCCTTGGTGTAAGTGGCTATCTTATTCAAAATGATAGCATTTCTTATGGTAGTTCTTTCTATGCCTTTGTTAATCTTACCTTCACCAAAGGCTTTTCAATACTTGGCATACCTCTTAGTGTCTTTAAATGCTAGAAAATTGTGTTGTATTTTTTTACTATTGAGTCTCCTTCTTTTGGTCAATATACCTTAGAAAACTCTGCACTTTGATGAGTCTAAAACATACTTTTGAAATTGATTATTTCTTCCTTTATAACTCCTTTAAGCAATGTCTAATTTGCTTTATACTGTTTGAAATGTGCAGGTTTGATGATATCCAATATGCCTCCTTTTTCACCTTGGAGACACTAATCCTTATAGCTCTATTTTGCTAAATTTAATGGCTCTAGTGTGGTGCTCTTGTAATATTAAAATGAACCAATTTAAATGTTTCTAATAACCTTTATAGCACCAATGTAACTAATTCTTCTTTGAAGTTAGAAGATGTAAACTTAAGCCCTTTCCTTTTGCTAATCAAATATGGTGTTAAAGACTTAAATAATACTTGAATAATAACTTTAATAACACCAAATTTTCAAACCTTATTTAGGCCTCCTTTGTAGCAAGATTCCTTGGTGATTTGATTCACCTATTTTTTGTCCTAGTTTTGTAATTTTCACATCTTTAACTCCTTGTGCTTTGCTTCCCTAAATTTTCAATTTTACAGCTCTCTTTTCTACTTGAATGATGCCTTAGATTTTCAGTTTTTAAGACTTTAGTTTGCTATCCTAAAATCTGAATTTTGTGTCTCTAATCCTCCTTCAACTTTGCTTTCTTGGAATCTAAATTTTATAGATATTAGTTCTGCTCAAATTGCTGCTCTCTTGTTGTCCTAAACTCTGAAATTTTTAGATTCTAATGCATTCAATTTCTCCTTTGTTATGTTGTCCTTAAAATTTTCAAATTTGTTAGGAAATTCCTCCAATTTGCATATTTATTTGTTGTCAAGCCTTCCTTCAAGCTGGCTATTCAAGGGCTCTTCAAAATCTGCCCAAATTTCATATCACTTGCAGCTCTATGTCACCTTGATTTTTTTGTCCTATGACTCTTCAACTTCTGTTGTAAAAACATAAATCATCTTTTTTGCAACTTAGCCTTCAAGACTTCAATAGTAATATTAAAATATCACAAATTTTGTGGACAACTCCTTTCTCCTTTAACCTCCTTGTTGAATTTTGACTTCAATCTTGGCCTATTTGTGTTGGAAATTTTTAGTGATAATTTGTTATTGATGTCAAGGGTGAGTGGTCATTGATATCAAACTTTCAACACTAGTTAGTGATAGTTTCAGTTGGTAGCATTTGTTTCAGGTTCTAAAATAAATGCAAAAGGATAATTTGGTTTTAGTTTCAAGACCCAGTTCCAAGAAGTCATATGAGGTCCAAAGTGCAAGAAAAATCCCAAGTAAATAATATTATAATATTATTTTATAATATTATGCAAAGGAAGTTTGAAATTAATTATAAATTAATTTATTAGTTAATTTACTTAACTTATAAAGTTATTTAAATTATCAATTATAAATTAATTTAAGCTAAGGTTAAATAACCCTAAGGTGGGTTATTAAAATTAAAATTCAAAATTCGATTTCAAATTACAAAGCACCGACGTGAGGAGAAAATTAAAACATGTATATAAGGAGGGAACTCCCACCTTACCAAACCTTACCATGCCTTCGAATATTATTGTGAGCTTTAAGAATTGCGTTGCATCCAAAGTGGAGTTAGAGTGTGTGAGTTTCATGGAAAGTCAAATGGCAGCGAAGGCATAAGAGGAAGGGACTCTTCCTTCCTTCACGTGGGTATTAGTAGCCCACACGGTGGTCTCCCAAGCACTAAGGTACGTAGGATTGAGGAGACGACGAATCGAATCTCACCGAAACCCCTTTTTGGGGAAGAAAGATGTATGCTTTAATATTGGGCGCTGAAAATTTTGGGAATATAGTTTGGGCATTTAAAAATTAATTTTTGCATATTTTAATTGGTTCTAAGGTTGCAAAGGGAGTTATAAGGGTTTTGCAAAATTAAATTTTTAATGTTATTTGCTCAAATGTTTTGAAATGATTGTAAGGTGTTTGGTTGATGTTTTATGGTGTTGGATATTATTTTAAGTTGGATTTTATAAGGTGTATCAAGAAATTATTTTTATGTATGGTATGATGAGTGTTATTTAAAAGGGAGAAATAAGACATAAATTGAGTTGTGATTGTTTTGTGTCTAAGGAATACTTTTGGGAAAGTGTTGAAGTAATATTGTTGTGTCTAACCATTGGAATTGGAAAGAAGAAAATTGTGATTAAGATAGGTTTTATAAAGGGACTTTTACATCCAACAAAAGGTATGGGCATATTCTTCCTAGTGAGTGATTGTTGAAAATTGTGAATGAAAATTTGGAGTGAAAAGGATTGTTTGGTTAAGCATTGTTGAGTTTTTTCTAAATTAATGCTTCAAGGTTTTCTAGAATTAAGAGTTTTTTATTAAACCTTGTTTTATAATCATTGTTGTTGAAGTGGTTGAATTGAGTGAAGAACTTGAACTAGGGTTTGAAAATAACATGAGTATCATTGTTATGTGAATATTATTTTATAAGTGAGAGAGGGGAGGGTCCCGATCCCTTCCCTGCTCCCCCTCCCCTGGTTCCTGCCCAGTCCATGGCTCATCCTAGGTCATCCCTTCCTGGTATTGTTTATTGTATATGATCTCCTTGATGGAGATCCTTCTCCTCTTTCTGCACCTCTCCCAGTCCTTCAGGGTTCCCTTGTTTGAGTTTTTGGCCTGGTGCTTCCCAGGGCTCCTTGTTATTTTTGGGATCCCTTCCCTTTTTTTCCCTTAGGCTTCCCCCTAGGGTTTTCTACAGGTTTTTGGCATGGATCTAGTTCCCTACGGTTCTCTGGGTGGTGGGGGTGATTGGTTGGGTTTTTGATGACTTCTTGGGGTTTTATTTGAGGTCCTTACTACTTTGGGGGTGTTCTAGGGGTGCCTATTTCCCCCTTTTGCTAGTGAATCCTCTCTGGGATCCTGTGGCTGCTGTTGATCCCGTCCCTTTGGGGAGGGCCCTCTTTGATTTCTCACTTGGAGGCTTCTTCGTGTTGGTTCTGCTCCTTGGTAGACACCCTGGGCATTTTTTTGGCCTTGGGGGGAGATTTTTCTCTACCTGGGCTGTTCCTAGCCTCAGTCCTAGTTCCTTGAAGTTTCTCCTATGCAAGGATGGGATTCTTGGCCCCTACTGTTGGGGTTCTCTAGGTTTTGTTGCATTTTTCAAATCATGGGGGGATCTGATCTATGCATGCAGACCCTGGATCCCCTAGGCTAGGCTCCCAGGGATCCCATATTTGTGGTTGTTACCTCTTCCCACCTGGGATCCCCAGTCTCTGTATCCCTGGTCCCTTAACCTATTGTCTTTTCCCGTTGGTTGTCCTGGGGACGAGATTCTCTTGGTGGTGCTTCCTGGCTACTTCCTGATGGGTGAGATCTCATCTTTGCTAGTTTTTAGTTGCTTCCTATTGTGTGAGATTCCCCCTTTTTTTTGGGCAGGATGGTTTCCCGCTGAGCGGGATGGTTTCCCGCGGGCGGGATTATCTAGAACTGTTGGGTTTCCCACTGGGCGAGTTTTTCTCATTTCCTTCTGGTTTTCTCGGGAGGCAGGATTCACTTGGTAGAGGTTTTTGCTGCTTCCCACTGGGCAAGATCTACACAGGGATGGATTTCAGCTACTTCCCGTTGGGCGAGATTCACTCTTTGGTGGTTTTTTGACTGCTTCCCGCTAGGCGGGATTTATATTATAATGGTTTTTTTTTGCTTCTTGTTGGGCGAGATTTACACGATGGCGGTTTTCAACTGCTCCCCATTGGGTGGGATATTCAAACTTACATTTCTTCAAAATTGGTGGTTTCCCGCTGGGCAGGATTATTCAAATTTACCTGTTCCCGCTGGGCAAGATTTCTGTTTGTTTTTCATTTTCAGGGTATTGGTGCCTTGGGCACAAAATTTTGTTGTAATGGCTTATGCTGGGCATGTTATTTCCAAATCTTATGTAATCAGGTTTTGGGATCCTAGTTAAAACCCGTTGTAAATACAATAGCTACTTATCAAAAAAAAAATTATTTTATAAGCATTGTTGTTGAAGTGAGTTGTTGAGTGAAGAACTTGAGCTAGGGTTTGTAAGGAACATGAGTATCATTGTTATGTGAGATTGGTTGATAAGCATTGTTGGAAACATTTTGAGTGAGTGCTTATATGCTTGGACTAGGGTTTGTGAGCAAGGATTATTTCATTGAGTGATTGGTTGAGTAGATTTGGTTGAGCCTAGTCAAGTGAATATGTTAAAGTGATTGTTCAAGTTATATGAAACAAATTATTCTATATTTTGAATTGATTTGAGAAAGAGGTTGAGAGTTGATGAGTGTGAAACATATTGAGTCTCTAACAATTCTCTATATATTTCTATGATAAAATAGATATTGAAAGTTATTGAGATTTTGTGAGTGTGAAGCATATTGAGTCTCTAACAATTCTCTGTATGTTTCTAAAAGAGTGATTGAAAGTGATTGAGTATTGTGATGAATGTGAAGCATATTGAGTCTCTAAAAATTCTCTTGATGTTTCTATGATATTGGATAAGTTCTAGTATGGAATTTAGAGAAGATTTAAGGTAAGTCTTAGAGAATACTTGTGGATATATTTGTATGAGCTTTTATGGAAGATTACAATACAGATTGAGAGTAGATTTGGATAAGTTCTAGTGAGGACTTATTGAGCATATTTGGACAAGTTCTAGTGAGGACTTGTTGAGCAGATTTGGACAAGTTGTAGAGAGGACTTGTGGACAAATTAGGGTGAGCTTTTGTGGAAGATTACAAGGCATATTTGATACAAGTATTTGAGAAGACTTGTGAGTAGATTTGATTGATTTGTTCAAACCTTAGGTTAAGGTTTGGGGAAGATCTGGCAGAGTTTATTTGAGATTAATTCAATCTTTGAGTTAAGATTTGAGGACAAATATTGAGGATAAATTTATGTTAGACCGAAGGACTATGTTTAGTACAGATCAAAGGACAAATATTGAGGACATATTTGTGCTAGACCAAAGGATTGAGTTTAGTATAGATTCAAGGATAAATTTTGGTGCATATTTGAGGACAAGTTTGTGCCAAACCAGAGACAGAGATTGAAAAAAATTATGCTAGATCAAAGGACTATGTTTAGTGTAAATTTGAGATAGAGCTTTGAAGGTGACAGAGTATAGAGGAAGATAGTCTCCATTGGATAGAGATCCATTAGCTAGGGAAGTGAGGTAGGTGTCTTCAATGGATATAGATCCATTAGCCAGAGTAGTAGGGGCAATAGTTTTTCTAGAAGATCACTAATCAGAGCTAAGGAGAAAGGAGTTCTCCTATGGATAGAGATCCACAAAATTTATTAGGGGATTGGTGTCTCCTTTGGATAGAGATCCATAAATATTGTAATAGGGAAAGGATTCCCAAGAGATTGATTGAGAAAATTTTAGTGAAAGAGTTTCTTCGTGGAGTAGACCACCTTGGGTGAACCACATTAAATTGGTGTCTCTATTGTGTGTGGTGATTTATGCATTGCTTTGATTAATGTTGTTGATATTTCTATCTATACATTGCATAATATTGATTGGGAAAGAAAAGTAAAAAGTGGTCTTATACTATTCAACCCCCCTATCAATATAAGCTTGTGTTATTCAATTTTTTGGCCTTCTTCTCAAGAACCTAAATGTCTTGAGATCTTTTAAAAAATCTTCCAAAATTTGGCAAACATCTTGCCAAATCCTTCTTCCTTTTGGGCTTCTTTTTGGATGGTGACAAGTGTCTAAAATTCCTCTTTTAAGGTGATTCTCCCTTTTAAAAACTTATCTAATGGAATTTCTTCAAATATTCTTAAATATTTCTTCTTCAACTTCTTTAATAGGGCTTCTCTAGCCTTCTTATTCCTCCTTTCAACCTTTCTTGAGACCTCTTCTCTTGGGTCTTCAAATTCTGTAGCTTCTCAAATCTTCAATAGGATTTTTCCTAGTCCTATATATTCAATCTTCAATATTCCAAATTTGAAAGTTTTCCAATAGAACCTTTCTCTTGGGTCTCCTTATTATAGAGCTACTTTCTTATTTCTTCAATTTGAAGTCTTTAATATTTGAATTTCTATGAGGACCTCCTTCTTGTTTCTCCTTAATATTCAATTTTCTATGGAGATCTCTTTTGTGAGTCTCCTCAATATTCTATCTTCAATCTGCAATGGGGTCTTCTTCCTTAGACCTTCTCCTTGATCTAAAGTCTTCAATGTGGCTCCTTTGGCCTCTTCCTCTCTTCTCAATATTCTACTTGGAATCTTCAATATACAAATCCTGCAATGGGATCTTTTTCTTTAGGCCTCTAAATTCTTCAATCTTTAACTTGTTTCAAGTACTGGATCAATTCCAAAGAATATATTCTTCCTAGATATTGTAGTAAGCTTCTCAATTTTCTATGAAAAAATATTTATCTACATCAAAGCATTAGAAAATGATAATGTAAATTCTTTAAATCTAAATTTAATAAACTTCACTAGTTGATTTGTTAAACTAGTGGAATCAATATTGAGTCCTAGTCATCACAAATTTTTTTGCAACTCTGTGAAAAGACTCTAGCCAAATAGTAATTTCAAATATTCTAAAAATGATATCTCCTATCTCCTCTCAATCTCCTTTTGGCTCTTCCTATCTCCTATCAATATCCCTTGTGGCTCTGATACCACTATTAGCTTTTGATGCTATACATTTAATGAAATAACTATGACAAGGCATAAATAGAGTATGCAATATTAACTATATAAAATTGGTAATATACTAAGCATGAGAATATGATGAGAAACTTGAAAAAATATTCGTTAATTATCCATTAATTAAAGATCACAAAAATAGTACATTGCTATGAAATGAATATCTCTAACACTCCATATTTCTTATATGCTCTACATTGTATCTACTACTACTCTACCTTGTGCACTCCAAAAATGATCTATATGCTATCACTTAAGAAGTCCTATATATAATGAGACATGACTCTTGGCCTTCCATATTCCTATGACTCGTCATATTCCTATTCTTAAGGAATCATGCACATGTGGACTACATGCACATTTACATCATTTCACATTCTAATAATACTTGCACATTTATTCCATTGCATAAAGTAAATACTTAAATCCTAATTTAAGACAAACTCCTAATTTAAACATGTACCCATGATGGTACATTAGCATGTACCAAATAATGTAATATATTCCAACACACACTTACATACATGACAATTGTGCATATCATGTACATAGATATATAAAGAGAAAATACAAAACCTAAAATATAAACTCAAACCCTAATCTATTATATCTATACATTTATACCATAAATGTACCATGGGAGTACATTTGCATGTACCAAATAGTGTAATATTCTTCAAAAACCATTACATCTTGTATCACTTGTGCAACACAACCAAAATATTTTCTAGGACACCCACTACATAGACTTATATCCCATTAAGATGTAGTGTCTTAAAATCCATTGCATGTGATATATCTAGTGTTCTTTCAAGGTGTCACTTATACAATTTAGATACCTATTTGGCCAGTGGCCTTATCCTTATTTGTATATGCCTATTTATTAAATTTATTTACATGCCAACTATTTACAAAAAATTATGGTGTACCTCTTCACACTCATGGATTTGAGCTCTACCTTCTTATTAGAAATGTAAATGACCCTACGATATGATGGTAAATTTGAGCTTCTCTTTGGTACACTTCTTAAAGAATGTAGCTAGTTTTGGATGAGAAATAGCATCAAGTTGACTTTGTGTGATATTTGGTTCCAAGGATTGTTTGGCACAAGACATTAGGAATTAGCATAGGTGATTTTTCTTGAGCATATGAGTCATTAGCTATCTTCCTCATATGCACTGGTTTGTGTGTCAAATAAACAACCAAAATTTGTAGAGTTCCTAGGAGCATGTTTATCATAAGCTTTGGATCTAGCATATAACATTCTTCTCATGTACATGGTTTTTCTATTGGCTTCCCATGATTTACTAGACATGTTTGTTGAAATCTATGACTCACCGAGCCTTAAAACTGCCTATAGTTGGTTGTTAGATTTTATTTTTTTTTGAAGTTTAAAAAAATTATTGCTTTGGTACTATGAACACTCAAGAAGATCTCACACTAGATTAGTTTTTCCTCACTTTTTGTACAATCAATTAATTTAATCTACACATTATTTGGAACTACCTCTATCAAATTTACCTTTTTCTCTACATGTCCTTTGATATGATATGACTTGCATTTTCACCATATATCCAGATAATTTTTTGGATGTAATGGATAGTCATATGAGCATGATCTTGTACCAAGTACCCCCTTAACTACTTCAAGAACTCATTTGATAAACATATCTCAAACAATGATAGCACATCTACAACTATTGCATATTGCATCATCATAATATTTTCTAGGACACCCATTGCATTGAATTTAATCCAATTGAGATGTAGTGTCCTAAAATCCAAAACATGTGATCTATCTAGTGTTCTTTTCAAGGTGTCAATTCTGTTATTTAGCTACTCATTTGGCCAGCAACCTTATTTTTATCTATATATGCCTACCTAGTTGATTTAGTTACATGCCATCTATTTACACAAAATTGTGGCATGCTTCTTCATGCTAATGAAATTGAGCTTTGTCTTCTCATAATAATTAGTAATGCCCCTACCATATGATGTCAAATTTGAGATTCCTTATTTGATACACTTCTTGAAGTGTGTAGCTAGTTTTGGCTAAGCACTAGCATTGGATTAACTTTGCATGACATTTGGTTCTAAATATTGTTTGGCACAAGATATTAGGAATTAGCATAGGCAATTATTCTTGAGCACATGAGTCACTAGGCATATTATCCATTTGTATTGGTTTGTGTGTTGGATTGAAAACCAAAATTTACAGAGTTCACAAGAGCATGTTTATCATCCACTTTGGATCTAGCGTATAATATTATTTTGAAGTACATGGTTTTTCTATTGGATTCCTTTAATTTCTTGGCTATGTTTATTGTAACTTGTGATTCACCAAGCCTCAAAACTACTTGTAGTTGACCATTGGAGTTTGTAGTTTTTCCAGGTTTAAAAAAATTACTACTTTGGGACTAAGTCCACTCAAGAAGATCTCATGCTAGAATAGTTTTTCCTTTCTTTTTGGCCAATAAATTACTTCCATTTATGCATGATTTGGTACTAACTTTGTCAAATTTTTCTTTTGCTCTCCATACCTTTCAATATGATATGGCCTAAGTTTTTTACCATATATCTAGACCATTTTTTGGATGTAAGGGATAGTCATATGAGTATGATCTTGCATCAAGTACCTCCCTAAATACTCTAGGAACTCATTTGATAGAAATATCCCAAAAAATGGTAGCACATCTACAACCATTATACCCTATTTCACCACTAGGTCTAGCCACTCATGCAACACAATCAAAATATTTTCTAGGAAACCTACTACCTAGACTTGTAACGTATTAAGACATAGTGTCCTAAAATCTAACTCCACATTTTTAAGTGCATGGCATCATAGACTACTTGGGATATAATTATGATAGAAACTCTTATATCTACTATATTATTATGTAACACCCAACCTTCTTGATATAAATATAGATAAAAGGGCATAGACTTGGTCTTACCCATGCCAAGCAATCATTGCTTATGTGCTACTTTTGGATCCCAAAAAATAGTTTTATTTAGTTTCTTCAACCAAATTTAATTGCTTGAGAACTAGAAAATTTTTTAGATTAATTATTTCTCTATGTCATATTTAGTTTCATTTAGTAGTTTCATTTCTTAGAAAAATTGCTTAAACAATTTTTGATACTGCTCATTTATTTCTATCCTATGTTTCTTGGTTATAGTTGGGTAGTATAAATTTTAGTAAGTCTCTTTTATTTAATGGTTTAGTTGTAATGTTTTTGCAATTAGTATCTCAGCCCATAACTCAGGATTTATTTTTTTCTATTTCTCTTTTTGTGGACATGGTATCCATTTTGGCTCTTCCACTTCAACTTGCCCCATATTTTGCTCTATCTCCTACCTTTAGCTTTTTGGTATTTTGACCATATGATGATAAAGAAACAAGATCAAATATTTGAAGCATTACTACTTAATATAAATCACCATAAAAAATAACCACAAGATCTAATAAAATGAAGTTGCAATATAATGAATCAAATAACAACTCAAAATTTACTATCAAATAGAATATCTCGTTAGAATATTCACATAAACATGCTCATAATATTGCACATGAAAATACTGAAAATGCTATTGAATAAAGGTCTACTAATGCAAGCATAAAGCTTTGCACTTTCAATTCATTTATATTATAATTATTTCTCACAAATATATAATTGTATGTGACTCTTCATATGTGTTGGTCGCCAATCCGACACCGTGCACAGGGCAAGGCAAACGAGTCAACACCAAGCATAGAATGACCAATACATCAGGAGGATAGGACAGATGATCTCTGAAGAAGTCTGTTTCTTGTAAGGGGTGGTTATAGCTACTCTACGCTGCAAAAGGGAAAGGGAAAAGAAAAAAAATAGAAAGAAAAAATAAAAGGTCATAGCCAAACTCACAAGGATGGATATAGCCACATCAAGACCTATGCAGGTGTAATACCCCATTCAAAAAATAGAACCCTACACTTAATCATTAAATAGTGCCTTTTTCCTAGCTCTCTTATCAATAGTGAATGGAAGGTGAATCCCAACATTGACAAGTAGGTCCATGAGATCCAAGATGCAGAATCAAAGCACTCTTGCTCGAGTGGTGTTAACAAAAGAAAACCTCCAACCCATATAATGGATACACTCCCCCTTAGTCACTCAAGCACACCCCAAGGAATCTAGATAGCAGAATAACCAGGATGACTTAAGCAACTAAGAAGTAGGATATTCATTCATTCAATCCAATAACAAGAAAACATAGTTAGAGATTGAATAATGCAGAATTTGTATTTACAAAGGGGAAATATTACATAAGAATTGTAAAGGCTAAAGAGATATCATTAGGAATTACTAGCATTCCACTATTTATAGTTACATTTACATGGATTTCAAAACTTGGAAATTAATTAAAGTAGGTGAGAGGATGGTATTTGTAGCAGATGAGCGCCACCCTAGTACACTACTCCACTAGGAAACATTGATCTTCTAGAAGAGTGGCAAGTAATTCTGAATCAATCTGGATCCTTCGATCATCTACTTAGCTCATTATTGCTCTACTACCTCATTCTTATCCTTGACTATTTATCCCTAGTTATGTGATGAATGACAAGCACCGAGGTACCTTTGGAGCATTGCACCGAAATAGGTCACTTCCATGTAGGAAATTAAATACTTGGGCCATCAAAGTAGTTGTTGGACCTTCCCTTAGATGTTGGGTCTTGTATGTTCAGTGGATTTTTTCTTTCACTTGCAAGGGGGTCTGGTGGGTGTTCTCATGTATTTCACCAAATTGGTGCTCGTATTTCCCTACCCAAGATGGGTGAGGGTTTTGATTTTTCATCGGGGTGGGATCGACTAAATCTTCCATCCATGCTTGCCACTTAAAACATCCACCCAAGGAGCCAGGTGGGTTTTTGGGACTATTCTACCTAGATTCTAAATAAAAATTTCCACCCGTTCATGGCCCGCCCTACTTAATTCTATTATCCACACAACACTTTGGTTTACCAGTTAATTTTACCACCACCAACTAATTCCTTTCGCTCATCGAGTAATTTCTTCAAATTTTTGTGAGCTCTAAAAGAGTGGGTGAGGAGGAACAAAAATATTGACCCAGACTCTTGGTGAATTAAAGGGGTTTTTTTACTCTATAAAAAAAAGAACCTAGCAAGCATTTGACTAGTAAAGCACTGATAAATAGGGAAATAAAGAAGGGATGAATAGAGAAGGTAGAGGTAGAATGAAACAAGGAGAGGAAAACCAGGGGGATGAAAATACTAGAAAGGGAAGAAATAAAGAACAAAAAATGAGGAAGGATAGACAAAACGAGAGAGAAGCACATGAGCATGAGAAGGAGGACACACAAAAAGGGGAGGATAGTGGGAAGGGGTGACCGTAGGATTACTACAATATTAAAAAATCATCATAACAACAACAACCAAATAGATAAAACATGATAGAAGGGGAGAATAAGAGGGGACACAATGTTGAGCATAATCCTAGAAGAAGAGAAGCAAAACTACTCAATCTATGTGTAGACACCTAAATCACGTAAATCGGATAAGACTATCAGTGCATCACATATGCCCCTCTTATCGACAACATATGGCCCTATTGGGCACCCCTATAGGCTTGCATAAGGCTCCAAAACTCAGTTTGGAGGTTTCCTAGCAGTTTAGGGCAGTTTTGGGGCACCTCCTGGTGACCGTCCCACCAAGGGACGGTCACAGTTGGTGACCGTCCCACCCAGGGATGACCATCCATAACCATCCCTGGGTGGGACGACCCCTAACTAGACCCTTGAAAAAGTCAAAGGACGCGCTAAATGGCAATCAAAGACTACCATTAACGCGTCCAATCACCCCAAATTGATTGGGGACCTGCAATTAGACTGTGGGACAGTAGATTGGGAGCCCCAAATGGGTAACCTTCCCTCACCTATGCATGTCAAGGAATAGGACACATGGTGGCACCTACCTCGCATGGCAAGACATGCCCCTTTTCCCTAGATGCCCTTTTGGGCTATAAAAAAAGGTGAAGTCACCCAATTTCAAAGAGGAAGGATTGAATATTTTGAGCAATGAAGTGCTGCCCAATTTGATCCTCACCTTTTGCAAACCAAAACTCACCCTACCTTAGCCTTGAAACCCTCTTCATATGAAGGTGATTTTAGGGGCAATAAGACTTGATCCACATATTCCAAACTAGCCAAATTGAAGGTATATTTGGCCCCATATATTGACAACACTCCCATACAAGTTTTGGACCAAATCCCATTGACATAGGTGACAAAACTAAGCCAGATTTGTAACCATCCCACCTAGGGATGGTCAATAGTCTATAATCATCACACCTAGGGACGGCCACAAAATAGAAAGGAATTTTGGTAAAATTCCTCCATAAACCCCTTAGGAATGCCTAGATGAACCTCTGGTCCAAATTTGGTGAAATTTGGAGTAGATTTGATGGCAGATTTGAGGTCCCCAATGTTGCAGGTTTAGTTGTCCCTATCAGGGATGGTCACTATTTTTGCATAGTTTTACCTTTAATATTGCTTCCAAATCTCTTCAAAAGCATTTATATTAGATTATATTATGTTTATGCTGCATCTAGATCAATTTCCATGTGTTTAGATCAGTTTTGATGTTGTAGATTAATCTCCTTTTCTATGGTTTCAATGCTTTTATTCTATAACACAGGTGCTATTAACCCCATTTCAATCCCTTGTGTGTAGATACAGGAATTCTAGATAGGAGGGAGGAGCTAAAGAGGCATAAGCATGTCAGCCCAAGACTAGCTCTCAATCATGGGAAGCAGAGTTTCACACTATAGAACTTCACCTTAAAGGCCCTTTCAAGGGACTAGATCCCTTGAACATTGTAATGTTGAATGTATCAAATTTGTAAATGCCCTCAAGGGGAACATTGTAATCTCATTTTGAAGCTATGAATGAATGAATAGAAGGAGAAATCCATCCTCTTTATTACACATTTGCTTCATTTCATTAGATTACAAGTTTATGCTATTTCCCTTTGAATGCTTGTATACTACTTTTCCATTGCAATAGAGTGCCCTTAAGGCGATATCGTGAAATTTGCTTCTTCAGTGGTGATCATGGTATCTAATATTTTTAGGTCTCCCCCTTGGAATGTGCTAATTTTGACCTCCATTTTTGGTTTTGTAGGTTGCAGGTAGTGACCATTCTGACCAAAAATGACCCCTTTGTTGCTAGATGTCACTGGGTGGGATGGCCAGCTAGGTGTCACTAGGTGGGACGGCCCCAAATATACCACCATCCCTGATAGGGATGGTCACAAAACTAGAGGGTTTCTACAAAAATTTGCAGAAACAACAAGTTCTAGGTCAGAATTTACACCTTTCTGCACTTTCAATTTGCATATTTACTTTCAAAAATGTTCAAAATTTCATGTTTTCTTGCTTTTTCTATGCATAGAAAGGTTAGATATCCTATTTCCAAAATATTGCATTAATTAGCTCAGAGAAAATAGGGAAAATAATAGTATATTTTCTACTTTTTGTCTAGTTTGCTTGCTTGAAACTTGCCAAAGAAGGTTAAGTTCATATAGGCTTTCAATTTTTGTGCTTTCCTTTTATGTTACTAATAATTCTGAAATAAAAATGTCATTTCATGCATTTAGTGAATCATCATTGAGTGCTCTCTTGTTTTCTTTCAATATTTAAAAGGAACCACACACACCATGAGGTATTTTAACATCAACGATAGTAGTGGATGTAATTACCACTTGACTGGCTAGCTTGAAAGAGTATCATCAGGACCCAACTTACTAGCCAATACCGACTCCAAGATCTATCCTAACCATGCAAAATAGCATGCATTCCTCTTAGGAGGGGTGTATCACTATGCACAGGGTGCTGGGTGAGGATCGATAGGACCTATGCTCCCTGATCGAGATATGGAATTCATCACCATATCTTAGATTGGTTTACGTGACCAGAATAATATGGAATTAATCACCATACCGGTTGTCGAGCTATGAGTATATAGGTGAAATCCTTTAAAATTTGAGTATATCATCCAATAAAATATCAAACATGCCAAGTATTTTCTTTACAAAGCAACACATCTTGAAACACAACAAATAGTTTAGGGATTCACATTTAAAATATTTAAAAAAGATAATCACTTCTATACTTGTGTGTTTCTATTGTTTGTTTGTTTCAAATTCATAAAAATTGTAAAGGAGATAATCATATAGTAGTTTAGAGTACATAGCTATGGTACATACCCATAGCCAAGCCCATTTAAGGGTGGAAGTTGTGAGGAGTAGGGAAGAGGACATACAACATCTTCGCCTAGATCCCAAGGACATGGTAATACCTCCTTGGAGACCACCTACTCTTCCTAGCCCTAGAAGGGCTGAAAGGAGACCTAGCCAACAAGGGACCCCTACATGGGGCACCCCCATAGGTGATGGTCCCAATTTAGGAAGTCATATCCCTAATCACCATGTGATAGATGAATGGATGGTTACTCCTAGAATAGCAAGAAAGGGACCTAGCCAACAAGGGACTCCTACACGGGGTACCCCCATAGGCAACAATCCCATTTTAGGGAATTATTTCCCTAATATAGATGTTTCTAATGCCTTATTTTGAGAAGAGTCACCATGCAATGGAGTACTTCCCAATAGAGCAATCCCATACATTCGTGTGCCTACTCGATCTACTCCTCACTACTGCATAGGAATATGACTTGTCACCTAAGGTAGGGTTGAATGATCATCTTATGATTTCAAACCACCCTTCCCCATGGTGCCATGATCATGATGAGGGTAATACTCATCACCATAGGTGACCTCATTCCACCTTACCTTTCCTTATTTATGAGGGAAGACCTGAGGAACATCCAGATTATCCTCATCCAAATGTGTCAATGCAAGCACATTGTGCCTCTACACCAGTAGATTATCAAGAAGATCTATTTAGGGGTGAGCCTCAAGTCAATGCAACCTACCTCAATCGAGGGAAAGCTGCAATAGATCTCACAAACCCCCTGAACAAGATAGATATCAGAGTAATAGTGCTAAGGCACTTAGACCTAATACAACTGATCAGATCAATCAGTTGGTAAAGAAGTATGTTGATCACCAGGCCAAGTTTAATCAACTTAGGTCTGATAAACATCACCTAGATATTTTAGAGCAGTGGCAACAACTAGAGAAAGAAATACTTGAATGACAAATTCAAGAAACTTTGCGTAATGGAGCTTCTACTCCAAATACGCATAGACAGGAGGCTCAACCGAGGCAACCAAACCTCCAACAAGATAGGTCTCCTAGACCTAACCCAATGTTGCCTCCTAGACCTCATAGGCCTGAACAGAATATATATGATAGGCCAAACATAGATCACCTTCAAGAGGCATTCGTTCCTCCTTGTAGGCCCATACCAGAAACACCTTATGGGGCCTATGATGATTTGGAACAAAATGAGGATTATATAGAAGCACCTTATGGAGGCGTGGATGATGTCAATCAACCACCCCAACCTATGCTTAATATTCCTCATCCACCTCTACGAGTTCAAAACAAGGAAGAGGAAATCAAATCCTCAGATGCGTATCAAGCTTTGCTTGCACGCTTAGAAACTGTAGAAGGTAGGACAACTGGCAATGGGCTTCAAAAGCCTACTTTGCGTTAGCTAAAGAATCAACCATTACATCCATCCATTCCTTCCCTGATATACCCTAAGCATTTCAAAATGCCAAAATTGGATAGATTCAAGGGGGAAGAAGATGCTCAAGAGCACGTTACTAGATTTCTAAATATGTGCTTTAACATACAGGACAATGATGCATTGCTCCTCAGAACTTTCCTAAGTACCCTCTCTGGTCCTACCATTGAGTGGTTCAACCAACTTCCAAAACATAGCATCTACACATTTGAACAATTCGTTGATGCATTTTTGGAATGTTTCACCTTTAACACCAAAAGGAAGGTGACATTAACAGACCTCACGAGGTTGAAACAAACTGAGGATGAGTCAATTACTGATTATAAAAATAGGTGGTGAACGCTTTTGGCTAAGCTACCTTATCTATTACCAGTGACTGAGTTAACTCGGTTGTTTTCAAAGAGTTTCTTAAAACCCATCTCTTTGACATTGCAATTACAACAATACCCTACCTTGGAAGAAGCTCTAGCATAGGCTAGAAACATAGAGGAAATAAAAATCCAAGAGGGAGAAATAACCAAACCTCATAAGGAGTGGACAAAGAATCCTAAAAATAGCTCAGCACCTACAAAGCCAGCAATGGTCAATCAAGTGGCCATAAATATCCCTAGGCCTACACAAGCGATGCCTCCTCAAAAGGTAAACTATCAGGCCCAACCTCCTCCTACGAACTATAATAGTAATGGTCAAGTGAATCAGGGACAAAACCAACAACGTCACCCTAAGCGACAATTTACTCCCTTCATTGAATCCATGGATTCTCTATTCGATCGATTATGGGTTGCAAAAATGATTAATCTACCAGATATCAAACCCATCGATCCAAAAATAGGCAAACCCAAGCCTATGGGATGCCGAGAGGATCAATATTGTAAATTTCATCGACAAGGTGGCCATGATTTACAAATGTGCTATGGTTTTAAACACCTAGTACAAGATATGATTGAGAGGAATGAGCTTCAAGTGGATGCTCCATTAGCCCCTACCAATCAACAGATGGGTATATACAAAGACCCATTACCAACTCATGAGGTACAGGCAGCACCTGCTAAACCGATGAATGAGGTGAAGACAACACCCCCTATCCAAGGGTATGTTGGGATGGTGAGTATTGTGACCAGGAACAAAAGATATCCAAGCCAAGTTGCACCAGTTGCAGCTTCAAGTGATGTTCCCACTACATCATAAACTACACCACCTATAGTACAGGGCCTTCCATCTAGGCCAACATTAACAATAAAGAACAAGCTTGCACAAAGTTTGAGGACAACATCAACAAGATTGTCCATCTATGAGCTAATCCAACAATCACCTCCACATCAAGATGCTTTGATGGAAATTCTAAAGTCAATAGAGTTGCAACCATAGGAGTCTAACTCCTTCATTGATTTTGTGGGTCATGTGCAATAGTGCAAGGAACCAGTAATAACATTCCATGAGCATGAGCTTAAGGGAATAGCCAATGACATGGTAGATCCTCCTTTACACATCATTGCATGTGTAAATGAGGTACCATACAAAAGAGTGCTCATAGACACTGGTTCCTCGAGAAATATCATTACAACCACAACATTGAAACATTTAAAATTTCTAGCATCTCATGTTGTTGCATCAACTTACACTCTTCATGCATTCAATGACACAATATGTTCTACTATTGGTACCATAGTCTTACCCATCCAGGTGGGGTGCAAGACTATACCGACATTGTGTCATGTGCTAGAAGGTGAGATGGCATACAACATTTTTCTAGGAAGACCTTGGATACGGGATATGAAGTGTGTCCCATCCATTGTGCATCAATGTCTTAAATACACTCATGAAGGGCAAGTCCATGTAGTCTCTACCGATCTAGAGCCCTTCAAATACTGCAATATGGTGCAGTAGATGCCAGAGTCGACATTACCTTTGACTCATATAGAATTCTGACTGAATACACCTATTCAGGGTCTACCCATTCCATCATCACCTTCCATTCCACCATCTACATCTTCATCCATCCCATCCTCATCATCGGTAGCCATAGAGATGCCTTCGACATCATCAGATCCTCCATCGAGGAACATGTCAAAAAGGCCCATTGATGAGAGCCCACCTTTAGTATCTACCATATCCATGGAAGAGATTCCTTGTGTAGTAAATGAGGAATCACCTCCAGAGGTTCACACTGAGTCACCTCAAACCTCACTTCCATATCATCCACCTTCACCATCCCAGACCATAGTGCATATGTCTAGCATAGGGATAGGAGAATATCTAGTGAGAAATGTCACAATGGTTCCATCCATAGAGACAATGCAAGATATGGGGTGACCTCATATTCCCATAGGTAGCATTGTACCTCTTGGTCTACCTCCCAATCAAACTAATTTTATATATGGAGGTTTAGAGTATGGAGCTCTACCAATTCCTTCAAAAGAAGAAGATGATGAACCTTTTTTGGAGGATGTAAACTATTTGTCGAATCCAGATTATGCATTGTGGTACTTAGATCATTGTAATTGGCATGGTTTTGGTTTAGGCTTATATGAGTAGGGTACTCATGTCCCATGTCAGCCCCAATATCAATTACCTTATGATAAATCTGGGTTGGGGCACAATAAGCTAGTACCATTGGATGTCCTCATAGATAGTCTAGAACACCTATGTCTAGGTTATCAAGATAAGCTTGCACGTGATCCATACGCCAATATGAATCACATCCATTCATTGGGGGATCATTTCCCCAAAGAGATGATAGATCAAGGACTATCAAGTGATGTTGCCCAACCCCATGAAGTGGGGGAAAGCTCACATACCTTGAAATATGATAGTGAGGAAGAGGATCAAGGTCCTCCTCATGAATGGATGAGTGATGATGAAGATGACTATGGCATCGCACCAATAAACTATCCTAGCTCAGATGATGAACATGAGAGAGTGTTCCCCTTGGATGATGAGGATGAATATTATCTTTGCATGTTATTCCCCATCCAAGGTCCCATATGATGCCAGCTCTTGCCACATGAAGAGCAAGCTCATCCTCTTCCGCATAGGCCACCACCATTCATTCCATTTCCACTAGAGCCACCCCCATGAGTCATGAGACAACATCAGGTCTCTAGACCCACTCACCCTAGAATGGGAGATCATGTATCCATCAACATGATTTCCATAGATTTAACTACACCATTGCTAGATCTGAATAACCCATCAAAGTCATTGCATCTCGACATTGAGGCAATTGAATTTGATCGGGGAGATTCTACCCCATCACCATCAGAGTATTGGCCTTGCGAGGAAATGTTACAACCATTTCAATTTTCTCCAAGAACTACTCAGAATGTTTTTCAAGTCGAGGTTGATCCTGAATTTCCTATGGATGAAGCAAACCCAGATGATGACATTCATTTGATTCCCACTCCACATCAGTTGGAATATGGGTCTCATATGTCAATTGAGCCAACAATTGATAAGGATATCGATACAGATCTTGATAATCCTCGCATTATCAAACTAGGGGAAGGTCTATCCCTAGTTGAACAAGATGATTTCACAAAAGCATTGAAAGAAAGGATGAACGCTTTTGCTTGGTCCTATAAAGATATGCCAGGACTGGACCCAAATCTAGTCATGCATAATCTTACATTGGACCCAAAGATAAAACCAGTCAAGCAAAAGTTGTGCAAGATGCACCCAACAGTAGCCTTAATGGTGAAATATGAATTACAAAAGTTGTTGGATGTTGATTTCATCATCTCAATAGACTATCCGCCATGGGTTTCAAACATGGTTCCCATCAAGAAGCCTGATGGGAGGATTCACATTTGCACTGACTTTAGAGATCTTAACAAAGTGAGTCCTAAGGATGAATTTCCCTTACCTAACATTGATGCATTGGTAGATGCTACAATAGGACATGAAATGCTTTCCCTCATGGATGGTTTCTCTAGATATAATCAAATTCATATTAATCTAGAAGACCAAATCAAAATGGTGTTTACAATGCCTTGGGGGACATTCTATTATAAGGTCATGCCTTTTGGCCTTAAGAACGTTGGCGCCACCTATCAACGAGCCATGACGTATATCTTCCATGACTACATGCATAAGATTTTGGAAGATTACATGGATGACTTATTGGAGAAATATTTATTGCATCATGAGCATATCGGTGTATTATGTAAGGTTCTAGATCGCCTCATTGAGCACAATGTTAGGCTTAATCCCAAAAAGTGTGTCTTCGATGTCACATCTGGTAAAATTTTGGGATTCATAGTCTCCAAGCGAGGCATAGAGGTAGATCCAAACAAGGTCAAGGTAATATTAGAAATGCCTCCCCCACAACCATTAAGCAGCTACGCAACTTGCAAGGAAAGGTCGCATCCATAAAATGCTTCATAGCGCAATTATCGGATAAGTGTCGACCCATGAATAGGTTGCTACACAAGGGGGTCTCATTTCATTGGGATGAAGAATGTCAAAATGCCTTTGATGATATTAAGCAATACTTGGCTTCGCCACCCGTATTGGCTCCTCCATGACCAGGAGTGTCATTCTATTTATACATCTCAGCTACTGAGTTGGCATTGGGCACCATGTTGTCCCAAAAGAATGAATTTCACAAAGAACAGGCTACCTATTACATTAGCCGCACACTGGTCAACTATGAAATCAAGTATGCATACATTGAGAAGCTATGCTTAGCAGTGGTCTTTACCACTAAAAATCTATGCCATTATATGCTCAATCATACCACGTATGTCATATCTAAAGAAAATCCATTATGATATATGATGAGTAGAACATATCACAATAGTCGCATGATGAAATGGATAATGTTGTTGATGGAATTTGACCTAGAGTTCATTGGATAAAAATCAATCAAAGGATAGGTTATAGCCGATCAACTAGCAGAGGCTCCTCTCCAAGATGACCAACCTCTAAATGTAGATCTTCCCGATGATGGAGTGTTTCATATTTTAGAATCACCTGATTCTATAGAGCCTGAGTCACAGGTGGACATAACTCTATTCTTTGATGGTTCTAAATGTGAGCAAGGGGTGGTGCAGGTATCATGTTTTTCACACCGCAAGGGGCTCCCATACCTCTTTCATTTAAACTTGATTTCCTATGTACCAACAACAATGCCGAGTATGAAGCCCTCATCATTGGTCTTCAGATGACAATCGCCATGAAAATCATAAAGTTAAACATTTTTGGTGATTCCTTGCTCATAGTTAACTAGGTTAAAGGGATATTCTAGTGTAGGTGTCCCATCTTGCAAGCCTACAAAGCCCTAGTGGACAAACTTCTAGAAAAATTTGAATGGTATGATATAGAGGCACTCCCTCGCTCATCTAATCATTTTGTGGATACAATGGCTTCCTTAGGGTCGCTAATCCCATAAAACCCTTCAGATGATATCACGACTATTCAAGTAAAAATGCTAGTACAATCTATGACTAAGCGTGATGAGCATAATGCCACACCAGATGTTCACATGATTCAGATTGAGCCTTCACATGAAAGGTTCTCTCAACTACACAATTATTTGAATAATGCCCAATGGGGGACTCTGTTCCCTTAGAATTCTTTTGATACTAGCATAACGCTATATCTTCAAGTTCATTCTCAATCAGCATTCACACGAGATGAACATCAAAAGGATTGCATGATTCATAATATTGAGGCTTCTTCAAGGTAATATTGGGCCATACAGATTAAATATTATCTTAAACTGGGAAATATTCCACCTGGATTATCGCATGCCGCAAAGTGAGCATTTAAACAAAAGGTGGCAAAATATGTCTTATTAGGAGACATAATGTATCGTCGGAGTTATGAAGGTATCCTCCTTCATTGCTTAGACTCACAAGAGTCAGCTTGGGCCATTTCCCAAGCACACGATGGTACATGTGGTGGTCACTTTAGTGGCATGGCCATCGCCAAGTGCATTCTTCGCATGGGCTATTATTGGCCAACTTTAGAGCAATATTGTTGTGCTTATGTAAAGAAGTGTGAAGTGTCAACATCATGCCAATTTGACACACGTACCTTCATAAGCCTTACAACCGATTCAATCGGTCTGGCCATTTGCACAATGGGGGTTTGATTTAATTGGGAAAATCTCACCTACCTCTTTGGGCCATCACACATTTATCATAATGGCAACCGAGTACTTCACAAAATGGGTGGAAGCAATTCCCCTTACCACTACGACTGGACCTCGCATCATGGAGTTCATGCTACATAATATCATATGTCATTTTGGTATTCCATCCAAAATAATATCGGATAATGGAACACCCTTTAAAAATAAGGATGTGCATGCATTAACAACAAAGTATAACATAAAGCATAGCTTTTCCATGCCCTATTATCCATAGGCCAATGGGCAAGCAGAGGCATCAAATAAAATAGTAGTAGCCATCTTGAAGAAAACCATCAAGGAAAATCATAAATATTGGCATAATCAATTACCTCTTGCCCTTTGGGCCTATCGCACTAGCATTCGGATGCCCACTAGGGCAACTCCATTTTCACTAGTGTATGGTGCTGAAGCCATCATGCCTCTAGAGTTAGAGATTTTATCATTATGCATTTCCATGCAAGAATTCATTGATGATGATACAACTAGGCAAGCTCATTTAGATCAGTTAACGTTACTTGATGAATGACGTGTAAATGCCCTCGAGCATCTACGTGTTTATCAAGAATGTCTTAAGAGAGCTTACAACTTGAAAGTACACCAGAGAGATTTTCAAGTTGGTGATTTAGTTCTAAAAGAGAACCAACAAAACTCAAATTTGCCCTCCAATTTGTGAGACAAATTTGTAGCAAACTGGTTAGGTCCATTCATCATTACAAGCCAGATTGGACCTAGAACTTATCACCTAGCATCCATCAAAGGAAGTGAAGAGCCTGAACCAATGAATGTTAGTCATTTGTGGTCATTTCATGCTTAGAGCACCATTAAAATACCCCTAGGTAGTCTATGACATTTCCTTAGTGTCAATGACCATCTAGGTCACCCAAAATGCTCCTAGCGATCAATGACCATCTAGGTCAAATAAAAATACTCCTAGACTATCTACGATCATCTAGGTCAACCTTAAAATCTCCAAAGGCATCTATAAGCCCTTTGGTCACAACCAAATACCCCTAGGTAGTCTATGGCATTTCCTTAGTGTCAATGACCATCTAGGTCACCCAAAATGCTCCTAGTGGTCAATGACCATCTAGGTCAAATAAAAATATCCTAGACTATCTACGATCATCTAGGTCAACCTTAAATGCTCCAAAGGCATCTATAAGCCCTTTGGTCACAACCAAATACCCCTAGGTAGTCTATGGCATTTCCTTAGTGCCAATGACCATCTAGGTCACCCAAAATACTCCTAGCGGTCAATGACCATCTAGGTCAAATAAAAATATCCCTAGACAATCTACGATCATCTAGGTCAACCTTAAATGCTCCAAAGGCATCTATAAGCCCTTTGGTCACAACCAAATACCCCTAGGTAGTCTATGGCATTTCCTTAGTGTCGATGACCATCTAGGTCACCCAAAATGCTCCTAGCGGTCAATGACCATCTAGGTCAAATAAAAATACTCCTAGACTATCTACGATCATCTAGGTCAACCTTAAAAGCTCCAAAGGCATCTATAAGCCCTTTGGTCACAACCAAATACCCCTAGGTAGTCTATGGCATTTCCTTAGTGTCAATGACCATCTAGGTCACCTAAAATGCTCCTAGGCGATCAATGACCATCTAGGTCAAAAGAAAATACTCCTAGACAATCTACGATCATCTAGGTCAATCCAAAAAGCCCCAAAGGCATCTATAAGCCCTTTGGTCCCCATAAAATATCCCTAGGTGGTCTATAACCATCTAGGTCAAACTAAAATATTCCTAGGCAGTCTACGATTGACTAGGTCATCCCAAAATGCTCCAAAGGCGTCTATAAGCCCTTTGGTCACCCAAAAGCCCCAATGGCATTCATTAAGCCCATTGGTCAACTGTATTATATACATATATATCAAAAAATTCAAAAACATCATTAAAATCATCAAAATAAAAAATATTGCTTCATTGCACTTCATCTAAATTGCATTAGGCATACTCATCATTGCATTATGCATCATTCCAAATTGATCATACATGTCTAGCACTAGGTCTATACACTAGGCATATATTAAAATCATTGTTATTATGAGTCAATATTACCACATATTTACATTACATATACCATTTACATTTACATTCCATATTATATGTCTGTTTCCCATCACTTAGCCATTGTTAGTAAAACATAGTTAAAGTTTTTGGTCACTCAACCATATCTAGTTGTCTTCTCAGATTTTGTAGAAAGCTATCATGATTTTTAGAAGGTAGAATCCTACTTAGATAATTCTTGATATACATCAAAATCCCAACACATTTTCACATTAATAAATCCAAGTCTAGCACAAGGAAAGATGAAAACTATAAAGTGGTCTAGGTTACTTTCAAGAGAAAAGGTTATCTTGCTCATCCCCCTATGTGAATGGTTCAAAGATGCTGAGAATTGAAAAAAGGACAAGTTCCTCCTTACCCATAAATCCCTTTCTCTACACTGGGGCAAGTATCCCAAAGAGAAAAATCAAACAATGATTATTATCACTTCAAAATATGCAAAAAGAAACAGTGATTATTATCACTAGGAAAAAGAAAAAGAAATAATGGTTCTCACCACTACTAAAATCCCTTGCTCAACAAATAAAAATGAGCAACTCCCTTGAGAAATTCAAAGTTAAAAGAAAATAAGGGAGTCTTGAACTTGAATCCCTAGAATTCTCAGCATTAGAGAACCATAAGGTGATCCTCATTACAAGTTTGGTGGATAGCCTACTTGTCAATGGTGGTAGCCTCCCGCATGATGATATGTCTATCACTTAAGCAACTTGCTTAGGTATAGACCAATGTTTGAATGTGGATGAGCTAGCTTGTTGTAACCTAGATTACCTAGTAGTCTAATCCAACTAAGTACAAAACTTAGGATAATGAGACTCGTAGAATGATCTCTAGTACAGATGGGCTGAGTGAATCCCATTTGCACTAGGGTAACCTTATGTGTTATCATGGTAATGAACTCACATGCACACACAGGGATATTGATTATCTTGGTTATCTTAGTAGGTGCATACTTTGTCAAAAGATCTTGTATAGTTATTATATGACTTTTGATTAGGTAACTAGAGTGTTTGAGTCTCTTCAAAACTATCAAATAATATCATATCATATTACATTATCCATTTCATTTTACATCATGTTGTCACATGTTTGTCAAAATTACAAAATCCATTACATAAAGTGTTATAATAACATGAAAATAACAAAGATACATTTTGTACAGTCTATGGTGCTAGCATATAATGCGTCAAATAGTCATCATAAATCCATCATACAAAATTAAATCACATCAATCATTACATCAAATCATACACATTTTTTCCTTATAAAATTTTGTTTCTTAAGTGATGTTCATGAAATAGGATAGATACCGGATAAATATTAGCAATAATATTTAGATGACCACTGACTATTTTATGCATATATTTTAATTTACAAAAGCATATAGAGAAAACTTACACATCTACATATCATCAAATCAAATCATATGATAAATACATGCATCCATGTTAGACATCCATCATAAATCATAGAATAAGCATACATATCATAAAGCAATAAAATATGACATAATGATAAAAGCAAAGTCATACATATATATATCCATATGTAAAATCCAAAAGCTACATCATAGTCCATAAACTACCCATAGGCTACAATAAAAGTGAGTCATCAGACTTCACAAACCAAAAAGACCAAAAAGAACCATCAGAGTCTGCTAACCATGGTCACGCAGGACCGGTACCTCGACTCTCTCCTCTGCTCTTAGTATGAGTCCATCATGAGCTCCCAGACCTGCTACCCCATGATCTGCTACCTCTAGACACCTCCATCCTCCAAGAAGAGCTCAGAGTCCTCATCCAAGCAGATGACTATCCCATCTCGCTCCTCTAGCTACGCTATGATCCAATAGCTAATGCTCGATCTGGTATGCACCCCTTAAGGTGCACTATCTCATCCTCCATCATATCCATGTAGGTGCGCTCCTCTCGACACCTAGTCTGATAGGTCACCACCAAACCCTAGAGATGTGCCATCTCCTCCTACATCATGGCTAGCTCACCACTGCTAGACTCCCCATGGCTAGGGCCCTACCTACCAACCTATGCCTAAAGCGTAGCTATCAATGCTACCTACCTCTCCATATCAAGCTATGCACTCTACACCTATGCCTATAGTAAAGCCCAATCACTCCATAGCTCTACAATCATAGCATCTCATGCTGCTAATTATGCCTGCATACCCTGATCCCCAAGGTCCTCCTCATCAAAGCCTACTAGATCATGTACATCAATCAACTCCACCCTATCTACTGACACATGTTGATGCACAACTCGCTCACCTATGTTTACCTCCTCATCATCTGGAGACTCACAAAAACCCTCCTCATCTAGAGCACCCCTAGCTACATCCGCTACCCTAGAAGCTACATCCCCACCTAGTGGTCCCTCCCCTCACCACTACCGTATGACCCACCATGCGTCATACTCCTCTATAGTGCCTACATCATCCAAATCAAAAACTGCCACCTCAAGATCTGACTCCTCTCCCAATGCCTCTACAACTGGCCATGCTAGAGTCCTCTCATCCCCATGATGATGGTAGACCATCGGCTCCCTAGGTAATCCCTGGCATAGCCCAAACTATCATAGCACATGATCATAAGAGAAGTACTCTCACTCTATCCCATGTCACCCTATCAACCATCTACCTCACCAAACTCGACGTAGCTATGACTCAACCTCCCTCTAGTCAAGACAATCCTTGTAGGGTCTCCACTCAATGTCTACCACCCTGAGCCATGCAAAAGCCTCTACATAGTGCTCAACCTCCCTAGCATGTCATATTTAGCCTACCTCACGTGACCTCTTCCATAGCTCTCCATAGCCAATATCCCTATCTGGTAGCTCTGCTCGAGTGGTCCATGGTAGTCCCCATGGTCTCTCCATAACAATATGCTGCCAAGCCCAAGCCTATAGTAGGAAGCTACAGCCCAAGCCCTTCCACCCATGAGAGTAGATCTCATATAACTCATCATATAGTTATGCTAATAAATTAGGACCCCAAGCCATCACTATGGGCTCATCCTCTATGCAATCCACAAGAGTAAACACTAACTCTAGTAGGTTCCATGGGAACCTAGCACCTGAAGAGTTAGGTAGTAACATGTTGCTGATCAAGGTCATCAATAGAGTATGCTTAATTCCAAGCACACCATCCTGATACCATGCAACCACTAATATCCCTCCACTGAGAAGATCAACCACTACATCCTCCCAATGCGCCCCGAAGTACCTCCGCACTATGACCTCTCACCACTATGTAGGAGAAGATACTATCAAGTACCCCTCTATCAGAATACATAGTATCTGATATACATCCTCTAATGTCACTATCATCTCCCCCATAGCTAAATGGAAAGTATTAGTATGAGGGTCCCATAGGTCTATCAATGTAGTCAGATAGGCGTGGTCGCCCACCACGGGATCTAACCGCGTAACTTGCTTCAGACCAATGGCATCGAGCCATCACCAGTATATAGTAGTCAAATGGTCTCTCATGACCTGAAAGAGAGTTGGAACTCTATACCGACTCTTAACTATCTACTCATGTAAAATAGGGTGTCAAAAATGCCCTAAAAATGCAAAAATTTGCTATAAAAATACCAAAAAAACACATAAAAATGGGCCCTTTTTGGCCCAGTTTTTGGCCATCCCACCTAGGGATGGCCCCAATTTGGTAGCCATCCCACCTAGGGATGGCCACCAGTGACCATCCCTTATAGGGACGGTCCCCAAAAATGGGTAAAATAGGGTCAATTTGACCCCAAAAATTACCCTAAAAACCCTAAAAAACATAAAAAATAGGCATTTAACCCTAATTTTTTGCAAATAAAACATAAATAAAAGCTCTATTTTATACATTTCAGTCCTCCTAGGGTTTCTTAACCATTAGTGTGGCTGTAGTAAAGAAATTACAGCAGAAATCACAAAAACACAATAAAATAGAGCAGAGAAAGACATGTGGTCCATACCCGTTTTGCACCGGCTCCACCGCCTATTGCATCCAATGGCTGGCTCATGTTGTAGGTTGATATTTTGATAGTGCTCCACTTCATAAAATCCCTCTCCTACCTCTCTCCTCTCCAACTTCTCCAAGCAGAATGAAAAAATGAGCTCATATGGCCCATTTTGGCCTTATATAGCTCCAAAAGAAGCCGACCGCCCCTAGGTGGGATGAGCGCATAGTTGGCTGGCTGTCCCACCCTGGGATGGTCATAAATGCTGTACTCATCCCCCTAGGATGGTCACACAAAAATTGCACTAAAAAACCTTAAAAATATCAAAAAATGGGCCAAAAACCCACCAAAAACAAGGCAGAATGGTCAACAAAATAGGAGGGATCAAGACTGAACCTATAGTATTTTTGGATGCATAAAAAGTCTCTATTTTAGTCCCCAAGAAGGCCTCCATGGCTGGACCACTCCATGGGAATGAAATATTTAGCCTTTTGCCTCCAAAACTATTCATCAAAATAGTCAAAAATCCCCTCCAAACAGGTATATAGTACCATGGGCAAAATAGAGAGTTACCCCAATTAAGTCATATGTGTCAAGTGACTCATCACTTTATCATTGGTCATACCCTCATAGAATCATCACTTGAGGGGGTAGTCATAATAATGAATTCAAAAATCGAATCAACATTAAAACACTCAGAAGTGTAAATTCCATGCATTCAAAAGAATCTTGGCTAAAGATAAATTTTCAAGCCCATGTTGGGGCAAAGAATCAGCATAAGAAACAAATAAATAGGCTTGACCTCCTTGAAACCTCAGGAATTGACCCATGAAAAGGTTTACAAGAATACAAGGCACCAAGACCTAGTATACCCTAAGCCCCATAAGACTATTACTACAACATGACTGAAAGGTATACCCAAAATTGATCCTTCGACTATGTCAATAGTAAGGATTCTAAGAATGTATGCTCTTTCCATAATGGAGGCATCCAAAGTTGATTAGGTTAATGAACAACCTTAATCATTTGATGATTTAGTGATCTATTTTGCTCAGTGCTTTGTTGCACATAGCGCATCCCAAAATGGGGCATCTGTAGACACCTAAATCGCGTAAATCAGATAAGACTATTATTGCATTACATATGGCCCTATTGGGCACCCCTCTAGGCTTGCATAAGGCTCCAAAACTCATTTTGGAGGTTTCCTAGCAGTTTAGGGTAGTTTTGGGGCACCTCCTGGTGACCGTCCCACCAAGGGATGGTCACAGTTGGTGACCGTCCCACCCAGGGATGGCCATCCATAACCATCCCTGGGTGGGATGGCCCCTAACTAGACCCTTGAAAAAGTCAAAGGATGCACTAAATGGCAATCAAATACTACCATTAACATGTCCAATCACCCCAAATTGATTGGGGACCTGCAATTAGACTGTGGGACAGTAGATTGGAATCCCCAAATGGGTAACCTTCCCTACCCTATGCATGTTGAGGAATATGACACATGGAGGAACCTACCTCGCATGGCAAAACATGCCCCTTTGCCCTAGATGCCCTTTTGGGCTATAAAAGGAGGTGAAGACACCCAATTTCAAGGAGGAAGGATTGAAGATTTTGAGCAATGAAGTGCTGCACAAATTTGACCCTCACCTTTTGCAAACCAAAAACTCACCCTACCTTAGCCTTGAAACCCTCTTCATTCGAAGGCGATTTTAGGGGCAATAGGACTTGATCCACCCATTCCAAACTAGCCAAATTGAAGGTATATTTGGCCCCATCTATCGACAACACTCCCATACAAGTTTTGGACCAAATCCCATTGGCATAGGTGACAAAACTAAGCTAGATTTGTAACCATCCCACCTGGGGATGGTCAGTAGTATGTAATCGTCACACCTAGGGATGGCCACAAAAAATAAAGGAATTTGGGTAAAATTCCTCCATAAACCCCTTAGGAATGCCTAGATGAACCTCTGGTCCAAATTTGGTGCAATTTGGAGTAGATTTGATGCCAGATTTGAGGTCCCCAATGTTGCAGGTTTAGTTGTCCCTGTCAGGGATGGTCACTATTTCTGCATAGTTTTACCTTTAATATTGCTTCCAAATCTTCTCATTTGCATTTATATTAGTTTATAATATGTTTATGCTCTATTTAGATCAATTTCCATGCATGTAGATCAGTTTTTGATGTTGTATATGAAGCTCCTTTTCTATGGTTTTATTGTTTTCTTCTATAACATAGGTGCTATTAACCCCCTTTCAATCCCTTGTCTGTAGGTACAGGAATTCTAGATAGGAGGGAGGAGCTAAAGAGGCATAAGCATGTCAGCCCAATACTAGCTCTCAATTGTGGGAAGTGGAGTTTCACACTATAGAACTTCACCTTAAAGGCCCCTTTCAAGGGACTAGATCCCTTGAACATTGTAATGTTGAATGTATCAAATTTGTAAATGCCCTCGAGGGGAACATTGTAATCTCATTTTGGAGCAATAGATGAATTAATAAAAGGAGAAATCCACCATTTTTGTTATACATTTGCTTCATTTCATTTAGATTACAAGTTTATGTTGTTTCCCTTTGAATGCTTGTATACTGCTTTTCCATTGCAATAGAGTGCCCTTAAGGCGATATCGTGAAATTTGCTTCTTCACTATCATATATTTTCATAGAATAGTAGACTGAAGCTTTGGGTTCATGGAATATTCCCCAACATCATGCATTCATAGATATACTCCTCTACAACCCAAATCTGATTTAAAAATAGACAGGTTGCCATAAAACATGACTTTCAAGGTAGGTAACTTCTAGTAATTTGCCTATTCTTGAATCATCTTTCCACCTAGCAGGTTTTGACCAGATTCACCTCCTCCATAAGCATGCCATGAGCTCTTCAAGCTCCATTTATATTCTTTATGGCATATATAGGAGGTAGGTATCACTCTCAACTGATTTGATGAGGTATGATCCACCAATTCACATCATTATTGGCACATCGGTGAATCTAGTTTTTGTATGATGAAATCACATACCTTCTGGTATTTATCCTTTTTCCATTAGGTTATGGAGTCACAAAAGATAGGATTAGAAGATAGGGAAAGTGCTTTTAGGAACTGAGATACTTATCTGAAGTTATTTTCTTTTTTTAGTTCTACCACCCTAGTGCACTTTTATTTAGCTTTTGGCTTATGTACATAAAACTACAGTGCAATTTGTATGCCATGACTACTGACTTGTCCCAGAGTTTTATCTAGTAAACCTATAGTAATCAAACCAAATAGTATTTAACTTCGAGCACTTCTTGTAGTCCTATCGGCATTTCCAACTCTTCCAAGTCATGAAGAATTCACAACCTGGTAGATCATGATGCATACCAATACCTATGCGATCGATGATCAATGTGGCAATGGATTTTTCCATGATGGAGCCTTATTTCTATACTGGTTTATCTAGAAATAGGCTCCCATGTTGCTAGTGTTTTGGATCTACCTATTATGAAATCCTAGCTTGGTATGGCTCCACTGCCTCCTTACATTTGTTCTCACAGGATTTATTAATTGAGCTTGCAACTATCAGGACCTCCTGATGAACTGGGTGCTGATTAGTTAAGAAATCATGAAGATGACTTGGTCCTTGCTCATTGCACTCTAGGACACAAAAAGGGTGCAAAAATGCTCCCTCCCTATGCATGGTGTTTCTGACCTAGTTGAGATCCTCCACTTTTTGGGAAAATGTGCAAGCATTGAAGTTATCACTTTTAGGATTGGTGCTTACACTTCTTCCACTTGGGCTCAGGATAATGTTCACCCTTTATGTTCCACCAGTCTGTAGCCTTGGCTCTTATACATCTTGAGATGAGGTCCATGGTGGATACTATGTAGTAGAGTGGGGAGCAGTGACATATGGAAATAGATATAGTAGGGTAGAGTCTCATGAAGATGTTATTCCTACCTAAATTAGGATTTTCTCTACCTGTAAAGCTTCCTAAAAGACTTTGGGAAATATGATTTTCCTAGGTTGAAGTAGGAGGAGGCCTATGTTGGATCTTACAGACCAGACACAGTACAGGTGAGCCTAGGTGGGTGATAATTGGTACTCGAGAGGAATCCTCCTCTAGCTCCTCTCAAATAGAATGTTAAAGTTGATTAGAGACTCGAGAGGTGCCCTCTTGATGAACAAGAGGTACATCAAGAGTTGGAAGGGATCCATGGAGTCGTTGAATGTATCAATGAGGGTTCCTGCGAAGTCCACCCATGAGAAGATAGTTATTCATCCAAGGGTTAGGTGCCACAAAAGTGCCCTCCCTTCTAGAGATACGACTAGGATTATTATCATGATGTCTTTGTGGGTGATGCCATGAAGGGGCACCAGTGCAGAAGCATCTTCAAGATTCTCCCAAGCCATTCCCAAGGTGTCATTATATTTTTTTAGGGCATTTAGGGCACCCTTGGGAATCTCATGAGAGTAGTGGAGGTTCAATGGGTTGGGGTCATTCCATTGGAAGAATGACAGGTAAGCCATTAAGGCACCAGTCTATAGAGGTCCCAGTTGCATTATCAGAGTCAGAGTCACCATGTTAACATACTATATCCGCTTGTGAGATGAAGGCTACTCATCATACCTTGAGTCCTCTAAGATGTTTGGATTTTTAGATTTAGATGATGGTTGATCTCATAATATGGACGTGCTAATCAGTCATAGTTGTGAGGTGACTTTGATATGATCTAGGCAAACTAGAGAGTCACCAAACTCTAATTTCCTAAAACAAGGGACTCAATCATCCACAATAGAATTTCCAAAAACTATTGATCTCCAATCCAACATCATGTGTAGGGTGAGGTGGATAGGTTGACACCAAGCATATAATGACCACTACATTGGGAGGATAGGATGGGTTATCTTCATAGAATATTGTTTTCTATAAGGGGTGGTTCTAGCTACTCTACATCGCAAAAGGGAAAGGGAAAAGGAAAAAATGGAAAGAAAAATAAAATATTATAGTTGAACTCACAAGAATGGGTATAGCTGCATCAAGACCTATACAGGTGCAATATCCCATCCAAAACACAAAATCCTACACTCAATCATCCAATAGTGCCCTTGTCCTAGCTCTCTTATCAATGGTGGGTAAAATGCAAACTCTAGCACTGAAAAGCAAGTGCATGAGATCTAGGATGCAGAATCAAAGCACTCCCACTTGGGTAGTGTTAACATAAGAAAACCTCCAACCCATATAATGGACACACTCCCCCTTAGTCACTCAAAAACAACCCAAGGAATCCAAATAGCATAATAACCAAGATGACTTAAGCAGCTAAGAAGTAGGATATTCATTCATTCAATCCAATAACAAGAAAACATAGTTAGAGACCGAATAATGTAAAATTTGTATTTACATAGGGGAAACCTTACATAATAATTATAAATGCTAAAGAGCCACCCTTTGGAATGTCTAGCATTCCACTATTTATAATTACATTTACACTAGCTTCAAAATCTAGATATTAATGGTGAAATATGGGAAGATGGCTTCTACAGATGACGAGCATCATCCTAGTACACTACTACATTGGGAAGCATCGATATTCTAGAAGGTGGTACATTATTCTAGATCAATATAGGCTCTTGGATATTTCACCCAGCTCATTATTGCTCAAATACCATATCCTCCTCCTTGATTGGTGATCCCCTTATAAGTTGGCATTTGATCGACACCAGAGGTCCTCGGAAGCACCATGCCAAAAATCTATCATCTCAATGTACTTTACCAGGTACTTAGGTTATTGGGCAGGCCATTTCTCAGATTTTGGGTCCTTCTTTCTACCTAGAGGGGTTTGGCAAGGATTTATTTTTTTAGGTTGTTCCCCTACCCGAGGCAAGCAAGGTTTTTTCTTGACTACAAGGGCAGGGTCGGCCTATTCTTCCTCCCTTTTGGATGTTTTGGAACATCCACCCATGGGGTTGGGCAGATTTTTTAGTTATGTTCCACCTAGACTCTCGAGAGAAAATTCTACCCATGCTATGGTCCACCCTGCTTTTGTTCTGCCACCCACCCAGTACCTTGGTCTGTCCATGACTGATATTACCACCGCTTGATCCCTTCCACCTGTCCAATAATCCCTTCAAAATTTGGTTGACATAAAAAAGGGTGGGTGAAGAAGCACAAAATTCTACCCATAATATGTTGCACTCTTGACCTTCACACTTCTTTACAACTCTTCACTTTCCTATTCTTAGGACACATGTGCACACTTACATATTAGACACTTGTGCACATGTACACTCATAACACTTGCACACATATTTACATTACACTTTTGCATTTCCTACACATTATTACATTACATTAAATATTCAATCACTAATCTAGGACACAATACTAATCTAATATTTATAATAATATACCAAGGTGGTACATTGTCATGTACCAACTAATGTAATATTATCTAACACTACCCTGTATTACATTATTTAGTTATTGAAGACTTTAGTCTTCAATATGATATTCATCCTAATCCTAGAGCCTATACTGTCCTCTTTTGCTTTCTTCAATTTGTTGACTTTCTGTATTCTAACCAAATGAATGATTATTATCTTACAAAATATAATCTTCATAGATTACTAATTTTATTGAAAGAGCTTTTATTTCATTTTATTTAGTATTTTCTTCTAGTTCTTGAATTTCTTGAGCTAGATGACCCTTTTGATTTCCTTCTCTATATTGTAGTTGAGGTTGATTATATTGATACTGAGAAGGATACTAATGTTGAAATTGTTGCTAATGTGGACAATACTGAGTTTGATATTGTCTTGGCTATATTGGCCTATTTTTTGACCACTTTGATTTATCTAATTTCCTTGAGATTGATTCCTTGGATTATATCTACAAAAATTTGTACTATGATTCCTCTTCTTACAAATTTGACAAAATCTATTATTCCTTTTAAACCTATCTCTTGAGGTTGAAGCAACATTTCCTTGTGAGTTATCTTTTGATACTAATGCATTGTTAGTCATTTCATATTTATTTGAATTCTCCACTTCATATTCTTGTAGAATATTGACTAACTCATCAAATGAAGTATATTTTCTTAGAATTTGCAAAGATGTAACTAGATGCTTATAGTTTTCTAGAAGAGCTCTCAAGATCACTTGAACAAGAAATTTATCCTCTACCTTTTCTCCTAAGGTTAATATTTTTGTTTTTATATCTACCACTTGTTGTGACTGTCGCACAACTCGCCCCAAAATTGGGGACCCACCTTTAATTTTGTGTTTGGGTGTTTTCATTTCATTTGGATGGGCTAGCATGTTGCATGGTATAGTTTTTATTAATTGGTTAGCAGTTTCTATCGATGAATTTTTGTTGTCATTTTTCTATAGATGAATTTTTGTCGTCATTTTTCTGTCGATGACTTTTTGTTTTCAAGTTTCTATCGATGATTTTTTTTCATCATTTTTCTATTGATGAATTTTTGTTGTCATTTTTCTGTTGATGAATTTTTGTCGTCATTTTTCTATCGATGAATTTTTGTCATCATTTTTCTGTCGATGACTTTTTGTCATCAAATTTCTGTCAATGACTTTTTGTCATCATTTTTCTATCAATGACTTTTGTCATCAATTTTATGTCGATGACTTTTGTCGTTAATTTTTCATTAGCAAGTTTTGTTTTATTAAGTTTTTTGCATTCTATTCATTTTGTGTGTTTAGGGCATGAAAATAAAAATAAAATAATAAATTCATATCTATATCTTTATATATATGCCTTGTTTAAAAATAATAATAATAATAATAATATAATTATCTATTTATATAGTATATTTTAATATATTATATATAGATAATAAGAATAAGATAAATAAATATAAATAAAAAAATTTATATATATAAAATTTTATTATATATATATAATAATAAATAAATAAATGAAATATTGAATATGTATATATATTCAATAAAATTTGTTTTTTTACTTTTGTATCACTGTCTCTAAAGTTAGCTTCAATTTTAAGAGTTCAGAATTGGTTTACGTGAGTTGTCTTTTTGGGTGTTTAACATTGTAATGTGTATATGTGTGCAACTAGAGGATGATGAAGAGAGTGTAACGGTGGCAAAGATGCAGTCAGCAATGTGGCATGGTCAATGAAGACATCAGCCAATGGGCACCATGCGGTAGAAATACTATGAGGACAAAAAAAGGCTTACTTTAAGTCAAGGACATAGACCCTTGACTGGACAGTGAACGAGACCCACTACAATACCATATTCAAAGCTGGAGAGGTGCGATGGTGTGGATGCCATGGACTATGATAGATAGGAAGTTGCAAACATGGGGAGAGTTTAGTTGGATGAATCCATCACTTAGGAGGATGAGGCAGCTAGCCCTAATTATGGGGTGACCATATATCACAGCTGTCAGGCATGATGATGGCAGGAAAATGGTAGACAAGGACCCACCTAGCGATGTGGTGCCATTAGAAGCAAAGGGAGATGCATGATGTGGCTATATAATTGCGCACTAATAGGTTGAGAATATTTTTACCATTGATACAATAGCATAGTGGGTGTGATATGGGTCAACATGGAGTACAATAGCAACAAAATAGCTTACCAACAACATGGAAGGACTCTGATGATGACTGAATGTGTGACAAGGTGGTAGTAAAAAAAAGGATGTGGACCTCTCCCATGGATGTAGATAGGTTCATGCAGTTATACAATAGTGGAGACCGTTGAATGTAACACCAAGATGGGTTATGCATTGTTGAACATGATGACATGGCAATGGATATCATCAACATGGTAGTTAGGTGAATCACAAACAACATCATGGATTGGCTAAAACAACCAATCATGACAGAAGATCTAGAGTAAGGTGTGAGGAAACCTAAGGCAATGAAGGAGAGAATGAAAATTTTGAGTAGACTCTGCTTTGAAGGATGTGCTAATTTATTAGATCATGATACATGAATTAGGCAATGGTGAGTAACATGATACCAAAAATGAGTGCAAATGGTGGGATTAAGAATAGCACCGAAGAGCGGATCATTGGGTTTATAGGGCTACTCAGATAAACACCAACGATTAAGACATAGATATCACTAGGTTAATAGGTGAAATGCTAGTTAAGGAAGGTGTGGTTGTTAGCTGAAATGAGTATCTAGACCTGACATAAGCAACATATCAATGATAGTATAACAGATGGGAGGTAACTGCTACACGGGATTATCTAACAGTGGCAAGCAAGATAGAGAATACCTTCAAGCCCTTACCAGTAAAACCTGAAACCCATACACCCTTTACATTCAAATAACCATTTGAGATGATGAGTGTTCATTTGATTTAGGATCTAGTTTCAAGAGTGAACAATGGCATAACATCAGACAGATTGATACCTATGTAAAAGCATGGACAAATACATCACAGTGAGCTTAGTAGAGTTGTGAAATATACAGGGAAATCATGATCAGCTTGAGAGCACCTCATTGAAGTATTTGCGGAGCCATAGTCTAGTTGTCATGGGTCAGACCGAGATGTGAAGTGGCTTGTCTAAAGTAGCACATAGGAAGTACAATGGTTTACCATAATGATTAAACTTTCAACACCATGATTAGTTTGTTTTTATTAAAATGTCTTGTTGGAATGTTATGTAAAAGCTAAAGTTTCCATTTTCTAGTTTTATATAATGAAGTTTATTATATGAAAGGTCATAACTTTTATATAAGATATTTTATTATATAAAGGAATAAAGTCTTTTTGGGTTTTATATAAAATACCAAGGCTTTATTTTCTTTACCTTGTTGTTAGTGGGACGATGGGCCAATGTCATAAAATGAAATATATCTTGTTATTTACCCTCTTCTATTATGCTTCGATGATTATAATGTAAGGTTATAAGTTATGGGTAGTTATAAGGGAAAGGGGGAATCTTTCAATATTAAAGGAAGAGGAAGGCCAAGAGGTTTAATATAATACCTATATTAGTTTAGGAGATCTCCATAACAACAAGCTAGAAAATTTTGTAAAACAAGACTATTTTTGAAGAAATCGAATGCATACATTTTGGCAAGCACACACTTTGTGAGCAAAATCAAAAGGAGATTGTTGTCTAGGGTTATTGAATTTATTGTTTTAATTTTACTGCATTTTCATTTCAATTTATATCTACGTATTGATGCCTTTAGGGGGTTATACTAGGTGAATATTGGAATAGATGCAAATGTTTCTTTGTCCTTTGAGTCTTGCACTTGGTCTAATTTGATTGTGTTTTATGCAGGTTTATTTAGATCAGGTTACCTTCAGACTTATCTCATAACTTGGGGTTTTGTAGGGTAGGGGAGTGTGATACCGGGATTTACTTGCATGTTTTTCCAGCTTTGATGTAAATAGATTTAGTTTATTTTCTGTAGTTTGTTTAGTCTGCATTCTATTTTTGTCCATTGCTTTTCTTTGATTCTGGTCATTTCCAAAATTTCTATTTTCTATTTTTCCATTCTGGTCATTTCCAAAAATTTTGTATAGTTGTCTTTCCATTCTGGTCATTTCCAAAATTTTGTATTTTGCTTTTCTATTCTGGTCATTTCTAGAATTTTTGCATTTCATTTTCAGTCTTTTATTTTGGTCCTTGTCCAGAATTTTGTCTATACATTTTGTTTAATTTCATTTTATTCTGGTCCATTTTCTAGAATTTCTTGTACATTCATTTCATTTGCTTCCATTCTGGTCCTCATCCAGAATTTTTGCACCTCCAAATTGCACTAAGCTTTTAGTTTTCAAATCTAAATTTTTAGATAAAACCAATCTTAGGAGGGAGGGTACTAACGCCTACTTTACATTAATGGTAGATAAAGCAAATGAACACTGACTTACTAACTTACTAACATGTCCAAATTCTAACTTAGCTTTAGTAGAATGCTCATAATGAAGATAAAATGAATCTACTAACTGTAAAATGAATCTCACATTAAAGGTATGGAGTCTAAAATGAAGTGGACTATTCCACGCACTTTTGCATTTTTACACCTTTAATTTGAAGATAAAAGGAACTTGCTAATTGGGATTCAGGGTAAATCAGATTAATATCAAGAGCATTAAAAGGAACCACTTTCACACAAGCAAAGTTCACATTCACTTTGAGGATTAAAGAATCATGATCACTAAGCATTGTATGAATCAAACTATCAAGGCCCCTTGTTAACTGTCACTTGCATACTGTGAGACTATTCTAGCATATGTTGTTTTTAATTATCATCAATTACATGCATGTATGTGGAATGTTTGTCTATCAGAACCTTGGAGAAATTTATGTTTGCACTTAATTTCTTTGCAAGAGGGAGTTTTCAATTCAATACTCTGATTGTGGTGACTATTTTGCAATAGGGAAAAATATTCACTCAACATTTTGGTGCTAGAAGGAGGGCCTTCTTTCATAGCTTTGTGATTTAGATCTTTGATTTTCTAATAGTTAATGTGGGTAGTTTTGTTTCCACCTTATTGTGCTTGTAGGTACAATGTTTATCCAGGTTTTATTGTGAGTGATTTGTGAGAAGCCTTGTAGAACATTAGTTTTCCCAAGCTGGCCCAACCTGAGTACATTGCTACTAGGTCAAAAACCACTAGGGAAACCATTTTTCAAAGTCTTTCTCCCAATTCTAGGAGGCCAAGAAAAAAAACTCAAGAGATCGAAATCCCACCCAGTATACTTGATCTAGGGTCATCTTTAGACTCAAGTACATCTAGTGGGTCTACGCCCACTATTTCCATTATGGTAGCTACATCAAGTGTATCTATCCCCATCACTTCAATAGTTTCTATCATTCCCATAGGGTCACTACCATTGAATAACATGGCCCAACCACCAGTTCCTTGGTATGGTGCACAAAGTATTCCCTTGAACATACCTAGGGATGTCCATGAAATACCTAGGCATATTGAGAGGTCGATACCCAAGTTTAAGCATGATGGTTCTATCACAGCTGAAGAGCATGTCCAAAATTACAAAGACCATATGATCAGACAAGGAGTAAATCATGAAGACATCGCTTGTCGACTTTTCCCCATGAGTTTGGATCAGATGGCTCATGATTGGTACATGAATCTCCCCATAGGGTCCATCACTTCTTGGGCCCAATTAGAGGTAGCCTTCATCAATCAATTTAGGTCACTTTTAGATCCTACCATCATCTATAATCAATTTGTGTCCTATAAAAGGTTACCCAATGAGCCGATTAGGACGTTCAATGCTAGGTTCCAAAAGCTTTACATGAGTGTAACTCATCATTTTATGGTGGATGCCATTGTGGCTCTTCAATTATATTTTGGAGCTCTAGATCCCATGATAACCATGTTTTCTAGGAGAAACCCCTAGGTTACAACCCTTGCCCTAGCTTATGCGGAAGCCATGACCATTGAGCAACAAATGACATCGCAAGGCATGGGGATGCCCCAATTGCCCATGATAGGACAATATGGTCCTTACAGTCAATTTGCCATGATGAACCAGATGATGGCACCACAAGTGCCAATAATGAATGCCCTACCATATCATCAACAATACCCATTCATGCCCATGTATCCATCCTTTCCCACCTATCCTAACATAGCCATTCCACCCACCACACCAATGATGGTAAACAATCAGATAACCATGCCAGGATTCGAGGCGATCAACACTCAAACCTCGATAGCTTATCCAATGGTCCCACCTCTTCAAAGCATGAATCCTTGGTGGAACCAAAATGCTCAGAATCAAACCATCACATCTAGTCAAGAGGTTGCCAATGTAGGAAATGTGGTTGGATCATGAACAATGATGCCCCAATCACAAGGACCTAATTCTAAGGTTGAGGAATTGAAGAAACATAATTCCAAAATGAGTAATGACATAGTCTACATAAAGAAACAAGTATCTCAGATCTCTATGTCTAATCAAAATCCTAACCATAGGAGGAAGGGACCGTACAATACTCACCCCAATAATGGGTGCGTACCCAACCCTATAGCCAATCAGGTGGATGCTTTGGAGGATTATGGTGAGTTAGAGCCCTATGATGAGGAAATACCCCATTGTTTCCAAGGGAAACAGGATGCTTTGGTGACCGAAGTTGTCCACTATCAAGAAAATGAGGAAGGAGAAGAGGACGCTGAAATCTTAGGAGAAGAGGATGATGAAACTATGGAAGAGGAAGTCCAAGCTATTAGACATGTTGGGAAAGGAAGTCATGGTTATTACACAAGGAGTTCTAAGGATCCCAAAACTTCCTCCACTCCACCAAACAATCCCCTTCTTCCTCCTGATACCAAAGGTGATAATAATCCACCTCCTCCTCCAGCTATTGAATTATCCAAACCTACGCAAAAGATACAAAATCCTAAAAAGTCCACTTACGACCTAGTAGAGGACATGAAAAGGACTAAGGCTAATATCTCGATGTTTGAGGTTGCTAAATTGATGGGTCAAGGGGAATCTTTGGTGAAAGAGTTGTATCCACCAAGTCAAATCCATGAGGTCAAAGGTGTCGAGTCCCAATTAGTGTTGAGGAAGGAAAAATGAGAAGTGCCTCCTTTTCTCATAACCATCAGAATTGCAGGCAAAAACCTACATAATTGTCTGATAGACTCGGGTGCCTCGGGTAACATCATACCCCTCAAGATTTTCCAAAAGTTAGGATTCAAGCCAATTCCTTCAAAGAGTAAAGTGGTACAATTGGACAGATCGATTGTGGATGTGGTTGGAATTTTGAATGATGTCCTGATTCAGATCAATTTAGAGCCTAGAGTTCAACATCATGTGGACATACTTGTGCTCAATATCATTGCCAAATACGGCATGGTATTAGGAAGAGATTGGAGTAAGAACCTGAATGGATACATCGTTACAGATTCTTCCCATATGTGGTTACCTTGGAGAGGAGTAGCAAACCAAATCTAGGTGGATAGTGAGCCGAGGCTCAAAGAGATGATTACAGAGTATAATAGGCCCAATGAAATCCAATTTGCTAAAACTGAGTTAGGGGTCTATAACTTTGACATAGAAGAAGCTACCGAAGAACCTCAAAAGGAAAGCCTTTCTTGTGGCACTTCTGAAGAGGATAGTTTGGTTTGGACTCTAAGATTTGATGGATCCAAATCGAAACAAGGTGTTGGAGCTGGTATCGAACTTACATGTCCTGGTAGCAAGCCTATGCTAGCTGCCTATAGATTATAGTTCCTAGCCACCAATAATGTGGTGGAGTATGAAGCACTGATTTTTGGACTTCAATTGGCTCTGAGTAAGAAGGTTAAGTGTCTCAAAGTTTTGGGAGACTCGGAGTTAGTGGTTAAATAGGTAAAAGGGCAATATGCATGTCGGGATAAAATATTAAGCCTTTACAGGACTAGAGTTAAGGATTTGATAGATGAGTTTGATGCTTTCAACATTTCCCTTATCTCTAGGAAACGTAATCGAATGGCAGATTCTTTAGTCATTGCAGCAAGTATGCTAAAACCAGTTGACCATAAAAAATGCAAAAAAAATCAATTGAGTTAGTGCCCTATCCCTCAATACCAGACAACATTACCAATTTGCAAGTATTCGATAGTGACAGACACATTTTCAATTTTATCACTAATTCTAGTATTTTTGAAAATCAGGTGATAGATGAAGATAAGAGAGGGCAGGAAGAAACAGACCTGGATAGTGAAACAACCCAAATGATGAATAAAATGCCAAAAGATACAATTTCACTAGAAAAGATATTTGATATCGGATATCAAACAAAAAGAGGTAAAAAGGTACCACCCCCTAAAGAAGCATGTGATCTAATCAACTTAGGGAGTGCAAAAAATCCATGAGAGGTATTCATTTCTAAGGCATGTACAAGTCAATAAAAGGAGTCTATCACTCATGCACTAAGAGAGTACGTGGATTGCATAGCATGGAGTTACAAGGAGTTGAAAACATATGATCAAAATGTGATAATGCATACGATTCCATTAAAACCGAAATCCAAGCCTTTCAGACAGAGACAAAGACCTGTCAACCCATTATTAGAACCCCTAATAGAGAAAGAGGTGAAGATATTGCTAGAAGAAAAAATCATCTTTCCTATTAGGCATTCCACATGGGTTGCCAATCTAGTCTCGGTGAGAAAGAAGAACGGAGAGATAAGATTGTGTATTGACTTCAAAAATTTGAATAAGGCTTCCCAAAAGGATAATTACCCATTGCCCTCCATCGATGAGATTCTTCAAATGGTTAATGGGTCAAAAATGATGTCATTCCTAGATGGTTATTCAGGATACAATCAAATCCTTATCCACCCAAATGATAGAATGAAGACAACTTTCACAACTAAATGGGGAACATTCACATATAGGAGAATGTCATTTGGATTATTGAATGCGGGTGCCACCTTCCAACGAGCTATGGATTTTGCATTCAAAGGGCTCATTGGTAAGTGTATCATTGTTTACGTGGATGACATTCCTATTTTTTCTAAGAAAAGGAAAATCATGTCAAGGATTTGAGGAAAGTTCTCCAAAGATGTAGGGAACATGGGATCTCCCTTAATCTAAAAAATGCATCTTTGGGGTAACAGAAGGTAAGCTATTGGGACATGTTATTTCGAAGGAAGGGATTTCTATTGATCCAGAAAGAATAGCTGCTATACAAGACATCCCTCCACCCAATAGCAAGAAAGAGTTAAGATCCTTCTTTGGCAAGATCAATTTTGTAAGGAAGTTCATTTCAGGTTTCATAGAGATTTCCAAACCCTTGAATGACATGTTAAAAAAGGATGCTCAGATTAAATGGACAAATGAAAATAGGGATGCTTTCAAAAGCATCAAGGATGCTATCTCTAGAGCCCCTATTTTAGTTAGTCCAAATTATTCAAAGCCTTTTTATGTCTACACGTTTGCTTCAGATCATTCTTTTGCGAGTGTCCTAACTCAAAAGAGTGAAGGTAACATTGAAAATCCTATCACTTTCTTGAGTGCTCCTTTGAAGGATGCAAAATTGAGATATTCTATTCTAGATAAACAAATGTATGCATTGTTCAAGACCATAAAGAAATTCAGACATTACATAGTGCATAGTAGGGTTTTTGTTGTAGTCCCTGACCTTGTTGTCAAGTCTATGTTTTTGCAAAATGAACTAGGTGAAAGATGGGGAAAATGGATTTTGACCCTCCAAGAATTTGATCTAGAAATCCAACCCATGAAAATAGTTCATGGACAAGGTTTGGTCAAGTCAATCGTAGAAATTGATCCATTGATATCATGCCAACATTACAATGTAGAAGACATAACTAAAGATGATTGGTATGTTGATATTGTGTATTTCTTGTTGAATGGTAAGTGCCCATTGCATCTCAATTCTACTCAATGTAGAGCTTTGCACTTGAAATCTACAAATTTTCTAATTAAGTCTGGTGTTTTGTACAGGAGAAACCACGAAGGGATTTACCTTCATTGTGTTAATCAAGAAGAGGTGACCCAAGTACTTAAGGATTTCCATGGTAAGTATGGAACTGGACATGGGTCAGCCAATGCAATGGCACATCAGATTCTTAGGGCAAGATACTATTGGCCCCATCTTTTCAAGGATGCACATGCTCATGTGAGATCATGCCATACATGTCAAGTGGCGGCCAATAGAGAAAGAAATGCAACAATGCCATTACAATCTGTGGTAGAGGCAAGACCTTTTGCACAATGGGGACTCAATTTTGTTGGGGTTATCAATCCTAACTCATCGGATTCTCATAAATATATCCTTACTACCATAGATTATTGCACTAGGTGGACTGAAGCAATTCCCACAAAGCACGCTACCACTAATGTTGTTATTAAATTTTTAGAGGATAACATTGTGACTCATTTTGGCATGCCCAACGCAATAGTAAGTGATAATGGTTCTACCTTTTCTTCCATGCAATTTGCAAATTGGGCATATGATAACATGGTAAGCTTGAAATTCTCTTCAAATTATTACCCACAAGGTAACGGTTTAGCAGAATCCTCTAATAAAAATTTTCTATGTGTGATCAAAAAGTTGCTTGAAAAGAACCCTAGGGATTGGCATAGTAAACTAAAATTTGCTCTTTGGGCTGATAGGACCAGAACAAAAGAGTCAATTGGAACATCTCCATACCATTTAGTTTATGGGTAGGATCCTATTTTTCCCACCAATTTAAGATTACAAACACTTCATTTCATGAAAGAATACATTGGGACAAATAATATGCTTGAAACTAGATTGACACATTTAATGCATCTTGATGAAAAAAGAGAGGAAGCCATGCTTCATTTTAGAAAACATCAAGATGTAGTAAAAATATGGTTTGATAAGAGGTCTACAATTAAAAATTTCAAAATTTTAGATCTTGTTTTGTTGTGGGATAAAGGACATGAAAAGAAAGGGGATCATGACAAGTTTGATTGTTTGTGGTTGGGTCCGTATCAAGTTTCTGAAATCCTAGGTAAAAATAGTTTTAGACTAAAAACCTTGGATGGAAAATATTTGTCTTTGCCTATTAACGGGCTGCATCTAAAGCACTATTTCAAACCCTGAAAGGTGTATAGACATGTATTATATGTATATATGCTTGGTGTTTTGGTTTTGGATTTTTTGTTTTAATATTTGGGTGGTTTGTTTTGGTTTTGAGTATATCATTCATTATTGGTTTATTTTAGATTTGGGTTATCTAGTTTCTTTGTGATGGTGATTATTCCTTGATTTTGAGGTAATATTGTATAGTCACTAACTTTTGGTCTCTGGCCCATTTTGGTGTTTCTTTATTTAGTAGGTTGGAGTACCTAATCTAAAAACCGATGAACCCGAGAAAAGGGGGATGAGTTATTTGGTGATCATGCTCAGATTTTGGGACTAAAATGGTGGAAAGTGGAACAATGAAAGATTTAGCTAAAGCTCCACATGGGACTCACACACATTAAATGGTGTTTCTAGAATTATGAAGGATGAAGTTATCTTGATTTGCAACCCTAAAAAATCTAAAATCTTCCCCTTTAGGGCCCTCTCCCCCCTGTTTTTTTGTTTTTTTTTGTTTTTTTTTTTTTTAAAAAAAATATTTTTTAAAAAAAAAAAAAAAAAAAAAAAAAAAAAAAAAAAAAAAAAAGATCTAGATAAACTCTATCGGGGCTATGGATGCCTGACCAGTAGTAGGGCTCTGTCTAGATATAGCTTGGGTAAAAGGAAAGGCTTTGCAAAGTGTTAAGCAAACACAAGGGTGAGTTAGATAAACCTCACCAAGGCTATAGATGCTTGAATGGCAGTGGGGCTCTATCTATAGCCATTTCGTTATGAGCGATACTTCATAGCCTAATGCAGAAAGGGATGATGGAATCTGGAGGATTTTCAAAAATGCAAGAATGAATCACTTTTGCACACACTGAGCAAAGGCAGATGGATTAGTTATTTTCATTCAAATTTATTTACCCCCATCTTCTTGGGACATTGCTAAATTATTGTGTCTCACTGATCTTGTGTGTTTTCATTTCAGGTTGGGTTCTTACCAAAATGCTTAGGAGCATTTCCCAGCAGAGTCACCATTTTTTGTGGCTGCTCCACAACTAGCCCCAAAATTGGGGACCCACCTTTAATTTTGTGTTTGGGTGTTTTCATTTCATTTGGATGGGCTAGCATGTTGCACGGTATAGTTGTTATTAATTGGTTAGAATTTTCTATCGATGAATTTTTTTCGTTATTTTTCTGTCGATGATTTTTTATCGTCATTTTTCTATCGATGATTTTTTATCATCATTTTTCTATCGATAACTTTTTATCATCAAGTTTCTATCGATGAATTTTTGTTGTCAAGTTTCTATCAATTGCTTTTTGTCATCAATTTTCTGTCGATGACTTTTTGTCATCAAGTTTCTGTCAATGACTTTTTGTCATCATTTTTCTATCGATGACTTTTGTCGTCAATTTTCTATCAATGACTTTTGTCATCAATTTTTTGTTAGTGAGTTTTGTTTTGTTAAGTGTTTTGTGTTCTATTAATTTTGTGTATTTAGGGCATGAAAATAAAAATAAAATAATAAATTCATATCTATATGTCTTTATATATATGCCATTTAAAAAAATATATATTAAAAAAATAATAATAAAAATATAATTATCTATATATAGTATATGTTAATATATTTATATATATATATATATTAATAATAAGATAAATAAATATAAATAAAAATTATATATATATAATTCTATTTTATATATATAATAAAAAATAAATAAATGAAATATTGAATATGTATATATATATTCAATAAAAGTTGTTTGTTTACTTTCACATCACTGTCTCTAAAGTTAGCTTCAATTTTAAGTGTTTAGCATTGGTATATGTGAGTTGTATTTTTGGGTGTTTAACATTACAATGTGTATATGTGTGTAGCTAGCGGATGATGAAGAGAGTGTAACGGCAGCAAATATGGAATCAACGACGTGCCATGATCAATGAAGACACCGACCAATGGGCAACATGTGGAAAAAATTCTATGAGGACAATGGAAGGCTTACATGAAGTCAAGGACATAGACCCCCAATCAAATAGTGAACGAGACCCGCCACAATGGTATATTCAAAGTTGGGGAGGTGTGATGGCATGGATGCCATGGACTATGATAGATAGGAAATTGTTGACATAAGTAGCACTTAGTCAGATGAAGTCATCGCTTAAGAGGATGAGGTAGCTAGCCCTAAATGTGGGGTTACCATATATCATAGTTGTCATGCACGTCGATGATAGTAAAATGGTAGACAAGGACCCACCTAGTGATACTGTGCCATTCATAGCAAAGGGAGATGCATGATGTGGCTATATAATTGAGCATCGATGAGTTGAGAATATTTTTATCATTGATACAATAGTATAGCAGGTGCGATATAGGCCAACATGGAGTACGATAGTGATGAACTAGCTTAGCAAAAGTGTGGAAGAACTCCAATGGTGAGCGAACAAGCAACAATATGGAAATAAAAACAAAAAAAGATGTGGAACCCTCCCATGGATGCAGATACGTTCATGTAGCTATATGATAGTGGAGACCACTGAGTGTAACACCGAGATGGGTTATGCATTATCGAATGTGATGACATAGCAATGGATATCATCAATGCGATAGTTTAGTGAATCACAGACAATGTCATGGATAGGCTGATGTGGCCAATCATGATAGAAGACCTGGAGTACGGTGTGAGGAAACCTAAGGTGATGAAGGAGAGAATGACAACATCGAGTGGACTCTACTTCGAAGGACATGCTAATTTGTCAGATTATGATATGCAAAATAGGTAGCAGTGAGTAACATGATACCGATGATTAGTACAAATGGTGGGATTAAAGATAGCATCGGATAGTGGTTCATTAGGTTTACGAGGCTACTAAGATCAATACCGATGATCGGGACACAGACATTGCGAGGTTGATAGGTAAAATTCCAATGAAGGAAGGTATGGTTGTTAGCTAAAACAAGTATCTAGACTCGACATAAGTAGCATATCAATGATAGCATAATGGATGGGAGGTAATGACTATAGTGGCAGGCAAGATAGATAATACCTTCAAGCCCTTGTCAGTAAAATCTAAATCCCATATGCCCTTTTTGTTTAAATAACCATTTGAGAGGATGAGTGTTCTTTTTATTTAGGATCTTGTTTCTAGGAGTGAACAATGGCATAACATCATATGGATCGATACCTATGTAAAAACATGGACAAATACATCATAGTGAGCTTGGTAAAGTTGTGAAATCTATAGGAAAATCGTGGTCATTTTAGGAGCACCTCATTGAAGGATTTAGGGAGCCATAGTTTGGTTTTCAAGGGTTGAACCGAGATGTGAAGTGGTTTGTCTGATGTAGGATGTAGGAAGTACAATGATTTATCGTAACGATCAAACTTTCAACACCATGATTAGTTTTTTTCTATTAAAATACCTTGTTGGAATGTTATATAAAAGCTAAAGTTTCCTTTTTCTATTTTATATAAGGAAGTTTATTATATGAAAGGTCATAACTTTTATATAATATATTTTATTATATAAAGGAATAAATTCTTTTTGGGTTTTATATAAGATATTTTATTATATAAAATACCAAGGCTTTATTTTCTTTATCTTGTTTTTAGTGGGACGATGGGCCAATGTCATAAAATGAAATATATCTTGTTATTTACCCTCTTCTATTATGCTTCGATGATTATAATGTAAGGTTATAAGTTATGGGGAGTTATAAGGGAAAGGGGGAATATTTTAATATTAAAGGAAGAGGAAGGCCAAGAGGTTTAAGATAATACCTATTTAAGCTTAGGATATCTCTATAACAATAGGATAAAATTTTTTGTAAAACAAGACTATTTTGAAGAAATCAAATTTACACATTTTGGCAAGCATACACTTTGTGAGAAAAATCAAAAGGAGACTGTTGTCTAGGGTTATTGTATTTACTGTTAACTTTCACTACATTTTTCTTTCAATTTATATCTACGCATTTATGCCTTTAAGGGATTATACTAGGTGAATATTGAGGTTGATGCAAATATTATTTTACCCTTTGAGTCTTGCACTTGAACTAATTTAATTGTTTTTTATACAGGTTTATTTAGATCAGGTTACCTTCAGACTTGTCTCATAACTTGAGGTTTTGTAGGGTAGGGGAGTATGATACCAGGATTTACTTGCATGTTTTTCTAGCTTTGATGTAAATAGATTTACTTTATTTTTTGTAATTTGTTTATTTTGCATTCTGTTTTCGTCCATTGCTTTTTCAATTCTGGTCATTTCTAGAATTTCCATTTTCTATTTTTCCATTTTGGTCATTTCCAAAAATTTTGTGTTGTTTTCCATTTTGGTCATTTCCATAATTTCTATATTCTACTTTCCATTTTGGTTATTTCTAAAAAAAATTGCATTTCATTTTTAGTCTTTTATTCTCGTCCTTGTCCAAAATTTTGTTTATACATTTTCATTTAACTTTATTCATGTTCTGGTCCTTTTTTTAGAATTTCTTGTACATTCATTTCATTTATTTACATTCTGGTCCTTATCTAGAATTTATGCACCTCCAAATTGCACCAAAATAATTTAGTTTTTCAAATCTAAACTTTCAGATAAAATCAACTTTAGGAGGGAGGGTACTAATGTTTACTTCATATTTACTAACTTACTAACATGTCCAAATTCTAACTTAGCTTTAGTAGAACACTCATAATGAAGATAAAATGAATCTACTAATTGTAAAATGAATCTCACATTAAAGGAATGGAGTCTAAAATGAAGTGGACTATTCCACGCACTTTTACATTTTTACACCTTTAATTTGAAGATAAAATGGATTTGCTAATTGGGATTCATGGTAAATCAGATTAATATCAAGAGCACTAAAAGGAACCACTTTCACACAAGCGATATTCACATTCACTTTAAGGATTAAAGAATAATGATCACTAAGCATTGTATTAATCAAACTGTCAATGCCCCTTGTTAACTGTCATTTGCATACCATTGAGACTATTCTAGCATATATTGTTTCTAATTATCATTAATTTCATACATATATGTGGAATGTTTATCTATAAGAACCTTGGAGAAATTTATGTTTACATTTAATTTCTTTGCAATAGGGAGTTTTCAATTCAATACTCTGATTGTGGTGACTCTTTTACAATAGGGAAAAATATTCACTCAACACCACTCTTCTTAAAATAATTCAATGCTTTCACCACTATTAAATTTTAAAGAATACAATTAATTTTTAAGATTCAAAATAGTAGCCTTGTTCTTTCCTTCAAATATATTGGCTAAAGTATTCCAAGCTTCTATAGAGGTTATTGTTGTGCTTATGTAAGGTTGTATTTCATCTGTAATTGCAAATATTATTATCATGAGGGCTTTTGCTTCTCCTTCATATTTTTGAATTTCTCTATTGTCTTTAGCAGGTTTATTTTTTGTTCCACTAACAATGTCCCAAATTTTTTCTACTATCAAGATTGATTTCACTTTATTTTTCCACAAAGTTTAATCAGGAACTTTGAGAAGTTGATATTATGAAAGAAATAATTTGTTGGTTGACATAGTGGCACTCATATAACCTTTGAAGTTGACTACCTTATATCTCCCTAGGTTTTGAATAATAAATTTTCAAGTTTCTAAATTTTTTAAAAACCTATGATGTTGAATTCCTTGTCTCCCTAATTTATTAGAAACTAGAAAAGTAAGAATGTTTGCAAATTTAAAAATATTAATTTAAAGTAGACTTCCTTATCTCTCCAAAAATAAATAATTTGCAAATATTCTATTTAACTTGAACTTTAAAAAATTATTAAAAATAAACCTTTCAAAAATTTAAAATTTTTTGAAAAACTTAAATATGTATACTCTACTTCTACTTATCACTCCAAAAACTTAAAGAAGCAATTAAGGTATCTTCTACTTATTACTTTAGAACTTAAAGAAGAAACTAAGGTATTAATACTCTATTAATATCCTTATCTCTCCTCCTAAACTCATTAAACCTTAGAAAAAAATTAAACTCATAAAACCTTATCTCTCCTTTAACCTTAGAAATAATTAAAAATTAAAATAACTTAACCCTAATATACCTCTTTGTTGTCCATGATGACTTCTTAGGTAATATTAGTTTGAATCACTTGGTGCTTGGACCGTTTTGAATCACTTAGAACTCAACCATTTCACTGCTCTTCTCATGTGTACTGAATACATTTTGAAATGTATGTAAAGGTGACTTCTTGAAGGATTTCAAAAATGATTACAATGTTCCACTCTATCTACCCTTAATCAACATGGCTCTTGAGAAATTTGCATGTTCACTATGTGGTGATTGGTTAAGATGTTTTAGGTGTCACTTGAGTGCATTTAACGCTTGGTTTCCTTCATTTGAAACTCACTTCCAATTGACCTAAAAACTTCTTTTATATGGTGTTTGGTATTTGTTCACTTCTAGAGTCCTCTCTAACACTTTGGTTTACCTCTCCTTAGTTCTGTAGTCAATTTTTGTTCTAGCCCAAACTATAATATCATAGGTATTTCTACTCGACTCAATGAAGATATGGTTCAATGACACTTGTGTTGCCCTGAGGAGTTAGTGCTCTTGGTGATGATAACATTAAATTGAGGTGCTTGCACTTTGTTACTTGTCTTAGCACTGATGGAGGTAACTATGAATGCTCTTCTCATTGCTACCTTGCTTTACACTCTCTTATGTTGTCTTGAAGATGCCTTACTTATACTATAATAACTAGTAGTCAAATAGTAGATTTCATAATCCTTCATTGTCCTTATTGAATATGTAGGTGTTGGTTGTTCATCCATTGGATGAAATACTTGGTAACATCATTTACACATATTTGAAACTGCAATATTATGATGTTACCTTCTACTCTAATTTCACTACACTCATGTACTTGAACTTTATTACTTTCTACAATGTTATCTTAACTTTCATTCAAAATTAAAAACTTGTTGATTACTTTATAATCTCAATGTCCCTTAATGTAAAATTTTTAATTCTAAAAACAAAGCTATCCCTAGCTAAAGGTACAACTAACCTTTCCTCATTCTACCAATGAATTTTGAAACTTTCTTGTTAGCTTTTGATGTCTTCAATATTTAGATCTTAAAGCTTGTTTCCTCTTCAAGCTTTTTGCATATTAGATGTTGGTGTAAAACTTATTTTCTTCACCTCTACTCTTCAAAATCATAGCTTCTCCTTGGCCAAATCTATTCTAGCATAGATATATTCTATCTCTATCTCTCCTTGTGGTCTTAGAATTCACAAACTTGTAGGACAAATTCCTTTTTATGTTGTCCTTTTACTTTGGAAAACTCTTTATCTTCAAATATCTTTCACTTGACTTGCTACCTTCAAGTCTAAACTTGTCTTCAATCTTCAATTTATGGACTTTAAATTGATCAATTATATCCACAAATCTTGTTTCCCTTGTTATCTCAATGTGATTATCTTTGTCTATATCTTTTTAGATGAATTATTTCTTGTATACTATCCTCCTATCTTGCTTTAAATTATTTTCCTTCAAGTCTTCTCACTACCTTCAAGTTTTCTCACTATATTGAAGTCTTCTTACTATTTTCAGGTCTTTTCCTACCTTCAAGTATTCCTGCTTGCTTTCAATATATATAGAGCAAGCTAGATTAATGGTCTCTTTTCTTACTAAGGACCAATAAACTTATGATGGACCTCTATCAAATGGGTCTCATCAAATCTCAATAGGACCTTATCCAATGGGTCTCCTTAATTTATCTTTTATGGGACCTCTTTTCTCACCTTTTCTATCTATGTCTACTATGGGACTATATAAACATGAAACACATCATGTCGAGGGTGACTACTCATATGGACATGCTACAAGACCATATGGAGGATCTTGGACAGACTCCAAGATAGAGCAGTGGTTCTAACCACTCAATTTGGGCTCCTTGGCCTAATCAGTCTGAACCATAGCCCAGACCTATGGTCTATAGTCTGAACCATGGCTAAGGCCTATAGTTTATAGTCTGAACCATAGCTACAACTTGTGGTCTTAACTGAAGTTCAGTTGGCCTTCATCCGAGCCAAATTGGTTTGAACGACCATTTGTTCTAGAAGAAGGTGGTTAATGGATGAAAGATTCCAAAGGCTTCCATTCCAACTATCCTAACCACCTCTTCTTGATCTTGGCTTCTCCATGAAGCCACCCCTAGCCCTAGGGCATCCTATAAATACCCCCTCCAAATGGGGAGAGAATATAGAGAGTTTATTGATCAAGCGAGCAGTGAAGCCCTATCGAATTGCATACTAAATTCATGCATTGGAGAAGGCCACTTTGCTATTCACCCAAAGATCAATTTGCCATGGAGGTCCTAGGAGCCTAGAAGAGCCAAGAAATGCAAATTCGGGTAAATGAAGGTCCCTCACAGTGAATCAACCACCAAAATTGTCAGAAGGACATCGAAGGTGACCCTTGAACATCAATTGGACAAGGAGGTCAAGCCCACTGCCCTTGATTTTGAGGGTAAACTTACTTGAGTGCTCACCATGGCTTTCAGCCATGGTTTATAGTGTAGACCACGCATCAGGGATGCGGTTTGCAATAGAGGTATCGCCACCTTACTATTTTCATTTCTTCCCATCTAATTAGATTAGATTAGTCATTTGCACGGTTTAATTGTAGTTTTAGAGACTTCTGACCAACATAATTAGTGTTTTTACTAACTTGTTCTCATCATAGTAGTTTAGACATTAATGGCTTCTTTTCATGTTATAATGCTTCATTTCAAGTAATTGATTTCATAGATTGATAGTTGTACTCTTCATTTACATATTTCCATCAATATTGATATTATTTGCATATGTTTAGCATAGTTTACATATTTTCTTGATTTTATGTCATTATGCTATTCTCATGCTATTTGTCTTTAAAGGGCCTCATCATGAGAGGCTTCCTATGCTTTTGACATTCTTGTGTTGTTTCTTGATCGTAGGAAACAGGTTTTTAAGGAGCTACAACCATTCATTTCCTTCCTCAACGCGAAGAAGAGGGTCTACTCCACCCTAGAGCAGTTTGTGTCACCTTAAGGGCTTGATAGTGCATTTCATCCCTGAGGGGAATTGAAATAATTGTAATTGCATATCAAATAGAGTATCCCTAAGAGGGACTTACTTGTAATCAGACACTTATTGATTTTAATGGAATAATAGAGGCATTTCTTGTAATTTCCATGTGTTTTGTCCATTTATGTGTTTGAATATCAATTTTACTTTGTTTATGCAATTACAACATTTCGGGTGCACGCCTTTTTGGTCATATAGAAGGTGATCACGATGGAACTCCACATAAATAGCATCTGACTATGTGTTCTTGAATTTTTTGACTTGCAGGTATAGACCACAACTATCAGCTATGGGCCAACAATTGAACTGCAGGTTCAACGCGTGGTCTACAGTCAGAACCATAGACCAAACCTACGGTTTCTAGCTAACAACAAATAGTAAAAATCAGAGAGCCAATCATTGTAGGACCTGAGGTAGGCCCTATTTTCAACCCTCTATCATTTTTTTCCTCTATGTTTTTATAGCATGTATGATTTCGAATGCAAATTAGGAAAAACCACTAAAAAAAGGGTAATCAATTGTCCTAGTTTGCTTTCGCATTTACTTCCATAGAAAGGCGTTGCTAGGAACAGTGGACCTATGATTGCAGTTTGCCCTAGGCTACAACGTGCTTGATAGAGTGTCTTGTTTGGTTTGCATGTGTGAGGCCCAATTAGTGGCCAATTATCATCGTAATGTGCATTGTCTAAAAGAGCATCTAGATTAGTTTGCATTTTTTGAATGTAAAATGTTCTTCATTTTGCATAGCATATAGAAAATGAGCATGTGTGCTATATGATGCATTTCTTTTATGTACAATAAAATGAACCACACACACCACTTGGCACTTAAATGCTAGTGAGTTGGGCTTGACATCCAACCACTAGTAGGGTTCAACGATGGTGGGCGTAATTTCCATCCGTTGGCCCAAATCCTACGAACCTTTGGATACTAGACCAATACCGGATCCGAGAACCTTTCGTACCCTAGAAAATTTGCATGTATTCTCTTCAAAGGGTATAACGCTGACTAGGGGAAAATGGGTGAGGATCTGGGAGGACCTATGCTCCCTGACCGTGTGTGGGCTTCATTACCACACATTATAGGTTGGATTACGTGACTTGGAGTTCATAGCCAAGTTGTCGAGCTACGAGCATACAGGTGAAAGCCATTAAACTAAGAATAAAATCCAACAAGTTTTGCAAAACATGATAAGAGTTTCTACACTGATACAACACATCTTGAAAACACATCAAATAGTTTAGGGCTCACTTTCAAAATTTAATACAAGATAATCATCATTGTATACATTATTTTCTTAATAATAAAAGATACATCTAGATGCTAGGTACACAATGGTGGATACACGGGGTGGTCGAAAAAGGTCTAAACTTGATGCCAATGACCAACCCCTAACCAATTCATAGTAGCACGTGTCAATTCCTCACCCACATGAGTGAACCGAACATCATTCGACAAGCATTAGAGGAGATAACTCGACATGAGGGGAGCCCATAGAGCATACCCTAGATAGAGGAGCTTCAATACACTCCTCTAGGCATAGGATAGAGTAGGGAGCCTCTCAACATGAGGGTGTTCCACTCGAAATCCATTACCGAGACCGCACTACACATGCATCCACGAGATCGGCCGAAGAGTATGTTGTGCAGGGGACCAAGTTGGTGCCCCTACATACTAAGTCCATAGGAGGATCCATGCCTCCACCTTCTAAGTATAGAAGGACTAGAGATCCACCCATTTAGGGGCAGGCAGATAGGCTCACTTCCAAGCATAGGTCTACCCATACTCCCATGCATGGTCCACCATGCAAGATCACCATTGATATATCAAAGGTGGGAGCTAATGGCACACCACCGCATGAGCGGTGGTGGTCTAGATAGCTAGAGGGTCTAGGTAGTGTCTTAGAGTAGTTAGGCTACAAGCCTTCTGCTCCACCCACTCGTGCCCCGAGTGAGCATAGCGTGAGCATCGTCAGGACTACTAGAGAGCATGGAGAGGCTTCTAAGCACCCTCATGTCACACACCCACTATCTATGCATGGTGGTTCATAGTATAGGACACAGCAGGATGCCAATTTCATATTCACAAATAGAGGCAAAGGTGCAACACATCAGTTCGATGGGTACAGAACCCATAAGGTCACTCATACAGAGCAAGGATACCAGAGGCCTCCCATGGCCGATCAGATCGATAGATCGCATCGACTGGTATCGAAATAGAAATGCCAACTCCTCCAAGATCAATTAGAGGATGCTCACCTAGAGAGGCAGTACATTGAAGATGAAAATCTTCAAGTGCAGAGGCTCATTAGATAGAGGCTATATGAGCAGTGCATGCATGAAGAGTGTATCCTTACCTAGAAGGAGCGTGTGGAGTAGGAGGATAGGCTAGCTAGGGCTGGCCTATATCCTCATGATGAGCATAGAGAGCATGTATATAGGAAGGCTTTATCGCAAGATGATATGCATCAAGAGCGTAGAGATGCTCATACTCATGCTAGTGCCGAACAGAGGGAGCGACCACCACCGCTCGATGATCAGAGGCAGAGGCAGCATGAAGAAGAAGAGGGAGATAGATACGAGCAAGAATATCTTAAGAGCTCCCGAGCTAAGGAGGAGGAAGAGCAATGCCCTCCATATCATACGAGGAAGATAGTACCTCCTAAGCCACCTCCACATCAACTTAGGGAGGAGGACTTTCTATCTTCGGAGGCCTATAAGGCCTTAGCTGAGAAGATCAAAGCCATCGAGAGACAAGGCATGACTATTCAAAAGCTGACATTAAGGAAAATTCATAATGAGCCTTTGGATCCTTTGATGCCTACTCCAGCTTACCCTGAGCATTTTGATATGCCTAGGTTAGACAAGTTTAAGGGTGATGAAGATGCACAAGAACATATCATGAGCTTTCTGGATGCTTGTTTTTAGATAGCAAGCAACGATGCATTGTTGTTGTGTACTTTCATCATGACACTTTTTGGTCCAGCTCGAGAGTGGTTCAATCAGCTAAAGAAACATAGCATAACTGGTTTCGAGCAATTAGCTGATGCCTTTCTTGAATGCTATTCCTTTGGCATCAAGAAATAGGCCAATATTTCTGATCTAGCTATGCTAGCTCAGTGCGATGATGAGCCAATTGAGCAATATGGAAAGATATGGAGGAGACTAATGGTGAAGTTGCCATTCCCTATTCCTACCATAGAGTTAACCCGAATGTTTACAAAGAGTTGTGCCAAGCACATCTCATTACTACTATAGCTATAGTAGTATCCTACATTCGAAGAGGCTTTGGTGCAAGCCAAAGTGATCGAGGACATCAAGTTGTAGGAAGGCAACTTGAAGCTCAAGAATAGGAGAGAGGGACAAAAGAAGAGTGCCACAAAACAATAGGGCAAGTAGGCCCATGTGAATCAAGTGGTGTTGAATCTCCAAAGGGAGGACAAGGGGTAACAAAAATAGAATTATCAGGCCCAACCTCCTCCTGCATAGTATGAAAAGTGCAACAAAAATTATAAGGGCAAGAACAAAGATCAATGCCCACCTCGCCAATTCACACCATTGATAGAATCATTGACATTGATTTTCCATCAACTGTGTGAGGCCAAGGCAATTAGATTACTCGAAGTCAAGCTGATAGACCCCAATCAACCCAAATCAAAGGGGTACCAAGAAGATCTATTTTGCATTTTTCATCGAATGAAAGGCCATGACATTGAGGTGTGCTGGACTTTCAAACACATGGTGCAAAATATGATTGACAAAGGTGAGCTTGTAGTGCCACACAACCCGTAGGCACTCGATAATCAGAATATGGGGATTTATAAAAATCCCTTGCCAAATCATGAGGCGCCTCGCAACAACGTTGGCCAGGTCAACCAGGTGTGAGTCGAACCACCTACCCAGGGGTTCGTAGGCATGGTGAACATTGTCACTAGACATGGGAGATATGAACAACTGAATCAACCTCATGCTCCCATTCAAATACAAGCCATGCCAAATCAATAGTTGGTGCAAAATATTCTAGGCCCACCAACAAGACCGATGGTGACCATAAGGAGCAGGTTGGTCCAAAACCTGTAGACAACTCCTATGAAGTTGTTGATATATGAGCTAATACAGTAGTCCCCTAGGCACAGGGAGACTCTTATGGATATTTTGAGGTCCATTGAAGTACAGTCCCAGGATGCGTAAACATTTACTAATTTCATGGGACATGTACAATAGTGTTAAGAACTGATGATCCAATTTTATGATCATGAGATAAGGATGGTTTCTACAACCATGGCTGACCCACCATTGCATATAATCGCATGTGTTAATCACATGCCATTTAAAAGGGTCTTGATCGATACCGGCTCATCGATCAACATAATAACGACCAAGGCGTTGAGTCATTTGAAGTTGCCTAAATCACACATTGTGCCCACTACATTTACATTGAGAGCATTTAACGATGCACTATGTTCGACTATTGGCACAATTATCCTACCCATGTAGGTAGGCCTGAAGACCATCTCTATGATGTGTCATGTGATAGAAGGGGCCATGCAATACAACATACTACTCGGTAGGCCTTGGATTCATGAAATGCATTGCGTTCCCTCGATATTGCATCAGTGTGTGAAGTATATTCATGAGGGACAAGTTCACGTAGTGTCATCGGATGAAGAACCTTTTAAGTTCATGAACCTAGAAGATTTTCCTGGGGGTTTCATACTCCCATCAATGCACCTGGATGTTCGGTCATCATCACCGGTAAAGAAGCCAGGAGGTAAACCAATAGTACATGCTCAACCAATACCATCTATGTCACACAGATCGGAGCACACCACTACCACTTCCCTAAAACCATCGGCATCAGTCATGCATCGGGATGAAAGGAAGTTGAAGGTAAAAATGGGTGAGAAAGAGAAGGAGCGTGAGCCCGAGCCAGTCACCGAGGAGGTTCCCACTCCTATGGAAGTTGAGGAACCCCAAGACAAATCCGAGGAGGTACCTCAACCTGCCTCACCTGCATCTTCAGTAGGATCATCCACACCATGGGTGATAGTACATCTCGCCAACACTAGATTAGGTGAGTACCTTGTGTAGAATGTAACCTTCGGACCGATTTTGAAGACTATGCAAGAGATGGGCCGACCATCCGCTCATCATTACCTGGTTGGATCGGTGGTTCCATTGGGAGAGCCACCTAATCAGACTAATTTCATCTATGTAGGGCTAGATCAACTTCCAACATGAGAGCCCATGGATGAAGATGACGATGAACCTTTCATAGTAAACATTCATTATCTATCCAACCCGGAGTATGCCATGCATATTTTTGAGTTATATCATTGGCACGGATACGGCCTTGGTCTCTTTGAACAAGGATGTAGGACTCCGTTGGAACCACATTATCAGTTAGTCACTGATAGGTTTAGTTTAGGGTTATAGATATGAGGGTAGGATGATTTGCTCATAGCATCCCTAGATCATCTATACCTTAGTATGGTGGATGATGTGGATTTTAATCCATATCATCCTGATCCTTCTAGTTTTTGGAGGAATCACCCTATGATATCTGTCATCACTATTGAGCCACTCGAAGATCATCATGAAGGGCTCCTTGAGTAGACTGAGATAGAACTAAACCCCAAAGATAACCTGGGACACCAAACCCATGATGCAGTCGATGACATAGATGTGTAGGGGTGTAACCCCATTACTATAGGTGATCTCGAGCTAGGAGATATTTGTAATGAATATGGAGTGGAGTCCACCTCTGATATGAGTGGACCAGGCTATGATGTAGATGAGGAATCCTCAAATGATGATGAATCTAGGGATGAAGTCGAAGGTGCCTATGTGAGGCCCTAGTATGCACATCATTTATTACCTATTGAATCGATATAGGTTATCAAAGAGATCCTTCCCAACATTGATCATTCAGGGGAAGAAGTAGAGCTAGATTTCTTGGTGATGTCACACTTGCGATATAATTATCCGGTTTATCCAGATAGTGATGACAACAATCAAGTAGTCAGATTCATGGGGCCGCACTTGCTAGAGTGCCCCCAGGAGTGGGGGTGAATGAAGGATTCTATTATGATAGTGATGAAGAAGATGAGTTAGAGAGGGCCTACCTTGGTCCTCCTTATTTGTGTTACCATCATCAACCCATCGACATAGATGAGGTCTATAGGAAATTACATGTTGGTCCTCATCTGAGAGCAAGATGGTTAAACTTGGATCAAATTTATCAGTTGGTTAATCCCTCTTCCATTGACCTACATGGAGCTCCTTGAGCCAAATGATCCTATTTTATAGTCAGTGCATAGGGAGGATCCAGTTGTTCATAGTCCTCACAGAGAAGACCCCTTTGTGCCTGTGCCATTAGAGCCAGATCATGGGTATGAGGACTACGTAGATTATGTAGAAGTTGGTCCATGTGGTCCTGGAGATCAATTCCATTCCATAAACATGGTCTCCATTGATTTGACCACTCCACTCTACAATCTAATAGATCCATCCAAACCATTGTATCTTAACAAAGATGCTATCGACTGGGATCGTGCTGATTCACCCGTTGAGCCTGAAGATTTCTTCCCTAATGAAGAAATGTTGCAACCTTTCCATTTTGCACCAGGCTATGCATACGATGTCTATCATGCCAAAAATGCTTCCAACGTGGAACCTATCAACCCGAATGATGACATCCATTTGATTCCTACGCCTCATCAGCTTGAGGAGGGATCACATATGTCAGTAGAGGAAACCTTTGAGGTGGATATCAGTAATGATCCCACCAATGCAAAGAAGGTTAAATTTGGAGAGAGTCTCACTCCAGATGAGTGGGCCACCCTCATCCCTCTACTAAAAGAGAGACCAAATTTGTTTGCTTGGACGTACAAGGATATGCCAAGTCTAGACCCAAAATTGGTTATGCATAACCTTTCACTAGATCTGACGAAGAAGTCGATCAAGCAAAAGCTTAGAAAGATGCACCCAACAGTAGCCTTAATGGTGAAATATGAGCTACAAAAGTTATTGGATGTGGAATTTGTGATCTCCATCGACTATCTAGAATGGGTGTCCAATATGGTACCCATGGGAAAACCTGATGGAAGAATCCGTATTTGCATAGATTTTAGAGACCTAAATAAGGCAACACCCAAAGATTCATTTTCGTTGCCCAATATTGATGCTCTCGTAGATGCAACTACAGGTCACGAAATGCTCTCCTTAATGGATGATTTTTCTGGTTACAATCAAATTTAGATTAAACCCGAAGACCAGCATAAAACCATGTTTATAACACCATGGGGAATGTTTTGCTACAAAGTTATGCCATTTGGCCTCAAAAATGTTGGTGCCACATATCAGCGGGCCATGACATACATTTTTCATGACTATATGCACAAAATTCTAGAAGATTATATCGATGACTTGTTGGCCAAGTCATTGCTATGAGAAGAGCATGCAGAGGTCTTAAGGAAGGTCTTCGATCACCTGATAGAGCACAATGTCAGGCTGAATCCTAAGAAGTGCGTATTTGGCGTAACTTCTAGAAAACTACTAGGATTCATCATCTCTAAGCGAGGCATCGAAGTTGACCCAGTGAAGGTCAAGGCTATCTTGGAAATGCATCCTCCCACCAATATTAAAGAGTTAAGGAGCCTTCAAGGCAAGGTAGCATCGATAAAGTGATTCATCACTCAATTATCGGATAAATGTCGACCCATGAATCGACTGCTACATAAGGGGGTCCCATTCAACTGGGATGAGGACTGTCAAGCAACCTTCACTAAAATAAAGCAATACCTGGTGACATCGCCAGTGCTAGCTCCACCAAGGCCAGAGGTGCCTTTTCTACTATATATATCGACAACTGACTTTGCACTAGGAACCATGTTAGCCCAAAAGAACGTGCAAGGCAAAGAACAGGCCATATATTATATTAGTCAAACCTTGGTGAGCTATGAGCTTGGGTATGCATATGTGGAAAAATTGTGTTTAGCAGTAGTGTTCGCTACAAAGAAATTGTGACACTATATGTTAAGTCATACGACATATGTTATATCCAAACAAAATCCTTTGTAGTACATGATGAGTAAGACTTATCACAATACGTGTACTACGAAGTGGATCATGCTATTGATGGAATTTGATCTGGAATTCATAAGCTAGAAGTCCATTAAGGGATAGGTCATAGTGGATCAATTAGTTGAGGCACCACTATCAAATAGTAGGCCTCTAACCATAGAGCTTTTAGATGATGTAGTCTTCATCATATCTGAAGCTCTCGAACCCGAAGAACCAGAGAACAATGTTGATATGACTCTATTCTTTGATGGTTCGAAGTGCGAGCAAGGGGGTGGTGCCAGAATAGTGTTCTTCATATCGCAAGGAGCTCCAATGCCCTTGTCATTTAAGTTGGATTTTTCATGCACCAACAACAATGCTGAGTACGAAGCCCTACTATTGGGCCTCCACATAGCCGTCACCATGAATATTAAAATATTAAACATCTTTGGCGACTCCTTGCTCATAGTAAATCAAGTTAAGGGGCTCTTTCAGTGTCGATGTCCCATATTGAAAGCCTATAAAGATCTAGTTGCCACATATTTGGCTAAATTTGAATGGTATGACATCGAGGCAATCCCTCGATCATCAAAAAGGTTTGTAGATACCATGGCATCTTTGGGATCTTTAATCCCTCAGAATCCATTTGCTAATTTCACTACCATCCATGTCAAGATGCTCTCGCATCTAGCAATAGAGCGTGCAACCTATGATAACAAAGAATCGGTCAACATGATCAGTGTAGAACCAAAAGTTGAATGGTTCTACAAAGCTGAAGACTTTCTTAAGAAGGCACCCTAGGGGTCATTAACCTCTCAGAGTCCTATGGGGAGTGGTACTACCATTCACCACAAGGTTGTTTTTGAGTCTGCATTTGCAAAAGTAGATACGCAAGGGGAGCAAGTCATCTTAGCAGTTGAAGCTGAGGCTTATCAAAATTGGATGTCACAAATCCATGACTTCCTAAAACTTAGTATAATCCCAGAGGGATTATCGCATGCCGTGAAGTGCACATTTAAATATAAAGTGGCTAAATATGTCTTAATAGGAGACATCTTGTACCGACGAGGCTACGATGGAGTTCTCCTTCATTGCTTAGAGCCCCAAGAGGCATCATGGGCAATTTTGCAAGCTCATGATGGTACATGCGGTGGCCATTTCAGCGGCATGGCCATCATCAAGTGCATCCTTCGAATGGGCTACTATTGGCCCACTATGGAGAAGGAGTGCAATGTGTATGTCAAGAAATGCATTAAATGTCAGCATCATGCTAATCTTACGCACTTGCCATCATAGGCCTTACAACCCATCCAAGCGGCTTGGCCATTTGCTCAGTGGGGATTAGATCTTATAGGCAAGATCTCTCCTCTATCATCGGGTTGACATACATTTATAATCATGGCTACTGAGTATTTTACAAAGTGGGTGGAAGCAATACCCTTAACAATGACAACTGGAGCTCGTATAGCAGAGTTTATACTAGAGCATATCATAAGTCATTTTGGGATTCCATCCAAAATAATATCGGATAATGGAACATCTTTCAAGAACAAAACTGTGAGAGCTTTGACATCTAAATATAGAATCAAACATAGTTTTGTGACTCCATACTATCCGCAAGCAAATGGGTAGGTTGAATCTTCAAATAAGATAGTGGTGGCCATCTTGAAAAATATGGTACAAGAAAACCACAAAGACTGGCATATCCAGATGCCCCTTGCATTATGGGCTTATAGGACTAGTATTCGGATGCCCATTGGGGCAACACCATTCTCACTAGTATATGGCGTTGAGGCCATTATGCCCTTGGAATTGGAAATTCCAATGTTGCATATCGCATTGAAAGAGTTCATCGATGATGACACCGCATGACAAGCTCGACTGGATCAACTGATGCTACTTGATGAACATCACGTGAATGCCCTGGAGCATCTCCATATTTATCAAGAGTGACTAAAATGAGCTTACAATATCAAAGTCCACCAGAGAGACTTTGAAGTTGGGGATCTTGTCTTGAAAGAGAACCAACAGAACTCTAATTTGCCACTAGATATGCGAGACAAATTCATGGCTAATTGGCTAGGACCCTACATCATATCTAAAAATATTGGTCTAGGTACCTATCACCTAACATCGCTAGGAGGTGTTGAAGAGCCTGAACCTCTCAACATCATCCATATTAAGGAATTTTATGCTTGAAGAGCATAGTAAAAGGCTCTGAGGGTTGCTTGTAACCGCTCGGTCATCCTAAAAAGCTCCAAAGGCATCTGTAAGCCCTTTGGTCAAACTCAAAAAGCTTCGAGGATTTTTTAAAAACCGCTCGATCATCCCAAAAGGCTCCAAGGGTTCCTAAAACCACTTGGTCATGTCAATCAAAGGCTCCGAGGGTTTTCTTATAATCGCTCGGTCATCCTAAAAGGCTCCAAGCTCATATGTGAGTAGTTTGGTCAATCAAAAGGTACCAAGAGTTTCTAAAAAATTGCTTGGTCAACCCAAAAGCTCCAAGGATTCTTAAAAGATCACTTGGTCATCCCAAAAAGTCCCAAAGGTGCTCATAAACCCTTTGGTCAAACCCAAAAGGCTCCGAGGGTTTGCTTAAAACCACTCGATCATCCTAAAAAGCTCCAAGGATTTTGCTAAAAAATTACTTGGTCAATATAAAGGCTCCAGAGGCATGTACTCATCGTTTGGTCAGATATGAGGCTCAAAACTCATAAAAATTATAAAATCAATAAAATCCAAAAAAATTGGTAAAGCATAAAATCCAAAAACATTTGCATTTGCATTTGAATTTTGCATTGTCATTTTTTGCATTTACTCATGCATCCGTTGCATTATTGCATTGCATATAGGCATTCATCATCCATTGCATTCCATAGTAGGAGGGATTATGTTTGTCAATCTTACAAATGACACCATGTTTGTGTCTAAATCATGCATCTCTGCATTTATCATAAATCCATCATTCATGTGAGTAATTGTGTTTTTCAACACAACCTATTTTGTTGCTATGGAGATATACTAGGGTTTTTTGGTCATTCAACCATACCTAGGGGTCTTATCAAGAGTTGATAGAAAGCTTGCTTTGCTTTTGTAGCTGAGGTTCAGTTAGTATAGCCCTTAGCATATCAGAAGCCTATCACTAATCAAAAAATTAAACAATCCTAACAAGGACTAGGGGAAGATGAAAGTCGTGAAGCAGGACCGGGTATCCTGAAGTGAAAAGAGTTATTCTTGCTTATCCCTCTATGCGGACGGTATGGGAAATGTTGGTAGTTGGCAAAAGGATAGGTTAGTTCCCTATTCAGAATCCCTTGCTTACGATAAAATGAGCAATATCCCAGAGTGATATCCCACATCAATCCTCAAGATTGATACCCTAGATCGATATCATAGATCGACTTCCCAGATTGATATCCCATACTGATATCATAAGATCGATATCCTCAATCGATATACCAGAAATAGTTTTCCCAAGTAAATCCCCCAAAGGAAGGTTTCTGAAGAAGATTATCAAGTATAAATGCCAAAAAGTGAAGATCAAATGAAGATCAAAAAATAGGCTCAAATCAAGTTCAAAGTGAAGATCAAATGAAGATCATAAATCAAAGTTCGAGTGGAGATCAAATGAAGATCCAAAATCCAGTTCAAAGAGAGATCAAATGAAGATCCAGAGATAGTTCAGAATGAAGATGGAATCGACTCCCTTGCTTCACTACATATGAGCAAGTATCCCAAAAATTGAAGGATAGAAAGGAATGAGCCTGAATCCCTGGAATTGTTGGCACTATTGTACCTTACGCATGATGATATGTCTGATACACTTGCATCTCGCTTGTGGGCAGACCAATGTTTGAATGTGGAGGAGCTAGCTTCAGGTGTCCTGCATTGCCTAGTGGCTTAGTCCAACTAAAATCTAAACTTGGGATTGGATAAGACATTTGTGGTACCCCTATCTTAGCAATGGGCTGAAAGAATCCTGCTTGACATCGGGGAACGCTCGTGTCTTATCTTAAAATAATCATGTGCACACACAGGGATAATGAACAGTTAGGGCCTATCCTAGCAAAAGCCTTTTATCTCAGAAGTCTAGTGTGGTTAGTATGCAACTTTTGATAAGTCTATTAGGGTGTTTGAGTCTCATGGAAAACCTCAAAAATCTCTCTCATAGCAACAAAATATCAAATATCGTAAACCATATAAAACATTAAATTGCAAAGTATCGAGTCCATGATACATCATCATATAGAGCACAATCAAGATATAGGATAGATACCGGATGGATATTAGAAATAATATTTAGATGACCACTGACTATATCATGCATATTTTTCAAATTTGCAAAGGAAAATAGAATGACACATTATATCATTCGCATCATAACATCGCATCCATTGCATTTCATATATGGGTGATTAATTGATTAAATTCTTATCTTAAGGATTTTCAATTACATTCATGATTTTTATACATTCTGTGGTGTCGTCCATTAGATTGATAAACATAATTGCATTCATTCCTTATGTTTTAAGTGATTAAAGCATACAGGTTCATTTACATTAGATTACCATCATGTAAATAATGCATTACATACATCGCACATCTAAGCATCTAGATCACTGCATGTCATCATCATCATAAATTAAATAGCTATCTAGTGCATGTCATCCATACATCACATCATATAGCATCAAATTAACATAAGCATTGCATCCATATGCATCAAATAAGCAAAAAATTAAAAATATACAAGTACATATAATGAGCTATAAATGATCAATCTCATATATATATATATATATATACATATATGTGTGTGTGTGTGTCTCAAGAGTACATCAGGAGTACAAAATACCCATAGGCTACAATCGTGTAGGTCCTAGACCTTACACCAAAAATGGTACATATGCAAAATGTAGCCTAGATCTAGTAGAGCCCTAGCTCTGGCCTGCTCCCCCTAAACTGGAGCTCTCACCACCTCCCTCAGCCCTATGCTCTAGAGCCTACTCTATAGTTAACTTTGGTGCCTATTGTGTGCCCTACTAAGGGCCCTATGTACCACCTAACCCAAAGAGGCCTAGCACATGGGATACTGGTATCTCTAAGTGGCTAGACCTATGACTAGAGGTCACACCCATCTCCCTATGACTCTTGTGAGAGCTGCCTCCATGTGTGCTAGAGGACCTATGTGTCCTCTATGTCCTATGAATCCACTAGCTAGAGCTCATCATGGACTATCTTGAGGTCTAGACCTAGTCCTCTGGGACCCCATAGCATGTCTATCCTCTAGTACCTCCAAGCCCCATAATATGATGAAGCCCTCTAGTTGGGAGATGCGAGATACCCTCACATCACAAAGGTCATTTCCCTCCTCTACGAGGGAAGTGAGCCACCTAACCTTGACCATGGGATCACCACCTCCTAGTAGTGTAGCTGATGGTGCAGCTGGAGGTCCCATAATAGCATGGGAGGATGAAGGATCCCCCCTCTATGCCCTGAGTAGCTCTCTCTCTGCAATGGCCTCACCCCACTGCACTAGTGCCACATCTCATGCACTAGTAAGCTCACCGACCTATGACTCTACTACTATAGCCCGAGCTATGAGGGCTATAATCTATTCCTGAGCCTCTACCAGCTGTCTATCCCTATGACCCAGCTTCACCTCTAGAAGGGTGATAGTCATATCCCACTATAGCTATTGGGTCTAAAACCTACCAACCTGACTCTGTAAGTTAGCAACCTGAGTGAGGAGCTCCCCTACATCACTTATTAGGAGGCACCTCACCCTCCTATGACCCCTCCTCCTCCTTTACCTCTACCTATGGAGCCTCCTCTATGGTGGCCTCTATGCCCCATCCACCCTCGATCCTCTACACCCTACACCCATCAAGATCGGCCCCTACCTCTACCTAGTCATCCACTCTACCCAGAGGCCCTGAACCCTACCACTATAGGAGGGACCACCATGTGTCGTATGTTGGGGTGGTCCTAGGTGTGTCATCCCTAGACTCCTAGAAGTCATCAACCTCATCTCCCAGAGCTGTAAGTTGAATCCATGATAGATGTGTCTCTAGCACGAGATATCGATACACAAAAGGAATCTCCAGAATATCCTACACCAAGCCAAACTACCATAGGACATGAGAGAAGAACTGATACTCTCTAATATCGACCTTACGATTGAGTAGCCACCTATCTCGATGAGCCTATCATAGCCACTCACCTACCTCGATCCAATTAGGGCAATCCATATAGGAGCACCACTCAATGTCATCCAACCCAAGCACTACAAATCATGCAATGTAATAATCAATGTCTCTAGCATGGGTCCTACTTTGAAACCCCTCCTCCTCTCATGGCCAACACATGGTGTAGCACTGATGCACATCATCAATGGCCATGATGTGGAGAGGTAGGTCCATGAGATGCTCGATCTGGATATGCTACCAACCCTAGATCTATAGCAATAGGTTGTAGCTAATACCTCGATAGCTCTAACTAGTAATATGGTACAACTCCCGATAGAGCTGACATAGTAGTATGCTCCCCCAAGCTAGGCATAGTGGCTGAGCAATGGAACTCTAAATCACTCTCCAAACACTAGCCAGGAGGTTCCAAGGAATCCTCATGCTCGAGGAGTCTGGAAGCACTACCTGTACCACAAGGATCATGAAGATCATTGCACAAACTGAGAAAATGTGCTCACCCTACCAGTATCCAATGTGGACACCTCCATGATCGATCTTCTCCTGAGCCTCCTTGCTTCGATCACCGAAGATAGCATCAAATACAGGCCCCTTTCTCTGAGAAGAGGAAGAGGTGATGGCCTCGCCATCGATAGGGATCCTAAAGATCTGATAAACGTCCTCTAAGGTCATAGTCATTTCACCTGTAGGTAGGTGAAAGGTGTTGGTCTACGCATTCCAGCATTAGGCCAACGTAGTCAAGTAGGTCTGATCTACCCTAATAGTGGGTAGATCTAGTACATAGCCAAATTTGATGGCTCTAAACCATGCACGCTCACCATCAATGAGCTGTCTATGGAGAATCTTAAGAAGATCGGGCTCACGAGCCCTAGAGGTCAACCTCTAAAATAAAAGTAGTATATAAGCTAAAATTTAAAGAAAAATGTCAAAAACATCTAAAAAATTGATAAAAAGATAAAAACATGTCGCAAGGCATTCATAAAAATCAAAAATATTAATTAGGCAAGTCAAAATTGCATTAAATGACATTAATTGCCTAATTAACTTTAGAAAATGCAAAAATTTAATAATTTTTTTCTAAAGTTGGTGAACCGTGGGTCAACCCTATGGTCAAAATATGACCATTGTAATTTGAATGTGAACCATAGCTGATAGTTGTGGTCCCCAATATGACAATTGGGAACCGTAGCTGCTAGCTATGGTCTAGGAAGAATACCCATTTTGGGTACCTTCCTAGCCTTTCTCACTAAAAAATTTAAACCTAATTAACCTAATCTAGTGGGGTTCATTACCAACTGTTTAGTGAGGTTCATTTATCGCATTACTTAATGTGGTTGATTTTAATTGGTATTGAACTGTGAGGACTCGGTTTTGAGTTACCTTGCCCGCTCCACGGCCTCTGCTAGTCGATGGCTGATCAAGATCCACCATCGAGGTATCAAGTGCAGTATATGGAAGAGTTTTGGGCAGCATTCCAGATCAGGGAATATCTCCTATCTCTCAGAGCTCTCAATAATGTAGTTGCTTTCCAGAAAATAATGACAAATTCAAATGGGAATGGCTATTTAAAGGTCCTCCTAATTTTGGTAGATTGCAGTTAACACCTGTGGTCCTAGAATTAGGTTCCCAAAATTTGAAAAATTCAATCGTAGACCATACTCATGGTTCGTAGCTAGCATTAAATGCACTAAAAACCCATCATGGGAAGGTCTAAAAAGGTAAATTAATGACTCCTAATAGATCAAATTTCAAAAAGAGCAATCAATATTGTAAATTTGGTGATGTTCAAAGCACCAGGATTGATCAATAAATCAAAATTAACAACAAAACAAATCAAATAATTAAAAACCAAATGCGCCTCGTATTCAGTAATTTACCCTATACACTTGGCGGTTGCAGTGACTTGCGATCCATGCAATTCGGCAAGATGAGTAAATTACCATAAGGACATTTGGGGTAAAATTGTCATCATTGATCTGATATGCTTCTTTTCAATCCCTAAGAAGGCCTTCGTGGCTGGACTTCTCCATGGGAATGAGGTGTTTCATGTCATGTCTCCTATGACATATTTTCAGCAAATCATCGATAACTTGATTCAACACAAATCTAATTGGAGTTGCCTCATTTTGATTCCCTAAGATGGCTATTGTAGCCGAATGCTCCATGGGATAGGAATGTGCAATTACTATTAATAGTTGGAATCAGAAGCTGAACTAGGCCTAGCCAAGGCATTAATTTGCTCAAATCTAAATTTTTTCAGATCATCCATGGTGGTCAAGTGACATCATCACTTTAATCATTGTCATTACCCTCATCGACTCATCGCTTGAGGGGGTAGTCATAATATCAAATCATAATCAAAATCAATAGAAGATCCCTGAGATCGTAGATCCCTTGATCTTGTCAAAATTGTGTTCATCCTTACGAATCATTGTCAACAACTATCATAAGCTTACCCCTTTGCTTGGGGTAAATAGCAAATATGATAATTTGTTTTTTGTATCTCTTCTCCTTTCGGTTATATAGGCCTAACTCCTATTAGAATGCAAACGCTACACTGAATGCCAGATGGCGAGTGCAAGATTTTCAAAATGTAAGCCTTTCACCCGAGTTGGAAGCAATGATTCTAGGATGCGCATCCTTTTGCTAGACAAGAGGCATCTAATGTTGATCTGACTAATGATCATCATAGAACCTTCGACATCATTTTAGGAGGTCTATTTTTGCTCATGCATTGTTCGATCTCACAATGCATCTCAAAAGGGGCATCTGTAGACACCTAAAATGCGTCATGTCGAAGGCGACTACTCATATGGACATGCTACAAGACCATATGGAGGATCTTGGATAGACTCCAAGATAGAGCAGTGGTTCTAACCACTCAATTTGGGCTCCTTGGCCTAATCAGTCTGAACCACAGCCTCAGACCTGTGGTCTACAGTCTGAACCATGGCTAAGGCCTACGATTTATAGTTTGAACCATAGCTGCAACCTATGGTCTTAACTAAAGTTCAGTTGGCCTTCATCCGAGCCAAATTGGTTTGAATGACCATTTGTTCTAGAAGAAGGTGGTTAATGGATGGAATATTCCAAAGGCTTCCATTCCAACTATCCTAACCACCTCTTCTTGATCTTGGCTTCTCCATGAAGCCACCCCTAGCCCTAGGGCATCCTATAAATACCCCCTCCAAATGGGGAGAGAATATAGAGAGTTGATTGATCAAGTGAGCAGCGAAGCCCTATCGAATTGCATATTGAATTCATGCATTGGAGAAGGCCACTTTGCTATTCACCCAAAGATCAATTTGCCATGGAGGTCCTAGGAGCCTAGAAGAGCCAAGAAACGCAAATCCGGGCAAACGAAGGCCCCTCATAGTGAATCAACCACCAAACTTGTCAGAAGGACACCGAAGGCGACCCTTGAACATCAATTGGACAAGGAGGTCAAGCCCACTACCCTTGATTTTGAGGGTAAACTTACTTGAGTGCTCACCATGGCTTTCAGCCATGGTTTACAGTGCAGACCACGCATCAGTGCTGCGGTTTGCAACAGAGGTATCGCCACCTTACTATTTTCATTTTTGCCCATCTAATTAGATTAGATTAGTCATTTGCATGGTTTAATTGTAGTTTTAGAGACTTCTGACCAACATAATTAGTGTTTTTACTAACTTGTTCTCATCATAGTAGTTTAGACATTAATGGCTTCTTTTCATGTTATAATGCTTCATTTCAAGTAATTGATTCCATAGATTGATAGTTGTACTCTTCATTTACATATTTCCATCAATCTTGATATTATTTGCATATGTTTAGCATAGTTTACGCATTTTCTTGATTTTATGTCATTATGCTATTCTCATGCTATTTGTCTTTAAAGGGCCTCATCATGAGAGGCTTCCTATGCTTTTGACATTCTTGTGTTGTTTCTTGATCGTAGGAAATAGGTTTTTAAGGAGCTACAACCATTCATTTCCTTCCTCAATGCGAAGAAGAGGGTCTACTCCACCCTAGAGCAGTTCGTGTCACCTTAAGGGCTTGATAGTGCATTTCATCCCTGAGGGGAATTGAAATAATTGTAATTGCGTATCAAATAGAGTATCCCTAAGAGGGACTTACTTGTAATCAGACACTTATTGATTTTAATGGAATAATAGAGGCATTTCTTGTAATTTCCATTTGTTTTGTCCATTTATGTGTTTGAATATCAATTTTACTTTGTTTATGCAATTACAACATTTTGGGTGCACGCCTTTTTGGTCGTACAGGGACCTCTTTACTTGGATCTCCTATATTTTTTTATGGGTTAAGTAGGAGAAAATTGTGCACCAAATGATGTAAAAAAATATGTGTATCTACCCCATCTCTCTCATGAGCATCAAAAAGGAAGCATGCATGTGAAAAGGAAAGAATACCAAACAAAAGGAAATGAAGTAAAGCAAGTTTATTCTCATTAATTTGTTGGATCAAGTTTATTCTCATTAATTTGTTGGATCAGATCCAAGTTTATACAGAATTACCCTTGAGGGATCAAAATTTGATACAATTTTTACAATATTGGGTGCCCAAATACCAAGTCTTTCACGAAATCAAGGTGCACATTCAGTGTTTCTCTGCGTACCCACAATTGAGGTGGGCGGGCCAATGTCATCACTAGTTGTATATTCAATCTCTGATGTATGATATTACTTCCCAATACCTTCTAATAACCTGCACCTACACACAAGGAATCCAAAGGGGTCAAATAGCAAGGGTGTATGGTGGAAAACATGCAATCCCCACAGGGGCAAAATAGTGCATATATTAAAACTATATCAAAACATGTAAAAATGACTTGAAAATTTGTATAGATTTTAAATAGGAGGTTTTTAGATGATATCACCAAAAATATATCATAAATTGCATTTGTAGACCCCTCGATTTTGTGTCGCTCACCTGCAACCTACGAAGAAGAAGACAAGCAAATCCCGAACCTAAACATATCCAAAACTCATGAAATTTGGAAAGTATGTATAAATTGACATTTAAATACAACCCATATTATTATATTTTAAAATTGGGTCCTAGATCCATATGCATCAAATTGGTGTTCTCGGATGGGTCCTAGGAGCCTGCAAAAACTTAAAAATGTTATAACTTAGTCAATTCAACTCCAAATCACTTGAAATTTTAACTATAGAATAATGGGAAATATATAAAAAATACCAATTAAAAATAGTAGTGAAATTTTCTAAGAGTTTACCCTCATCCCAGGAGGGGACGGTGGTGACTGCAACTATATGGGGGGCACCCTGGGAGGGGATACCCACAAATTCTGACCACTTTTTGCTACCAAAATCACTACAAGATGTTACTTAACAATATAAGGTGTGTTTTCATCAAATTTTGTGAAGAAATTCACTCATATGGAAAAGTTATGCTCGGATTACCTTCTTGAAGTCACCCGGTAACCTCCTTGGCAAAAGAGAGATTTTGAGGGAAAAAAGGTGCAATAAGGTGAGGGAAAATCTCGGAATCACTCCATTGCATATCCTAGAACTCCTCTCCATGTTTTTGTGTGGATATTGAATCCATTTTATAGCCCAAAGGGGCTCATGTGAAAAAATGCTTGCAAGGGCATGCATGGCAGGAGGTGCCACTTGTCAAAATGGAGGCATGCACTGGATGGGGAAGATAATATCCATTTTGGGCCTCCATTAAGAAGTGTGTCATAAGGCTTAAGTGCCCTCTGACCCGCATGCTCCATATGGCATGCTAAATGGCATTTTTTGGGTGCCATTTGGCCCATATTTGACTTTTTTTGGGTCAAACATGCTCACCATCCCCTACGATGATGGCTTACCACCCCCCTAGGGTGGGACAGTGGTGAATTTTGGGCCAAAACCTCACAAAATTGGGTCGGTAGACTCTAAAACCCTTTCTATAGTGGCTAGAACCATTGTGAGCCTCCTAAGGGCTGCCCAAGGGGCCATATGATGCCAATTTGATCATTTTTTGTGGATGCTTAATTAGGTTTACCACATTTTAGTGTCTACGAGATGCCCCTTTTTGAGATGCATTGTGTGAAACACAATTCTGAGAAAAAATAGATGACCAAAATGTTGAATGGTTAAGGTTACTTGATAACCTAACCAACTTTATATGTCCCAATCATGAAAAGGGCGTATGTTCTTGAATCCTTACTTCTAACTTGTTAAATGAGCGTGCCTATGCTTGAAAATTGTTCGTTATGAAATGCTAAGGCCCATTTCTTCATGATGCCAGTAATTTCAAGCATGATGATGTGATATTTTGTGTTTGTTTGCTACCCCAAGCAGGAGGATTATTGTCTTTATTGAAGATTCGTTTGAACGAACGTAATTCTCATAATTGAGTGTGTGCTTGCTGATTTGGACTGGGTATGACTACCCCCTCAAGTGATGAGTCAATGATGGAATTACCAGTGAGAAAAGTGATGAGTCGCTTGACCCAATTGACTTGTGTTATGTTTACCTTTAGTTTTGTCCCTTGAAAAATAGGGCAATTTGGAGAGAATTTTGGTGACTTTGTTGAGTTTTCCTGGAGGAAAGGAGCTGAAAACTGCATGCTTGGGGGGATGTCTGGCCACAATGGCATTATTAGGGCATAAATTAACAACTTTCCCATCCCTCCTAGGATCCTCATGGTTGCATTGTGATCTATGTGAAATTTGGACCCAATTTGAGTTATTTTGGTGTAGTTTTGGACCTATTTTGGGTCATTTTGGGTTGTTTTGGCCTATTTTTGCTACCACCATCCTAGGGTGGGATGAAGGCATGTTCTACCACCATCCTAGGGTGTCATAGTCAGCCAAATGTGTGCTTGTCCCACCCTGGGATGGTGGTGACCCCTGCATATTTATATAAACCCAAAATATGAAGGTTAGGCTCATTTGTGCATGCTTTCTTTGGCATTTTGAGAGGTGAGGAGTAGGAGAGTGATTCTAAGAAGTGGAGTGCTATAAAATTAATACCACATTCACCATGATTCAGTGGATAGACTCAGCGAGTGTAGAATCCAGTGCGAGACACGTATGCCAAGTCTCTCTTATTGCATTTTTCTAGTGTTAGGAGTTGATTTTTTTGCTTTTATGGTATGTTTTTGACTTGGAAGCATATCACACTAGATTGTAGGTAATTAAACCTAACTTATGAGATATGTACCAAATTTTATGTTTTGTCCATGTTTTTGTGCAATTAAATTGCATTTTATAGGTCCAATTTTGCATTGTTTTTGCTATTTTTGATGGCTTAAAAGGCCTTTTTGAGCCCTTTTTTTGGAGTCATCCTTGGGTGGGATGGCTGGGCTGGTCATAGGCCATCCCTTGATGGGCTGGACATAGGTTTGGGGGCTATTCCTAGGGGGAATTGCCACAAACTAGCCTCAAAGAGGGGCCATTTTGAGTCTTCTCTTTTGAATGTTTTTTGGGCTATGCAAGGCCATTTTGGTGGTGTATTATTGAGTTTCTCATCCCTGTCAGGTGGTGAGGAGTCGGTATCTAGTACCTAATCTCTTTGATTCCATGAGTGATGCCTTGACCATAGAGGACTTAGAGTGGTTGGATGCCATCGGCCTCAAGCAGGTGACCCGATTAGAGGCTATTATAGGATACCGTGCATATCTAACTAACCTGATTAATCTATGGGATCCGTGCACCAATATCTTCCACCTACCCACTAGGGAGATGAAGGTGACACTTGATGATGTTTATCATATTTTGATAGAAGGGCAGTTGATTGCATGACACCACAAGACCAGAGATAGGCAATGCTCGAGAGGTACTTTAGTTATGATTTAGAGACAACAGAGTTGGACTGCTTGAAGGGGATATGCTGGTAGGATTCTGGCATGATGTGGAGGTATTGGGGGTAAGGCATACACTACTCATGATGCTCATATCCAATATGCTACTACCATATTATTATAGAGTGAGGTTCGCATGGAACCTAGTGAAGATAGTGTTTGCTCTGGTGAGGTATACTATGGTCGAGCCATTAGTGATGGCATGGGGTACTATGCTACTGGCACAGCTTTATGTTGAGTTATATGAGATCCGCTACCATCAGTGGAAGGGTGTGGGGTGTAGCTTTTTGTTGTAGTACTAGGGATGGTAGCACATAGTTGTGGGGCAACCACATGGGCTACCATGGATAACTTGGCCATAGCTAGCAGATAGGAAGATAGGATATGGCATCCTATGGCAAAGGGCTCAGGAGAGGGGGTAGATTTGATGATTCATAGGTGATGTGGGTCACTATGGAGATCCATTCTCATAACTTAGGGTAGACCAGGTGTTCTAGAGACCATACAAGTATTGCCCATAGTGAGCAGATGCTACTGTACAACTCCACAGGGTGTAGTGAGGCAGATGGATGGTTGGATGACATGACATAGAGTGGGAGTACTTCCATTTGGCTCAGGTTATGTGATATTTTGGGCTATTCCATGGGGTTCCTATTGAGTCGGTGCCTTATAAGCATCATAGGGATGAGATGACATTGGCATGGTTGATGGTAGATGTAGTGGAACAGGATACAGATCTTGTAGTAAACATTCTAGATGTGGATTATGTTGGGACTACAGTGGAGTATGATGCTTGGTGGGTGACAGACCAAGGGCATGGAGAGGGGCCACTAGGGAGGGGTGCAGTGGATCTCCTAGACTTAGTATATTGAGGTAACTTTGGGGATGATGATATTGGGAATGAGGAGGTGTAGGCACCATCGATGGCACTAGGGGACACAGAGGTATAGCTATGAGATGAGCTACTCAGGGTGAGGTAGGAGAGAGATCTCCTATGGACATAGGTGCATGATGTATAGGTAGAGCTAGCAGTATAGCGAGTCAAGGTATAGGTGGCTTAGGCCAAGATAACATCTCTTTGGGTATAGTTGCAATCTCAAATCCCTATACAAGAGGATTCCAATAGTGGGGAGGTGACTAGGCTACAGGTAGAGGTGATACGACTCCATTCTATGGTGGAGACTTACCAGGCATGGTGTCGATAAGGGTAGTATTATGCAGATGAGCTAGAGACTGAGGTAGTGTGACTTGGTGGGTGTTTATGGGATGATGCAGGTACCAGTGGGTCATACCAGAGTCACCATAGTAGGATAGGGTAGTCTTCCTCTAAGCTGGAGGTACTAGGGTCTAGGCAGAGAGCTGATAGGGTAGGTGGTAGTAGGTATGGGAGTTCACAAAGGACTCGACTGCATGTGGGAGTGCGAGTCATAGTACCAGTCCTGCATGACCATGGTAGTGGCTCGCGTGACTCTTTTTATGTCTTTAGATGTTTTAGCAGTGTGAATTCTGAGGACTCACTTTATTGTAGCTGATGGGCAACATGATGTATCTTTTTATCCCATACATATACACATATATATATGAGATTTTTATGTGGTTTATCATCATGTGTTTATTTTTTTATGAAATGTATGCAATTTTATTTATGCAATGATGATGAATGCCTATGTATGCATATTTTGTGAGTTTAGTTGGATTTTGTACATGCATGGATATGTGGTGAGATGGATGATTTATTGATTTTAGAGGATGTAATGTGTAGACTATATGTTGTATTATGCTAGCACCATAGATGATGTATTTTGCACCAACTCATATGTAACGTTGTCATGAGACTTATATAATGTATTTGTGAATAATGTAATTGAAATGAATATGGTGAAGTGATATGAATGACATGCTATTTAGGAAATGCTAATTAGGTTTTCATGAGACTCAAACACTCTAGTCAACTCATCAAAAGTTGTATAGTAACCATGCAATACTTTTTGACAAGGTATGAATTTTTTAGGATGACCAAGGTACTTCATATCCCTGTGTGTGCATGTCAGTTCATTCTTGTGAGATGCATAAGGATACCACCAGTGCCAAACAGGCTATCAACCAAACCTGTATTGAGGATCACCAAATGAATTCCACCATCGTTGGTTTTGTACTAAGTATGACTAGACCACTAGGAAATCTAGGTTACCAAAGATAGCTCATCCATATGCAAACATTGGTCTACACATACACCCAAAAAGCTAATATGGTAGACATATCATCATGCGGGATGCTACAGCTATTGATGGATAGGCTATCCACCAAACCCGTAATTAGGATCACCTGATGGTTTTACAAATGCTCAAAGTTCTAGGGATTCAAGTTTGACTCCCTACTTTATTTAATTTTATTGGGATACTTGCTCTCATATGAAGTGATAAGAATCACTATTTATTTTTCTATTTTTAGTGATAATAATCACTGTTTATTTTGAGTTTTTTTCTTTTTCCTCTTAATCAAGGAATTAGAATTTTGGGCAATGGGGATCACTATTTCTTGTGCTTTTTGACGTGTGCACTTTTTTATTTTTGTACTTTTATATTTGGAATTTTTGCTTTGTGGGGATTTACAAATTTAGATTGTTGCAAACATATGAAAATGTGGGATTTTGATGATAGAAAAAATGGGGAAAACCGCTTATTATTGTGGTGGAATTGGGTAGGGTAAAACTTGTCCTTTTTCCAACTCTCAACATTATTGAACCATTCACACAGGGGGATGAGTAGGATGACATTTTCGCTTAAGATAACCTAGACCACTTCATGTATTTCATCTATCTTTGTGCAAAACTTGGATAGTTAATTGTGTTTGGGATATGATGTACACAAGGCATAATCAATGCAATACTCTACCTCCTAAAAATCAAGCTAACCTTCTACAAAATCTGAGTAGAGACTAGATATGGCTAAGTGATCAAAAACCCTACTGAAATTCTAAAACAAATGGCTAAGTGAAGGGAATAGACATGACTGTGGAAACATGAAAAATGTGGATGAGAATGATAATTGTGGATTTGAATTGAGTACTTTCACAACATTGATTTTGAGTGGTAAGTAGTGTACCATCACGGTGCTAGAAATGTATGAGCAATTCTAAAATGTAAATTGCTAATGATGAATATGCCTAAATGCAAGCGATGATAAAATGCAATGGGATGCAATGTGATGTGATGCAATATTTTTGAATTTTTGAAATTTTGATGATGTTTTTGAATTTTTGATTGATATGTATACACATGTGACCAACGGGCTTATTTGGGGGTCATTGGGGCATTTTGGGGGGACCAAAGGGCTTATGGATGCCTTTGGGAAATTTAGGGTTGACCTAGACTATCGTAGATAGTCCAAGAGCATTTTTACTTGACCTAGGTGGTGAGAACCCGCTAGGAGCCTTTTGGGTGACCTAGACGTGTGGTGACACTTAAAAAGTGTCTACAACTACCTAGGGATCTTTTGCTATGACCAAATGGCGTAGGGATGCCTTTGGGGCATTTAGGGTTGACCTAGACAATCATAGATAGTCTAGGAGCATTTTTTACTTGACCTAGATGGTGAGAACCCACTAGGAGCCTTTTGGGTGACCTAGATGTGCGGTGGCACTTAAAAAGTGTCTATGACTACCTAGGGATATTTGGCTATGACCAAAGGTCTTATGGATGCCTTTGGGGATTTTAGGGTTGAAATATACTATCGTAGATAGTCCACGAGCATTTTTACTTGACCTAGATGGTGAGAACCCGCTAGGAGCCTTTTGGGTGACCTAGACGTGCAATGGCACTTAAAAAGTTTCTACGACTACCTAGGGGCATTTGGCTATGACCAAAGGGCTTATGGATGCCTTTGGGTATTTTAGGGTTGACCTAGACTATCGTAGATAGTATAGGAGCATTTTTACTTGACCTAGATGGTGAGAACCCACCAAGACCCTTTTGGGTGACTAGACGTGCAATGGCACTTAAAAAGTGTCTACGACTGCCTAGGGATATTTGGCTATGACCAAAGGGCTTAGGGATACCTTTGCGACTTTTAGGATTGACCTAGATGATTGTATATATTCTAGGAGCATTTTTTACTTCACCTAAATGGTGAGAACCCGCTAGGAGCCTTTTGGGTGACCTAGACATGTCACGGCACTTAAAAAGTGTCTACGACTACCTAGGGGTATTTGGCTATGACCAAAGGTCTTATGGATGCCTTTGGGGCTTTTAGGGTTGACCTAGACTATTGTAGATAGTCCACAAGCATTGTTACTTGACCTAGACTATGAGAACCCGTTAGGAGCCTTTTGGGTGACCTAGACGTGCAACGACACTTAAAAAGTGTCTATCACTACCTAGGGGTATTTGGCTATGACTAAAGGGCTTATGGATGCCTTTGGGGATTTTAGGGTTGACCTAGACTATCGTAGATATTCCAGGAGCATTGTTACTTTACCTAGATGGTGAGAACCTTCTAGGAGCCTTTTGGATGACCTAGACGTGCGATGACACTTAAAAAGTGTCTATGACTACCTAGGGGTATTTACCTTTGACCAAAGGGCTTGGGACTTTTAGGGTTGACCTAGACTATCGTAGATAATCTAGGAGAATTTTTACTTGACCTAGATGGTGAGAACCTTCTAGGATCCTTTTGGGTGACCTAGACATGTAGCGGCACTTAAAATGTTTTTGACTGCCTAGGGGCATTTGGCTATGACCAAATAGCTTAGGTATGCCTTTGGGGCATTTAGGGTTGACCTAGACAATCGTAGATAGTATAGGAGCATTTTTTACTTGACCTAGATGGTGAGAACCTACTAGGAGACTTTTGGGTGACCTAGACGTGCGGTGGCACTTAAAAAGTGTCTACGACTACCTAGGGGTATTTTGCTATGACCAAATGGCTTATGGATACCTTTGGGTATTTTAAGGTTGACCTAGACTATCATAGATAGTCCAGGAGCATTGTTACTTGAACTAGATGGTGATAACCCACTAGGAGCCTTTTGGGTGACCTAGACATGCAATGGCACTTAAAAAGTGTCTACGACTGCCCAGGGGTATTTGGATATGACCAAATAGCTTAGGTATGCCTTTAGGGCATTTAAGGTTGACCTAGACAATCGTAGATAGTCTAGGAGCATTTTTTACATGACCTAGATGGTGAGAACCCGCTAGGAGCCTTTTGGGTGACCTAGATATGCAACGACACTTAAAAAGTGTCTACGACTACCTAGGGGTATTTTGGGTGACCAAAGGGATTATGAATGCCTTTGGGGATTTTAGGGTTCACCTAGACTATCATAGATAGTCCATGAGCATTGTTACTTGACCTAGATGGTGAGAACCCGCTAGGAGCCTTTTGGGTGACCTAGACATGTAGCGGCACTTAAAAAGTGTCTATGACTGCCTAGGGGTATTTGGCTATGACAAAAGGTCTTATGGATGCCTTTGGGGCTTTTAGGGTTGACCTAGACTATCGTAGATAGTCCAGGAGCATTTTTACTTGACCTAGACGGTGAGAACCCACTAGGAGCCTTTTGGGTGACCTAGACGTGTGGTGACACTTAAAAAGTGTCTATGATTTCCTAGGGGTATTTGGCTATGACCAAAGGTCTTATGGATGCCTTTGGGGCTTTTAGGGTTGACCTAGACTATCGTAGATAGTCTAGGAGTGTTTTTACTTGACCTAGATAGTTAGAACCTATTAGGAGACTTTTGGGTGACCTAGACGTGTGACGACACTTAAATAGTGTCTACGACTACCTAGGGGTATTTGGTTATGACCAAAGGGCTTATGGATACCTTTGGGGATTTTAGGGTTGACCTAGATGATCGTAAATTGTCTAGGATTATTTTTTCCTTGACCTAGATGGTGAGAACCCACTAGGAGCCTTTTGGGTGACCTAGACATGCAGCGGAACTTAAAAGGTGTATACGACTACCTAGGGGTATTTGGCTATGACCAAAGTGCTTATGGATGCCTTTGGGGATTTTAGGATTGACCTAGACTATCATATATAGTCCAGGAGCATTTTTACTTGACCTAGATGGTAAGACCCCGCTAGGAGCCTTTTAGGTGCTCTCTAAGCATGAAATGGCTATAAGTGAAGGATGTTCAAGGGTTCAGAATCCTCGACACCTTCAAGTGAAGCTAGGCGATAAGTTCTAGGTCCTATTTGACTAGTGATGACAAAGGGACCTAACTAGTTTGCCATAAATTTGTCTCGTAGGTGGGATAGAAAGCTAGAATTCTGTTGGTTCTCTTTCATGACGAGATCACCAAACTGAAAGTCTCTGAGTGGACTTTCATATTGTAGGATATTTTGAGCTACTCTTGATACACACGTAGATGCTCAAACACATTAATGTGATGCTCATCCAACAACATAAGTTGATCTAGGTGAGTTTACACACAGTATCATTATCAATAAACTCCTGCATGGATATGCGTAGTGATGGAATTTCTAACTCTAGAGGCATGATTGCCTCAACACCATACACTAGTGAAAATAGTGTTGCCCCAATGGGCATCCGAATTCTAGTGTGGTAAGCCCAAAGATCAAGTGACATTTGCATGTGCAAATCGGTATGATTCTCTTTGACTGTTTTCTTCAATATGGCAATTAATATCTTGTTTGATGCTTCTGCTTGCCCATTTGCTTGTGGATAATAGGGTGTCAAAAAGTTGTGTTGGATATTATACTTTGTTGTCAAAGCATGCACATCTTCATTCTTGAATGATGTCCCATTAACCAAAATTATCTTGGATGGAATACCAAAATGACAAATGATATTATGCAATATGAACTCCGCTATGCGGAGTCCTATCGTAGTGGTAAGGGGGATTTATTCCACCCACTTTGTAAAATACTCGATAGCCATGATGATAAATGTGTGATGGCTCGAGGATGCAGGGGAGATTTTCTTGATTAAATCCAACCCCCATTCCAAAAATGGCCAAGCTGATTGGATCGTTTGTAAGGCCTGAGAAGGTACATATGTCAAGTTAGCATGGTGTTGACATTTCATGCACTTCCTCACATATGCACAACAATCTCACTCTAAATTTGGCCAATAATATCCCATGCGAAGAATGCACTTTTTGATTGCCATGCCACTGAAATGGCCACCACAAGTACCATAGTGTGCTTGGGTGATTGCCCAAGTCAATTCTTGATACTCTAAGCAATGAAGGAGGATTCCTTCATAGCTCCGATGGTATAGGATGTCTCCTAACAAGACAAAATTTGCTGCCTTCTATTTAAATGTCCTTTTTGCAATGTGTGATAATCTAGGAGGGGGGTTACCAAGCTTTAGGTACTCTCTAATTGGTGTGGACTGGTTCTACTGTGTGGAAGCCTCGATTGCATGAATTTCCTATCCCTCATGAAGTGCATCCCAAGAAAATGCAGATTTGGATAGAACTTGTAAGAATAGCATTATGCTACTATAAAAAGGGGTTTGGGGGAATAGATTCCCCCAATATGCATGATTCAAGTGCTCATGAATGTGTGAGAATCTCTCTTGATGAGGTTCTATTTAAATCAAGTGGACTTTTGGCATGGCTTGAGTGCTCTCACTCTCAATCGCTGATTGTTATAGCATCTTGAATTGAATGGTTGTCATATCCCTTGTTGGATCTTGTAGAATCAAGGATCCTAAAGAGGCCATTGTATCCACAAAATGATTATATGATCGAGATAGTGGCTCGATATCATACCATTAAAAATTTTCTAGGTATTTTTCCACAAGGGCTTTGTAGGCTTGCAAAACTGGGCACTTGCACTAGAATATTCCATTGACCTAGTTGACAATTAGAAAGGAGCCACCAAAAATGTTGATCTTGGTGATTTTCATGGCGATAGACATTTCAATCCCTATGAGCAGGGCTTCATACTTAGCATTTTTGTTGATGTAGGGTAAATTAATTTTGAATGACAAGGGTATGGGAGCCCCATGCGGTGTAAAAAACATGATTCCCATGCCACCCCCTTGCTCGTGTTTGAAGCCATCAAAGAAAATAGTCATATATGCCTGTGACTCAGGCTCATCAGAATTAGGCAATTCTAATATTTGGAAGACTCCATCATCGGGAAGCTCCATGCTAAGAGGTTAATACTCCTAGAGAGGAGCCTCTGCAAGTTGATCAATAATGACCTGACCTTTGATTGACTTTTTTCCTATGAATTCTAGGTTGAATTATGTCAACAACATGATCCATTTTGTCGTGTGACTACTATGATAAGTACGACTCATCATGTATCACAATGGATTCTCTTTAGATACAACATACGTAGTGTGTTTGAGCATATAGTATCATAGTTTCTTGGTAGCAAAAACCACCACTAGACATAACTTTTCAATGTATGCGTACTTAATCGCATAGCTCACCAGGGTGTGACTGAGATAGTATGTGGCATGTTCCTTGTGAAATTCATTATTTTTGGATAACATGGCACCCAATTCAATATCAGTAGCTAAGATATATAATTGAAACGGCATCCCTGGTCTAGGTGGAGCTAACACTGGCAGCGAAGCCAAGTATTTTTTGATTGCATCAAAGGCATCCTAACACTCATCGTCCTAGTGGAATGTGACCCCATTATGCAAAATTTTATTCATGGGTCTACACTTATTTAACAATTGTGCTATAAAGCATTTGATGGATGCAATCGTCCCCTGCAAGCTACGAAGTTGCTTGATGGTAGTCGGAGGAGGCATTTCAAGGATTAACTTGACTTTGTTAGGGTCCACTTCGATGCCTCATTTGGAAACTATAAATCCCAAGAGCTTTCCATATGTGACACCAAAGATGCACTTCTTGGGGTTTAGTCTCACATTATGTTCAATAAGGTGATTGAGGACTTTGCACAAGACATCTAGGTGCTCATGATGTAATAGATATGTATCCAATAATTCATCCATGTAATATTCCTTGTGCATGTAGTCATGGAAGATATATGTCATGGAACGCTGGTAGGTGGCATAGGCATTCTTAAGGCAAAATACCATGACCTTGTAACAAAATGTTCCCCAAGGTGTTGTGAACATTGTTTTGAGCTGGTCTTTAGGGTTGATACGAATCTAATTATACCTAGAGAATCCATCCATAAGGGAGAGCATTTCATGTCCTGTGGTGGCATCTACCAAGGCATCTATGCTTGGCAAAGGAAAATCATCCTTAGGACTCACTTTGTTCAGGTCTCAAAAATCGGTGCAAATGCGAATCCTCCTGTCAGGCTTCTTGATGGAGACCATGTTGGACAACCATGGTGGATAGTCTATAGAAAAGACAAAATTGGTATCCAACAGTTTCTATAGCTCATATTTGACCATCAAGGCCACTGTTGGGTGTATCTCAACTTTTGCTTGATAGGTTTGACTGTGGGATCAAGTGTTAGATTATGAGTGACAAAATTTGGATCTAGTCCCGACTTGTCTTTGTAAGACCATGCAAAAGCTACCTTCTTATTTGTGAGAAGGGCTATATAATCGACTTGCTATTTGGGGGATAGGCTTTCCCCTAGCTTGATACATTATAGGTTTTTAGGATCTGAATCGATATCTTTGTCAACCGTAGGCTTGATTGACATATGAGACCCCTCCTCCAACTGATGGGGAGTAGGGATCAAATGGATGTCATCATCTATATTTAAATCCTTGATGGGGACTTTAGGTCCCTCCTTAGCATGGAAGACATCATGATTTGGGCTAGCAAAAAAGTGAAACAACCCACCGCAAGCCCAATACTCAGAGGGTGATGGGGGTGAATCAGTGTGATTCCAGTCAATAGCATCTAGATCTAGATGGCATGGCTTGGAAGGATCGATTGGGTTGTGAAGTGGTGTGGTCAAATAAATGGAGATCATATTAATGGAATGTGTCTACTCTCTAGGACAATGTGCATGTGATTGTGTATTGATGTCATCTCTCACTCCTAGATGTGGTTATAGGGGAATGGGGATCTCCAGATCCTATTTGTGAATAGACTGCAAGATGGGATCATTAGGCTCAAGGAGCTCCATGTGTGTGAGTGGATCAAGGAAGACCTCATGGTGAATTTGTCCTAAATTGACATGCATTGCCCTCAAGCTTAGGCCAACATGCAACTAATGATACACTTCATCTATGTTGATGGGCTCATGATGATGATGTAAGTAATGAGGACCAAGGTATGCCCTCTCTGTTTCATCATCATAGTCACTATCATATATGGGAACCTCATTGTTACCCCTTGGTATTGGGCGATCAAGTAGGTGTGGTCCCATATATGCTAATTCCTCATAATCATCATCATGGATGAGGATTCCTTCATTCTCATCTCATAGTGCCTCAGGCTCATGAGGACCCAACTACTCAAGTAAATTAACTGCTCCTCCCAGGAGGTCTAGCTTCCTACGGATGAACCGGCTCTTCAGGTTGAAGTAGCTACTACCATATAGGATCAGGGAAATGGAACATATGTATGAGGCCTTCCTATTGGTTGTTAATGGGGAAAATTTATGAGTGATCACTATCCGACTCAAAAGGGTCATATGGCGCTACCTCATAACCCGAATCATCCTCTGAGGTCCATTCATATGAGGTGCCTTGATCTAACACATAATAGACATGGGGAAAACTATGCGAACCTTTCCCTCTCTCAAAATATAAAGGAATTTCACTGGGGGTCATAAGATTCCTATCTAGCCATGGAAAGTAATCCCCTAGGGAGTAGACTGTATTGGTATTGGCATGAGGGTCTTGGGCCAACCTACCCTTGTAGCATATATTCAAATAATTTAGGCTATCTAAGAGGACATCTAGATGCAATGGATTATTGCGTCCAACTCTTGATTTTTCATAAGGCATTTGGTATTGTGGTTGACAAGGGATTATGGTGACTTTCTCATATAGGCCTAACCCATAACCATACCAGTTGCATAGGTCAAGGTACTTCAGGGTGAATTTAGGGTTAGACAAGTAGTTAATATCCTCTCCAAAAGGTTCCTCATCTTCCTCCTACTATTGGTAAGGTTTGATGCCATAGTAAAGGCCCCCATAGACAAAATTTGTTTGATTCGGGGGAATACCAAGAGGTACGATAGTGCCTATGGGAAGATGGGGTCTACCCATATCTTGCATCAACTCTAAAGTAGGAGTAGTGGTAACATTCCTAATCATGTATTCCCCCAATCCAATAGAAGCCAGATGCACTGTAACCTAGGGCTACGGGTAGAAGAGGGATGAGAGTGAGACTTGATCTAGCTTATCATTTGCCTCATGTGGTGTCTCTTAATCCTTCAGGCTAAGTATCTCCTTTGTAGAGATAGTGGATATGATCGGTTGGTCCTCCTCAATGGGTCACTTCTCTGGGTTTCTAGGCAAAGGATCCATCGATGTATTAGGTGTCTGGGGCATAGTCGATGATGAGGATGGCATGGTATGTGATAGTGGCAGGGTCAAACCTTGGCTAGATTTATTTGATTGAAAATCTAGATGTATCGATGGCAAGGTTGACTCGGGTAACTACTACACCATGTTGTAGTACTTGAAGGGCTCTAGGTCCATGGGGACGACATGAAATTGCCCTTCATGAGTGTACTTGAGGCACTGGTGAGCGATGAAAGGGACACACTTCATGTCCCTAATCCATGGTCTTCCTAACAAAATGTTGTATGTCATCTCACCCTCCAAGATGTGGCACATCATTGAGATGATCTTTTCTCCTACTTGAATAGGTAGGATGATTGTACCAACCATTGAGCATATGGCATCATTGAATGCTCAGAGGGTGTAGGTAGATGTGACAATATGAGATGCTAGGAGCTTCAAGTGTTTTAGAGTTGTTGTAGTTATGATGTTGCTCTAAGACCCAGTATATATCAAAACTCTCTTGTATGATGTCCCATTCACACGTGTGACAATGTGTAAAGTGAGATCCACCATATCATGTGGAACCAGTTTAAGTTCATCTTCTCAAAAATAAATTACCGAAATCATGCATTGCTACACATGGCCCACAAATTTTTTGGAGTTAGACTCCTAGGGCTGAAGCTCGATTGCCTTAAGGATCTCCATAAAGACTTCTCTATGAGGTTGTGATTGTTATATGAGCTCATAGATGGAGAGCCAGGTAGATATTATTCTTAAGCTCTGAGCGAGCTTGATCTTAATGGTGACTACAAGCTTAGGTGGGAGGCTCAATCCAGGAGGCGGTATAGGCTGTGATGTTGAAGGGACATCACTCTGAGCTACAAGTGGTGCAGATGGACTTGGATACCACTTATTTCTTGTCATAATACTAACCATGCCAACATATCCTTACTTAGGAGGGACATGGTGAACCTCATTCACCTGGGGAACTGGTTTGGCCTGCTCCACGTGGGTAGGCAAGGGTTCCTTAAAGACCTCCATCTATTGGTTGCTTGGTGCGATAGGGTTATCTACCTGACGGACATTCCTATCAATCAAGTCTTGCACCAAGTGTTTGAATTTATAGCACATTTGCACATCATACCCATTTTGCCTATGAAACTTGTAATATAGGTCTTCTTTGTATCCTTTGGGCTTAGGTGCATTAGGGTCGATAGATCGACTATCAGATAAATGGATCGCATTAGCCACCAAGAGATGAGCAAACACCAAGTCCATAGACTCTGCAATGGGTATGAATTGTAGCTTTGGGCAATGCTATTGATTTTTACCTTTACCATCCTGGTTATCCTTGGCATAGTTCCTAGGGGTGGCCTGATAATTAGGCTTTTGAGGTGGTGTGGTTGGCGCAGGCCCTGGGACACTAATGGTAACTTGATTTACTGCTGCTGACTTAGGTTGCACTGGGGTGTTCTTAGCATTCTTGTTCCACTCCTTCTTGTGAGGCTTCACAATCTCACCCTCTTGAATCTTGATTTCTTCAATGATCCTAGCTTGTGCTAAGGCATCTTCAAGAGTGGGGTATTGTTGTAACTACAGCAACAAGGAGATTGGATTTAAGAAACTTTTGGAGAACATCTGAGTCAACTACAACATGGGGATAAGATAAGGTAGCTTGGCAAGCAATGTTTTCCATCTATTTCTATAATTTTTTATTGACTCCTTATCATACTGTTTCAACCTAGCTACATCGGCCAGCATTGCTTTCCTCTTGGTATTAAAGGCAAAGCATTCTAAGAATGCATCCACAAGTTGGTCCAAATTATGGATGTTATGCTTAGGGATTTGGTAAAACCACTCGAAGGTAGGTTCGATGAGGGTAGTCACAAATATCCTCAAAAGCAAAGCATCGTCATCATGAATGCTGAAGCATTGACCTAAGAACCTAATGACATGTTCTTGTGCATCCTCTTCTCCCTTAAAGGTGGCAAACTGAGGCAACTTAAATTGATCTAGATAGGGAGGTGCAGGTAATGATGCATGGATGGGTTGACTATGTAATTGATGCATAGTGGGCTTTTGAGATCCTGACCCAGAGGTCTTGTTCTCTACTGACTCCAAGAATTCTAACAATGCTTTATAAGGTCCTGATGACTTAATATCCTCATCTTTGTTCACATCTTGTAGTGGAGGTCTAGGCTCCTCCAACCTAGGGAGAGGTGGTGGTAAGTCACCCCCCGGAATCGATAAGGTGTCTAAACACATTCTACTTCTGGCTCATGCTCATTATAAGCCCCGTAAGGCATTTCTCAATCCAACCTATAAATGGGGTTATTTGCCCATGGTGGGTGCCCTATGTTTGGCCTGGCAGGCATCTCCCAATCTGGCCTAGGAGGTCATGGAAGCAACATTTGATAAGGTCATGAGGACCTCTCTTGAATGAGCATGGGTTGCCTCAGATGAACTTCCCACCTATGTGTCTTAGGGTTAGGGACCCTCTCTCTTAAGGTCTTCTAGAACAGCTTGTTGGTTTTTCGTTCGATCCTTTATTTCTCAAGTTGGTGCAAGTGGTCTAGTTGCTCTTTATCCCATCGAAGCTGCTTGAACTAAGCTTGGCATTTTGTATATATCGCAACCGCTTGCCTAATTTGATCTACAGTGTGAGGTCTAGGGGGTCTAGGAGTCTCACCCTAGAGTTGACCTTGTCCAAGGTACTTTGTGTTCTGCATAGGGCACTTTTCTCTCTTGAGGTTTACATTGACTTGAGGCTCAGGCTAGAACATGTGTTCATTACACTCAGTTGGCATAGAGGCACATCGGGCATGCATGGAATATTGTTCTTGAGGAAATTTTGGGATCTCCTCATGTATTACCTCCTGAATGAGGAAAGGTAGGGCTGAATTAGCTCATCCCGACCGATGAGTGTCATTCCCATCGGGCTGCATGAGCTAATGTATCCTATCAAGGTGACATGGAGGTAGAGTCATGTCAACTTGCTCTGACCAGTGTGTGAAGTCATAATCCTACCTCTTCTTAGCCATGTTAGCCCTGAAGGCTACGTGGATGCGTGGCACTACTCTATATATTAGTGCCTCAGTGCATAACTACCTTTCACCAAGGAAATCCTATGAAATATCTACATATCGAGAACAATATCCCAAGTAATGCTCATCATCCCTCGAGGTGTCCTCAAAAGTATACCTTCGAATATGAGGCTCATGACCTAATTTCTTAGGGCTAGGTGGAGTGGAGGCTCACTAGGGAGGTATAAACAAGTCCCTAGGGCTATATCGGAGATGATTCGTGTCTCCTAATCCACTCTCCACAACTTCTACCCATGATTGGGCTTGGCTACGGGTGCACACCATTGCACTCATCTATTAGTACCCCAAGTGATTATCTTCTTTAAAAATTCTTAATGAAACAATATACAAGAAAGAAACACTCAATAAGATAGATGATTATCTCTTTTAGGTTGTAAGTTTTGAATCCCTAAACAATTTCATGTGTTTTAGATGTATCGTTTGTAAAGAATGATCTCATGTCACGTGTTTGAAATATTGTTGGATTGTAATCTCATGTTCAATTGGATTTCACCTGTATACTCGTAGCTCGACAACCTAGCTATGAACTCCATGTTGTGTTATCCCACCTATAATGTGTGGTGATGAGGTCCACACATGGCCAGGGAGCACAGGTCCTACTAGTTCCTCACCCAGTTCACCCATAGTCTGTGATACACTTCCCCAAAGGGTGATGTGTGCTATAACCCATGGGCTATGATGGATCTTGGAATAGGCCTTGGCAAGATGGATCAGGTTCATGGGATTTGATCCAAGTGGATGGAGATGAAACCCACCATCACTTGTGCTCTACTAGTGGATGGTAATGAAGTCCACCTCACTAGCATTTATATGAATCATGGTGTGTGTGGTTCTTTATTATCCAAGAAAGTAAGCAAAGAAGCAATCAATGATCGTTCACTAAGTGCATGCAAATAAGTGTGTTTTACTTTCAAAAAATTAGGATAAATAACATACAAATTGACTTTATGAATGCTAATCCCACATGCTAATTTATCCAATGGGTAAGCCACAAGCAATCAAACCAAACAGATGCATTGCTACTACAAGTTCTTTTTTATTTTTCTTCTTCCTTTTGCTATGTGATGTTATAAGAAAAGAAAAAATGCAAATTTTAACCTTTCTATGCAAGCAAGTGAAGCAAGAAAACTAATTTTGACAGTCTCTAAAAATATAGCAAAAAATCAAAGGGTTTAGGCACTTACCTTGTTCATTTTGAGCTCTCCAAATTCTGAATTTTTGGGCAGAAATCTCTTTGTTTCACCACTGCTCTAGGTTGGGGCAAGTAGAAGCCTCACCACCATCCCAGGGTGGGATGGTGAAGCCACCATCCCAGGGTTTTCCAGATAAAGCCTCTACCACCGTTCCAGGGTGGGGAGGGAAGAACCTGCAACACAAAAAGGGCAAAAAATGCAAGAAAGAGGTCAAATTTTCACCCAAATCAAAAGGGACAAGGGTCCCACCATGATATCCACTAAATTAGGGAAAAATGATGCACCAAATAATGTAAAAAAATATGTGTATCTACCCCATATCACTCATGAGCATCAAAAAGGAAGCATGCATGTGAAAAGGAAAGAATACCAAACAAAAGGAAATGAAGTAAAGAAAGTTTATTCTCATTAATTTTTTGGATCAGATCCAAGTTTATGCAAAATTCCCATTGAGGGCTCAAAATCTGATACATTTGTTACAATATTGGGTGCCCAAAGACCAAGTATTTCACGGAATCAAGGTGCACATCCAATGTTTCTCCGTGTACCCACAATCGAGGTGGGCAGTCCAATGCTTCCGCTGCTTGTATATTCAATATATTATGTCTAATATTCCTTCCCAATGCCTTCTAAGAACCTACACCTACACACAAGGAAGCCAAATGGGTCAAATAGCAAGGGTGTATGGTGGAAAACATGCAATCCCCATAGGGGTAAAATAGTGCATATATTAAAACTATATCAAAACATGTCAAAATGACTTGAAAATTTTCAGAGATGTTAAAGAGGAGGTTTTGAGAGGATATCACTAAAAATAGATCAGAAATTGCATCTGTAGACCCCTTGATTTTGTGTTGCTCACCTACAACCTATGAAGAAGAAGATAAGCAAATCCCAAACTTCAACATATCCAAAACTTATGAAATTTGGAAAGTATACATAAATTGACATTTAAAGACAACCCATATTATTATATTTTAAAATTAGGGCCAATATCCACCTACATCAAATTGGGGTGCCTGGATGGGCCCTAGGAGCCTGCAAAAACTTAAAAATGCTATAACTTAGTCAATTTAACTCCAAATCACCTGAAAATTGAACTGTAGCATCATGGGACAATATATAAAAATACCAATTAAAAAAAAATTAGTGAAATTGTGTGATATTTTACCCTCGTCCTAGGGGGGATGGTGGTGACTGCAACTATTTGGGGGGCACCCTGGGAGGGGATACCCACCAATTTCGACCACTTTTTTCTACCAAAATCACTAGAATATGTTCCTAAAAAATATAAGGTATTTTTTTGTCAAATTTTGTAAATAAATGCACCCAGATGAAAAATTTATGCTCGGATTACCTTCTTGAAGTCACCTGGTAACCTCCTTGGAAAAAGAGAGATTCTGAGGGCAAAAAGGTGCAATAAGGTGAGGGGAAATCTCGGAAGCACTCCATTGCATATCCTAGAACTCCTCTCCATTTTTTTGTGTGGATATTAAATCCATTTTATAGCCCAAATGGGCTCATGTACAAAAAGGCATGCAAGGGCATGCATGGCAGGAGGCACCACTTGTCAAAAAAGAGGCATGCACTGGATGGGGAAGAGAATCTCCATTTTGGGCATCCATTAAGAAGTGTTTCATAAGGATTCATTTCCCTTTGACCCACATTCTCCATATGGCATGCTAAATGGCAATTTTTGGGTGCCATTTGGCCGAGATTTGACTTTTTTTGGGTCAAACTTGCTCATTGTCCCACCGTGGGATGATGGCTCACCACCATTCTATTGGCAATTTTGGGTTTGAGATCCTAGCTTCCTGTCTATGAGTTGTCATTGATGTCAAAAGGAACTGGCATTAATGTCAAGAGGATTTATTGGCTTCAAAGGTTGAAGATTCCAAAGAATCTTTTCTAGAAGATTTCGGAGAGATCCCATGTGGCAGATGAAAAGGTCTTTATCAAAACCATGGCAGGTTTAAGGGTTTTTATTAAAACCAGGTGGATGCATTAAGGGTTTTTCTCAAAACCACTCTCATATTAATGCAAAGGCTGGAGACACTTATTAATTAAATAACTTAATTAATAAAACCTTTTTAAGGTTTTTTTTTAATTAATTATTTATTTGATTTAGTGATTAAATTATTTTAATAATTTAATGGGTTCTCCACCTAAGGTCTAAGGTCTAAAAGACCTTTGATTATTTTTTAAATAATCAAAAGGGTTTCATAAACCCTAAAGTTGTTTCAAAGGTGCCAAAGTAATATTAATTTGAAAAGTTTGAATTATCCTCCCGTCGACGTCATGCATAGCATGGAAGTTTGGCTATATAAGCCATAAACCATAGTCCAAAGAAAATGTGTGAAAGAAATTGGAATTGCGAAAAGGTTGGGAAGTAAAAGCTATGGCTATCATTTTTTTTGCCACATTTATCCGCCACCAAAGGGTTAAGGAGAAGGAGACTCTTGCTAGCCTTCAAGCTAGCACCGTTGGCCTAGTGGCAACGACTGTTCTGCGAAGGCGCTTGAAGGGAGGTCAAGCGTTCGACTCCCGTCGTGGAGTGTGAGAAGAGTTTTTGCGCTCCGATTTTTTTTGGAGGCACTGTTGACCCATGATTTTCGAAAGCATTTTTTTGGCAAGGTTTTTTTTTTTAATAAAATCTGCATTTTGTTAAAGAAGAAGTGGTTGGGCAGATTTATTTAAAATTATTTTTAAGGTTAAATGCTTCTTTGGAGATATAAGGTTGATAGTGTGTGGTTGAGATTTTTGGCTTGATTGTTGAGTGAGATTTTCTTAGAAGCTATTATTCCTTGAGCATGGTTTAATTAATTTGGAGAAATAAGGTGTAAAAGAATATATTGTTTGTATGCTTTATATTTTTGGTAGTTGACTTCTAAGGATTGGAGTCATAAGGTGTTTTATGGAATAAATATTTTTGTGGTTACTTTTATGATCTAACCCTAACTTGGTGGTAAATTTGACGGTGGTTTTGGTAACAAGTTGAAGAACTATTCTCTTCTTCCTCAAACAAAGGTATGGGCAACTTCTTCCATGTATATTGTTGATGGTGTATTTTCTGAAATTGAGTTTGGAGTGAAAAGGTTGTCTACTAGGTATTCTTGTTGGTGTAAATCCCATTTTTTGGATATTGAAGATTGTTTATGCATTAAAATCATTGATGAGTTTTTTGGGTGAATGCATAATTCTAGTTGAGGAAGAGGAAGCATTTTTACACTAAGGTTTATGTTAGTAAGTCTTTCTACTTGTTTTGAGTTGGTGAAACCCTTAGTTGGATGTTTTGAGATTGATGGTTGAGTTTCTTCCATAGAGGTTGTTTTGATCAAGTTAATGTTTTACTTGATACATGATTTGGGCTTACTCCATTGAGATTGATTTGAGCAAGTTATTCTTTGCATTGGTGATTTATGTTGGTGGCTGTTTTGTTCAAATATCTTTGGAGGGAAAAGGATGTCTACTAGTTTCCTTTTCATTAGTGATTGGTTGAATGCTTCAAGGTTAATGTTGAGTTGAATGATGTTGGTTAAACCTTGTCTATAAGCATTGTTGTTAAAGCCCTAATTGGTTGAGAAAAGATATTGGTTGTGGAAAGAACATGAGTATCATTGTTATATGAGATATTGCATGGTTGGAAATTGTTGGGTTGTGTTTCATGTTCTTGAGAAAAGCATACTACATTTATCTTATTATTTTGAGATTAAGATTGAGTTGATATTGATATTGGGAGTTAAGTATAGAACATATTGAGTCTCTAACAATTCTCTTTATGCTTCCATGAGATTTGAGATTGATATTGGGAGTTAAGTATAGAACATATTGAGTCTCTAACAATTCTATTTATGCTTCTATGAGGTTGATGAATCACATTGGGTCTCTAACAATTCTCTTTGTGGGTTAATGCTAAGCAAGTTTTTCTTGGTGAGCTTGCTGATTTGGACAGGTTCTATTGAGGACTTGTGAGCTGATTTGAATAGGTTCTAGTGAGGACTTGTGAGCTGATTTGGACAGGTTCTAGTGAGGACTTGTGAGCTGATTTGGACAAGTTCTAGGGAGGACTTGTGAGCTGATTTGGACAGGTCCTAGAAGAGGACTTGAGGACAGAGTTGAAGTGGTTCTTTAAGAAGAACCTGAGGACAGTTTTGACAAGTCTTTGAGAAGGCTTGTGTGCAATAGAGATTTATTTGTTCAAGCTTTATGAGTTGAGCTTGGGACAGATCTGACAGAGTTAGGAAGACTTGTGCTAGATCGACTGACTGTGTTTATTACAGGTTGATGAGTTGTTGTGGAGGTGATCAGTGAGGACAGAGATCTCTTCAGGCTGAGCATTGAGGACAGGAGGTCTTCTATGGAAATGAGTTCCATGTGCTAGCGAAATAAGAGGTAGGTGATCTTCTGAAGTATCATTTCCAGAGCTGAGGGGAAGGATTCTCCTTTGGGCAGGAGACTCATAAATTTGTGAGGAGGGGAAGGATTCTCCTTTGGGTAGGAGGCTCATAAATTCATGAGGAGGGGAAGGATTCTCTTTTGGGCAGGAGGCTCATAAATTCATGAGGAGGGGAAGGATTCTCCTTTGGGCAGAGGCTCATAAATACTTGAGTAGGGGAAGGTTTCTCCTTTGGGTTGAGGCTCATAAACATTGTAATTGGGAAGGATTCCCAAAGAAATTTGAGAAATCTTTTTAGAGAAAAGTTTTGTGGAGGTAGCCCATGTTGGGTGAACCACGTTAAAATTGGTGTCTCATTGTGTGTTGCTTTATGCATTGATTTGATATTGCTATTGGTTCATTGCTTTGCGAAGTTGAAGTTAAATAGAGAAATTAAAAAGAGGTCTTATACTGTTCACCCCCCCCTCTCAGTATAATATTGTGTTCTTCACCTTCTAGGGTGGTATGGTGGGAATATACCACCATCCTAGGGTGGTACGATGGTGAATTTTGGGCCAAAACCTCCCAAAATTGGGTCGATAGCCTCCAAAAACCTTTTTGGAGTGGCTAGAACCATTGTGAGCCTCTTGAGGGCTGCCCAAGGGGTAATATGATGCCAATTTTATCATTTTTTATGGATGCTTAATCGGTTTTACCATATTTTAGTTTCTACAATGGGATTTTTTCAAATGGTGATAATTATCCCAAATATGGAGTAAGTACTCTTGTTGGATCTCTTATAATAAGTCTCCTCTATCTTCAATCTCAAATCTAAAAATCTTCTAGGACTTTTATCCTTACAAATCCTTCTTCATTTTTCAATCAAATATGGCCTCTTTTCTACTAAGGCCACTTTTCTCCACTATGGACATCTTTCTCTGAAGGTTCTCAAATCTCTGGTTCTTTTAACTCTATCCCTTAATAGTGATCTCTTCTCTTAAACCAATTTGTGAAGGTCTATTTTCAAGATCTAGTTCAATATTATAGATAATATCATAACCCATTTCCCTAACCTATTTTGTTTTGGGGAAGTCTTAGTTGCAAAGTAACCCCACATTAATATTTTATTTAAATCTCTCTCAAGGCACACCCATCCCTACATCTTGTGTATATCTGACTACACAAATGTACTAGGTGCAAGGCTATAATTTACAAGTTATCTCTCTTGCTGGCCATACAAGCTAACTTGCCTTTCCTTTCATTCCATTGAAAGAAGCACTCTAATGCTACCTACTACTCATGTCTATCTGAGTAGGGTTAGAGCGTATAACACTTGACTATCCCTCTCATCTACAAGATGAGCTAGTCAATTCTTTAACTACCTCATCATTTCTCTATTCATATAAACACCTTAGATTTGTTTAGAACTAAACAATACCATTTACTAAGGGTCAATATGGGTACTCAACTTCCTATCTAAATTCACTCATCAAAATCCTTTATGATGAATATGAATAATTCTTTAACTTTTAATTGAGAATACTCAAATCTCTTTCCAAAATACACCCATCAAACTCATTTATGATGTGTATTAAAAATCCTTAGTTTTCCCTTCCCTTTACTACTATTTGATACATGTTGCCACAAGGTTTATTCAACTTTAAACTTAGTTGCCATTATCCATAATTTATCTCTTTGAGAGGGTCATAAATTAAGTTGCCCACATCCCTTTGAGTAGCTTAATTTACTACAATTATCTACACCAATATAAGGTTTTGGTTTCCAAACACAATTATATCTTTAATACAACTAAAACTTAGAATAGAGAATTCTTAAAACTTCCCATGGTTTATCTTTTTCCAAGCAATAAAAATAATTCTAATTTTTATTTCCTTTATATATTTTAACCAACACCTTAACAAGTTTGCATGGAAAACACATCTATTGTAATAGACAAATTAACATTTGAATAATTATAAACCACACAATAAACCATATCAACACATAATTTATCTTGGGAGAAACCCCGTGGGGAAACCCAACCTCAAAATCATTCCACCATTATTTCATTTATCAAGCTAATATTTACATTGGATATGGACAACCCATATTGTCTAAAATATTTATTAAAGAATCCTAACATTTCTTTCTAGCTTCCCTTTATGAGATAGTCCTTCATCACATATAGTCATCGTTATATCTACGTCTTGGAAACCTGTTCCCATATCTCCAATATTGTTGTCATAACAGTGTTGGAATACATAGAACACATTCGGAAAGCACCCCATAGGCAGTCCGGTAAAACTCTAACATCCCATCCTAGCAATATCACTCAGCCCAAAACATGTCATCTATTTAAGAGTACATCAGCTGCAGCGCCTAGAGTGGAACCTATCCTTCAAGTAAACAAATTTGATGCTACCAACTTTGGGAACCTTACGCTATTACAAGCACAATCAATCTTCCCCAAACCAAAACACCCATCGCATAAATTCACTAATGCTATCTAAGCATAATAGAAACTGGAACACACATATCCATTTCATAAATTCACTAATGCTATCTAAGCATAATAGAAATTGGAATCACACATATCCATTTCATAAATTCACTAATGCTATCTAAGCATAATAGAAACTGGAATCACACATATCCATTTCATAAATTCACTAATGCTATCTAAGCATAATAGAAACTAGAATCACACATATCCATTTCATAAATTCACTAATGCTATCTAAGCATAATAGAAATTGGAATCACACATATCCATTTCATAAATTCACTAATGCTATCTAAGCATAATAAAAATTGGAATCACACATATCCATTTCATAAATTCACTAATGCTATCTAAGCATAACAGAAACTGGAACATCAGAGATTAAATCCATCCTACAACATCTTTACCCAACATTCCTAGCTTCCCGAGCAATGCACTATTACAAACCAGACTTCCTTTCCTCAGTACATGAAAGCAAATTCTATAATTTAAATATGATGGACTCAGCCAATGTAAAGGTAGCAACATTGCTCTACAAAGATAGTTGGTGATAGAATTAAAAGCATTCGACAATACAAAGGGAACTCCTTCCAATACTAAGCAATTCACAAATTCAATTTGGACCTTGCATAACATGTAGAGAACTCCACCTCCATACTACCAAAATCCCTAGATGAACACACAAGAACAACCAACTTGGCTTCAATATTGCTCTCAAGAGAGTCATTCTAGCATTCAAAACATCTCTCACAACAACTATAGTTGTTTAGGCTCAAGAGGGTAACATACTCCCATATCATCAAAGAACAATAGCAAGACACATGTAAAACGGTTGTTCCAAAAGGGTTTCTTATCTCAGACTCACCTCCATACAATGGAGAACTCAATAGCAACCCCAGAAGAACTCCTATCTCTTCAATAACAAGAACATCATCCCAAGTTTGGGTGCTATAACTAAGAGAAATTATTTAATCCTTCAACTAAGTAAAAAGGGTTCCTAGAATTCTCAATCCACCGCTCCCCATTAATACACAATGAATAACACATGCAAGGTAACAAGGTTGGATAGTTCACACAAACAACTTATCTCTAATGTCCAACTCAACAAACTTGATGGATTACTACACCATAGGGAGAATCTTGTCAATAATAATTCATACCATCAACTTGTTAGCTCAACCAAGCCAACTCCAAAGTCTTCTATTATAATTTAACTCATAGGTCAAGCGCACATCAATTTCCAAAACAGCGAGTGCAACGAAGAGACTCCTATTACTATTGTAAAAGAATAATACTCCTACCTGAGCATTATAAACTCTTCTACTACCATTTAAATAGTAAATTCAAGACAATAGTTTTTAAGTGTATGCCTACCTGTGATCAATGGTTGCTTTGTAGTGAACTAGATATTTTTCTTAGTGTCACCACTTCAAAACTTCCTTCCATGGAGTGACTGCAACTATTCTCCCCCCAATGCACTCCAAATTCCTTTTCCCTACTAGTTTTCTTGGGCATCCCGAACGGAACCGTCGAGCCTTCACTTCCCCACTACTCCATCACCCTTTATTTTGGAAGCCTCATCGTGGGTTCTCAGTTGAGAATACAATGATGTTCACTCCCCTTGCTCTCACATCTACACAAGGATTGGGTGCCCTTCCAAACACTTAACAACAATTATCCTTCTAATTAAACAATAATTTAATAAAAAGGAAAGCCAAAAACTCTTGTCTTTCTCTCTCAAGAATTTGCACATGTATATAAAAATACTTTCCCACCAGCATCACTGTGAACTAACAAATTAGCAACAACAATAATAATGTGTTAGCTCAAATTCTTACTGGGTATTTTAGAACAAAATATCCATAGCAAACCTTTTTGCAAAGTCGTTAGGCCAAAAGACAACTCCAAATAAATATTGTCTTTTAATAAAAAATAATGAAGTCCACCTCATTAATTATGCTTACCAAAACTTTCCTTCATTCTCTTTCTTTGAAAGAGATTATATTTTTAAGAACATAATATAACTTAAATCATATCCACTAAAGTTTTGTAGTCAATAACCAAGCAAAATTTGATCTATTCCTTATGTGCAAATTATGCTAAGTCACTTATATGAAAAGAGAGCATCTATCCAGGTTGCTCTTCTACCAAAGAATATACCCATTTATAAGACAACTTGATCCTGCATCAATGCAAATCTATTAGCAACATCATATTTTATCATTAAAACCTTTGTTTGCAAAAATTGAACATAAATTTATCAATCATTCCTTTGGTTAGAAAAAGTATCTAGCTGCAATAAAATATCCATCATGCATATCCTAACATAAATCCAACCAAAAAAGTCTGCCAAGAGAGGGTCATGACATCCTCCCCTCCATAGGCTTAACATAGTCCTCTGTGTTTTCATCATAGTTCTTAAACAATAAACAATATTCAAATTGCTTTTTCAAACAAAAATAGAAAGTGTTTATGCATCTCTACAATTTTTTCCCAAGTAACATTTATTTTGGAAAAGCAGTACCACTAGAACTTGCATTGCTCCAAAGTCACTTTAAGCATTGATTTGGATCAAAAATCAAGGATTATTACTGGTCGAACCTCGATAGCCTCTGGGTTTACCATCTGCAAATTAGAAAAGTCCCACACATGCTCAGGGTTAGCAACATACTTTCTAAGCAAAGAGATGTGAAAGGTGTCATGAATCTTGAACAAGTTAGGTGGTAAGGCAAGTCGATATGCCACAGGGTTGATATTTTTTGTAACTTCAAAGGGTCCCACAAAGCGTGGATCCAACTTGGTAGACTTAATAGCACTTTTCATCGGTCTCACCCTTAAAAACACCTTCTCTCCCACTGAAAACTCTTGTGGAGATCTCTTAAGATCGACATAGCTCTTCTGTCAATCTGCGACTTCTTTTAGCCATTCCCTGATCATCCTCAACTGTTGCTCCATCTCCTTGACCATGTCTAGACCAAGCACAATCTGATCTTCTAGATTATCCCAAGACAAAGATGTCCTACATTTCCTACCATAAAGTGCTTCAAAAGGAGCCATGCCTAAAGTTGAATGGTGACCATTATTGTAGGTAAACTCTACCAGATGCAAGTAATCTTCCCATCAGGTTTTTTGATCCATGCAATACATGCGAAGCATGTCCTCCAGCACCTGGTTCACTCTTTTAGTATGACCATCGATTTCTAGGATGATAAGCAGAACTTATGTTCAATCTAGTACCAATGGCACGATGCAAGGCTTGCCAAAACTCAGATGTAAATCTCGAGTCTCTATCCAAGATTATTACTTCTAAAAAACCATGAAGCCAAAATATCTCTTTGGAAAATATGTTAGCCACAACCACGACATCATCCTTAGTGCTTCTAGGTATAAAATGTGCAACCTTGGTCAATCTATCGACCACCACTAAGATTGCATCATGTTGGAACCAATTTTTAGGCAACCCTACAATAAAGTCCATTGAAATTACTTGCCATATTTGCATAGGTACCTCATGCGGATACAACAATCCCATAGGGTGTTTGTGTTCTGCCTTCACTTTCTGGCATTCGAGGCATTGGGTGACAAATTTAGTTATGTTCCTTTTCATCCTAGGCCAATAGAAATTTTTCTTCATATTCTCCCTCATATTTGCTCCTCTGGATGAGCAGAATATGGTGATCTATGTACTTCATTCATGATCACTTTTCTCAGATCATCAATTTTTGGAATAACTACCCTATCCTTGAAGCACAGGAAACCATATTTGAAGCTAAAATCCTTGTTTTATTTTGGGTTTCTTTCCATATTTTCATGAACTTGGTTGTAGTATGCATCCCACTTTTGCATATCCTTGACTTGTCCCATCAAGTCCATATGGGCACGAGACAAGGCCACTATGTGCCTTCTTCTACTTAGTGCATCAATGACTTTGTTCTCCTTTCCTTTTATATACTCAATACCAAAATCATATTCCATGAGAAATTCCATCCATCTCCTCTATCTAGCATTGAGTAAGGGTTGAGTAAATATGTACCGTAGACTCTGATGGTCTATCCTTAGCTCAAAGGGTCTCCCAACCAAATAGTGTCGCCAACTCTTGAGAGCAAACACCACCATTGCTAGCTTGATATCATGGGTTGCATAATTGACCTCATGTCATTTCAATTTTCTTGACCCATAGGCTATCACTATCTCCTCCTGAGAGAGCACTCCTCCCAAACCTTCCAATGATGCATCCATACAAATAGAAAAACTTCCCTAAGGATCGGGTATCCTTAGTATAGGAGGTGTAGTAAGCTTTTGCTTAAGTAGTTCAAAAGCTTCCTCACATCTATCCATCCACTTGAATTATTTCCCTTTCCTCTAAAGGTTAGTCATTGGGGAGGTAATATTGGCATAATCTTTCACATAACACCTATAATAGTCGATCAGACCCAAGAAACTTTGAACTTCCATCACATTTGTGGGTGGTGGCTAGTTCAAAATTACCTCTATATTTTTAGGATCTACCATAATTCCTTTTACTGAAATAATGTGTCCTAGATACTGCACTTTTGACACATAAAATTCACATTTGGTCAAATTCTCGTACAATTAGTTTTCCCTTAGCAATTCTAACACAATCCTAAGGTGTTTGTCATGCTCTAACTTATTTTTGGAATATATCAAAATATCATCTAGAAATACCAGCACAAATTTGTCCAATTGCTTTCTAAAGATACTATTCATCAAGTTCATAAATGTGGTCAAGGCATTTGTTAAACCAAAAGGTAAGATAGTAAACTCATAGTGTCCATAATGAGTTTTAAAGGTTGTCTTGTGAGTATCTTCCTCATGGATCCTCAGTTGATGGTATCCTGATTTTAAATCAATATTTGAAAATATTGTGGTATCCTTAAGTTGATCGAAGAGGTCTTTGATTCTAGGTAGGGGATATCTATTCTTGGTGGTGGCCTTGTTCAACATTCTATAATCAATACATAGTTGTAGGGAACCATCCTTCTTCTTGACAAACAAGACCAATGCTCCCCATGGTGACACACTTGATCTGATTAATCCTTTTTCCAATAATCCTTGTAGTTGCACCTTCAACTCTTGCATTTCTATGGGATTCATCCTGTAGGGGGCTCTATGAATAGGTTTTGTGCCAGGTTGGAGCTCGATTGTGAAGTCAAATTCATGTTGGGGTGGTAACCCCGATAAGTCCTCTAGAAACACATCCCTAAATTCCTATAGTAGTGGATGTTTCCCAAGCACCTCCTCCTTTTCCTTGTCTATCTTGTTTAACTTCACAACAAAGACCATTCCCCCTTTCTTAATGGATTTCTTGAGTTGCATCACTAAAATAATTTAAGGTTGAAAAGCTCCTTGTCAACTATACACCCTTTACACTTTCCCATTATCTTTCGAGAACTCAATCCATCGATCTTGAAAGTTAATTACAACCCTATGTGCTTGCAACCAATCCATTCCTAAGATCACATCGAAGGCATGCAAGGGTGTGACATAAAGACATCCTAAGGTCATACCACTAGGCAAGGAAATCTCTACCATAGGGTAACACTAACTTATAGAAAAGGTTTACCCTGAGCCATACTCTACCTTCCACCCATGAGCTAAGATTCCTGGTCTTTCTGATATATCTTTAATTAGGCTAGTCAAAACAAAACTATCTATAGCACCACTATCAATCAAAATCTTAACATATTTATCAAAAATATTACCCCTTATCAGCAATAAAGTGGCTTGCCCATCAAGTTCTTATTTACCTTAGAGTTCAATCCTACTATGTATAGACAATTGGTGGTGTAATGTGGTCCACCACAATCATAACATATGATCTTGGGTCCTAGATGTATTTTCTATTTCTACCCATCATCTATTTTCTCTATCGATGGAGGATTAGCCTACCCTTGAGATGGTTTGTTGTTACCACTACTATGATAATTGGCATTGTGGTTCCTCCCTTGGAACGTTCTTCTATTATTTCCTTATCTCTTGTCAATCCTTCAGTCCTGCCGAAAAATATTTTTAGTTTCTTGCTCTCCTTCCCACTTAACAAATCTTACATTATTTTATTTCCTTAGTGCCTCTTTGCCCTACTCGTCCAACCTTTCATAATCGAAATAGGGTTTGAGATAGGTTTTAGCCTTTCTAGCCAAGTCATAGGTCTTCTGCAAGGTAGCAGGTTCTTGCATGTCTACTTCCTACCCTATTCTAGGATCTGCTCCTAGAATAAACTTATGGATCTTCATTTTCTCATTGTATGCAAGTACATATTTCAGTAGTTTTATGAATTTTTTATGGTATGCTTCCACTATCTTAATCCCCTATCAAAGTTTAGTGAACTCTTCAAAATTTTGAGAGTAGAAGTGTTCCATGAGGAATCTATCCTTAAAAGATTCTACAAATGCTTCCCAATTTAAATCAACTATTGTTGCTAGCCCTAGTCCATCACTATAAGTTTCCCACCAATCCAAGCTGACCCCTTGAAGGTGTAGAGTGGCATAGGATGTTTGGGTACCAGTAGAGTAGTTCTTTAAATTGCAATAAGTTTCTATCTCTTTTAGCCAAGCTTCGACTTTGTCTCCCTCCTCTTCTCCATTAAACTTGGAAGACCTCAAATATTTCATATCCTTACCCAACTCAGCTTCTAACCGAGCTTTGGCCTATTGTGCCTCTGAAAGGGGTTCATTTTACCATTCCATTCTAGAGTTTCCAGCCCATGTTTCTTGATTCATCATGATTTCCAATAGTTATTTCTGTATTTCCACTTGTTCATAAAGTTGGGCTACTATTTCAGTGATATCCTCTCCTCCATTAGTAGGGTTTTTTGAACCTACATCTAGATTTCTATCTTCTACATTGGTTTGTCATGTCTACCTCATCGTTGGGGTGACACCTCTCCTTCTCTTTGGTGGCATTGTTCCTACCACACATAGGAGAGTCAATGAGAATCAGTTTACTAAAACTATTATAGTCCTAGTTATGCTAGTCTTAAGTAAACATGTTCATCCTTATACCTAGGTATGTTTTTCTTTCACAACCAATCTAGTTATTGCATAGTGAGCCTATTCCACTACGAACCTAGGCTCTGATACCAAATGTCATAACCCATTTTCCCTGACCTATTTTTTTGGAAGTTCTTAGTTGTAAAGTAACCCCACATTAATATTTTGTTTAAATATCGCTTGAGGCACACCCATCCCTACATCTTGCATATATCTAGCTACACAGATGTACTAGGTGCAAGGCTATAATTTACAAGTTATCTCTCTTGCTAGCCACACAAGCTAACTTACCTTTCCTTTCATTCCATCGAAAGAAGCACTCTAATGCTACCTACTACTCATGTCTATCTGAGTAGGGTTAGAGCATATAACACTTGACTATCCCTCTCATCTACAAGATGAGCTAGTCAATTCTTTAATTGCCTCATCATTTCTCTATTCATATAAACACCTTAGATTTGTTTAGAACTAAACAATACCATTTACTAAGGGTCAATGTGGGTACTCGACTTCCTATCTAAATTCACTCATCAAAATCCTTTATGATGAATATGAATAATTCTTTAGATTTTAATTGAGAATACTCAACTCTCTTTCCAAAATACACCCATCAAACTCATTTATGATGTGTATTAAAACTCCTTAGTTTTCCCTTCCCTTTACTACTATTTGATACATGTTACCACAAGGTTTATTCAACTCTAAACTTAGTTGCCATTATCCATAATTTATCTCTTTGAGAGGGTCATAAATTAAGTTGCCCACATCCCTTTGAGTAGCTTAATTTACTACAATTATCTACACCAATATAAGGTTTTGGTTTCCAAACACAATTATATCTTTAATACAACTAAAACTTAGAATAGAGAATTCTTAAAACTTCCCATGGTTTATCTTTTTCCAAGCAATAAAAACAATTCTTATTTTTATTTCCTTTATATATTTTAACCAACACCTTAACAAGTTTGCATGGAAAACACATCTATTATAATAGATAAATTAATATTTGAATAATTATAAACCACACAATAAACCATATCAACACATAATTTATCCTGGGAGAAACCCCGTGGGGAAACCCAACCTCAAAATCATTCCACCATTATTTCATTTATCAAGCTAATCTTTACATTGGATATGGACAACCCATATTGTCCGAAATCTTTATTAAAGAATCCTAATATTTCTTTCTAGCTTCCCTTTATGAGATAGTCCTTCATCACATATAGTCATCATTATATCTACATCTTGGAAACATGTTCCTATATCTCCAATCTTGCTATCATAATAGTGTTGGAATACATAGAACACATTTGACAAGCACCCCATAGGCAGTCCGGTAAAACTCTAACATCCCATCCTAGCAATATCACTTAGCCTAAAATATGTCATCTATTTAAGAGTACATCAATTGCACCTAGAGTGGAACCTGTCCTTCAAGTAAACAAATCCGATGCTACCAACTTTGGGGACCTTACGCTATTACAAGCACAATCAATCTTCCCCAAACCGAAACACCCATCGCATAAATTCACTAATGCTATCTAAGCATAATAGAAACTGGAACACACATATCCATTTCATAAATTCACTAATGCTATCTAAGCATAATAGAAACTGGAACACACATATCCATTTCATAAATTCACTAATGCTATCTAAGCATAATAGAAACTGGAATCACACATATCCATTTCATAAATTCACTAATGCTATCTAAGAATAACAGAAACTAGAATCACACATATCCATTTCATAAATTCACTAATGCTATCTGTAGCACCCTAAAATTGGCACGGTTAAAACCTTAGTAAAAGATAAAAGATAAAAATTTGAATTTTAACCCCAAACTGCCCGTTAACCGCCTGTTACCCGCTTTCCCCATTTTCCATGCCATTTTTAGGATTTGTTTTGACCGTTGGACGATATCGTCGCAGATTAGACGAAATCGCCCCTATCTGACGAATTCGTCTGGAACAGAACGTCCAGACGATTTCGTCCCAAAACCAAATTTTCATAATTAGCTTCTGTTTCAACAACCTCTCCAACTTGGGCAGAAACACGTCTGTGCAGTTGGAGATTTCCCTGTTGGAGATCTCCCAGATTGGGATGATCCCCAACCTCCTAACCTCTTCCTAATCCTATATAAACTAGGATTTTTCTAGTTTATCCCCCTGAACCCCTTAGCTGATGGATTTCCCTATAGATTTAGTTCCTTATTCACTAGAGCATCCTCGCACTACTATCTGTATTCTGTATTTTGCATTTTCTTGCAGGAACTCTACTATTTTTTAGTCGAAGCTAGCTCGGATCATCGCAAGCGATCCCGAATGATTTCGGATGATCTTGTCGAGGAGCACAGATGATCTCGTACGATTGGAGGTGATCCTGACTGTAGTCCAGATTGGGGGCAATCGAGTCTAGAGTTTGCATTTCCTTAGCTTTTCTGCACTTTCCTATTGTATTTCTCCACTTCTCTTAAATTATTATGTTTATGCATCTTGGAGTTCACCTCATCTAATATAAATGCATGATAAAATCAAAATAAATTGTGAAGTTGATGCTTTTCCTCTTTAATTACTATTTGGATCTATCATTTAGACAAATTTATAGTTATTTCTATCATTTCCCTTCGCTTCTGTAGTTGCATCTTGGGTATTTTGTATCTATTTGTGTGATTGCAGGTTTCTGACGAATTCGTCTGATGAATTCATCAGATTTCAGATGATTCTGTCTGATCTCAGATGACCTTCTATGATTTGAGATGATCCTATGAAATATCAGATGATTACGTATGAATTGAGGTGATCTGGACTGTTACAAAACTCAGAATCTTCATCAGACATCCGAAATCAGGTATGATACATTTTAGCTAGCATATTCTCTATGATTAGCATTCATTCCTATTTTTTGTATTCATTTAAATCAGCATTGGCATATAGAATAGTTTAGATTCATCTTGGCCAAACCTAGGAGTTGAATGATTAAAGTGCAAAATGAACACATCAAACTCACTGTCAACCTAGGCGTGGAAACTGCCATTCAAAAGTTTCCTGGTGAACCCACCATCCATCAAAAATTCACCCTTATACCCCTCCCCGAGAGGCGGGACCTTCAAAGGGCCTCTCAGTCTGAGGTATTGTCCCATCCTTCTCGCATCCCCCTTTCGGGCGTGGATCCTATAGCCTGAGGGTAAGGATGCAAAAAATTTGGAGCGATACATTTTGGTGAACCCGACGTGAAAACAAAAACCTTTTGAAAAAAAAAATAAAAAAAAAAACAAAAACATAAATGCATTTAGAATTAAAAAATTGCATATCATATTTAGATGGTAGACTATAATAAAAGACGAGTTGTCACCATTAATGTTGAAAATCAATTAGCAGCTATAGAGATTACTTCTGTGCTTAGAGTACCTCAAACAAATAGGGTTCAACCTTTGTGGGACGAACTTGATAGGAGATTGGGTATCATTGGATCTAGGACAACAGAACTTAGGCAAATTAAGAGGTTTGTCCTAGATAGAATCCTGGATCCCGATCAAGTGATCTTATATCATGAACTTCAGAGAGCTTGCCATAGGTGGTTAGCAGATAAAAGAGCCCTTGTGTCTTCTGAGTTGTATACCTTTGAGGAATACCTCGATAATGCAGTTATAGTACATAAATTTTTGTCTCGTATAGAGGACCAAGAGGTCGTTCTTATGGATAGACAAATATGGAATAGAGTTCCCAGAGCTGTGTTATATCGAGAGTATTGCCATGAGATTTATTTTTACAAGACAGAATCTGAAACAGATAATATCACTATAGCACACTTTATCAAGTTCTTGAAAAACCATTTCCAATTTGAAGAGGAGCATTTCATGACTCCTGATGAACTTGATCCTATCAATGATATCTATAAACTATTTATAGAAAACTAAGCTATTATTTTATTATTGTTATTTCTTGCATTTAGTGTGTTGTTTGTTGTCTTTATAAGCATAAAACAAAAATAAATAAAAACAAAAACAAAATCATAACAAAAAAATCAAAACATTTTCTTTTAAGCATTATAGTAGGTATATAATTAAAATATATACCTCCCAAAATCTGTTGCAAATATATTAATATATATTTGCTAAAATCTAAATTTAGACATAATGACTAGACTCAGGAATGGAAAACAAATTGAAGTAGAAGAAGATTGGTTAGGAAAAACCATAAATAAACCAGATGCCCTTCTTGAAGACCCAATTCAGGAAGAAGGAACCTTAAACCAACAAGAAGAAGAATTTGTGGAAGCAAATGAACAAAAAGAAAATGATAGAGAGGAAGGATTCTCATCTCCTAAAATATCTCCAGAAGGAGCTGTTACTTTTGAGAACATGGAACATTTTTGGAAGTTCCTCAATACTAATATTGGCACTCTTAATAGAGCAGTCCATATGGACAAAGATCAAATTAGTGACACTCAAGCAACCCTAGAAGACATATATCACACACGCACTAATCCTTTGTCCTTCGTTGATCAAGAGAGTGATCAAGTTGGACCGTCCAATTTGGACATGGCTACTATAATCCAAAACATGCAACAACAACAGGTTACCCAACCACCTAGAGTGCCTGTTACCAAGCCAAGGGTTATTCCCACACAAAAGAAACCTTCATTCACTGCTCTATTTCGCCAAGCTATTGATCAATATACCTCAAATCAACAAAAGCCTAAAACAAAACCAAATACCAATTTCCAACAATCTAGGATACAACATAATGCTACAACAAATCTTCTTCATAATACTCTTCCTACCAATCATTTGCATAACAACAATATAGCATCTAATCCTTATGTCCCACCTTCCTACGCTCACAAATCCCATACTCATGTACCACCAAACCAATATGGTGGACAAAATAGTAATCTGGAAGCCATGGTGAAACAGTTAGTCTCTCGCATGGACCAGATAGATCCCTACCATCCCTCGTACAATTATCGAGAGATGTGTAGTCAACCTCTAGATCCTATAGTTGTAGCACAACCATATCCTAAACACTTTCCCATGCCTGTCCTACCTATATATAAAGGAACTGAAGATCCCATAGAGCATCTTCGTATGTTTAGGATAGCATGTCATGACATATCACATGATGACTTGTTATTACTAAAAATGTTCCCAAAAAGTTTAGGGGGATGGCATTGGAGTGGTATTATCAATTGCCCACTCATTCTTTGAGAAATTTTGAAGAGACCATTGAGTCTTTTGTGCATCAATTTAGTGCCTATATTGAAAGGCATGTAACCATTAAAGATTTGTACAACCTAAAACAAGACAAAGATGAGTGTTTTGCTGACTTCTTAGCTCGATGGAGGCAATTGATAGGAAAATTACACTTTGTGTTACCTTATCGAGAAATGTTGGATATTTTTATCAATAATTTACAAGAACAACTATCCTATGAATTATCAAATGCTACCTTGACCACCTTCGATCAAGCTATAGATTTAGCTCGAAGGGTGGAAGATGCTCTCATTAGAAGAGGTCAGCTCAAAAAGAAAGATGATGAGAAAACATCCAGAAATCAATATAAAAATAAACAAGTTGTGGGTGATGGAGTCACTGATAGCAGAAACATTGCCAATGTTAATACTATGAAAACAACAGAGAAGTTTATATTGAAACCTCCTGATAAACCACCCCGAGAATTTACTAGGTTAAATCAACCTTTATCAACCATTCTCCCGCAATTACTAGCACGAGGATTGATCCAATTACCAACTATCCGGGAACCTGATCCAACCATACCCGGATACAGAGCTGATTTACATTGTGATTTCCATAGAGGACCTGGACACGCTACCAACTCTTGTAAAATATTAAAACATAAAATACAAGATTTAATTGATAACAATGAGATGGAGGTGCAAGCCTTTCAACCTAAACAAAATCCTTCTAATAATGCTCAAAAGAACATCCCCCAAAATCAGAATCAGAATGCCAATCAATCATTGGACATATTTCAACATCCTTTACCAAAGCATGGTAAAGAGGTGGCTAATCAAATTGAGCATCATAATGTTCCCCCTCCTACCCGATATGTAGGGACTATTAGTGGACAATTACCTGTTCATGATCCGCAAGTCTTTGACACAACTTTATCCATAGTTACGACCAGACCTCTACATAATATTCGGACACTTGATCTTAGTGACACCGAATATGAGACTGAAAGTGACATGGAAATCACCTCAAATCAATCGAATAGTTCTGAAGATGAATCAGATCCTATTCAACCTATCACAAGTTCTATGGTTCCAGAAGAACCATTTCCTAGAAGAGTCACTACTAGACCATCTTCTCACCAAATACTTTCTAATGAACAAGCCATAAATGCTAGACCAAGACCTATTCATCACCTACAAAATAATATTGTAGGAACCATCGGAGCCGTTACCAGACAACAGGCTCAAAACTCTCAACAAGATCAAACTCAGAACGATGGATCAGCTCCATTTGTTTTGAAAAATCCCAATAAAGGGAATTATGTGCCTAATGTTCAACCTAAGCCTCCTTATAATATTAATGAACAATTATCCAATACTACAGCTAGAATTTCCCTTTTGGACCTGTTAAGATCTTCTCCTACCCATAGGGATGAATTAATGCTCACATTAAGCCAAATGATGGTACCACAAAATATTCAACCTGAAGCCATGTCCAATACTATCATAACTCGAGAAGTCGATTGTATTGACTTTCGGGATAGAGATATCCCACAACATAGTCTACATAAGGATAACCCCTTATATATTACTACCCTAATTGGGGATGTAGCAGTTAAACGAGTCTTGATTGATAATGGTTCATCTTTAAACATATGCACTTTTGACTTCTACCAAAGATTTGGGTTTAGAAGTGATGAAATGAAAAGAACTGATATGATTATAAAAGCCTTCAATGACGAAACACAAGAAACGTGTGGAGTTATTACTATACCCTTGCAAGTTGGTCCTAGAACCTTAGATACGACCGTGTTTATTGTACATTGCCCTGCATCGTACAATATACTTTTGGGTCACCCTTGGATCAACGCGATGCGAGCGGTTCCATCCACTTTACATCAGTGTGTTAAATTCGAATTTAAAAATCAGTTGGTTACCATTCATGGTGATCCTAGACCCTTTGATATGTGTGCTTTGGCAGAACCTGTTGGAGTTCAATTTTGCCCTGCCCTATCATCCACACATCCTAATTCTCATCATCCACCCAAACGTGTGAAACACACACCCATAACATCATCTACTCTTTCAACTACACCTCTACATATAGCTCAACCATATTCTGAACAAACTACATTAGGACCTCGAAAAGATCCTAAAACTACAACCAATGCTTCTTGTTTTACTCCTATAACTTCCATACCTATAGACTCATCCATCGATATCCCTATAACATCTACATCCACTACAGGCATCCTTTCCACATCTGATGATGTAGGAAATGTTCCTTCTACCTCTTATGCTCTCACTGATGAGCTCTTACCCGATTTATCTAAAATTCTTATATCAGAAGAAACCAACACTGCCATGCAAGCTTCCCTTATTTTAAATAAACTCCCACCCTCTCCTCGTACCTTGGGCCTCCCACAGCCTATGGGAAGTATCTACCAAGTCGGGAGTTGTGCTTTTATTTATAAGGGATATGATTGGGGAAGAATACCCAGAAACATCAAGACACATTGTGATGGATATGCTAGATGCTATTTTGCTAATGAGTATATTAAAGCTAAGCCTATAATGCTTAAATTGGGATATAAAGGGAAAGGTTTGGGACCTTCCCAAAATGGTATGAAAGAACCTTTTGAGGTCGAACCATGGCTTGCCTGATGTGGTGTGGGCCTATTTCCTAGTAAAGGTCAGCCCTTCCCATTTGAGGATGATGACCATCTTGTGTGTTACCAAGATTATCTGGATAAACAAGATTCTTTGCATGCAAAGAATAATTCCTTTACCTGTAATATGCTATCCATAGCTTACCCTGAGATGATTGCCGAATCCGACGATGAGTTGGAGGGGGATATCTTCCATGATGTCTCCATTGATGAATTGTTACATAACGAATTTTATTTTGATGGCTCTATACCTAGTATAGCCCAGCTTGAGGCCTCGACTCCTCAAAACGAATTATCCAAGTTAACCTTGGAAGAATTACAAGAATTGGGTGTTTCACCCACCCCACCTAATTTTGAGAGAGATTTACATATGGAAGTTGAAAACGTTATAAAAATTAACATTGGAACCAAACATAACCCTCACATAATCAATATTGGATCAGAATTAAGTCAAGAAAAACAAGATAAATACATTTCATTTCTTAAAGACTATGAAGATGTCTTTGCTTGGACATATGAAGATATGCCAGGTTTGGACCCTTCTGTAGTTATGCATCATCTAGTAGTCCATCCAGATGCTAAACCTGTTAAACAGAAACTTAGAAAAATGCATCCTAAAGTGGCCTTACTAGTCAAAGGAGAACTAGAAAAACTGTTGAAGGTCATTTTTATACAAGCCATTGATTATGTTGAATGGATCTCAAATGTAGTTCCAGTAACTAAGAAAGAAGCCACTAAAGTTAGGGTTTGTACAGACTTCAGAGATATTAATGTTGCATGCCCTAAAGATGATTTTCCTCTTCCCAACATGGATCAAATCATTGATTTTACTATTGGGAGTGGAATGATATCCTTAATGGATGGATTTTCTGGTTATAATCAGATCAGGATAGCTCCTGAAGATCAGGCTAAGACAACATTTATTACCCCTTGGGGAACCTTTTGTTGGAAAGTGATGCCATTTGGTTTAAAGAATGCAGGTGCAACCTATCAACGAGCTATGACTTATATCTTTCACGATATGATGCATGATATTCTACATGATTATGTAGATGATATTATAGCTCGTTCCATCAAAGAAGATGATCATTTAAATGACTTGAGAAAAGTATTTGATCGGTTAAGGGAATATCTTATCCGACTAAATCCAACCAAATGCATATTCGGAGTTAAGTCCGATAAATTATTAGGGGTTATAGTCTCTTTACGTGGCATTGAAATTGACCCTCTCAAGATCGTGGCTATCACAGATATGCCCGCACCCACCAATATATCAGAATTACGAAGTTTACAAGGTAAGCTTCAAGCTATTCACCGCTTCATCGATAAGTTGGCGGACAAAACTGGACCCTTTCTTAAGCTTCTTAAGAAAGATGTCTCTTTTCATTGGGACGAAGAATGCCAGGAAGCATTTGAACTCCTTAAGCAATATCTCCTTAAACCACCAGTGCTTTCCCCACCTAGATCTGATCGTCCATTTATCTTGTACATTTCTGCTTTCGATTCTGCCTTAGGAGCTATGTTAGCTCAGCTTGACGATGAGAAGAAAGAACGTGCTAATTATTACATCAGCAGAACCTTAATCAGTTATGAAACTCGCTATACCATATTAGAGAAGCTATGTCTAGCAGTCGTATTTTCTACACAGAAACTATGACATTATATGCTCAGTCAAAAAACGTATGTTATTGCCAAATTTGACCCTTTGCGATATCTCATGAGTCGACCATATTTATCTGGTCGCACAACAAAGTGGGTTCTTGCGCTAAGCGAGTTTGAACTCACATTTATAGGACAAAAGTCTGTTAAAGGTCAAATCATAGCAGATCAATTAGTTGTTGCACCCTTAGAGTCTACTCATCCCCTCATCATTGAGTTTCCTGATGAATGCCTTAAACTAGAGGTAGACCATCCCGAGCAATGGTCCCTATACTTTGACGGAGCCCGATGCATGAGTGGGGCTGGTGCGGGTATTATTTTAATATCTCCGCAAAAACATCTTATACCTTTGTCCTTTAAATTAACATTTGCTTGCACCAATAACACTGTTGAATATGAAGCTCTTATCCTTGGATTACGAGCTGCTTTGGCACTGAAAATTAAAAATTTATTGGTTTTCGATGATTCTCAACTTGTCATAAATCAAATCAATGATGTTTATCAGACCAGAGATGATAAATTACGCCCATATAAAACATATGTTTTGCAATTATTATCCTTGTTTGATCAAGTTACTTTGGAAGCTATTCCTCGAACTAGCAATCGTGCGGCTGACGCTATGGCTATAGCTGCATCTCTTTTACCCTTGGAGTTAGATGATGAATATGCTACCATCATTATTCATCGACTCCAGGAACCCGCTTCAAGAAAATCATGCTTAGAACCTTTGGATGTGTTTCTCATCAACGAAACAACTCCTGAACCATGGTACACTGATATATTTAATTTTCTGCAGAAAGGGACCTTCCCTGATGGTTGTACTAGCAACCAACGTAGGTTATTACGTAGACAAGCAAGTCGCTTCATGATTATTGGTAATACCTTGTATAGAAGATCTTTTGAAGGCATCTTATTGCGATGTTTGAATCTAGAAGAATCTAGATCAGCTTTGAATGAAGCCCACAATGGATCTTGTGGGGGACATTTTAGTGGTAGCGCCATTGCTAAGAAACTCCTTAGGATAGGATATTTTTGGCCTACCATGGAAAATGATGCACATAATTATGTGCGACATTGCGACAAGTGCCGAAACACGCTGACCTTGTCCATGCCTCCGCACAAGAACTGCAGGCTATTTCATCTCCTTGGCCCTTTTCAAAATGGGGCTTAGACATCATTGGAAAAATCAACCCTGTGTCATCCGATGGACACAAATTCATCATAACCGCCATCGAGTATTTCACGAAGTGGGTTGAAGCTATGCCATTAGCTTCTTGCACTGGAACACAAGTTTCCAAATTTATTTTTAACCAAATTATTTGTAGGTTTGGAATTCCTGCCAATCTCATTTCAGATAATGGAACTTGTTTCAAAAATAAAGATGTCAAAAAATTATGTCAAAAATATAAAATTCAACATCGTTGGTCTACTCCCTATTATCCTCAGGGTAATGGCCAAGCAGAAGCATCTAATAAAACATTAATCAAAATTCTCAAAATATTGGTCAATAAATCCGGTCGAGATTGGCACATCCAATTATATCCTACTTTGTGGGCCTATCGAACTAGTGTTCGAACCCCCACTGGAACTTCACCTTTTGTCTTGGTTTATGGTGCTGAAGCCATTTTTCCCTTTGAATTAGAAGTTCCTTCTTTAGCTCTACTACTTCAAGATACCGAAGTAGGGGATGAATATCGTGCTGGCAGACTTAGTCAGCTAGAACTTCTAGATGAAAAGCGCATCAATGCTTTGGAGCATCTTCGTGCCTACCAAAACAAGCTTAAGAGAGCATATCTCAAGAAAGTTCATCACCGATCCTTTGAGATCGGCGACCTTGTCTTAAAAGAAAATCAAAAAAATACTAATGCAACTAAAGACCTTAAAGGTAAATTTGAGCCCAACTGGCTTGGACCATATGTCATCACTGCTAAATTTGGATCGGGAGCATACAAATTATCTACCTTAGATGGTAAAGAACTTAAAGAACCTATGAACATTATGCATCTCAAACGCTACTATGCATAAAATTTGGTCATTTCATCATTGTATATATTTGTTTTGCATATTATTTCCTTTTAGTCACTTATATAAAACGTTTCAAAAACAATCACCTTGTATTTCTTTCAATTCATAACTTAAAATCAAAAACATCAAAATCATCAAAATCTTCAAAAACATATTTTATTTTCGTACCTGTCAAATCGTGAAGTATTGCAGTTATATTTTCAGTTATTTTGGATAAATTAGCATTTATTTGGAATCCCGCACTTTCACACTCACATGAATAAATATCTTGATTTTATTTGGTATGATTATTAATCTCTCTTATATCAAAGTCCACATTGGAATTAAATAAAGTTTTGAGCATAGAGAATTGATCTTGTTATTTACTTGAACCAAGTATATCTTTTCACATTAAAATGATTTCATTGCAAATTCGATATGATGCTACATAGTAAAAGTGGTTTCTTGAGCGAAAAGTTTCCCCTGCTATCCTATCATGCACATGGTCTAGGATCTTTGAGAATTGACAAAAGGACAAGCTCACCCCTACCCGGAATAAAAATCCCTTGCTCTACAGCTAATCCGAGCAAGTATCCCTAGCATAGGAAGAAAAGAAAAGTTCAAGAAAAAGAGAAAAAGAAAAATGTTATTTTGTACCATCACAACAATATTTCAGCATTATCTCAAATATCAAGCAAAAATACAAAAAAAAAAAGAGAAAAGAGAAAAGAAAAAGCAAAATGCAATAAAATCCCTTTCCCTACCCCTTGAAAAGAAAAGAAGGGTGAATGAGCTTGAATCCCTGGAATTCTCAATTATTCGAAAACTGTGAGGTAAGCCCCATAACAGGTGGTTTGTGCCCAACCCGCTTGGCCTTGGGTAATTCCTAGCGTGGTGATATGTCTGTCACATTAGCGACCTTCTTTTGTATAGACCTATGTCAGCTTATGGATTAGCTAGCTCTTGATAACCTGACTTACATAGTAGTCTGGTACGGTTACATGCATATAAATCATGGTCAACGAACATTCATTTGGTTAAGGCAAATTACTTGTATCAAATTATCTTGCTCAAAATTGGTGAATGAACAATACAATCGCACACACATTTGTATTTGAGAGATTTTGTATCATTATGATAAATCAAGATCGGTAATGAACTCACATTTGCACATGAGGATCCCTTATAAATCTACATTTGTCTTTGAGATAATTTAAAATATTTCTGTAATTCTTTTCGGAATAGTTTTATCCTCTTATTTCAGAATTTTTGTTTTGTATAAAAGCAATTATATACATTTTCTCACAAAATCTCAAAAATGATTTCAAACAACATGTTCATATTATTATTTTTCTGTTTATCAAAAGTCAAAAATTCATCTTGCAATAAAACTAAAAATCTATTTTCTTCTTTGGATTTCGCGATGATGGTATAAGTCTATACCTATAAATTCTATGCCTAGCGCAAACCATTGTTCTAATTTTATTTTCCATTTATTTTAAAAACAAATTCATAAAAACATATGACTTGCATCATTATGTTACACAATTATGCTTTACAAATGAACAAACACTTATTCTATTTCATTTCATTATGTCAACATTCAATCTTGCAACCATGGTATAATTTCTAAGGAATTGTTCAAAATTTTATCACACTTAGGAATTTATGCCTAGCAAAATCATATTTCTTTTAGTATCTCATGCATACTATTTTTATGAAAATCTGAAAACAAATCATCAAACCATCATCATTTCCATCATCACAACACAAAGTCTTAAGACAGTCTCTTAAGCACTCTTTTACTTTTAACAATATTTCTATCCTGGGATTAGCTTGACGACCGAGTGAGCGGCGACTCCATGAAATGGTCTATAACAACGACAATGTCCTTTGAAATTATTGTTAGAAGTCTCTTTTTATTTTTCATCAAATCACACCAAAACAACCAATTGTTTACATCAGATTATTTCATTTAAAATTTTACAGCATGACATCAAATTATAATATTTCCAAACAACATAATTACATGAATCATCAATCAAACAAGCAAACAATTCAAACATTGAAGCATCATAAAAACATATGAACAAGTCATATCAAAAAGATCATATATATATATATATATATATATATCACAAAAATTATATACATCATATCAAAACTGGATTGGTATGCCACAATCTATACCCTGGCATACTCAATCCTCTCAAAAATCTATACAATCTCTGTGCAGTCTATAGCCACCTAGTCTCGAGAAGCCCTCGAGCTCTCAGCCTCATCTCCTCCCCCACCCTGACATGGAGGAGGTGGTCCCATAGCAGTCTGTGCTGTGTCTCGAGTCCTCACTGTCGATCGTGAGGATGTCCTCATCGATCCCATCCTGATTGGTTCCGTAATATTGGCTGGCAGCTGTACCCTCTGGCCCTCTAGAACCAGCTGGAAGTATACCCCCTAGTAGAATGTGGTCTGCATCATAGACCGCACTAGCTCATCCCTGCTCGCCCCTCCGCTCCGTGCCCTGAGCCATGTAGTCTCATCCTGTAGTGTCCGTACCTGAGCCCTGAGCTGAGTAGCCTCATCCTGCAGTGACTGCACCTGAGCTCGAAGGTGGGCAACCTCAGCCCGGAGAGCCACCGTCTCGTTGCTCTCCCCTACGTCGACACCCTTGCCCTTATCAGGCGATGGTGGTCTCTCCCCCTACTATGAAGGGAGTCTCTCCTCCCTCCGCCCTGTCTCCTGTGGCCTCTGTGGAGCCTGACCCATCCGCTGGCATCTCTCCTATGGGGACCACCACTGCTCTCTCCCACCATGACCCCGCACTACCTCAATAGTAGCCTGGCACCGCCTCCCCATCCGATGCACCACGGCATGCACTGGACCCTATGCCCTCATCATCCGAGGAGGGTGGATGCCTACGTACCAGGCATCATAGCCATATGCAACCCCGACATCATCACCATCCACTGGCTGGATGGGGGCATCATCCACATCCTGACTCTAGAATCGTTGCATATCTGGAGCCCCGCTCAATGTAGTACTATCCCAAATAGTCCAAGAGTACTCATAATCCCTGAGAGAAGGGATCCCCTACTGTAGACCGAACTACCATAGTACCCGATCATAGCGGTGGAGCTCTACCTCTCCCTGCTCCATCCTCAGCCAGCAGACTCACCTGATGTGAGCCAGCTCCTGCCCATCCTCTGCCCACCTAGGGTGCTCTCGCCATGGCCTCCAGGTGATCTGGTCTAGGATGAGGTCATCTAGCAACCTCCGTGACATCGATAGATCTATCCACCACTGTGACCCCCTCTGTAGCCACCAATAGAAAACTTAAGGCCTCTCCCGGTCAACCCCTATCAATGGGAGCCCTACCGGCCTCCGCACCGCAATGTGCTCCCAACACCAAACCTGTAGTAGCGATGTCAAGACCAGACATCGACCTCCCTTGTATACGACCCCATGCAGGATCCTATACAAGCGGCATAGAACAAAGCTGCCCCATGCAAACCTATACCCGTGGTCTCTCATGTCGTAGACTATGTCTGAGAGCACCCACGGTAGTCTGCACCCACTCTGGTGGCACAGCAGTAAGCCACCGACCACTCCTACCAAAACCTGAGTCAACCTAGATGCCCCAGGCATCTACCGTAGAGACTCGATGTTCACCTCGCCCTTCTCCAGGGTGAAGCTCGGGTCTCCAGTCAGTCTCATCATCGCCTGGCCCTGATTGGCCGTAGGCATCATCAGCCATCCCTATATGGGGATCCTCATGATCCTCCATACGTCCTCTAGAGTGGGAGCCATCTCCCCTATCGATAACCAGAAGCAGGATGACCCCGGATACCACCTCTCTGCTAGGGCTATCAGTAGCCCCATATCAGTCGGTACTTGTGGCATCTCTACCACATGTCGTAGCTCGACCCATGCTAGTTGGTCATGCTCTGCCTGGTCGAGAGTGGCCAAGTCATCTCTCAGCCCATCGTATTTCCATTCTTGGCTCTTTAGTAATCCTTTCTACAAAACAAACAATAAAACAACAAAATTTATTAATAAATCAATCATTAAAATCAAATTAAAAACATTTTAAATCAAGTTTAAAGATGATATCGTCCACCATTGGATGATATCATCCCAAATTGGGCAACATCATCCTTTGTTAGGATGAAATCATCTCAGATTTCGCAACTTGGGGATCGCCCCTTGTTGGACGAGATCGCCCCTAGTTCGTCGATTTCGCCCTCGGACGAAATCGACGATCTAGAGACGATTTCGATGAAATCGGGACGATTTCGTCTCGACGTCGTCGACGGCCTAAAAATGGCCGTGATGCCCCAAACAATCAAAATTTAAATCCACAAATTGCACAAAGTTAATTAAAACCTAATCTACTAGGATTAGATCCTTACCCGTAGCCCGCGTCGGACCTCTGTCGCTCTGTGCGCTGTCTCCACCATTTTTCTCTGCAGAGCTCTAGAACAGTAAAAATGAATAGTAAAAAAATGAATTAGGGTTTTACCCTATTTTCTTAATTTTATTTAAAAATCAACATTTTAATTTTTCTTTTTCATATTTTTACCTCAAACGTTCGATTTGGGTAAAAACACGGAGGGGGCACCATAGTCAACATTCGTACGATTCGACCAAGAATCATCGTCTAAAAAATTGAGTATATTTTTGCTTTCTCATAAAATGGGAAAAACTCGTCTTTAACGCATTTTCTTCAAAAAATTCGCTAAAGAGGGGGCAAAATGTAGCACCCTAAAATTGGCATGGTTAAAACCTTAGTAAAAGATAAAAGATAAAAATTTGAATTTTAACCCCAAACTGCCCGTTAACCGCCTGTTACCCGCTTTCCCCATTTTTTGCACCATTTTTAGGATTTGTTTTGACCGTTGGACGATATCATCGTAGATTAGATGAAATCGCCCCGATCTGACGAATTCATCTCGGAACAGAACGTCCAGACGATTTCGTCCCAAAACCAAATTTTCATAATTAGCTTCTGTTTCAACAGCCTCTCCAACTTGGGCAGAAACGCGTCTGCATAGTTGGAGATTTCCCTGTTGGAGATCTCCCAGATTGGGATGATCCCCAACCTCCTAACCTCTTCCTAATCCTATATAAACTAGGATTTTTCTAGTTTATCCCCCTGAACCCCTTAGTTGATGGATTTCCCTGTAGATTTAGTTCCTTATTCACTAGAGCATCCTCGCACTACTGTCTGTATTCTGTATTTTGCATTTTCTTGCAGGAACTCTACTATTTTTCAGTCGAAGCTAGCTCGGATCATCGCAAGCGATCCCGGACGATTTTGGACGATCTTGTCGAGGAGCGCAGATGATCTCGTACGATTGGAGGTGATCCCGACTGTAGTCCAGATTGGGGGCAATCAGAGTCTAGAGTTTGCATTTCCTTAGCTTTTCTGCATTTTCCTATTATATTTTTGCATTGTCTTAAATTATTATGTTTATGCATCTTGGAGTTCACCTCATCTAATATAAATGCATGATAAAATCAAAATAAATTGTGAAGTTGATGCTTTTCCTCTTTAATTACTATTTGGATCTATCATTTAGACAAATTTACAGTTATTTCTATCATTTCCCTTCACTTTTGTAGTTGCATCTTGGGTATTTTGTATCTATTTGTGTGATTGCAGGTTTCTGATGAATTCATCAGATTTTAGATGATTCTGTCTGATCTCAGATGACCGACTATGATTTGAGATGATCCTATGAAATATCAGATGATTACGTATGAATTGAGGTGATCTGGACTCTACAAGACTTAGAATCTTCATCAGACATCCGAAATCAGGTATGATACATTTTAGCTAGCATATTCTTTGTGATTAGCATTCATTCCTATTTTTTGTATTCATTTAAATCAGCATTGGCATATAGAATAGTTTAGATTCATCTTGGCCAAACCTAGGAGTTGAATGATTAAAGTACAAAATGAACACATCAAACTCACTATCAACCTAGGCGTGGAAACTGCCATTCAAAAGTTTCCTGGTGAACCCACCATCCATCAAAAATTCACCCTTATACCCCTCCCCCGAGAGGCGGGACCTTCAAAGGGCCTCTCAGTCCGAGGTATTGTCCCATCCTTCTCGCATCCCCCTTTCGGGCGCGGATCCTATAGCCTGAGGGTAAGGATGCAAAAAATTTGGAGCGATACACTATCTAAGCATAATAGAAAATGGAATCACACATTTGTTTTATAAATTCACTAATGCTACCTAAGCATAACATAAACTAGAATCACACATATCCATTTCATAATTTCACTAATGCTATATAATAATAACAAAAACTAGAACATCAAAGATTAAATAAATACTACAATATCTTTACCCAATATTCCTAGCTTCTCGAGCAATGCACTGTTACAAACCAAATTTCCTTTCCTTAGTATATGAAAGTGAATTCTATAATTTAAATATGAAGTACTCAGCCAATGTAAAGGTAGTATCATTGATCTACAAATATATTTGATGATAAAATTAAAAGCATTCAAAAATATAAATGGAACTCCTTCCAACGCTAAGCAATTCATGAATTCAATTTGGATTTTGTATAACATGCAAAGAACTTCACCTCTATACTCTCAAAATCCCTCTATGAACACACAATAACAACCAACTCGACTTCAATATTACTTTTAAGAGAGTCATTCTGGCATTACAATAACTAGATATGTTTAGTTTCAAGAGGGTATCATACTCCCATATCATCAAGGAACAACAACAAGACACATGCAAAACGGTTGTTCCAAAAGGGTTTCTTATCTCAGAACCACCTCCATACAATTAAGAACTCAACAACAACCCCAAAAGAAATCATGTATCTTCAATAATAATAACATCATCCCAAGTTTGGGTGCTATAACTAAGAGAAATTATTTAATCCTTCGACTAAGTAAAAAAGGTTTCTAGACTTCTCAATCCGTCACTCCCCATTAATAAACAATGAGTAAAGCATGCAAGGTAACAAGGTTGGATAGTTAACACAAACAACTTATCTCTAACATCCAACTCAAAAAATATGATGGATTGCTACACCATAAGGAGAATATTGTCAATAATAATTCATATCATCAACTTGTTAGTTCAACCAAGCCAACTCCAAAGTCTTCTATTATAATATAACTTACAGGTCAAGCACACATAAATTTACAATACAATGAGTACAGTGAAGGGACTCTTATTACTATTATAAAATAATAATACTCCTACCTGAGCACTAGAAACTCCTCCACTACCATTTAAATAGTAAAGCAAGACAATATTTTTTAAGTGTATGTCTACATGTGATCAATGGTTGATTTACAATGAATCAGGTCTTTTGCTTAGTTTTACCACTTCAAAACTTCCTTCCATAGAGTGACTGCAACTCTTCTCCCCCCATCACACTCCAAATTCCTTTTCCCTACTATTTTTTTGGGCATCTCAAGTGGAACCATCAAGCCTTCACTTCCCCACTACTCCATCACCCTTTATTTCGAAAGCCTCATCGTGGGTTCTCAACTTACAATACAATGATTTTCACTCCCCTTGATCTCACATCTGCACAAGGATTAGGTACCCTTACAAACACTTAACAACAATTATCCTTCTAGTTAAACAATAATTTAATAAAAATGAAATCGAAAACTCTTGTCTTTCTCTCTCAATAATTTGCACATGTATATAAAAATACTTTCCCACCAACATCACTGTGAACTAACAATTAGCAACAAGAATGATAATGTGTTAGCTCAAATTCTTACTAAGTCTTCTAGAACAAAATATCCATAGCAAACCCTTTTGTAAAGTCATTAAGCCAAAAGAATACTCCAAATAAATATTGTCTTTTAATCGAAAATAATGAAGTCCACATCATTAATTATGCTTACCAAAAAATTTCTTCATTCTCCTTCTTTGAAAGAGATTATATTTTTTTAATAACATAATATAACTCAAATCATATCCACTAAAGTTTTATAGTCAATAACCAAGCAAGCAAAATTTGATCTATTCCTTATGTGAAAATAAATCATCTATAAGATTGCTCTTTTACCAAAGAATTTACCCATTTATAAGACAACTTGATCCTGCATCAATGCAAATTTGTTAGCAACATCATATTTTTTCCTTGAAATATTTTTTTGTAGAAATTGAACATAATTTTTTCAATCATTCCTTTGACTATAAAAAGTACCTAGCTGCAATAAAATATCCATCATGCATATCCTAACATAAATCCAAAAAATAAATTCTACCAAGATAGGGTCATGACATCCTCCCCTCCATAGGATTAACATAGTCCTTTGTGTTTTCATCATAATTATTTAACAATAAACAATATTCAAATTGCTTTTAAAAAAAAAATGAAAAGTGTTTTTGCATCTCTGCTACTTTTTCCCAAGTAGTATTCCTTTTGGAAAAGCGGTCCCAATAGACCTTGCATTGCTCCAAAGTCCCTTTCCACATTTATTTGGATTGAAACTCAAGGATTCTTATTGGTCAAACCTTGATATACTCTGGTTTTACCATCTACAATTTAAAAAATTCCCACATATGTTCAAGGTTAGCAACATACTTTCTAAGAAAAGAGATATAAGAGGTGTCATGAATGTTGAACAAGTTAGGTGCTAAAGCAAGTTGATATGCCATCGGGATGATATTTTCTATAACTTCAAAGGGTCCCACAAAGAGTGGATTAAAATTAGTAGACTTAATAGCACTTTTCATCAGTATCACCCTTAAAAACATCTTCTCTCCCACTAAAAACTCTCGTGAATATATCTTAAGATTAGCATAGCTCTTCTATCGATCTATGACTTCTTCCAGTCATTCCTTGGTCATCCTCAACTGTTGCTCCATATCCTTGACCATGTCTAGACCAACAACAATCTGACAAGGTTATGCATAGTGGCGAATATTCACCAATTGGGTGAATATTAGGATTTCCAAAATTAGAAATTGGTGAATATGAGGACCCTTGACGTCGGCCCATTCACCTAAAATTTTTAGGATCAATTTTTTCTTAGGGTCAATTTTCCACAATATATATCCAAACATAGGCATATTTGTACTAGTTTGAAAGATATTTTCAATCTTGATCTAATGGTAGTATTTTTATGAAGTTCTAATATGATTTAATGGGTCAAAAGTGGCCCCAAAGATGACCTTTTTTTTTAAGGCTTAAAATACCCCAAATTTTGGTGTAAAGATGCTCAATTTGATTTGCTTAGTATTCTCCATGATTCATCTTAATTTTTATTAGGACTCACCATTTTTTACAAGTGCATTTTGAGTCCAACCCCTTATGCATAACCCTACAATCTGATATTTTGTATTATTCCAAGACAAAGACATCCTACATTTCCTACCATAAAGTGCTTCAAAAGGATCCATGCCTAAAGTTGAATGGTGACCATTATTATAGGTAAACTCTACCAGATGCAAGTAATATTTCCATAAAGTATTTTGATCCATACAATACATGTGAAGTATTTCCTCCAGTACCTGGTTTACTCTTTCAGTTTGACCATCAATTTATAGATGATAAGCAAAACTTATATTAAATATAGTACCAATGGCACGATGCAAGGCTTGCCAAAAATTATATGTAAACATAAAGTCTCTATCCAAGATTATTTCTTCTAGAAAACCATGAAGCCAAAATATCTCTTTGGAAAATCTATTAGCCACAACCATAGGGTCATCCTTAATGCTTCCAGGTATAAAATATGAAACCTTGGTCAATATATCGGCCACCACTAAGATTACATCATGTTGGAACCAATTTTTAGGAAACCCTACAATAAAGTCCATTGAAATTACTTGCCATATTTGCATAAGTAACTCATGCAAATACATCAGTCCCATGGGGTGTTTATGTTCTATCTTAACTTTCTAGAATTTGATGCATTGGGAAACAAATTTAGTTATGTTCCTTTTCAACCCAGGCTAATATAAATTTTTATTCATATTCTCCCTCATATTTGCTCCTCCTAGGTGAGCATAATATGGTGATCTATGCACGTCATTCATGATTACTTTTCTCAGATCACCATTTTTTGAAATAACTACCCTATCCTTGAAGCACATGAAACCATATTTGAAGCTAAAATCCTTGTTTTATTTTGGGGTTCTTTCCATATTTTAATACACTTGGTTGCATTATGCATCCCATTTTTGCATATCCTTGAGTTATTCCATCAATTTCTTATGGATGCGAGACAAGGCTGCTATGTGCCTTCTTCTACTTAGTGCATCAATGAATTTGTTCTCCTTTCCTTTTATATACTTAATACAAAAATTGGATTCTATGAGAAATTCCATCCATCTACTCTACCTATAATTGAGTAAGGATTGAGTAAATATGTCCCGTAGACTTTTATCATCCTCAACTATTGCTCCATATCCTTGACCATTTCTAGACCAAGCAAAATTTGATATTCTTGATTATCCCAAGATAAACTTGTCCTACATTTCCTACCATAAAGTGCTTCAAAAGGAACCATGCTTAAATTTGAATGGTGATCATTATTATAGGTAAACTCTACCATATGCAATTAATATTCCCATAAGGTATTGTAATCCATACAATATGTGCTAAGCATATCCTCTAGCACCTGGTTCACTCTTTTAGTATGATTATCAGTTTCTAAATGATAAGCAGAACTTATGTTCAATCTAGTACCAATGGCATGATGCAAGGCTTGCCAAAATATAGATGTAAAACTTGAGTCTCCATCCAATATTATTACTTCCAGAATACCATGAAGCCATAATATATATTTGGAAAATCTATTTGCCACAACCACAACATCATCCTTAATATTTATAGGTATAAAATGTGAAACCTTGGTTAATCTATCGACCACCACTAAGATTACATCATGTTGGAACTAATTTTTAGGCAATCCTCCAATAAAGTCCATTGAAATTACTTGCCAAATTTTCATAGGTACCTCATGCAAATACATCAGTACCATAGGGTTTCTGTGTTTTGCCTTCACTTTTTGGCATTCAAGACATTGGGCAACAAATTTACTTATGTTCCTTTCCATCCCGGGCTAATAGAAAGTTTTTTTTCACATTATCCCTCATATTTTCTCTTCCTAGGTGATTAGAATATGGTGATCTATTTGATTCATTCATGATAACGTTTTTTAGATCACCAGTTTTTGAAATAACTACCCTATCCTTAAATCACAAGAAACCATATTTGAAGCTAAAATCCTTGTTTTCTTCTGGGTTTATTTCTATATTTTCATAAACTTGGTTGCAATATGCATCCCATTTTTGCATATCCTTGACTTGTTCCATCAAGTCCATATGGGTGTGATACAAGGTCGTTATGTACCTTCTTCTACTTAGTGTGTCAATGACTTTGTTCTCCTTTCCTTTTATATACTCAATGACAAAATTGTATTCCATGAGAAATTTAATCCATCTCCTCTACCTGGAATTGAGTAAGGGTTGAGTAAATATATACCATAAACTCTTATGGTTTATCCTCAACTCAAAGGGTCTGCCAAAAAAATAGTGTCTCCAAATATTGAGAGAAAACACCACCACTACTAGCTTGATATCATGGGTTGCATAATTGATCTCATGTTGTTTCAGCTTTCTTGATCCATAGGCTATCATTGTCTCCTCCGTAGAGAGGATACCTCCTAAACCTTCCAATGATGCATCCGTACAAATAGAAAAACTTCCTTGAGGATCAAATATCCTGAGTATAAGAGGTATAGTAAGCTTTCACTTAAGTAGTTCAAAAGCTTCCTCACATATATCTATCCACTTGAATTCTTTCTCTTTCATCTAAAATTTAGTCATTGGGGAGGTAATATTGGTGTAATATTTCACATATCACTTGTAATAGTTGGTCAAACACAAGAAAATTTGAACTTCTATCATATTTATGGGTGATGGCAATTTTAAAATTACTTTTATCTTTTTAGGATCTACTGCAATTCCTTCTACTAAAATAATGTGTCCTAGATACTGCACTTTTAACACATAAAATTCACATTTGATCAAATTCCTGTAAAACTAGTTTTCCCTTAGTAATTCTAACACAATCATGAGGTGTTTGTCATGCTCTAACTTATTTTTGGAATATATCAAAATATCATTTGGAAATATTAGCACAAAATTATCCAATTGCTTTTTGAATATATTGTTCATCAAATTCATAAATGTGGTCGAGGCATTTGTTAAATCAAAAGGCATGATAGTAAAATCATAGTTTTCATAACAAGTTTTAAAGGTTGTCTTGTGAGTATCTTCCTCACGGATCCTCAATTGATGGTATCCTAATTTTAATTTAATATTTTAAAATATTATGGCATCCTTAAATTGATCGAAGAGGTCTTCGATTCTAGGTAGGGGATATCTATTCTTGGTGATGGCCTTGTTCAACATTCCATAATCAATACATAGTCATAGGGAACCATCCTTATTGAAAAATAATATTGGTGCTTCCAATGGTGACACACTCGATCTAATTAATATTTTTTCTAATAATTCTTGTATTTGCACTTTCAACTCTTGCATTTATATGGAATTCATATTTTAGGGGGATATATGAATAGGTTCTATGCTAGGTTGGATATCAATTGTGAATTCAAATTTACATTGGAGTGGTAACCCTAGTAAGTCCTCTGGAAACACATCCTAAAATTCCTGTAGTAGTGGATGTTTCTTTAGCACCTCCTCCTTATTTTCCTTATTTATATCGTTTAACTTCACAAAAAAGATCATTCCCCCTTTCGTAATGTATTTATTGAGTTACATCATCAAAATAATTCAGAGCTAAAAATCCCCTTGTTGGTTGTAAACATTTTTCACTTTCCTATTATCTTTTAAGAACTCAATCCATCGATCTTGAAAGTTAATTACAGCCCTATGTGCTTGTAGCCAGTCCATTCCTAGGATCACATCAAAGGCATGCAAGGTTGCGACATAAAGACATCCTTTGGTCTTACCAATAGGTAATGCAATCCCTAGCATAGGGTAACACTAACTTATAGAAAATTTTTGCTATGAGCCATACTCTACCTTGCACCCATGATCTAAGATTCTTGGTCTTTCTAATATATCTTATATTATGCTAGTCAAAACAAAACTATTTGTAGCACCGCTATCAAACAAAATCTTAATATATTTATCAAAAATATTACCCCTTATTAGCAATAGAGTGACTTGCCCATCAAGTTCCTATTTTACTTAGAGTTCAACCCTATTATGTGTAGATAATTAGTGGCGTAATGCAGTCTACCACAATCATAACATCCAGTCTTAGGTCCTAGATGTATTTTTTATTTTTTCCCATTGTCTATTTTCTCTATCGATGGAGGATTAGCTTATCCTTGAGATGTTTTGTTGTTACCACTGTTGTGATAATTGGTATTTTGGTTCCTCCCTTGGAACCTTCTTCTATTGTTTCCTTGCCTCCTATTATTCCTTTGGTCCTATCCCAAAGTATTTTTAGTTTCGTCATCTCCTTCCCACTTAAAAAATCTTGCATTATTTTATTTCCTTAATGCCTCTTTGCCCTACTCATCCAACCTTTAATAATCAAAATAGGTTTTGAGATAGGTTTTAGCCTTTTTGGCCAATTCATAGGTCTTCTGCAAGGTAGCAAGTTCTCGCATGTCTACTTCCTTCTCTATTCTAAGATCTGATCCTAGAATAAACTTATAGATATTTATTTTCTCATTGTATGTAGGCACATATTTTAATTATTTGATAAAATTTTTATGATGTGCTTCCACTGTCTTAAGCCCATGTCAGATTTTAATTAACTCTTCAAACTTTTGAGAGTATAAGTGTTCCATGAGGAATATATACTTAAAAGCTACTACAAATACTTACCAATTTAAATCAATTGAAACTACTAGTCCTAGTCCTTCTCTATAAGTTTTCCACCAATCCAAGATGACCCCTTGAAGGTGTGGAGTGGCATAGGATGTTCGGGTACCAGTAGAATAGTTCTTTAAATTACAATAAATTTCTATCTCTTTTATCCAATCTTTGGTTTTGTCTCCCTCCTCTTCTCCATTAAACTTGGAAGACCTCAAATATCCATATCCTTATCCAACTCAGCTTCTAACTGAGCTCTGTCCTCCTCTCCAAAAAGGGTTCATTTACCTATTCCATTCTAGAGTTTCCAATATATATTTATTCATTCATCATGGTTTCCAATAACTACTTCTAGGTTTCCACCTATTCATGAAGTTGGGCTACTATTTTAGTGATATCCTCTCCTTCATTAGTAGGGTTTTCTAAACCTACATCCAAATTTTTATCTTCTACATTGGTCTATCGTGTCTACCTCATCATTGTATCAACACCTCTCCTTCTTATATTTGGTGGGATTTTTCCTGCCCACACATAGGAGAGTCAATGAGGATTAGTTTACTAAAACTATTATAGTCCTAGTTATGCTAGTCTTAATAAAACATGTTCATCCTTATACCTAGGTATGTTTTTATTTCACAACCACTCTAGCTATTGTGTAGTAAGCCTATTCCACTATGAACCTAAGCTCTGATACAAAATGTCATAACCCATCTTCCCTAACCAATTTATTTTGGGGGAAGTCTTAGTTGTAAAGTAACCCTACATTAATCTCTTATTTAAAGCTCGTTTGAGGCACACCCATCCCTACATATTGCATATATCCGGCTACACAGATGTACTAGGTGCAAGGCTATAATTTATAAGTTATCTCTCTTTTTGGCCATACAAGCTAACTTACCTTTCTTTTTATATTATTGAAGGAAGCACTCTAAATGCTACTTACTACTCTTGTCTATTTGGGTAGGGTTAGAGTGTATAACACTTGACTATGCCTCTCATCTACAAAATGAGCTAGTCAATTCTTTAATTGCATTGTCATTTCTCTATTCATATAAACACTTTATATTTTTTTTGTGGAAAACATCCCAAAAGGGATGCCACTTTCGGGTAAGACCCAAGGAGGCGGGGGTATCCATTCCACCAAAAATGCCTAGGACTCGGACCTGGCCTACCACCTTTGACATACTCAAGGAGCAAACAAACACACAAAACCAATTTAAAAATAAGTAAATAACAACAAAAATAATAAAATAAAATAAAAAAACATGCTCCTTGAGTGTGTCAAAAACAAAAGCACAACCAAACACACACAATAAGATAAAAGAAACCACAACACAAACCACATAGAAAAACACAAGAACCACATAACAAAACACAAACAAGACAAAAACAACAAAACACTACAAAGACAACCCAAAAAAAAACATGAAAAATAAACACAACCAAAACCAAAAAAAATAAAAAATAAAATAAAAATAAAAATAAAAAACAACCAACAATAGACAATAAACAAAAATAAAAAACATAGAAAAAACTCACACATAAAAACATGAAATAACACAAACAAAGAGAAACCCAAGAACAAGAACGAAAAAAACACAAGAACAATAACAAAAAACATAAAAAAACAAAAAAAACAAAAACACAAGAAAAACAAAAAACAACACAAAGAACACAAAAACAAAACAAAATAAAAAAACCCACCCACCTTAAAAAACTAAACAAAACAAACAAAAAAAGAAATAAAAAAAAAAATGAACAAAACAATGACCTATCTAGACCGGAAGACTATTAAGGCAAGAATCAACAGAGGAAACAAAATAAAGAATAGAATGAGCTAGGGAACTAAAAAAAACTGAATGAACCAAAGAGAAGCAAAAAAAAAAAAACAAGAAGAAACTAGGTACCTTTAGAACTGGAGCCATCCAAAGAAATGATAGAAAGAAGAGCTTCCCTAATTTGAGAAGCCCACCATATAGGAGGGTGGCCATAACAAGTAAGATCACCTTTTTCCAAAGCCCAATTAGCTAAAGCATCAGCACTCTTGTTTTGATCTCTGACCACATGATTGTAATCAACTTTCAAAAATCCCATCTGGATTAACTGAATCTTCTCAATAATTCTTTTTATTCTCCAATCCACCTTATGATTCTTAGAAGGATTCTTCAAGAGATTAATCATAAGTTGAGAGTCAGACTCAACTAACACCTTTTCCCATCCAACCTTAGTAGCCTCCTGAAGGCCTCTGAGGATACCATACCCCTTAGCAAGGTTATTGGAAAGAATACCCAAATTCTCAACAAAAGTAAAAACTAGGGAGCCATCTGAAAGTCTACCAATTCCTCCCACACTGGCTTTTCCAGGGTTCCCTCTAGAGGCTCCATCAGTATTGAATTTTCCAAAATCCTTAGGAGGAGGTTGCCAATTTCTATTCCTATCCATCTTACTAATACTCACATTCCCTTTAAGTTGGTTGCCCTTAGAAGGTTTAATCTTCAATATTTGCATCACTTGATCCCATCTTTGGTGGGAGTTTTGGGGGTGATTAAGGAGATGATGGACTGATTCAACTAAGTTGGCTATGGTCTTTTGCCAAATATAGTGAATATCCTTCCTATCTTGATTAAAAATTTGGTTGTTCCTTTCATTCCAAATATTCCAAAGAAGAATGGTAGAACCCATCCAAACTAATGGCCTAATAAAATGATCAACACCCTCTTGATTAGGCCAATCCCTCCAAAGCTGTTCAAAAGTAAAAAAATTGGACCACTGTAAGCCAAGTAAAGTGGCCATTCTCCTCCATAGCTCGGAGGCTAAAGTACACTCAATAAAAATATGGTTGATATTTTCTACATTCTCTTCACACATTTCACATCTAAAAGGGCCATGAAAACCACGCTTCATAAGTTGCTCACCGATAAGCACCCTACGATGCAATAAAATCCAATTAAAGAACCTCACCTTAGGCTAGAGATTTTGAGCCCACAATCGAGAAAATATGTCAGAAGAATGGTTGGGATTATTATGGCATAAGGTCAAATAACCTTGAGCAACTGAATACTCACCCTTAGTAGTGTTGTTCCATCCAAAACAATCTTTTTCATGGGACCAAGAGAGGGATCTCATATGAAGGATGCCTTGGATATCTTGTCTTTGCCTTTCTAGGATTTGAATAGGCCAGTCCTCAATAGGGATCCAATATCTACCAACCTTTGAATTACCAGTATGGTACCGACAGTAATTAGCCACCTTTATCCAATTAGCTCGATGAAGCTCCTCCATCCAAGGCCTCCAATCGGGAAACTGAGTTATCAAAGGCTTGTGACCATCCCAAGAATCTATCCAAAAATTTGCATGTTGACCATTATGAATGATCCAAAATAATTTTTTCTTTATCAAATCCTCACCAGTCTTAAGAACTGCTAAAATGGGAGAACCTTTGGTAGGAAGTTGATAGCGAACAAGGTCTTCGGGACTTTTGTTCTCAAGCATATTTAGCACGGAGATTATTTGCCCAAAGAGCATTGGGGTTATGCAACATCCTCCAATATAATTTAGTAGCTAAAGCTTTGTTGTTATTAATTGAAGACCGTAATCCTAACCCCCCTTCACTCTTAGGAAGACATAAAGTATCCCATTTCACCAAGGCCCATTTTCTTTTCTCCTTAGTACCACTCCAAAGGAAACGATGACTTATTTGATCCAATTCTCGAAGAACATCCTTTGGGATATTCAAAACGGAAGAAACATAAATAGGAATAGCTTGAAGGACTGATTTTACCAAGGTGATTCTACCCCCATAAGAAAGCCACTTGTTGGTCCACTTTCCAATTTTCTTCTTGACTTTGTCCAACAACCAATTCCAATCTTTATTTTTTTGCCTTTGAATATTTATGGGAATACCTAAATAAGTGATTGGAAGAGAGGTCTTCTTATATCTTAATTTATCCAAGACCATGGATTCCTTTCTAGCGAGAGCAGTGAAAGAAAATAACTTTAGATTTGTCTTCATTGATCAATTGCCTAGTAGCCTTAGAAAAACAACTAATGATTTGCTTAATATTAGAAGCTTCCTTAACTGTAGCTTTACCTAAAAGAGTAGAGTCATCCACAAATTGAAGATGAGAGATAGGTCTAGCTCCATGAGCAATGGTAACTCCCTCAAGGGTTTTGTTTTCCCTCTTTTTGGTTATAGTCCTACCCAAGCATTCAACAAGAATGATGAATAAATAAGGGGATAGCGGGTCACCTTGCCTAATACCTCTAGAAGCTGGGAAAGACTGAGAAGGCCTACCATTGATAAGAACTAAGTAGGAAACTGAAGAGATACATCCCATAATCCAATCCATCCAATCCTTAGAGAAACCAAATTGCCTCAAAACTTTGATAAGGAAGTGCCAATCCACTCTGTCATAAGCTTTGGATAAGTCTAACCGAATGAACATGGAAGGAGAATTTTGCATATCCATGGAATGGATGGCTTCCTGAGCAAGAACTATCTCATCTACTATTTGACGTCCTTCCACATAACCCCCTTGCTCTGGGGAAATAATCTTATGCAAAAGAGGCTTCAACCTTTCTGCCATGATTTTAGTAATGATTTTGAGAAGAACATTACATAAAGCAATAGGTCTAAAAGCTGAGATATGATCAACCTCTTGAGATTTTGGAACAAGAGTAATATAAGTTTTATTGATAACCTTAAAAATTTCTTTGGATTTCCTGGCTTCTTCCACCACCTCTAATAAATCAACATGAAGGATATCCCAGAACTCTTGGTAGAACTCAATAGGAAAACCATCAGGACCTAGGGTTTTTCCCATTTTTGCATTTTAAAAACTACTTGTTGAAGCTCATTGATAGCAAAAGGAGCAGTCAAAATAGAGTTCTCCTCAAAAGTGATAAGAGAAGGGATTGCTTGAAGAACATTATATTGTGAAGTTGAGTCAAGGGGAGTAGTAGCATAAATATTGGAAAAGTAATAAACAACAATAGAGTTCATGCCATCCCAAGTATAAACATCTCCAGAATATGATTTTAAGGAAGAAATTGCAAGGAGAAATCTATCCTTTGCACAAATTAATTTATAACCGATCAAATAATATGCAGACACGATAAGAATCGAATACGAAATAATGAAACACAGTGAACGAATTTAATTATCAAGCCACTCGAGGTGGGCACACCCTTGCCGATAGGCAGATTACGAAATGCAAGTGAATAAAATAAAACAAGATGATGGATCCAATAAACTATTGGATCGATATATATATATATTAATTAATAACTCTTGGAAGCGTCGGCTCAGCTATGTTTGGACTGCAACATGACTCCCCTCCTCGGAAAGCTTTGTCCTCAAAGCTGGAAATGACTGGAATATACTTTCAGGTTCCCATGTGGCATCCTCCTCTGGTAAATCTTGCCATTTAATGAGAAATTCGTGAATCTGACGGGATCTCAGTTTTCGGATTCTATGTTGTAGAATATCTTCTGGTTGGAGATGTATGCGTCCTTCCTCATCAAGCACTGGTAATTCGGATTGACTTTGTACTTTCTGACCAATTACTTTTTTGAGACATGAAACATGAAATACCGGGTGTATTCGTGAAGATGTAGGTAGCTCTAATTGATAGGCTACTTCTCCAATGCGGCGCACAATTTTGTAAGGACCATAGAATCGTGGAGCCAACTTCTGGCTGGACTTTATCTTTAATGAGGCTTGTTTGTAAGGTTGCAACTTGAGGAACACCCAATCTCCTATATTAAAAGTTCTCTCTGATCGGTGCAAGTCTTGTTGTTGTTTCATACGATTTTGTGCTTGGACCAAATTCTCTTTGAGGATGGTAAGCGTAGACTACCTTTGTTGGAACCAATCATCCACTTTAGCTACTTGAGATGATCCTTGTACGTAATCTGCAACTTTTGGAGGTTTGGTGCCATACAATGCTTCGAATGGAGACATCTTAATTGAGTAATGGTAAGAAGTGTTGTACCACCATTTCGCTAATGCTAACCAATGGCTCCATTGGTATTGTTTATCTTGAGCAAAACATCTTAAGTATGTACCCAAACATTTGTTAACTACTTCTGTTTGACCATCTGTCTGTGGATGGTATGCTGAAGACATGTTCAATTTGGTACCACTAAGTCGAAATAATTCCCGCCAAAAGTTACTAGTGAAAATGGGATCTCTATCACTTACAATATTCTTTGGCATACCATGTAATTTGAAAATTGAATCCATAAATACCTTTGCCACCTTGCTTGCGGAAAATGGATGTTGTAAAGCTTGAAAGTGAGCATATTTGGATAACCGGTCTACGACGACGAAGATTACTGTCCTGCCTTCTGATTTTGGAAGACCTTCAATGAAATCCATGGATATATGTTCCCACTGTCGTTCAGGGATGGGTAATGGTTGTAATAATCCTGGTGATTTGACTGTTTCTCCTTTATTGCGTTGGCAAACTTCACATTCTGCTACCCATTGTTTGACTTCTGCTTTTAATCCTTTCCAACAAAAGGATTGTTTGACCCTTAAATATGTCTTCAAAAATCTTGAATGTCCTCTTGATGGAGAAGCGTGTGATTCGTCGAGGATCTTTGATTTGAGTTTTGAATTATGTGGAATGTAAATGCGGTTCTTCTTTCGGAGGATGTTATCTTCATAAGAGAACAAAGGGTGTTTGGAAGACCCTATAGATAATTCATGAATTATCTGGGCAGTTTCACTATTGGACAACCATTCACTTTGTAATTGAGTTACCCATTGGGAACAAGGACCTGAAATAGCATTGATGACTACTTCATCTTCATATTTTCTGGACAGCGCATCGGCAGCTATATTTTCCTTCCCTTTCTTATATTCAATAACGAAATCATAGCCCAAAAGTTTGGTTAACCACTTATTTTGTTCTGGATAAGAAAACCTTTGCTCCAAAAAATGCTTGAGGCTACTATGATCTGTTTTGATAATGAAGCGGCTACTGATTAGGTAGTGTCTCCATTTTTCTACTGCATGAAGAATAGCCAACATTTCTTTTTCATATGTTGATCTTCCCAAATTTTTTCTGGAAAGTTGTTTACTTTCAAATGCCAATGGATGACCTTCTTGCATTAATATAGCCCCAATTCCTGTTCCTGATGCATCACATTCGATAATAAATGGTTTGTGAAAATTGGGAGTTGCTAAGACTGGAGTTGTACACATGGCTTGCTTAAGAGCTTCAAAAGCTAGAGTAGCCTCTTTCGACCAACGAAAAGCATCCTTTTTTGTGAGTGCCATGAGAGGTGCTGCAATCTTACCATAATTTTGTACAAACTTGCGATAGTAGCCCGTGAGACCCAAAAAACCACGAAGTTTCTTGATGGTTTTAGGTAAAGGCCACTCTTGAATTGCCTTAATTTTATTGGGATCGACTTTGACACCCTCATGTGAAACTATATGACCAAGATACTCGACTTCTTGAACACCAAATGAACATTTGGAGCGTTTAACAAATAATTTTTCTTTGTGTAGGATGTGAAGGGCTTTATCCACATGATGTAAATGGTCCGTCCATGTTTTGCTGTATATGAGAATATCATCAAAAAAAACTAACACAAACTTACGGAGGAGTGGACGAAACACTTGGTTCATGAGACTTTGGAATGTGGATGGAGCGTTAGTGAGACCAAAAGGCATAACCAAAAATTCATAATGACCTTCATGAGTACGAAAGGCCGTTTTGGGAATATCTTCTTCTCTAACACGGATTTGGTGAAAGCCAGAGCGAAGGTCTAATTTTGTAAAAAATTTTGCACCATGCAACTCATCTAATAGGTCATCTATGACAGGGATAGGAAATTTGTCCTTGATAGTGAGTTTATTGAGAGAACGAAAGTCGGGACACATACGCCAAGAGTTATCTTTTTGTCTAGCCAGGACTACGGGTGAGGAATAAGGACTAGTGTTGTGACGAATGACTCCATGATCCAACAAATCCTGAACGATCTGTTCGATTTCTATCTTTTGTGGTTGAGGATAGCGATAAGGACGACTGTTAGGTGGGACACTTCCTGGCATCAAATGGATGGCATGATCATGAGATCATTTAGGTGGTAATCCTTGAGGTTCTTGGAAAACCTCGTCGTAATGTGTGATGATATCTTGTAACTCAGGTGCAATAATATCCGAAGTTGCTGACGATTGTTTTTCCAAACAATTAATTTGAGCTATAAACCCATATCCACCCTTTTTTAACATCTTTTCCATACTATGAGAGCTCACCATTTGTGTTGGAGGAGTAGTAATGCCTTGTAAGTGAATGACTCGTCCATTTTCCTTCCATTCCACAAATAATTTTTTGAAGTTGAAGCTAACCGTGTCTAATGTTTCCAACCATTCAACCCCCAAAATGACATCGAATTTCCCAAATTCATGACAAAAAGGGAGCCTAACCAGGTATAAGTTCCCATATTTATGGAAACTTGAGATGTGCGACCCACGCATTGTGCGTTCACCCCGTTGGCCACTAAAACCTGGAATTTGTCTTTGTTGGAAGAGTTAATGAATAAATTCAAGGCTTTTGCTGTTTTGATGTCGATAAAATTGTGGGTGCTACCAGAATCAATTAGCACATTCACCTTTTTCTGGCGGAGAAAACCTGGTACCTTGATGGTATGGTGGGCGGTTAAACCCATGAGAGCATGCACTGAAATTGCCATTGTATCCTCTTCTTTTTCGTCTATAGTACCTGGTAGGTCTTCTGGCATAGGTTCTTCTGATTGGTAAGGTTCATCCTCTTCCCCTTCACCTTGATCACCTTCAATATGAAAGTTTTGTTTTTGGGCACAAGCTTGTTCCCTGGGGTGATTAGTGCGACATTTATAACAAAAATATCTTGATGTTTGATCATTTCTACGAAAGGAATTGTTGCGGTATGAAGGACGACTATATGTTTCCCGCTGTGCAGACAACTGATGTCTCTTCTCGGCCAACTTGGCTATTCTTATACAACTGTTCAACATGGTTGGATCGTGCATGTCTACCTCCACTCGAATACTTTCTTTCAAACCATTGCGAAAGGCACCTACCACTGTGTCGGGACTAAGGTCTGAAGTGTATGGTAGTAAACTGGTAAACTCCGAAACGAATTCACTAACTGACCCTTTTTGTTTAAGAGATAACAATCTTACTGTGTAGGATGATGTAGCTCCGTCGTCAAATCTTTCTAAAAAAGAGGTAGTGAATTTTCTCCAGGTAATAATAGCTACATTCTCTTTTTTAAGCCATACAAACCATTGGTAGGCCTCAGTGCCTAATTTTGTTGCAGCGAAAGGAACTTTATCAATTTCCTTAATTTGATATAAGTCAAGGATGCCTTCCATTTTGGCTAACCAACCACGAGGATCATGACCTTCAAAAGTGGGCATATCAATTCGTGGAAAGTTAATATTAGGGCCTCTTGGTTGGTGATAACCCGTGTCCCTTTCTTGATTTTGGTTATACCGTTGTCATTGATAGGGATCCCTGTAATTATCCGAATCACCTCGTTGTTGTTGCCAATCATCATTAGGATCGACATTTTCTTCATTCCATTGGGCATGGGAGTGATGTTGGGGATTAGTATTGGGATTAGGTTGTTTTTGTGTTTGCACAAGTTTTTTTAGGGTGATACCCATGTCGTGTAGACTCTCTAGTATGCTTTGAAGAGACTCCCTATCAGACATGGCTGAATTACTTGAGTCTCCTTGTGTGATGTTTTCGGGAGTTGGGGAAGGATTAGTAGCCATAGGATCTACTAGGGGATGATGTGGATTATAACTACCAATTTTAAAAGGAGAAGGAGAATTTTTAGTACCTGGGCTACGGTTAGCTCTTCTTATGTAGGTATTGGTCATTTTCGAGCTTGATAATCGACCGTCAGGACCTTTTTTCCACTGTTTGCTCATGCACTTGTTAACATAGCCCGCTGAGGATTCCGCTTCAACTTCCGCAATTTAGCAAAAATTTGGGATCCGCTTTAACTGTCACTCCAACTGTGACACGGATGTGAGTGTGGATGGCTTCTTTGTGACAGCTTTAGACCACCTTGACTGCAATTTTGACCACTTTGCTTGACCACACTTTGAAGAAATGACCCAGTTAACCTGTAATTAAGACACCAACAAGACCAACGAACGAGCGGAGGACTCAAGGACGAATTAGGAAACCAACAATACCAACGAACGAGCGGAGGGGCTCAGACCAACGAACGAGCGGAGGACTCAAGGATGAATTAGGACACCAACAAGACCAACGACGAGGGACTCAAGGACGACAAGCGAACGGAGGACGCAGTAACGACGACAAGGACACGACAATCGAGATGAGGACACAACGATCGAACGTAAAACGTGGATGATCGACGGAGGACGCGATGACAAGGACGACCGCGGACGGATGACACGTTTCCAACTACACGACGAAAACCAACTGAGAACCCCAAAGATGACACACACGCGAGAAATCACGGGGAATGTGACCGAAGTCACAAACTATGAAGTGCGCGGAGGACCTTATAAAAACCTGAATCGCTGTCCCACAGCGAATGTGGGATATATATCCCGTAAAAAAAATTTAAAAATTTAGGCGTACCTTAGACAAACTGTTAATTAACCGAAATACTGAGCTGTGATTGGCTGAATTTGATAGGACGACAAGCACTGGTTTTTATTCGAAATTTCACTGCGATTTCAATCCTGGATGTGACGACTGTGATTTGTGCAGCGCGGAGGGTAACCGGAGAGGCGAACGGATGAAGCTTGGCGAGGATCGAACGAACCACAATTGGACTGTGAGGACGTTGTTGTTAACTCGGCTGGGAGACGAAACGTTGGCGAATGTCGAACGAAATGTTGGCGAAGATCGAACGAAACGTTGGCGAAGATCGTGTCTTGGATGCTGTTGTGACGTAAATGCGGAGCAGTTTGCGGGTAACCGAACCGGAACCTGATACCACTTGCAAGGATAAATCTATCCTTTGCACAAATTAATTTATAACCGATCAAATAATATGCAGACACGATAAGAATCGAATACGAAATAATGAAACACAGTGAACGAATTTAATTATCAAGCCACTCGAGGTGGGCACACCCTTGTCGATAGGTAGATTACGAAATGCAAGTGAATAAAATAAAACAAGATGATGGATCCAATAAACTATTGGATCGATATATATATATTAATTAATAACTCTTGGAAGCGTCGGCTCAGCTATGTTTGACTGCAACAGAAATAAAGTTGTGAGATCTTCGAGCTAGAAGAGATTTGTGGAAGAAATTTGTGTTTCGATCTCCTTCTTTGAGCCATTGAATTCTAGATTTTTGCTTCCATAATATTTCTTCTCTTTTTTCCCATTACTCTAACTGAGTTGTGAGTTTAATTTCATCTGCACTTCTCTTCTTTATGAGGCCATCTAAATGGATTTTCTTATTCAAATTTTCAAGATGAGCAATAACTTCATGTTTTTTTTATGAACATCCCCAAACTCTTTCCAGTTCCAAGTCTTGATTTTGGATTTAACGTATTGCAGTCTTTTGGAAAAATAGAACATCTTAGTCCTATGCCTAGGTTTACCTTCCTTCCACCATTGTTGCACATGAGGTATGAAGGAAATGTCTCTAAGCCACATTAATTGAAAATTAAAAGGAGAGAAACTCACATTGATTTTCCACATTTCCACCATGACTGGCAAATGATCCGAACCAGCATTATTAAGAGTCTTCACTTTAGGAATGTGACCATGGATTAAGAAATTTTTAGAGAGCAAAAACCTATCCAATATCTTCATTATACAAGCTAAGACATGCCTTATGTTAGACCAAGTCATAAGGCCATTATCTGGTTGGATATCCACAAGATGGAGGTTTGCAATATATTCACTCATGAGGTCAGTGCTTTTGTCCAAATTTCTATTTCCCCCCATTTTCTCATCCAGAGAGAGGATGGTATTGAAATCTCCTCCGATCAAGATCCAATATTTAGGAAAATGAGAGATAATATGAATAATATCCTTCCATTGTCTTTTTTTTTCTCCAAATAAGTTAGAGCATAAACAGTAATGCAGAGCATAATCTGGTTGGAATGTCTACTTTGAATAGCTATAGCCAAAAAACCCCAACTGCAAACCATATGGTGAATAACTACCTCTATTGGATCCTAAATACAAGCAATGCCACTCGAAGTCCCTTGGGAACTGAGGGAAACCACTTTTCCAACTGGCCAAATTTTACTAGCAATTAAGTCCATATCCTCCATTGACATCTTTGTTTCTTGAAGGAAAACAAGATGTGGATGATTTACCTGAATCATTCTTCTAATTTCATTTTGTTTTGAAAGACTCCATTTGAGTCCTGTAATATTCCAAGTGATGATCTTCATTAATATCGGGGCTAAAAAAGTTGGGAAGGGCATTAATCTTACCTTCCTCTACAAGCTTTTTACCTTCTTTTACCATATGATATTGATTGGTCTTGCGACCTACTTTTTTATTAGAATCCATCTTCAATTTTTTTTCCCTGTTTCTTGACTTATTCCAATTGAATCTGAGATGGCTTCTAACCTTGAAGAATGCTTGTACACAGCCAAAATTTTACTAGATGGTTCAATGGAGTTTATATTGGGACCTGCATTATTTGAAGTTTTGACATTTGAAATATTGTTTTTCTTGAGGAAATTTTCTCCTTTTTTTCTGTTGAAAACCTTTGATTTGTTGGTTTGTCTCTGAGTTCTTCCCTTCATATTTAAATTATGTTTCTAATATTTCAGTTTCCATTATTTCCTCTTCCTCACTTGGGACATCATTTATGGAAAGGATTTCAAACATATTAGTAGATGACTTTGATTGATCCTTCATAACTAGTTTTTTTTTAGTGTTCTTCTTCTTAGGTATTTGGAAACCTGCTGAGTTTATATCTTCTTTCTTTTGATCAAGAATTTTATTTGGGCAAGCACTGGCCAAATGACCATATTCATGGCAAATTCTACAATGAAAAGGAATGTTCTCATAGTCCACTACTTGCTCCCAAGTGTCTTCCCCAAATTGTAACGTGATATTTTTAGGTAGGGGTTTGTCAAAATCCATTAAAACATAAATCCAAGCATAAATAATATGTTCAAAATTTTGAGTACAATTAGCAGTCATCATAAAAGTTCCTAAATAGTTTCCAATTGAAGAAAAAATAGTAGGAATCCAAAATTCAATAGGGAGGCCAAAGAGTCTAACCCATACAAGAGCTATAGAAGGCATCTCTTCTTCGGCTTTAAATTTAGTATGCTAGGGCTTCATGAAAAGCCCTGCCCTTCCAAAAACCAAGGACCCCCTTGAAAAATTTTCTATCTATCTTCATTATTAGCAAATAAAACAAGAAAATAACCATTTGGATAAATAGATATTTGTAACTCACCTTTAGTTTTCCATATTTTTGTAGCCCAGACTTTGAAAGAAGATAGACTCGGATGAAAACCCATGAACCGACAAATTAGTCCTCTTTTTTCCAAATCTTCAATGCCAGTCTGAATGTTACCCATATCAAGATTAACAATAGGAGTTCCATCAGCTGCTTTAAGACATCCTGACTCTATTTTCCTAGGATCAATATTAGGCATTCTTATAGGTTTATGGGAAGCACTAATATTGATATTAGCATTGGGCTGAGGCTATCCACCACGAAGGGCATCCCTAAAATTCATTTTTGGGATTGAGTATTCTAAATTCTTACCCTTGATAGGGGTTTTCATAGTAGAATTATTTTTTGGGTGCACCTTAGAACTAGATTCACTTGAGATATGAGCCATTTTTTATCAACTTCTTGAAACTTGTTTCGTGATCTCTTTAATCCTTGCCCTAGACGTCATGGAAAGGTATGGTTTTCACTTTTCTTTTGTGCAACAAATTGGAAGTCATTGTCACTCAAGTTCATAGTATGATCTATTTAAAGACAAATTTCTAACCCATCTTGTATCCCCTACAACATTTCCTGCTAAAATATTGAGCATAAATCATAAAAATATTGGTCGCTAGGGCCCGAAGGCCTTAAAAACCAACCTCTAGAGTTGCTTGCACTCAACCTAGATGAAACCCTCGCATAGCCGCTTGCCAAATATGTCATTCACACATAGGGATATTCTAGGATCTATGTTTCTCCAAATGATATGAAAATTGGTGGAGACGTTCTAGGGTTTTTTAGGCATCTACCCTCAAAATTTTAGCTCAATCCAAGTCCGGATGAGTGAGATATGGCTGAAACGAGTTCAGTAGTTTGGGAAGTCCTACGAAAAATGTCTCATCTATTTTTTCTCATTTGATATTGTGATCATAAACACCTTATATTTATTTAGAACTAAACAATACATTTTACTAAGGGTTAATGTGGGTACTCAACTTCCTATCTAAATTCACTCATCAAAATTCTTTATGATGAATATGAATAATTCTCTAACTTTTAATTGATAATACTCAACTCTCTTTCCAAAGTACACCCATTAAACTCATTTATGATGTGTATTAAAACTCCTCATTTTTTTCTTCCCTTTACTACTATTTGATACATGCTACCACAAGGTTTATTCAACCCTAAAATTAGTTGCCATTATCCATAATTTATCTCTTTGAGAGGATCATAAATTAAGTTGCCCACATCCCTTTGAGTGGCTTAATTTACTACAATTATCTACACCAATATAAGGTTTTGGTTTCCAATCACAATTATATATTTAATACAACTAAAACTTAGAATAGATAATTCTTAAAACTTCCCAAGGTTTATCTTTTTCCAAGCAATAAAAATATTTATTATTTTTATTTCCTTTATATATTTTAACCAACACCTTAACAAGTTTGCATGTAAAAAACATCTATTCTAATAGATAAATTAAAATTTGAATAATTATAAACCATACAATAAACCATATAAACACATAATTTATCCTAGGAGAAACCCTATGGGGAAACCCAACCTAAAACTAATTCCACCATTATTTCATTTATCAGGCTAATATTTACATTAGATATGAACAACCCATATTGTCCGAAATCTATATTAAATAATCCTAACATTTATTTCTAGCTTCCATTTATGAGATATTCCATCACATATAGTCATCGTTATATCTACGTCCTTGAAACCTATTCCTATATCTCTAATATTGTTTTTCATAATAGTGTTGGAATACATAGAACACATTTGACAAGTGTCCCATGGATAATCCGGTAAAACTCTAACATCCCATCCTAGCAATATCACTCGACCCAAAATAGATCATCTATTTAAGAGTACATTATTTGGAGTGCCTAGAGTGGAACCTATCTTTCAAGTAAATAAATCTGGCGCTACCAAATTTGAGAACCTTATGCTATTACAAGCACAATCAATGTTCTCCAAACCAAAACACCCATCGTATAAATTCACTAATGCTATATGTGCATAATAGAAATTGGACCACACATATCCATTTCATAAATTTACTAATTCTCTCTAAGCATAATAGAAACAGGAATCACACATATCCATTTCATAAATTTGCTAATGCTATCTAAGAATAATAGTAACTAGAATCACACATATCCATTTCATAAATTCACTACTGCTATCTAAGCATAACAAAAATTGGAATCACACATATCCATTTCATAAATTCACTAATGCTATCTAAGCATAACAGAAACTAGAATCACACAAATTTATTTCATAAATTCACTAATGCTATCTAAGCATAACAGAAACTAGAATCACACATGTTTATTTCATAAATTCACTAATGCTATCTAAGCATAATAAAAATTGGAATAACACATATCCATTTCATAAATTCACTAATGCTATCTAAGAATAATAAAAAATAGAATGTCAACGATTAAATTCATCCTACAACATCTTTATCCAATATTCCTAACTTCCCAAGAAATGCACTATTACAAACTAGACTTCCTTTCCTTAGTACATGAAAGTGAATTCTATAATTTAAATATGATGGACTCGTCCAACGTAAAGGTGGTAGCATTGCTATACAAAGATAGTGGTAATAGAATTAAAAGTATTCAACAATACAAAGTGAAATCCTTACAACTCTAACAATTCATGAATTCAATTTGGATATTGCATAACATGCAAAGAACTCCACCTCTATACTACCAAAATCCCTAGATGAACACACAAGAACAACCAACTCAGCTTAAATATTTCTCTCAAGAGAGTCATTCCAGCATTCAAAACATATCTCACAACAACTACATTTTTTTAGGTTCAAGAGGGTATCATACTCCCATATCGTCAAATAACAAAAACAAGACACATGCAAAATAGTTGTTCCAAAAAGGTTTCTTATCTCAGACTCACCTCCATACAATGGAGAACTCAATAGCAAATCTAGAAGAACTCTTGTCTATTCAATAATAAGAACATCATCCCAAGTTCAGATGCTATAACTAAGAGAAATTATGTAATCCTCCAGCTAAGTAAAAAGGGTTCATAGACTTCTCAATCTATCACTCCCCATTAATACACAATGAATAACACATGCAAGGTAACAAGGTTGGATACTTCACACAAACAACTTACCTGTAACATCCAACTCAACAAACCTGATGGATTACTACACCATAAGGAGATTATTGTCAATAATAATTCATACCATCAACTTGTTAGCTCAATAAAGCCAACTTCAAAGTCTTCTATTATAATTTAACTCACAGGTCAAGCACCCATCAATTTCTAGAATAGTGAGTGCATATCCTAACATAAATCCAACCAAAAAAAGTCTACCAAGATAGGGTCATGACATCCTCCCCTCCATAGGCTTAACATAGTCCTCTATATTTTTATCATAGTTTTTAAAAAATAAAAAATATTCAAATTGATTTTTCAAACAAAAATATAAAGTGTTTCTGCATCTCTTCTACTTTTTCCCAAGTAGCATTTCTTTTGGAAAAATAGTTCCACTAGACCTTGCATTGCTCCAAAGTCCCTTTCCGCATCGATTTGGATTGAAACTCAAGGATTCTTACCGGTCAAATCTCAATAGCCTTTGGGTTTACCATCTATAAATTAGAAAAGTCCCACACATGCTCAGGGTTAGCAACATACTTTCTAAGCAAAGAGATGTGAAAGGTGTCATGAATCTTGAACAAGTTAGATGGTAAGGCAAGCCGATATGCCATCAGGATAATCTTTTCTATAACTTCAAAGGATACCACAAAGCATTGATTCAACTTAGTAGACTTAATAGCACTTTTCATCGATCTCACCCTTAAAAAAACCTTCTCTCCCACTGAAAACTCTCACAGATATATCTTAAGATAAACATAGTTCTTCTATTGATATGCAGCTTATTTCAATCATTACCTAATCATTCTCAACTGTTGCTCCATATCCTTGACCATGTCTAGACCAAGTAAAATTTGATATTTTGGATTATCCCAATACAAAGGTGTCCTACATTTCCTACCATAAAGTGCTTCAAAGGAGCCATGTCTAAAGTTGAACGGTGATCATTATTGTAGTAAAACACTACCAGATGCAAGTAATCTTCCCATCAGGTTTTTTGATCCCTACAATACATGCAAAACATGTCCTCAAGTACCTAGTTCGCTCTTTTAGTTTGACCATCAATTTCTAGATAATAAGTATAAATTATGTTTAGTCTAGTACCAACTTCGCGATGCAAGGCTTACCAAAACTTAGATGTAAACTTCGAGTCTCTATCCAATACTACTACTTTTGAAAACCATGAAGCCAAAATATCTCTTTGGAAAATCTATTAGCCATAACCACGACAACATCCTTAGTTCTTATAGGTATAAAATATACAACCTTGGTCAATCTATCGACCACCACTAAGATTACATCATGTTGGAACCAATTTTTAGGCAAACCTACAATAAAGTCCATTAATATTACTTGTCATATTTGCATAGGTACCTCATGGAGATACAACAGTCCTACAGGGTGTCTGTATTCTACCTTCACTTTCTAGTATTCAAGGCATTGGGAAATAAATTTAGTTATGTTCTTTTTCATCCCATGCCAATAGAAATTTTTCTTCATATTCTTCCTCATATTTGCTCCTCCTTGGTGAGAAAAATATGGTGATCTATGCGCTTAATTCATGATCAATTTTCTCAAATCACGGGTTTCCAGAATAACTACCTTATCCTTGAAGTATAAGAAACCTTCTTTGAAGCTAAAATACTTATTTTCTTTTGGGTTTTTTTCCATATTTTCATAAAATTGGTTGTAGTATGCATCTTATTTTTACATATCCTTGAATTGTTCCATAAAATCCATATGGGTACGAGACAAGGCCACTATGTACCTTATTCTACTTAGTACATCAACGACTTTATTCTCCTTTCCTTTTATATACTCAATGCCAAAATCATATTCTTTGAGAAATTCCATCCATCTCCTCTACCTAACATTGAATAAGGATAGAGTAAATATTTACCGTAGACTCTAATGGTTTATCCTCAACTCAAAGGATCTCCCAACCAAATAATGTCATAAACTATTTAAAGCAAACACCACCACTACTAGATTGAGATCATGGGTTGCATAATTGACCTCATATCATTTCTTTATTTGTTACCCATAGGCTATCATTATCTCTTCTTGAGAGATCACTCCTCCAAAATCTTCCAATGATGCATCCATACAAACTAAAAAAATCCTTAAGGATCGGGTATCATGAGTATAGGAGGTGTAGTAAGCTTTCACTTAAGTAGTTCAAAAGCTTCCTCACATCTATTAGTCCACTTGAATTCTTTCTCATTCCTCTAGAATTTAGTCATTGGGGAGGTAATATTGGCATAATCTTTCACATAACACCTGCAATAGTCAGTCAAACTCAAGAAACTTTGAACTTCCATAAAATCCATGGGTGGTGGCTAGTTCAACATTACTTCTATATTTATAGGATCTATCACAATTCCTTCTACTAAAATGATGTGTCCTAGATACTACACTTCTGACACATAAAATTTGTATTTGTTCAAATTCCCATACAACTAGTTTTCCCTTAGTAATTCTAACACAATATAAGGTGTTTGTCATGCTCTGACTTATTTCTACAATATATCAAAATATCATCTAGAAATACTAGCACAAATTTGTCCAATTGCTTTCTGAAGATACTATTCATCAAGTTCATAAATGTGGCTAGGGCATTTGTTAAACCAAAATGTAATACAATAAACTCATAGTGTCCATAACGAGTTTTAAAGGTTGTCTTATGAGTATCTTCCTCATGGATCCTCAGTTGATGGTATCCTAATTTTAAATCAATCTTTGAAAATATTATGGCATCCTTAAGTTGATCGAAGAGGTATTCGATTTTGGGTAGGGGATATCTATTCTTGGTGGTGGACTTGTTCAACATTCCATAATCAATACATAGTCATAGGGAACCACCTTTCTTATTGATAAAAAATATTGGTGCTCCCCATGGTGACACACTTAGTATGATTAATACTTTTTCCAATAATCCCTATATTTGCACCTTCAAATCTAGCATTTCTATTTGATTCATCCTGTAGGAGGCTCTATGAATAGGTTTTATGCCAAGTTGGAGCTTGATTGTGAAGTAAAATTCACATTGAGGTGGTAAACCTAGTAAGTCCTTTGGAAATACATCCTTACATTCATGTAATAGTGGATTTTTCCTGAGCACCTCCTCCTTCTTTTCCTTGTCTATCTCATTTAACTTCACAACAAATACCATTCCCCTTCCTTAATGGCTTTCTTGAGTTGCATCACCAAAATAATTTAAGGTTGAAAAGCTCCTTGTCAGTTCTACACCCTCTCTTTCCCATTATATTTTGATAACTCAATCCAAATTACAACCTTATGTGATTACATCCAGTCCATTCCTAGGATCACATCGAAGGTATGCAAGGGTGTGACATAAAGACATCCTTTGGTCATAAAACTAAGCAAGGCAATCTCTACCATAGGGCAACACTAACTTTCAAAAAAGTTTTACCCTGATCCATACTCTACCTTCCACCCATGAGCTAAGATTCCTGGTCTTTTTGATATATCTTTAAGTAGGCTAGTCAAAATAAAACTATCAATAGCACCGCTATCAAACAAAATTTTAATATATTTATAAAAAAAATTACCCCTTATCAACAACAAAGTGGCTTTCCCATCAATTTCCTATTTTACTTAGAGTTCAACCCTACTCTGTGTGAAAAATTGGTGGTATAATACGGTCCACCACAATCATAACATTTGGTCTTAGGTCCTAGATGTATTTTCTATTTTTTTCCATTGTCTATTTTCTTAGTCAATGGAGGATTAGCCTATCCTTGAGATGGTTTTTGGTTTCCACTACTATGATAATTGGTATTGTAGTTCCTCCCTTAGAACCTTCTTCTATTCTTTCCTTACCTCATATCATTCTTTCAGTCCTACCCAAAAGTATTTTTAGTTTCTTTCTCTCCTTCCCACTTAAAAAATCCTACACTATTTCATTTCCTTAATGCCTCTTTGCCCTGATCGTCCAATATTTCATAATAAAAATAGGTTTTGAGATAGGTTTCAGCCTTTTTTGCCAAGTCATATATCTTTTTCAAGGTAGAAAGTTCTCGCATATCTACTTCTTGCCCTATTATGGGATCTACTCCTAGAATAAATTATGGATATTCATTTTCTCATTGTTTACAGGCACATATTTTAGTAGTTTTATGAATTTTTGATGGTATTCTTTAACTGTCTTAAGCCCCTGTTAGAGTTTAGTGAACTCTTCAAAATTTTGAGAGTAGAAGTGTTTTGTGAGAAATCTATTCTTAAAAGCTTCTACAAATGATTCCAAATTTAAATAAACTGCTACTGCTAGCCCCATTCCTTCACTATATGTTTTCCACCAATCCAAGTCGACCCCTTGAAGATGTAGAGTGACATAGAATGTTCAGGTTCCAGTAGATTAGTTCTTTAAATTGCAATAAGTTTCTATTTATTTTAGTAAATCTTGGACTTTTTCTCCCTCCTCTTCTCCATTAAACTTGGAAGACCTCAAATATTTCATATCCTTACCCAAATCATCTTCTAACCAAGCTCTAGCCTATTGTGCCTTTAAAATAGGTTCATTTTCCCATTCCATTATAGAGTTTCCAACCCGTATTTCTTGGTTCATCATAGTTTCCAATAGCTACTTCTATGTTTCCACCTATTCACGAAGTTGGGCTACTGTTTTGGTGATATCCTCTCCTTCATTAGTAGGATAACCAAACCTACATCCAAATTTCTATCTTCCACATTGGTCTGTCATGTCTACATCATCATTAGGGTGAAACTTCTCCTTCTATTTGGTGGTATTGTTCCCACCCACACACAAGAGAGTCAATGAGGATTAGTTTAATAAAACTATTGTAGTCCTAGTTATGCTAGTCTGAAGCAGATAATTTCATCCTTATACCTAGGTATATTTTTCTTTAAAAACCACTCTAGTTATTGTGTAGTGAGCCTATTCCACTATGAACCTAAGCTCTAATACCAAATTTTATAACCCATCCCTACATATTGCGTATATTTAGCTACACATATGTATTAGGTGCAAGGCTATAATTTATAATTTCTCTCTATTGCTAGCCACACAAGTAAACTTACCTTTCCTTTAATTATTTTGAAAGAAGCACTCTAAATGCTACTTACTACTCATGTTTATCTATGTAGAGTTAGAGCGTATAACACTTGACTATCCCTATCATCTACAAGATGAGCTAGTCAATTATTTAATTTCCTGATCATTTATCTATAAATATAAACACATTAGATTTGTTTAGAACTAAACTTACTAAGGGTCAATGTGAGTACTCAACTTCCTATCTAAATTCACACATAAGAATCCTTTATGTTGAATATGAATAATTATTTAACTTTCAGTTGAGAATACTCAACTCTCTTTCCAAAATACACTCATCAAACTCATTTATGATGTGTATTAAAACTCCTTAGTTTTCCCTTCCCTTTACTACTATTTGATACATGCTACCACAAGGTTTATTCATTCCTAATCTTAGTTGCCATTATCTATAATTTATATCTTTAAGAGGGTCATAAATTAAGTTGCCCATATCCCTTTGAGTAACTTAATTTACTAAAATTATCTACACCAATATAAGGTTTTGGTTTCCAAACATAATTATATATTTTGTACAACTAAAACTTAGAATATATAATTCTTAAAACTTCCCATGGTTTATCTTTTTCCAAGAAATAAAAATACTTCTAATTTTTATTTTCTTTATATATTTTAACCAACACCTTAACAAATTTGCATGGAAAACACATCTATTGTAATAGACAAATTAACATTTTAATAATTATAAACCACACAATAAATCATATCAACACATAATTTATCTTGGGAGAAACCCCGTGGGAAAATCCCGCTTCAAAATCATTCCACAATTATTTCATTTATCATGGTAATTTTTACTTTGGATATGGACAACCCATATTAGCTGAAATCTTTATTAAATAATCCTAACATTTCTTTCTAGATTATCTTTATGAGATAGTTCTTCATCACATATAGTCATTGTTATATCTATGTCTTGGAAACCTATTCCCATATCTCCAATATTGTTGTTCATAACAGTATTGGAATACATAGAACACATTTAGCAAGAACCCCATAAGCAGTCCGATAAAACTCTAGCATCTCGTCCTAGCAATTTCGCTTGAGCCAAAACATGCCATATATTTAAGAGTACATCATCTATAGCGCACAAAGTGGAACCTATCCTTCAATTAAATAAATTTTATGTTACTAACTTTGGGAACCTTATGCTATTACAAGCACAATCAATCTTCCTCGAATAGAAACACCCATCACATAAATTCACTAATGCTATTTAAGCATAATAGAAACTAGAACGCACATATCTATTTCATAAATTCACTAATGCTATCTAAGCATAAAAGAAACTAGAATCACGCATATCCATTTCATAAATACATTAATGCTATCTAAGCATAATAGAAATTGGAAGTACACAATATCCATTTTATAAATTCACCAATGATATCTAAGCATAATAGAAACTACAATCACACATCCATTTCATAAATTCACTAATGCTATCTAAGCATAATAGAAACTAGAATCACACATCTATTTCATAAATTCACTAATGTTATTTAAGCATAACAGAACTAGAATCACACATATCCATTTTATAAATTCACTAATGTTATCTAAGCACAACAAAAACTAGAACTTCAGATATTAAATCCATCCTACAACCTCTTTACTTCACGTTTTTAGCTTCTTGAGCAATGTACTGTTACAAACCATACTTTCTTTTCTTAGTCCATGAAAGCAAATTCTATAATTTAAAGATGATGGACTCAACCAACGTAAAGGTAGTAGCATTGCTCTACTAAGATAGTTTAAAAGCATTCAATAATACAAAGGGAACTCCTTCCAATGCTAATAAATTCATGAATTCAATTTATATATTACATAACATGCAGATAAATCCACCTATATAATACCAAAATCCCTAGAAAAACACACAATAACAACCAACTCAGCTTTAAGACTATTCTCAAGAGAGTCATTTTGGTATTAAAAACATCTCTCACAACAACTATAGTTGTTTAGGCTCAAGAGGGTATCATACTCCCATATCGTCAAAGAAAAACAAAAAGATACATGCAAAATGGTTGTTCCAAAAGGGTTTCTTATCTCAAACTCACCTCCATACAATGGAAAACTCAACAACACACTATAAAAACTCTTGTCTCTTCTATAACAAGAACATCATCCCAAGTTCAGGTGCTATAACTACGAGAAATTATTTAATCCTCTAGCTAAGTAAAAAGGGTTCTTGGACTTCTCAATCTACCACTTCCCATTAATACACAATTAATAACACATGCAAGGTAACAAGGTTGGATAGTTTACACAAACAACTTATCTCTAACGTTCAACTAAAAAAATGTGATGGATTACTACACCATGGAGAGAATATTATCAATAATAATTCATACCATCAACTTGTTATCTCAACTAAACCAAATCCATAGTCTTCTATTAAAAATTTAACTCACAAGTCAAGCACACATCAATTTCCAAAATATTGAATGCAACGAAGGGACTTCTATTACTGTTGTAAAAGAATAATACTCCTACCTGAGCGCTAGAAACTCTTCTACTACCATTTAAATAGTAGAGTCAAGATAATATTTTTTAAGTGTATGTCTACCTTTGATCAGTGGTTTCTTTGTAGTGAACTGGGTCTTTTGCTTAGTGTCACCACTTAAAAAATTCCTTCCACAGAGTGACTGCAACTCTTCTACCCCAATGCACTCCAAATTCCTTTTTCCCTACTATTTTACTTGGGTATTTTGAATGGAACCATCGAGCCTTCACTTCTCCACTACTCCATCACCCTTTATTTTGGAAGCCTCATCATGGGTTCTTAGCTGAGAATACAATTATGTTCACTCCCCTTGCTCTCACATCTACACAAGGATTGGATGCCCTTCCAAACACTTAACAACAATTATCTCTCTAATTAAATAATAATTTAATAAACAGGAAAGCCAAAACTCTTGTCTTTCTCTCTCAAAAATTTACAAATGTATATAAAAATACTTTCCCACCAGCATCACTATGAACTAATAAATTTGCAACAACAATAACAATGTGCTAGCTCAAATTCGTATTGGGTATTTTAGAACAAAATATCCATAGCAAGCCCTTTTGCAAATCTGTTAGACCAAAAGATAACTCCAAATAAATTGTGTCTTTTAATAAAAAATAATGAATTCCACCTCATTAATTATGCTTACCAAAACTTTCCTTCATTCTCTTTATTTGAAAGAGATTATATTTTTTTAAGAACATAATATAACTCAAATCATATCCACTAAAGTTTTGTAGTCAATAACCAAGCAAAAAAAAAATGATCTATTCCTTATGTACAAATTATGCTAAGTCACTTATATAAAAAGAGAACATCTATCAGGTTGCTCTTATGACAAATAATATGCCCATTTATAAGACAACTTGATCCTACATAAATGCAAATCTATTAGCAACATCATATTTTATCCTTAAAATCTTTCTTTGCAAAAATTGAACATAAATTTTTCAATCATTCCTTTAATTAGAAAAATTATCTAGCTACAATAAAATATCTATCATGCATATCCTAACATAAATCCAACCAAAAAACTACCAAGAGAGGGTCATTATAGATTGCCTTCTATTCCAAATAGATTCTTTAAATAGGTAAATTCAATCTATCTTATCAGGGTCAATATCTTAATGACATGAAACATTTATCAAGGTCTATATTTAAGACCTAAAACTTTTCTTGACTGCAACTCGAATCAATCCCTGCTTGAGGAAAGCTTTTATACTTCTAGCATATGAATATGAAAGTATTTTTTATATATTGTAGGAAGCTTCTCAACATTTGAAGATCAATTTTTGTTGTAGAACTATCTTAGATAGCTTTCTCTATCATTACCTAGGAATCCAAAAATTTGAATGACCAACTTTCTTCTATGTTGGTTTTTCCTGTAATCTTCAATCTGCAAAAAACTTCAATCAATAATGTTTCTCTTTTCTTGAGATAAATATCAATATCAAGGGATTTATGTCCCTTCAATATATTTTATCAATATCAAGGTTATCTATTCCCTAAATAATCAACTATCTTCAAGTTGATTTCCTAGTCTTCACTGGTTGTTCTTCAACCTAGTGGAAATAATCCTTAATCTTCATTGGTTATTCTTCAATCTAGTGGAAATATCCTTGTTGAGTCCTAGTATTCACAGGTTATTCTTCAACCTTGTGGAAAGACCCTAGCTTTTGCAACTTCCAAATAGATCCCAAATATAACTCCCTTTAAAGTAGATAGACTCTAACCAATTTTATCACAATAGACACAATTTAATTTTTCAAATCCTGTGTAAACAACCTTGTTCTAGCTCTAATACCACTGTTAGCTTTTGAAGATTTAATACTTAATATAGATCACCATAAGACAATAATCATAGGATCTAATAAAATGAAGGTGTAATATAATGAATCAAATAATAACTCAAAATATAATATCAAACATAATATATGTTAAAAATCTACTATTAAAAATAAGCACACTCACACAAAATACTAAAAATAAGTAAAAATTCATGCAATATCACAATGCAAAAAAGTAAATGCAGAAATAAACACTCTCACAATAACACTGAATCAAAGGCCTCTTTGAGGGGGAAACCTCCTTCAATATTTCATTAATTGGAAAAAATATACATTTTTACATGGCTCCATATCTTTTAAAGAGAAACTCCATGCAACCCTACCCTAAGGCTCAAGATTCGACTTACATGCAAAATGCCACTTGAGCTAGAATCTTCTACCAAACATCAATTATAGTCTTGAGAATAGTTACATGAAATGACCCCACTTGGCTAGGTGCGTTACTTGCCACATATATTACAATGTATTAAAAAATAACATTCTATATGGAATCCACCATATTGTAAGTGGGTCATTACATAAGCAAATGAGAATTACAAAATAATATTAGGATGGGATCCTAACATGTCCTTCCCCTTTGAAAATATTTGTCCTCAAAGCTAAAGATGAGGAAATTGGTGTTGAAGCTATTGGAGAGACTCCCATGTAGCATCTTCTAGCTGGAATACCACTAAACAAGGATCTTAGTAATGGTGTGGTTGTAGAGAGTGTGAGTTCAATGATCCAACAACTATTTGATCTTGAGAAAGATAGGACCTTCTTCATATAATTATGGGAGTGCAGATTGAACCTGTACCTGAGTGCCCATGACCTTTTTGAGAGAGGAGATATGAAAATAGGATGGAGCTTGGATGTAGGTGGGAGGGTCAATTTGTAGGCTATAGTACCAATCTGCTATAAAACCTGGTAGGGCCTAAAGTATTTTGTAGCAAGTTTCTAGCACCAACAAAGTTATAGGGATGACTTTTTGTACAGATACAAGCAAATAAAAACTATATCACCCATATAAAAGCTATGTTAATATGGTGTTGTTCAGCTTGTTAGCACATCTAGTTCTCAACCATATCCAAATTCATCTTCAGTTGGTGAATGACATTGGCATGTTGACTAAGAGTAGTGTTTACTGCATGGACCCTAGAGTTACCCAAAATTTAAGAGGAAGGTATGAATGGAGGGCATCCATAAACTACCTCGAAAGGTGTAATCTTGGTTGTTGTGTGATGGGAAGTGTTGTATTATCACTCAGCCAAAGGAAGCCACTTCACCCATTATGTAGGATGATCAGATGCAAAGCAACAAAGGCAAGTCTCCAAACATTTTTTGACAATATTAATTTGGTTATCCATTTACGAATGATAAGCTAAACTCATTTTAATATGAGTTCCCTACAATTCTTTCCAAAAATAAGTAGTAAATGTTGGATCACAATCAAACATGATGGAGGTGGGCATACCATGAAGTCCAAATATAGAATCAAAAAAATGTTGGGTAACAATGGAGGCTGTGTAGGATGGGAGAGGGAACAAAAGTGAGTATACTTCAAAAGATGATCCACTACCATGAAAATAATAGATTTGCCCCTAGACATAGGTAACTCTTAACTAAAGTCCATGAAAATATCGGTCCAAACCTGGTCAAGAATGGGAAAGGGTTGAAGAGTGCCTGGAGAATGAACCATTTTGCCTTTTATCCATTTATAGGTGTCACAATCCACCACAAGATTATGATTGTCCTTTTTTGTACCCTTCCAAAAAAAAATGTTCTTAAGCCATTCATATATTTTGAGAAATTCTAAATGGCCTGTATATGGGATGGCATGTAGTTCCTTCATGAAAAGTTTCCAAAGTGGAGACGTGTGGGGAACAACAAGGTATTGGTGGTAATTTAAATCATGGCCATCCCAAGTGTAGTCAATACATGAAGTAGGCTTGGTGTGTAGGGAGGCAACCAAAATTTGCAAGCCTAAATATTGAAGTACCTCCTATCATAAGGAATTGATCCACTATGAGATGGGCAAATAAATTGCACATAGCATGTGAGCCTCAAATTGGTGAAAGAGCATCAGACACATTGTTCTCCTTGCCATTCTTATAAGTGATATCATAATCATAGCCCATGAGCTTAGAAACCCATTTTTGTTATTTTAAGGTGGAAACCTGTTGCTCCAAAAAGTATTTGAGACTTTGATGGTTAGAGTTAATGGAGAAATGATGCCCAATGAGATACAATCACTAATGGGTTATTGCATTCCAAATTGCTAGCATCTCCTTAGCATAAGTGGATTTTTCCAAATTGTGATTAGAGAGTGCTTTACTAGTTAAAGCCAAGGGACACCCTTCCTACATCAACATTATGTCAATACCATGACCAAAAGCATTGCTTTCAATGAAAAGAGCTAAAATTTTAAGGGAGCTACAATTTTACCATAATTATGAATAAATTTACCATAATTATGAACAATTTTGTGATAATAACTTGTAAGCCCTAAAAATACCCAAATACCTTTGAGAGTGTGGGGTTTCGGCTAATATTGAACTGCCTATATCTTCTTGGGGTCAACATTTATGCCATATTTGGTGATAATATTTCCTAAATACTCCATTTTTGTCAACTCAAAGGAACACTTGGACTTCTTAGCATAAATTTTATGTTGTGCCAACAACTATAAATTTTGATCCACATGGATGAGGTGCTCTTCCCATGAGCAGTTGTAAACCAAAATGTCATCAAAGAAAACTAGGAAAAAAATTTGAATGAATGGGTAAAATATGTTGTTCATGAGGCTTTAAAATGTGAAAGGATAATTAGTCAAGCCAAATGGCATCACCAAGAACACATAATGATATTCATGAGTATGAAAAGCAATATTGGGAATATCTTCATCCTTGAGCCTAATCTGATGGTACCTAGAGTGAAGGTCTACTTTGGAGAAATACATAGTACCATGTATCTCATCTAGTAATTCATCCACCACCAGAATAAGAAACTTATCCTTGATTATGAGATTATTGAGCTCATGGTAATCGATACACAATCACCAGGATCCATCTTTCTTTCATACCAATAAGACTAGAGAATAGAAAGGACTTTTACTCAACCTAATGAAACTAAATTTTAATAATTCCTATACAAGATTCTTGATTTCTAACTTAAGAAAATGAGGATACCAGTATAGTCTAATTTTGGGTGATGTATTTCCAGGTAACAATGGAATAGCATGATCATGGGAGTGACGAGGTGGCAAGTTTGATGGTTCAGCAAAAATAGAATTGTACTTGGCCAAAATAAGTTTTAAATCTGTGGGAATGAAATCCACCTCGAAAGTGGGAGACTGGATCATAAATATTTGAGTTATGACTCCTTGAGAATATTTTTTCAACTTCTCCATATGGTTTGAACTGATAATCTGTAGAGGCTCTACTTTTGAACCATGGAGAGTATAGGACTATCCATTCTATGAAAATCACATCCAGTGCTTGATAAATTTCCATGATATGGTTTCCAATGTGCTTAACCATTGAGCTCCCAACACAATATCACATCCCCCTAATTGGAGAGCAAACATATCTTGTTTGATCTCATATTCTTTGATTTTTACTTTAGCATTATGATATTTACCTTTGCAAGGTAAGGTCCCACCATTAGCTACCATAACCTCAAAGGAATTACATGTGTGTACATAATGAATATCCTACTTGGCACTATGGGGATCAACAAAGTTGTATATACTACAAGAATCAATAAAGAATCAATAAAATAGTGTTAATCCATGTATATGTGGAAATATGGTTGTGAATGCAATGTATAAAATTTAATTTTTGAAATGTAATGTGTGCTATGCAATGTATTAAGTGCAATGTGTGAAATGTAATTTGTGAAATGCAATGTGTAAAATATAAAATGCAATGTTGTTTTTGTGTATTAGCCATGTATATATAAATATATATATTACATTAAGCATAGAATGCTCTTAAGTGGATGATGTTAAGTGTTTCGGGCTCTTCAACTCCCTCTAAACTAGAAATCCTATAAGTTCCTTTACCCACTTTTTGAGTGATAATGTATGGACCTAACTAATTAGCCACAAATTTATAATGAAGATGCGGTAATGCATTGGTGTTTTGTTTATTTTATTTAAGAACAAGATCTCCTACTTAGAATTCATGTAGATGAACTTTAGTATTGTAAGCACACTTTAGGAGATCTTGATAAACTTGTAAATGCTCTAAATAATTAACTCACCTTTCATCAAGAAGTACGAGTTGGTCAAAATATTCTTGTCTAGCAGTATTGGCATCTATGAATTCTTGTAATAAAATTCACAATGAGGGGATATCAAGCTCAAGAGGTATGATTGCTTCGACTTCATAGACCAATGAAAATGGTATTGCCCTAGTAGGCGTGTGGATGCTTTTTTGATAAGACCATAATGCCAAGGGAATTTGAGTATGCCAATATCTATAATTTTTTTTGACAAGTTTCTTGAGAATAGCAATTATGGTCTTGTTGGTAGGCTCAGCTTGTCTATTTTCTTGTGGGTAATAAGGAGCCAATAAACTGTGTTGGATATTAAATATTTTTAAAGTGATCAAACATACTTGTTCTTGAAATACTTGAAATTGTTAGAGATGATTTTTGAGGGAATTACAAAATGACAAATGATATGATGAAGTATAAAATCCACAATTTGAGGTTTGTCGTACTGGTTAGAGGAATTACCTCAACCCACTTTGTGAAGTATTCAGTTGTTGTGACTATGAATGTATGTTGTACTGAGGAATAAGGTGAGATTTTACCAATCAAATCAAGACCCCATTGTGAAAAGGGCAAAAGGATTTGAATAGGTTGTAATTCTTGTGATGTCACATGAGTTAAATTAGCATGCTCTTGACATTTCTTACAATGCTTGACATAAGTGCAACAATCATGTTCCATGGTGGGTCAATAATAACCCATGCATAGAATATGCTTTGTAATGGCCATTCCACTAAAATGACCACCACAAGTACCATAATGAGATTCAACTATGGCTCTTTGTGCCTCTGTAGGCTTGAGATAACAAAGGAGGACTCCATCATAACCACATCTATACAACACATCTCCCAAGAGAGTAAAACAAGCTACCTTTTTCTTGAAAGTGTGTTTAGAAATCCGTGATATATCTGATGGGAGTGTTCCAAACTTGAGGAAGGCTATTATTTGGTTTAACCAAGGCTCATATGGCTCTGAATGGATAAATCAAACATATTTTTCATCCTTAGATTCAATACGGATGATTACAGATTTAGATATCATTGTAACAATGAGTGGTTGTACCTCTCCTATAGGTTTTTTTGGAATCAATGATCCTAGAGAGACCAACATGTTTGCAAATCTATTATTCAAATGTGGTAAACTATTGATTTCATACCAATTAAACTTAGTGAGCAATTTCATTGATACATCATGGTAAAGCTTTATGGTAGGTTATTTGCATTGGTATTCTCCGTTGATTTGACAAAATGACAAGTTGAGAATCACCAAATTCTTATACGCTTTATGCCCATAGTTATTGTTGCATGAAGACCTAAAATTAAGGCTTCTATAGACACCTAAAACATGTCATGTCGAGGGTGACTACTCATATGGACATGCTACAAAACCATATGAAGGATCTTGGATAGACTCCAAGATAGAGCAGTGGTTCTAACCACTCAATTTAGGCATTCTGGCCTAAGCAGTCTGAACCGCAGCCCAGACCTATGGTCTCCAGTATGAACCATGGTTGACACCTATGGTCTATAGTCTAGACCATAGCTATGACCTACGGTCTGAACTAGAGTTCAGTTAGGCCTTCCATCCGAGCCAAATCGGTTGGAATGACCAAGAGATCTAGAAGGAGGTAGTTGGAGGATGAAATATTCCAAAGGCTTCCATCCCAACTATCCTAACCAACCTTCTTGGTCTTGGCTTCTCCATGAAGCCACCCCTAGCCCTAGGGGCATGCTATAAATACCCCCCTCCAAGGGGATGAAGGAGAGAGATGATTTGTATAGCGAAGTGCTGGCGAATTATCGAGCGAGAGCTAACTGATCAAGAGAGCAACGAAGCCCTATCAAATTGCATACCGACTTTGTGCATTTGAGAGCCCCTTTGCTATCCATATAAAGACCAATTAGCCATGGATGCCCTAGGTGCTTAGGAGGATCAAGAAATACAAATCTGGGAAAACGAAGGCCCTTCACAATGATTTGACCACCAAATATATCAGAGGACGACAAAGGTGACCCTTGAACATCAATTCGGACAAGGAGGTCAAGCCCACTACCCCTAATTCTGAGGGTAAACCCATCAGAGGTCAAACCATGGCTGTCAACCATGGTTCATAGTGCAGACCGCCCCTCACAGCTATGGTTTGCAATAGGTTAATGATCACCTTACTTACTTTGCTTTTGATTGCATAGATTAGTCATGTTAGTCTTTTTATAGGTTTAATTGCATCTTAGGGAAACTTTGACCGTAGGAATTAGACATTTCATGTGTTGCATTAAGTAGGAGTACATTGGATATTTTATGTGCTTTATTGCTTCTAATTCGATATTTGATCTACGCATCATTTGCTTATTCATGTCTTGTATGTTTTAGCATAATTCTTGATGTAATTAGAATAGCTTAAAGTCTTTCTTTATGCTTTCTTGTTTTACTAGTTTAATGGTATTTACATGCATATTTCTTTAAAGGGCCTCATCACGAGAGGCTATCAATATTTGTAATCATGTGTTGTTGTTTCTTGTTCGTAGAGAGACAGGTGCAAAAAGGAGCCTATATCATAATCCTTCCACATCACGGAGAAGGGGGTTAGCTCTACCCCAAGGCAGTTTGTGAGTAATCATCGGAGCACAATAAGTGTGCCTACCCTATTGAGGGCATTGGCAATTGTAACATCTGTATCATCTTTCGAGTGACCCTAAGAGGGCATTTTTGTAATCCGAGATCCTTTAAAGATTAATATAAGAAACTTTGCATACGTTGGCTTTCTTTGTTCAATTTATGTATTTGTGTGGATCTTTGTGCTTTTGTGATGGTATAGATCAGTACGCCTAGCTAAGGCATGCGCTCCATGGTTACGTCAGATGGTGATCACGATGGAACCCCATAATTTTAGCCCTAAATTTTGACTATTCTTGGTTGTTTCTTTTCATAGGTGCTAACCGTAGCTTTCAGCTACGATTATTTTTTGGCCCATGGCTGTAACCTACGGTCTCCACTGCAGCCCATAGATCGGACCTACGGTTCACAGAGGAAAAGGTAGATAGCAAGAAAATCAGTGGGCAGTAGAGCAGGAGCTGAGGTAGGTCCCAATTTCACCTTCTGTGTTGAATTTTTTGCTCTGTATCTTTCCAAAAATCATCGAACCATTGCAAACTAGGAACTAAAAAATATATATAAGGGGTCAATGAACAAGTCCTAGTTTGTTTTCATTTTCCATTCAATAGAAAGGCGTTGTTGGGAATAGCGGACCTCTGAGTGTAGTATGCCCCTAAATACAATGACCTTGATAAGGATTGTGTGTCATTTGCATGCTTGAGGCCCAATCAGTGGCCATGTCATTGTAATTGCATCATCAAAATATCATATAGGACATTAGCATGCATTCTTTCTGAATTTGAAATGTTCCTTTCTTTTCATGCATATCATGTAGGAATGATCATTATGCTCTTCGATGCATTTGTCATTTTTGCAAAGTAAAAGGAACCACACACACCACGTTCCATTTAAACATCAGTGGCATTGGGCTCTCACATCCAACCCACTTGATTGAGACCAACAGTGGATGTCATTACCACTTGGTTGGCTCATTTGAAATTGTATTATCGGGACCCGCTCATTGCCAAGGCCGACCCAAGAACTATCCTATCCATGCAAAATAGCATGCACTCTTCTTCGGAAGGGTGTATCACTATGCACGGTGTGTTGGGTGAGGGTTGGTAGTACCTATGCTACTTCGTTGAGTATGGACTTCATTACCATATTCGGCTTGTGCGAGTATATAGGTGAAAGCCAATTTAACTGAGTTTAAAATCCAACAATCTTTCAAAACACGTGAGAGTTTCTAACACTGATACAACACATCTGAAAACAACATCAAACAGTTTAGGGCTCACAATAAAAATTTAAAAGGAGATAATCATCATTTGTATACTTTGTTTGCATAATAAAACACATCTAGATGTTAGGTACACAAATGGTGAACACACGGGGTGATCGACAAAGGTCTCGGACCGATGCCCATGATCAACCCCCAACTGGTTCACAGCAGCATGTGTCGAGTCCTCATACACATGAGCGAACCGAACGACGTTCGACAAGCATTAGAGGTGACAACTCGACACGGGGAGATCCCATTGAGTGGACCCCCGATAGAGGAGCTTCAGTACACTCTTCTAGGCATAGGACTGAGCATGGAGCTTCTCAACACGAGGATGCTCTCCCCCAAAGCCATTACCGAGACCGCACTACACGCGCATCCATGGGATCGATCGAGGAATATGTTGTGCAGGGGACCAAGTTGGTTCCCATACGTACTAAGTCCATAGGAGGTTCTAACCCTCCACCGTCAGAGTATAGATGGATCAGAGATCCACCCATTCAAGGGTAGGAGGATAGGCTCACTTTCGAGCATAGGTCCACCCATACTCCCATGCGTGGCTCACCATGCAAGATCACCATTGATATATCAAAGGTGGGAGCTAATGGAACACCACCGCATGAGCGGTGGAGGTCTAGATAGTTAGATGGTCTAGGTAGTGTTCTTGAGCAGCTAGGCTGCAAGCCTACAACTCCACCCACTCATGCTCCGAGTGAGCATAGCGATAGTTGTATCAAGATCACTAGAGAGCATGGAGAGGCTTCTAAGCGCCCTCATGTCACACGTCCACCATCCACACATTTGTTTGATGGGTACAGAACCCATAAGGTAGCTCGCATAGAGCACACACACCGGAGGCCTCCTACGGCCGACCAGATCGATAGATCACATAGACTGGTGTCTGAGCAAAGATGTCAACTCCTCCAAGATCAATTGGATGATGCTCGCCTAGAGAGGCAGCATATTGAAGATGAAAATATTCAAGCGCAAAGGCTCCTATGGTAGAGATTATATGAGCAGCGCATGCGCGAGGAGCGTATTCTAGCTCAGAAGGAGCGCATAGAGCAGGAGGATCGGCTAGCCAGGGCTGGCCTATACCCTCCCGAGGAGCATAGAGAGCATGTGCATAGGAGGGTTGTGTCCCTAGCCGATATGCATGAGGAGCGAAGAGATGCTCGTACTCATGTCAGTGCCCAATAGAGGGAGCGACTGCCATCACTCAATGATCTTAGACAGAGGTAGCATGAGCACATAGATGTAGATAGATACGATCAGGGGTATCCTGAGAGTTACCAAGTTGAGGAGGAGGAAGAGCCATGTCCTCCACCTCCCCCAAAGAAGACATTACCTCCTAGACCACCTCCATGTCAGCTTAGGGAGGAGGAATTTTTATCTTCTAAGGCGTACAAGGTTTTGGTCGATAAGGTCAAAGCAATAGAGAGGCAGGGCACGACTATGCAAAAGCTGACACTGAGGAAGATACACAATGAACCTCTAGACCCCTCGATGCCTACGCCTCCATATCTCGAGCATTTTGATATGCCCAGGTTGGAAAAATTCAAGGGTGATGAGGATGCACAAGAGCATGTTACGAGTTTTCTGGATGCTTGTTTCCAGATAGAGAGTCAGGATGCCTTGTTGTTGCGCACTTTCATTACGACACTTTTTGGCCTAGCCCGAGAGTGGTTCAACCAACTGAAGAAACATAGTATTACTAGTTTTGAGTAGTTGGTCGATGCATTTCTTGAATGCTATTCATTTGGCATCAAGAGACAGGCCAACCTTTCTGATTTGGTGGCACTAGCTCAGCGCGACGATGAGCCCATCGAGCAATACGAAAAGAGATGGCATAGAATAATGGTAAAGCTACCATTCCCTATTCCTACGGCTGAACTGACCCGAATGTTTACAAAGAGTTGTGCCAAACACATCTCGCTACTATTGCAGCTACAGTAGTACCCTACATTCGAGGAAGTTGTGGTGCAAGCCAGGGTGATCGAGGACATCAAGTTGCAAGAAGGCAGCTTGAAGCTCAAGACCAAGAAAGAGGGGTTTAAAAAGAGTACTACAAAACAACAGGGCAAGCAGGCCCACGTAAATCAAGTAGTACTAAATCTCGGAGGAGAAGACAAGGGACAACAAAAGCCTAATTATCAGGCCCAACCTCCTCCTACACATTATGAGACATGCAAAAACAACTATAAGGGCAAAAACAAAGAAGAGCGCCCACCTCGCCAATTCACGCCCTTGACGGAATCGATGACTTCGATTTTCCATCAACTATGCGAGGCCAAGGCCATACGATTGCCTGAGGTCAAATTAGTAGATCCGAATGTGCCAAAGTCAAAGTGGCATCAAGATGATCTATTCTACATATTCCATAGAGTGAAAGGCCATGACATCGAGACATGTTGGTCCTTCAAACACATCATGCAGAACATGATAGAAAAAGGAGAGCTGGTAGTACCAGGAAACCCACAGGCACCCGACAACAGAAACATGGGGATTTTCAAGAATCCACTTCCTAATCATGAGGTACCTCGTAACAATGTCGACCAGGTCAATCAAGTGAGAATCGAACCACCTACCCAGGGGTTCATAGGCATGGTCAATGTTGTTACTAGACATGGGAGGTATGATCAACCGAATCAACCTCATGCTCCCATTAGAATACAAGCTACGCCGGATCAATGACCAGCTCAGAACATTCTAGGCCCACCAGCTAGACCGGTGGTGACCATAAGGAGCAGGTTAGTTCAGAACCTGTAGACAACTCCTACGAAGTTGTCAATATATGAGCTTATTCAATAGTCCCCTAGACACAGGGAGACTCTTATGGACATTCTGAGGTCCATTGAGGTATAGTCCCAAGATGCCCATGCATTTACAAATTTTGTGGGACATGTACAATAGTGTCAGGAACCCATGATACAATTTTATGATCATGAAGTGAAGATGGTTCCTACTATTATGGCTGACCCACCACTGCATATTATCACGTGTGTTAACCACATGCCTTTCAAAAGGGTCTTGATCGACACTGGGTCCTCGATCAATATAATTACGACCAAGGCACTGAGCCATCTCAAGCTACCCAAATCACACATTGTGCCTACCACCTTTACGTTGAGAGCATTTAATGATGCACTATGCTCGATGGTTGGTACAATTGTTCTACCTATTCAGGTGGGACTCAAGACCATCTCTATGATGTGTCACATGATAGAGGGCACCATGCAATACAACATTTTTCTTGGAAGGCCTTGGATTCATGAAATGCATTGCATCCCCTCTATCTTGCATCAATGCATGAAATACATTCATGAGGGACAAGTTCACATAGTGTCCTCGGATGAAGAACCATTCAAGTTCATGAACCTAGCAGATTTTCTTGGGGGTTTTGTACTCCCATCGATGCACTTGGATATCCGACCTATTTCATCGATTAAGATTCCAAGAGGTAAACCAGTAGCCCATGCTCAATCATCGACATCTGTGTCACACAGATCTGAGCATACGACTACAACTTCTCTAAAACTAACTACATCAGCAATGCATCGGCAAGTCGAGAAGCTAAAGGTGAAATTGGGTGAGAAAGTGGAAAATCATATGCCCAGACCAGTCGCCAATGAGACTCCCACTCCCATGGATGTGGAAGAACCTCAAGACAAAGTCGAGGAGGCACCTCAGCCTACTTCACCTACATCTTCAGTAGGGTCATCTGCACCGCAGGTGACCGTTCATCTAGCCAGCATAGGGTTGGGTGAGTATCTTGTGCAAAATGTTACTTTTGGACCTATCCTAAAAACTACACAAGAGATGGGCCGACCGCACGCCCATCAATTTTTGATTGGATCTGTAGTGTCATTGGGTGAGCCACCCAACCAAACAAACTTCATCTATGCAGGGCTAGATCAAGCACCCACCAGAATGTCCATAGATGAAGATGATGATGAGCCATTCACTATGAATGTGCGCTATCTATCCAACCCAAAATATGCCATGCACATTTTTGAGTCATATCATTGGCATGGGCATGACCTTGGTATTTTTGAATAGGGACGTAGAACCCCACTCGAACCTCATTATCAGTTAGCTACTGATAGGTTTAGGTTAGGGTTACAAGTATGGGGTCATGATGATCTGCTTGTTGCATCCTTAGATCGCATGTACTTGAGTCTGGGGGATGATGTGGATTTTAATCCATATCACCCTAATCCTTCCAGCTATTGGAGGACTCGCCAGATGGTATCATTTGTTACCATAGGGCCACCTGATTCATACCATGATGGGCCCTTAGAGGACAACCCCAGAGACAACCTAGGTAACCAAATCCATGGTGCTACCAATGACACTGGTATGCAGGGGCATAACCCCACTGTTGTAGGCGATCTCAAGTTAGGAGATCTTTGCGATGATGATGGAGAGGAGTCCACCTCCAAAATGAGTGGACCTAGTTATTATGTAGATGATGAATCCTCAAATGATGATCAATCTGAGGAGGAAATCAAGCCAACTTTTTTAGGGCCGATGTTTATACGCCATCTGCTGCCTATGGAACAAGTGGAAGAGATGAACGAGCGCTTCATAGCCGATAGTGATTGTGAAGATGAAATAGAGGAGGCTTGCTTAAAGCCTCACCCAACTAATCTCCCACTATGCATAGACACAATAGAGTGGCCCATCCATGGTAGTGACCATGATGATGTAGATGAGAGGATCGATTCCAGGCTCATGTATCCATAATATCTATTGCCTAGGGAATCAGAGCATGTTATGGAGGAAGTCCCTCCCAACACTGAGTGCTCTAAGGAAAGAGCAGTGCCAGTTTACATGGTAGTATCATATATACGATCATTCTATCGGATTTATCCAGATAGTGATGATAGCGATCGTAGAATCAGATACATGGGACCACATCTACCAAATCGCTCCTTAGAAGAGGGGGGAAGTGATAGATTGTATTTGTACAGTGATGATGAGGACTCGATGGAGATGGCCTATTTGGGACCTCACCACTTACGTAATAGGCCTCCACCTAGAGGTCCCCCACCTATTACAACTGTAGGTTTGCATCGGGAGATTAATCTCCATCATAGCCTGAGGGAAAGAAGAGAGCTCGAAGAGAGGTATCAAGAACTCTTTCCCGATCCACCTACGTACGTGGAGCTCCTTGAGTCGAGAGATCCCATTTTGTAGCTAGTGCACCGGGAGGATCCAGTTATACTGACATCCCATAGAGAGGATCCATTTGTGCCCATACCATCCAAACCAGATCTTGGGTATGAAAGCTACGCTTCAGGGATAGGGTTTTGTCCATGTGGTTCCGGAGATCAATTCCATTCCATCAATATGGTCTCCATTGATTTGACCATGCCACTCCACAATCCAACAGATCCATCCAAACCGCTACATCTGAACATGGATGCTATCGATTGGGATCACGCTGACTCATCGGTCCGGCTTGAAGATTTCTTCCCTAATGAAGAAATGCTACAACCATTTCATTTTGTGCCAGGCTATGCTCATGATGTTTGTCACACCGAGAATGCTTCCCGAGAGGAACATGTGAACCCGGCTGATGACATCCATCTGATTCCTATGCCTCACCAACTTGAGGAGGGATCACATATGTCAGTAGAGAAAACCTTTGATGTGGATATCAGTAAAGATCCCACCAATCCAAAGAAGGTTAGATTTGGAGAGAGTCTCACTCTGGATGAGCGTGATAGCATCATCCCTCTACTGAAAGAGAGACCTGATCTCTTTGCTTGGACTTACAAAGACATGTTGGGTCTAGATCCAAAATTGGTTACTCATAACCTATCGCTAGATCTGTCGAAGAAGCCAGTCAAGCAAAAACTCAAAAAAATGCATCCAACAGTAGCCTTAATGGTGAAATATGAGTTACAAAAGTTGTTGGACGTAGAGTTCATCATCTCCATCGACTATCTAGAATGGGTGTCCAATATGGTGCCCATAGGAAAGCCAGATGGAAGGGTCCATATTTGTATAGATTTTAGAGATCTCAACAAGGCAACACCCAAAGATTCATTTTCATTGCCAAATATCGATGCTCTAGTAGATGCCACTATAGGTCATGAAATGCTCTCCCTTATGGATGATTTTTCTGGATACAACCAGATTCAGATTAAACCCGAAGATCAGCATAAAACCGCATTCATAATGCCATGGGGGACATTTTGCTACAAAGTTATGCCATTCGGTCTTAAAAATGTTGGTGCCACATATCAGCAGGCTATGACATATATCTTTCATGACTACATGCATAAAATCTTAGAAGATTATATCGATGACTTACTAGCTAAGTCATTGCTATGAGCAGAGCATGCGGAGGTCTTAAGGAAGGTCTTCGATCGCTTGATAGAGCACAATGTCAGGTTGAATCCTAAGAAGTGCGTATTTGGTATAACTTTAGGTAAACTCTTGGGATTCATCATTTCTAAATGAGGCATCGAAGTAGACCCAACAAAGGTCATGACTATTTTAGAGATGCGTCCTCCCACTAATATCAAAGAACTAAGAAGCCTTCAGGGCAAAGTAGCATCCATAAAGTGATTCATCGCTCAATTATCGGATAAGTGTCGACCCATGAATCGACTGCTACACAAGGGGTCCCATTTGATTGGGACAAGGACTACCAAGCAGCCTTTGCTGAGATTAAGCAATACCTGGCAACGTCGCCAGTACTAGCTCCACCAAGGCCAGATGAGCCTTTTATGCTATATATATCGGCAACCGACTTTGCATTAGGGACCATGTTAGCCCAAAAGAATGTGCAAGGCAAAGAGCAAGTCGTATATTACATCAATCGCACCTTGGTGAGTTATGAGTCAAGATATGCATATGTTGAAAAACTTTGTTTAGCAATAGTGTTCGCTACCAAGAAATTATGGCATTACATGCTAAGTCATACAACATATGTTATATCAAAATAGAATCCTTTGCAGTACATGATGAGCAAGACATATCATAACACACATACTACAAAGTGGATCATGCTATTGATAGAATTTGATTTGCAATTCATCAGCCAAAATTCCATCAAGGGACAAGTCATAGCTGATCAACTGGTTGAGGCACCACTATCCAACAGTAGGCCTCTAACCATTGAGCTTCCAGATGATGCGGTCTTCATAATATCTGAAGCTCCCAAACCCGAGGAACCAGAGAATAATGTTGATATTACATTGTTTTTTGATGGTTCAAAGTGTGAGCAAGGGGGCGGTGTAGGAATAGTGTTTTTCATGCCACAAGGAGCTCCAATGCCCTTGTCATTCAAGTTAGACTTTTCATGCACCAACAATAATGCTGAGTACGAAGCCCTACTTTTGGGCCTCCACACAACCATCGCCATGGGTATTAAAATATTGAACATTTTTTGGTGATTCTCTGCTCATAGTTAACCAGGTTAAGGGGCTCTTTCAGTGTCGATGTCCCATACTGAAAGCCTACAAAGATCTTGTTGCCACTTATCTAGCTAAACTTGAATGGTATGACATCGAGGCAATCCCTCATTCATCAAATAGGTTCATAGACACCATGGCATCTTTGGGGTCCTTGATCCCTCAGAATCCATCTATCGATTTTACTACCATCCATGTTAGAATGCTCTCACACCCAACAATGGAGCGTGCAACCTTTGATAACAAAGAGTCAGTCAACATGATTGTCATGGAACCAACAACTGATTGGTTCCATAGAGTGGAAGACTTTCTTAAGCAGGCACCCTAGGAGTCATTGACTTCTTAGAGTCCTACGGGGAGTGGTACTACCATTCACCACAAGGTTGTTTCCCAGTCTGCATTTGCAAAGTTAAATACGTAGGGGGAGCAGGTCATCTTAGCAATCAAAGTTGAGGCTTGTCAAAGCTGGATGTTGCAAATCCAAGACTTCCTAAAGCTTGGTATGATCCCAGAGGGATTGTCGCATGCCGCAAGATGCACATTTAAATAGAGAGTGACCAAGTATGTCTTGATAGGAGACATTTTGTACCGACATGGCTACGAAGGAGTTCTCCTTCGATGTCTTGAGCCCCAAGAGTCATCTTGGGCAATTTTAGAGGCTCACGATGGTACGTGCGATGGCCATTTCAGTGGCATGGCTATCATCAAATGCATCCTTCGCATGGGTTATTATTGGCCCACTATGGAGAAGGATTGCAATGTGTATGTCAAGAAATGCGTTAAATTTCAGCATCATGCTAATCTTATGCACTTGCCATCGTAGGCCTTACAGCCCATTCAGGCGGCTTGGCCATTTGCTCAGTGGGGACTAGATCTGATTGGCAAGATTTCCCCTCCATCATCAAGCCGACATACATTCATTATCATGGCTACTGAGTATTTTACAAAGTGGGTGGAAGCCATTCCCATTACAATGACCACTGGAGCTCGCATCATAGAATTTATTCTCGAGCATATCATATGTCATTTTGGGATACCATCCAAAATAATTTTGGATAATGGAACTTCTTTTAAGAACAAAACTATGCAGGCTTTAACATCTAAATACCGCATTAAACATAGTTTTGCAACTCCATATTATCCGCAAGAAAACGGGCAAGCTGAGGCCTCAAACAAGACTATGGTAGCCATCTTGAAAAAGATAGTGCAAGAACACCACAAGGATTGGCATATATAGCTACCCCTTGCATTATGGGCTTACAGGACTAGCATTCGGATGCCTATTGGGGCAACACCATTTTCACTAGTATATGGCACTGAGGCCATTATGCCCTTGGAGTTGGAAATTCCAACGTTGCATGTCGCATTGAAAGAGTTCATCGATGATGACACCGCATGGAAAGCTCACCTCGATCAATTGATGTTGCTTGATGAACATCGCGTGAATGCCCTCGAGCATCTCCATATTTATCAAGAGTGATTAAAATGAGCTTACAATATCAAAGTCCACCAGAGAGACTTTGAAGTTGGGGATCTTGTGCTGAAAGAGAACCAATAAAACTCAAATTTTTGCCTAACATGCGAGACAAATTCATGGCTAACTGGCTAGGGCCTTACATCATATCTAAAAATATTGGTCCAGGAACCTATCGCCTAACGTCGCTAGAGGGTGTAGAAGAGTTTGAGCCTCTCAATATCATCCATATTAAGGCGTTCTATGCTTGAGAGTGTAGTGAAGGCACCAAAGGCATCTATAAGCCTTTGGTCAACCCAAAAGCCCCAAGGGTTTTGTCTCAACCGCTCGGTCATCCCAAAAGGCCCCAAGCTCTCTGATTAAGAAGCTTGGTCAAGAAAAGGCACCAAGGATTTCCAAAATCATTTGGTCAACCCAAAGGCTCCAGAGTTCCTATAGCTTCTCGATCATCCCAAAAGGCTCCACACCCTCTTGCTAAGAGTTTGGTCAACTAAAATTCCAAAGAAATGGTTTCAACTTCAAAAGGCTCCAAGGATTTCCAAAAATTGCTTGGTCAACCCAAAGGCTCCGAGAGTTCCTATAGCTTCTCGGTCATCCCAAAAGGCTCCACGCCCTCTTGCTGAGAGTTTGGTCAACTAAAAAGGTTCCAAAGGTGGCTGTAAAACCTTTGGTCAATTCAAAAGGCTCCAAGGATTTCTAAAAATTGCTTGGTCAACCCTAAAAAGCTCCAAGGACATGTACTCATCATTTGGTCAAATATGAAAGCTCAAAAATCTATAAAAATCAAGAAAAATGTGTAAAAGTCCAAAAAAAAATTGATAAAGCTTAAAATCCAAAAACATTTGCATTTACATTTTGCATTTTCATTTGCATTCACACATGCATTCACATCATCATATTGCATTTAGGCATTTGTCATCCGTTGCATTCCATAGTAGAGTGTAATGCGTTTATCAAAATTTTACAAATAGTCACACGTTTGTATGACAATCATGCACCCTTGCATTTATCATAATTCATTGCATTCATACACGATACCTATTGCGGAGAAACATATATGTATATTAAAGTTTTCCTGTCACTCAACCATACCTAGTGAGTTCTTCAGATATTGTAGAAAGCTTGCTTTGTTGTTATAGACAAGGTCATTAGTTGGGATAGTGCTTCAACATATCAGAATCCCATCACTAAGCAAAACAATATAAAATCTTGCTAAGACGAGAGAGGATGAAAGCTACGACAGCAGTCTTAGGTATCTAGAGAGATGGGTTTCATGACCTGCTTATCTTGCAAATAGTCGGTCTAGAAAGGTGTACTTTGGCAAAAGGACAAGAATTTCCCCTATAAATCCCAAAGTCACAAAAGTTAAATCCCAAGTTACAAAGTGCAACAAAAAGTACAAATTTCAAGTTCAAAATGTAAAGTGACATAGTGAATCAAAAGCACTATAAAAATCCCTTGCTCAAAGAAAATGGTAACACGTGGACTAACAATGATTTTTATCACTACATCTGAGCAAGTAAGAAGGGTGAGAACTTGAATCCCTAGATTGTCCACCTTTCGAAAGCCATAGAGTGATCCCCGATCGCAGCAATGGGTTGGAAGAGTCCCACCTACAATCGGAGGGGTAGTTCTATTGGGTGATCCCCAAACGTAGCAATGGGTTGAAAGAGTCCCGCTTGCATTTGGAGGGGTAGCCCTGATCAATTTGCAAGATGAGCTAGCTCTAGGTACCTAGGATTGTCTAGTCGTATAAGTCTAATCAAAGCTGAAACAAGGATGGTACGATCGTATGAGGAACCTTATCTCACATATGGGTTGAAAGAGTCCTGACCGACATACGGGGTATGCTTACGATCTATCTAAAAATACTCACATGCACACACAGGGATAATGAATAGTTGGGTCTATCATGGCAAAAGCCTTGTCCAATATAAGCCTTGTACAGTTAGTATGTGATTTTTGGAGAAGTATACTAGGGTGTTTGAGTCTCAAGGAAAACCCCAAAAAGTGCTCCAATAGCAACAAGATACCAAATATCATTAGACTTCAGAGATATGAGTCATTCATTCATCAGAATGCATTTTTACAAAGCACAATCAAATATATAGGATAGATACCGCATGAATATCAGAAATGATGTTTAGACGACCACTGACTATATAGTGCAGCAAAGAAGAAATATACAGAATGACATATTCATTCATTAGCATTATACCAATCCATTTCACTGCATTTCATATATGGGTGATTAATTGATTAAGTTCTTGTAATGAGAATTATCAATTATTTTGCATGATTGTTATACATTCTGTGGTGTCATATTTTAAAAATTGATATACACAGTTTACATTCATTCCTTATGTTTTAAGTGATTAAAGCATACAGGTTCATTTCCATTAGATTATGATTATGTACATAATGCATTACCATACATTGCATAGCATATCATAAACTGCATAAAATATACGCATGCCCACAAAGCAAAAATAAATATGCATTAAAAATAAACATCGCATCCATCTACATACATCATATGTCGCACATCTACTCATCTAGATCACTGCATATCATCATCATAAAGTAGAATAGCTATCTAGTGCATGACATCCATACATCGCATCATATAAACATAGCATTTAAATAAGCATTGCATCCATGTGCATCAAATAAACATAAAATCAAAAATAATAAATAAACATGTACACATAATGAGCCATGAAATATCATATCATATATATGTGTGTCCAAACGAGTACATAGGGAGTGCAAAATGCCCGTAGGCTACAACTATGTAGGTCCTCGACCTTACATGCAAAATAAGAACATCCAAACTATAGCCGACAGCTGCTATAACCCAGATCTAGGCTGCTCCCCCTATACTAGAGCTCTCGCCACCTCCCTCTGCACTGTGCTCTAGAGCCTGCTCTCCTGGCTGACCTGGCACCTATGGTGGATCCTACTATGGATCCTGCCTACCTCCAAAGCCTAACGCACCCAACACATGAGAAACTGGTAACTACAGTAGGCTAGTCCTCTGACTAGAGGCCCCTGATGTCTACCCTGGATCTCTAGTCCTGGCCTACGACCTCATCATGTGTGTACTAGAGGACCTATGCATCCTCTCAGTCCTATGACTCGAGCTCACTATCGACTACCCTGAGGTCCTAGACCTGGTACGCTGAGACTCTGATGCAAAAGGATCCTCAAGAACCTATAGCCCATGCATCTCTATATAGCCAACTAGCTGATCAACATGAGCAAGCCGAGCTACGTGCATCTCATTGGTCCTCATGACCATACCGCGTAGTCATGTCACCTCAACAATCAGATCCTGTGTAGCTATTGTACCTACTACTGGTACCATAAGAGGCCCCATGATAGCCTGAGGAGGTGGCATAGCCCCCCTCGCTGCTCGTGCGAGATCTCGCTCTACCTCTACTATAGTCCGCTACACCTGTGCCAACTCCAGGGTAGTCTGTAGTCTCTACACCTAGGCCTCTACATCGGTAGCTCGAGTCATGAGCTCCTATACCTAGCCCTGCACCTCAGTCAGGCATCACTCCCTATCAGATACCTTCACCTCCAGAGTGGTGATGGTAGTATCTCTCTCATGCTACTGAGTATGAAAGCGCCCAATATGACTCTGCAAGTCAGCAACTGCCAATAGCCATCCCTCTATGCTATCAAGAGGGACCTCACCCTCCTCTAGAGCATCCTCCTCAAGGTCGATCTCCGACAGGTCCTCAAGGTGGCCTCTATGCCCCAACCACCCTTAGTATGCTGGCACACCCTACACCCATTAGGATCTACCTCTACCTCTACCTACTGGCTCTCGACCCAGAGGCCCTATCCCATGCCATCTAAATAGAGACCACCACCCATCATAGTCGGGCGTGGTCCCAGCTATCTCAACACCTAACTCTTGGAAGTCATCGGGTGCATCTCCTAATGATGGAGGAACTATCAATGGGAGATCCCTCTCTAGAGCTAGCATCTATACCTCAAGTGGCATCTCTGGTATGTCCTACACTATGCCGAACTATCGTAGGACACGAGAGAAGAATTGATACTCTTGGACCTCTGGCTTACGCTAGATAAGCCATCTATCTTGATGGGCCCATCATAGCCACTCGTCCACCTCTGGCCATGTAGGGCAATCCATGTAGGGGCGCCAGACAATGTCCCTCGGCCCAAGTGATGCAAACTAAATAATGTAATGCTTCATGTCCCCAACATGAGCCCTACTATGGATACCCTCCTCAACACAAGGCCAGTAGGTGGCGTAACACTGATGATCATCATCTAGGGTAGTGATGCATAGAGGTAGATCAATAGGATGCTCAATCTAGATGTGCTACCACCCCCAGATCTATAGCAATAGGCTACAACTGATGCCCTTATGACTCCACTCTATAATCTAGTACAGCTCCCTATAGAGCTGGCATAGTAAGGTGCTCCCCCAGGCTAGCAGTAGTGGCTCCTCCATCGAGCTCTAAAGCACCCTCCAAGTAGGGGCCAACATGTTCCAAGGAATCCTCATACCCGAGGAGTCTGGAAGGACAATCTGAATGATGAGATGCATAAAGAGGGCCTCTCAAATAGAGAAGACATCATCCTAATACCAGTCACCGATGTGCACCCCTCCATGGTCTGCATCATCCTATGCATCGATGCTCTGATCACCAAATATGGTAGCAAAAATAACATCCTTTGCCATGTAGGTAGAGGAAATGATAGCCTCACCATCGATGGGGATCCTAAAGATCCTGTAGACATCCTCTAGGGTGATGGTCATCTCACCAGGAGGAAGGTGAAATGTGTTGGTCCATGCATTCCAGCACTAGGCCAACGTAGTGATATAGGCCTGATCTACCCTAATGGTGGGTAGATCCATGACATAACCAAACCCGATGGCTCGAAACCATGCTCGGTCATCATCCGATAAGGCCTCATGGAGAGTCTTCATCAAGTCAAGCTCCCATGCTCTAGAAGTTAACTTTAAAAAAAGAAAAAAACATAATGTAAGCTAAATCTAGCTAAGCAGAGCTAAAGAAAACTAAAAATCTAAAAAAAAACTAGCAATTGCAACCTGCAACTGCAACTTGCGGTCCCCAATTTGCAAATTGGGAACCGCAACTGCAACTTGCGGTCCCTAATTTGGGAAATTGGAGACCGTAGCTGAAACCTATGGTTCCCAATTTTCCAACTGGGAACCGTAGCTACTAGCTATGGTTTAGGAGTGGCACCCATTTTGGGTACCCTCCTAGACCACTGAAGCATAAAAGTTAAATCCTAAGCTAACCTAGACTAGTGGGGTTCATTACCGATAGTTTAATGAGGTTCAATTTCTGCATTTCTTAAGTGTGGTTCATTTTACTAATATTGAGTGTGAGGTCTCGATTTCGAGTTACCTTGCCCGCACCCTACCCCCAGCTAGTCGATGGCTGATCAGGATCCACCATCAGGGAAGACGAGTATAATGGTGGTCGAGTTTTGACAGTGTTCCATATCAAGGAATGTCTTCTCTCTCTCAGAGCTCTCAATTTGCTAAGGGTTGCAAGAAAATAATGAAAAATTTCAAATGGGATTTCAATTTATAAGTCCTCCTAATCTCTACGGACCGTAGCTGACACCCACGGTTCCAAAACTAGGGTTTTTCACCCATAGGTCTGACCTACGGTCCCCAAAATTTGGAAGTGCAAACCATAGACCATACCTACGGTCCACAACTAGCAATAAATGCACTAAAAACCCATCATGGGAAGGTCTAAAAAGGTAAATTAATGACTCCCAGTGGATAAAAATCAAAATACATGATCAAAATTGTAAATTTGGTGATGTTACAAGCACCAGGATCAATCCAATAAATGCCAAATTAAACAAAAAAAATCAAACAATGAAAAACCAAATGCGCCTCGTATTCAGTGATTTATCCTATAAAATTGGTGGTTGCAATGACTTGCGCTCCATGCAATCCGGCAAGATGAGTAAATCACAATAAGGACATTTGGGGTAAAATTGTCATTTCTTTTATGACATCTTTTCAGCAAATCATCGACAATATGATTCAACACAAGTCTTCTTGAATTTGTATTATTTTGACTCCCTAAGATGGCTATCATAGCCTGATTGCTCCATGGGAGAGAGATGTGCAAATACTACTAAGCATTGTAATCATAAGCTGAACTAGGCCTAGCCAAGGCATTAAACGTCTCAAATCTAAAGTTGTTCAGGATCATTCATTATGGTCAAGCGATTTCATCGCTTCAGACATTGTCATTACCCTCATCGACTCGTCGCTTGAGGGGGTAGTCATAATTTCATGTCATAATCAAAATCAATAGAAGATCTCGAAGATCGTAGATCCCTTGATCTTGTCAAAATTGTGTTCATCCTTGCGAATCATTGCTAACAACTATCATAAGCTTCCCCCTCTGCTTGGGGTAAATAGCAAATATGAAATTTCATTTGTAGCTCTCATCCTTCGGTTATATAGGCCTAACTCCTATTGTAGCACCAAAGCTACCCGAATGTCTGATGATGAGTGCAGACTTTTCAAATGTAAGCCTTCCCACATTGGAAGCAATGATTCCAGGATGCACATCCTTTTGTTGGACCTAGGGCATCTAATGTTGATCAGACTAATGATCATCATAGAACCTACGACATCATTTTAGGAGGTCTATTTTGCTCAGCATTGTTCGATCTCACAATGCATCTCAAAAGGGGCATCTGTAGACACCTAAAATACGTCATGTCGAGGGTGACTACTCATATGGACATGCTACAAAACCATATGAAGGATCTTGGATAGACTCCAAGATAGAGCAGTGGTTCTAACCACTCAATTTAGGCATTCTAGCCTAAGCAGCCTGAACCGTAGCCCAGACCTACGGTCTCTAGTCTGAACCATGGTTGACACCTACGGTCTACAGTCTGGACCATAGCTATGACCTACGGTCTGAACTAGAGTTCAGTTAGGCCTTCCATCCAAGCCAAATCGGTTGGAATGGCCAAGAGATCTAGAAGGAGGTAGTTGGAGGATGAAATATTCCAAAGGCTTCCATCCCAACTATCCTAACCAACCTTCTTGGTCTTGGCTTCTCCATGAAGCCACCCCTAGCCCTAGGGGCATGCTATAAATACCCCCCTCCAAGGGGATGAAGAAGAGAGATGATTTGTATAGCGAAGTGTTGGCGAATTATCGAGCGAGAGCTAACTGATCAAGAGAGCAGTGAAGCCTTATCAAATTGCATACCGACTTTGTGCATTTGAGAGCCCCTTTGCTATCCATCTAAAGACCAATTAGCCATGGATGCCCTAGGTGCTTAGGAGGATCAAGAAATGCAAATCTAGGCAAACGAAGGCCCTTCACAATGATTTGACCACCAAATCTATCAGAGGATGACAAAGGTGACCCTTGAACATCAATTCGGACAAGGAGGTCAAGCCCACTGCCCCTAATTCTGAGGGTAAACCCATCAGAGGTCAAACCATGGCTGTCAACCATGGTTCATAGTGTAGACCGCCCCTCACAACTATGGTTTGCAATAGGTTAATGATCACCTTACTTACTTTGCTTTTGATTGCATAGATTAGTCATGTTAGTCTTTTTATAGGTTTAATTGCATCTTAGGGAAACTCGACCGTAGGAATTAGACATTTCATGCGTTGCATTAAGTAGGAGTACATTGGATATTTTATGTGCTTTATTGCTTCTAATTCGATATTTGATCTACGCATCATTTGCTTATTCATGTCTTGTATGTTTTAGCATAATTCTTGATGTAATTAGAATAGCTTAAAGTCTTTCTTTATGCTTTCTTGTTTTACTAGTTTAATGGTATTTACATGCATATTTCTTTAAAGGGCCTCATCACGAGAGGCTATCAATATTTGTAATCGTGTGCTGTTGTTTCTTGTTCGTAGAGAGACAGGTGCAAAAAGGAGCCTATATCATAATCCTTCCACATCGCGGAGAAGGGGGTTAGCTCTACCCCAAGGCAGTTTGTGAGTAATCACCGGAGCACAATAAGTGCGCCTACCCTGTTGAGGGCATTGGCAATTGTAACATCTTGTATCATCTTTCGAGTGACCCTAAGAGGGCATTTTTGTAATCCGAGATCCTTTAAATATTAATATAAGAAACTTTGCATACGTTGGCTTTCTTTGTTCAATTTATGTATTTGTGTGGATCTTTGTGCTTTTGTGATGGTATAGATCAGTACGCCTAGCTAAGGCACGTGCTCCGTGGTTACATCAACTTCATACTTTACATTGGTTTTTGTGCACTGGAATTCAAGTTTGAATGATAAGGGGATAGGTATCCCTTGTGGTGTATGAAACACAACAACAAAACCTTGATCTTTTTCACACTTAGAACCATCAAATAATAGTGTTATATCGACATCTCCCTCTGGAATGACATATTTTTGTTCAGTGATAGTGAATACCGAATCATCTAGGAGCTCAATAATCAAGGGTTTATCACTAGGAAGTGGAGATTTTGCAATCTAATTGGCTATGACTAGACCTTTAATGGGTTTTTGGTTGATTAATTCAAGATCAAATTATGTGAGAAGCATTATACATTTAGTAGTGCGAGTGTTATTGTAAGTGTGAGATATCATATAAAAAAAGAGGATTTTCATGAGCTATGACATAAGTGGTGTGACTAAGCATGTAATCTAAGTTTCTTAGTGGTAAAAACCACTACTAAGCCCAATTTTTCCACATAAGCAAATCTGGTTTTATAGCTTACCAATGTTCGACTAGTGTAATAGATACTTTCTCTTGATTATTTTCATTCTTTTGTGCAAGCATTGTTCCTAATGTAAATTTCATTGCTAAAACATAAATACGGAAGGGTATTCCTTAATGAGGAGGATTTAAGAGTGGTGGAGAAGCCATATATTTCTTGATATCATCAAAATATTTTTGACATTCATCTATCCTTGAAAATTTCACCCCCTTTTGCAGCAGGTGATTGCAAGGTCTACTTTTATCATAAATTTGTGCAATGAAACGATGAACCGATTGAATATTTTCTTATAAACTACACAATTCCTTTAATTTTTGTGGGTAGGCATCTCCATGATGGTCTTGAATTTTTTTGGGTCCACCTCAATGAATCCTAATAGTTTGCCAAAGGTGACACAAAAGACACACTTTTTGGGGTTCAACCTTACATTATGCTCTAGAAGTTGATCAAAGACTTTTTCCAAGACATAAATGTGCTCTTGTTGATTTTTGGATTTTTCCAAGAGATCATCCACATAATTTTTGATGATCTTATGCATGTAATCACGAAATATGTATATCACAGCACATTAATAAGTGGCCCCTACATTTTTGAGGCCAAAGGGTATCATATTGTAAAAAAAATTCCCCCAAGGTGTAGTGAATGTTGTTTTGTGTTGGTCATCATAACTGATTCAAATATGGTTGTATCCTAAAAAACCATCCATTAAAGAAAGCATTTCATTGCTAGCGCAGGTGTCGACACGAGTATCAATGTTTGGTAGAGGAAAATCATCCTTAGGACACGCTTTGTTAAGGTCTCAAAAATTAGTGCAAATATGTATCACCCCTTTAGGCTTGAGAATGGGTACCATGTTTGAAAGCCACTTAAGATAGTCAATGGGTACAATGAAACCCCCATTTAATAGCTTTTGAAGATCTTCTTTGACTAGGAGGTCAATGGTAGGATGCATCCTTCTAAGTTTTTGTTTGATCGGTTTAGCATCATAATGTAAGGTGATATTATGGACAACCAAGTTAGGGTCAAGACTAGACATATCTTTGAAGGACCATGTAAAAATACCCTGCTTCTTGAGGAGAGCAATTAGTTGCTCTTATTCATCTATGGATAAACTTTTACCAAGTTTACAATTTGGATATTTTCTATTTCTAAACTAAGGTTTACATCGATGGTATCTTCAATGGACATGTGAGAACCTTCCTCAAGCTGATGGTACATTGGGATCAGATGAATATCATCTATGACATTATCAAACTCTTCTGACTCAAACTCTTCTATGTTTACATAGAAAACCTTAGGATCTAAAGGTGAAGATGAAGGCGAAGGTGGAGGTGATGGAATAATGTAGATGGCTTAAGCCCTTAACAATTCCTCAAAAAGGAAAAATTTAGTAAAATATAGTGGTGTGGAAACCCGATCCATGTCAATAAGTCTCATGTCAATTGGAATTGGCTTTGCCAGATCGTATGGATTACGAAGCAAGGTGAATAAGTCAATAGGATTCATGTTAACTTAAAATGGGAAAATGGTGGTTGGCAAGGTGAATGGATGGATGTGTCATATCTTCTATAATAGATGCTAGAACTTTGGGAACCTAAACAATAGTAAGCAACACAAATAATTGAAATTGGCAAAAATCCATGTTCATGCAATGCAAATGGATTTTTTTGAATTTTTTATTTTTTATTTTTTATTTTTGAATTTTTTATTTTTTTTTTGAATTTTTTGTGTGTTTTTTATTTTTTTGAATTTTTGAATTTTTGAAATTTTTTAATTTGAATTATGCACATATATTACAAGAAAAATGGTCAGTGAGATGGATTATTGAAATGGGGGTGGTGGTTCACCGGTTGGTTCAACTCACACTTGTGGAAGAAGAAAGTGAATAATGGGTTGATGGATGGGGAACATTTTGATGTAAAACTCATCTCGTTCAGTGAATGGAATGATGGTCTGATTCCTCATTAGATTCATCAAAATATATTGACATAACATAAAATCCTTCATAAATTTAATCTTTAGATTCATCGGTGTGATGGATATCTTCTTCTAAATTCAAATGTAAACTTTGAAAATCTTGTTCAAAATAAGTGGAAGAAAGTGTATTATAGCCTAAACCTGAATGGTCATGCACTTCTCGATATGAAACATAAATTATCTCATACATTCCCTATTCGTGTCATCCTAGGCCATGTCCTTACCAATTAACTATATGAAAATATCAGGATGGAAAACCTGACATATGTTGTATATTGGCAAGAGTTGGTTGTTTGGGATCATCAAGGGAAGATAGATTGGATGATGAATCAATACCCCCATACACAAAATCAATGTTATTGGGAATTGAACCCATGTTTTATACCACTCCTATAGATAAGGGTGGGTCATATGGGTGACCATAGTCCTTAGTAGTTTGGATTCTAAGCGATGTGATGGTGATTACTTGGAACACGTATTCACCAATACCAATATTAGTGAGGTGGATCACAAATTGGGATGATGTGGAGGTGGATGAGGTGGATGTGGATGTGGAAAGCTCATGGTTGGCTTGGGACTTTAACAATAGGAGAGGTATGGACTGAAATGACATCTCATATTTTGTTAATGTGACTTGTGATATGTCATTTAATGTGGATGAAGGTGGATTTGGTTGAGGTGGTTATTTTATTGGTGATGATATGGAAGGAATGATGGTGGAATATACTGATGTTGATGATGTGGCTGATGTGGATTGATTTTGACCACATGTGCATGTAGTCAAAGGTGATAAATATGGAGGTATGCAAGTGGAGGCTTGATGTGAAGTGATGATGAGGAGCTCCTTAGGAATAGGAGCTTTTCATGAAGAAGTGGATGGTGTGGTTGATGAGGTGGTTGATGATATCAAGAAAAATGAATGTAAGGAAGAATGCATTCATAAGGATTTGAAATGAAATTGCAATACTTAAACAGTTCAACATCCACCAGTATGCAATGAACTTTTCCCTCATGTACATATTTCAAGCATTGATGAATTATAGAAGGGAAACATCTCATTTACCTCATCCAATTATGTCCAAGGATTACATTATATGCCATGGAACCTTCCAATATGTGAAACATTATATACAATATTTTTACCTCCACTTCGATGGGTAAAATGATAGTGCCAACTTTGGAGCAGAGAGCATCATTAAATACTTTTAGGGTGAAGGTGGATTTGGTAATGTGGGATGGTGGAATATTGAGGTGTTGGAGAGTAGATGTGGTGATCATATTGATAGAGGAATTGGTATTGATCAATACTCATTTAAATGACTTCCTATCAATTTGAGCCATGACGTGCAATGGAAGGTCCATTGATTTTGATGATATTGGTTTAATTTCAAAATTGTAGAATGTAATGGAAGACTTCATACATGTTTTGATGCTCCCCATAAAATTGATAAAGGCATTAGCATATTGAGATAGAAGTTCAATGAATTTTAAAATATCCATTAATGCCTCACAATGTGGGGGATATTTTTGTATAAGCTCATAGATAAAAAGTTTAGTTAAAGTTATTTTAATGCTAGTGGTTAATCGGCTACTCAGAGAGATAATTGGCCTTGATGGATGATTGATAGGATGAATGGGTTGATATGGATAACTTGGAATATAAATGGGTTGGGAATAATTTGAGGAAATTTGGATGGGAGACGATGAAGTGGTAGGTTGAGGAGACACACTTTCTTGAGGTGCTATAGGGGATTGAATTGTTTTTTGTTGTGCACTTTATTGATTGTTAGTGTGTTGTTGACCTCGGATAACTACATGGATAGCACCCATAAAACCTTGGTACTATTGCACGTGGTTAACTTTATTAGGAGTCTTGGTTTTTTACCCTCCTATAGTTGGTTGTACCTCCTCATGATGAGGAAGTGGTGTTTGATAAATACCAATATTTTTGTTTTGTTGAGCTAAGGGACTATCAAGCTTGATGGCCCCCAAGTCAATGAGATCTTGCACTATCTTTAAAGTTGTAGCAATTTTTTATATCATGCCTGTTGGGGATTTTTCTTGCATCCTTGGGATAAGTTATCATGCTACAGGAAAACCTACTACCAATGAGCAACTACAGGCTCTGGTCGACCTACCTCTTTAACCTAGGAATAGAGTTCTTCAATATTTTCTAAATAGACCAGGTATGGTAAGGATACCCTTGAGGTGAACTTAAAGTTTTTAATGTTTTATGTTCATGCTCTTCCAGATTTATGGTGGTGAATTAAATATTTTATAAATTTTGACCGAACTAAAACAATAACAATTCAATTATGCCTTATGTATGATCGGTGCCTTAATCCTTTGGGCTATTGTAGCAAGATTTAATGATAATTCAATGAAAATAGAGAGAACGAGGAAAGAGATAATCGGTGCAATTACATTCATTCGAATATCATAATAAACATAATAGTTGACCAATGAAAGAAACGTTCACTATGTGTTCAAATAATGTAACCCATAATGAAGATACACACAAGACTGAAGATAAGAAAGTAATAGAAAAGAAGCCCAGAATTGTATTAATATTTGAAAGATGATTACATGAAGAGTTGGCTTGCAACAACCATTGAACTCTTGAAATATCAATACAATAAAGATCCTCGTTCGAATATCGTAACAAGGACCTTTCACTCTTTCATTCGAATATCGCAACAATCGAGTCTCTAGACCTCTGGCTCAATAATCTAGAAATATTCTCAGCTTCTTGGGTGCTTTCCTATCAAAACCTGCACAAAAATGGGAAGAATAAGGGATGAAAAAGAAGAAGAAAGACAAAGGGGATACAACAACAAAGAATGGGCACTCGAGTATACCTCTTAGAAAAAATATGCTATGTCAAAGCTCGATCCTTATTCTGGTTGTAGACGTCCTTCTTATAGTTGTGGTGGCTCTGTAACTACCTGAACTACTTTCATCCTGCGCCTATACCATCTCCTACCTTGTCATTGATTAGGTGTTGTATAGTTTATTATTTTAACTAATTCAAAAATAAAATACATTATCAAAATTGGTTGAAGTTTCACCTAGTTGTCATCCACCTTCTATTTGCTACTTTGTAGCTTTATTTGTTTGTTCTGAAGTGAGCTCCTGAGTATCTTCTTGTATATTTGTCATTGTGGCCTGATGTGTCGCCATTGCATGCCTTGATCTCTTTGACTGAGAAGGTTACTAGAATTTAGATGTATTATCTTGGAGTAGGGGCTTTCTTCAACCACATGGGGGCTTGCCTTGGGATGCAGAATCCTGATGTATCAAGCCCTCCATGATAGTGGTGAAGAATAGGGAATTGGAAGTACACAAGTTAAGGAAACCACCAACAACACGGTACTTCCATAACTATACTCCATCGGGGTGACAATACTCTAACTATATTCCATCGGGACGTGAGAGCTCTCTGTAGATGATCTTCCATTTTGTGCCTCTTGTTTCTTCTACAGCCGGTGACACGAGACTTATTAAAATGTAGAACTCTCTTTCTGTAGCTCGCTAACAGCACACTTTGATCCATCTCTAAAATATAGCTTGGACTTTAGAATGGGTGTCATTCTATATAAAGGATGAGTTGATGTGGATTATTCCATCAGCTGACGATAAGTGAACAAGTCCTATTGATCCAAAAATGATTTGGTTTGCTTCAACCTGATGATTTTGCCTTAATTCAATCATCCATTATCATCATGTGATTTATGGGCTATCCTTCCCTTGTTCAGCATATGAGGATTCGCACCCTTCTACTATCTTTGTTCATGTAGTACGAAGAGTTCAGAGATTCTGACTTGGCCAGACCTATCCATTAATCGGTTTACTTATTTTATCTTGCCACCCCACTCTTTGTTAGTGAATCATCCTATCATGGTTTGTTTCCCTCTTCAATGATTTTGCATAATCTGGATGTAGGAATTTGGAGTAGAGTCTGCACTCGTGTGACCTTTCAATTGGCCTTCAGTTGCATTAGTCATGGTCACTTCTGACGTAACATTGATCTTCTTCAGGTTAGAGATCCCTCAGGTGCACGTGCTATCAAATGGTCAACATGTGTCATTTGGTACCATATTACGTAGGTACTCATGACTACTGATCATTGTTCGAACAATAGATGATTTTTCATTTGCTCCAATTTTGATAGTTTTTTATTGATCCTTCTAGCGATAGGGATAGTACTATGTTTGGTCGAGACTCGATCGACATATTTGGAGTGTTCTCCCTTTGATAGTTGGTTCTCATTGACTATGTGTTTTTGGCTATGGATCCCTTTAATTTTGCATGAATGAAGATTTTGACCATTGGATGTCATTATTCGATCGAATGGCTTAGGGTACTTTTGCATGTGCTACATTAAAAATCTTATGCTAGCTTTTATCGAGGAGGTCAATTTATAATAATAAAAACATTATGCATGCAAAATTAAATGATGATGTACCTTGATTTTCATTGAATTTACCTTTATCTAGCTTGATCAATCTGCACCATTGATTTCATTCGATCGATGATATTTCGATGGTTAGGATTTGTTCAACCATCGATATTTAGTATTTGTCCTCTTTTAGCCAAAAAATTTCAATGGTTATGCTTTAACCATGTCATTACTTGGGTCGATCGATCCTCATAGCTATTCGACTAACCAATGTTATTCTTCAGTTGAAATGATATTTTCACTTAGCACTAGGTGGCTAACTTGTGTTATATGTCAATCGAATGGTTCCTTTGATTGATTGACTTTTGGTTGACCCTTTACTTGTTTTGGTCGATGGTGTAATTTTCATCGGGTAAAATACTTTATGTTCGATCAATCAATATTTTAGCGGGTTTATTACTATGGTCAACCAAAAAATTATCATTACCTTTTTGGTCGATCGATTGGTTTATCTATTGTATTCATTTCCTATCGTCAAAAAATTTTTACCCTCGACGCTTTTAGATAAAGATGGTTTTCAATGATTCAAATTTGATCGACCGATAATTTTGGTAGGCTAACATTTCATTTTAGTCAATTGAAAATTTTCAACGGTAATTTTCTCTGTCAATATATTTATGATTTTTTCTTTCCTTTTTGTTTTGGATGTTTGAACTGAATGGTCGGTTGAAGCTCTTTTATCGATGACCAAATTTTTTCTTTGTTTTAATTTTTTTTTGGCCCATCTGTTATGGCCATCAGCCAAAAATTCTTTTTACCTTGGTGCAAACGATTATTGGTCGACCAATATTACTCTTCCATCGGTCAAAAATATTTTTGCTTAGTCTTTGGCAATTTTAATTTTGGCAATGATTTTTTGATAGTCGACCAAAGCAAGAATTGCACTATTTTTCTATTCGGTCGATTGGGTCAAAAAGTTGTGATCCTTTGAAAAAGTAGGTGGGGAACCCCTTAAGTTTTAAAAAAAAGAAAAATTAAACTACTTAAGGGTGAGAGATGGCCATGATGATGAAATAATTTTCTTAGGCATTTTGAAGGTATTGCTTAAAGATGTTAATTCATGAAAATATTTTGAGATAATTAATTACTTAAAATTGACTTCCTTATCAACATATCACAAAACATGCACCTCATTTAAGACCTTCAAAAATTTTAAATTATGGGTACATTCATGTTGTATCAATTTTGGCTACAACATAGGCTCTGACTAGGATAGATGGTGAAAACATGAGGTATTTGAGAACTCTAGAATCTCTGGTTATTGACAAGGCTTCAGATGAAAGAACTATGACCTTTATTTACCAGGTGAAAACTGCACAAATAGAATAACAAATAAAGCATTCAAACAATCTAAAAAGAGAATAACCTTTAATCAAATAAAATCAAAGATTATGGTTTTAAAAGCAAATGAACTTTTCACTCCTGAAGGTTAGATGTTCTAGCAATATATTTAAGGTGGTTTTGAACAAAATCAATCAGAAATAACTACCACATCAAACCTGGGCTCAGAGTGTGTGCTTGTGTATTCTTTTATTACTTTCTCAGATCAGATAGAATTTTTATCAGCTTGGAAGGAGTTAGGCTTATTAATGATTTCACTCTTTTAAATATTTTTGCCTTGTCATTGCTCCACTAGTCAAGCATTTATAGCTTTGGTGGAGGTGACCTTGATCCCTTTGGACCTGCTCTACTACCAGACAGGCATCTATAGCCCCGATAGAGGTTATCCAGATAGCCCTAAGCACTTGCTCAATTTGCATTATTGAGATTTTTCTTCTTTTAGGAAGAATTTTGATAAATTGCAAAATATTTTAGAGTGTGCTTTTTAGGTTGAGGATCTATAAGGCTATAGTATTGAGTGTATTTATATTTAGCCTAACTACCTTACCAAGGTTGATTAGATTCCCTAATTTTTGGAATTACTTTTGAGGTCATGATAATGTATGGCTTTGGCTTGATGTGTCAGCACTCCCAATTTTCATCTATTATATTCCAAGCCTCATAAGATGCTTACTAAAATTCTCACTTCCTAAGTTGCTAGATCATCTGTACTCAATTCCATATTCTCTTCTTTAACTGACTAAAGATAAATCTCACACAGATAAGCAAAAATATAATAGTAAGATTCATCACACTGAACAGATAAGCAAACAAACCTAACTTAAAAAGAAAAAAGAACTAACATAAAACACATTTTTTTTTTTTATTCTTTTTTGGTTCCCCAATAGGGGTGGTATAACTTTAGGTGTTGGCCATTTATTGGGATTTCCATGAGATCACCCTGTAAGGTTTGCAACCTATAAGTATTTGGGCCAAAGATCTAAATTATTTGATAAGGACCTACCCATATGGGTTCAAGCTTACCTTTTTCTCCATGTTTTTCATTTTTGGGGTCCCAATATAGAACTATGTCTCCTTCAAAGAATGGAGTTCCTTTGGCTTTCTTGTTAAAGAGTTGCATGGTTTTCTGAGTTTGTTCAAACATCTTATCCAGTGCATTTCTTATTTCTTCTTATAAATGTGCAATTTGATCTAATCTCCTCTATAAGGCATCGAGGTTTTCATGATCTTGTAATAATAAAGATAGTGCTATTCTTTCTATACAAGGAGGCAGCAGGGCTTTTTCTCCAAATACCATTTCATAAGGAGTTTTACCTATGTTCCTTTTAACAGATAATCTATCTACCCATAAGGCAAATTTTAACTCATTATCCCATCCCTTTTTATTCTTACCAAGTGATATTTTAATTCTGGTAATCAAATTTTTATTTGATGACTCGACAAGACCATTTCCTTGAGGATAATAGTTAGTTGAATGAGAAAGTTCAATCCCATATTTTGCATAGAATTCTATCATTTCAAAAGAGACAAAGTACTTTCCATTATCTATCACCAACTTCTTTGGGACTCCAAATCTAGTTAAGATGTTTTCCTCTAAGAAATCAATAACTACTTTAGTGGTTGAATTTCTCAGAGGAGTTGCTTCCACCCACTTAGTGAAATAATATGTTACCATGATAATCCATTTGTGTCAGCCTAAGGAGTTTGGTTTTATTTCCCCAATGAGGTCAATTCCCCATTATGTGAAAGGTGCTTCTATGATTACTAGTTGGAGAGGCATTACTGCTAACTTTTTCTTCCCTGCAAACACTTGACAATTATGGCAGCCCCTTACATATTTATGAACATCTTTGAATAAGGAAGGCCAATAATAACTTGCTCTCATAATCTTATTTGTAGTTGCTTTTGGGGCAAAGTGACCTCCATAGAATCCATCATGAAATTCTTCTATCACTTCTAATGTCTCTTTTTCAAACAAGCACAACAATAATACACCATCTGGATGTTTCCAATAGAGTTTACCTTCTTGGGTGTAATATTTTTATGCCTGTTATTTTACTGACCTCATTTTATTTGTAGATATACCTCTGGGGAAAGATAGGGTTTGGAGGTATAACAGGATATCATCATACCATTTGCATTCAACATTATATGTTCTTTTGATATCATGCATGTCATCAACTATGGCAATGTGTTGCATGTCTTCCCCTTCTTTGTTAGCCAGATATTTAGCTAGACCTTATCCTCTGATTATTTTCATAGCCTTGAATTCTACATCATACTGTAATAATTTGACCATCCACCTAGTAGGACTACCTATTGGTTCAGGTTGGGTGAAAACATCTTTTATAGTAGTGAATGGAATACAACATATAACCTTGTTTGAACCAAAAATGCTTTTAAAATGTTCCAATGCTTGAATCACAACATATGCTTGTTTTTCAATCATTTTGAATCTCAACTGAGCTCCTTTGAGTCCTGTACTCATGAAGGCTATGGGTCTTTCATTCTCTTCATCATCCTTTTGAGAAAGGACTGCAACAATGGTATGTTCAGAAGTGAATGAATATATGTTAAAATTCTTTGAGTAGTTAGGGCAATTCAAGACTGGGGTAGTGGTGATAGCATTTTTAATTTTTTGAAAAGCTTCAAGATTTTCTTCTATCCATTTGATGTCAACATTATTTTTAATCATGTTATTGATAGGTTGAGCTATTTCAGCAAAATTTGGCACAAACCTTCTTACAAAATTAATTTTACCAAAGAATGATCTGACTCCTTTCAGATTTTTGGGGGAGGTATCTTGGCAATAGCTTCTACTCTTGATGGATCAATGCTAATCCCTTTTTCAGAAACTATGTGACCAAGGAGTTTTCCTTGTGTTGCTCTGAATATACACTTCTTTGGATTCAAGGATATTCCAAATTCTTTGCATCTAGAAAAAACTGTGGCTAAATGTTCAAAGTGGTCTTCAAGGTTTTTTGAAAACATTGTTATGTCATCCAAATAGACAACTACTATTTTGAACATTAGTCCTTTGAAGGTAAAGTCCATGGCCCTCTAGAATGTTTCTCCTGCATTCATTAATCCAAATGACATTCTCAGATATTCAAAGGTACCCCAAGGGGTAGTGAAAGTAGTTTTATATCTATCTTCAAGATTTACCTGAATCTGATTATATCCTGAGAATCCATCCAGTAATGACATTCTGGATGAGCCTACTACAACTTGTAGTAGTTGTTCCATGTTGGGCAAGGGATAATTATCCTTGAGAGAACTTTTATTCAGATTTTAAAAATCAACACAAAGTCTGATCTCTCCATTTTTCTTCCTTACTGGTACTAAGTTTGCTATCCAGGAAGAAAATCTTACTTTTCTAACTATTTTGGCATCCAACAATTTTTGAACTTCTTTTTGCATAACTGGATGCAATGTGGGATTGAATTTTCTCTATTTTTTCTTGAAAGGTTTAGTATCCTCCTTGAGGGGAATGATGTGAGTCATGACATCAGTTTTAAAAGTTTTTAGGTCTTCATAACTCCAGGCAAAAGATTCTTTATTTTTCTTCAGAAAGTTGATGTACTGTTCTTTCTCTTTTTTGGTAAAGCCTTATCAATCTTAACAAATCTAGGCTCCTCTTTTGTTCCAATGTTCACATCATCGACTTCTATTTCTTTGAGGAGTGGTTTGTAGGCTTTATCAAAATCATCAAATAAGCTTTCTAAAGAAACTAACCCCTTAGGAATTCTATTGGTTTTGAGTTGAATTACTTCAACTGGCTCTCCAATTATATGTTTCAATTTTTCTTCATCCTCCTCCTCACATATAACATCAGAGTACATATTTTGGAGGGTCATGAAATCCCTAATATCCACATCATCTTGAAACACTTGCAGGTATACAACATTATCAAGCACAGAAGGTTTGTACACAGAGATAGTTGGAAATCTATCCATATACTCAGTGTCAATTTTTGGATAGTCTGCACCTGAAGCATTGATGGCCAATAGGTCTGCAATATGATTCTTTTCTCTAGGAATGTAAGAGATGTTAAAAGCTAAGAATTTATCAATTTTAGCTAAGACTACAGATTTATATTGTTTTAATCTGGGATGTTTTGTTTGATACTTACCTTTAACTTGTTGGATAATCAGTTCGGCATCCCCAGTCACAGTCAAGAAATTTATGCCTAGTTCTTTGGCTTTTCTCAAGCCTAACAGTAAAGCTTCATACTCAACAACATTATTGGTGCATGGGAATTCTAATCTGTAAGGGATTCCAAGATAGTTTCCCTTTATATCTATTAAATTCACACCAGCACCTGCTCCTATTTGAGACTTAGCCCCATCAAAGGACATGGTCCACATTTCCTGGGTAAGAACTCTATCAGATTCTGCATCTATTAGTTCTCTGGTTTTAGGGTCCATATCTTTTGCATCAGGGACTTCTACTAGGAAAGGATTATGCCAAACTGAGTATACTCCTATTTCTTTCTCTTCTACAGAATTAACCAAATTAATCATGGTATCATCTGGTCTTACCAGTTCCACTGAATACTTGTTAAATGGTTCTCTCCTTAAAGTCACATTTTCTTTTCTTGAAATAGGGATTGTGGCATAAGACCAATCCAATTGTATGGAGCCACCCAACTATTCTGCCCAATGTCTGCTTAACAGTAATGAGAAGAAAGGGTCTACATCAACTACTACAATGTCCATCACTATACCCTTCTTGGGATGTTGATCTAAGAAGACTAACAAGCCAGTGATAATCCCTACATAGGGTATCTACCTACTATCCATTACTGACATAGGAGGGGACTCCCTAGTACAAATTAACCCTAGTTGGTCTGCTATCTATTTGGGCATGATGTTATGGGATGCACCACTATCTAGCATGCAGTTGTGAATGACATACCTTTCTCCTTCATCTAAATTATATCTGAGTGACACATAAAATGGTCTGATAGATGAGGGTGTTCTAGTCTCATGGTTAGATGGCTTGACTATATTACAGGACTGAGTTCCTTTTTGTTCGATCAGGCCAAAAGCCTTACAGACCTGTTCTCTGTACTTTTGAATATTCATTAACTCACCAAAGGTAATGTTAAATTTCTATTTACTCAGCTTAGAAACCAGCATCAAATTCCATCTTCTTAACATCTAATGTTTTGGTACATTCCTCATGTGTTGATGGCTCATTTATTTCTACATTGGTAGGAGTAGTTTTGTTTTGAATTTTTTCTATTTTTTCTTTTTGTACATTGTTATTTACAGTAGGTTGTTCTCTAGTCTCCTTACTTGAAATTTTATCAACTTTATTAGTAACAATCCTATTTCTTAGATTTAAAGCATTGGCTTCAAGTTCTTCCACCTCTTGAGCTATTGGGATTACCTTCCCTTGCTTCATTTTATCATACCTAGTTTCTTGTCCTCTTTGTAGGATTTTTGTATTTTCTGCAACTAGGATTTTGGGATGGTGATTTGAAGCATATGAATCCATATCTTCCTCAAACAACCTTTCTCTAGACTCATCTTCAAGAGTCCAACATGCATTAATTCTGATATCCTCTTCGGATTCCTCATCTAAGTTTACAGGATAATGGATTCCTAGATATATACCACAACAATCTAGGTTATGAGGGGCATCACAAGTTGAATAGTAATAGGGGAAGTTTTTTGCTAAATTGACAGTGGGTATAGGATTTGGAACTAATTCCAGGTCCTTCTCTATCTCTTTTTTCTTCCAATTATTCCCATTACTTCTATTTCTCTCATCAAGATTGTTATTACTCCAATTTCTATTAAAATTTCTCCTAAATGGTGGCCTATTATCAGCTTGTTGTCTATCAACTTGAGGGTGAGAAGATTCATCATTGCTCTCTTTATTTATTTCTATTCTAGCTAATCTATTGTTCATTGTGTTAAACATTTCTATCATTTGATTAGCCAGCTTCTCCATGGGGTCATGTTCAGTTCTCTTTTATAGGTTGAATCCTACTTTCTTAGGCTTCCTATCAGGATGATTATCTTCTAGAGAATATGGTTTCATTTTTCCACTATCTAACATATTCCTTTCAATATCTATCACCTTCTCCATACATTCATCTATTGTATTAACCTGTTCTTGTCTTAACTCATAGTTAAACTCTCCTAGGAAGGCATTTTTGTAAAAATAGATTGATTGTATATTGTTTGGTCGTAGAGCAATGGGAATCTTATTCCTAGATTTAGAAAACCTTCTATTAAAATCACTCACTGATTCATTTTCTCTCTTTTTCATTGTTTCCAGGTCTGTTAACAGTGATTGTTCATTTTTTCTCTCACCAAATTTCTTTAGAAAGATAGTTTCCATTTTAGAAAAATTGGCAATATCATTATCGAGAAGGGTGTTAAACCATTCTCTAGCATCCTTCTCTAAGGTTTGAAGGAATAGTCTCAACACTACATCTTCATGTTCTACTTCTAGACTATCTAAAGCATACAAGAAGCTTTTAATGTGATCTTCTCCAATAACTACATTATTTCCTTGAAACTTAGGTAAATATTTATGAGCTTTACTAGGGAGATCATGTAGTGGTGTTGGTAACTGAAAAGGCCTATATCTATTGGTTCTCCATAACTAAACATTAGGAGGAGGATTGGCCATATTAATTATCGAAGGTACTTGGGTTGGATTCAAAGAAATTACAGTAGGAGGTGTAGTATTAATTCCACTAGGAATAGTGGGAGGTGTTTCAAAAATATTCTCTACTATAACAATATTTGCATCAAAACTTCTTGAAGATGAATTAGAAGGATTAGTTCTAAAAAATACCTCTAGATCTGAGAATTCTAGATATAGCTCCTGAGCGGTTCTTCTCATTCGTGCCAACACATTCTGCTCTTCTTTTTAATATTTTATTTTTTTTGGATTTGTCCAATCAGAGTCACCAACACAATGTGTGCAGAAGGAACAAATATCTGGTCGAGATTGCTCGACTTATAACACTCTCAATCACTCAAGGTATAAACTTTTTCAAGAATCAATAAAATCAAGAAACTCAAGAGAATCAAGAAAACAATATAACCACTCGTTCTTGAAAAAGGAAAATTGGAAACTACGAGCATGGGAGGGAAACAGATTTGAAAATATTTTAAGATAAACTGATACTCTGATTCCTTTTAAGCTAATTATTGCCAATAAATATTTATCATTAGGTTCCAAACTATAATGAAAATTACGCATTCGATCCTCGACAATGATACCAATAAACTATTGGGGATTTTTCCTACATCCTTGGGATAAGTTGTCACACTACAGGAAAACCTACTACCAACGAGCAACTACAAGCTCTAGTCGACCTACCTCTTTAACCTAGGAATAGAGTTCTTCAATATTTTCTAAATATACCAAGTATGGTAAGGATACCCTTGAGGTGAACTTAAAGTTTTTAACATTTTATGTTCATGCTCTTCCAGATTTATGGTGGTGAATTAAATATTTTATAAATTTTGACCAAACTAAAACAATAACAATTCAATTATACCTTATGTATGATCGATGCCTTAATCCTTTGGGCTATTGTAGCAAGATTTAATAACAATTCAATGAAAATAGAGAGAATAAGGAAAGAGATAATCGGTGCAATTACATTCATTCGAATATCATAATAAACATAACAGTTGACCAATGAAAGAAATGTTCACTATGCATTCAAATAATGTAACCCATAATGAAGATACACACAAGACTGAAGACAAGGAAATAATAGAAAAGAAGCCCATAATTGTATTAATATTTGAAATATGATTACATGAAGAGTTGGCTTGCAATAACCATTGAACTCTTGAAATATCAATACAATAAAGATCCTCATTCGAATATCGTAACAAGGACCTTTCACTCTTCCATTCGAATATCACAACAATCGAGTCTCTAGACCTCTAGCTCAATAATCTGGAAATATTCTCAACTTCTTGGGTACTTTCCTATCAAAACCTACACAGAAATGGGAAGAATAAGGGATGAAAAAGAAGAAGAAAGACAAAGGGGATACAATAACAAAGAATGGGCACTCGAGTATACCTCTTAGCAAAAATATGCTATGTCAAAGCTCGATCCTTATTCTAGTTGTAGACATCCTTCTTATAGTTATGGTGGCTCTGTAACTACCTAAACTACTTTCATCTAGACTGTCCACTTGGTGCCATCTCCTACCTTGTCATCGATTGGGTGTTGTACAATTTGTTATTTTAACTGCCTCAAAAATAAAATACATTATCAAAATTAGTTAAAGCCTTACCTAGTTGTCATCCACCTTCTATTTGCTACTTTGTAGCTTTATTTGTTTATTCTGAAGTGAGCTCCCAAGTATCTTCTCATATATTTATCATTGTGGCCTGATGTGTCACCATTACATACCTTGATCTCTTTGACTGAGAAGGTTACTAGAATTTAGATGTATTATCTTGGAGTAGGGGCTTTCTTCAACTACACGAGGGCTTGCCTTGGGATGCAGAAGCCTGATGTATCAGGCCCCTTGCAATAGTGATGAAGAACAGGGAATTGGAAGTACACAAGTTAAGGAAACCACCAACAACATGGTACTTCCATAACTATACTCCATCGGGGTGATAATACTCTAACTATATTCCATCGGGGCATGAGAGCTCTCTATAGATGATCTTCCATTTTGTACCTCTTGTTTCTTCTACAATCGATGACATGGGACTTTTTAAAATGTAGAACTCTCTTTCTATAGCTCGCTAATAGCACACTTTGATCCATCTCTAAAATATCACTTGGACTTTAGAATGGGTGTCATTCTATATAAAGGATGAGTTGATGTGGATTATTCCATCAGTTGACGACAAGTGAACAGGTCCTATTGATCTAAAAATGATTTAGTTTGCTTCAACCTGATGATTTTGCCTTAATTCGATCGTCCATTATCATCATGTGATTTACGGGCTATCCTTCCCTTGTTCAGCATATGAGGATTCACACCCTTCTACTGTCTTCATTCGTGTAGTACGAAGAGTTCAGAGATTCTGACTTGGCCAAACCTATCCATTAATCGATTTACTTATTTTATCTTGCCACCCCACTCTTTGTTAGTGAATCATCCTATCATGGTTTGTTTCCCTCTTCGATGATTTTGCATAATCTGGATGCAGGAATTTGGAGTAGAGTCTGCACTCGTGCGACCTTTCAATTGGCCTTCAGTTGCATTAGTCATGGTCGCTTCTGACGTAACATTGATCTTCTTCAGGTTAGAGATCCCTCAGGTGCACGTGCTATCGACTGGTCGACATGTGTCATTTGGTACCATATTGCGTAGGTACTCGTGACTACTGATCATTGTTCAAACAATAGATGATTTTTCATTTGCTCTAATTTTGATAGTTTTTGATTGATCCTTCTAGTGATCGGGATAGTACTGTGTTTGGTCGAGACTCGATCGACATATCTGGAGTGTTCTCCCTTCGATCGGTTGGTTCTCACTGACTATGTATTTTTGGCCATGGATCCCTTTGATTTTGCATGAATGAATATTTTGGCCACTGGATGTCATTATTCGATCGAATGGCTTAGGGTACTTTTGTATGTGCTGCATTAAAAATCTTGTGCTAGCTTTTATCGAGGAGGTCAGTTTATAATAATAATCTTCAATTAAAACATTATGCATGTGAAATTAAATGATGGTGTACCTTGATTTTTGTTGAATTTACCTTTATCTGGCTCGATCAATCTGCATCGTTGATTTCATTCAATCGGTGATATTTCGATGGTTAGGATTTGTTCGACCATTGATATTTAGCATTTGTCCTCTTTCAGCCAAAAAATTCAATGGTTGCGCTTTAACCACATCATTACTTGGGTTGGTCGATCCTCATAGCTATTTGGTTGACCAATGCTATTCTTTGGTCGAATGATATTTTTGCTTGGCGTTGGGTGGCCGACTTGTGTTATTTGTCAACCGAATGATTCATTTACCACTTGACTTTTGGTTGACCCTTTACTTGTTTTGATCGATGGTGTAATTTTCATCGAGCAAAATGCTTTATGTTCGATCGATCAAGATTTCGACTTGTTTGTTACTATGATCGACCAAAAAATTATCATTACCTTTTCGATCGATCGATTGTTTATTCGATTGTTCATTTCCTATCGATCGAACATTTTCTATCCTTCGGCTATGATTTTTTGCTCATCGATCAAAATACGGTTTTTAATGAGTCAAATTTGATCGATCGATAATTTTGGTAGGCTGACCTTTCATTTTAGTTGGCCAAAAACTTTCGATGATAATTTTCTCTCTATCGGCTGATTTATGATTTTCGCTTTCCTTTTTGTTTTGATTGTTCGGACTGAGTGGTCGATCGAAGCTCTTTTACAAATGGTCAAAATTTTTCTTTGCTTTAAAATTTTGTTGGCCCATCTGTTATGGTCATCGGTTGAATTTTTTTTTTACCTTGGTGTGAACGATTATTGGTTGGCTGATGTTTCTTTATTGTTGGTCGATTAAGCTTTTGGGCTTAGCTCTTGGTAATTTTTTGGCAATGATTTTTTGCTAGTCAATCAAAGGATAAATTACTTTGGTCCATTTTTGTGTTCGATCAATATGGCTTTATAGGAGAATTCCTATGTAAGTCATGTTCCACTTTCCTACAATCCTTCCTCGGCCCTATCCCAAGTCCCTGATCCTATCCCAACTTCCTTGGCACCTCATTTTCCCATCCTCCATGGCAGGAAGGTGTTGTAGATGATCTCCTTTGGGGGGAGATCATTGTTCCACTGTTCTACCCCTTTCCTTACCCTATGGTGGGAAGATCACTGTTCCATTGTTTTGCTCTATTGTTCGACCCTTTTTATTCGATGTCTAGGTACTAGGATGGTTTTAGGTTCTTCCATAGGACTTTTCCTAGGTTTTTTAGACTATTCAAGATTATCCTTTTTTCTCAGGTTGTTTTTGGAAGTCTTCTTGACATTTTCTCTTTGAGGATATTCAGTTGTGGAATGTTGGGTCTAAGGAATTTTGGCTTCATGAGCAGTTTTGCACAACATCCTTTTGGTTTCAGGGGGACCATGCGCTTTCTAATGTGACTATGCTCTTTGGGATCGAGGTAGTGAGTCTATCAGGATTTCAGTTTCTTTTGTGGCTTCTAGGAGGGCCTCTATTTTTCTTGTTGTTGTATCCCTGTAGGACTTCCTCATCTGTGCAATTGAAGTTCTTTGTTGGCGGTGTTGAAGGTTGTTTGGGATGCTTAGTTGCTTCCTTTTTTTTTGGGCTCTATCATCTACAACCGATATTCCTCATGACTCCTTCCTTTTGGGTTCTTGTGGAACTTTCCTACCTATTTCCTTCATGTGTTGTTGTTTTGTTGCTGCTACTTCCTCTTTTGGGCTGGTGTTTTTGAAGGCTTCCTTTTTTTTTCTTGAGGACTTCATGGCTTGGGGAGTTCCTCTTGATGCTGATCCATTGTTGCACCATATTTCAGGCTATTGTTCCATTGCATGAGGATTTCATGGCCTGCATAATTCCTCAATATGTTGCTTCATATTTTAGGCATTCAAGGGATTGCTTCATCTACAAGGTTGGTTTTCCCCTACATAGGAAGCATTTTCCTTTCAATTTCTGGTTTCCCAATGGTAGTTTCTAGTTTTCCCACCCTTGGTAGGATTTAAATTTTGAATTTTGGCACTCGTGTCCTTTTCCCACCTATGGGAAGTTTCAAATTTTATTTTGGCAGATTGGGCAGTTTGGCACTTTTTCCCGTCCTTGGAATGCTTCAAATTTTATGCTTGGTGCCTAAATTTTCAATTTTGTTGTTCTGGTGGGCTTTCCTTTCTTGCGTAGTTTTCTTGGCTTCCATACTGATCTTGTTTCCTTTGCGCCATCCTTTGTGATTTCCTATGGCGCTTTCCTATTTTTGTTTCTTTTGGATTTCCTCAAGCCTACCCTATTGTCCTTCCTTGGACGTCTTCATTTTGATGTTTTCATGTTTCAATGTAATTAGGTTTTGGGATCCTTGATAAAAACCCATATTTAACTAACCAAAAAAAAAGTTGCAATCCTTTGTAAAAGCAGGTGGGGAACCCCTTAAGTCTCAAAAAAAAAATAAACTGCTTAAGGGTGAGAGATGGCCATGAGGATAAAAAAGGTTACATTAGGTATTTTGAAGGTATCAGTTAAAGATGTTAATCCATGAAAATGTTTTGAGATAATTTTTAAAAAAATGATTTCCTTAATAGCATAGCACAAAACATGAACCTCATTCAAGATCTTCAAAAAATTTCTTATATCAATTTCGCTACAACAATACCCATTTTGCCTATGATAAGAGCAAAAATAATATTCCCTATATTGTTTACTATGCTTGGTAGGGCCATCTGTTTTAACCTTATGTAAGGCAAGTTGGTTTGTGTCATACAACCTATGAAATATGGAGGCATATAATTCAGCTAAGGGGGTGTATTGACAATTTTGTCGAATAAATTATCGACGTGGATGATTTTCCATAGTTGGAACTATGTTTTGGACTAATTGTGATGGTGAGGGAACCATATGATATGTAATTTATTACATTTGTTGTTGCACAATTTTTTGTTGAGCCATTACCAACTAGCTCATGACCACTTGATTGAATTGATTGGCTTGATTGGCCTGATTGGCCTGATTTGGTTTGGATTGGCCTAAATAATTACTTTCGTATTGGCCTCTATTATACCATTTTTTTATTTTTGGGCTTAAGAACATGTTGTATTTTGATCTCCTCAATGATACTAGCTTGGGCAAGAGCTTCCTTAAATGATATATATTGTTGTAATTGTAATAACCAAGAAATGGGTTTTGGGCAAATCTTGGTAAACATTTGAGTTAGCTCTTCCATTGGTAGGGTGAATGATGGTTTTGTGATAACAACCCTCCAACAATTACTAAAATTATATATTGACTCATCATCAAATTTTGTGAAGTCATATAAGTTAGACAATGATAATTTCTTTCTAACATTGAGGTAAAATATTTCAAGAAATTGGTCAACCAATTGTTCAAAAGTATAAATACTTTGATGAGGTAAATGGTTGTACCACTCTACGACATCTCCTCCCAATTTCTGAGGAAATATTCGAAGCATTAGAGCATCATGATGTTGGATTCTAAAATAGGAGTGAATGAATGTACTCATATGCTCTCTAAGGTCCTCAATCCCTTTGAATTTATCAAATTTTGGTAATGTAAAATCTATTGAATATGGTGGTTATGGTACCAAAAATGAATTGGTTGATTGATCGATTGTCTTATATTTGGCTTCTGGTTCATAATACCAGGAGCATGTTGCATCAAGCTATCAATTTTTTGTTGCATGGATTGAATTCAAGGGTCTTCCCCAGGTATATGAAAGTCTTAAATTAATCGGTAATTTTGTGAAGGTGGAGTGGTGATGATTTGGTGGAGTGAATTGAATTTGGTGATGTTGAGGTTGATGAAGAAATGATTGTGAATGTTAAAAAGAAGATGATGTGTGAGAACTATGATTTTGATGATTTGTGGGAATGGAAACCATAGAATATTTTGGTACCCATGATGGAATTGGAGTGAAAAGGGTGGGTTGGGTGGAAACAGGCTAGAATTTAAAAAAAATTGCCTATACTTGTTTTTGGGAACAAGATTGAGCACCTTGTCGAGCCATAAGCAATGTATTGAGATGTTGCCATGCTTTCTGTATAACCACCTCTGATATAGATGGTGTGGATGTGAAGGGAATGGATGAGGTATGTGGAGGATAAGTTGCAATGGGGATTACAATCAGATGGGAGACATTGGATGGGGTGGAAGCTGGCATTTATGAAGCATCATTGACATGTGCTTCATACAATGAATTTCCATAGGTGGTAGTGTATGAATATGTAATGGAGGTTCTTAGAGCACATGACTATTTTATAATGGACCAATACTGGTAAGGTGAAACTAACACCTCAAAAAGAGGGTTGGTATACACCTGAGTGAGGCTAGAAGGCTAGGAATGGGTAAGTCCCCATAAAAAAGAAGGATCATGCATGGGTGGACTGTAAAATTTTTCTAGAACATAGTTAGTGGATCTTTGAAAAGCTTCCACTTTAGCCATATCTATGTAAGTTATGTTATGGTTGGTCGGGAAGGATGGTTCTATTTCTGTGTAGACACCAAAATCTAGCCACTTGTCATCCATCCATGTTTTCTAATCTCCACCATCCATTATTTATATATATACATATTTGTTAATATATATTTAAATATTAATATTTTATATATTATATTTATATATATTTAATAAATATATATATGAATTAATCTTAGCCCTCTACCACATTTTAATCTCAGCCATCCATCTACCTTAATCCATGCCACTTACCCAAATTTAATCTCCACCCTTCCTCATGTTTTAATCTTGGTCACTCAAATTATGTCATTGAAACCCTAACATGTCTAAGGTAAGATTATAAAGAGGAGTTCCCTAAGATCTAATTTGTTAGAATCCTTTAGTTCTTAGAATCCCTAGCCTAAGTTTGCTTCCATCCTCACCTCCATCATCATTTTTTGTAGCCCTTAGATTCTATCGCCACCCTTATTACATGAACTAGATTTGGTTCTGTACCATTTCCATTAATCCCTAAACATCCTTTCGAGCCATCTGAATGCCCACCAAATCCAATCAAGTGCCTCTAAGTATTTTTGGTTATCGAGTGTTCTCGGGCATCTCATGTACCAGATCTATAACCCTAAAACCCTCGAACATCATTAGGTCATTTTTACAACCACCATTGGCATCATTTATGTAAGCAAAAATAGAAACATAAGGTTTATTGATAAGGTAATAGTTCTATGCATTTATTTTTACATTATCATACTTTGTTTATAGTTTTATTACAATATCTAGGGTTAGTGATTTTTATTTTTGAGGGTCTCATGTAGTGGAGCCCTCATACATGTTACTAATTCATGGTATTATTTACTATGTGTAGGTCTATGAGTCATACATTTGGAAGCTATTGAAGCTAGGGTGGTCGTATCTAGGATACACAAGCCCATCCACAAGCTCATTGGGATTAGACAAGCATGAAGACACCACAATTATTTTCAACTAGGGTTTCATAGAACCCTAGTAATCTATAATATTGTATTAAAAATAAGCATTGTAAATCCCCGCATTCAGTGCATATTGATTGTAAAATTTGAGATCCACTCATAGCAATAAATATTTTTATTTCATTTGTGCAATCATTGTGTCTTATGGTGCTTATTGTTATTTCAATACTTTTATTATTGGTGTTGCTTGATTTTTGATTCATGAATGGTGATCAAAGTGGGTGTTATCCATGTAGTCACCTGAGTTCAACAATGTATTAACCATAAAAATGCACAATGACAACCTCTTCAACCTCCCATAGCACCACAGGCAAGTGTGTCTCCTCAACTTGCCACATCATCATCACCCATCCAATTTTCCACCAATCCTTCCCAACCCATCCATATTCCAAGTCATCCATCTCCACCCATTCATCCTATCGGTCACCCCCAAAGGTCAATCATCTCCCTAAGTAGCCTACTAACCACTAGCCTTAAAAAATCTTTAGCTAAATTGTCTATAAATGAGCTCATTCAACAATCTCCCCCACATTATGAGGCATTAATGGATATTTTAAAGTCCATTGAACTTCAATCCCAAGATGCTAATGCCTTTAGCAATTTTGGGGGAGCATCCAAACATGTATGGAGCCTTCCATCACATTCTACAATTTTTAAATCAAACCAATATCATTAGAATTGGTGGTCCCTCCTTTGCATATCATGGCTCAAATTGATAGGAAGTCGTTTAAATGAGTTTTAATTGATACCAGATCCTCTATCAACATCATGACTACATAAGCCCTCCAACATCTTAAACTTCCACCAAATTACATCATCAAATCCACTTTCACCTTGAAATCATTTAGTGATGCTCTCTGCTCCATAGGTGGCACTATCATTTTCCCTATTGAAGTGGGGGTCAAAATGTTGTATACTATGTTTCACATCTTGAAAGGGTCCATGGCGTATAATGTACTCCTTGGATATCCTGGGATGACAAAAATGATATGTGTCCCTTCTATACTTCATCAATGTTTAAAATATGTACATGAGGGACAATTTCATTGCCTACTAGCAGATGTTGAACCATTTAAATATTACAATTTCATTTTAAATCCCTATGAATCCATTATTCCTTCTACTCATTTTTTTCTCACATCATCAACCATGCAATCCATCTCATCATCAAAAACTCCTATTCCTAATGAGCTCCCCATCACCACTTCACATCAGACCTCCACTTCCATATCCTCATCTTCATCACCATTGACCACATGCACATGTGGTCAAACTCAATCAACATCAACCACATTATCAACATCAACATCCTCCACCATGATTCCTTCCATGTCATCACCCATTCAACAACTACCTCAGCCAAACCCACCTTCATCCACATCAACCAACATTTCACAAGTTGCATTAATGGATTGTAATATGCCTTTCTAGTCCATACCTCTTCCATTTTCAGAGCTCCAATCCTATTCCTGAGGGGCTCCTCATCACCACTTCACATCAAGCTTCCACTTCCATACCCCCATCATTCCCCACACTGAACAAGATAAGTTTTACCTTATAATGTTCCCCATCCATCAACCCATCATTTGCTTGCTTCTTCCATAAGAGAGAGTTGAACCAACTAGTGAACCACCACCTCCACTTCATTGATCCACATCATTGGCCATTTTGCTTGTAATATATGTGCATAATTCAAAAATTCAACAAATTTAAAAAAGAATAATAAAAAACAAATTAAAAAAAATTGCATTGCATGTACATGGTTTTTTCCAATTGCATTTATTTGTGTTTTCTGCTATTTTTTAGGATACCGTATCTCTAGAATCAATTTTAGAAGACAGGATCCACCCATCATCCACCTTTCCAACTACCATTTTCCCCACTAAGTTAACATGAATCTTGTTGACTTATTCACCCTCCTTTGTAATCCATATGATTTGGCAAAGTCAATTCCAATTGACATGAGCCTTATTGACATGGATCAGATTTCCTCACCACCATCCTTTATCAAATTTTTCCTTTTCAAGGAATTTTTAAGGGCTTCAGTTAACTACATTCCTCCATCACCTCCACCTTCATCTTCACCTTCACCTTCATATCTTGAGGTTTTCCAAGTAGACATAGACAATGTTGAGTCATAAGAGTTTGATAATGTCATAGATGACATTCATCTGATCCTAATGCCCTATAAACTTGAGGAAGGTTCTCACATATCCATTGAAGATACCATCGATGTGAATCTTAGTTTAGACATAAACAATCCCTAAATTTTAAAACTTGGTAAAATTTTATCCATAGATGAACAAGAACAATTAATTGCTCTCCTCAAGAAGAAGAAGGACATTTGTGCATGGTCATGCAAAAACATGCCTAGTCTTGACCCTAACTTAGTTTTCCATAATCTCACCTTACATTCTGATGCTAAGTCAGTCAAATAAAAACTTAAAAGTATGCATCCTACTGTGGCCCTCATAGTCAAATAAGAGCTTTATAAAATTTTAGATGTGTATTTCATAGTCCCTATTGACTATCCTAAGTGGCTTTCAAACATGGTACCCATTCACAAGCCTAACATGAGGATACACATTTTTATTTGCTTTCAATGTCTTAACAAATCATATCCTAAGGATGACTTTCCTCTTCCAAACATTGATACTCTTGTCAACACTTACACTGGCCATGAAACGCTTTCTCTCATGGATGGTTTTTCAAGATACAACCAAAATTGAATAAATGCTGATGACCAACACAAAACAACATATACTACACCTTGGGGGGATTTTTGTTACAAGGTGATGCCCTTTGGCCTCAAAAATTTAGGTATCACTTATCAACATGCCATGGCATACATCTTCCATGATTACATGAATAAGATTATCGAATATTACGTGGATGATCTATTAGAAAAATATAAAACTTGACAAGAGCACATTGGTGTATTGGAAAAATTTGTTGATCAAATTCTAGAGCAGAATGTAAGGTTGAACCCCAATAAATGTGTAAGGTTGAACCCCAATAAATGTGTAATGTTGAACCCCAATAAATGTGTCTTTGGTGTTACCTATGGCAAACTACTAAGGTTCATTATCTCCAAAAGAGGCATTGAGGTGGACCCAAACAAAATCAAGGCCATCATGGAGATGCCTCCCCCAAAAAACTTGAAGTAATTGCATAGTTTACAAGGAAATATTCAATCAATCTATCATTTCATTGTGCAAATTTTTGATAAATGCAATAAATTCAATCACCTTCTATAAAAAGGGTGACATTTTCATGGACAGATGAATGCCAAAAATATTTTGATGATATCAAGCAATACGTGACTTCTCCACCAGTATTAACTCCTCCTTGTCTAGGGGTTCCCTTCCATATTTATACTTTAGCAATGGACTTTGCATTAGGGACAATGCTTACACAAAAGAATGAAATCAAACAAGAGAAATATATCTATTATATTAGTTGAACATTGGTAAGATATAAATCCAGATACACACTGCATGGAAAATTTGTGCTTAGCAGTGGTTTTTACCACTAAGAAACTCAGACATTACATGCTTAGTCATACCACATATGTCATAGCTCACAAAAATCCTCTATGTTATATGATATCTCGCACTTAAAATAACACCTACACCACAAAATGGATAATTCTTCTCTGAATTCTATCTTGAGTTCATTAGCCAAAAATCAATTAAAGGTTAGATCATAGTCGATCAACTTGCAAAAGCTCCACTTCCTAGTGATCAACCCTTGATTATTGAGCTTCCAAATTATTTGGTATTTATTGTCACTGAACAAGAAGAAGATGTCATTCCATAGGAATATGTTGATATCACACTATTCTTTTATGGTTCTAAGTGCGAAAAAGATCAAGATGCTAGAATCATGTTTCATACACCTCAAGGGATACCTATCCCCTTGTCATTCAAACTTGAATTTCAATGTACAACCAACAACGTAGAGTATGAAGCTTTAATTTTAGGTCTTCAAGTATCTATAGCTATGGGCATAAAGTGTATCAGGATATTTGGTGATTCTCAACTTGTTGTTAAGTAAACCAACGGAGAATACCAATGCAAAGAACCTACCATAAAGATTTACCATGATGTAGCAAAAAAATTGTTTGTCAAATTTAATTGGTATGTAATTTATAGTTTACCATGTTTGACTAATATATTTGCATATTAAATTACCTCTCTAGGATCATTAATTCCAAAGAACTCCGAAGGCGAGTTACAATCACTTATTGTTACAACAATCTCTAAATCTACAATTATCTATGTTGAATATAAGGATGAAAAAGATGTTTGCTTTATCCATTCAGAGCCATATGAGCCTTGGTCAAACCAAATAATAGTCTTTATCAAATTTTTAACACTCCCATAAGATATGTCACACTCCCATCAGATATGTCACAGAATGCTAAACTCACTTTCAAGCAAAAGGTATCTTATTTTATGCTCTTGGGGGATGTTTTGTATAGATGTGGTTATGATGGAATCCTCCTCTGTTTTATTGAGTATGTAGAGGCACAAAGAGCCATAGTTGAAGCTCATGATGGTACTTGTGGTGGTCATTTCAGTGGAATTGCCATTGCAAAGTGTATTTTATGCATGGGTTATTACTAGCTCACCATGGAACTTGACTATTGCACATATGTCAAGCATTGTAAGAAATTTCAAGAGCATGATAATTTAACTCATGTTCCATCACAAGAATTAAAACCTATTCAAATCCTTTGGCCCTTTTGACAATGGGATCTAGATTTAATTTGTAAAATCTTGCCTCCTTGGGACAACACACTTTCATCACTACAACCGCTAAATACTTCACAAAGTGGGTTGAGGTAATTCCTCTAACCATTATGACAAGACCTAGAATTGTGGAGTTTATACTTTATCTTATCATTTTTTATTTTGGTATTCCCTCTAAAATCATCTCTAACAATGAAAATTCTTTCAAGAACAATGATGTTCGAGCACTTTGCGAGAAATATAATATCCAACATAGTTTCTTTACTCCTTATTACCCACAAGAAAATGGATAAGCTGAGGCTACCAACAAGACCTTAATTGTTATTCTCAAGAAACTTGTCAAATAAAATCATAGATATTGGCATACTCAAATCCATTTGGCATTATGGGCTTATTAAAAAAGCATCCACACACCTACTGGAGCAACACCTTTTTTGTTGGCCTATGGAGCTGAAGCAATTATGCTTCTTGAGCTTGAAATCCCCTCCTTATGAATTTTATTACAGGAATTCATAGATGGTGATACTGCTAGACAAGCATATTTTGATAAACTCACACTTCTTTATGAGAGGTGATTCAATGCTTTAGAGCATTTATGAGTATATCAAGACCGCCTAAAGTGTACTTAAAATGCTAGAGTTCATCTACATGAATTCCATGTAGGAGATATTGTTCTTAAAGAGAATCAATAAAACACCAATGTATTATCACATCTTCATGACAAATTTTTGGCTAATTGGTTAGGTCCATACATTGTTACTCAAAAATTTGGTAAAGGAACTTATAGGCTTGCCAGTCTAGAGGGAGTTGAAGAGCCCAAATCACTTAAAATAATCCACTTGAGAGCATTCTATGCTTAATGTGATTTATATATATGTATATATGCATGGCTATTACACAAAAACAAATTGTATTTCACACATCACATTTTAATACATTGCATTCCATGCATTACATTTCACACATTACATTTCACAAATGGCATTTCATACATTGCATTACATACATTCCATTTCACAAATTACATTTCATGCATTGTATTCACATCCACATTCACACATTTACACTTCATATTAGAAATTATTTATTCATATTAGATATTAATTGGTCCAAAAAAGTTGTATTTCCTTAATCATGGGAAACTTGAAGTCATCATCCATTTCATTGCACCATGCCAAATTATCATTTACAATATGCATTACCATAATTCCTAGGTATTTTTGATCACTCAGCCACTCCTAGCATTTTAAGCAACCTCCAAATACATGTCAAGTTTCCTTTAGGACAAAGACACATTTTCACTAAGAAAATATTGAGTTGTGGGACTTTACTCTAAATATTATTGAACCAAACACAATTACACATCTTAAAAATATATTGTGTAAAAGAGGGATAACACCATACTTGGGTTGTCCCATCATTGACATAGTCCAAAAATTAAAAATAGTAGTTTTCACCACTATCATAGTTGTTTCAAAATACAAGATAGAGTAGTAAGGATAGGGTAACATTCTCATCACACTTTGGTTGAGAATTTGACTCCCCAAAGCTCTAAATATTTCATCACACACCATATATCCTCAAGCTATAAGGATAGTACTACATTTTTAGTCATACTATTAGGTAGTCATCCCCAAATATTAGAGATTATATTCTTGGACTATGGAGCTAAATCTCCATCGGGGTTATAGATGCTTGACTAAGATTGGAGTATGCTCATGTGTGCTGACACGTCTCTTTTAAAGATATCTCTGACCACACATAAGGACAAGCTAGCTTCTTATTCTCATCCATAACATGTTTTCATCTCAATTTTTTCAATATGGGTTAATGAACTCACTTGCACACACAGTAGTTCTTGATTTTCATAAGTCATTACCATGCTCATGATTCGGTAAATGAATTCACTACACAAACATTGGATCTTAGAGAAATTAGGTAGTATTTAGTGAGTTTTTTTTATGCCACTAGTATGTTAGATTCTCTACAAAATAGTCAATTTTCTATATCAACATCCATATCTTCTTCCATATCAACATCCATATCTTCTTCTATTTTAACATCCATCTCTTCTTCCATGCCAACATCCATATCATTGCATGAGTCTTTCATTTCAAATACCACCAGTTTGGTACCCTAATTAAACAACAATGATAAACATGGCCAAACAAAATCTAAACTATGAATGATCATTAGAGCATTAATTCATTTGCATTTATAACACATTATCATTTGCATTATCATAAATCACACATATACACATGAATCCACATAAAATAATTCATAAAAATACATAATAAAAAAATAAAATCCATGTATATATATGTATAAATATCACATTTATAATGAATTCCCAAAAGGCTAGATACAATGGAGCACCAAGGCTCATATACAAAAATTGCATCTAAGCACTAGATAATGCCTATAAGAGAACCCTTGTGACCCTGAAGGGGCCCTAGACCTAGAGCTATGCCTAGAATCGCTATGCCTAACAGACCCATATATGGATGAGAAGGGTGGATTTGGAAGCCCAATATGGTACTCCATCAATAAATCCTCCAAAAACTGAATATATCCATCTTGATATTGAAGGCATAGTACATCATACCTTTGATGATGGTCCCTCTCAAACAGCTCTACCTAGAGCCTCACAATCCTATCCTTGACTTCAATTGTAGTTTTTTGTGCCTCTCGCTCTTCCCACAGTTGAGCTATCTTTGTAACTTGAGTTGCTATCACTGCATCCTACTCTGCTACTAGCTTCTCAAGCCTCATCTAATCCTCATTGCTCTAGCTTGGAGGTCCCTCTGGAGCATCCTTCATATCATAATTCATACCATATCCATCACTTCTAAGCCTTGGATCCTACTTTATTGTATCCCTCACCCATCTCCTTCAACTACTAGATCAAAAATATCTTTGGTGTTTGGGAGCTACATATGCCTCCTCCACCTCGGCATCTACCTCATCACCATTTCCCTCATCAACTACTGAACTCGATACCCATGGTGGTTGTATAGTGAACCATACATTGTACTCTACAATAGTTCCTACATCATCTAAATTAGGGAGGTATATCTCCTTGTCATATTCATAGGCCACCCTCCATTCCTCAGCACAAGGTAGACCCATCTCATCCTAATGATTCTTGTAGAGCACTGGTACCTTAGGAACCCCTTGCCTCATACCAAACTACCTTAGCACCCATGATAACTAGAAATGATCAACTGTAATCCTATACCTCCCAACCACCCACCTAGCCTATAGAAACCTTCGTAGATGCTCCATATCACTAGTCCAAGTGGCACCTCACCATGGCCTCCAAATCACTTGAGTTGATTTCATTCTAATCTATATATCCCTATACCATTGGCCAGCCCAAATAGGATGACTCAACTGCACCCCCTTGGCCACAAGCTATCTCATAACATAGGGTTGATCCTTATCCCATGACTCAACAGGCAAGCCTATAGGTTGAGCTACACTAAATTGCTCCTAGCCCCAACACTGTAATAGCAAGCTACATCCAAGCGCCTTTTATCCCCACCTTTTCACCTCATACAACTCTTGGTATAGCTACACCAATAAAGTAGGATCCCATGCATACACTTGAGGTGTATGAATCATATCATACACCAGCCCGATCAGGTTCCATGGGAATCGACAGCCATTGTTTTTTAGAGCCACTATGTTGGCCAACATGAACATGACTAATGTGGGAAGTGCATCCAACTTCTTCTCCACATACATAGTCAAATACCTTATCCCTCCACCACTCACACTCTCAACTTCCCATCCATCTCCAAAGATGTGACTCATCTCATACCCCTTATTGTGTCCAACCTCGACATGTAAGCCCTCCACTAGTAACTTGAGGATGCAATACACATCCTCAAGTGTCACTGTAATATCTCCAGTAGGGAGCTAAAAGGTCCCCCTATTTGGATCCTATCTCTCTTCCAAGGTAGAGAGATATTCCTCATCCACCCTAACCACATCAATTTGGGATACCCTAGCCAGCCCCACATCATCCAACCAATCCCACTCCTCTTATCACAACATCTTTATTACCCCTAGGATGAGAGGTGAGAATTGATGTCAAGCCTCCAAAATCCTCAACTGCAGCACAACACATTCACAAAGCAATTACATTAAAGTCACATTCATTTGCATACACAAAAAAAACAAACACAATTTTTTTGCACAAGTCAAACAAAGAGTTCCAAGGCCACTTACCTTAGCCACATGCACCTCTACTCCTACTACCACATCCACACCATCCATAACCATAGCTTTCACACCACAAATCCTTCACCTCACTCCTTTACTCCACTTCACTCACTCCCTCAGACCTAACTTCTAGAATTCATGAATGCAAGAATGAATCTGATTTCAACTCTAAAATCTATTTATAGTTGTTTTTGGTGCACTAGGATGCCCATGGGTGTTCCATGATGCATTTAGATACACACCTACATCTGCATATCACCATATGCCCATGGGTAAATGAGTTTGTTGCAGATGCCCACCAATGTTTAGCATCAAAATTGGTAAAATAACCAAATGATCCAAAAAGGTATCTTACCTCCACATAATCACTCCAAATTACATCCATACATTCATTTCATCATCATATAATATTTTTTGAAAACTAAAATCAATTTGGATGCATAAGTTTTGCTTGTGCCCAAAAGGCTCAAAATCAACTTACAAGTTACAAAACGCACCAAAACGGTCCAAATTTTACAAAATGGTCATAACCATCATTCTCATCATCACATATACATTTCACTAGTATTTTCAATCATAAATAATTATATTTACACATTTTTCCAAATTCATATACAAGTTCAAGTGAACCTCGTATCTAGTGGTTTGTTCTATCTCCTTGGCGATTGCAGCGATTGGTATCCATGCAATTCGGTAATATGAGTAAATCACCATAAGGACACTTGACCATTTTCATCATCCAATATCTCTTTGTTCGAAAACAAAATCACTTTTGGTACTTCATATTTTGAGTGAAACTATACTATGACCAATTTTCTCACCAGGTGTAATTCATGGCCTTGTTCATGGGGCTTGAAACATGGATAAAATTATAACTCATAATTTTTTTACATTGACATTCATCATGGAGATAGACCCTCACTAGGTTGATTGGTTCCAATTGTAGGAATTATTCTATAGTCACTAGTAGGCCCTCCAAGGTTGACTCTTTTTCTTTTGTTGCATTTTCATCACTTTGCATTTCAATGATGCCAAAAGGCACTTTATTAAACAACATGGTTGGGGAAACCACATTTGATTTTGATTTCCCATAAAGGGATACATCTTACATGATATTAGTACTTACACTTAGAAAATACCCTCTCTGTGTTGGGGAAAAAAACAAAATTAATCACTTGCATTTCACAATATTCCCTTTCTCCATTGGGGCAAAAATAGAATTATTTTACATCATTCATATCATCCACACTTACACCTACACTTACACCATTCACTTACATTTTCATTGCACAAATCTATCAATTGGCTCGTGAGATTTATTCTTCACTCACTCACCAATTGAGGGGGTAAGCTACACAATCAAATGGTTACACAATCAAATTCTTTTGTCTTCAAGATCATCTTTGCATTCCAATGAAAGAAAGTTGCTTTTGCATAAGGCCAAACCAGGTGTCTCATATTTTTGTACCGCATTGTGTTTCACACAATGCAGTACAAAAAGGGACATTTATAGACACCAAAATCTAGCCACTTGTCATCCATCCAAGTTTTCAAACCTACACCATCCATTATTTATATATATATATATACATGTTTGTAAATATATATTTAAATATTAATATTTTATATATTATATTTATATATATTTAATATTTTATATATTATATTTATATATATTATATATATATATATGAATTAGTCCTAGCCCTTGACCACATTTTAATCTCATCCATCCATCCGCCTTAATCCATACCAGAGCCAGTAGAGCACCTCTGGGCATTTTTGGTTATCCTCGAGCGCCCATGGATGTTTCATGCACCATATATGTATCCCTACGACCCTCGAGCACTGTTAGGGCATCTTCACAACCATCATTGGCATCATTTACATAATAATAAATAGAAATATAAGGTTTATTGACAAGGTAATAGTTCTATGCATTTATTTTTATATTCTTATGCTTTATTTATAGTTTTATTGCAATATCTAAGGTTAATTATTTTTATTTCTAAGGGTCTCACACAGTGGAGCCCTCATAGGTGTTACTAATCCTTATTATTTTTTACTATGTGTAGGTATAGAAGTCATACATTTGGTAGTTATTGAATCTAGGGTGGCCCTATCTAGGATACACAAGCTCACCCGCAACCTCATTGGGATCAGACAAGCATGAAGACACCACCATTCTTTTTAACTAGGATTTCGGAGAACCCTAGTAATATGTAATATTGTATCATTGTAAATCCCCACATTTGGGGCATATTGATTGTAACATTTGAGATCCACCTACAGCAATAAAGAGTTTTATTTCATTTGTGCAATCATTGTGTCTTATGGTACTTATTGTTATTTTAATACTTTTATAATTGGTGTTGCTTGATTTATGATTCACATTCTGGAATGGATGTATGGGTGGATTTGTGCAAAATATCATCATTTAAATTATGTACATCATGTGAGGGACCCGCATACAAATCTAAACAACTTGTATGTATCACACTAATGGGGTTAACCACACAAGTTGTAGGGATAGATGTTGAACACTCCATGGATGAAGTGACTTGGTTAATGGAATTTTGACTCAAGATTTTTGTTGGATTTCTTTTTAAAACCATAATCTAATGAATCAAATGTGAAATGTGTAGGAAATAAATACAAATAAAATTTTACAAAATTTTAACAAGCAATTCAATCCTACATTTCTGCAACAGATTTTTATTACCTCCTTTATTTTATCTCTCTTCTATATTTTTTTTTATTTTTGTGAGGTTTGTGTGTTGTGAATTTTCTAATATGAATTATGCAAGGTAAAATCTATGGCTAGTTGTAAAATGAGATTCTTCCTACTGATGAAATCTAGAAAGGTTTCTCATGGGTGTCTACGCTTTCTAAGGACAAATATTGAAGGATGGAGATGAATTCCATCATCGCCAAATCTCAAACAATGGTTGGTGATAAAATCCAACTCACTTTTGTTTATTGTGATATGTTTAGTGTGTGATTCATTTTAATTTTTGTGTTATCTATTGTGTTCATATAATGTTAAAAATAGCCTATTTCATAGGTCTAAATTAGAAGCCAAAAAACAATAATGCCAAGTTCCTCAAAAGAACTTAGGTTACACCACTTAAGACCCACTCTGAACAGTGGAAGGTTCACCTAATTCTTCCACTTTGAATCACCAAATGCAGGAGTGTACTTAAGTATTCTGATCTTATTCCAAATTAGACAAGTAAAAATGGAAATTTTTAATCCTATTATGCAACTATTTTATGTTTTTAAAATCTTACATGAAAATAATATGTAGAAATAATGCATGAATACATCAGATAGCACCAGAAATCTAAATCTAAAAATGTGAATGCATGGATGCAATTTTACTCTAAATGCAATGTGTATGATAAATGTGAATGCCTAAAATGCAAACAAATGTAACTGCTTTTAACAAAAATTAAATGATTTTCCTTTTGTCAAATTTTAGTATAAAAAGTAAGAAAAATGAATCAGAAATGTGTTAAGGTTTGAAGCAGGCTTACCAAGAAGCCTACGTATTCCTTCTCCACTCTATGAAATACCCCTAAGAGCCACTAAAACACACCATGGTATCTCCTGAATGCACCAAGTCATCCCTCAAACACTATAGGGCGTTCATGCAACCTCTTGTCAACTTCTACAATCTCCAAAAACCCTATTTTTTGGCAAAAATTGTGTGATCAAATTTCTGGAACCTAAAAAATGAAAAAGAAACCAAGTAAATTAGAATGATTAACCCTTTTTGGTTCCCACTATGATCGCCATTTATGAATTAGAAATCAAACAACACCAATACACAAGATAAAATGACAATAAGCACAATAATACACAAATATTGCACAAGATAGATAAACTTTTTATTAATGTGGGTGGATCTCAAATGATACAATCAATATGCCCCAATGTGGGGTTTTACAATGCTTATGTGATACAAAATTACAGATACTAGGGTTCTTCGAAACCCTAGTTGAAAATAATGGTTGGTGTCTTCATGCTTATCTTCAATCCCAACGAGGTTGTAGGTGGGCTTGTGTATCCTAAAAGTGCTACCCTAGCTTCAACAACTTCCAAAAATGTGATTCTTATACCTACAAACAACAAACAACAATAGAGATTAGTAATACCTACGAGGGATCCACTATGTGAGACCCTCAGAAGAATAAAAATTACTAAACCCTAGATGCTGCAATAATAAACTATAAATAGAACATAAGAATGTAAAATAAATGCACATAAAACTATTTACCTTATCACTTGAGATTTTTTTTTTTGCTTCAATCAGTGATGATCACGAGGATGCCTGAATGGCTCCCAAGGGTTAGGGGATTGCATATCTACTGTGGGAGATATCCAAAGCTATTATGTGATGGTGGTAGGTGCACTAGGGCATTTTATGATGGTGACGGATGCACCAAGGTGTTCTATGATGACAACAAATGCACTAGGATGTTCTAGGGTTGAAGAGAATATCACAAAACTAGATCTAGTTTTGTGTGGGTTATGTGGTAGTGGATGCAAATTATGCAAGGGTGATGATGGATGCAAATGATGTGAGGGAAATGATGGAGGGTAAGAGTAATAGTGAGATGGCTAGGGTATATTGTTAGGGGTTTAGACCTTCTGATAATTCTTTGTGAATGTTCATCAACATTATTCAAACTCAAAAAAATTAGGGACCAAGTTAGCAGGGAGAGCTTAGCATTTCCAAGGGTTTGATTCATCAAAATGACTCCTCTTTTATAATCTTCCCTTGCACATGTTAGGGTTTCAACAACACAAAATGTGTGGCCAAGATTAAAACATGAGGAAGGGTGTAGATTAAATATGGGTAAGTGGCATGGAATAAGGTGGATGGATAGTTGAGATTAAAATGTGGTGAAGGGCTAGGATTAATATATATATATATATATATATATATTTATATATATATAAATATAATATATAAAATATTAATATTTAAATATATATTAAACAAATACATACATACATATATATATAAATAATGGGTGGCCTATTATTGGAGACATGGATTTATGACAAGTGGCTCAATTTTGGTGTCTACAAAACCAAAATTTGTTGTGATTATACTTATGTCTTTCACCTTATCCATTCCCCATGCAGTATTCTAAAGGGTTGTTTGTCTTGTGTTGGAGCCTTGTTCAACACTCACACTCCTCCCACTCCCACTACCTTGTTGAATGTGAGGGCTAAGAAAATATTTTTTGTTCATGACATGAACATTCTTCAGTTCGACCTCATCTCTAGAAAAATTACCTAAGGCCTTACTCCATGTTCTACTATAACTATTGTCCTTTTGTGCTCTATTTTTTTGAGGTCTTTGTTATGCAACCATACCTTCAACTCATTTTTATCAAATCATCTTCTCTAGGGAAGGGATCCACATCATGCCTTTGTTTCCCAAGTAGATGGTATTTGAGCTTATGGATGCTTCCTCACATATCCTTATTACAGTTTTTAACAAATACTTGATTCAACAAGTTTAATTTAATATCATGCTTCCACACTAGGAAGTTCAACTAACATCTATACAAAGGCTAGGAAACTTCTTAGAGGGATTACAATTATAATAGAAAAATTTTGAAAACATATTTCAATTGAGGGTATTTTACAAATTATCATTAATGGTATAAACAAAAATGAATGTTAGGATTGAATAAAAATAAGATTATTGTTGTTGTTCATCATCTACTATTGGAGGTAATCTCTTGGAAATGTGAGGATATCTATAGAGAAGGAAATTAGGTAGCAGATAATTTAGCCAATCACAGTGTTGATCTTTGTCTTAGTGAAATTTAAAATTTAGAAGATAATTGGTTGAGTTTAGATTTTTCTTAATAAAAATGATTTGAAGAATCTAATTGCAAAATATAGTATTTTGAAAGATGAAAATATTTTTGATAGTTAAGGAAATGAAGAATGTCTTTAATAAAATGACAAGCTAGATATGGTTTAATTCATGTAACAACAAAATGTAATATTTTGGTATTTTGATGGAAGTGGCCCTTAATAGAAGCCATACATAGCTTATTGATAAAGATTAAACATGTTTATTTATATAAGTAATTCACATAATAATATTCATAATGGTTGTGTTAGCTTTTGAAGCCTTAAACATAAAGTAAATGCATTCACAAGTATATAAATAACCATGCAATTATACAACTATGATAATAGCAAAAAACCATGCATTAAAATATGATACAAAAACTTGATACAATTCTCTAGAAATGCTCATATAGAAATCTCACGAAAATTATAATGCTCTTCTCATGGAGTTTGCAACTCCTCCATTATAGCAAAATTGAGCTACATTGTGACTACTACTACTCTCACCTATTCATTACAAAATAATCCTCAATCACTCACAATGAGACCTTTATATAGAAATATAGATTACTTGCCTCTTTCTCAACCCTAAGACTCATGTACATTCGGACTACATGCACATTTACATCATTGCACATTCTAACACTTGTGCATTTATTAAATAACTCTAATAAACTATTTATCATCTAAAATACTCCTAACCTAAATATGTACGCATGAAGGTATATTAGTAAATATCCAAATGATGTAATAGTCATATTTCCCACCACCCCCCTGTATTACAGTATTTGGTTTGAAGACTTTAGTCTTCAATATGGATCCTTTTCTTTTGGATAGTCTTCATCTTGATATTGTTCTTCTCCTTCTTTGGTTTGCTAGTAGTTGAATAGAGTGAAGTTTTGTTGTCCTCTCTATTAGAGTATGTTGTTTACCTTAGCTCATTTTCACCTAGGTAATTTACTTTACTTTTATTTAGTTATTCCATGTATTTTCCCCACCCACTTTTGTGTGGATATTTCATTTATCTTATTTAGATATTATGATATGTTACATATTTATTTATTAGATATTATGGGGATATTTTTAGGTTTGACTATTCCTAGGAGTTATGGGGATATATTTAGGTATATTTGGAGGGTTGATATTCTTTCTCCCCATAACGGTTATAAATCTATGGACCATATCACTTATTCCTTTTGTACAGTGGATATTTGTCCTTAGCTTGATCCTACCGCTATGGTTGATCATCCTTGCCTATATAAGCAAGGCACCTTCATTGTAATCATGACAAGAGGAAGTTCATTATTCATGTATAAAATATGATATTGTTGCTCATTGTTTTGCATATCCATTTGTAAGCATATGCTATCAATTTGCTTTCAGATTCTTGTTTTGGTTAAATGTGGTGTTTTGTTAACACTTGAGATCCTTGTAGCTTGGAACAATCTGATTATCATTCCTTTTACTCTCATCCTATTAATTTTTAGTCTTCTATTTTTTTGTTTATTCTTGTGATATGTTGGATCTACATATCCTGCACCATGTTCTTCAACAAATGGATAAGTATTGTTTTGAAATGCAACAATATCTTGTGAAGTTCTCATAAATTCTAGAGCATATATATTTTTATAAATTGATCCAGTGGCTTTAATTTCTCCTTGATTTATTATGAGGCACATGTTGACTCTGTTTGAGTATTTGAAGTCAATTTTCCTTTTGTTCTCTACTAGCTTTGCTACTAAAATGATATTGGATGATAACCCTAGAACATACATGACATTATGTAGTACAAATTCTGGAAATAATTTGCTAGGAGCTACACATCCATAACCATGTATATGATAAAATTTTCCATCTACAATTCTTAGTCTGTAGTTGTAGGTAACTTCAAGGTAATCAAACCATTGCATATTTCCTATCATATGATGACTTGAACATGAATCTATGTACCAAATATCCTTTTCATTTTGACTTGTGAGATTATTTGAGTTTGTATTGATTCTATACCTTTGGTAGGACATATTGGATGTGTTTTGATCTTGAGTTTGATTATAATGATGATATGTTCCTCTTGTCAATCTGTCCATACTAAAATATTTTAATTTCTTTTCTTTATTTGTAGGAACAACCTTGAACTCAATTCTCCAAATTTTTAGGATATGAACTATGATGCGAATTCTTTAATCTTGAATTTTTGTAGAATCCCTTTTGACTCCCTAATGATTGAGATATGCTATAAATATGATTCACTTCTATCACTAGCAACCAATTATTTGAAGAGGACTTTGAGATGTAATTAATATTCAATGTTCTTAGTTGGATTTGTCTATGTATCTCTTAACTCAATATTCCAACTATAACTTTTGATGCACTCAATATTTTAATAACTATGAATTAGTGCAATAATTGATTTCTAAACTTCTTGAAATTTAATTGAAGTAGAATTCCTTATATCTTCCTAATTAGAAGTTTTAGAAATATTAAATGTTTGTAAACTAAATTTTTTTTACTACTCCTTATATCTCCCTATGTTAAGAGTTTGCAACTATACTTTAGAAGCAATGGAAATGATATAGATACTTCTAGTTTACTCAACATTTTCTATATAATCAGTATCCTTTTCTAGAGATCCTTTCAACACCTTATTACTCCTACTAATATCTCTAGAATCTGAAATGAACTTTGATATCAAACTTGCAGTATAATAAATATTTCTCACCTTTTTAGTTTTGATTTGCAAGTTGGTTGGATGCAGTTTGCAAGGACTATATTTCACTTGTTTTTCCTTCACCTTGCTTGTCAACGTATTCCCATTTGAAGCTAGATTGTTTGGTCTTCCTTTCTTCAATCGAATGCTGGTTGGATATGTGCACTATATGAGGCTTGAAATCCTCTTCAAAAAATTATCTTTCACTGATATGTAGCCATCACTTTGATGTTGTTTTCTACATACTCTTTGGAATAGTAGTCTTTCACTTGATTTCAATACTACTTCATATTTCCTCCTTTGCATCTACGTACGCTGGGCAACTTCTTAACTATAATTAAATTGATATGGGAGTGCCAAGTGGCACTTGTCTTCTTGAAAACATTCCTCCTATACCTTCGTGTAGAGCATATGATATTGTAGACACCTAAAATACATCATTCCAAGGCGACTACTCATATGAGACATGCAAGAAGACCATATGGAAGACCTTTGGATACATCCAAGGTATAGCAGTGGTTTTTACCACTCAATTGGGTACCTTTATGTAGTTAGTGTTAACCCCTGCTGACACCCGTGGTTAGCATATCTACCTATGGATGTCACCCACGGTCAAGTATCTGAATCAATTGGCCTTCATCCGACCCAAAATCAGTTGCAACATCCAATTGGTTATAGATTGGAGCAATTTGAGCGAGGAAGGTTTTGGATTATTTCATCCAACAAGATCAACCACCCAATATTGATCTTGGCTTCATGAGGAATCCACCCCTAGCCCTGGGCCATTGCTATAAGATCCCCCTTCGAATTGGGGATAAGTCTAGATAAGAATTTATCAATTGAACAGTGAAACCCTTTTGAATTGCTTAAGCCAATTATATGCATTGAGAGGGATAATTTTGCTACCCAATTGGATATCAAACTTTTGTAGAAGCCCTATGAGCCTAGGAGAGCCAATAAACATGAATTTGTGCACCATCAAATCAATTCAACCACTAAACCTATCAAAGTACATAGAGGTAACCCTTGGACATCAATTTGATAAGGTGGATCAGAGAGAAAGCCCTTATTTGGAGGAAAAACTTACTCAGAGCTCCACCGTGGCTCTCAGCCATGGTTAATAGTGCCACCCACACATCATACCCACAATGAGTAAATTATGGCTGATTCCCTTTTTTTTCCTTTTGTAGACTATTTAGCTAGGTTAGATTAGCCTTATTAATGGTTCAATTACCAGTTTTAGAGATTCTGACCGGTGGATTTGGAATGTTTGACAAATTTTTTTTATTGTAGAAACTAACACTTTAATGAATATTTTTCATGCATCCATGCTTTTAATTCTATAATTAGGCTACTAGATAGTTAGATGTGATTTATATTATAGGCTTCCTAACAATATTATCATGTTTTGGATAGTTTTAGCATCTTTCTTGCATTTTCTTGATTATTGATATTCATGGCATCCTTTTATGTTAATACCCCTTAAATACCTCATCAATAGAGGCTACCTTTGCTTTGAAAATGCTTCTTGTTGTTTCTTGAATGTAAAATTAACAGGGTTGTGCCATTTAATGCAAAAAATGCCTCTAATCATGGAGAAGAGGGTCATCAACACCCTAGAGTAGTTCGTGTCACCCTAGAAGGTATTTGATTCACATATACCTAAAAAGGAGAATTAGATCTATTGTAATTGAAGTATCAAAATGGGTATCCCTAAGAGGAATGAATATGTAACTTGAATCAATTTGGAATTAATAAAGGATTAGTGTATCTTTGTTTCCTTCTTGTTGTCAATTGGTGCATGTTTAGTTATTATCTTTCTTTAATTGTAATAGACTATATCGAGTGTGAGCATTTTTTTGGTTACAGTAGGTGAACACGGTGGAACTCCACATTTTTTTCCATAATTATCTAACTGTGTTTGGTGCTTTAATGTCAATGCTCCCCATGGTTGGCAGTCATAGTCAAAAAGTTAGCCCACGATTGACAGGCACAGGAAATAATCGCATTCGTGAATCAGAGTTGCGATTAGCAATAGACCAATCACAGAGTAGGATTTAAAATTTTTATCAGATTAGGACTTGAGGTAGGCCCTTATGACACCATATGTGTTTTTTTGCTATCTTTGTATTTTTTCAGAGACTAAAAAATGAAATTTAAGTAGGATAACCATGAAAGAAGGATAAAATAAACTAAGTTTCGTAGGGTTGTTGTTTCTTAATTTTTGCTAGGCGCTGATAAGAAAATTTTACCTCTGATTGTAGTCTACCCTAGACTCCAGCATGCTAGAATAATTTGTGTGTTGATTTTGCATTCTTGAGGCAAAATTAAAGGCCATTTACATCATAAAGTTGCATTTTCAAAAGGTCATGTAGGATGTAGCATGCATACTTTCTGAATATCAAATGTTCTTATTTTCATATCATGTAGGGAATGATCATGTGAGTGTTGTATTATGCATATTTACTTTATGAAAATTAAAAATAACCACACACACCACGTTTCATAGTAAATGCTAGTGAGTTGGGAGTCACATACAACCACTAGTAGGGTTTCAACGACGGTGGAGATGATATCCATCCATTGTCCCAAATCCCTCGTACCCTATGTTCTAGACCAATACCAGATCCAAGAACATTTTGTAGCCTAGAAAATTTGCATATACACCTCTTAGGAGGGTATGATGCTGACTGGGTGAAAACGAGTGATGATCTGAGAGGACCTGTGCTCCCTACCTGGGTGTGGGCTTCATTACCACACTTTAAGATGTTTACACGGCTTGGAGTTCACTGCTAGGTTGTTGAGTTATGAGCATATAGTTGAAAGCCATTAAACAATTGAGAAAATCATCAACGTATTGTAAAACATGACAAGAGTTACTTTACTGATACAACAAATTGAAAACACATCAAACAGTTTAGGGCTCATTTTAAAAATTGTAAAATGAGATAAACATCATTGTATTCTTTGTGTGCTAATAAAATTTAAATTTAGACATAGGATACATAATGGTGCAAACACGAGAGGTCAATATGGACATAGACCTGAGATCGAAGCCCAAGCTCCACCTAGCACACAGCATGATGTGGAACACCCTCAATCACTTAATCCTCCTAGGTGTCATTCAATGAGCATTAGAGGGGATAATTCCACATGAGGGGATTCTATCAAGAACACCCCTATTAGAGGAAGCACTAGACATCCCTTTATGCACAAATTAGAGCATGATATGTCCCAGCATGGGGGTTTTGCATATGGTAGCATATACCATAACCGCATTCCATGGGCATCCATGGGTTCAGCTAAGGAGTATGTCATCGAGGATCCAGATTGGTACCCCTTCGATCTATATCTAAGGGAGGTTCATGACCTCCACTGTCAGAGTCTAGAAGTTTCTGAGATCCACCCATTTAGGGTTGAATCGAGAGGGCTGATTCTGAGCACAAGCCCATACAGACTCCTGTTGGTCACAAATCTGCCTAAGTACAATATTTCATCACTTGTGTGCCCTAGACTCGGCCAACATTGAAAGGCCGAGGGAAAAATAAAATTCCTTCGAACCGATCTTCGGAGAGGGATGGCTCCCTTACTAAATTCTACACTGTTTGAAGACTAGAGATGCAGGAAAGAAATTGAAAATAACTGAAAGAAAGGGAAAGATAGCCATAGGCCGAAGTGTAGAATTTGGGGCAGACTAACAGCAAAAATTCCACCAAGTTTTATAATAGCATATATTAAAAGGAAAGCAGAAAAATTTAACTCACACCTTTGTAGAGATAACCTCCAGATCGTATTTCAAAATCTACTCACTAACCAGCAACGTTTGAATTTAGAATGCAGAATTCAAAACTTAACAGCAAGAGCATGAGCATAAACAAAAATGATTTTAAAAAAAATAAGGAAATCACACACATAATAATGCTTGCAAATTTTAGAAGCCAAGTCTCTTCTATTGATGCAGAGAACTTAGAGGGTTTTCTTGTAAAATATCTAACCTCCCTTTACAATAAGAATTTGATTAGTATTTATAGAGGTTTTTGCCTCTTTCATTAAATACATGTGGAGGCAAAGTGTCGGCAACTCATCCACCAATAGCAACAACTTTCTCCTCGACCACAATAATGAACCAATGAGCAAATGTCAAATAAAATAACTACTAATTTTATCACATGGCATATCAAGCTTCTATACAAATCATTGGTCCAGTTTCAATCTCCATGGTGGCACCTTGGAAATGCATGCCCATGAAGTGGTCGATGCCTCAAAAATGAACAATACTGCACTGGAATGAAGAGCACATGCTTAAAATTGGTAGCTTCAGCGATCATATCACCTCAAGAATTATCTTTATCAATATTAATCTCTTTTCAAGGAATATTTGCACCAAACTTCACCCAAAATTACATCCATAGAAAAAAGTGTCCAATGTGTGAAAACACTTTAAAAAGAAAAAACACTTTTCAATGTGGCACAAATGATTACAAAAAAAATTCAATGTGGCACACTACAACAAAATTCCAATGTGGCAAAAATGCCAACATTTACAGCGGCTCACAGAGTATTCAGCTCGCCTGAATGTGATCGATTCCAGGCCTTTATTCATTGGGTACAGAGTTCCCAAGGAACGCAACCAAAATCAAAAAACAAGGATTCCAAGGTAAGGCCTTTTTTTATGTGGCAAAAATGCCAACATTTTTGGTGGCTCACGGGGTATTCATCTCACCTAAATTTAATCGATTCCAGGCCTTTATTCATTGGGCATAGAGTTCCCAAGGAACGCAGCCAAAATAAAAAAAACAAGGGTTCCAAGGTAAGGCTTTTTTTTTTTTTTTTTTACCTCCAGAACCTTGGACCCCCTAAACACCTCATCCAACTTGATTTTTTTAGTTTTCAAGTTTTTAAATAACTCCCTAGTTAAGCATAACCTTCCTAGAGTAGTACTCGGATGGGTGACCTCCTGGGAAGTCCCGGGCTCTGCACATTCTTTTACTGATAATAGGCCTTCAAATGAAGACCATTAACTGGAATTAACAGTGCATGACCATCCATATCTTGCAAATAAAAAGAATTAACTTGATTGGCACCTGTGATTTGAAATGTACCTTCCCATATTGCCTCGAATTTGTGATGTTTTCTAGACTTTGATTTATTTTCATTCCACTTCAATACAAGATTGCCAACCTTAAAAGTCCTTTCAGAGACCTTTTTACCGAACCATTTCTTTGTCATCTTAGCATGTTCTATAAAAACCTGGTATGATTTCTCCTGTTCTTCTTCCAACTATAAAAGTTGAGCTAATTTCATGTTCATAGAATCAGATTCATCATCCTCATCATTAGTCAAATTCCAAGTCTAGAGGGTCGGTAATTCAATATGAATTGGCAAAACCGCTTCTTTTTCATATACCAATGAATAAGGGGATGTCTTGATAGATTTTTTCATCGAGATGCGATTAGCGCACAATGCTTGATTCAAAATTAGGTGCCAGCTTCGCTTATTTTCACCAAGGATCCTCTTCAAAATTCAAAGCAAATTCTTATTTGTAGATTTGACCAAGCCATTCCCCTGCGGATAATAATTAGATGAAGTTTTCAAATAAATTTTGTACTTACCCGCAAATTCATTGATTTTGGCACCTATGAAAGGAGTTCCATTATCTGTTATAATCACATATGGGATACCAAAGTGAGTGATCAACCCCTCAAGAAAAGTGATGATCGTGGCTTGATCCACCTTTTTAGTTGGAATTGCTTCAGTACATCTAGTGAAATAGTCGATTGCAATCAAGATGTACTTATGACCAACAGATGAGTTAGGATCAATGACCCCGATAAATTCTAGGCCCCATTGCTGAAATGGTACTTCTACTTGAATTGGGTGAAGAGGTAATGATGCATTCTTGGTTCTATCGATGTATCTTTGACACTTATCACATTTTTGACTAACTTTGAAGGTGTCTACAAAAAGAGTAGGCCAAAAATAGCTTGCTCGAATAATCTTTAATGCCATGGGTCTACCTGCATAATGACCTCCTGATAATCCATAATGGAATTCTTCTAAAATTTTCTCCTTCTCTGATTCTTTGACACATCTAAGAAGAACCCCATCAATATTCTTATGAAACAAGGCATTTGGAAGCAAGACATACTTGAGGGCTTGCAGTCTAAATCTTCTTCTCTGTGAGGCATTCAGATGTGAAGGAAATTTCCTAGAATAAAAATATTCAATTAGCTCCTCTGTCCAATATTGATCCACTATAGAATGATTGTCAAAATTACAATTATCTACTACATCCTCATACTCATGAATTGTGGATCTAGAGGAAGCATTCTTTGCAAGATCTTGGCAAAATGCTCGACCTCAAACAAGTTTGGTTGGTCGGATCTCAACATCAAATTCCTAAATTTTAGAAACCCAACCAACTCTCCTATCTCCAAGTTCTCCTTGTATGATAAAATTTTGGACATCTGGATGAACAACATAAACTATTGTTTTACTCTATGAAACAAAGTGCTAAAACTTCTTCAGAGATTTCATTACCACATACACTTGCTTCTCAATGAAGTTATACTTATCTTGATGTGGTTGGATTACTTGTCTTAGGAACACAATCAGACGTTCATTTTCATCATCTCCCTTTTGTGTAAGCACCATTGCATAAGCTTCTTGTTCACCAATAGCATAAAGGATAAAATCCTTGGAATAATCAGGGTTCACCAGGATCGGAGCTTGAGTGATCCTTTCTTTGATCTCCTCAAATGATTGCTTCCTCTGCTCGGTCCATTTAAATTCAACATTTTTCTTTAAAAGCTCTATCATTGGCCTTATTACTTGAGCGAAATCTGCAACAAACTTTTGAAAAAAATTAATTTTCCCAAAAAAATATTGCAAATCCTTCTTATTGGCTAGCAATGGAAGCTTCAAAAGAGCTTGGGCCCTAGTTGGATCAATAGCTAGGCCATTTTTTGAAATTACATGTCCTAGGAGCTTTCCCTCCTTTACAAAAAAATTGACTTTTTTGGATTAATAGATATGCCAAATTCTCGACATTTTTCAAATACCTGACTCAAATGAGATCCGTGCTCCTCCCTATTGTGAGAAAAAATAGTCATATCATCCAAATAAATCACAATAATGTAATTTAACAACTCACCAAAAGCCACATCCATTGCCCTTTAAAAATTTGTTCCAGCATTTGAGAGTCCAAACGGCATTCGCTGGTAAGTAAAGGTTCCCCATTTTGTGGTGAACGTTGTTTTATGTTGGTCCTCATCCTTGACCCAAATCTGGTTATACCTAGAGAATCCATCCAACAAAGAGAATCTCTGAGCTCCCACAACCACATGAATAATCTGGTCAATCTGAGGGAGAGGATAATGATCTTTTAGCGAGGCTTGATTCAAATTTTGAAAATCAACACATAGGCAAATATCTCCATTCTTTTTCCGTACTGGGACTAGATTTGCCACCCAAGTTGAATGCTTGATGGGGTAAATGATTTTAGAATCCAACATTTTAAGAATATTTGCCTTCATCAGTACTTCAATCTTGGGATTAACTGGTCTCTGCTTTTGTCTGAAGGGTTTCACCCCATAATGCAACTCAATAGTATGTTGTATTACATCTTTATTATATCCCTTCAAATCATGGTAACTCCAAGCAACTGTGTCAAGAAATTCATGACATAAATCTCTGATTTTTTCTAACTCCTCGAGAGTACAATCCATCCCAATATTTATCAATTTTTGGGGACCCATCTCTAGTTCAGTATACTCCTTCTCATATACTTTTATCCTATGCTTCTCTGCCCTATCATTTTGATCAAAAAGGCTTTCAAGTGTAATCAATCCTTTTGGGATATGATTATTCCTTAGTTTAATAAGCCCTTTCGCTTCCTCCTAATCAAGCATTCTCTCTTCCACGGTACTCGCTTCTCTTATAAAAAAATTTACAATCTTCTCATCACTTTCGAATACTTGCCAATACATGTTCTTATCCAGGACCGAAGGTCTGTAAACTAACCTTACAATCTTAGGTTTCCTCACTACATGCTCAATCAGAGAGAAATTTTCTCTAAGAGATGCTAGAAGATCAGCAATCTTATTCAGCTCTCGTGAAATGGATTGAATATTCAATGCTGTGAAAGCCTCAAATAGGTCCCAAACTTTGTTTTGGTATGCCTTGAGATAATTCTGCTTGGAGATGCACTTGTTCGTTACTTGATTCACAATCAATTCAAAGTCACCAAAAATCTGCAATTGTTCAATCCCTAATTTTTTTGCCTTCTTCAAACCTAGGCACAACGCTTCATACTCAATAGCATTGTTAGTACAACTCTAGGTCAATAGATATGAATATGTTTTTTGTAGGCCAGAAGGAGAAATAAGAACAATACCTACTCCCGCACCATTTTTACATCTTGCTCCATCAAAATACAACTTCCATAATGGATCGTGCACATAGTCTTGATCATCTTAATCAAGAGGCATCTTTATTTCAACCTCTTCAGGTTTTGTAATGGAGTAGCAACCAATTTTAGTTTCCATCATGGCATTAAAATCAAGCATTGAAAACTCATCCTCTAAGTGAAGCTCATCCAGAACTTCATCCATTAAATCAGGATCTTCCAATTCTTCAGTTATCATGTTAACAGAATGTGTGGACTTTTCTTCTTCTTCCATCTTCTCTATATGAAAAGGAGAAGGCTTTTCATTATATATCTGGATTCTTCTTCCTTTGAAAGGAATATCCAAGTGAGAATAATCTAGAGAAAGGTAGCCTCCTAGCTTGGTAGTGAATTCTCTCGACAAACACATACTAAAATATGGTTCCAAATCAACCACAACTACCTCCTGAATTACTGTAATTTGAGGTATACTATGTAGAACAATAGGAATATCCTTGATTACACCCATTGTTTTCATGGGAGTCCTGTCCAACTGCAAGACACCAGGGCTACTTCTTGTATACTCCATACCCATGACTTCACAAACTGCATTTGGCATGACAGTTGTCGCAGCACTAGAATCAATCATGCGAGTTGCGCACTATCCAACCCTCCATCCTGAGTGACAAATAAAATGGGGGTGGTCTATTTTTTCCAGTGGCTGAAGTAGTTAATGTTTGAGAAAAAATCATCTGGGTAGGATTCTTCTCATTATATTTCATATACTTCAAAGATTATTGTAACAAATCAACTTGCCCAGGTAATTTTAATGCATCATAGAGACTAACCTTGGCTGGAATCTTCTTCAATTCTTCAACAATATTGTATGTAGATGCACCAGACTCCCTCTTTTCAATAGTGGCTTCATATTTGCTCCGATATTGCTGAGTGGCTTCTACCCTCAGTATTTTAGTCAAATATGGGTACTTGAGCTTTTCTCTGGTTTGCTCCTCTGTTTCAGCTCTTGCCTGCAAAGCTAAGGTTTTTTCTTGCAATATTTCCTTTGCTCGTGGTGGCAAAAGATCTTTTAATAGAATAGGTGAATCTGGATTTGGTATTGAAGTAGGAGCTTTCACTTGTACTTGTTTCTTCTCATTTTGCATCTTCAAATCATCTGGTACCTTTGATGGTTCCATCTTTGCTAGATCTACCGTGGCTGGCTTCTTCCTAGTTCTCATGAGAACTGAGACTTGTTCTTCAGATGGAACCATAAAATTATGATCTACCTCAATAATCATGTTAACTTTTCCTCCAAAAGATCTTGCGACCAATGTTTGTACATAGTTCAAATGAACCATACAAGTCTCCTCACCGTGTGGATCATTACATGTAGAGCACCAATATGTTCTTTCTACAGGGCCAGCTTCCTCATTCATCAACACAGTCAGGTTCTTCTCAGGCACTTTTCTTGTTGAAGATGCTTGTTCTCTAGTGATCTACGAAGGTTGAAATCTCCTGGGTTGGAAATCTCTCTCAGCCTACTTTCTTTCAATAATTGTGATTTTATTTCCCATTGCTCTTATAGCTGAATTAGTAGATTTTATCTCTTGTAATAGCATTGTGTAGGGATCAGGATTTGAGGACGCACGAGCTGTCAGTATAGGTAGAGGTGCTAGCGGTGCAGGCAATGCTGGGAATGAAGTGGGAGCTAGTAATTGTGGAATGCTTGGTGCAAGAAATTGTGGAATAGTTGGAGCAGGGAGTTGGGGAACTAGAATGGGTGTGATCTGAGGCACACTTGAGCTCCATGATGGAATAGGATACATGGAAGGCATAGGCTATGAAAATGAACCAGAATACAAATGCTGAGGAAGATCAGGTAAGATAGGCATTGTTGCCTTTGGGGGAAGCCTACCTATGGCAATCAAGTCTGCTTCCACATTTTGCACTTGTTCGAACAGCTCTGGGAATATAGTCACGTTGGACTACCAAATAGCCAAGCCAATTTTTGTGTTAAAATATCTGAGATAATATAATGCAGCTTGCTCATGAGTGGACCGAAGACCTTCAAGAACTCTCTGCCAGCTTCTAGTAAATCTGAAATTGAAGTCCGCTATCTCCTCATGTGGATGCATTTGAATTGTAGTAAATTGATGCAACAAGGAAAATGGATCGGCTTGTTCATGAAATTTTTTTATTAACAACTCTCCTAATTGATCCCATGATGCAATAGTGCTTGGTTACAACGATCGGTACCAATACAACAATTTCCCTCTTAGTGACAACACCAACAATTTTATCATCATGTTTTCATCCATTATGTCATGGATGGTCGCCAAAGAGGCTACATCTTGAATATGCTCATAAGCAGTTTTACCAGTACCATCATAGGTCGGCAAAGCTTTCAAATCAGCTTGAGGGACTGGATTTTGTGCCTATAAATTCAAGGCTCCCAAACTATTCCTTGTTGATAACTACCTTGGTGGAGGATTATGGGCCATTTGGACTGGTGTGTGTGGCTGAGGAGGTGGAAAACTAGTAGCAGTACTAGATGAATTTGAAGGAACAAAAAATACACTAGCAATTTGTGAGGATGTTGTAGAGGACATAAGTGGTGGGGAGACCAACTTAGGGTGTCCACTTAATTTTTGGTTGTCAAGTTCAAAAAACTCAACGAGATTTTCAATTTTTTTAGCCTTCGATCTTGTGATCATGAAGTACAACTGTCACTATCTCCACGTTTGAAGGCTTCTGGGTAGTGCTGAGTCACCAAATGTTCTAACTATATAGCATTAAGGTGAACATTAAACCTCAATACTATTGAAAGTGAAACTTTCAGGGTCTCACCGCACGTGCCAAAAATTGTTGGTCACAAATCTGCCTAAGTACAAGATTTCATCACTTGTGCACCCTAGACTCGGCCAACATTGAAATGTCGAGGGAAAAATAAAATTCCTTCGAACCGATCTCCAGAGAGGGTTGGATCCCTTACTAAATTATACACTGTTTGAAGACTAGGGATGAAGGAAAGAAATTGAAAAATAATTGAAAGAAAGGGAAATATAGCCACAGGTCAAAGTGTAGAATTTGGGGTAGACTAACAGCAAAAATTCCACCAAGTTTTATAACAGCATATAATAAAAGAAAAGCAGCAAAATTTAACTCACACCTTTGTAGAGATAACCTCCTGATCGCATTTCAAAATCTACTCACTAACCAACAACGTTTGAATTTAGAATGTAGAATTCAAAACTCAACAGCAAGAGCATGAGCATAAACAAAAATGATTTTAAAAAAAGAAGGAAATCACACACATAAGAATGCTTGCAAATTTCAGAAGCCAAGTCTCTTCTATTGATGTAGAGAACTTAGAGATTTTTCTTGCAAAATATCTAACCTCCCTTTACAATAAGAATTTGATTAGTATTTATAGATGTTTTCGCCTCTTTCATTAAATACATGTGGAGGCAAAATTTTGGCCACTCAGCCACCAATAGCAACAACTTTCTCCTCGACCACAACAATGAACCAATGAGAAAATTCCAAATAAAATAACTGTTGATTTTATCACATGGCATATCAAGCTTCAGCACAAATCATCGGTCCAGTTTCAATCTCTATTGTGGCACCTTGGAAATGCATGCCCACGAAGTGGTCGATGCCTTGAAAATGAACAATATTGCACTGGAATCAAGAACACATGCTTAAACTTGGTAGATTCAGCGATCATATCACCTCAATAATTATCTTTATCAATATTAATTTCTTTTCAAGGAATATTTGCACCAAACTTCACCCAAAATTACATCCATAGGAAAAAGTGTTCAATGTGTGAAAACACTTAAAAAAGAAAAAAGAAAAAAATTTCAATGTGGCACCAATGATTACAATGAAATGTCAATGTGGCACACTACAACAAAATTCCAATGTGGAAAAAATGCCAACAACTCCCAATAGGGGTAAACCCACCACATTCACCATAGATATATCCAAAGTGGAAACAAATGGTATATTGCCTCACGAGCCATGGCATAGCAAATAGTTGGGCGGTCTAGACAAAGTCCTAGGGCATTTAGGATAGAAGCCTATGCCTACACCCTCTCGATAGGTGAGTGTGTGTAGTGAAAACACCATTAGGACTGCTCGAGAACATGGAGAGTGCTCCAAGTATTCTTGATATATGCATGCTCCGACATCATGCAATACTGAGTTTAGGAGATAGACTAACATGAATGTCGTATTTATAAATAGAGGCAAGAGTGTGATGAATCATTCCATTGGAGGACATACTCATAAAGTTGCTCGATCAGAGCGCACCCCTCAGAGGGCTCAAATGGCCAATCATATTGATAGAGATCATAGGATGATGTTAGAGTAGATATGGTAGATTCTCCAATATCAATTGGAGGATATTTGGGTAGAAAAAGAACACCTCAAAAATGAGAATACTCAGAGGCAGAGGTTCATCAGATAGAAATTATATGAACAGCGTATGCGTGAACAATGCATCCTTGATCAGAAGGAGCATGTAGAGAGAGAGGATTGATTGGCTAGCACTAGTTTACATCCTCATAGTGAGATCGGGAAGCATATAGATAAACAAGTGGCTTCACAACCTGAATTACATCCTGAGAACATCGACACACATACTTGCCATGTGGCTCAACACAGATATCGATGTCTAGCATCTAAAAAACATGACCATATGTAGTATTAGAACAAAGTGGGAGAGTAATTAGAACAAGAATATCTAAAAATCTCCCAATTTGAGGAGGAGGGCGAGCCTAGTCCCCCACCTCAACCAAGGAATAATTTTCCTTTGAATGCACCTCCAAGGCAATATCTAGAGGATTTTCTTTCCTCGTAAGCCTACAAGACCTTAGCAGAAAAGGTCCAAGCCATAGAGAAGCAAGGGATGGCTTATCAGAAGCCTAACTTGAAAAAAAATCACAATGAACCTCTATGCATGTTAGTGCCTATTCCAACATATCCTGATCATTTCAAGATGCCTAGACTATAAAAGTTTCAAGGAGAAGAAGACACACAGGATCATGTGACTAGTTTTCTAGATATGTGGTTTCATATTGAGAGCAATGATAATTTGCTCCTACACACCTTCATCATGACCCTCTCAAGCCCAACTCAAGAGTGTTTTAATCAACTAAAGAGGCACAACATCACTAGTTTCAGCCAACTAGTTGATATATTTCTTGAATGCTTCTCCTTTGGTGTTAAGAAGAAGGTAAAATTATCCGACCTAGAAGCTCTAACGCAACATGACGATGAACCAGTGATGGATTATGGAAAATAATGGAGGAAAATGATGGTAAAGTTGCCATTCTCCATCCCATCCTCTAAATTAACATGAATTTTCATGAAGAGTTGTGCCAAAAACATTTCGTTATTGCTATAGTTGCAACAATACCAAACATTTGAAGAGGCTTTGGCACAAGCCAATGTAATAGAGGATATCAAGTTACAGGAGGGTAACTTGAAGCTCAAGAATAGGAATTAGGGACACAAGAAAAGAACTAAGATACATCAGGCCAAGCTGACCCATGTTAATCAGGTGGTGTTGAACCTTCTAAAATAGGATAAGGGGCAACAACAGTGAAAATATCAGGCCCAACCTCCTCTTGTGCAATATGAGTAGTGCAAAAACAATTACAAGGGTAAAAATAAATATCAATTCCCACCTCACATATTCACGCAATTATCAAAGTCCTTGGCTTTGATTTTTCATCATTTATGAAAGGTGAAGGCTATACACTTACCCGAGGTTAAGTTAATAGACCCAAATTATCCCAAGCCTAAGGGCTACAAGGATGATCATTATTGCATCTTTCACCGATTGAAAGGCCATGACATCGAGGTATGTTGGTCTTTCAAACATCTCATGCAAAATATGATCAATAGAGGTACACTTCTTGTCGATAGACCACAAGCGCCTTACAATAAAAATATGGGGATTTACAAAAATCCTCTACCAAATCATGAGGTGCCAAAGAATAATGTTGGCCAAGTCAACCAAGTTCGCATCGAACCACCAACCCAGGGGTTCGTTAGAATGGTCAACATTGTCACAAGAAATGTGAGGTATGAATGACCGAATCAACCTCCAATGCCTATTAGAGTCCAATTTATGCCTCCTCCAAGGCCATCTCAACATGTGCCCAACCCAACAACTAGACCAGTGGTGACCATCAAGAGTAGGTTGGTCCAAAACTTATGGATAAATCTAATGAAGTTGTCAATTTATGAGCTAATTCAGTAGTCTCCTAAACATAAGGAGACATTAATGGACATATTAAGGTCCATCAAAGTGCATTCCTAGGATTCTAAAGTGTTTACACACTTCATGGGGCACGTGTAATAGTGTCAAGAGTCAGTCATTCAATTTCATGACCACGAAGTCAAGATAGTTTCCACTATTATAGCACCGCTACGTATCATCATATTTGTGAATCATAAACCGTTCAAGTGGATTTTTATTGACACAAGGTCATCAATAAATATCATAACTACCAAGGTTTTGACTCACCTAAAGTTACCCAAGATTTATATCATCCCTTATACCTTCACATTGAGAGCTTTCAATGATGCATTATGCTCAATGATCGATACTATATTTTTACCTATTCAAGTGGGGCTGAAGACCATACTAGTGATGTGTCACATAATCAAAGGTGCTATGTAGTATAAGATACTTCTAGCGAGGCCTTGGATTAGATAAATATATTGTGTCCCTTCTATTTTACATCAGTGTATCAAATACATTCATGAGGGATAGGTTCATGTGGTGCCTTCGGATGAAGAACCCTTTAAATATGTGAATCTAGCTAATTTATCAGGGGAATTTTTACTCCTATCAATGCACCTGGATGTACGACCAACATCGCCGATAAAAAATATAGGAGGTAAAATCAAAAAAGTGTGTGCTAGACCTATAACATTTGCATCTCAAATATCGGATCACACAACTACTTCCATTAGACCGACTGCATCTACGATACAACGAGATGATAGGAAGTTGAAAGAAAAAGTGGGTGAAAAGAGGATAAAGCAAATGCCCAAGCCAGTCATTGTTGAAGCCTCTACTCCCATGGAAGTAGAGGAAGTTCAAGGAGAAGTCAATGAGGCACCTCAGCTTGCTTCGTCTACATCTTCAATAGGGTCATTTGCACCACAGGTGATCGTTCATTTGGTTAATCCTAGATTAGGGGAATGCATTGTGCAGAATGTGATATTCACATGAATTATATAGAATACACATGACATGGGCTGATCGTGATCCCATCACCTTCCCATAAGGATGGTGGAACCATTGGAGGTACCACCCAACCAAACCAACTTCATCTATGGAGGGATAAACCAATTTGCATCTCTCGTATCCATGGATGAGGATGATAATGAACTATTCGATGTAAACTTTCATTGCCTTTCTAACATGGACTATGCCATGTGATACATTGAGTGTTACCATTAGCATGGTTATGGTCTCAAACTATTCAAGCAGGAGTGTAAGAATCCTATAGAGCCATAATATCAGTAACCTACTGATAGGTTCAGGTTGGGATTCTACAGCGGAGGATAGGCTGAACTCCTCGTGGTATCTTTAGACCGCATGTACCTCAATTTGGGGGTGAAGTTGATTTCAATCCGTATCACCCTAATCCTTCTACATTTTAGAGGGATAACCCACTAATGACTTATGTCACTATAGATCCACCCGAGAGATATCACATGAATATCTTGGTGGAGATCAGCCCAGAACCCATTCCAAGAGCCAACTTGGATAATAAAAGTCATGGAGCTACCGAAGACATTGGTATGTACTTCCAGAATCTATATACAGTTATGACTATCGAATCATAAGTCACTTCTAAGGATGTTCATGCAGTATCCATCATCAAAATTGATGGACCAGACTATGATTCTAGAGTAGACAATGCTAAATTATCCTCACACAATGATCAACTTAAGGATGAAACTGAACCATTTTACTCAATACCTTTGTATTTACGATATAGGTACCCGGTTCTACTGGATAGTGATGATAGCGATCAGGAGATAACCTATATGGTGCCACATTTTCCAGAGTGTACCATCCCAGTAGATAGTAGTGAAGGCTTGTATTACGATAGTCATGAGGAAGACGAGATAGAGAGAGCCTACTTAGGACCTCCCTACTTACGCTATCGTAATGCACCTTATACATCTAAGGATATGCGTAGAGAGATCAATCTCCACCCTCACCTTAGGGGGAGACCATCGAATATTAATATGATTTATTATATGGTGTTTCTCAATCTACCGACATACATGGAGCTCCTTGAGCCCAATGATCCCATCTGATAGTCTGTTCTAAGATCAGATTCGAAGATCCTCATACCCTAGAACCACATCTCGAGGATGGAAGTTTTGTTAATGATGAATCACTTACATGTGGTCCTATAGATATGATCCATTTCATCAACATGATCTCCATTGATTTGACCACTTCACTCCACAATCCATCCAATCCATCCAAATTGTTGCCTCTAAATATAGATGCTATTGATTGGGATCAATCTGATTAACCACTAGAGCCTATAGATTTCTTCCCTAACAAAGAAATGTTGAAACCTTTCCATTTTGCACCAGGTTGTGCACATGATGTATATCATGCTGAGGATGCTTCCAATGAAGAACCTATAAACCCGGTATATGATATCCACTTGATCCCTATGCCTCATCATTTTGAGGAGGGATCTCATATGTCAGTAGAGGAGACCTTCAAAGTGGATATTAGTAATGATCCCACCAATCCAAGGAAGGTCAAATTTGGGGAGACTTTGACTCCTAATGAGCATGCCAACCTCATCCCTATACTAAGAGAGAGACCTGATCTCTTTGCTTGGACTTACAAAGATATGTCGGGTCTAGATCCAAAATTGGTTACTCAACCTTTCGCTAGATCTATCAAAGAAGCCAGTCAAGTAGAAACTTAGGAAGATGCATCCAACAGTAGCCTTAATGGTTAAGTACAGGTTGCAAAAGCTACTGGATGTAGAATTTATCATTTCCATCGACTATCCAAAATGGATATCCAATATGGTGCCTATAGGAAAACCTAATTGAAGAATCCATATCTGTACAGATTTCAAAGATCTAAATAAGGCAACACCAAAGTATTCATTCCTATTTCTGAATATCAATGCTCTTGTAGATGCAACTTTAGGTCATGAAATTCTCTCCTTAATGGATGGTTTTTTTGGTTATAATAAAATTCAGATTAATCCTGAAGACTAGCATCAAACCATGTTTATAACACCATGGGGGACATTTTGCTATAAAGTTATGCCATTCAGCCTTAAAAATGTTGGTACCACATATCAGCAAGTTATGACATATATCTTTCATGACTATATGCATAAGATCCTAGAGGATTACATTGATGACTTGTTGGCCAAGTCATTATTGCATTCTGAGCATGCAGAGATCCTGAAGAAGGTCTTCGATCGCCTGATAGAGCATAATGTCATACTAAATCCTAAGAAGTGCATATTTGACATAAGTTAAGGAAATATCTTAGGGTTCATCATTTCAAAATGAGGCATCTAAGTTGACCCAGTGCAAAGATCAAGGCTATTCTAGAAATGCATCCCCCCAAAAACATCAAAGAGTTAAGGAGCCTACAGGGTAAGGTAGCATCCATAAAGTGATTTATCACTCAATTATTGGATAAATTTCAACCCATGAATCGATTGCTACACAAGGGAGTCCCATTCAATTGGGATGAGGACTATCAAGCAACCTTTGCTAAGATAAAGCAATACCTGGTAATTTCACCAGTGCTAGCTCCACCAAGGCCAGATGTGCCATTTTTACTATATATATAGGCAACCAAATTTGCACTAGAAACCATGTTAGCCCAAAATAACATGCAAGACAAATAGTAGGCCATATATTACATTAACAGAACCTTGGTGAGCTATGAGATCGGATATGCATATTGAAGAAGTTGTGTTTAGTAGTAGTGTTTGCTACAAAGAAAATGTGACCCTATATGTTGAGTCATATGATATATGTTATATCCAAACAAAATACTTTGTAGTATATGATGAGCAAGACATATCATAATACACATACTACAAAGTGGATCATGCTACTGACAGAATTTGATCTAGAATTCATAAGCCAAAATTCCATTAAGGGATAAGTCATAGCAGATCAACTGGCTGAGGTGCCTCTCAAAAATAGTAGGCCCCTCACCATAGAGCTTCTTGATGATGCATTATTTGCCTTATCAGAAGCACCCGAACCCAAAGAACCGGATAAAAAAGTTGATATGACCTTGTTCTTCGATGGTTCGAAGTGTGAGCAAGGGGGTGGTGTAGGAATAGTTTTATTCACACCACAAGGAGCTCCAATGCCCTTGTCATTCAAATTATACTTTCCTTACACTAATAATAATTTTGAATATGAAGCACTAATTTTGGGTCTCCAAAAAATTATCGCCATGAAGATAAAAAGGTTAAATATCTTTGGCAATTCCCTTCTCATTGTGAACCAAGTTAAGGGATTATTTCAATGTCGATGTCCAATATTGAAAGCTTACAAGGATCTTGTTGATATTTATCTAGCTCGACTGGAGTGGTATGACATTGAGGTAATCCCTCATTCATCCAATAGATTTATAGACACAATGGCATCTTTGGGATCTCTAATCTCTTAGAATATGTCTATCGATTTCATGACCATCCATGTAAAAATGTTGTCACACTCGGTTGTGTAGCATGAAGTATTGGATAACAAATATTCAATCAACATGATTCATGTATAACTAAATCATGAATGGTTCTATAGAGCTAGATACTTTCTCAAGAGAGCATCCTAGGGATATTTGATCTCATAGGATCAGACGGGGAGTGGTATTACCATTCACCATAATATTATTTCCCAGTCTGCATTTGCCAATGTAGAACCATAGGGGGAACATGTTGTCTTGTCGATCGAAGCCAAACCTTATCATAATTGGATGTCACAGATATATAATTTCCTTAGACTTGGTGTAATCCCTTAGGTATTGTCGCGTGCTACAAAGTGTAAATTTAAAAAAAAAAGTGACAAAATATGTCTTGTTAGAATACATCCTATATCGAAGAAGCTACAATGGAGTTCTCCTTCGTTGTCTTGAGCCCCAAGAGTCATATTGGGTAATTTTGCAAGCTCACGATGGTACATGCGGTGGTCATTTTAGTGGCATGGATATCATCAAGTGCATCCTTTGAATGGTTTATTATTGGCCACTATGGAGAAGGATTGCAATGTGTATGTCATGAAATGTGTTAAATGTTAGCATCATGCTAATCTTACACACCTGCCATCATAGGCCTTACAACCCATTCAAGTGGCTTGACCATTTGCTCAGTGGGTATTTGATCTCATTGGAAAGATCTCTCCTTTTTCATCAAACTGATATACTTTTATCATCACAGCTACTGAGTATTTCACTAAATGGGTGGAATCCATCCCTTTAACAACGACAACTAGAGCACGTATTGTTGAGTTCATACTCACAAATATCATAAGTCATTTTGGAATACCATCCAATATAGTTTCGGATAATGGAACATCATTTAAGAACAAAAATGTGAGAGCTTTGATGTCTAAGTATAGAATCAAACATAGTTTTGTGACTCCATATTATCCACAAGAAAATGGATAAGTTGAAGCTTCAAATAAGACAGTGGTCTCCATCTTGAAAAATATGGTACAAGAGCACCATGAAGATTGGCATATCCAGCTTCCCCTTGCATTATGGGCTTATAGGACTAGTATTCAGACTCCCATTGGGACAACTCCGTTTTCATTGGTATATGGCGTTGAGGCCATTATGCCCTTAGAGTTGGAAATTCCAATGTTGTGCATCGCATTGAAATATTTCATTTATGACGACATCGCATGACAAGCTCACCTAGATCAATTGATGCTACTTGATGAACATTGCATGAATACCCTTGAGCACATCTGCATTTATCAAGAGCACTTAAAACGAGCTTAAAATAGCAAATTCCATCTGAGATACTTTGAATTTTGTGATATTGTGCTAAAATAAAACCAACATAACTCAAATTTACTACCAAAAATGTGAGATAAATTTATGGCTAATTGGTTAGGTCCTTATATGATCTCAAAGAAGATTGGACATGGGACATATCACTTGACATCGCTTGGAGGAGTTGAAGATTCTAACCCTCTCAATATCTTTCATCTTAAAGTGTTTTAAGCCTAAACCTCTAAAAGGCTCCAAAGGCATCTATAAGCCCTTTGGCCAATCCTAAAAGGCTCCAAAGGTATCTATAAGCCCTTTGGTCAATCCTAAAAGGCTCCAAGGGTTTCTTAAAACCGCTTGGTCAATCCTAAAAGACTCCAAAGGCATCTATAAGCCCTTTTGTCAATCCTAAAAGGCTCTAAGGGTTTCTCAAAACCGCTTGGTCAATCCTAAAAAGCTCCAAGGGTTTCTCAAAATTGCTTGGTCAAATCTCAAAAGGCTCCAAAGGCATCTGTAAGCTCTTTGGTCAAACCAAATGTTAAAATCCATAAAAAAATGGAAAAATAAAAAAATCAAAAATATTTGCATTTCATTTGCATCATTTGCATTACATTTTGCATCGTGCATCTCATTTTCCACATCCATTTCATCCTTGCATTGCAGTAGGCATAATCATCCACTGCTCTTGAATTAGAATGAGTTATTTTTACAATATTACAAACGACACCACATTTGTGTTTCAATCATGCATTTATGCACTATCATTATCATGCATCACCCTTGTGAGTAATTGTGTTTTTCAACACAACCCAAATTATTGCTATGAAGAATATTCTAGGGTTTTTCGAGCATTCAAGCATACCTAGAGGTCTTCTCAAGAGTTGATAGAAATATTTATTTGCTTTTGTAATTGAGGTCTAGTTAGTATAGCCCTTAGCATATCAAAATTCTATCACTAATAAAAAAATTAAAAAATCCTAATAAAGACTAGGGGAAGATGAAATCCACGAAGCAGGACTAGGTATCCTAAGGTGAAAAGAGTTATTCTTGCTTATCCCTCTGTGCGAAAGGTACGGGAAATGTTATCAATTGGTAAAAGGATAAGTTTATTCCCTACCTAGAATCCCTTGCTTACGTTAAAAATGAGCAATATCCCAGAGCGATATCCTAGATCAATCCTCCATATTGATACCCTAGATCGATATCATAATTCGAAATCCTACATTGATATCCCATATTGATATCATAAGATCGATATCCTAAATCAATATCCCAAAAATCATTCCCAAAAGAAAAATCCCCAAAGGAAGTTTCTGAAGCAAATTATCAAATGTAAATTCTAGAAAGTCAGATCAAATGAAGATCAAATTGTACAAATAAAAGAAAAATTAGTATCAAATCCCTTACTCAAGAAAGAAAGAAAGAAAAATAAAGGAAAGTACAAAATAAACAATGATTATTGTCACTAAAGTACAAAAATAAATAGTGATTTTTATCATTTTATATGAGCAAGTATCCCAAAAAATTAAAGAAAAGAAGGGAGTAAACTTGAATCCATGGAATTGACAGCACTACTATACCTTACGCATGATGATATGTCTGATGCATTAGCATTTTTCTCTTGTGCAGCCCAATGTTTGAATGTGGAAGAGCTAGATTTAGGTAACCTGTATCACCTAGTGGTCTAGTCCAGCTAAAATCTAAACCTAGGATTGGATAAATATTTGCGGATCCCCAATCTTAGCAATGGGCTGAAATAATCCTTCCTGACATCGGGGTATGCTTATGCCTTATCTCAATATATTCATTAGCACACATAGGGATAATGAACAGTTAGGGCCTATCCTAGTGAAAGCCTTATGTTTCAGAACTTGAGTATGGTTAGTATACAACTTTTTATCAATCAACTAGGATGTTTGAGTCTCATGGTAAACCTCAAAAATTCCTAAAAAGCAACAATCAAATTTTCAAATGCAATCATCAAATATAAAGTCTTGTTTATGAGAGTTTTTTATTAGAAATACTTGTGATATATGTTAGATACTGGATGGATGTCAAAAATGATATTTAAATGGCCACTGCCTATGTTATGCATATCTTTTAATTTACAAAAGCTTATAAATAGAAACAATGAATTGCAGCTCACATATAAGTGTCAAATCAATAAAGATTCATAATAAAATATAGCAATTATCATGCATGATTGTTATACATTCTATGGTGTCATCCATTATATTGTTAAAAACTCATATCATATTGCATACATTATGTTTTAAGTGATTAAAACATACATGTCCATTTACAATAAATCAATATCATCAAAAATACATGCAGTACAAACATGGCACGAATCATGTCATAAACAACATAAAGTAAATGCATACAAGTGAAGTAGATCAAAATTGCATTAAACATAAAATATTTCATTCGTATACATAGCATCATAAAGTAATCCATCTACACATGAATATCACTGCATCCATGTCATATAGCTTGTGCATGTCATCCATACATCACATCATATAGCAATAAATCAAATATCTGCATTGCATCCATGTGCATAACATAAACATAAAATACCAAAAATAAAGTACACATATAATGAGATGAACTATCATATCATATATATAGTGTGTGTGTGTGTGTGTGTGTGTCAAGAGTACATAGTATTAAGGTATATCAAAATACCCGTAGGCTACAACTGTGTAGGTCCTCGACCTTACACTCAAAACTAGTACAAAAATCATCTCTGAAGATCGATACTAAATAGGGCTTGTGCCCCTAGTCTATGAGGCACCTCTATCACCTCCACCATCCTTGTGAGTCCTCTGCAAGCTAGCACCATGAGTGCTCGAAGACCTATGAGTCCTCTCAATATTGTGCATCCTATGGCTCAAGCTAGTAGAAGACTACCCTGTCTCCCTAGTCCTAGACCTAGTCCTCTAAGTCCCTATAGTGTGGGTATCCTCTGGTACCTCCCCACCTATCAGCCTGATGTAGCCCTCCAGTTGGGAGATTCAAGCTGCACTTACTATCTGCCACTCATTACCCATATGCACAAGGGAATGTAGGCACCAGATCTCTACCATGGGATCACAACGTCCTGGTAGCAAAGTAGAGGGCACTTTCGAAGGTGGCATGATATCCTATGAAGATGATAGATATCCCCTCATCACCTTAAGTAGGTCCCTCTCAGTAGTCATGACACTCAGTTGTGCCTATGCTAGATCCTGCTCACCTATGAGCTATGCGATATGAGTATCTATAGTGGTAACCTATGCATGGAGAGTTATCCTCTCCTCCTCATATCCCTACCATCGACTCTCCCCGTGAGTGAGCTTCACCTCTATCATGGTGATAGTAGTATCCCTATGTAGAATCTATGTTTGTAGTCTCCCAACCTGGCTCTAGAGGTCAACAATTTGGGCTCTCTAGCTGCCCAATATCATTGTCCGAAGGTGCCTCATCCTCCTCTAATGCCTCCTCTACCTCCACCTATGAGCCCTCCTCTATAGTTGGCCTTATACCCCATGCACACTCTATCCACTGGTAGGTCCTCCACCCCTAAGGATCCACATCTACACCCTCTACTATGAATCCACCAACTAGTCAGCATAGAGGACCCTCACCATGCCACTAGAAGTCGGCCCACCAGCCATCATAGTTAGGAGTAGTGCTTGCATCCATCTGGCCTGACTCTTGAAAGTCATCATCATCATCCCCTAGTGGATTCACTTGGGGCCAAGTTAGATCCCTCTCTAGGACCAGGTATCTGTATATGAGTGGTAACTCTGGGACATCCTACTGGATTCAAAACTGCCTCAGCATGCGAGAGTAGAAGTGGTACTCACATATGTCGACCTTTTGGTCAAAGATCCATCTATCTTTGCATGCCCGATGTAGATACATGCCTGCCTATTTCCAAGCTGGATAGTCCATATATGGTAACCACCATATCTGATGATGGTAGAGCTATGCAAATCTATAAATATAGTGTTCTAGATCTCCTATATGAGACCTCCTAAATCCCTCTTGCTCCCAGGGCCAGCAAGCGATATAGCACTAACTTTCATTATCGATGTCAGTGATAGGCATAGGAAAATCAATAGGGCTCTCGATTAGGATGTGCTACTAACCCCAAACCTAGAGGAATATGCTACAACTGATGCTGAGTCTACTCCAACATGTGATCTGATACAGCTTGTGGTAGAGTTGTGCTAGCAGGATGCTCCCCCACAATAAAATAAGAGGATCTCGAGTTGAGCTCACCATCACCTCTCTAGTTTGAGCAAGGAGGTTCCAAGGGAACCTCACACTTGAAGAGTCTAGGAGGACTACATGGATAATCAAGTGCATAAATACAACCTCCTATTGTGAGAATAATCGGGCCTCAAACCACTCTTTGACATGGATGCCTCCATGGGCATTACGGTCCTACGCCTCAACACTTCGTCTCCCAAATATGGCATCAAATATGGCCTTCTTGTCCATGGTAGGAGAAGAGGTGAGAAGCTCACCATAAATTGGAAAATATAATATGTGGTACATATCCTCCAAAGTAACAGTCATCTCACCCATCGGTAGGTGAAATGTGTTGGTCCGCACATCCCAACGACGGGCCAAGGCAGTCAGATATGCTTGATCAATTTGGATGGTGGGGAGGTCCAAGATGTAGCTAAACCCCACAATAGTGAACCACTCTCACTCATCTTCAGTGATATCATAGTGAAGGTTTCAAATGATATTGGTCTCCCTCACTTTTTTGGTCAAAGTCTGAGTGACAACAAAAATATTAAACAAGAAAAACAATAAAAAAGAAAACAATTCTAAAATGTCAAAACAAATAAAAAAATGCATAAAAATACAAAAACATGTAAAAACATGATCACCAATTTCAAAAACATCAGAAAAACATTCCAAAAATGCAACAAATGACATTAAGTGCCTAGAAAAACTCAAAAAAATTAAAAAATTGAATTTTTTTCTAAAAATTGGGCACCGCGGGTCGGAACTGCGATCAGCCCAACGATCAAAAATTCAACCATTGGGATTTGAATCCCATCATGGATGATACCCATGGCCCCCAATCTACCAATTGGGGCCCACGGCTACCACCCACAACTAGGGAGCGAAACCCTAAATGGGTCCGCCCTTCCCAAAAAAATCTTGAAAAATAAAAATAAATCCCTCGTCTAACTAACCTACGCTAAATCCTAACTATAGTGAAGTTCATTACCAACGGTTTAGTGTAGTTCATTTATCGATTAATTAATGAGGTTAATTTTACATCTGGTAATGACAAGCGAGGTCTCAATTTGTGAGTTACCTTGGAAGCATTGTCCCCTCCACTAGTCAAAGCTTCGGTTGATTGTCCATCGGTGTGGAATGTGTGGAATCGGTAGAGTTTTTGGCAGCGTTCCGTATCAAAAGTTAGTTTTTACCTCCCATAGCTCTTAGTTTTACTATCACTTTCAGGTGAATAATGAAAATTTTACAAAGTGAAAAACATTTTATAATTTTTGATTTTGATGCGGCTCGCGGTTGACATCTGCGGTCTTTGGATTAGGGTTTTCTACCTGCAGTTTTCATCCGCGACTAAGGAATTATCTTGTGTTTGACAGACATGGTTATAAAACTACATTAATTGATCCAAATTACCACCATGGAGAGCTTTAAAAGGTTAAATCAATGATGTTACTCAGACCAAATAATTCAAAAAATTTAAAATTAACAAAAAAAAATCAAATAAATCAAAAGCCAAATGCACCTTGTATTCAGTTATTTACCCTATACACTTGGCGGTTACAGCAACTTTCGATCCATGCAATCCAAAAAGATGATTAAATTACCATAAGGACATTTGGGGAAAATTCATCATCGTAGAATTGCTATGCTTCGTTTCAATCCCTAAGAAGGCCTACACAGTCGGACTGCTCCATGGGAATGAGATATTCATCGTAATTCTCCTATGACATTTTTAGCATATCATCGACATTATGATTCACTACAAGCTTAATAAATATTGCTATCATTTTGATTTCCTAAGAAGGCCTTCATGGTTGGACCACTCCACGGGATAGGAATAGGCAATTACTCTAAATGGTGTAATCATAGCTGATTAGGCCTTGCCAAGTATTCAAATGCTAAATATTAATTTGTGCAAAGATCATTCATAGTGGTCAAGCGACCTTGTCGCTTCATTTAATTGTCATTACCCTCATTGACTCATCGCTTGAGGGGGTAGTCATAATATCAAATCATAATCAAAGTCAACAAAATATCCCTTGATCGTAGATCCCTAGATCTGATCAAAATTGCGTTCATTTTATGAATCATTTCCAAAGACTATCATAAGCTTACCCTTTTGCTAGGGAAAATAGTATATATGATAGTTAGTTTGTAACTCTCTTCCTTTCATATTGACAGGTGCGAAAGCCTACTTGGAATTGATGCTATCCAAATTTTTGATGATGAGTGCAAACCCTTTCAATTTAAGCCTTCTACCGAGTTAGAAGCAATGATTCGAGGATGCACGTCCTTTTTTGGACTCAAGGTATCTAATGTTGATCATATCAATGATCATCATCCAACCTACGACATCATTTTAGGAGGTCTATTTTTTCTTAGCATTGTTCAATCTCATAATGCATCTCAAAAATGGCATCTGTAGACACCTAAAATGCATCATGTCGAGGTGACTACTCATATGGGACATGCTAGAATACCATATGGAAGACCTTTGGATAGATCCAAGGTATAGCAATGGTTTTTACCACTCAATTGGGAACCTTTGCCTAGTTAGTGCTAGTTGTTGCTGACACCCATGGTTATCATATCTACCCATGAATGTCACCTGCGGTAAAGCCTCTGAATCAATTGGCCTTTATCCGACCCAAAATTAGTTGCAACGGCCAATTGGTTGTATATTGGAGCGATTTGAGCGAGGAAGGTTTTGTATTCTTCCATCCAACAAGCTCAACCACCCAATCTTGATCTTGGCTTCATGAGGAAGCCACCCTTAGCCCTGGGCCATTGCTATAAGACCCCCCTCTGAATTGGGGATAAGTCTGGAGAAATATTTATCAATTGAGCAGTGAAGCCTTGTCGAATTACATAAGCCAATTACATGCATTGAGAGGGATACTTTTGCTACCCAATTGGAGATAAAATTGTCATAGAAGCCCTAGGAGCCTAGGAGAGCCAAGAAATGTCAATTTTTGCAATTTTTGCACCATCAGATCAATTCAACTACCAAACCTGTCAAAGGACACAGAGGCGACCCTTGGACATCAATTTGACAAGGTGGATCAGATAGAAATCCTTGATTTGGAGGGCAAACTTACTCAGAGCTCCATCATGGCTCTCAACCGTGGTTAACAGTGCCACCCACGAATTATACCTGCGGTGAGTAAATTAGGGTTGATTCCCTTGTTTTTCCTTTTGTAGACTATTTAGCTATGTTAGATTAGCCTTATTAATGGTTCAATTAGTAGTTTTAGATATTTTTACTGGTGGATTTGGAATGTTTGACAATTTTTTTCATTGTAGCAACTAACACTTTAATGAATCTTTTTCATGCCTCCATCCTTTCAATTCTATAATTAGGCCACTAGATAGTTAGATGTGATTTATCTTACAAGATTTCTGACAATATTCTCATGTTTTGCATAGATTTAGCATCTTTCTTGAATTTTCTTGATTATTGATAGTCATGGCATCCTTTTATGTTAATACCCTTTAAAGGCCTCATCAAGAGAGGCTACCTTTGATTTTAACATGCTTCTTGTTGTTTCTTGAATGCAGGATTAACAGGGTCATGCCATTCAATGCAACAAATACCTCTAATCATGGAGAAGAGGGTCATCGACACCCTAGAGCAGTTTGTGTCACCCTAGAAGGTATTTTATTCACATCTACCCAAAAATGGGAATTAGATCTATTGTAATTGAAATATCAAAATGGGTATCCCTAAGAGGGACGAATATGTAACTTGACTCAATTTGGAATTAATAAAGAATTCTTGTATTTTCATTTTCTTCTTGTTGTCAATTGGTGCATATTTAGTTATTATCTTTCTTTAATTATAATAGACTATATCGGGTGTGAGCCTTTTTTTTGTTACAAATATGTGGCATTTGTATTCTATTTATTTCTTGGAAACATTTGTTGTAGATCATTTCTTCAATGCCTGTGACAAGTGTTGCTCGATTTCTTACATCTTGGTGGCTGATAATTTTTTTTACCTTCTACCTCCATGTTGGGCACTCATATATGGAGGATTCTTCAATGTTATTTTTGTCCTTACCATCTATGTTGGGCGCTCATATTAACCTTATAATGTGGAATGTTACACTATGATGCTTGGAACTGTTGGATTTTGAACTTTATACTATACTTTTTGGGTGCTTATCTTCACTCTTCAACATGGTACTTTGCATGGAAAAATCTTCTACCATGTGGCAATTAGGTTTCTCACTCTTCTTTGAATTTCTTTAGTGCTTTCCAACGCCCAACTCACGCTGTCTATATTTTTCTTAGTAGAGTGAATAAACTATCTTTCAAGGCCCTTTTGGACATGCAGACATGTTGATTTCCATCTAGCACCAATGGTAATGATGCCTCTATTGTTATGATATAGGACTTGCACTATTACTTCAATGTTTATGCTTGTATTTTCACCCCTTTATTATTATTTTTAGATATGATTTTATCCTCTATGTAGCAACTTCGATGATCATGGTGCTCCATGAGGTGTATTTTACCACCTCAAATACCTGATGTTTGGACCTCATGAATGATCCTTGCTTTTGCTTTCCTAAGGCACTTTGAAACTTGTATTTTCTAGTTCTTATGGAGTCCATTAAATGACTCTCCAACGTAGATTACAACTACCCCTTGTGCTTTAAAATGTTATCTTTATTCTACTTAGAATGTGGGCTTCATTTTGCTAATCTGGCTATTTGATTGTATGGTCCAATATTGCTCTCTAAAACTGATTTTAATCTTCTCCAAGACTATCCACAAAATACGTTTGGAGATGTGCACTTAAAAAACTAGGAATTCCTTCTTCCTTTCAAGCTCTTTTTCTAACTATAATATGTTGGATTCTCTTCTCCGTATTTTAAAGGTATTGTTATCCTTTTTGGTGGTTATTCATTGCCACAAAATTCTGCCATTTACTTCCTCAAAATAGCTCTCAATAAACCTACCTTTGATCATTGGTTTGGATGAAATAGAATATTACCTTTAGCTCTTGATAATATCTTCCTTGCTTGGCTATTCTTTACTTATAAATCCAAGCTTTTCATTGTAAAACTTTGCACTCTATATTATGCAAGTATGTAGTCTCCTTTTTATTAGAATTTGATATGTTTCTTTTTCTCGAAATATACCTAACTTCTATTTTATTTTATGTGCAGGTATGCTCCTTGTAAACTATAACTTCTACACTATTTTGAAGACTTGAAATGAAACTATTCTATGCAAATATTTGATCCTTTGAAAATGGTGCTTGATAAACCTTAATATGAAACCAAATATAAAAGCTCAACTAATGAAATTTTGCACCTTATTGTTGCATACCTTTTTCTCTTGAATATGATGAAGATAGTGGTGATCCAAGTCACCTCAATGGCTGCCTTTTGTGGATGATTTTGCAGCTCTCTTATGCTATCCAAAAACAGCTCTTTGCTCACCTTTCTACAGCTTCAATACCTTATCAACTTGCTGCTCTAAACTCTAATTTGGTGGCTTCAAAAATTATTCAAAATGTGCTTCTAGAATCTAATTTTTAGCAATCACTGACGCTGCCCAAATTTTCTAAAAATTTCAGAACTAAGAAATCTTATATGTTGTTTCTAATTCCTTTGATTTGCTGCTCTTTTTGTTGTCCATGAACTTTGTATTTTTTATCTCTAAGTTTTGTTAATGTGTTGCCCTTTTCTTTGTCTTCCAATCTGAATTTTTTCCATATTGTAATGTAGTCAATACCATCATTGAAATGCTATCCTTTTATCCTAAAAATTTGGTAGGATTCTCCCCAAATCCCAGCTAATATGTAGCTCAAGAACCTCCTTCAATGATGGCCTCCAAATATCATAGATTTGATGGTTTTTCTTTCTATTTTATCTTGTTAAATTATGTCTTCAAAGTAGATCTCCTCCTCAAAAAATCTATCAATCTTGAGATCTATTCCATACTACCATGTGATTTGAAAATCTTCTTGCCAAACCTTTCTCCTTTGGGCTTGTCTTCGGATGGCGACGATTTTCCCAATTCCTTAGATTCTTTCTTGGTAGTAATTTCTACAATGATTTCTTCTAAGAATTCCTTTAATGAGGCTCACCAAACCTTCTTATTGTTTCTCCTTGAGACCTCTCCAAGTTTCTCAATCTTGCGACTTCTAAATATTTAATGAGACCTTCCTTGGCCTCTTCAATCTTCAACTATGGATATGAGATCTTCTTCTAAGATATCCTGAATATGTTGCTACTAAAATTTCTTCTTCAATAAGCCTTTAATGGACCTCTTCTCCAATAGAATCTTTAATGGATATTTTCTTCAATAGTGCCTTCAATGGACCTCTTCTTCTATCAAGCCTTCAATGGACCTCTTCTTCAATCAAAATTTTTTAGTCTTCAATGGAGATCACCAATCTCCAATATTTTTCTTGGACTCTTCTCCTTAAGTCTCTTCAATCTTCAATCGGGTCTTATTTCTAGAAACTTCATCCTAGATTTACAATCTTCAATGTGGCTTTGTTGGCCACTCAATCTCTCCTCGATCTATCAACTAGGTTCTTCAATCTATAAATATTTCAATGGGACCTTTCTCCTTAAACCTCCAAATCTTCAATCCTTATTTTTTTGCAATGAATAATCAATCCCTACATGAGGAAAGTAACTTTGACTTTCAGGCAATGAAGATTAAGTTCTTCTCTATTTGTTGTAGGAAGCTTCCCACCTTCTGAGAGTTAATTTTATGCAACAATAAAAACTTATATGATAGTAACCAAATGGTTTTTCTAAAAAACAAATCTATCTTGCAATGAAATATTAGAGATAATAAAAATTCCTATGACTCTATGAAAAATAAAATTCACTAGTTGGATTGCCAATCTAGTGGATACAATACTGGGTTCTAGTCTTCACAAGTGTTACAACTCTTGTGGGAAAACTCTAGCTAAATATCTCATGCGGATTTCTCTATTTTATATTCTTATACTTAGATCTACTTCTATAAAAAATAAAACTCAAGCTAACACCATTTGTAATGGGTGGTGCACAATGGTGCGTTTGATTTACAAATATGTTCCAATATCTATTGTGATGGTATTTGCATACAAGATGCACTATGGTTGGTCTGGTTTGTGAATACTCAACAATAGTATTGGTGCTTACTTGTGGCTTTCCTTTGATCCATCGTGGCTCTGATACCACTATTATCTTTTGGAGCCTTAAACATAAAGTAAATGCATTCACAACTATGATACAACTATGATAATAACAAAAACCCATGCATGAAAATATGATAAAAAACTTGATACAATGCTCTAGAAATGCTCATATAGAAAGCTAACAAAAATTATAATACTCCTCTCATGGAATTTGCAACTCCTCCATGATAGAAAAATGGAGCTACATTGTGACTACTGCTACTCTCACCTATTCACTACACAAGACTTCTCAATCACTCGCAATGAGGCCTTTATATATAAATATTGATTACTTTCCTCTCACTCAACCCTAAGACTCATGTACATACGAACTACATGCACATTTACATCATTGCACATTCTAACACTCGTGCATTTATTGAATAACTCTAATAAACTATTTATATTCTAATATACTCCTAACCTAAATATGTACCCATGAAGGTACATTAGTAAATAACCAAATGATGTAATAGCCATATTTTCCAACAAGTTGCAATATGTAAACTAAACTTAATTGATAATTTTTTTATTTCAAATGTTAGTTTCTAGAGTTGAGTTTGTATAGAAAACATTAGCTTAGATATCCAATCCATGGAAGTAGGGGTTGCTTGACCTTTAGGTAAGTTCTCTTGAATTCATTATAAACAAAAACTTATAACAATTTCAATTGAAATTTATGTTAATAATAATACTATAATAAATGTGTTATTTAAATTGATATATAATTTAGTAAAACAATTTAATTATAGTAACAATATGTAACAAAAATGATAATAGATTTAGTAAAAGCAATGAGAAATGAGGAGTTTCACATCATAATCTAAGGTTTTGATGAAACCTCATAGAACCATAAGGACATTTCAAGATAGAGGTCAAGTTCATGGTAATGCATAGATTTTACATTAAATAACAATGAATCTAAGGGTCAAAGGAATTTTTATTAAGGAACCAAACCCACCATCATCTTCTTTATGAACTTTGTTCTAATATGAAAATTGTTATGTTAACTATTAGAAGGTTCTAAGTTTAAAATATATTTAATCCATAGCTTTCAACACATCAAGTTGTTTTTAGTAATAAGTTTAGAATAAATGGTGGAAAGAGAAGGGTTTCACAATGTAATCCAAGGTTCCAATGTCATTAGTGGGACATCTTATAGATCTATGAGGACACTTGGAGATAAGAGACAAAGTTATCGAAATGCATGGACTAAAGGTCAAATGTAATAATACTATGGATCCATGTCCACTCTCATGTGCTTTAAAATTTAACCCCTATGTGAACTTTAAGATTTTAAAAAGTTTATTAAAATTTAGTTAAATTGTTGAGATAAATTCTCTTCCATAAATAAGGATTAGGTTTGAGTATGAAAATGTAGAAAAGCCTAAAATATAAGTGACATGTACTTGAACCTTTAACTAACTATGAACTAAATTCATGACAATCCATTAAAATTATAAAAAAAGGTTACATGAATTTTATTTCTATTTATTACAAAATATTGTCCAACCCTTCATCATTGTTATGAAACCCACCTTTCAGATTAAAAAGAAAAAGTTAAAACCTTTAAAAAAATTTAATAAGTTATATGTGGCTTCTATTGGAGGCCACTCCCATCAAAATACCAAAATATTATATTTGTTACAACATACCTTTTTATCACATTTTTTTCATTTATTTTTCTTTTAAATATATTCTTCAACTTCCTCAAAGTGCTATGTTTCCACAATCATCTCCTTGACATCATTTTTATTAAGACATAAAATCTCATTTGGCCAATTGCATTCTAAAATTTAAACTTCATCAAGATGAAGATCAACACCATAATTTTCTAATTTATCTGCTATCTCATTTCCTTCTCTATAAATATGCTCACATTGCCAAGAGATTGCCTCTAGTAGTAGATGATGAACATCAAAAATAATATTATTTTGTATCCATCCTCCACATCCATTTTTTTTAATAGCATTGATGATAATTTGTGAGTCCCTCTCATTTGAAATATATTTCCATCCTTTTTCTACTACAATTTTAATCCTAGTGCCATAGCCTTTGCATAGTTGTTAGTTGAAGTTCCATATGATTATAAGTGAGGAGAATTTTGCCTTAACTATTTCCAAAAACACCAACTCCACCAAATTTTCCTATATTATCTTTAGAAGCACCATCAAAATTAATTTTTATAGACCCAATTTTTGAACATTTTCATTTTACCATAGATCAAAGTAGATCCTTTATTTAAATTTTATTGTCATATATGACTCTTCCATATATTTTCAAATTTTATAGCCAAGTTATTAGCACCTCTTTTTCTATAATTAATACTTCCCATGATAACCACTATATTTATAGATATTTTGCAAGAGAAGCAATAATACAGTTTCAAACTTGGGCATTATTTTGAGATTTATTTTCTTTTTATATTGTTATTCCTTTCAATCCAGAAATTCCAAAAAATAATGGCAAGGCCAATCCTCCAAATAATACATAACTCTTTAGCTTTGAAATAATGTATCCAATATTTTATCAACTCTTTCAATGTTTATGGAGCTACATAGTATAATTTCATATTTAAAAAAAATAAACCCAAATGGTGTGAGAAAATAGACAATGAAGAAGTAAATGGTTTGATGTTTCTAAATCCTTTTCATAGAAGACACATTTGAAGGATCCATAATATCCTCTTCTTTATAGACTCTCTCCTATAATAATCTTACTTTGAACTACTAACCAAATAAATGTTGAGACCTTAGGGAAAGCCTCTAATGACCAAATGTTCTTCCAAGAAAATATTTGGGAGAAGGAAATTTTGATTGTTCTAAATCCTCATATCCCAACTTGATCGAGTATCCACCATACTTTGATAAATTCCAAACCAGCTCATCCTTTCATGTAAAAACTAGCAAATAAAAATCTTGAAGCATCTTTTGAAGTTCGTCCGCAATTTTTTTGAGTTCCTCTCCTTCAACCAGGTTACTAAAAGAAATCCATGATTTGGATTTTTTTCTCATAATAATATAATATTTGACCTTTTTATCTTTACATGCTAGGCATGCTTGAGCCAATGGTTTCCATTTTGATTCAAAGATAAGAGGATAAGGCTTCAACCAAGCATCAAACCAAAAATTTGCATAACTCCCCTCATTGACTGACCATCTAATATATTTTTTTATCAATTGCAAACTCTCTAATATGAAGTTCCATGTTGAAATTCCTTTGGGTAGAGTTATTTTCCTAGATAATTTCATTGCATCAAGAGAACCTATATATTTTTGAAGTAATATTTTTACCCAATTCTTTCCTTGATCTCAAATAATCTCTACCCAAGCTTTGCTCCTAATGCCAAATTCATAAGTATGCAATTTTGCAAGCCTGCTCCTCCAATATTATTTTTCTTTGCAAACCCTATCCCACTTACAAAGGGGAAACCTAAATTTTTCCTCACAACCTTTCCATAGAAAGTATCTTTGAATTTTATCAATTGTTAATGCAATACATGTTGGGCGTCTTGAAAGTGACATCATATAAATAGGAATGGATTACAATTTTGTCTTTTTGAGTTGTAGCCTTCCTTCCATGCTTAAGAACATACCTTTCCAACCTACCAAGCAAGATTTCATTCTATCCAAAAAGAGATCCAAAGCTCATTTTTATTTTCTTTATCAGACAAAGGAATACTCAAGTAAGTTGATGGAAATTTTTCAATTTTGAACCATAAAATATTGATAATAATTTATTGTAAATATAGGATAATATTAATATAAATAAAATCATGGATTTTGTAGTATTTTCCAATTTTCTAGTTGCCTTCTCATAGCATTATAATATTGAATTAAACTCCATGGCCTCACTGACTAAGGGTTGGCTGAAAAGAAAAGTATTATCAATAAATTGGAGATGAGATTCAAAGGGATCATTTTTTGCAACTTGAATACCCTTGATTTTTCCTTCCATTTTTACCTTTGAAAAGGCTCTCCCTAATGCTTCCGCAAGAATAATTAATAGATAAGGAGAAATGGAATCACCTTGACAAAATTCAAAATAGAAAATTTTACAATGCTATAACAACATTTAATCCACTCACACCAACTATAATAAAAGCCAAACTTTTTAAGAATAGCATGTAGAAAATTCTAGGAAACCCTATCATATGCTTTGTTCATATCTAATTTCAAAAGCATACTTAGTTTTTTCATGGAATAAAGAGAATGTATGGCCTATTGTGCAATAATTATACCATCAAGAATTTTTTTACCATGAACAAAGCCACCTTGTTCCTTTGAGATAAGACACCCTAGAATGCCCTTCAACCTATTTTCCATGATTTTTGAAATGATCTTATAAATCATATTACAAAGACTTATTGGACAAAAATTATCAAAATATTTTGTGTCGCCTTTCTTGGTAACCAAGGGAATAAAAGTAGCATTGATCTCACTTATTATAGCCTTCCTTTTATAGGCCTCTTCAATAGCAACTAGCATATCATTCTTCAATAAATAACAAAAAATTTAAAATAAATTTGTAGGAAATCCATCAAGGCCAGGTGCCTTGTTAGGATGGAAAGATAAAACTGCTTCATGCAGCTCCTCCATAGATATCTTCTTCATCAAGCTTTCATTTTATCCCTGAGTGATAGTTGATGGAATATTTTGAAAAAAAAATCTTGTACCTTCTTATCTTGCCTAGAATCTGTTAAAATATTTTTGAAATAATTAATTGCTTCCTTCCTTATATCTTCTTTGTCTACAATATTTCTTCGATCTCGAGTTATAATATATTTGATATGATGAAGAGAAAATTTGTTTTTGTTATAACATGAAAAAAATTGTATTTCTATCTCCTTCCTTGAGTCATTTCTCTCTAGATTTTTGGAACCAATATGACTCCTTTTCAATGCATTATGATAATAAAAAAGTAATTGTTTTTCTTTCACATAAGAATATTGATCCATTCTATTAATTTCTACTATCTCTTGTAAATTTTTGAGCTTGAATTTAACTTCATTCTTGTCTTAAAAAATGTTACCAAGATATTTGGTATTCCATGTCTTCATTTGCTCATTTAAATATTTCAAATTTTGAACAAACATGTACATACATGATCCTTCAAATTTTGATTCATCCCACCATAATATAACCATCTAAAAAAATTAGGGTCTTAGAGCCACATAGACTGGAAGTGAAATGGCTTTGGATGACCATTATTAGGTAACTCACAAGTCAAAAGAATGGGTTTGTGACCTATCTTACTCACAATAAAACATCTAAAGAGATTGTATACTTTATTTGCAACCATTTATTGGATAACAAGAATCTATCTAGTATTTCTGCTATATAATTTTTCCCAATGTGTCTATTATACCATGTATATTGAAATCTTGAGGGACTAACATCCCAAAGGTCATTTGAATTGACAAATAAAGAAAAAAATTGTATTTATTTAGACCATATTGGAATGCCACCCTTATTTTTCAAATAAGATAGAACAATATTAAAATCACCCCAATAATCCATAGATCACAATGAATCATCATTGTATTTCACAAAAATATGCTAAGGTCCTTCCAACATCTTTTACAAGGAGTAACGATAGTTGGAGCATATACATTTATAACACCAACTTTGATGTTTTCCTCTTTCCTGCAAAATAATCTAGCAACCCAATTACTTTTTGCTTCTAATAGTTGTTCATCCCATTTTCATTTGTCCCATATTATTGTAATACTGCCTGAAGCTTTTGTAGAAGAAACTGCTAAACAATCACCTGTCTTCAAAATCTTCTTAAAATCATCCTTACATTCCTCATTGCTTAATTTTATTTCTTGTATTAAAATAAACTCAGGGCTATAACAACCTATTAATTCCTTAATAACTCTTTTTAGGGGTTTTATTCATACCCTTAATATTCCATGATATCATTTTCATCATCAACACTTTTTATTTTTATTAGTGGGCTTAACTCCACTTCTTGTTAATACTTGTGATATTTTTATTGGGCTTCCCAAATCAATATTCTTTTGAGTTTCTTTTTATATTTATTCTTGCTTTTATGGCCATCCTCTCCATATTCCATTCCTTCCAACACTCTCATCTCCATAAATATCTTCTATTTTTTCATATTGTTCAAAATGAGACTTATCTTTAAAAGATTTATGTTGCCCTAAAGAGTCAAAATTTCAAGGAATAGCCTTATTAGCATTTTCTTCTTTATGTTACCCTAAAAACTCTAAACTACATAGATGATCTTCCATAGTCATCACTTTCTTATGTTTTCTGAAAACCCTAAATTTTCTTGGATATCCTCCATAAGATTTTCTTTACTATACTGCCCTTGAAATCCTAAAGTGCAAGGAATACATTTTTTACTACTTTCATTTGTTATTGTACAGAGAATATTTTATTCTACTTGAGGATAATGAAGGTGATGTACATAAAATAAGCTTGACCTCCTTCATCTCATTTGCTTTAAAATTTATCTTCTCCTCTTCCTTTGTTTCAAAATTTGCCTTCCCCTATTCCTTTGCACCTTTAGCTCCTTCTATATTTGAACTTGTACATTGAAATTCCTCATCCCCCATATCATTTTTTCTTTAAAAGGCTAATTTGAGTGAATTGTAATAGCCTTTGTCATTTAATGATGTAGAGGGATTTTTCTAGCCACTTTATTAGGAGTTAAAAATCCTTGATTTGACCTAGCTTCTCCTATGATATGATCTCCTTGTTTCAAATTGAAGCTACCCTCATACCAATAAATTTCCATCTCTTCCTCCAATTTCACTTTGTAGTATCTTGCCATGTGCCTAGTTTCATGATATTTGCAAGATCATAATGCAATATTTTCATAATCCACTTGATAATCTCATTCTCTTGATTCAATTTTAATACTAACAAACCATGGTAAAATTTTAGAAATATCCATGGCAACACATATTCAAGTGTATACAACATGCCTTCTCTCCTTAGTAGTTGGTCCATCCTAGATGAATTCACCTAGAGTACTACCAATATTCTTCAAAAACTCCTTATTGATGAGTGGATAAGGAAGTCTAAAAAACTTAATCCATACCAAAAGCCCTTTAATAATTTATGTATCCACAAAAAATTCTCACTCCAAGCTCTTAAATATAATACATCTTTACCCCTAAACCACAAGCCTCCATCCATCATTTTATCCCTTATTTCTAAATTGGATAAAATAATGAAGAAAATTACTTTTGGAAGAAAATTCATGGAGTAATTTGAATTCAATCCCCAATTCTACTTGATTCAATTTTGAATCCCAGGAAAACTTGACTAGTATCCATGAAACTTACATATTAACCCTCTAATTTTAAGAACCATTATATCATGCTCAATCATCTCATCCTTGATAATCACTTATGATGTATAATTTGCTACCTAGACTGGGTTTTCCATAGATTTACTCTTCCTAGTATTTTTAGCTAGGGCATCCATACTTCCAACTTGGTCATTCATACTTTCATTAAAAAATTTCACAAATGAATTTAATTCCATGTTTCCTAGATTTTCTTCAAATTAATCCTTTAAATTCTTCTAAAATTTAGAACAAGAAGTGGCACTTTTTCCTTGATCACATGTTGCTTTCTACTTTCTACTTCCTTGCTCACACTTCCTCCACACTCCCGAATCATACTAGCACTCACTTTTGGCTGCACTCATTCTCAGTTGGTGCTTGCACTCACTTCCAGCTACACTCACTCCTGACTCATTTGCACTCACTTTCGATTGCACTCAATTTTGGCTCGTATTCACTGATGAGCACCAGAAATGCTCATATTTTGTACATATTTCTTGGATCAATATGCGGCTGTATAATAAGGATTGCATACTTTTATGAATGATTATATAGATATTTGATATAATTATGCGTGTTATCTAATTTGTGTGCTTTTAGTATGTTTTGTGGAATTGCAGTTGATTTAGTTAGATTTGGAACGGTCGAGGTCCTTTTGATGGACCTGGCACTTTATTTCATCGGGAGTCAATGTAGAGAACATAGGCACCTCCCTGCAACTAGAAGGCGCCAAGGGAACAAGCGCCTCCCTGCAGTCGAAAGGCACCGATTGAATACAAGCGCCTCCCTACAGTCGGAAGGCGTCGATTGAATACAAGCGCCTCCCTGCAGTCGAAAGGCACCGATTGAATACAAGCGCCTCCCTGCAGTCGAAAGGCATCGATTGAATACAAGCGCCTCCCTGCAGTCGGAAGGCACCATCTGAATACAAGCGCCTCCCTGCAGTCGGAAGGCATCGTCTGAATACAAGCGCCTCCCTACAGTCGGAAGGCACCGTCTGAATACAAGCGCCTCCCTACAACCGAAAGGCGCCAACCAAAGGCAAGCGCCTCTCCATAGCCGAAAGGTGCTAATAGAGGGTAAGCACCTCCCTACAACTAGAAGGCGCTAATAGGAGGCAAGCGCCTCCCTACAACCGAAAGGCGCCACTGATTCTTTGCCCATTGACCAGAGTTGAACGACGTGGACGATAGCGGCTAGTGCAGTTCCAGCTCTACGTCATGCAGAGCTAAATTGGAGATAGCACCAACGTATCCAAACGTCTTACCGATGCCAGGCAAAGCATGAACCGAAATGAACATGCCACCTTCAGAATAGAATGCCAGACGTCGATTGCATTCACCAGACTATTCTAATTTAGTCTGGGAAGAATCGACTATTGTAACCACTTCTGTAATAGAAGTTCTGTGGGTGTGTTATATAAACACACGTAGATCATTCTAAAAATATATATAGAAATAATTAATAAAGATCCATTTTGAATTACAGAAGATAGATTGTAATACGTTGATAAATATATTCTAGTTCCAGAAGTTCTAAGCGCGTGTTCGATCGGGAGGAATCTGCTGGAGCCTGGGCCCACTCCAAGCCAGTATTTCTTCCCCATTTCTTTTCTATTTATTTATCAGTTTATTGCTTTCATAGAAACGTTCATTAATTTACTAGTTCCAGTATTTGCAGTAGGTTTATTTCCAGGAATGTATATTTGATTTATTTATGTAGATTTATTTCTGTTCTTCTTACGTAATTTATTGAGGAGTGCGGGAATGATTGACAACCATCTCAAGAACACCCCCCAAATGTAGGATTAGTAGATTCACCCTCCAGTGGTATTGTAGTAACCTAATTTTGACTCTTCGCAAGTTTACGAAGCTCCCTGGGTTGATAATTAAATGCACGGGCATGTGACAAAAATAGGAAACCATTCACCTTGTTTGGCCCGCAACATTTTGGTGCCGTTGTCGGGGAAGCGTCTTAATTAGATTACTTACAATACCCTGAAACCTTCATCTGACCTTGCATGAGTTCTTCGAGAAGAAGAGGACCTGACGGTCGCTTTATAAGAACTAATCCATCAGGACCTGAGTCAGCCGAGCATTTTGGATTTGAGTTAGACTCGCCCGACCTACCAACAGTCCATTGGAGTGAGGAACCGCACTTTGTGCAAAGTGCCGCCTCATCCCATCAACAAGGGGAAGAATGAATCATCACAAATCCCCTATTTAATAGGACTCCTCTAGAGGAAGCCCTATTGTGGAAGGCTATGGAGGATCAGACGATCTCGCCAGACAACCTTAGAGCATTGACTCAAAAAGTTTTAAACGATCGGAAGGCCATAAACGTTGCATTAGAAACCACATTTCCCAAAAAAATGGATAACGATGAAGTCTCATCTGGCTTTAGTTTCCCAATAGAGGAGGGAGTAGGAGATACCAAAATGAAAAATATATCCCCTGCTCACCTCCCGTCCTTCAGAGGACACCCGACTGAGGACCCTGACCTATTTTTATTCAAGTTTGATGTTTTGTGCAGGTCTGTGGATTACAAATCAAATGTGCAGAAGTTGAAATTATTTCCTTCTACATTAGACGATGCAGCTCTACGATGGTTCATCGGTCTGGGAGACAAACACATCACCACTTGGGACCAGATGAAGACGCTCTTTCTAGAGCAATATCAAGATTTTGGGAGAGCAAGAGACTCCAGGGAGGAGGTCCTGAGCATGACACAAAGAGAAGATGAGTCTCTCGAGGAGTATTGGGAGAGATTCAACTTTAATCTTCAATGGTCCCCTCACTCGAAGCTATCTGATAAGTCCCTCAAAAGCATCTTCTTGAGGGGACTTACCAATGAGTCACTGGAGGCTCTCAACATGATCTCTGGAGGTGATGTCTATCGGCATGCTATGGACGACATCCAGAAATTATGTCGGAACTACTCGAGAAGGTGAGGCAAAATCATCCCCAGGACCATGAAGGCGATTGCTTCAGTCACCAAAATAGAGATAGGCAACATGTTGGAGGATTTGAAGAGTGAAATGCTCTCATCTCTAGCACTACAGATGGATACGCTTCTTTTAGAAAAGAAGAAACAAGAAAATGATGCAGCATTAGCCTATTTCTGCCCAAAATGTAGAGGAAGGCATGCAAAGAATGCATGCCCAGAAAACAAGGTCAGAGTATGCGTAGTTTGTAGGCTGAATCATAAAACTCGATTGTGCCCACAACTGCCCAGTAACCAGGAAGCGGCTGAGAGCACGGAGGCCTACTTCATAGGCAATAGGAAGAGTTGGCCATAGCCCCCCATGGGGAATATACCAACCGAAATGCCATCATATGGGGGAGGGTCATATATGCACCAAGGACCCCCTCAACCACCTAATATGGGGTGGTGGGGACCGTCACCCTGGACGAACGCACCCCCAGCAGCATTCCCGAATCAGCAGCCATGGATGCCATATCCATATCCTGGGCAGCAGTGGAGAGGCCACAATGCATGGAATCAGACTCCATAGAATGCAGCTCCTGCTCACATCCAACAGAACTTACCAGCATTGCCAGCAGCGAGACCTACGTAGCTACCAGCACAACCGACAACAAACCCGAACAACAGAGTAAATCAGCTGGCATACAACGTAGAAGGTGAGATGTACCATATGTACAATATTCAGCTTAGATCAGGTAGGCAACTAGGAGTAGAGACTCCGCCTCTGGTAGAAGAGGAGGAAGAAATGGTAGAGATACCTCCACTGGTAGAAGAGGAGGCAGAAATAGAGGAGACACCTCTGGTAGAAGAAGGAAAAGCACTTGAGAGAGCGGAGGCTCCATTTCCTAGCCGGCTACAGGAACAAAGAAAAACAACACAGCCAAAATTCGACATCTTGTCGAGCTTGAAGAATCTCACGGTGACAATCCCATTATTTCAAGCAATTCGAGATGTCCCCATTTACACCAAGGCAATTAGAGAAATGTGTCTAAGGAGACCGGGATGGAAAGTTACCCAGACTATCAACGTCGTGGGTAAACTGGAAGATCTAATGATGGGTAGAACACATCATCCGAAGTATGCAGACCCAGGCAGCCCAGTGCTGACCATAAAAATTGGAGGACATTCCCTGTCCAACACACTGGTTGACCTCGGGGCAGCCATCAACGTGATGCCTCAAGAGACCATGCAGAGGCTGTGGCTCACGAACCTGAAGCCAACCATGATAGTGCTGCAGTTAGCCGATCGATCAACCGTGTCATCGGAAGGGATGCTGGAAGATGTGATCGTAATAGTCAGTGCATGGGAATATCCAGCCGATTTTCTAGTTTTGCAAACCAAGACCAGGTTGGGCGGTTACCCGCTCATTTTGGGGAGGCCATGGCTGGCAACATTGATGCTTACATCAGCTACCGGGATGGGCTAATGACCATCTCCAATGGGAAAAATGTCAAAAGGCTGACCATTTCACCGCCAGCTCAGTCTATGGACTCGATAGAAGAACCCGGGATCACCGAGCATGGAACTACGGAGTTGTCCATAATCCAGCCGGTGATGACCTTGGAGGAGGTGGCAGAAGAGGACGAGGATGGTGCTATCATGGAGTTTCTCCATGGAGAATCATCCACCCCCGCACCTGGATCGCCATTGACTGGCACCCAAGATCAGCACATCCAACAAATACACGTTGGGCCAGGGAGGACATTAAACGTCAACAGCAGGTTGATGCCCACACAGCTAGAAAAATTGGAAGAGCTTATGGTAAAACACCAGCAAGCATTTGCATGGGACTACGTAGATATGCACGGCATCAGCCCAAAAATATGTACCCATCGGATTTACTTAGATGACCAGGCAACTCCTAGTCGGCAACCATAGAGAAGGATGAACCGAGCAATGAAAGACATTGTCAAAGAAGAACTGCACAAACTTATGGCTACCGAATTCATATATCCAATTTTTGACAGTGAATGGGTATCACCATTAGTGGTGGTCCCCAAAAAGAATAGGAAATGGCGGATCTGCGTGGACTACCGGGCGTTGAACAAGGCGACTAAGAAAGACCACTTCCCGCTCCCGTTCATCGATCAGGTCTTGGACACACTCTCAGGAAGAAAATACTTCTCCTTTCTGGATGGTTTCAGTGGTTACAACCAGATCCAGATAGGGGAAGAAGATCAAGATAAAACGACGTTCACCTGTCCATGGGGAACGTTTGCCTATAAGGTATTGCCTTTTGGACTGTGCAACGCATCGGCCACCTTTCAAAGGGCGGTGCTTAGCATATTCTCTGATATGATAGGAGACGGGGTGGAAGTATACATGGACGACTTCACCGCCTATGGAGAAACCTTCGAGGAGGCAATGACAAATCTGGAAAGAGTGCTCGACAGGAGCAAGGAAAATCATTTGTCCCTAAGTAATGAAAAATGTTTTATGATGATGCAGGAAGGCATCGTGTTGGGACACCACCTCTCTGTAGAAGGAATAAAAGTAGACAAGAGGAAGATCGAGGTCATCAGAGACCTACCTAGCCCCAGAACGTAGAAGGAGGTAAGAAGTTTCCTTGGATCAGCCGGGTACTACCGGTGATTTATCGCCGAATTTAGTAAGATTGCCAAACCACTGCACACCCTACTTTCTAAGGACGTAGAGTTCAATTGGATGGGAGATTGCGAAGAAGCGTTCCAATTGCTGAAAGAAAAATTGATATCTGCACCGGTCTTGAGAGGACCGAATTGGGCCATACCGTTCCATATTTACTGCGATGCATCTAACGGTGCGATCGGAGCAATCCTCGGGCAGAAAGACGGTGAAGAATTCTATGCCATCTATTATGTCAGTAAAAACTTGGCGGGAGCGGAGCTCAACTATACAGTGACAGAAAAAGAATTCCTCGTAGTTGTCCATGCAATAAACAAATTTTGTCACTATATAACGGGATACAAGGTCTTCGTCCATACGGACCACGCGGCTATCAGGTATCTGATGAGCAAGCCGGCCATTGGTGGTAGAATTATCAGATGGTTGTTGCTATTGCAGGAATTCGACATCACTATAGTCGATAAACCGGGCAAGGACAACGTCGTGGTAGATTTTCTGTCCAGATTGATACCGACAGATCATCAAGCAGTGGAAGATCAGTTTTTGGATGAACATCTATTCACTATTAGTGAAAAAACTCCGTGGTATGTGGACATAGCCAATTACTTGGCCATCGGAAGGACCTCACCTGCTCTCTCCTACGAGAAAAGCAGGCGGTCATAGAGAAGAGCGCATCATTCCTTTGGATGGATGGTCTCCTATTTAAAATAGGACGGGACCAAATTATAAGAAGATGCGTAGCAGAACAGGAGTTTTCAGAAGTGCTCAAGGCATGTCACGATGAGCCATGCGGAGGACACTTTGCAGGGAAACGAATTGCCTACAAAATCCTGCAGGCTGGGTATTTTTGGCCCACTCTGTTCAAGGACGCGACAGCATATACCAGCAAGTGTGACGAGTGCCAGAGGATGGGTAGACCAACCCACCGAGATGAAATGCCCCTGCAGCCCTAGGTACACCTGGAACCTTTTGATAAATGGGGCATGGACTTCGTGGGACCATTTAATCCACCTTCGATGGGAAGGAGGTTTATTCTGGTCTGCACGGATTACGTCACCAAATGGGTGGAAGTGCAGGCATTAAGGGACTCAAAGGAAAGAACGGTCATCGATTTCTTATTTGCCCATATTTTCACATGATTTGGGGTTCCTCGGGAGATAACAACAGACCAAGGGCCCCAATTCACCTCCAAATTGATTGAGGAGCTGATGGAGCAGTATAGAGTTCGGCACAATAAAACCACGCCCTACCATCCGTAGGCGAACGGGCAAGTAGAAGTGACAAACAGGGAGATAGAAAACATCTTGACCAAAACCGTGCAGCAACACAAGAAATATTGGGCCACACGGTTGCCGGAGGCAGTTTGGGCATACAACACCACGTGGAAATCCACCACAGGATGCACACCTTTCCAACTGGTCTATGGAAAAAATGCGATGATGCCCATCGAGTTCGAAATCAAAACTCTGAGGACGGCTTCAGAATTAAATTTGAGCTTGGATGAAGCTCAAAAATAGAGGATTCGCCAGCTAGATCAGCTGGACGAAATCCGATTGGATGCTTTGCAGAGGACAGAGATTATACAGAAGCAGAGAAAGAAGTGGCATGATAACCACATCAAGCTGAAGAAGTTCCAGGTAGGGGAATGGGTACTGTTGTACGATTCTCGGTTCCAAGAAAGGAAGGGCAAACTTATGCAGAGGTGGATGGGGCCGTATGAGGTGGCAGAGCTCATTAGGAACGGGGTTGTGTGCGTTAAGACAATTGACGATAGCAACACCATGTTCACAGTCAATGGCCACCGACTACGCCCCTATAATACGTCCGAAACGTTACAGGTGGAATCCAGAGTAGGCGTGGGGGAGACCCCATCTTGCTAGATCTGGACCGAACTCTCACAGGTGAAATGGTGGGCATGAAAGTGCTCACCCAATTTGTTTAGTTAGTTATAGTTTTTTTTTAATGTGTGTTTTTTTTGTAGGGACGACGCCCGCATGCAAGCTGCAGGCATCCTAATCCAGGGCCTAACAGGCACGGAACGCGTCTAACTGCCTTTATTTTCCTTTCTTTTTTGGTTGCTTTTTGCAGGTGGAGGACCTGACAGCACGAGGGATAGGTATCTGGGAAACCAGGCCTGATTCGGCTCAGCATTTCGACATCGGCTCGTAGATAGAATCTGGGCAGCATGAAAAATTGGGAAGGTTTGATCACCCTTTTTCCAGTCAAATCGCCAAGTCCAGAAGAAGGTGCCTTACTGCAGTCAGAAGGTGCCCATCCAGAAGAAGGTGCCTTACTACAGTCAGAAGGCACCCATCCAAAAGAAGGCACCTTATCGCAATCAGAAGGCGCCCATCTAGAAGAAGGCGCCTTACTACAGTCAGAAGGCGCCCATCCAGAAGAAGGTGCCTTACTACAGTCAAAAGGCGCCCATCCAGAAGAAGGCGCCTTACTGCAGTCAGAAGGTGCCCATCCAGAAGAAGGCGCCTTACTACAGTCAGAAGGTGCCCAGCCCAAGAGAAGGTGCCTTACTGTAGTCAGAAGGTGCCAAGCCCAAGAGAAGGTGCCTTACTACAGTCAGAAGGCGCCCATCCAGAAGAAGTTCAAAATATATATATATAATAGGCGCCTTCCATGGCAGGAAGGCACCAGAGACAAAAAAAAAAAAAATCGCCAGTCGAATACGCCTTCCAACATCAGGAAGGCGCATTCATCCAGACGAATACGCCTTCCAACATCGGGAAGGCATGAACCAGAAGGAGGCGCCCCCCACATTGGGAAGACGCATGCAGGCAAAAGCGCCTCCCACCAATCAGAAGGCATCGGAAGGCGCATTCGTTCGAAGACGAGCACCGACAACATTGGAAAGGCGCTACATGGACACCATCCACATGGGGAAGGTACCAAAGAATGCCTCCCGTGTGCAACATTTACATCGATCGGATGCCTCGAGCGGAACGAAGCATCGCACGAATAAGCATCATCAAATGACCACACCCTTCCCTCGTGTCACAAGTCAACAAATCAGCGGCTACCACGACAACTGGAATGCCGAATCAGGTACGCGCATATTAAATCAAATCTTTTATATAATTATTTATAAATACGCAGTACCAAAAAATACAGCTGTCATAGAGATCGTACCCCCCATAGCCAAAAACGCGTGCCAATGAGAGGGCGCCTTCCATAACTGCTAGGGTTAGGCATCTTTTCTATAAGAAGGCGCCTTCCTGAAGAAGGAAGGACGAAAAAAAATATAGCAGCAGAAGGCGCCATGGGAGGAAGGTCTAAGAACCACGCGATCAAGAAGAATGAACCCAGTGACACAGATGGGATCAGAGGGGTAGTAAAGACCCAATTCGAAGCCGAGGGGTGGCTCGAATACTGCACCCTGGTCAGTCAGGGCCAGGACATGGAGGCAGCTAGAGAATTTGCCACCTCTTTGAGGGGTGATGCGGCCCAAGTACGAGGGATGGAAATTCCAGTCACCCCTGAGTTCATCTCACAGGCGACTGGATTGCCTCTCACGGGGGAATGTATATACAAGGGCGGAGTGTTAAAAGTATACGCCGAAATACTGCTACTAGGAGGAAATGTGCAGGTAGACAGGGAGGGGTTACTCAAAAATAGCCTCCCCATGAATATGCGAAAGATGTTCGAGCAGATTGCTCGATTCTTCACATGCACAGGGAAGTATACCCATCTGCACCTTAATCATGTGCACTTCCTCAATCACCTAGTGCATGGGAGGAAATTGAATATACCTTTCTACCTGGCGAGTGCTTTGAAAGATGAAGCGGCTCGGTACCAGAAAGGGGCACCGTCCACCTTAGCCCACCATGGGCTGATATCGGCATTGGTCCGCCATGCAGAAGCACAAGGACAGAACCACGATGCAGAGGGAGATGGCGGCCAAATAGGGCAACACAATGCGGTTGCCGAATTAGGGCAAGGCGAAGCATCCCCTACAGAGGAGATAGCAAACATTGGGCAATTGGCGTTGCCCTATTTTCTAGGAGGAGCAGAGCAGTCACCGGTGCCCGAAGACATAGAGGATAGAGGGCATTCCCTAGTGCCCGAGTATGAGGAGGAAGGAGCGCCACTCGCTGGTGGTGAGGATGAACCAGTTCCTAGGAGGAAACGTCTGCGGTGATTCCTCTCGATAGAGGAAGAACAGAGTGACACAGAGATAGACGTCGCCGCCCAAACCCTTCGAGAATTAACGAACCAGAGCCCACAGAATGAGGGAACTTTCGGGAGCAATGACCAGATCAATGCGGCCTTGGAGGAGGTGCTCGACTGGCAAACTGATTGTTGGATGGCACAACAGATTCTGGAGGATTGCCAGAACCAGCATCAAAAGGAATTGGAGGAAAAGGATAGACGAATCGCTCAGCTCGAGCAGCTGGTCCGGCAGTTGTAGGAGGAAAATCAAATACTTCAGGACAGAGGAACAACAAGACAGGAGGCATCCACGTAGACTGATTGGGCAGAAGCAGTGCCGACGAACTCTCCCACATCCGTCGAATGAGTATTCTCTTCAGGGGAGATTCGATCGGACGCCCGACAGAGTAGCCCGGAGGCAGGGGAGGATTCCTCTATTTTTAGGGGTGACAATGAAAGAAGTCCTACGATGCCCCCTGTCATTGTCCTGAGTGACACAGAGCAGGACGAAGGCCTCCAATAGCAGATAAGACCAGAGGATACGGAGGACCTCCCCAAGCCTGAAGAAGGAGAAGAGCCTGAGGGGTCGACACCAGGAAGACAGGAGGATGAAGGATCACCCCCGGAGATAGCGGCACAGTCGATCCTTCGGAGTGAAGAGAAGTCCCCAAAGGAGAAAGAAGAGACCCCTGTCCGAGCCACCACATTTTTTGTAGAGGCCAAGGCAAAGAGGCCCAGGACGGCTCGACAGAAGGCGAAAGTGACCTTCATCGAGTCAGAGGAGGACGAATGGGATATGCAACCGTTCGTCGAAAGGCAAAAATATTTCGAGTAGCTGTGCAAAGAAATGAAAGCAGCCAAGGCGGCCAGGAAGGCATCCTCGAGGATAAAAGGAGATTCTGGCATCTGCGTCAATCCGACAGAAGACAGCCAGTTTTGGGACATCTATGGTTCATCCCGAGGGTGGCCTTCCATGATGAGGAGGTACTTGGAACGATGGGGAGTATATGGCCCACAATTGGAGGCCGCTGCAATTGCAAAGGAGAATGCAGGGCTTACCCCTGAAGTGGCCGGATTATACAAGGCCCAAGTAGTGCCTTCCAGAGGGGATAACTCAGATATCCCTCTGGTAGAGGCCAAACCTCCAGACGTCGACCTTTGGCAAGCTGTCGAAGCTGCATTTCAATCGGTAGGAACAATGCTGGCTATACCACCACCAGTAGCAGCCAGAACAAGAAGGGGACAATTAACAGCCGTAGTTTCCCATAGGCAGAGGCGAACCACACCTTCACATGCCGGCACGAAAAGACAGACTCGGGCCGTAGGGGCAGCCGAATCCTCCAAGAGATGGCGACGATGAAAAGTTCGAGGGCTACCTGCAGTTTGGATGCCACGAGGGCGTGGCATATGTTAGGCGTGGGGGGATGATGAGCACCAGAAATGCTCATATTTTGTACATATTTCTTGGATCAATATGCGGCTGTATAATAAGGATTGCATACTTTTATGAATGATTATATAGATATTTGATATAATTATGCGTGTTATCTAATTTGTGTGCTTTTAGTATGTTTTGTGGAATTGCAGTTGATTTAGTTAGATTTGGAACGGTCGAGGTCCTTTTGATGGACCTGGCACTTTATTTCATCGGGAGTCAATGTAGAGAACATAGGCGCCTCCCTGCAACCGGAAGGCGCCAAGGGAACAAGCGCCTCCCTACAGTCGGAAGGCGCCGATTGAATACAAGTGCCTCCCTGCAGTCGAAAGGCGCCGATTGAATACAAGTGCCTCCCTATAGTTGGAAGGCACCGATTGAATACAAGCGCCTCCCTACAGTCGGAAGGCGTCGATTGAATACAAGCGCCTCCTTGCAGTCGAAAGGCGTCGTCTGAATACAAGTGCCTCCCTACAGTCGAAAGGCGCCGTTTGAATATAAGCGCCTCCCTGCAATCGAAAGGTGCCAACCAAAGGCAAGCGCCTCTCCACAGCTGAAAGGTGCTAATAGAGGGTAAGCGCCTCCCTACAATCGAAAGGCGCTAATAGGAGGCAAGCGCCTCCCTACAACCGAAAGGTGCCACTGATTCTTTGCCCGTTGACCAGAGTTGAACGACGTGGATGGCAGCGGCTGGTGCAGTTCCAGCTCTGCATCATGCAGAGCTAAATTGGAGATAGCACCAACGTATCCAAATGTCTTACCGATGCCAGGCAAAGCATGAACCGAAATGAACATGTCGCCTTCAGAACAGAATGCCAGACGTCGATTGCATTCGCTAGACTGTTCTAATTTAGTCTGGGAAGAATCGACTATTGTAACCACTTCTGTAACAGAAGTTCTACGGGTGTGTTATATAAACACACGCAGATCATTCTGAAATATATATAGAAATAATTAATAAAGATCCATTTTGAATTACAGAAGATAGATTGTAATACGTTGATAAATATATTCTAGTTCCAGAAGTTCTAAGCGCGTGTTCGATCGGGAGGAATCTGCTGGAGCCTGGGCCCACTCCAAGCCAGTATTTCTTCCCCATTTCTTTTCTGTTTATTTATCAGTTTATTGCTTTCATAGAAACGTTCATTAATTTACTAGTTCTAGTATTTGCAGTAGGTTTATTTCCAGGAATGTATACATGATTTATTTTTGTAGATTTATTTATGTTCTTCTTACGTAATTTATTGAGGAGTGCGGGAATGATTGACAACCATCTCAAGAACACCCCCCAAACGTAGGATTAGCAGATTCACCCTCCAGTGGTATTGTAGTAACCTAATTTCGACTCTTCGCAAGTTTACGAAGCTCCCTGGGTTGATAATTAAATGCACGGGCATGTGACAAAAATAGGAAACCATTCACCTTGTTTGGCCCGCAACATTCACACTCATTTCTGGCTATACTCACCCCTAGATGATGTTCGCACTCACTCCCAACACTTGCTTTCTAAATCGAAACCATGAAAACCATTAAATTTTAATTCCAATTAATAATTTTAAAAGTTTATATATAATAAGGACATCTTATAAAGCTATGAGGACACTTGATTTAAGTGATAAAGTTATAACAATGGATGGACTAAAGGTCAAACGTAACAACACTATGAATCCATGTCCACTTTCATGAGCTTTGAAATTTAACCTATGTAAACTTTAAATTTTTTATTAAATTTTGGTTAAACTGTTGAGATGAATTCTCTTCCATAAAGAAGAATCAGGCTATAAAAATGTATAAAAACCTAAAATATAAGTTATGTCTACTTGTTGAGTGAATATTTTACCCTATTGCAAAATGGTCACCAGAATCAGAGTATTAAATTGAAAACTCTCTCTTGCAAAGAAATTAAGTGAAATTTTGAATTTCTCCAATTTTTCTTTACTCAAGCATTCTGCATATATATGTGAAAGCAAAGATCATTTGAGACAATATATGCTAGAACTAGCTCAATAACATGCAAGTGACGGTTAACAAGGGGCCTTCATGGTTTAATTCATACATGCTTAGTGATTTCCTTCCTTAATATTTAAAATGGATGTGCATTTTGCTCATGTGAAAAGTGATTCCTTTAAACATTCTTGGCATTAATTTGTCTTACCCTGAATCCCAGTTAGTAAGTCCATTTTATCTTCATATTAAAGGTGTAAAAATGAAAAGATGCGTGGAATAGTCCACTTCATTTTAAATCCCATGCCTTTAATGTGAGATTCATTTTACAGTTAGTAGATTCATTTTATCTTCATTATGAATGTTCTACTAAATGCTAAGTTAGACTTTGAACATGTTAGCTAGTTAGTAAGTCAGCATTCATTTTTATTATTTGCCATTAATGTATAATAGGCGTTAGTACCCTCCCTCCTAGGTTGATTTTATCTTAAAATTTAGATTTGAAAAACTAGAAAGTTTGGTGCAATTTGGAGATGCAAAAATTTTGTATGAGGACCAAAATGCAAATGAACTGAACTGAAAATTTACAAAAAATTATGGACAAGGACCAGAATGGAAATAACTAGGAACAAAATACAAAAATTCTGGAAATGACCAGAATGGAAAGAACTGAAAACAATATGCAAAAATTCTGGAAATGACCATAATGGAAATAACTGAAAATAAAATGCAGAAATTTTGGAAAATGACTAGAATGAAAGAATTAAAATTCTGGAAAATGGACCAGAATGTAAAGCAATAAACCAAAAAATGACTTCTTGCAAAACCCAATAAACAAATTACAAAAACAAATCTAATCTATTTACACCAATGCTAGAAAATCATGCATGCAAATCCTAATATCATACTCCCCTGCCCTGCAAAACCACGGATAATGAGACAAGTCTGAAGGTAACCCGATCTAAACAAACCTGCATGAAACACAATCAGATTAGATCAAGTGTAAGACTCAAAATACTGAATAATGTTTGCATCAATCTTAATCTTTACTTAGTATAACCCCCTAAAGGCATTAATACGTAGATACAAATTAACAAAAATGATGCAGTAAAAGAGGATAAACGATTAAAATAATAACCCTCAACAACTAGCCTCCTATGATTTTGCTCAAAAAGTGTATGCTTTCCAAAGTGCATGCTTACCAAAATGTATGCATTCGATTTCTTCAAAAATAGTCTTTTCTTACAAAAATTCCAGACCCACTTATAGAAAATTATTAGGCTTAAATAGTAAAAAAAAAAAAATTGACTCTTGGCCTTCATTTTCCTAATTTACCTCTTCATATTCATAAAATTTTCCCCCTTTTTCCTTATATCTCCCCATGACTCAAATAACCCTAGATAATAAAAATAACAAAGGGGACAATAATATTCCATTTTTATTTTTATTTTATTTTATATTTTTTTTTTATCTCCTTATAACTCCCCCTATATATTATAATATATAAACAAAAATATTCAATATTCCATTTCCATTATAACTCCCCCTATATATTATAATATAAAATATATATTTCAAATATTCCTTATGACTCCCATGGCCCTTTCTTTATGCCCTGCCTTGGTATTCAATAACATAATAAAAAAAAAGAAAATACTAACACATGAAAGAAGTTAGGGCATATATAACAAAAAAAAACTTAGCTCCTTGTGATAAGTATATCTTGCATTGTCTCGTTGTGATTCGAACCAAGGTGGCCCAAGTTTCATCAAAGCACCCTTACCTCTATGGTGACTGTCCTAGTCATGGACATACACCGAAACTACCTCCCTATCCTTTACTAGCAATGTAGTAGCCCTACGCAGTTTTTGTGTTGTTCGAGCTCCTCTGTCTTCATTTTACTGTGTGACCTACCCGATCGGATGCCTCTGATGTCACTCTTTATCCATAGTTATGATACCATGAACATGAAGTCACATTACTCTGTTACTCCCCCTTTGTTGTCCCATATTTTTTGTTGGTGCATTCTAATCCACACACCAAGGTTCATATCTTTCTATCTGCATCGCATTTTGGATGTCCTTTTGAGAACTATGACATCCATACCCCATGGTGACTTCCTATAGCATGCAACTTCATCCTTTTGGATGTGCGAGTATGACCTTGACTGGATTCTTTTGTCCTCATTTCTCGTTAGAATCCTTGGGTGTGTTTTCATTGAGTAAACACCTTCATATTTGACCCTTTATTCTTCCTCTAATGGTAGCATCAACATCCATAGACAATCCACAATACATCCCCACATGTGGTGTCTTTTGCATGGTCATGGTATACCTTCCTTACTTGGTAATCAGACCAGAGGTTAGAACATTCAATATTTCAAAAATAACCATAAACTTTTGTGATGAACATTTAACACATGAAAGGAGCTTAATATTAGGGTTTATGAGAAGCATTATGGGTTCCTCCACATCATCTATTATTTCTAGGGCAGACCTCATTGTTATCACCTACCCATGCTCTATGTTGACAGTGATTTGGTGAGGAAAATGATATGACATTCATGTCATCCCTAATATTTAATTCTCATTTACTATTTTGGCTTAAACATTGATGAGGACACACTGTTATGGGTCATCATGTTGAGCTAGTTGTTGGATATCCTCTATAAATACTATCGATGGGGTGCCAAGTTGTTGACACCACACATTGTTGTCATGATTGTCTTTACCCAAATTCCACGTAGGATGAATTAACAATGATGGGACCATCTATTTCAACCCACTGCTCTTAGTTTTGTGATCCTAGGTTGTTTGTATCTGCTCACATTGTAAAGATCTTCACCTATCTCTTATACAAATCCCATCCATGTGGTAATCCTCATCTTGGATATCCAAGTTCGTGTTAACACATCTACCTCTCTCGGCAATCGTTGGTCCAAAATCATCCACTTCATTTTAAAGCCCATGCCTTTAATGTGAGATTCATTTTACAATTAGTAGATTCATTTTATCTTCATTATGAATGTTCTACTAAATGCTAAGTTAGACTTTGAACATGTTAGCTAGTTAGTAAGTCAGCATTCATTTGCATTATCTACCATTAATGTAGAGTAGGTGTTAGTACCCTCCCTCATAGGTTGATTTTATCTTAAAATTTAGATTTGAAAAACTAGAAAATTTGGTGCAATTTGGTGGTGCAAAAATTATGTATAAGGACCAGAATGCAAATGAACTGAACTGAAAATTTACAAAAAATTATGGACAAGGACCAGAATGGAAATAACTGGGAACAAAATGCAGAAATTCTAGAAATGACCAAAATAGAAAGAACTAAAAACAAAATGTAGAAATTCTAAAAATGACCAGAATGGAAAGAACTAAAAACAAAATGCAAAAATTCTAGAAAATGACCAGAATGAAAGAACTAAAAATCTATAAAATGGACCAGAATGTAAAGCAATAAACCAAAAAATGACTTCTTGCAAAATTCAATAAACAAATTACAGAAAAAATCTAATCTATTTACACCAATGCTAGGAAATCATGCATGCAAATCTTGATATCATACTCCCCTACCCTGCAAAAACACAAATAATGAAACAAGTCTGAAGGTAACCTGATCTAAACAAACCTGCATGAAACACAATCATATTAGATCAAGTGCAAGACTCAAAGGACTGAATAATGTTTACATCAATCTTAATCTTCACCTAGTATAACCCCCTAAAGGCATTAAATACGTAGATACAAATTAAAAAAATGATGCAGTAAAAGAGGATAATGATTAAAACAATAACCATAAACAAACAACCTCCTATGATTTTGCTCACAAAGTGTATGCTTGCCAAAATGTATGCATTCAATTTCTTCAAAAATAGTATTTTCTTACAAAAAATTCCAGCCCTTCTTACAGAAACTTCTTAGGCTTAAATAATAATAAAAAAAATTTGACTCTTGGCCTTCATTTTACTAATTTACCTCTTTATCTTTATAAAAAATTTCCCCCTTTTTTATTATATCTCCCCATGACTCAAATAACCCTAGATAATAAAAATAACAAAGGGGACAATATTATTCCATTTTTTATTTTATTTATATATATATATATATATAACTCCCCTATATATTATAATATAAAATATATATATTTCAAATATTCCTTATGACTCCCATGGCCCTTTCTTTATGCCCTGCCTTGATATTCAATAGCATAATAAAAAAAAAAAAAAATACTAACACATGAAAGAACCTAGGGTATATATAAAAAAAAAAAACTTATCTCCTTATGATAAGTACATATCGTATTGTCTCACTGTGATTCAAACCAAGGTGGCCTAAGTTTCAACAAAGCACCCTTACCACTATGGTGATTGTCCTAGTCATGGACATACATTGAAACTGCACCTCCCTATCCTTTACTAGTGATGGAGTAGCCATGTGTAGCCACTGTGTTGTCCGAGCTCCTCTGTATTCATTTCACTAGCAACTTGCCTCGATCGAATGCCTTCGACATCACTCTTGATCGATAGTTATGATGTTGTGAACGTGAAGTCACATTACTCTGTGATTCCCCCTCTAGTGTCCCATCTAGTTTACTGGTACATTCAAATCCAGACACCAAGGTTCATATCTTTCTGTCCGCATCACATTTTGGATGTCCTTCTGAGCACTATGAAATCAATACCCCATGATGACATCCTATAGCATGTAACTTCATCCTTTTGTACATGTGAGTACGATCTTGACTGGATTCTTCTATCCTCATTTCTCGTCAGCATCCTCCAGCATATTTTTATTGAGTAAACCCTGCATCTTCAATCCTTTATTCTTCCTCTGATGGTAGCATCAATGTCCATAGATAGTCCATAATGCATCCCCACATGTGGTGTCTTCTGCATGGTCGCAGTATACCTTCCTTACTCAACAATCATATCAGAGGGTAAAATGTTCGATATTTCAAAAATATCCATAAAATTTGCAATGAAAATTTAACACATGAAATGAGCTTAACATTAGGATTTACGAGAAGCGTTATGAGTTCCTCCATATCGTTTGTTGCTGCCAGGGTAAACCTCATCGCTGTCACTTTCCCATGCTCTGTGTTGACAGTGATTTGGTGAGGAAAACGATCTAACATTCACGTTGTCCCTAATCCTTAATTCTCATTTACTATTCTAGCTTAAACATTGATGAGGACACATTGTCATAGCTCATCATGCTAAGCTAGTCATCAAATATCCTCCATAAATTTTGTTGTTGGGGTTCCAAGTTGTTGACACCACACATTTTTGTCGTGTCTGTCTTCACCCGAATGCTACATGGGATGAACAAACAATGATAGGACCATCCATGTCAACCCACTTCTCTTGATGTTGTGATCTCAGGTCATCAATGTCTTCTCATACTACAAACATCTTCACCTATCACCGATGCTAATCCCATCCAAGCGATGATCCTCATCTTGGATATCCACATTCGCATTGACATGTCTACCTCTCTCAATAATCGTTGGTTAGGACTCATTTGAATCATTCCATCAGCACTGCCTTTAGCTCCACTATGTTGGCCTGTGTTAAGTCTTAACTTGGTCATGGTGTCTCCATTTGATTTGCTAACATACCACTTCATCCGATGTTACAATGGCTACCTACATTGTTGCTTGAATTCATCCAATGTTTGACTCATTGTGCTTGTCAACCTACCGCCATCATTGCTTCACTGTAACCTTCTGATAACTTCAAATGTACCATGAAGGTGCTCAACAATGCAATACCCTATTTTCGTGATGTAATTATGGTTCCCCAACTTAATTATGTGGTAGCTGATATCCTGGGGTAGACTCCGTCCATGTTGTCTGATGTTTCACCAACCCATGGTAATTTTTCATGATTTGAATCTCATTACCTACTATCAGACGATATACAGTGTTGTCTTGCATCTTCCTTTCATTAATGCTCAATTTTGCTAGGTATTTGGTCTTTCCCTTATGTCTATTTGCCCATCTGATTTTGTTTGATCCATGATATCGAATTACCGTGCTCTGTTCACCTTGAATTGATCGTCAATGTTGGGAGGTTGTCATTATGACATCCTTTGCATTTTCTTCATCTTCACTAGTACCCACAACCAATAAATCTGCTTTCACCTTTCATTGAAACCCACTATTATTGCAAATGCCAACGTAGTCTAGTTGTCTTGTTGTCCACTCTAAGCCTGCACGTGGCTGTCCATATCGATAATCTATATTTATTATTCACCATATGGTCTTAGGTGTTGATTGGGATTTCTTTTGTTGATGCACCACTATCTCGTTGTGTCATCGAGTGGGCCCTACCACGTCATTCGACAAGTATGGTCCCTACAAACAAAGCCACCTAAATATCTCCATCTCATCTCCTAATGCCTTCTTGTAATTCATCCTGGTCACCCACTCGTGTAGCCTATGTGGTCCACCTGCAGCATAACCAACTCAATGATTAAACGAATGTAAGGAGGGATCACATAATTTTATTTTACAAATTCACATATCCTTAGTATATACATATCGATACTATGTAGGATGAGCATAGACATTTATGCAAAATAAGCTTTATTTTCATTTCTTTTTTTCATTGTTTATTTTATTTATTTACACGTATATATATAATATATAATAATATATGCTTTCTTTATCAATTTTTTTATATTTTGTCATATATTATTCACAAAATCTAAACAGAGGTAAAATCAAAAAATTAAAAATAAAATTGCTAACACAAAATTGATCAAAAAATCATCGACAACAAATTGACAATAAAAATTGTCGACAAGAAATTGATGATAAAAATCATCGATAACAAATTGACGATAAAAATCATCGATAACAAATTGACGATAAAAATCATCGACAAGAAACTAACGATAAAAATCATCGACAACAAACTAATGATAAAAATCATCAAAAAATTGCTGATAACAAATTAACAAAAAATGACAACCTAAAACCAAGTAGCCTACTAAACACTCAAAATGAAACAAAAACACCCAAACACAAAAAAAAAAAGGTGGGTCCCCAATTTTGGGGTACATTGTGGAACAACCACAATAAATGGCGACTCTACTGGGAAATGCTCTTGAGCATTTCGGGTGAAGAACCCAACCTGAAATGAGAACATAAAATATCAATGAAATAAACATTATTTAGCGATGTCCCAAGAAGATAGGGGTAAGTAGCTTTGAAATGAGAACAACTAATCCATCTACTTTTGCTCAGTGTGTGCAAAAGTGATTCATTCTATACTCTCAAAAACCATCTGGATTCCTTCACCTGATTTGCAATTAAGCTATAAAATATTTTCCATGATGTTCTACTTTGAATAACATTTTGCAAAGTCTCTTGAGCATAATTTGTTCAGACAGAGCCCCACTGCCAGTCAGGCATCTATAGCCTCGGTGGAGATTTTTTGAACTAGGTGACTGATTTGATCAAGCTTTTTTATGCTCATATCTCTTTTTTTTATATCAAGCATTGTTCAGATAGAGCCCCACTACCAATCAAGCATCTATATCCTTGATGGAGATTATCTTAAACTTGGTGACAGATTTGATCAATCTTTGCATTGCTTATATTCTCTCTTTTTTTTTAGAGAGATTTGCAAATCTATATGAGATAACTAAACTTGAGCATATTACAAAAAATAGCTTTGTTTTGCAAATCAGGATGATTTCACCCTTTTGAATTTTCAAAAATACCCTTTAATAGATGTGAGTCATATGTGGAGCTTCAACAAAATATTTCATTGCTTCACCCTCCACCATCTTGGTCCCCCATAACTGGGAATAAATACAAAATAATTCATCCCCTTTTATCCAGTTCACCTATTTTTAGATTAGATATTCCATCCTACTAAACCAGAGAACATAAAAAATGGGCTAGAGGCCATCAGTTAGCAATCACGCAACATTACCTCAAAACCAAGGAACAACCTTAACTCACCAAAGAAATGACCAAAATCTAACGCAAAACAACTAGTAATAAAATGGTACACTCAAAGCTAACAAAACAATACAAACAATCAAAACCAAAACACCAAGAATATATACATATAATACACACTTATATGCCTTTCAGGGTTTGAAATAGTGCTTTAGATGTAGCCCATTAATAGGCAAAGACAAATCTTTTCCATCCAAGGTTTTTAATCTAAAACTGTTTTTACCTAGGATTTTAGAAACTTGATATGGACCTAACCACAAACAATCAAATTTATCATGACCCCCTTTCTTTTCATGTCCTTTATCCCACAAAAAAATTAGATCTAAAATTTTGAATGTTTTAATCATAGATATCTTATCAAACCATCTCTTTACTACATCTTGATGCTTACTAAATTTAAGCATGGCTTCCTCTCTCTTCTCATAAAGATATATTAAATGGGTTAATCTAGTTTCAACTTGATTATATGTTCCAAGATATTCCTTCATAAAATGAAGGGTTTGTAATATTAAATTAGTGAGGAAGATAGGATCTTGCCCATAGACTAAGTGATATGGATATGTTCTAATTGACTCTTTTGACATGGTTCTATTAGCCCAAAGGGTAAACTTTAGTTTACTATGCCAATCCCTAGGGTTCTTTTCAAGCAACTTTTTGATCACACCTACAAAATTTTTATTAGAGGATTCTGCAAAACCGTTACCTTGTGGGTAATAATTTGAAGAGAATTTCAAGCTTACCTTGTTATCATATGCCCAATTTTCAAATTGCATGGAAGAAAAGGCAGAACCATTATCACTTACTATTGTGTTGGGTATGCCAAAATGAGTCACAATGCAATCCTCTAAAAATTTAATAACAACATCAGTGGTAGCATGCTTTGTGGGGATTGCTTCAGTCCACCTTGTGCAGTAATCTATGGTAGTAGGGATATATTTATGAGACTCAGATGAGTTGGTATTGATAACCCTAATAAAATCTAGTCCCCATTGTACAAAAGGTCTTGCCTCCACCACGGATTGTAATGGCATTGCTGGATTTCTTTCTCTATTTACCACCACTTGACATGTATGGCAGGATCACACATGAGCATGTGCATCCTTGAATATATGGGGCCAATAGTATCCTGCCCTAAGAATTTGGTGAGTCGTTGTGTTGGCTGACCCATGTCCAGTTCCATACTTACCATGGAAATACTTAAGTACTTGGGTCGCCTCTTCTTGATTAATACAACGAAATTAAATCCCTTTGTGGTTCCTCCTATACAAAACACCAGACTTAATTAGAAAATTTGTAGATTTCAAATGCAAAGCTCTACATTGAGTAGAAGTGAGATGTAATGGGCACTTACCATTCAGTAAGAAATATACAATATCAACATACCAATCATATTTAGTTATGTCTTCCACATTGTGATGGCATGATATTAATGGGTCAATTTTTGCGATTGACTTGACCAATCCTTGTCCATGAACTATTTTCATAGGTTGTATTTCCAGATCAAATTATTGGAGGGTCAAAATCTATTTTCGTCGTCTTTCACCTAGTTCATTTGTAAAAACATAGACTTGACAGTAGGGTCAGGGACTACAATAAAAACCCTATTATGTAGTATGTAATGTCTGAATTTCTTTATGGTTTTGAATAGTGCATACATTTTTTTCTCAATAATATAATATCTCAATTGTGCATCCTTCAATGGAGCACTCAAAAATGCGATAGGGTTTTCAATGTTACCTTCACTTTTTTGAGTTAGGACACTCGCAAAGGAATAATCTGAAGCAAATGTGTATACATAAAAAGGCTTTGCATAATTAGGACTAACTAAAATAGGGACCCTGGAGAAATCATCCTTGATGCTTTTGAAAACATCCCTATTTTTGTTTGTCCATTTAATCTGAGCATCCTTTTTTAACATGTCATTCAAGGGTTTGGCAATCTCTGTGAATCCTGAAATGAACTTCCTCATGAAATTGATCTTGCCAAAGAAATATCTTAACTCTTTTCTGCTATTGGATGGAGGGATGTCTTGTATAGAATCTATCCTTTCTGGATCAATAGAAATTCCTTCCTTCAAAATAATATGTCCCAATAGCTTACCTTCTGTTATCCCAAAGATGCATTTTTTAGATTAAGGGAGATCTTGTGTTCCCTACATATTTGGATAACTTTCCTCAAATCCTTGACATGATTTTCTCTTTTCTTAGAAAAAAGGAATGTCATCCATGTAAACAATGATACACTTACCAATGAGCCCTTTGAACGCAAAATCCATAGCTCATTGGAATGTGGCACCCACATTCAATAATCCGAACGATGTTCTTCTATATGTGAATGTTCCCCATTTAGTTGTGAAAGTTATCTTCATTATGTCATTTGGGTGGATAAGGATTTTATTGTATTGCGATTAACCATCTAGGAATGACATCATTTTCAACCCATTAACGATTTGAATAATCTCATCGATGGAGAGCAATGGGTAATTATCCTTTTGATAAGCTTTATTCAAATTTTTGAAGTCAATACACAATCTTATCTCTATGTTCTTCTTTCTCACGGGACTAGATTGGCAACCCATGTGGAATACCTAACAAGAAAGATGATTTTTACCTCTAGCAATCTCTTCACCTCTTTCTCTATTAGGGGCTCTAATAATGGGTTGACAGGTCTTTGTCTCTACCTGAAAGGCTTGGATTTTGTTTTTAATGGAATCGTGTGCATTATCACATTTTGATCGTACGTTTTCAAATCCTTGTAACTCCATGCTAGACAATCTAGATACTCTCTTAGTGCATGAGCGATGTAATCCTTTTCTTGACTTGTACATGCCTTAGCCATGAGCACCTCTTATGGATTTTTTGCACTCCCTAAGTTGATTAGATCGCATGCTTCTTTAAGGGACGGTACCTTTTTGCCTCTTTTTGTTTGATATCTGATATCAAATATCTTTTCTAGTGAGACAATATATTTTGGTATTTCATTCATCATTTGAGTTGTTTCACTATCCAGGTCTATTTCTTCCTATCCTATCATATCTTCATCTATCACCTGATATTCAAAAATACCAAAGTTAGTGATAAAATTAAAAATGTGCTCGAATACTTGTAAATTGGTAACGTTGTCTGGTATTGAAGGACAGGGCACTAGGTTAATTGAATTTTTTTTGCATTTTTTATGGTTGTCTAGCTTGAGCATACTTACTGCAATGGCTAAAGAATCTACCATTCAATTGAATTTCCTAGAGATAAAGAAAATGTTGAAAGCATCAAACTCATCTATAATATCCCTAACTCTAGTCCTGTAAAGGCTCAATATTTTATCTCAAAATGCATATGGCCCTTTTACCTGTTTAACCACTAACTCTAAGTCTCCCAAGACTTTGAGACACTTAACCTTCTTATTTAGAGCCAACTAAAGTCCAAAAATAAATGCTTCATATTCTGCCACATTGTTGGTGATTGGAAATTGCAATCTATAGGCAACTAGCATAGGCTTTCTACCAGGACATGTAAGTTTGATACCAGCTCTAGCACCTTGTTTCGATTTGGATCCATAAAATATGAGAATCCAAACCAAACTATCCTCTTCAAAAGTGCCAAAAGAAAGGCTTTCCTTTTGAGGTTCTTCGGTAGCTTCTTCTATGTCAAAGTTATAGACCCCTAAATCAGTTTCAAAAAATTGGATTTTATTGAGCCTATTATACTTTGTAATCATCTCTTTGAACCTCAGCTCACTATCCACCTAGATTTGGTTTGCTATTACCCTCCAAGGTAACCACATGTGGGAAGAATCTGTACCATTTAGGTTATTACTCCAATCTCTTCCCAACACCATGTTGTATTTGGCAGTAATATTGAGCACAAGTATATCCACATGATGTTGAATTATAGGCTCTAAATTGATTTGAATTAGGACATCATTCACAACTCCAACCACATCTACAACCGATCTGTCCAATTATATCGTTTTACTCTTTGAAGGGATTGGCTTGAATCCTAACTTCTATAAAATCTCGAGGGGAATGATGTTACTCGAGGCACCTAAGTCTATAATAAAATTATGCAGGTTTTTGCCTACAATTCTGATGGTTATGATAAAAGGAGGCACTTCTCACTTTTGCTTTCGTAATACTAATTGAGACTCAGCATCTTTGACCTCATGTATTTGACTTGGTGGATACAAACCTTTCACCAAAGCTTCCCCTTGACCTGACAATTTAGAAACCTCAAAAATTGAGATATTAACCTTAGTCCTTTTCAAGTCCTCTACTATATCATAAGTAGATTTTTTTATATTTTGCATCTTCTGCATAGGTTTAGAAAATTCAATAGCCAGTGGAGAAGGTGGATTATTATCAAATTTGGTATCAAGAGGAAGAAGGGGATTGTTTGGAAGAGTTGAGGATGTTTTGGGTTCTTAGAACTCCTCGTGTAATACCCATGATTTCCTTTTCCAAACCATATAATAGCTTGAACTTCCTCTTCCATAGTTTCATCATCATCCTCTCCTAATATTTCAGCGTCCACTTCCCCTTCCTCACTTTCTTAATAGCGAACAATTTCTATTACCAAAGCATCTTCCTTCCCTTGGTAACAATGAGATGCTTCCTCACTTTGGGGATCTAATTTACCAAAATATTCATACGCATTAGTCTGATTTGCTACCGGGTTAGGTACATGCCCATTGTTGGGCTGAGTGACCCATGGTCCCCCTCCCCTATGGTTAGGATTTCAATTAGGCCTAGAGGGTTGAAAATTTTATTTCTTCATTTGGACCATGTCATTGCTCATTTTGATATATTTTTTCTCCAATTATTCAATCTTAGAATTAGATCCTTGTGGTTGGGTATGTGCAACCCCAGGGAGCATGTACCATAGTCCCAATTGCAATGAAATAATTATTATATCAAATGGGACAATAGGCACAAAGCAATATGCATAACTCGAAAAAATAACAAAGAAATATCCTCTTTTATTAATTTCAACAATGAATTCGATTACATATTCATCCCTCTGAGGGATACCTAGTTTTTGATACAATCAGCTAAAGTAGGATACATGGTGGATAAATCCCCTCGCAAAGGGTTGTGCGCTTCTACAGGCTTCTCGATTTTGTACACAAACTTTTTTGAGGGCTCACAGATGCCTCCTTCTCCTCTTCTCATCCAAGAGGGATCACGTGCTCCAAATGTCTTAATCTGGTCCTGTAAACCTACAGATCTGCATACATGAAAACAACAAAGCATGCTTAGTAGTTCAGGCTGCCTCCTCGGATGAGGTTGTTAGTATGAAACCTAATAAGCAAGATAGAGAAGCATAATATGACTAAATGTATTAATACTAATAAAAAATATGGGCATATCTCAGGGAACAATAATGTAAATGCATACAATAAATCAAATCTATACTAGAAATAAATGTTGAAGTAGAAAGTAATCGAATCTAATGCTAAAACAAATAAACTAATGTCAAAACCCTAGGTTATGTCTGTGGGCCACTGTTCGAGATAGTGGTTGTGAAATAGACCTTCCTCCTCATGATCCAAGAGCTGTAGCACTAGGTTCTCTGCTCAAATTTATGTTCAAGGGTCACTAGATGTGTCAAATACATAGAATGATAGTGAATAGTAATGGATGTGAATAGCAGATGCATAGTCTTTCCTCATTCAGATAGCACTTCGTTGCTCCTCAAGGGTGCGTAGAGATACTCTCCAATATGATAGGGCTTCACTATATAACTCTAAAAATCTCGGATCTCTTTTTCTCTTTGTGGGAGAGTCTATATGTAGACTTCCCTCTCTTCCAGATCTAGAACTTGGCTTTCTAGAGAAGCTTCAATCCAAATCTCATGCCACTGATCATCCCAGGTGGAAAGCATCAGTCACAAACTAGCATTGAAGGACAGTTAGGAGGAACTCAGGTAGTTCCTCACTAAAATATGCATGTAAATAATGCAAAGTGCAATCAGAATGTATGATCTAGGCCTGTATTCATGGATAGACTATGCATGGTGCTAGCTACTATTAGGTTTAGTGGCTAGGTGTGGTCATTGTAGTCTTCAATGACTAGATGTTGTGGCTGCTCTACTTGAGAGCAATCAGGCTTGGATGGGCTAGAACTACCCTTTTTGAGTGATTAGGACCACTACTTACTCTTGGAGAGATCCAATAGGATTCATATGGTCTACAAATATTTCCATATGGGTGTCTCCTAAACATGACATATTTTAGGTGTCTACAAATACCCCTTTTTGGGATACATTGTGGAAAAACACAGCATGGAGCAAAAATAGACCACCTAGGGTCACATTGTAGGTTGGATGATGATCATTGATCTGATCAACATTGGATGCCCCAGTCATGCAGGAGGTACGCATCCTAGAATCATTGCTTCCAATAGGGTGGAAGGCTTAAATTTGTGGAAGTTTGCACTCGTTCATCAGACGATTGGGTAGCTTCAATACTACTATAGGTCCAAAAGGAGGAGAGCTACAAACTTAACTATCATTTTTACTTTTTTCCCTAGCAAAGGGTAAGCTTATGATAGTTGTTGGTAATGATTCGTAAGACGAATGCAATTCGACATGATCGAGTGATCTTTTGTTGACTTTGATTATGATTTTTGAAAATTTTGACTACCCCCTCAAGCGACGAGTCGATGAGGAAATGGATTTAATAAAGTGATGAGTCGCTTGACCAAAATGAATGGTTTGGACCTCCTTAGAGGGTTGCTTTTGTTGTTATAGGGTTGTTCCCATCCAGGTGTGATTTCAACCATTTTTGGTAATTGCACATCCCCATCCCTTGGGGTGGTCCAACCGCAATGGCCTTCTTAGGGAATTAAGATGTTAGAAATTATATTTAAACCTATGTTGAATCACTATTTGCTATAGGATCCATGTGGGGTAGTCCGATCGTTATGGCCTTCTTCGGTTTTGAAGTGAAGCGTCTCAATTCGGCCATAATTTCTTTGCCCAAAGTGGCCTTATGGTAATTTACTCATCTTATCGAGTTACATGGAGCACTAGTCACTGCAATCGCCAAGTGTATAGAGCAAATAACTAATTACGAGGCTCAATTGGGATTTTGTTGTTTATTTGATTTTTGTTTGTGTTAATTTGATTTTTATGATGTTTTTGGCTTTTGATATATGTATTTTTTTGTTTTTGTGCATATTTTGGTTGTTTTGGACCACTAGGTATGCTTGATGACCCATTTTGAGGTGCTTTGCAGTGATAAACTGAGCAAATTTCTTCTTTCTTGTTAGTCGTTGTCAAGTCCAGCGACCCCCAATTGTTTCTTCTTGGCCACTATCAGTTCCAGCAATCAAGAAATACGGGTCACTGATACCAGCAGTGGTCAAGGCCTAAGTAGAAAATATAAAAGTAATTTTTAGGGTTTTACCCTTTATTATTTCCAACTGGCATTTTCACTTTTGGAGCTTTGAGGTGAGATAGTATGATTGTGATGTGGACTGCTGCTAGATTTGCTTCGGACTAGACACGATGGCCAAGTAGGAGGAGGCATCTACAAGCGGAGGGGTCGGAGCTTCACGAGTACTCTACCAAACCCTGATCTTACTCATTTAATTTGGTAAAAGGAACCCAATTAAGCAATGTGGTAAAGGAACCTCACTAAACTTACCGAAAACAAACATAACTTATTAATAGGTCTAGGCTAGGTTTATTTTTAGTGGGTCTAGGCTAGTTTTTAGAAATTTTTAATTTTTCATGCTTTTTGGTCCAATGGGGCATGTTGTTGGCATGTCACCCACTGGTTGCTATCACTCAGAGCGGCTAGCCTAGCTTGAGGCTAGTCGCTGTCACCGTCGGCGACTAGTTTAAAATCCAACGATCAAATTTTTTACCGTTGGAAACTGGTCGTTGTCGGCTTCAACGATCGCTTTGTGGTCGCTCCTAGCACGAGCGGCTAGGTGGCCTTAAGTTTATTTTTCTAATTTTTGTATTTTTGAAGCAATTTAATTGATTATTTTACGATTTTGAAGTGTAGTTCTTGATTTTTATGAATTTTTAGGTGCATTCCATCACTATTTTAATAGCTTTAACCTCATCTTAGATTATCTTGCACTATTTTTATTTTATGCATTTATTAGTTTGTTAGTGCATTTGATTTAGGCATTTATTTTGTACTTCTAGATTTTGTCTACGTGGGTCCAAGACCCGTGGTTGCTTGTGGACCTCTTGCCTACCCTGACTGCCATGGACTGGGAGTGGTTTGATGCTTGTGGCCTCCAGTATGTTACTAGGCTTCCGATGATTATGTCGGATTAGGCCTATTTGATTGCCCTAGCCCATAGGTGGGATTCCTGGACTAATACCTTCCACCTTACTACCAGCAAGATGACCATTACATCAGAGGATATGTACAGGATATTCAGGATTTCCTTTGATGGAGTGCCCATTATTTCTTCCCCCATTGATGCCAGAGATGTATTATTTGCATGGGTCTTTGGGAGACATGCCATTTTTGCCTTTTGGGATACTCAATTTGGTAGGGTATCAGTTGCTCGATGGTATCAGGAGGATGTCTTCTCCCGTAGACATGTTGTGTTGTTGATGGTCATTTGCAACATCTTGTTGCTTGATTTCTCCAAAGTGAGGTTCCCATGGAACCTCTTGGTTATGGTTTAGGACTTGGTAGATAGAGCAAAGTCTATCATCTATGCTTGGGGGTGCACACTACTTGCGTAGTGCTATGATGAGTTGTACCAAATTCAGTTCTATGGTCGAGCCAGTATTGCTTACAGCTTACTCCTCTAGATCTGGATATGGGATCACATCAAGGTAGACCATCCAGGAGGCCTACTTATTGAGTTCACTAATATAGTGGATAAGGCTCAAAGCTATGGGGCTAGATGGCCCCGAGAGTGCGAGGAGCGTAGGTGTTGGTGACATGCAGGAGAGCTCTCTCACTACACGACATCTCTGACAGGCTTGCAGGCCCAGGACATCATCTAAAGGCCTTACTATGAGTGCCCTTCTTGGATGGATCTAGTTAGTTTCATAGCTTGGACTCAACACGATCGATGGATTATCAACTGTACGGATGGTATCATAGAGTTCTATTATTCCAAGGTGCTCCAATAGTTCGACATTCAGCAGGATGACCCCCTTGAGACAATTGTATAATGTTGGATTTTCATATAGAAGAACCTTCCACCACCTTGAGTTACAGTAGTTTCAGAGGAGGATGACCCTCCTATAGTTGATCCGAGTATGGTTGATGTTAGGGTTATAGAGGCGTATACCTATTGGTGGGATATGTGATTGTGGTAGGGTGGCGGTCACCTAGGGTGATATATGGATGAGGCAAAGGCTAAGGATCCTGATGGACATCGAGTGTAGGCTAGGACAAAGGGTTTGGGGCAAGCGAAGTAGTAGGTGGAGGAGCAGGTGGCATAGGAGCAGGTTGTAAAGGAGCAGGTCACCCCTGATGAGGAGGAGGAGTTAGCTCTTAAGGAGCAGGAGTCTCATCTCTAGGCTCAGCTAGACCATGTAGAGGTCGATCTCCAGTCATCACAAATTTAGATACATTAGTGGGATGCTACTATTGTTGCTCTTTAGGCATAGGTCGCTCAAGTTACTACTAAGCGAGATGTCGCACGAGCCCAGATTGCAGCTGCTACTCCCACGGTATAGGCTTAGATACAAGGTCTGAGGTGACACGACTTTAGGGGATCATCAAGGAGAACAAGGACCAGATGGTGTCAGATGCTGCCTATATTATCACTCTATAATCTCAATTTCAGCTACTAGGTGCTACTCCTAGAGAGAGACCCACAGTAAGGGGTCACAGTGCAGTATGTGAACTACATCAGGATAGTCTTCGATTCAGCCTAGCCAGAGGACCAGGACCTGCATAGATAGTACTATGGGGGCTAGCTCCCATAATTCACATAGGGATAGAGCCAAGGGTAGTGACAACATAAGGGGCGTAGGCCTAGGTTGATGGTCTCATTGTATTGGATTTATTTTTTAATGTAATGTTGGATGACCTACACAGTTGTAGCCTTATGGCGATTTTGTACCTACATGTACTTATTTGACACACATTTATATGATATCTAGACTTTGAGACTCATTATGTATCTTTTATGATTATTTTTTTATGTTTATGTGATGTAGTATCATGGTATTATTTGATATGATGTGATGTGATGCTTTAGATGTTATAATGTTGATGTGTAGGTGGACTACTTTGTGATTTTATGGTATATGGTGTGGTTTATATGACTTATGCTTTATGATGTGTGGTTGATGAGATGTGTTGGTCAAATATCTACCTAATCAAAAAACACTGAGTTTGTGCGCCCTAGATATGACCAACATTGAAAGGCCAGAGGAAATAAATGTCCCCCATGCCAATATCCAAAGAGGGTTGGTTCTCGAACTAATCCTAAAACTGGTTGAAGACTAGAGATACAGGAAAGAAATTAGAAAATGTGGAAAGAAATGGGAAATATGGCCATAGGTTGAAAGCGTAGGATTTGGGGCAGACTAACAACAAGAAATTAACCCAAGCATGAAATAGCATGTAATAGACGAAAAGTAGTAGAATTTACTTGTAAACTTGTAGAAACAACCTTTAGAACAACACTCCAGCACTCACTCTCTCACCAACAATATTTAAATCCAAATGCAAAATTTAAATTTAACAGCAAATAAAGAGCATAAGTGTAAAATAGAAGTGCATAAAGCAAAAGGAAATCACACAATATCACTCACAAATTTAGAAGCCTTGTGTCTTCTATTAATGCAGATAACTTAGAGAGTTTTCTCGTAAAATGCCTAACCTCCTTTTTACAATGAATATTGAGTAGTATTTATAGAGGTTTTTGTCTCTTTTCATTTAATGTGCTTACAAATAAAATATCGGTTGGTCAAAGATCAACAACAACAATTCTCTCCCTTGGTAATGGTGATGCTTGAATTAGATTATTCTTTAGGGGACAATGATCCAGTTTTCATGGGATATGCTTGGGAAATCAGCAAAAATGGATGATAGAGAGAGCGTCCCAAGTGTCGGTGCATTGAGACTCAATAATATCACGTGGCAATCGATAGCTTGAACATTAAATCCTAGGAACCATCACATTCTCTCCTTCTTTACCTTGGAATCTTACCCTTGTTGATTGAAATCAGTGAAATATAATTTTACTTTGAAAAGGAACGAAGTCCATGAAAGGCGCTTTGAAAATCATCAGGACCACACCAGATTGGAGGATGTAGAATTTAATCCATATAAAAAATTTGGATTGTGGTTCTTGCTGCCCCAAGCATTCAATTTTATCATAGCGGTAATTGTTTTTTATTTTTGAGCGAAAATGTTTTGATAACTACGTCATTCCCTTTTTAAATTGACATTTGCCTTCAAAAGAGGCGAAACTAAGTATTACCTTCCCTTTTGGGTGATCATAATTGCATTGAAAATGATTTCACCCATCAGCTTCACCCATCAGCTTCGTCCATTAACTTTGCCCCTCAACTTCACCCATGGGATTCGCCCATCAACTTCACCTATCATCTTCGCCCATCAACTTCACCCATCAACTTCGTCCCTCAACTTTGCCCTAAGATGCTTTCATTGAGGTGAAGTCAATTTTCATCATTATTTTCACCTCCAAGAGGGGTGCACATGGATTTCACCCCTCAATTGGGGTGAAACGATTTTATTTCTCCATTAGCTTTCACCCCAAAGAGGGGCGACAATGAGTTTCGCCCCTCACTTGGGGCAAAAGCATTATACTTATTCCTTGATATATTTCACAATTTTAGCCAAGTTCGTCCCTTCTTCACCAATTCAAACTTCAGCATTTTTTATATTTTCGGTATTTTTCCATTTTTGAAAATTTTCCTTTTTCGGAAACTTTCTATTTTAGGAAACTTTCCATTTTCGATGACTTTCCTTTTTCGGTGACTTGCCATTTACGGAAACTTTCTATTTTTGGTGACACTCCCTTTTCGGTAACTTTCCTTTTTCGACGACTTGTTATTTTAGGAAACTTTCCATTTTTGGTGACTTTCCTTTTCGGTGACTTTCCTTTTTCGGTGACTTGCCATTTTCGATGACTTGCCATTTTAGGAAACTTTCCATTTTCGGTGACTTGCCATTTTCGATGACTTGTCATTTTCAAAAAGTTTCCATTTTCGAAATTTTCTACGTTCGCCCCAAGGAGGGGCGAAAGGGAGTTTCACCCCTCACTTGGGGTGAATCAACCTTTGACCTATTTGACTTTGTAATTGCCTTTGCTTCCCCGAAATTGATTTCTGCCCCAAAATTGATTTTCTATGGTAAAACTTCCGGAGCCATAACTTTTGATCCGTTCACCCGATTGTCTATTGTAATATATTGTTGGAAAGCTTGAGAAAATATCTATCACAACAAAATATCTAAAGATCATTTCATCCAATTTTTCTTTCACCACTAGATGTACTTCACTTGGACGAATTTAAAAATTTATTTTTTTAGTGTGGCAAAAATGCCAACAAGATGGCATGACCTAGATGATGATGATGGATGCATATATGGATGCAATACTTATTGTTAAATGCATGTTTACTTTTGGTCTATTGTATGCATCTAACTTATGTTGTTATGATATGGTAAATGAAATGTATGTAATGTATTATGATGATGATTTAATGTGAATGAACCTGTATGCTTTAATCACTTAAAAAATATGGTATGATGTGACATGGGTTTTGACAATCTAATGGATGACACCATAGAATGTATAAAAATCATGAATAAATAATAACTCTTATAATAATAATTAATCATTTAAACATCCAAATGTGAGATGAGATGGTGTGATATGTATGTACTTTCTTGATTAGCTTATGTAAATTAAAAGATATGCACAAAATAGTTAGTGGTCATCTAAATATCATTGTTGACGTTCATCCAGTATCTATCCTATTCCATGGATACCCTTTTAACGAATAAAATCTCCTAAAGAAAGTTGATGATGCGAGTGATGATTTGAATTGTTGCTATGATGTGATTTTTGAGGTTTTCCATGAGACTCAAACACCCTAGTTGCTCCATCAAAAGTTGTATACTGATCATACAAAGCTTTTGAAGGATAAATTTTTTGTTATGAAGACCTAGATACTCATTGTTCCTATGTGTGCAAATGAATATATTAGATAGAACATAAGTATACCCTAGTACCAGGAAGAATTAATTTAGCCCATTTTTGTATTGGGGATCTTCAAATGTTTATCCTAATCCTATGTTGGACTCAGTTGTATTAGACCACTAGGTGGTGCAAGACACCTAAAGCTATCTCTTCCATATGCAAACATTGGTATGTATAAAAACATGATGCTATTATGACAGACATATCGTCATGCGTAAGGATACCTCACGATTCATGCTGAGAATTCCAGGGATTCAAGTTCAATACTCCCTTCTTTTCTTCATATTTATTTGGGATACTTGCTCATGGTTAGTGATGAAAGTCACTATTTATCTTGAAATTTTATTTTCTTTTGAGCAAGGGATTTATGTAGTGATGATAATCACTACATAAATTTATTTTTTGATTATTTTTTTTTTATTTTGCTTTGTTCAGGATTTTTCTTGTTTTGATCAAAGAAAGGGATTTCTTTGGGTAGGGGTGAACTTGTCCTTTTGCCAATTCTTAGCATTTTTGAATCAGTCACACAAGGGGATGAGCAAGATATACTTTTCACCTTAGGATACCTAATACCACTTTGCAGTGTTCATATTTCCCTTGTTCCAACTAGGTTCTTAGTGTTTTGATTAGTGATAGGATTTTGAAATATACCGGGTGCTATTAAAACTAAACCTCACCTATTAGAAGCTAAGATAACTTTCTAAAAAGTTTGATAAAACCACTAGGTATGGCTGAGTGACCAAAAAACCCTAGTATATTCCTCATAGCAATATGAAGGGTTGTGTTGAAAAACACAGTTACACACATTGGTCATGGATGATGATAGATTTTGAAGATGCATGATTGATGTACAAACGTGGTGTTGTTTGTAAGATTGTGAACACAACCTACTAAATGTAAATGCAATGGATGGACATGCCTAAGTGCAATGCAACTATACGAATGCAAAGTGCAAATGCATAATGCAAATGTTTTTGTATTTTTGATGCTTTCCATTGTTTTCAAGTATTGATTATTATTAATGTTTTTTATTTTTTTATTTTAAATTGTTTTTGTGCTTTTATGTTTTTCTTCTAACCAAAGGGCTTATGGTGCCTTTGGGGATTTTTGTGAGTTGACTAAAGCGCTTTAATATACCTTTGGAGCTTTTTTTGAGTTGACCAAAGTGCTTTAAGATGCTTTTCGAGCTTTTTGTGAGTTGACCAAAGGTTTAAGATGTCTTTGGCACTTTTTGTGAGTTGACCAAAGGGCTTTAAGATGCCTTTGGAACTTTTTTTGAGTTGACCAAAGGGCTTTATGTTGAGCAAGGTGCAGCGACAGTATTGTCATTGTTGTCAACACACTCAGATGGACAGGTTGATGTAGTGGATAGTTGTTCGGATTTTTTTCAAAGTATGTACAATTATTTTCAATGCTTATGAGGATGTTTTTTATGTTCGGGTGAAGTTGTTATAGGTTGTTCGTGCAAATTTGCAAAAGTTGAAAAAATTGTCAAGAAGTTGTCAAAAATTTGCAAAAGTCATCACGGGTGCAGATGGATAGGATGGATCATTTTGGAACATGCCATCATGTTATGAAATATTCCATAACAGCGTTGGAGGTGTCAGCACAGGTTTTGGATTAATAGATGACGTTTCTGGTATCTTGGCGGATGATTTGGCAAGTGGTTGTACAGGCCAAAAAAGGGTAATTTTGTCAAAAGTACTACGAGAAAATCGAGAATAATTTGATAGCAAAATTTAAATTGGAGGTGGTCATTATCTTCAAGAATATGTGTTCCAAATTTCCACCAAAACGAATAATGAGGTGAATGTTACAAGTGTTGCAAGACTCACAAAAACGCTCTTTTTGGAAAAAGTGTGTCAGTAGCAGTTTTCGTGGAAGTGGTACAGATGAACCGTAAGGAGTTATATAGTGATATTCAGACTGGATGTATTTAGAATTGTAGATATTCTAGGTTTCAAATTTTATAGAAAATAGAGTTACGAGGTGAGAGTTATGATTGTTGCAAAAATGGTACAGGTCACTTTTATGTCAATTTGTTCCACTTGTGCAAAATCCTTCAGTTGGACGTTTCGACCTTGCAAAGTCGCCAGAGTTTCAGTTTCAGTGTTGTTACACCTTCAAGGCATAAAATAGATCATATTTCATTTTTGGTTTGAGGTGTCACGTGGCTCCGAAGTAAGAGAACGAGTAAGGTGTCAATTCTTTGCATGTAACATGTTTGACGAAATGTCTTCTCAAAATAAAAAAAGGAAGTTATATTGTTTTAAGTAGCTTCATTAAAGAAAATATTTTTAAAATTGAAAAGGAAAAAATAATGGAAGTGTGTGCATTTTAAGTGACAAGGGATTTTATTGAAATGTGGGGACTTTATTTTGTAAAGAGATAAGTGTGTGTGGAGAAAAATAAAGAGTGAAAATCCGTGATTTTTGGAGAGTGGTGAAAAATGTCACTTCAGTATTTTGGGCATAACTTTCTCATATAATATCTATTTTGGCTGAAATTTTGATATGAGACCGTAAACAAATATTTGCATAGTACCCAAAAAGCGTTTAGTAATTTGCAGAATGAGCTAAGAGAAAAATCAATTTTGTTTTTATGAGAAGAGAAGATTCAAATTCTGAGTAATGCAAAGAGAGGGATGTTATACTGGGTGAAATAGAAATTTTTACATTTTGAGCTTACAAACCATAGAGGGTTCTGGTTTTAGTGAAGACATTCATATATGTAATTTTATTATCAATATCAAAATCAAGTGGGTGCTTGTTAGAGGGGTTGGTGCTCCTTCATGTTGGTGCAGATAAATCAAGGATTGGTGCTCCTTTCTGTTGGTGTAGATAAGTCAGGGGTTGGTGCTTCTTCCAGTAGGTGCTGGTAAATTGATTGTAAAGTTGGTGCTTTACAAAGGTTGGATTTGTATGGAAGTCCAAACAGTCATTTTTGAGGATGTATCCAAATTGGTGAACCTCGGTACATCTTGTGTTGTGTGATGTTCTCTTGTTATACTTGCTTTATTTGGTTTTATGTTTTCATTGTTTTGGATTTGAGTGTTGAATATTTAAGTTTTAAAGAGCTACACTGATTCACCCCCTCCCCCTCTTAGTGTCATTGTGATACTAACACTTTAATATGCCTTTGGAGCTTTTTGTGAGTTGTAATATTTTTTTGTTTGTTTGGATTTTTATGATTTCTATTGTTTTTGAAATTTTTGAAATTTATTTGAATGTTTTTTATATTTTGTTTATTTATGTGTGAAATGCCTTTAGATGAATGATGTTGAGAGGTTATGGCTCTTCAACACTCTCTAGCATTGTCAGGCAATATACCCTAGGCCTAATCTTCTCAAAAATGATATAGGGACCTATCCAATTGGTCGCAAATTTATCTCGTAGATATGATGGTAAATTTGAGTTATGTTGGTTTTCTTTAAGCACAATATCTCCAAAATTAAAGTATCCTAGGTAGTTATTATTATAAGATCATGTTAGAAAATCCTGGTAAACACGAAGATGCTCAAGAGCATTAATACGATGTTCATATAGAAGGTTCAATTGATCCAAGCAAGCCTGTCGCACAGTGTCATCATTGATGAACTCTTTCAATGCGACATGCAATATCAAAATTTCCAACTCTAAGGGTATAATAGCCTCAACACCATATACAAGTGAAAATTATGTTGCCCTAGTGGGCATCTACACACTAGTCCTATAAGCCCATAATGCCAGGGACAATTGCAGATGCCAGTCCTTATGATTTTCTTTCACTGTCTTCTTTAAGATGGCTATTATTATCTTGTTTGAGGCCTCTACTTGCCTGTTTACCTGTAGATAGTATGGTGTTACAAAAATGTATTGAATATTGTATTTGGTCATTAAAGCTCACATGTTTTTTGAATGATGAACCATTATCCAAGATTATCTTGAATGGTACCCCACAATGATAGATGATGTTGTGAAGTATGAACTCCGCAATTCGAGATCTAATTGTTGAGGTTAAGGGGACCGCTTCCATCCATTATGTGAAGTACTCAATGGTTGTTAAGATAAATGTATGTTGGCCCAAATATGGGGGAGAAATCTTTCCAATCAGATCGAAACCCCACTAAGAAAATTGTCAAGCCGCCTTAATGGTTTGTAAGGCCTGAGATGGCAAGTGCGTCATATTTGCATACTATTGGCATTTAATGCATTTCTTGACGTACTCACAACAATATTTCTCCATGGTGGTCCAGTAATAAACCATTCGAAGGATGCACTTGACAATGGCCATGCCACTAAAGTGGCCACCGCATGTGTCGTCGTGAGCTTACGAAATTGCCCAAACTAATTCTTGGGGCTCTAAGAAACGGAGGATTCCATCATAGCCTCAACGATACAATATACCTCCTATAAAGACATATCTTATCATTTTTTACTTGAATGTTTATCTTTCGGCATGCGATAGACCTTGTGGGATTATTCCAAGCCTTAAGAAATCTTGCAACTATGAAAGCCAATCCTGATAAGCTACGACCTCAACAAATAAGACTACTTTTTCCTCCTACAATTTGATTTGAACAAATATATATTGAGAAACAACCTTATGGTGAATAGTGGTACCATTCTCCGTAGGACCTATGAGATCAAGGACCCCCAAGACACCTTCTCTAAAAATTCTTTGGCTTTACAGAACTAGTCATGATCTGTATCTATGAGAATTATGTTGACTGATTCCTTGTTATTAAAAGCCTCACATTGCATCGCTGAGTGTGAGAGCATTTTCACATGAATGGTAGTGAAATCAGCGTATGTATTATGAGGTATCAAGGATCCCAGATATGCCATGGTGTCTGCGAATTTTTTTGACGAATGAGAGATTGTCTCTATGTCATACCATTCTAGTTTAGCTAAATATGTGTCAACAAGCTCCTTGTAAGCTTTCAAGATTGGATCCCGATATTGAAATAGTCCCTTGACTTGGTTGACTATGAGGAGGGAGTCACTAAAGATATTTAGCCTCTTGATTCTCATGGATATGGATGTTTGGAGACCTAAGATTATGGCCTCATATTCAGTGTTGTTATTAGTGCATGGGAATTCTAGCTTGAATGATAAGGGTATTGGAGTATCTTGTGGTATGAAAAATATAATCCCTACACCACCTCTTTACTCACACTTTGAACCATCGAAGAACAGAGTTATGTCAACTTTATTTTTTGGTTATTTAGGTTCAGGTGCTTCTAATAGTGCAAAAACTACATCATCAAGAAGTTCTATGGTGAGAGGCATACTATTTTGAAGAGGCACCTCAACCAACTAATCAGCTATGACTTGTCCCTTGATGGAATTTTGGCTTATGAATTCTAAATCAAATTCTATCAATAGCATAATCCACTTCACAGTACGTGTGTTATGATGTCTTACTCATCATATACTACAAAGGATTTTGTTTGGATATTACATATGTTGTATGGCTCAGCATGTAGTGACACAATTTCTTGGTTGCAAAGACCACTGCTAAGCACAACTTTTCTACATATGCATATCCTATTTCATAGCTCACCAAGGTGTGGCTAATGTAATATATCACTTATTCCTTATCTTTCACATTCTTTTGAGCCAACATGGTGCCAAAAGCAAATTCTGTAGTGGATATATAGCAAGAATGGTACGTCTGGCCTTGGTGGAGCTAGGATCGGTAGTGTTGCTAGGTATTGCTTGATTTTAGCAAAGGCTTGCTAATAATATTTGTCCCACTAGAATTGGACCCCCTTGTGTAGCAGTTGATTCATGGGTCAATATTTATCTGATAGTTATATGATAAATCGCTTTATGGATGCTACTTTGCCCTGTAAGTTCCATAGTTCTTTGATGTTTAGAGGCGGGGCCATTTCTAGGATAGCCTTTACCTTTGCTGGGTCTACCTCGATTCCTTGTTCAGAAATGATGAATCCCAAGATTTTTCTTGAAGTTACGCCAAAGACACATTTCTCAGGATTCAACCTGACATTGTGCTCAATCAGGAAATCGAATACTTTTCTGAGGGTCTCAGCATGATCTTCTCGTAGCAATTACTTGGCTAGTAAGTCATCGATGTAGTCTTCTAAGATCTTGTGCATGTATTCATGGAAAATATATGTCATAGCTTGTTTATATGTGGCACAAAAATTTTTAAGACTGAATGGCATCACTTTCTAACAAAATATTCTCCATAGAGTGGTGAATGTGGTTTTGTGTTGTTCTTCGAGCTTAATCCAAATCTGATTGTAACCAGAAAAACCATCCATTAGGGAGAGCATCTCATGACCTATAGTTGCGTCTATAAGAGCATCTATGTTAGGCAACGTGAATGAATCCTTTGAGGTTGCCTTGTTGAGATCCCTAAAATCCATACAAATACAGATTCTTCCATCAGGTTTTCCTATAGGTACCATGTTCGATACCCATTCTAGATAGTCAATGGAAATAATAAAGGCTACATCCAACAATTTTTGCAACTCATTTTTAACCATCAAAGTGATGGTTGGATGTATCTTTCTAAGATTTTTCTTGACCGGTTTCTTTGTGGGATCTAGCAAAAGGTTGTGGACAACCAATTTTAGATCTGGCCTCAACATGTCTTTGTAGTTCCAACAAAAAGAAATTTAATCTCTCTTGAAATAGAGGAATTATGATGGCCTATTCTTCTGGAGATAAGCTTTCTCTGAACTTAAATTTATTTGGATTGAAAGGATCATCGTTGATGTCCACCTTGAAAGTCTTATCTATTGCCATATGTGATACCTCCTCAAGCTAGTGGGGAGTGGGTATTAAATGGATGTCATCTGTTGGATTTATAGTTCCCACTGACTCAAGGTCAAGACCAGTGTGATATACATCATGTGCATAACCTAATGCAAAATGAAATAGTTGTAGTATCTCTTCATTAGAGAAAAAATATTCAAGCTCTAGAGGTGAATCAGTGTGATTCCAATCAATAGCATCTAAGTTAAGACACAATGGTTTTGAAGGATCTAATGGGTTATGAAATGGAGTGGTCAAATCAATGGAGATCATGTTGATGGATAAAATCAAATCTCCAGGACCACACGGGTGAAACTCTTCATCAATGGTTTGCTCTTCATACTCGTGATGAGGCTCTAGGGGCATATGGATCTCAAGATACAAACTATGGATTGATGAGACGGTAGGATATTTGGGCTACAGCAGCTCTCTAAATGTAGGCGGATCAAGGTTGACCATGCGATGAATGACATCTAGATTTATTGGTTTCCCCATGAAGTGAATATTATGATTTGTGGTGTGAAGTAATGCTTCTCTTTCAACAATCAGATTGACTTGTTGTAAGTGACACTCAAGGTAAGCCCTCTCGGATTCATTCTCAAAGTCATCATTGCTTATAGAAAAACCCTCATTCTTGCCCACTAGGGTTGGGCACTGACTTGCCTGTTGATGCCTAAGATAGGCCATTTCAGTCTCATATTCATAATCATCATCGCTTATGAAGAATCCATTGGCATTTACTATGGGCCCTACCATTTGGTGTGCATGTCTTATGAAGGCCATCTCAGTTGAGTCCTCTATCTCATAGCCACTCTCTTCTGACATGTATCCAACCTCATCTAAGATGTATTCGCTCTCATCTAAGATGTATCCACTCTCTGGGTGGCCTATCTAAGAAAGGTTTTGTACATACTAAGGTCCATGGTAGGCCAGGCCAGCTTCATATTCATTCTCACTTGGGACATAATCATACTTCTCTCACTCATATCCATGCATTGGCTCTTCCTCCCATAGGATGGATCCTGACAGGGGTGCTTCTAGAGAGGATTCAGGGTGATACTCATAATGTGGTGTGATATTGATCATAGACACCCATCCATCACCAAATAGTTTCTACTAGGGGTTGATAGGGATTCCAATCAATATCCTCCCTAAACCCAATGCTTAGACTGTCTAGGATGACTGCCAAAGAATCATCATGTCTTCATATTTGATAGTCTAGATCTCACCTATCAGTAGTTAGTTGGTACTGTGGCTGGAACAAAAGTTGACACCCTTGCTCGTATAGGCCTAGGACATAGCCATATCAATGACACTACTCAAAGTATCTTAGATTGAACTCAAGATTCAATAATTAATGAACATTCATGGTGAATCATTCATCCTCATCCCTTTCAAGATCAGGAGCAGTATGGGCATAATCTAGACCAGTATATATAAAGTTGGTTTGATTAGGGGGAACCCCTAATGGCACTACCATCCTTACTGGTATACTTGGGACTCTTGGATATCCCATGTCTTGTTTAGACTTAATAATTAGTGTGAACATGATGTTCTGCATAAGATATTCACCTAAACCTATGTGGGCTAGGTGAACTATCACCTAGGGTGCAGATGACATATTGATGATGTAGGTGAGGTAGGTTGAGGTACCTCCTCAAATATTTCTTGGGAATGTTCCTCCTCCATGGGAGTAGGTATTCCTGCAATTTCTATGGTTAGAAGTTCCTTGGGTCCTTCCTCCACTAGGGGTACTTTCAGCTTCTACACATCTTTTGCCTTAGATGTCGAAGGCTTTTTAGAAGTGCCAATAGTCTTAGCTACAAGAAGTGGTGCTGATGTGGATGAGTCACCTCACATCGATATTATTCCATTATCTGGATGTGTGGTTGGATATGAAAGTCTTATGTATAAATGTGTTGATGGAAGGACAAAATCCCTTGGTAATTCAATGAGATTCATGTACTTGAATGACTCTTCATAGGATGGACCACATGCACTTGTCCCTGTTGGAACCGATTCTTGCATCCATAGGAAATCAATTGTCATGCTACAAGAACCCATTTGAAACCAACGAGCTATTACAGGCTCTGGTCGACCTACCTCATGTTCTGTTAAACCCGAATATTGCTATAAAAGATGGCAGAACGGGTAAGGAAACCCCAATGGCAATTCTACGATTAAACTTCTAATTTGCATGCTCCATATTTATATTAAACTATAGTATTCTTATTAAAATGACCAAGCATGAAAACAACCAACTGTTATGCCTTATGTAGACCGGTGCCTAGATTCATTGGGTTGTTATAGCAATTTAACAACTACTTTAATCATGAACAGAAAGAAGGGGAGAAGGAAATTAGCGTTCTTGCTTTCATTCGAATATCGTAACAAAATCAAGAGTTAACTAACGAAAGAAACGTGTATAATGCATTCAAATAATGTAACCCATTATACAGATACACACAATACTGAGACAAAGAAATGACAGGAATAAAACCCAGAATTGTATTGATTTCATAAAATATTACATGCAGAGTGGGCGGGATGCCTTTTAACTCTATTTTTCTTAAAGAAATACATCAATACAATGAAGAGGACTCTATTCAAATAATGTAACAGGTCTCTCCAACTCTCCTTGTTCCAATATGGTAACAGAAGAATCTCTGAATCCTAGGCTCAATAAGACTGGAAATATTCTTAGCTTCTTGAACGCTTTCCTATCATACAATCCTGCACAACAAGGGGAGGAAGAAAGAATGAATAAAAGAAAATAGACACAAAGAAAATACAACAACACAACTAACAGGGCACTCAAGTATACCTCTTAGCAAAAATGCTATTCTCTAATTGCTTGATGCAGAATCTAGACCTGCTTGCTTCCTTTTATAGCTGCTGGTTCTTGATTCTGTTATTTTTGGTTGAATTCTGGTTGTACACTTGGCAGCATCTGATTGAATCCATTCTATGTGCTGTCCAACTGGTGTAGCTCTGAACTGACTGTTAAGGTTCTTCTCTGGACTGAAGGGAGCTCTTTGTTATTTTAATTTGGCCTTTTTGCTCTCTTTGGTTGGCCCTAGAAACTAAGGATTCAACATTATATTTTTCCTTTTTGTTCTGCTTGTCCTGGCCACTATGCTTGGTTGTTAGGGACCGACCAAGCTGTCATCATGAATATTAGATGAAGGATGGAGGGGAGCTCGACGTAATGGTGAAGACAAGGGGTGGCGTGCCAGTGGCAAACAAATGGAGTTGCACTGATCATGAGATAGAGTGAAGAAGTAAGGATGGTGAGGGTCTGATGGATGGAATGATGGGGGGTAAATGATAAGAAGCGGTAGTGGGCGAGGGTGACATACTAGGAAAAATGTCAGGATGGTCAAGGAGGAATACCCAGGAGGAGGAGGGTAGTGGTAAGTAGGAAGAATATGGGAATGGACAACAAGATCTGGAAACATCTATAATTTGCTTCCATAACTATACTCCGTCGAAGTGCTCCCTTGGTAACTATATTTCATCGAAGCATGGATTGAATGGTTTTTCTAAAAATTGAAACCATGCTTTTTCTTCACGTGCATCCTTCACCTTAAGTATTTGTAGAACAAAAATTTAATACATTTGTATTCCTTGTATTCCATTGTTTCTCTTTACTGATGCTCTTAGCTCTTCCCTACTGTCTCTTATTTATAAGTCAGTGACTATGCTTTGTAGTCTTATCTTGTGGTACGCCATTATTCCTGTGAGATATACATGATCTGGTGGCATGCTTGAGCGTTAGGATTTGTCTTTTATTTGGTTTACTTTGTTCTTAACAAGGTACTGTACATGGGATTTTCTTTGATTTCTTTGAATATTTCCTCCCATGAGTATTCTTCTGGATTCATAGCTTCTGTGCATACTATTTTGACTCCGTCTTGGCTATTGATTTTCATAATGTCTTTCAGTGTACCTTGCTGTGAATGAGTCACTTCTTTGATTCCTACCTTGACATATGTTGATGGTGTTTCTATGAAGTGATCACCCTTTTTTTGTTGCTTGGTCCATTTAATCCTTCTCATAGGTGATTTTGTGCAACGATCGTCCTTCTCAGATTATTGAATCTTTTTACAGATGAGTACGTGGACTTTATCGGTTTTGCATCCTTCTTGATTTCTAACATGGTTGCTTTTGATATTCTTAATCCTGCAAGAGTGTTAGTTTCTAAAACTTTGAACACGTTGGTCAATGGTGATTTTATTTTTATTTGTATCTTCGTATCTATTGGTTTAGAGTTTTGACCACATTCAGTTGCTCGACCAACCCTCATTGTATCGCTTTATGGGAAAAACCTATAGGTTAGATAGCCGAAAGACGTATGTTTTGAATTTTGTTTGATCAAGAGGAAGATGTTTGATTACTAATGCATTAAGGCCTTTGTTAAGAATGCTCAAATATTTGATTAATCAGGCATATTTTTTAAACTTACCTTTGGTTTTACCTTTGAATCGGGTGCTACTATTGGATTAAGATCGAGGTGAAAGCATGACCATTGATATCCCGAGATTCTTTGATTAATTAATAATCATGTGTTGACTAAACTTCGACCATATCTATTCATGCAAACCATTGGATCTCAGGATAGATGAACATCGTCATCGGATCTCCTTGTCCTCATTCGATATCTTACCATTCATGATCCGAGGATGATCCTCATGTGTCTTTGCTCATCGTGATTGGATGAGAGTTCTGCCATCGAGATTTGCTCTTCGTAGATGCCTTGTCATTCTTACTCATTTCGAGACCACCTTGGCTAATGGTGTGGCTATGACCTTTTTGGCATGGAGGCCAGTTGGCACCCAAATTTTGGCATGTATAGTCATTTATCGCTCTCGACCGATTATTTTGGCTTCTCTCTGATTCGTGCTAGTCGATGGTAGCAAATCCTCGATCGATCGGCCTCATAAAGTTGCCTGTACAAGAAATCATTAATTAGTAAGACCAAATTAATTTGGTGGGATGGTTAGGCATACCTCATGCTTGGTTCATGTGCCAAGCTAATTTTTTGCATGATGGATCCGCTTATCGAGGCATCGATTGTCAAAATTCTTCGACCGATCGATTACTTTATTTCTTGAGTCAATCGATCGCCAGTATAGGAAGCTCGATCGAGAGATGTATCAAAGGAGCCGATCAACTTCTATTTATTTCTATTTTCGAATTTTGGCCCATCCTTGTTACTCGGGAGTCGATCGAATACTCTCTTGTATTTGTGGATCGATCGATGATCTTCTTCATCTCGAGTTTCAATTTCGGCCCATCCTTCTTCCTTGGGAGCCGATCGGTTCCTTTCTTATTTTTCATCGAGAAGGCTTCCTCATTCATCATTATCCTTTAAATTGAGACCATCGATCGGCTAGTTAGTCGAACGAGCCGATCGATCGATATTTCTTTCTTGGGAGCCGATCGATCGATGGACCCAAACCATTGCTTGTCTTTTCATCATCGATGGATCAATCGATTAGTTGTAATCGATAGTCGATCAGCTACATTGTTAGAGTCGATCGATCGATCAGTGTAGCCTAGGAGCCGATCGATTGGCTAGTGTAGTCCGAGAGCCGATCGGCTAACTTTCTTTGGTGGGGTGCATGCCCTTAGGTTTTAATTAATTTATCATTTTCTTTAACCTTAGGCTTTCGGACTTTGAGACCATGGTAAATGCTTAACCGTCTTATGATTTAAGGACTTTATTAATCGGCTTTTAGGCCCAAGGAAAGATTTATGAAGGTCGGACTTTGGCTTTAGGTTTTTAATTTGAAAATTTCTTCCCTAACCATTTGAGGTACTTTGATTAATACAATGAAGCCCACATTAAAAAAGGTTAAGGTTAGACTTAATCAAACCAACTAATGAAAAATTGAATTACCCACAACAACTATAAGCAATGACCAACAGTATAAGCAGTTTGATTGAAACCAAAAATTTAAATTTGGGGGTTTCAAAGTTGAGTCAAATTTGGCTCCAACATAGGCTCTGACTGGGACAATGTGTTGAAAACATGAAGCACTTGAGAACCACAGAATCTCCTGGTTTTATTTTGCAAAAATTTAACAAAAAACAACAAAATTTTGATTGCTAAACAAAACTTGAAATGCATAACGAAAAAAACTTCCTTCCTCTTTTTCTTTCTTTTCTTCATCATTTTTTATATATATATACTGAAAACATGATATCAAAGCAAGTAGAGTATGGAAAACTGTAGATCCCTTTTCATTCAATTTGGAAACAAAGGTTAGAAAATTTTAGAAATCGATGAGTTTTATTTTGAAATATAGTAATGCTTGTTTTAGCTAAGTCATAAGATATGATTACACAGATTTTGTCACAACCATTTGTCTCATCATATTTTTGCCCATGTGTGTGTTTGTGCATTCTTTTTTGGATTTCTAAATCTTTCAGAACTTTATCATATCTGAGCAAAATAGCCAAGCCTAATATGTGATTTCACTCTTTAAAAATTTTCACCATTCTGCAGGGCTCCACTGCCAATCAAGCGTCTATAGCCTCGGTGGAGTTGCTTCTAATCCCATATTAGTTTTACCCTACTGCCAGTCAAGCGTCTATAGCCCCGGTAGAGGTTTTCCAAGATATCTCAGGTAGTGACTCAATTTTACTTTATTTTTTATTTTTCTTTCTCGTGAGAGAAGTGTTTGGATATATAAGCAAATTGTGCAATAAGTATGCCTGAGTTGAGGATTAGTTTCTAGCTATAAAATATGAGTGTAATAATTTTTGGCTCAACTACCCTCTCAAAGATAACTCAGTTCTTTTGACCTTTGAAGTCACTTTAAGTATCATTTGTAATGTGAGGCTTGACATGATGTTTCAATCAACTTTGTTTTTTGTCTGTTTTATCTCATATCAAACAACTATTGCATAAACACTCATTTTTGACAGAATTGTAAAGCTCATCAATATCTAAAATAAATTCCCTTTTTCTTTTTATTGTTTTTGGTGGAATCAACAGTTAGATATACTCATCAAACTAAGATATCATGTATACAGTAAACTCAGAATTATTCAAGAACAAAAGGGAAGCTATAACTAATAAACAAAATACACCACTCTATTTTTGGATTTTTGTTTTTCTATTTTTTTTTTAAAGTACACCTTCAACAAGGATTGTACATTTTGAGGTGTTGGCCATTAATAGGGATAGCCATTATTTCTCCTTGCAAAGTCTGTAGCTTGTAAGTATTTTGACTGATAACATGGGCAATTTGGTATGGGCCAATCCATTTAGGTTCAAACTTACCCTTTTCACCATGCTTATCATTTTTAGGATCCCAATAGATGACTATATCTCCTTGAGAAAAAGGAGTACCCTTAGCTTTCTTATTAAACAAATTTACATAGTTTTTTGGGTTTGTTCCATCATTCTATTGAGGGTCTCTCTTCTTTGTTCTTCTAACAAGACAATTTGGTCAAGCCTTCTCTGAATGGGATCAGGGTTTTCATGATCTTGCAATAAAAGGGAAAGTGCCATTTTTTCCATTTTTGGGGGTAGTAGGGCTTTTTCTCCATAAACCATCTCATAGGGGGTTCTTCCTGTATTTCTTTTAACAGACAACCTATCAGCCCATAAAGCAAATTTAAGTTCACTGTCCCATCCCCTTTTGTTTTTACCTAATGACATTTTTATTCTTGTTATTACATTTTTATTTGATGACTCAACTAGACCATTTCCTTGGGGATAATAATTAGCAGAATGAGATAATTCAATTCCATATTCAGCACAAAATTCTACCATTTCATATGACACAAAATATTGAGCATTATCAGTTACAAGATTTTTAGGAACTCCATACCTGGTCAAGATATTTTCTTCTATGAATCTGATGACTGCAGCAGATGTAGATGTTCTCAAAGGTGCAGCTTCCACCCACTTGGTGAAGTAATCTATTGCAGTTATGATCCACTTATGTTGGCCAGATGAATTAGGCTTGATCTCTCCAATCAGGTCAATACCCCATTGAGAAAAAGGTGCTTCAATGATTACTAGCCTGAGGGGCATGGTTGGTAGATGCTTTTTCCCTGTAAAAACTTGGCAGTTATGACAATTCCTTACATATTTATATACATCCTTAAAAAGGGATGGCCAATAATATCCTGCTCTCATGATTTTATTGGTTGTAGCTCTTGGAGAAAAATGTCCCCCACAGAAACCATTATGAAATTCATTAATTATTTTTGGGACTTCTTTTTCATATAAATAGACTAATAAAATTCCATCAAGGTGTTTCCAATATAGCACACCATCCTGTATATAGTATTTTTGAGCTTGCAGCTTGACTGACCTCATTCTATTTATTGACATGTCTATGGGAAATGACAGAGTTTGTAGATAGGACAAAATTTCTTCATACCATTTACATTCTTCATTTTTTATTCTTCTATCATCATATGTCTGATCTATGGTAAGAATATTTTTAGATCTTGCTTCTTCTTTGTTAGCCAACAGTTTAGCTAAACCCTACCCTTTGACTGTTTTAACTATTTTGAATTCAACATCATATTGCAAAAGTTTTACCATCCATCTTGTTGGTCTTCCCAATGGCTCTGATTGAGAAAAGATATCTTTTATTGCTATAAAGGGAATACAACAGTAAACTTTGTTTGAGCCAAATATACCTTTAAAGTGTTCCAAAGATTGGATGACTGCATAGGCATGTTTTTCCAGCAGGGTGTATTTAAGATTCGCTCCTTTTAGTCCTGAGCTCATAAAGGCTATTGGCCTTTCATTATTTTCATTATCTTTTTGTGAAAGGACTGCAACAATAGAATGTTCAGATGCATACGAATAGATATTAAAATCCTTTGCATAATTAGGGCAACTTAAAGTTGGAGTGGTTGATATGGCTTCTTTGATCTTGTTAAATGTTTCCATATTTTCTAATGTCCATTTAATTTCTCCAGTTTTCTTTACCATATCATTTATGGGTTTGGTCATTTCTGCAAAATTTGGGACAAATATTTTGATAAAATTTATTTTGCCAAAGAATGACCTTACTCCTTTTAGATTCTTGGGTGGGGGAATTTTAGAAATGGCTTCTATCCTTTCTGGATCAATGCTTATTCCCTTTTTTGAAACTATATGACCTAGCAATTTTCCTTGTGTAGTTCCAAATATGCATTTTTTTGGATTTAGAGAAATTCCAAATTCCTTGCACCGGGAAAAAACTGTAGTCAAATGTTCTAGATGATCTTCTGGATTTTTAGAAAAAACTGTAATATCATCTAAGTACACTACTACAATTTTGAACATTAGTCCTTTGAAAGCAAAGTCCATCGCTCTTTGGAAAGTAGCACCTGCATTCATCAATCCAAAAGGTATTCTTAAATATTCAAATGTGCCCCAGGGTGTGGTGAATGTTGCCTTGTGTCTATCTTCTAGATTTATCAGAATTTGATTGTACCCTAAAAATCCATCTAACAAGGACAATCTAGTTGAACCTACTACTGCTTGCAGTAGTTGTTCCATGTTAGGCAATGGGTAATTGTCTTTTAGAGAGCTCTTGTTTAAATTTCTAAAATCCATGCATAGTCTAATGTCCCCATTCTTTTTCCTAACTGGTACTAAGTTGGATATCCAGGAGGAAAATCTGACTTTTCTTATTATCTTGGAGTCCAACAATTTTTGAACTTCTTTTTGCATTACTGGGTGCAGAGTTGGATTGTACTTTCTCTATTTTTGTCTAAAAGGCTTGGCCTCTTCTTTCAAGGGTATTATATGTGTCATCACATCCATTTTGAAAGTTTTGAGATCTTCATAGGTCCAAGCAAAATGTTCTTTGTTCTTTTTTAGGAAACTGATATATCCAACTTTTTCTTTAGCAGGTAATGCCATGTCTACTTTCACTATTCTGGGTTCTTTCATAGAGCCAATATTAATATCCTCAGATATCACTTCTCTACGTATAGGTTTATAGGCTTTGTCAAAATCATCAAATAGGCTTTCAAGAGACACCAATCCTTTGGGTATTCTATTAGTTTTCAACTGGATTACTTCTACTAGTTCTCCTATTTGATATTTTAAATTTTCTTCATATTTTTCATCACAGATGACATCTGCATATTGATTTTGCAAAGTCATAAAATCCTTAATATCTATATCATCTTGAAAGACCTGAAGATAGACTATGTTATCTGGCACAGAAGGTTTATAGACTGAGATCGTTGGAAATCTGTCCATATATTCTGTAGTTATCTTTGGGTGATCTAGACCTGAGGCATTCATAACTAAGAGATCTGCAACATGATTTTGTTCTCTAGGAATATATGAAATATTGAAAGCCAAAAATTTATCAATTTCTTCCAATATTGCATTTCTATATTGCTTAAGTCTAGGATGCTTGGTCTGATATTTGCCTTTTATTTGTAGTATAATAAGTTATGCATCCCTTGTTACAGTTAAGTAGTTAATACCTAACTCTTTTGCTTTCCTTAGCCCTAATAGTAAAGCTTCGTACTCAACTACATTGTTTGTGCAAGGAAATTGCAATCTGTAAGGTATACCAAGGTAATTTCCTTTAATATCAATCAAATTTACACTTGCACCTGCTCTAGATTGGGATTTAGCCCCATCAAATGACATGGTCCACATTTCTTGGGTTAATACTCGATTTGATTCAGCATCAGTTATTCTCATATCCTCTGGATCCATGTTCTTTGCATCTGGTACTTCCATCAGGAATGGGTTGTGCCATATTGAATAGACTCCCATCCCTTTTTCTTCCATAGAGTTAACTAAGTTAATCATGGTTTCATCTATTTGAATTAACTCTATGGAGTGTTTATTGAATGGTTCCCTTCTTAAAATTATATTCTCCTTATCTGATATGGGGATGGTAGCATAAGACCAGTCTAGTTGTATTGATCCCCCTAGTTGTTCTACCCAATGCCTACTGAGTAATAGTGAGAAGAATGGGTCAACATCAACTACTGCTACATCCATGACAATGCCCTTTTTGGGGTGTTGGTCTAGGAAAACTAATAATCCAGTTATCACCCCTACACAGGGAATTTGTCTGTTGTCCATTACAAAAATAGGGGCAGAATCTCTAGTACAGATTAATCCCATTTGGTCAGCTATTAACTTAGGCATGATATTATGTGAAGCTCCACTGTCAAGCATGCAATTATGAATCACATATCTTTCCCCTTCATCTGAATTATATCTTAATGACACGTAGAAGGGTCTGATAGAAGATGGTGATCTTGTATCATGTTGATTTTGTCTAGCAACATGACAAGTAGGGTCTTCTTTCTGCTCTACTAATCCAAAAGCTCTGCATACTTGTTCTCTGTATGTTTGAACTTTCATAAGTTCACCAAATGTGATATTAACTTTTTGCTTACTGAGTTCTGACCCAACATCAAATTCTATCTTCTTTATATCCAATGGTTTATTACTTTCTTCTTTGGGAACTTCTTCTGTTGATTCTATTACCTCAGGAGTAATTTTGTTAGGGTTCCTATCAGTTTTCTCTTTACTGATATTTTTATTGGTGAAAGTTTATCTTCTTGTTTCATTTGTAGATAATTTCTCTGTTCTTTCAAGGACTGTTCTATTCCTTAAATTTAAAACATGGGTTGCCTCTAATTCTTCAACCTCTTGAGCAGTGGGAATCAATTTCCCTTGCTTCATCTTATCATATCTTGACTCATGTGATTTCTGTAAGATTTTAGTTCCTTCAGTCACTAAGATCTGAGGATGATGATTTGAAGCATATTTATCCATGTCTTCTTCAAACAACCTTTCTCTAGATTCATCTTCAATGGACCAACATGCATTGATTCTTATATCCTCTTCTGATTCTGCATGCATATCTACATTACGTTGATCACTCAGGTGTATTCCACATGCATCAGGGTTATGGGGTGCATCACAAGTAGAGCAAAAATAAGGAAAACCTTCAACTACATTGGCAGATGGTATTGGGTTAGGGACATTGTTCTGATCCCTATCAAAATCTCTATTTTTCCAGTTGTTATTCCCATTACCCCTATTCCTATTCCCTTCTTCAAAACCATTGTTGTTTCCCCAATTCTTGTTGTAATTTTTCTTAAATGGGGGATGATTATCAACATGTGGTCGCTCTATCTATGAAGATTCACCACTATTTCCATTTCTTTCAATTCTTGCTAACCTGTTACTCATGTTGTTGAACATTTCTATCATTTGACTAGTCAACTTCTCCATAGGATCAATTTCAGTTCTTCTTTGTATATCAAAAGCCACTCTCTTAGGTTTTCTCTCAGGCATGTTAACCTTCTAAAGAATAAGGTTTCATCTTACCACTATCAAGCATATTTCTTTCTATATCCATTGCTTTTTCCATACAACCATCAATGGTAGTGGCTTGTTCTTGCCTTAATTCATAGTTAAACTCTCCTTGAAAAGCATTCTTATAAAAACAAATAGATTGAATATCACTAGGCCTGAGGTTGGCAGGGATTTTGTTTCTTGTTTTTGAAAATCTTCTATTAAAATCACTAACAACCTCATTTTCTTTCTTCTTCATAGTGGCTAGCTCAGTTAACAATGATTGTTCATTTTTCCTTTCACCATACTTCTTTAGGAACACCTCTTCCATTTTGGTGAAGTTTGGGATATCATTGTTAGGAAGGGAATTAAACCATTCTCTAGCATATTTTTCTAAAGTCTGTAGAAATAGTCTTAATACTACATCTTCATGTTCAACTTCCAGATTGTCCATTGCATATAAGAAACTTTTGATATGATCCTCTCCAGTTACTGCATTGTTTCCTAAAAACTTAGGGAGGTATTTGTGAGCTTTACTGGGTAAGGCATTTAAATTTATTGGTAATACAAAAGGCCTATATCTGTTAGTTCTCCACAAATGAACATTACCCTGAGCCATAGCTACTGTTGTATTTAATTTCATAGATGTAGTACCTACGATGGTATGGGTCTAGGCAGTTTGAACGTAGATTGATGAATTATCTACTCTTGAATGAGAATAATCACATATATCTTCTACTACTGATTTTAAACGTTCATCTACAATAATATCAGCAGTAATAGTATTCTAGATTTTCTTCACGTACCTTTTACCACTAGAATTTAATCTACTATTATAAATGGTATTCTTAAAAAGTGGAGTTTTTTGGGTATGTATAAATACCTCTAGATTCTCGAGTTCTAGAAACAACTCCTTACCACTTCTCCTGGTGTTCGCCAACACGTTCTGTTCTCTCTCTTTTTTTATATTTTTCTTCTGGGTTTATCCAGCAGAGTCACCAACACTGGGGTGCAGAAAGAACAACGTATACTCTTATCAAGAATGCTTGATATTATCTCTCATCCTCATAGGAGTGGGTTCTTGGGGAAAATCAAGAAAATCAAGAAACCAAAAATTCAAGAAAATCAAGAAAGAGAAAATTTTCAAGAAAATCAAGAACGTAAAGAACTTACTTCAAAACATAAACTACGGACATAGGAAAAATAAAGAACTTCTAACAAAGTGAAAATTAAAACGTTGGTTCTTTACTTTAACTGGTCATCCGTTGATTAAAAATAATCATTGAAGAAAACTTTTAAGAAGATAATTGAATCTTTCTAAGAAGTCCTCCTCGACAATGGTGCCAAAAAACTATTGGAACCGATTCTTGCATCCGTAGGAAATCAATTGTCATGCTACAAGAACCCATTTGAAACCAATGAGCTATTACAGGCTCTGGTCGACCTACCTCATGTTATGTTAAACCCGAATATTGCTATAAAATATGGCAGAACGGGTAAGGAAACCCCAACGACAATTCTACGATTAAACTTCTAATTTGCACGCTCCATATTTATATTAAACTATAGTATTCTTATTAAAATGACCAAGCATGAAAACAACCAATTGTTATGCCTTATGTAGACCGGTGCCTAGATTCATTGGGTTGTTATAGCAATTTAACAACTACTTTAATCATGAACAGAAAGAAGGGGAGAAGGAAATTAGCATTCTTGCTTTCATTCAAATATCGTAACAAAATCAAGAGTTAACTAACGAAAGAAACGTGTATAATGCATTCAAATAATGTAACCCATTATACAGATACACACAATACTGAGACAAAGAAATGACAAGAATAAAACCCAGAATTGTATTGATTTCATAAAATATTACATGTCAGAGTGGGCGGGATGCCTTTTAACTCTATTTTTCTTAAAGAAATACATCAATACAATGGAGAGGACTCTGTTCAAATAATGTAACAGGTCTCTCCTACTCTCCTTATTCCAATATGGTAACAGAAGAATCTCTGAATCCTAAGCTCAATAAGACTGGAAATATTCTCAGCTTCTTGAATGCTTTCCTATCATACAATCCTGCACAGCAAGGGGAGGAAGAAAGAATGAATAAAAGAAAATAGACACAAAGAAAATACAATAACACAACTAACAGGGCACTCAAGTATACCTCTTAGAAAAAATGCTATTCTCTAATTGCTTGATGCAGAATCCAGACTGTCTGCTTCCTTTTATAGTTGTTGGTTCTTGATTCTGTTATTTTTGGTTGAATTCTGTAGTTGTACACTTGGCAGCATCTGATTGAATCCATTCTATATGTTGTCCAATTGGTGTAGCTCTGAACTAACTATTAAGGTTCTTCTCTAGACTGAAGGGAGCTCTTTGTTATTTTAATTTGGCCTTTTTGCTCTCTTTGGTTGGCCCTAGAAACTAAGGATTCAACATTATATTTTTCCTTTTTGTTCTACTTGTCCTGGCCACTATGATTTGTTGCTAAGGCTCGACCGGGCTGTCATCATGAATATTAGATGAAGGATGGAGGGGGCTCGACGTAATGGTGAAGACAAGGGGTGGCGTGCTAGTGGCAAACAAATGGAGTTGCACTGATCACGAGATAGAGTGAAGAAGTAAGGATGGTGAGGGTCTGATGGATGGAATGATGGGGGGTAAATGATAAGAAGCGGTAGTGGGCGAGGGTGACATACTAGGAAAAATGTCAGGATGGTCAAGGAGGAATACCCAGGAGGAGGAGGGTAGTGGTAAGTAGGAAGAATATGGGAATGGACAACAAGATCTGGAAACATCTATAATTTGCTTCCATAACTATACTCCGTCGAAGTGCTCCCCTGGTAACTATATTTCATCGAAGCATAGATTGAATGGTTTTTCTAAAAATTGAAACCATGCTTTTTCTTCACGTGCATCCTTCACCTTAAGTATTTGTAGAACAAAAATTTAATACATTTGTATTCCTTGTATTCCATTGTTTCTCTTTACTGATGCTCTTAGCTCTTCCCTACTATCTCTTATTTATAAGTCGTGACTATGCTTTGTAGTCTTATCTTGTGGTACACCATTATTCCAGTGAGATATACACAATCTGGTGGCATGCTTGAGCGTCAGGATTTATCTTTTATTTGGTTTACTTTGTTCTTAACAAGGTACTATACACGGGATTTTCTCTGATTTCTTTGAATCTTTCCTTCCATGAGTATTCTTCTAGATTCATAGCTTTTATGCGTACTATTTTGACTCTATCTTGGCTATTGATTTTCATAATGTCTTTCAGTGTACCTTGTTGTGAATGAGTCACTTCTTTGATTCCTACCTTGACATATGTTGATGGCATTTCTATGAAGTGATCACCCTTTTTTTGTTGCTTGGTCCATTTAATCCTTCTCATAGGTGATTTTGTGCAGCGATCATCCTTCTCAGATTATTGAATCTTTTTACAGATGAGTACGCAGACTTTGTCGATTTTGCATCCTTCTCAAGTTCTAACATGGTTGCTTTTGATATTCTTAATCCTGCAAGAGTGTTAGTTTCTAAAACTTTGAACACGTTGGTCAATGGTGATTTTATTTTTATTTGTATCTTCATATCTATTGGTTTAGATTTTTGACCACATTCAGTTGCTCGACCAACCCTCATTGTATCGCTTTATGGGAAAAACCTATAGGTTAGATAGCCGAAAGACGTATGTTTTGAATTTTGTTTGATCAAGAGGAAGATGTTTGATTACTAATGCATTAAGGCCTTTGTTAAGAATGCTCAAATATTTGATTAATCAGGCATATTTTTTAAACTTACCTTTGGTTTTACCTTTGAATCGGGTGCTACTATTGGATTAAGATCGAGGTGAAAGCGTGACCGTTGATATCCCGAGATTCTTTGATTAATTAATAATCATGTGTTGACTAAACTTTGACCATCTCTATTCATGCAAACCGTTGGATCTCGGGATAGATGAACACCATCATCGGATCTCCTTGTCCTCATTCGATATCTTACCATTCATGATCCGAGGATGATCCTCATGTGTCTCGGCTCATCGTGATTGGATGAGAGTTCTGCCATCGAGATTTGCTCTTCGATGTAGATGCCTTGTCATTCTTACTCATTTTGAGACCACCTTGGCTAATGGTGTGACTAAGCGTTCTGCTACGTCCTTTTAGGCATGGAGGCCAACTAGCGCCTGAATTTTGGCATGTATAGTCATTTATCGCTCTCGACCGATTATTTTAGCTTCTCTCTAATTCGTGCTAGCCGATGGCAGCAAATCCTCGATCGATCGACCTCATAAAGTTGCCTGCACAAGAAATCATTAATTAGTAAGGTCAAATTAATTTGATGGGATGGTTAGGCATACCTCATGCTTGGTTCACATGCCAAGATAATTTTTTGCATGATGGATCCACTTATCGAGGCATCGATTGTCGAAATTCTTCGATCGGCCGACTACTTTCTTTCCTGAGCTGATCGATCGCCAGTCTAGGAAGCTCGATCGAGAGATGTATCGAAGGAGTCGATCGAATTTTCTTTTCTTTTTAATTTTAGCCTTGTTACTCAAGAGCCGATCGACTATTCTCTTGTATATGCGTCAATCGATAATATTTCTTGATCGAGTTTTCAAAATTCTTGAGCTCCATCACTTTTTACTTGAGGAGCCGATCGGTTCCTTTCTTATTTTTGCCAACCGAGGAGGCTTCCTCCTTCATTCGGCTTATCCTTTAAAGTCGGAGCCGATCGATTGGCTAGTTAGTCGAACGAGCCGATCGATCGATATTTCTTTCTTGGGAGTCGATCGATCGATGGACCCTCAATTTAACCATTGCTTGTATTTTCATCGATGGATTGGTTGATTAGTTGTAATCGATAGCCGATCAGTTGGATGGTGCTAGTCGGGAGTCGATCGATCGATCAGTGTAGCCTAAGAGCCAATCGATCGGCTAGTGTTCAGGCTCCAATGTGCTAGATTTTAGTTTGAGAGCCGATCAGCTAACTTTTTTTGGCGGGGTGCATGCCCTTAGGTTTTAATTAATTTATCATTTTCTTTAACCTTAGGCTTTCAAACTTTGAGACCATGGTAAATGCTTAACCGTCTTATGATTTAAGGACTTTATTAATCGGCTTTTAGGCCCAAGGAAATATTTATGAAGGTCGGACTTTGGCTTTAGGTTTTTAATTTGAAAATTTCTTCCCTAACCATTTGAGGTACTTTGATTAATACAATGAAGCCCACATTAAAAAGGTTAAGGTTAGACTTAATCAAACCAACTAATGAAAAATTGAATTACCCACAACAACTATAAGCAATGACCAACAGTATAAGCAATTTGATTGAAACCAAAAATTTAAATTTGGGGGTTTCAAAGTTGAGTCAAATTTGGCTCCAACAGTCCCTCATGCACATACTTGACGCATTGATACAAAATTAAGGGTACGCACTGCATTTTCTTAATCCAGGGATGCCCTAGAAGGATGTTATATTGTATCACCCCTTCCAACACATTACACATCATGGGGATGGTCTTATATCCTACCTTTATAGGTAGGATGATTGTATCCATTATGGAGCACAGTGCATCATTGAAAGCCCTAAGCATGTAGGAAGTTAGGATAATGTTGGACTTAGGGATCTTCAGGTGCCCTATAGACTTTATAGTGATGATGTTGATAGATGAGCCTGTATCGATCAAGATCCACTTGAATGGTATGTCATTGATTGATGCAATAATATGTAGAGGCGGTTATGCTAGGGTAGTAGGAACTACCTTAATTTTATAATCATAAAAGTGGATCACAGGCTCTTAGCACTGCTGCCCTTGCCCCACAAAGTGTATCAACGTGTTTGGGTTCTGGGGCTAGAGCTCGATTGATCTCAAAATCTCCATCAAGGTCTCCTTGTTCCTGGGAGATAGTTGTATGAGCTCATAAATCAATAACTTAGCTAGAGTCATTTGTAGATTTTGTTCCAGTCTACTCCAAAAAGTCACCACAGGTCTCGTTGGTGGACCTAGGGGATTTTTTTGTACATGTCTTTTCTGAGGTGTATACGGGATATTAATGGGAGCCTTTGGAGGTTATGATTTCCCGTATCTTTGACTATTGGTTACCCGTATATTCGACTTCTGGTTTCCACGTTGACTATCTCAACCATTCCAATGCATCCTTGAATAGGTGGCTTAACTCGAACCTAGTTGACTTGGGCAACCTGATATCTAAGGGCCTCATGAATTGGCAATGGGTTCCCGAATATACCCATATCTTTGTTATCTAGAGCTAGCAGGTTGTCAACTTTTAGATCTCCCTTTTCAATCATGTTTTGCACAACATTATTGAATCCGATGTAATTTTCAATGTCATGCCCCTGTATCCTATGATATGGGTAGTATTGATCTTCCCTATATCCCCTTGGCTTGGGATGGTTAGGGTCAATAAGTTGTACATCAGGAAATATTATCCTCTATGCCTCATTCAACTGATTAAATATTGATTGTATCAATTCATTTAGAGGCATGTAATAATGATGTAGCTGACGTTCCTTTTTCTGGCTCTGGTTGTTCTTAGGGTCATAGTTGGCTGGCGAGGGGTGAGCCTAATAATTTTTGGGTTGTTTTCCATTCCCCTCATTTGGTGTGGCCAATACAACATGATTAACCTGAGTAGGCTTGGCCTACTTCTACTTATTTTTGTTGTTCTGATTATTCTTGCTCCACTCTTTCTTGTTGTGAAGCTTGAGATCTCCCTCATCAACCTTTATGTCTTTAATAAGCTTGGCTTGAGCCAAGGCTTCTTTGAATGATTCATATTTTTGCAGTTGTAATAATAGAGAGATGTGTTTTACGTAGCTCTTTGTGAACATTCGGATGAGTTCTTCAGTGGGGACGAAGAATGATAGTTTTACCATAATTTTTCTCCACCTGTCCCCATAGTCCATTACTGGCTCATCATCATACTACTTTAAATAAGCCAGATCGGATAGGTTCATATTTTTATTGGCATCGAAGGAGAAGCGTTCAAGGAACGTATTTACCAGTTGCTCAAAATTGGTGATGCTATGCTTGGGAAACTAATTGAACCATTGAGTTGATGAGCTCGAGAACATCATGATGAAGGTTCTTAACATAAGGGCATCATTCTTCTCAAGGTGGAAGTATGTGTTCATGAAGTTGGTCACGTGTTCTTGCGCATCTCCCTCTCCCTTAAACTTGTCTAGTCTAGGCATCTCAAAGTGACTAGGATATGCGAGACTCAAAACTGAGGGGCACAGAGGCTAGTTGTATATCTTGCTCAATATCGACTTTTGTCCTCCTATGTCCTGCTTCTCAAGAGACTTGACTCTCTCAATGAGTGTTTGTTATTCCTTTGAGGAAATAATCTCGTATTCCTGAAGGTTTACTCATGGTGGTAAGAGAGGTAATCCTATGTTTACCCATTCTGGATATCTGTACTCATCTCCCATAACCATGGATGGAGGTTCAGGATATGTTTGCTCCTGGTCTTCCATCCCTACCCATTCCTCATTGAATTGAATTTTTTCAAGGTCTAGGTGTTGTTGATGTTGTGAAGTGTGGTGAGCACACTCATTTCCTTACCTAGTGCTTCTCTCCTACTAAGAATCGGCACGTCTCTCATATCGATATCTCTCACCACCTATGTGTGCATTTGCTCGAGCTAGCCTCTTTGCTAGCTCCTCACACTTAGCTTTTTATTCTCTTGAGTGTTGATCTTGTAGGTGCATGCACCTATTTATTTGCTATTCTTGTTCAAGAGCTTCTACACATTCTCACTCGATGCACAGCACTTCCTCTAACCTATGTATACAGTCAGATCAACCTGATACTGAAGGTTCATGCCTTTCTAACTTTGTGCAAGGAGTTATAATATTTAGGCATCTTGGAGAGGCTCCTGCTATGTGCTTGCCCTTGTCCACCAAAGCAAATTTTTCTATGTACTATGTTAAGGGTTGAGTACCCCCATGATCAAAAGTAGTGTATGTGTTGTGGGGTCGCTTTGAAGCTTCCCCTGGTTCATTGGTGCATCTAGTAGCTATGCTATGTGAACTTCCTAAAGTAGAATATTTAGTAGCAATGCTTCTTGGAGCTGGTCTCGAGGGAACTTGATCCAACTCATCAAGTTTTTGGGTTCTCCATAGTTGATCCCACGAAGTCCCATTGGTACCAATGAGCTCATAATCTAAGGGTACCCTCCCATCAGTAGGGAGGTTGTAGGATGTCCCGAGGCTATGATTGGGTGCAGCCCTAGTGTCTTAACCCTTAGTAGACTAATTTGTCCTATGTGTATCATGTGAAACTTGGGGTCTTGCAATCCCTGCATGCCTATGCAATTATGGAGGCCTTGATGCTTCCTCATGCCAGTGTGATGATGGAGACCTTGAAGCCTTTGTATGTCTGTGCGAAGAGGGAGGTCGTGATGCCTCCGCATGTCGGTGTGAAGAAGGAGGTTGTGATGCCTCCGCTTGTCTATGCGATGAGGAAGACCTTGAGGTTTCCTCATATCTATGTGATTAAGGAGGTCATGATGCCTTCGTGTATCTAAGTGATGATAGATGCCATGAGGCCTCCTCATGTCTATGTTATGAGGAACCAGGATGTGGCTCTCTTTTTGGGGTTTCTCGAGGCGTCCTCCCAAGGGTTTATTTTTCACCGCTAAGACTTGTCAAACTTTGTTTGGTGACACTATATGTGGGTGGCTCAATGCCAATATGACTGTGAGTGTGTGGAGCATCTATTTCCACCTCTATGGTGGACCGAGGGTGGTTGCTCTAAGTGTATACCATGGTGACTTATGAGTTATCTTCTTAGGTTAATTCCAAACCACACAAACAAAACAAGCAAATGTTTATCTCATTTTAAGGATTTATGTATGTGTTCCCTAAACTATCTAGTGTGTTTTGATTCATTGGATATATATGCTAACTCTCATCATGTTTTGCACTTTTTTTGGATGGTATACTTAAATTATTTAAGGGATTTCACCTATACACTCGTGCAAGCCGAATATGGTGATGAAATCCATACTTGACGAGGTAGCATAAGTACTACCAACCTTCACCCAACATCCCGTGCACAATGATACACCCCTTAAGGAGGAGTGCATGCTATTTTTCTTGGTTAGGATAGTTCTTGGGTCGGCCTTGGATATGGATGAGTCCCAATGATACTCTTTCTCATGAGCCAACCAAGTGGTAATGACCTCCACTATTGGTCTCGACAACGGGTTGTATGTGAGAGCCCAACGATGTTGATGTTAAAGATATGATGTGATGTGTATGGGGTTCTTTTTAACATTATATGTAAACAAAATGCACCACCAAGAAAACATGATATTTCCTATATGTTTAAGATAAAAGATGTTTCATTTCAAAAATATGCATGTATTCAACTTATATGAACTTCAAATAATGCATCCTATTTTATGAATTAATGGCCACTAGTTGGGCTGCATGCAAGCAAACTAAACACACAGAAGCCTAGCACGTTGGAGACTAGGGAAGACCTTACAAGAAGAGGCTTGTTATTCCTAGCAGTGCCTAGAGAAAACTAAATAAAGTCTTAGGAAACATCAAATGCATTTACTTTTTTCATTTGACCTTATATTTTCCTTAAAAAAAAGTGATTTACGTTACTATTTTCTAGGAAACATTTGCAGATAGAAAACATAGAGAAAACAAAGAATGCAACCAACCTAAGTCCCGATATGGTGATGAAAATTCTATCCTTTACCACACTTTTCTATAGTTCGTTGTTGACCATAGCGGTTGATGTTGGCCGCTGACTGTAGGAGCGGCTAGGATCTGCTGGTTGTTGTAGACCAGCACGGCCAAAACCTGTGGGTCACTATCGACCAAAGCGGTCGAACCTGCACACAAAAAACTCATAAAAACTTTGTGGGGTCCCACCGTGATCGCCATCTGTGTGATCCCGAGGAGCATGCACCACAGCCCCACGTATAATGAAATAATTATTATATCAAATGGAACAATAGGCACAAAGTAATATGCATAACTCAAAAATAAAAATAACAAAGAAATATCTTATTTTATTAATTTCAATATTCATCCCTTTGAGAGATACCCTTTTTTTGATACAATCAGTTACAAGAGGGATACATGGTGGATAAATCCCCTCGCAAAGAGGTGGTGCACTTTCATAGGCTTCTCGATTCTACACATGAACTTGTCTGAGGGCTCACAGATGCCTCCTTCTCCTTCTCTTGTCTATGAGGGATCCTATGCTTCGAATGTCTTAATCTGGTCCTGTAAACCTACATATCTGCATACATGAAAATAATAAAGTATGCTTAGTAGTTCGAGCTGCCTCCTCGAATGAGGTTGTTAGTATAAAACCTGATAAGCAAGATAGAGAAGCATAATATGACTAAATGCAATAATACTAATAAAAAATGCGGGCATATCTCAAGGAACAATAATGTAAATGCATACAATAAATCAGATCTATACTAGAAATAAATGTTGAAGCAGAAAGTAATCGAATCTAATGCTAAAATAAATAAACTAATGTCAAAACCCTAGGTTATGCCTGCGGGCCACTGTCCAAGATAGTGGCCACGAAATAGACCTTCCTCCTCGTGATCCAAGGGTTGTAGCACCAGGTTATCTACTCAAATTGATGTTCAAGGGTCACCAAATGTGTCAAATACATGGAATGGTGATGAATAGTAATGAATGTGAATAGTGGATGCGTAGTCTCTCCTCATTCGGATAGCACTTCATTGCTCCTCAAGGGTACGTAGAGTTGCTCTCCAATCTGATAGGGATTTTTTGCATAAACTCTAAAAATCCTGGATCTCTTTTGCTCTTTGTGGGAGATTCCATATGTAGAATTCCCTCTCTTCTAGATCTGGAACTTAGCTTCCTGGAGAAGCTTCAATCCAAATCTCATGCGACTGACCATCCCAAGTGGAAAGCGTCAGTCACAAACTGGCATTGAAGGGGCAGTTAGGAGGAACTCAGATAGTTCCTCACCAAAATCTTCCCATAAATAATACAAAGTGTAGTTAGACTGCATGATCTAGGCCTATATTCATAGTCATATTGTGTATGGTACTAGTCATTATCAGGTTTAGCGGTTGGGTGTGGTTGTTGTAGTCTTCAGCAACCAGATGTGGTGGCCACTCTACTTGAGAGCGGCCAGGCCTAGATGGGCTAGAACTACCCTTTTTGAGTGGTTAGAACCATTTTTTGCTCTTAGAGAGATCCAAGAGGATTCATATGATCTGTGAATATGTCCATATGGTTAGTCTCCTAAACATGATGTTTTTTAGGTGTCTACAGGGGCACTATGGTGCCAGATCCAAACGCATTTCCTAAATTGGTAACCTCTTGACTAGACGTGATGGTTTGATTCTGAGCATTTTGTTTCCACCAATAATTTATGCTTTAAAGAGGTGTGACCATAGGATAAGCTTTCGAGGTTTGAGTGTTGGTCACATCGAATATTTGCATAGTTATTTTATTATTTTCTAGCATATGTGTGGTGGGTGGAATAGTTGCATTAGGATAGGTGGAGAAGGATTGATACGTGGGCATGAATGGGTATTGTTGATGGTATGGTAGGGCGTTCATTGCTAGCACCTATGGTGCCACAATTTGATTCATCATGGCAAACTGACTGTACAAACCAAACTATCCTACCATGGGCAATTAGGGCATCCTCATACTTTACAATGTTATTTGTTGCTCAGTAGTCATGGCCTCCATATAAGCTAGGGCAAGGGTTGTAACCTGGGGGTTCCTCCTAGCAAACATGGCTATCATGGGATCTAGAGCTCCAAAGTATAATTGAAGAGCCATAGCAGCATCCACCATAAAATTATGAGTTACACTCGTGTAAAGCTTCTGGAACCTAGCATAAAATATCCTAATCGGCTCACTTTGTAACCTTTTATAGGGTATAAATTGATTATAGATGATAGTAGTATCTAAAAATGACCTAAAGTGATTAATGAAGGCTCCCTATAATTGGGACCAAGCAGTGACGGACCCTGTGGGGAGATTCTTATACCAATCATAAGCCATATAATACAAACTCATGGGAAAAACTGACAAGCGACATCTTCATGATTTACTCCTAGTCTAATCATGTGGTCTTTGTAATTCTAGATATTCTCTTCAGCCGTGATATGACCATCATGCTTAAACTTGGGTATCGACCTCTCAATAGGCCTAGGTATTTCATGGACCTCCCCAGGTATGTTCAAGGGAATATTAAGAACCCTATACCAAGGAGTCAGTGGTTGGGCCATGTTATTCAATTATGGTGGTCCTACAGGAATAATAGAAACCGTTGAAGTAATGGTAATAGATACACTTGATGTAGCTATCATAATGGAAATAGTGGGCACAGACCCACTAGATGTACTTGAGTCTAAATATGACCCTAGATCAAGTATACTGGGTGGGATTTTGATCTCTTGAGTTTTGTTTCTTGGCTTCCTAGAATTGGGAGAAAGACTTTGAAATATGGTTTCCCTAGTGGTTTTGGATCTAGTAGTGATGTACTCAGGTTGGGCCAGCTTGGCAAAACTAATGTTCTACAAGGCTTCTCACAAATCACTCACAATAAAACCTAAAAATACATTGTACCTGCAAGAACAATAAGGTGGAAAAAAATGACCCACATTAACCATTAGAAAACCAAAGATTTAAATCACAAAGTTATGAAAGAAGGCCCTCCTTCTAGTGCTAAAATGTTGAGTGAATATTTTACCCTATTGCAAAATGGTCACCACAATCAAAGTATTAAATTGAAAACTCTCTCTTGCAAAGAAATTAAGTGAAAACTCGAATTTCTCTAAGAATTTGTTACACAAGCATTCTGCATATATATGTGAAAGCAAAGATCATTTGGATCATATATGCTAGAGCTAGCTCAATAACCTGCAAGTGATAGTTAACAAGGTGCATTGATGGTTTACTACATGTCTAGTGATTTCCTTCCTTAATATTTAAAATGCTTGTGCATTTTGCTCATGTGAAAAGTGATTCTTTTTTACATTCTTGGCATTAATTTATCTTACCTAGAATCCCAGTTAATAAGTCCATTTTATCTTCAGATAAAGGTGTAAAAATGAAAAGATGTGTGGAATAGTCCACTTCATTTTAAAGCTCGTTCCTTTAATGTGAGATTCATTTTATAGTTAGTAGATTCATTTATCTTCATTATGAATGTTCTACTAAATGCTAAGTTAGATTTTGAACATGTTAGCCAGTTAGTAAATCAACATTCATTTGCATTATTTACCATTAATGTAGAATAGGCGTTAGTACCCTCCCTCCTAGGTTGATTTTATCTTAAAATTTATATTTGAAAATTTGGAAATTTTGGTGCAATTTGGAGGTGCAAAAATTCTTGATGAGGACCAGAATGCAAATGAACTAAACAAAAATTTTTGGACAAGGACCAGAATGAAAATAACTAGGAACAAAATGCAAAAATTCTAGAAATGACCAGAATTGAAAGAACTGAAAACAAAATGCAGAAATTCTGGAAATGACCAGAATGAAAAGAACTGAAAATAAAATGCAGAAATTCTAGAAAATGACCAGAATGAAAGAACTAAAATTCTGGAAAATAGACCAGAATGTAAAGCAATAAACCAAAAAATGACTTCTTGCAAAACCCAATAAACAAATTACAAAAACAAATCTAATCTATTTACACCAATGTTGGAAAATCATGCATGCAAATCCTGATATCATACTCCCCTACCCTGCAAAACCACAGATAATGAGACAAGTTTGAAGGTAACCTGATCTAAACAAACCTGCATGAAACACAATCATATTAGATCAAGTGTAAGACTCTAAGGACTGAATAATGTTTGCATCAATCTTTATCTTTATCTAGTATAACCCCCTAAAGGCATTAAATATGTAGATACAAATTAACAAAAATGATACAGTAAAAGAGGATAAATGATTAAAATAATAACCCTCAACAACTACCCTCCTATGATTTTGCTCACAAAGTATATGCTTGCCAAAATGTATGCATTCAATTTCTTCAAAAATAATATTTTCTTACAAAAATTCCAACCCCACTTATAAGTCTAGTAAAAAAAAATGACGACTCTTGGCCTTCATTTTCCTTGTTTACCTCTTCATCTTCATAAAATTTTCCCCCTTTTCCTTATATCTCCCCATGACTCAAATAACCCTAGATAATAAAAATAACAAAGGGGATAGTAATATTCCATTTTCATTTTTTTTTTATTTTATATTTTTTTTTTATCTCCTTATAACTCTCCCTATATATTATAAAAATATTCAATATTCCATTTCCCTTATAACTCCCCCTATATATTATAATATAAAAAATATATATTTCAAATATTCCTTATGACTCCCATGGCCCTTTCTATAAATATATATTTCAAATATTCCTTATGACTCCCATGGCCCTTTCTATATGCCTTGCCTTGATATTCAATAGCATAATAAAAAAAGAAAAATACTTACACATAAAAGAAGCGTGGGCATATAAATCAATTTAAAAAAAAAAAAAACTTAGCTCCCTGTGATAAGTATCTCTTACATTATCTCGCTGTGATTCGAACCAAAGTGACCCAAGTTTCAACAAAGCACCCTTACTACTATGGTGACTGGCCTAGTTATGGACATACACCGAAACTGCACCTCCCTATCCTTTACTAGCAATGGAGTAGCCCTACGCGGTCGTTGTGTTGTCCGAGCTCCTCTGGCTTCGTTTCACCGTGCGACCTACCCCGATCATATGCCTCTGATGCTTCTCAACCTTCTCACAACTTCAAATGTGCCATGAAGGTGCTCAACAATGCAATACCCTATTTTGGTGATGTAATTATGGTTCCCCCACTTAATGCTATGGTAGTTGATATCTCGGGGTAGACTTCGTCCATGCTATGTGATGTTTCACCAACCCACAACAACTTTTCATGGCCTAAATCTCATTACCCACCATCAAATGATGTACAATATTGTATCTTCCTTCGGTTAATGCTGGATTTCGCTGAGCATTTGTTCTTTCCCTTATGTCTATTTGCCCATCCAGATCCCTTTGATTTGTGATATCGAATTGTCGTGCTTTGTCCACCTTAGAATTGATCGTCAATGTTGGGAGGTTATCGTTATGACATCCTTCGCGTATTCTCCGTCTTCACTAGTACCTGCAATTGATACATCCGCTTTGACCTTTTGTTGAAACCCACTGTTGTTGCAAATGCCAATGTAGCCTAGTTGTCTTTCTATCCACTCTGAGCCTGTGCGTGGCTGTCCACATCGACAATCCATCTTTATTGTTCATTGGATGATCTTAGGCACTGATTGGGATTTCTTTTGTCGATGCACCACTATCTCATCGCGTCATCGAGTGGGACCTACCACGTCATTTGGCACATCTGGTCCCTGTAAATAGAGCCGCCTAGATGCCTCTATGTCATCTCCTAATGCCTTCTCGTAATTCATCTTGGTCGCCCGTCCAGCCTATGTGGTCCACCTGTGGCATAACCAACTCAATGATTAGACGGATGTAAGAATCGATTACATAATTTTATTTTATAAATCCACATATCCTTAGTATCATATAGATACTATGTAGAATGAGCATAGACATTTATGCAAAATAAACTTTTTTTTTCATTTTTTTTTTATTTATTTACATATATTATATATATAATATATAATAATATATGCTTTCTAATCATTTTTTTTATAAACAAAGGCAAAATCAAAAAATTAAAAATAAAATCGCTAACATAAAATTGACGATAAAAATTGTTGACAATAAAAATCATTGACAAGAAACTGACGATAAAAATTATCGACAAGAAATTGACGATAAAAATCATCAAAAAATTGCTAATAATAAATTAACAAAAAATGACAACCTAAAACCAAGCAACCTACTAAACACTTAAAATGAAAAAAAAACACCCAAACACAAAAAAAAGCAAGGTGGGTCCCCAATTTTGGGGTACGTTGTGGAACAACCACAAAAGTACTTAGACCTCAAACTAACTTTAAACTAAATTCATGACAATCCCTTAAAATTATAAAAAAAAGTTACATGAATTTTATTTATATTTATTACAAAATATTTTTCACCCTTCATCATTGTTTTTTAATGGGTAACCTACCTTTCAAATAAAATTAAAAAAAAAAAACTTTCAATTTTAATTTTAATTATAATTTTTTTTAATATATATATAATGTTTATTTTTTATAAATTACTTTATAAAATAATTTATCTACAAATTTAATTTTTTAATACGACATAAAAATCCTCATAAATATTAAATGAATTTTGTTTTTTTTTTTTTTTATGAGGAACCTTTTATATACAACATATCCGCAACATGTGAGGGGAGAGATTTGAACCTGGGCCTCTCGATAACTAGAGAGTTTTAACTACCCACTTGCTCTCCAACTCCTCTACATGAGTGGATCATGAATTTTGTTTTTACTTATTAGAGAATATTTTCTAGTCCTTCAACATTCAAAGGTGTTAGAAAAACTAACTTTCAAATATTATTAAAAAAATTCCATAAATTTTAATTTTATTTTAATTAAGCAACAAGGGTTTTGAGAGGATCCCACAATCCATTACATCCACTCCCGAAGGAGACCAAATTACAACCACTTCCGTAGGAGTCCAAATAGGGTTGAAATCGCCACAAGGATCACCCACCAACCAGATCTTAACCACGCCTACAAGCAGGATGTAACGATTTCAATAGTCATGTCGATTCATCAATGGGTCATGTCCATTCATTGATCCTTTCATCTATTTATAGGTAGAATAATTCATTTAATCTGTCATCATCGAATATTAATTATTTCCTGTTGCATATATTGTAAGAGACTCCGCCCTTTCTAAGTGGCTACGAGACTCCGCCCTCTCTAAGTGGTTATTAATATTTAATTGAGCAAGTTGTATCGCTTCAAGTGGTATCAGAGCGCGATTTCGAGATTGCGCAAAAAAAAAAAATATTATTGGTTTACCATTAAAGCTAGGAAACACAAAATGAATCTTTTCTTCCTTCTAGTTGTTTCAATCTTCTTTGGCAATATAATGTACATTCTCTAGTTTTCGATGAATCGAATTACTTTTTGATAAAGGTTTTACGGTGCGAAGATATATTATAAAGCATCAGGTATCATCATCTCTATAGGACATCATCACAGTATATCTGGACTCCACATCCTCGTAGAGATAAACTATGATGAAAAGCACAAGCGGACAAAGACTGAATGAATTTTTTTTAAAAACCCTAAAAATTATTTCACAATATTACCAAGGTTATTTATTCATTCAATCAGAATGTACATCAAGTTATTTTCATCCAATTACAGTGTCCATCAATTCTGATGGGTTGTTGATCAGTTCTGGAATGATTCAATCGAGTTCGACAAAATAAATAAATAAAATTGTAATTTTAAGGTTTAAATTAACTCTAAATTTTTCCTTCCAACTCGACAATACCAAACGCCATAGAGTTGGTTGTATGTGTGAAAAAACAGTACCAAATACGGTCTCCTTGCTACTTGTAATTCAAGCTTACAAGTTTCAGCGCTCTATTGGGACTAAAATAGATGAGATATGTTGATACAAAAAATAAGTTACAATATATAGGCATGAGGCTTATATGAGAACATGACAAGTGTCAAGGACACATGTCATAACATGTAGATAAAGTACACATTAATATTCTAACATCCCCCCTTAATGTGTACTTTTCTAAAAATAGAACCCTAACATCCTCCTTTATTACATGATTTGGTCTAGGCTCATGCTCTTTGCACTTGGCTCTACTATGAACAATAACTCTAGATCATTGGTGTATATCTAGGTTTGTTGCCTTAGGGTCAACCACTTCCTCGGGTCTATTGCCTCTGTAGGTCAACCTCGTCTTTGATGTCTCAGGGTCAGCCTCTTTCTTAGGTCTATTGCCTTTGTAGGTACTAGATGACATACAATTTGCCTTGGGAGTGTCGGGTTCAACCGAGAGTGCACTCCATGATACAACAATCTTTGAGGTTAAAAATGCATATAGGACTACCTCAAAATTACAATTGGACACCACCAATGTGTCCATCTTGAAAAAACCTTTTCGATGACTATAAATACCCCTATGTTCCACTCTCAATAGGGTTTGCATCTTGTGGAAAAACATCATTAAGAATCTAGAATATTCCTGACATCAAAGAATATTCCCTTGCAATATTCCTGGCATCGCTCTTTTGTGGAATACAAGGTAAATTAAAATATCATTTCCAAGAGGGCCTTCCACATCCATATGGACATACATTAAAAAATTAGCCAAAGTGGCCATATTTTTGGCCATAAGCACTGCCATACAATAAAATCTCCATACAAAAAAAAGAAAGTGGTCCCCTTCCACTTTAAAAACATGCTTAAAAAAATTTCCCTCTTTAAATTTTTTGTGTCATAGTATGCATGGGAAGGAGGCAGGCCCTCATGGCTCCACCTAGGACCTGTAGAAACCAATCTAAAAAAAAATCAAACTCCTGCAAGAAAAAACTTTGTAGGTTCTAGCTTACCTTCAATATTACATGTGGCCCACGCATATTTGTTCAGTAGACTGGTCAGAAACCATTAATCCACATCTTTGAGGGTACCAATTTTATAAATTATTTCTCGCCAGTGACAACAATGCCTTGTGCACCAGTCCATTGACCATTAATCGAGAGCCACTCTATGTTGTGCAGGTAGGCAGAGGTCTTGGAAGTCGTGCAATAGGTATGTGGAAAAATAGGTACACCATCGATGGAATACTGTGACCTTTGTGATCATGGGAAGAGTGCTAGATAGGGGTATAGCGTTGTAGTAGATTACAAACATTGTTTTAACAGTTTAGGGTTTTCTCTAGCAAGGTACAATGGGACAAATGCGCCTGGTTTGTCAATCATATTGTATGCTGAGAAATACAGTACAACAAAAAATCAATAAATTTCCTCATAAGCACATTTCAATGAGAGAAATAGCTTACGCCAAAAAAATCTTCAACCACGTGGGCAACTTCTTACTGCCACTTCACTAAAAATTTTCACCTCATACTAGCACTTGATATGGACTGTCTACATAATCTTCTTTTCTCTATGGCCACAATATCACAAAATATGCCTAAGAAAAGCTTCTGAAATTCATCCTCCAAGATGAAAACTTCCTATACGAGGCCATAAAATTATGATTTCGCATCCGCAACACGATGACACAGTCGGTGCTACTCTGGGATGCCTGTGTAGAGCAAAACCATATCCATGGGTGTGCAAATATTTGCAGGCATGTAGAAAGTCCATAGCCCCACTAAAATCTCCATCAAGATCAACATGAACAAAAAATGCAAGTCACACACAGTGGATCCATTCTCGCATGTTGGGTTTGCTAGGGCTGGGGGCATCCAGATCCGTCATCCAAAACCCTTTCTTCTTCATACTCACACTATCGTCTTCTCTTTCTTCCTTACTCATCATCCATTGTTGCACTGCCATGCTAGACAAATATTTATCCCTGTCGAATGTTCTCGACATATCACTCATCACCATCGAATAACTTCGTTCATAGGTATATGTTTTGAGGACCACCATGTTCATATTTATGTGGACAGCCCGTAGGCTTCTAAGTTGTGATAATATTAACCATGCCATTATAAATAGAAGAAGACCCGGGATCGAATCATGCAAGAGGTAAGAGAGCAAGGCTCTAGTTTTTATGTGCAAGAGGCGAGAGAGAAGGGCTCTGATTTCAAGCACAAAGCCTTTTCATATACACAGTCGACATGAACATATCCATATACCATGATCAAATACAAATAAAACAAGAGGACGGGCCTACTATGGCTATACACATGTCAATTTCAAGTCAAATCTGTGAATACCTCGATTCAAATATTAAGTAATGATGAACATGCTTGGTAATCGATTCGTGAATCCCATAGGTGAAGAGTTCGTCAAGTTGAAGCTTAGTGGAACAAGCATTAAAAAATAAAATAAAGTTTAAGTCTCTAACATATTCGTAGGAAACAGATATGCGACCATGCTGGAAGAGCTATTGTTGCACACAAATGGCACCTGCCTACAATGGATGTGGATCCTCATGCTCATCTGAAACAATAGAAATGCACTCATACTAGAACTGCACTGCTAACAATAGAGAGTGTTAACAACACGATCCTACTCCAATGACTTCATCACGTCCTGACATTTTCTAGCATAGATGCCTCCTAAAGATATGTACAACCACCCTTCATACCATCAACTTGTTTTCTACATCATAGGAAAATTTGAAAAAACTTTCTGATGTTGCTAAAATGGGTAGATCTCATTAAAGCAACATTACTTGTGGTTTCAGTGAGGATCACCACTAACCCCTAAAACTCAAACTAATCAAAAACTAAATTCCCATAATTCATTCTAAAGATGAAAACAATATTTAGTTTTTGTTCCATCAATGTTGGAGAGCATACTCCTTGATTTGAAAGGAAAAAAATAGGGGAAAAACAATAAAAATGAGGGTAAAAAGAATGAGGGGGGATTTCCATGACGGAAATCCCACCTCAAACTACTAGGGCAAGAAAAGTCTACTCTGATACCAAATGTTGAGACTGAAATAGATAAAAAATGTTGATACAAAAAATAAGTTACAATATATAGGCATGAGGCCTATATGAGAACATGGCAAGTGTCAAGGACACATGTCATAACATGCAGACAAAGTACACATTAATATTCTAACATGCTCAACTCATAATACTAAGATCGAACCCAAATAATAGGCAACCAGACGTGGCTCGTGCAGGGCTACACCTGCTATCAATGGACAATACTAGCAGCAAGTAAAACCACTCAACCAGAACATAATTAAAAATATTTCCTCCCGAAGCATCCCTCACTACAAACATTGTGAATCGCAACCCTAATAGCACGCCAATCATTAAGGGACAAGTGTCATCATTTTTTAGTATCGCGGTCGTCAAGTTCGATGACCTATTTTTTTTATTGTTGTCATGAAAGCAAGGCTTTCACATTCTTAAGGGACTTTTGTCCCACATCCATTGCACAAGGACTTCATTGTGTTTTATAACAAGTTACATGCACCATTGAAAATAACCACCTTGTGGTGGTTACACTAGTCATGGTTGTGCGTGATTCAGAAGATATACAAACACTCGACAATTTAATTGTGTCCGTTGGGAGGTTTATTAACCTTACATTGAGTGGTGGAAATATGCGTAGTTTCACAACACGTGCTTCTTAGTTGATCAGAGGGAAATTTGTGTTGTTTCAAGCTACATTGTTGATTGCACGTTGAGTGGTGGAAATTTGCATTGTTTTCGTGTTGTTTCGAGGTGCATCGTTGATCGCGCATTTAGTGGTAGAAATTTGTGCTATTTTGCAACATGTGCTCCTTAGTTTATAACATAATTTTTTGGTGCTAAGGACAATCACATTCAAATTTTTAATTTTGTTGCCTATTGGAAAATTCAAATATTTGACTGTTGGGATCCTTTTTCCTCTCCACTTCCAATTTTTTTTTGTTGTTGCTCAAGTGACCGTTGTCATTTCAAATCTTTGACCATTGAAAATTTGAAAATGATGCCAGCAATACTACAATCCAGAGTACACCATCATCAAACACGCCAACTTCAAGAGTTCTTAATTAAATGGTAGGGACTTCCAGAAGAAGATGCTACATGGGAGCCAGTGAGTATTTTCTAGTCTTGTCCAGTTTTGAGGCCAAAAATTTCTAAGGGAGAGCCATGTAACGATCCCAATAGTCATGTTGGTTCATCGATTGGTCATGTCCATTCATTTATCCTTTCATCTATTTATAGGTAGAATGATTCATTTAATTTATCATCATTGAATAATAATTATTTTCTATTGTATATATTGCAAGAGACTCTACCCTCTCTAAGTGGCTACGAGACTCCACCCTCTCTAAGTGGCTATGAGACTTTGCCCTCTCTAACTGGTTGTTAATATTTAATTGAGAAAGATGTATTGCTTCACAAGATCAACCACCAGGTCTAAAATATGACCCAACACCATTCAAAAAGACACATAAAAATAGGAAAAAACCCTAAAAAAATCAAGGCTACAAAACATTCAGACCCGAGGATATCCAATATTCCTTTAAAACCTGCATCCTCTGAATCCACCAAGGCCCACTGAGGGCCATTTGGACCACACCTAGATCCACATGGTCCCAAACCTCCTCCCAAGAAAAATAGGAGTTTTGAATCAACTTGGTACCAAGAACAACATCTGCCAGGTCATCTCCCACATGTAAATCCAATGAAAATGAGCCTCGTGAGTCACTTTAATCAAGGAGGTGCCAGCGCAACAAAACACCAAACACTCGGTATACCACCAACGACCACAAAGATGAGAGTTCAGTTGGGGAACCTAGGGAAAGGAGGCCAACCACCAGGCCCCCCTAAAAGGATTATGAGCAATCGAAGTTAAGCATTTCATTCAATTCCTCAAGGTAATTGGATCTCCACTCAGACCATTCCCTATAGCAACCCCCAATTGACCAAGAAATCTACCACCCTATTTCCTTCTCTCTAAATGTGAGTGATCTAAATTTCATCCATAGCCTACAAAATTCTTCTTATCTCATTGACTACATTGAACAAACGTCAATTAGGGGAATTTTTCGATTTCAACAAATTTATAAGGCTCAATAATTCTCCTTCCACGACCACCTTTTTACACCCCAATTTTTGCAGTAGCATCACCCCTTCTACCCTAGATGAGAAAGGGATGAGCCTTCAGCAAACTTTGCCAAAAATGGGAGCCTTCAACAGGTAAAGGGTCTGAAAGGAGGTTCTGAAAGTGGTATTTCTCCTTCACTAACCTGACCCATTCCACTTGGTTGTTGGTAACTACCTTCCAGGATTTTTTATCAACCAAAGCTTTGTTCATTCTTTAGACATCCTTCAATCCCAACCCCCCCCCTTTTCTATGACTGCACACCTACTCTCATAAAACCAGGTGGAATTTCCCTTTCAGATCAAGGTCATCCCATAGAAATGCTTTTAATATTCTCTCTATTCTTTAGACAACACTACTCAGCATTCTGAAAAGGAACATTAAATATATAGAAATGCTCTGCAAAGAGTTTTTAGCCAACACTATCTTCCCTTCCTGACTTAGTAAAACACCTTTTCATACCACCAGTTTCTTCTGAAGTCTTTCAATGATTGAATCTCAGAGTGAAACCTTCATACGCCCATGGAACAAAGGGAGACCTCAATGACTGAATTCCATAAATTTTAATTTTAATTGAATTGTTTGTATATAATAAAAAATCATTTTTTTAATTTGTAACTTCATGTACATAGCATAATATCCGCAGCATGTGAGGAGAGAGATTTGAACCTAGGTGAATTGTTTGTATATAATAAAAAATAGTTTTTTTTAATTTGTAACTTCATGTACATAGCATATCCGCACCATGTGAGGAGAGAGATTTGAACCTAGGGCCTCTCAATTTCAACTGGAGAGTTTTAACTACCCACTTGCTCTCCAACTCTACATGAGCGGATTACAATACAAAATCATTTTATAAATAACTTTATTATATATATATATATATATATATATATATATATATATATATATATATATATATATATATATATATATATTAATTAATTAATGATTTTAGGTGGTATTAGCTCAACCCATTAAATGATGCAATACGGACCCATTTAAAAAATAATAATAATAATTAATAACATAAAACTTTTCAAATAATTTTAAATCTATATAACTTTATTAAATTATATATATATATATATATATATATAATATATATAATATATATATAAAATTAATCACCATTAAATCAAATTAACAATTTTAAACATCGATTTCCTCTTTTAAATTTTAAAAATCTAATCTATAAACTAATCTTTTAAATATATACTATATCTCACTATACATAATATATTTCATTTAAGAAAAAAAAAAATTATCATATAAAACTTCTTATTCCTATTAATTGCTTTACACTTTATAAAACATTTCACTTTATAAAACATTTCAATTAAAAAAAACATTATTGAAAACAATTTATGGAGAAAACTAAAACTATCTTAAATAGACTGTATTTAAAACTACCTTAAATAAACCTTATTTTTTTTAAGTAAATATTTCTTATAGACATAAGCTATGGCTTAAATAAAGTATTTCAATTTAAAAGAAATAAACCGTATTTAAGGGTATAAAAAGCATATCTCTTATTTATTTATATATATATATATAAATAATATATATATATATAATCAAATTAACAATTTTAAACTTTGGTTTCTTTTTTAAATTTAAAAAATCTAATCTACAAAACTAATCTTTTAAATATATATATATACTATATTTTAAATTTAAAAAATCTAATCTATAAAACTAATATTTTAAATATATATATACTATATCTCACTTTATATAATATATTTATTTAAAAATAATAATTTATCATATAAAACTTCTTATTCCTATTAATTGCTTTACACTTAAATTAACCGTATATAAAACATTTCAATTGAAAAGAAAACTAAAACTATCTATTTCATTTAACATTCAAGACATTGAAATACTTCTTATAAATTATCTATTTATAAGAAGTAAATACTTCTTATAAACATAAACCAAACCTTATTTTTTAAGTAAATACTTCTTATAAACATAAACGGTGGTTTAAATAAAGTATTTCAATTTAAAAAAAAAAAAACCGTATTTAAGGGTATAAAAAGCATCTCTTATTTAACCAACTAGAAAGTACTTTTTTTAAAAGCGAAAAACCCCTTTGCGGGATCGCGTTCTACACCGTCAAAGTCAGCCGAGGTTGCACCCGACCCTGCCCGCACCAACATTATCAATTGGATTTTGGATATCCAATTCAGCTTTTTAATAGGGTGGAGATTCCCTTGAATATTGCCCTCTCTTGTCCAACTCACCTGCAACACCTAAGTAATTACTAAAAAGTATTTCAATTTAAGGAAATAAACCTTATTTAAAGGTATATAATAATAAAAGCATGTCTCCCGCTTGGGTAAATCGAACCCAATTCCTCTCACGTTAAAATCAACCGTTAATTGGAGCTGCGGGGAATCGAACCCCGTGCCTCTCGCATGCGAAGCGAGCGCTCTACCATATGAGCTACAACCCCTTAATTGATTGGCAAGACAAATGACACTTGCATTTTTTTCAGTCTAAAATTATTCTTTTAAGGGAATGAGTTATCCAAGGGTTGAGTGACTTATTCTTTAATGAGTTATTCAATAGCTTTCTAGTAGTGTTGATTTAAAATACATGATCTCATTAAGTAAATGGATGATATGGATGATTCAAAAGAAAAGTATTATTATTAAATTGAATTTGTGATTCGAAGGAATTATTTGTTGCAACTTGAATAACTTTGATATTTTTTTCATTTTTTTTTTTTTTTTAGGAAGTTTTCACTAATGTCTTTAGCAAGAATAATAAATAGATAAGAAAATAGTGAATCACCTTGGTTGAGTCTACAAAATGACTTAAAAGTATCTAGTGGGAAACCATTGATCAAACTAGAATGTTTTAGATTACTGGGACAACATCTAATCCATTTAGACCAACCTTGGTTAAAACCAAACTTTTTAGAATATTATTTAGAAAAATCCAATAAACCCTATCTTATGCTTTGTTCAGATTCAATTTCATAAGCATAACTTTTGTTTCATAGAATGAAGAGAATATATGGCTTCCTATGTAATGATTACACTATCAAGAATTTATTTGTCATGAACAAAACCACCTTGTTCCTCTAAGTATAATGGTTTTCAACCTATTTTCCAGATGTTATAATTCATATTACAAAGGTTGACTAGATGAAAATTATCAAAATATTTTTTTTTCCTTTCTTAGGAACCATTGTGATAAAGGTGGCATTGATCTCACTTATTATAGTCTTCTTTTTCCAAGCCTCTTCAATCCTAGACAACATATCACTCTTCAATAAATCTCAAAAAAATAAAAGAAAATTGTAAGAAATGCATCAGGGCTAAGTGCCTTGTTAGGATGGAAAGAGAATTTTGCTTCATGTAGCTCCTCTATAGATATCTTCTTCATCAAACTTTCATTTTCTCCTTGTGTGAAATTTGATGGAATATTTTACAAAAGCTTACCTTGTGCCTCCTTATCTTGTCTAGCATCTTATAAAAAATTAAATAATTAATTTCTTCCTTCATGATATATTTTCCCTCAATATTTGTTCCATCTAAAGTTAAAATATTTTGATGCAACAAAAATTAGTTTGTTTTTGCTATAGCATAAAAAAATGGTATTTCTATCTCCTTTCATGAGTCATTTCTCCTTAGATTTTTGGAACCAATATAACACCTTTTTCAATGCATTATGATAATTGAAAAGTAATTATTTTTATTGCACATAAGAATCCTAGTCTATTTAATTGATTTCTACTATCTTTTGTAAATTTTTGAGCTTGAATTCAATTTTCTTATTTTCTTTAAAAATGTTACCAAAATATTTGGTATTCCAAATCTTCATTTGCTCCTTTAGATATTTCATCTTTTGAATAAATGTATACATACATGATCCTTTAAAGTTTGCTCTATCCCACCATAACTTAACCATTTGGAAAAAATTAGGGCCTTGAAGCCATATGAACTAGGAGTAAAATGGATTTGGATGACCATTTTGTTGAGTAAAACATAAGTCAAAAGAATGTGTAAGAAAGCAACTTCTAGAATTATAATAATAGCAATAACAAATCAATAATATGTAAAAGTAAACATTTACTTGAAATAGCTGCCCAAAAATCAATAATAGAAGTAACAAATTATATATTCCAAATAAATATAAAGCCTAACTACTTAGAGAGGGTTAAGTATCGTAACCACTTAGATAGAATGAAGTCCTCAATAAAGATAATTAAGATTTGAATACGAAAGATGATTCCAACTACAACATAACTCTTCCTATTTATAGATAATAACCTTAACCCTAATGCTCAAGGGTCAACTACCTTATCCTATGTCCTAAGCTAATGATAAAGATAGTTGATGTGGCTATATTGGATTTGTTACATGGATTCCCTCTTAGAAAGCTTTGTCCTCAATGCTAGAAATGGCTAGAAAATGTTCTCAAGCTCTCACGTTACATCTTCTTTTAGAAGATCATACCACTTGATAAGGAACTCCTCAATCTTGCAAGACCTTAAAATATGAACTCTACACTACACCACTATTTTTGGCTAGAGGTTTGTTAGGGTACCTAGGAATAGGATTACGGGGATACGATATTATATTGTGTATTATGGATAGTTGGCATGTGCCACACATAACCCAAGGTTGATTATATTATAATATTATTTTAAAATAATGAGTGGGATAAAGGTTTAGAAATATGGGTATATAAAGAAGAGATATTGGCATTGTAGTAATCAATCATATCAACTATTCTCTTGTAGCAATCTTGGCTCATGGAGCGAATCTCATTTGGGAGATATTGTGGAGTGGTTCCTTAATTCAACAATAATATTGGTGTTGCCCTACCTAAAGGGTATTATCACATCTTGTCTTGTAAAGATTTATTATTTTGGTTGGCTTATTTAATATTTTCATATTGTCGGTGTTTTATTTTTGTGAGAAGCAAATATTCATAACAAGCGATATCAAGGTAATAGTTCTAACAAAGTGGGGATTGTTTTTTGTAAAATTAGGGCAATCTTTTGGAAAACATCTAATTTTTAGGAGTCATATCTTTGTGTCAAATTCTTTGGTTTAGATTATTCTTGTGTCATTTTGTTTGGAATTTAAAGAGATTTAAAATGAGTGGTTTTATGAAGGAATTTAAGTAGTATTAAGGGAGATATGATCCTATGAAGTCAACCAATTAGAACAAGGGTAGTGATAATTTTTCAAATCACATTTTTTTTAAAAGAAATTTAAGATATCTGTCAGTTGGGGTAAGCAAATTATTTATTTTTTGTGGGTCTAATTTTTTATGTGGAATTTTAGCTTTAAATCTGTGGGGAGATATATATTTTTATAAAACCCTAGTTCATAAAACCCTAGTTTGCATTGTCTTTTTGTTGGGGCATGAACTTATGAAGCTATAAATATTTTTTTGGAGAAGATTATATTGATGCTATAGAATTGTGGAAACAATTTAAATCCTTGTATTTTACTTATTATTGTTGAAACATTAGAATTACTTCTTATTTTGAAGGAGAAGCATTCTTGAGTCAATAGAACTCTTATAAAAAGATAGCTAGGCTCTAGGATGAACAAAAGGAATTAAAAATAGAGTTGTTTTTTTTTAAATGGTAGAAGGAAAAGATAAGGATGATAGTGTGTAGGCTGAGAGAACCACATATTTAGTGTTAAATAGGTCAAATAGTGATCAAAAGAATTTGTTTAAATCTAAAAATTCTATTTTACAGGTTTATGGCTACATCAAAGAAAAAAGGTTATTGTTTTCCTAAATTCCTTTTATGCTTTGGCTAAAATGTTGTAGGTTCAACCAACAAAAATTAAGGACCTAAAGCTTGAGGGTGAGAATGTTTAGATTTTCAAGATTTGAAGATCACCATGGATAAATACATTTTACATTCATACTCTCATATTATCGATATGGATGATATGAATATTATTTTGGGTTGTCCTTAGTTGGATTCTTTGGATAAAATTAACATTAATTTGCAAAATAAGTTTATGAAGTTACGATAAATGAAAAAGAAGATATTATTGTAGGATATTTCTCAACTTAAGGAGCAAGGATCCAAGGAGAACCAAGAAGTAGTTATGACAAGGAAATAAGTTAAGGAAAACAAAAGAATTAAAAGTTGAATTTATAGTAGCAACAACAACAAAGTCCTTGGAAGAAGCAGCAATAATAGAGTCCATGAAAGAAGCAACAATAAATACCAAGGAAGGTCTATTAGAAGCACACAAGGATAAACTAAAAGAAGGTAACCAAAGAGAAGATAATGAGGAAGAGTTATAAAAGAGAGGAACAAAATGCTAAATAATAAAAGGAAACAAAATGTCAGTTTAAGGTCATAGCATATCACCACCCACACCACCAAAAGTGATAATAATATTAAAGATATGGCTTAGTGTATCAATATTATTATGAAGTTGCATGGAGTTAGAAAGGCATCAAGTAGGGCAATATTTGGCAAAAAAAATATAGTGATTCTAGATTTTAGAGTGATGCAGCAACATCAAGGAATAACAAGACCAATTATTCAAAATATCATAGTAGAGGAGCAAAAGCATGGAGCCAATATAGCAGTTATGGATAATCAAGTGGCCCAAGGGCATCTTGACATCATCAAAGACCACCACCAATCAATATTTCACTAGGATGGATGGATGGTCAATATTAGTACCAATTATCAACATTGCTTGGAAGATCATATTATTTAGTTTCTTCTCATATTTTGAGGACAAAAAATTATAAAAAGGGTGGAATATTAGGGTACATAGAGATAGGAATCTAGGGATATGATATTATATTGTGTAAGGGTATTACGAATAGTTAGCATGGGCCACACATAACCCAAGGTTGATTATATTATAATAATGAGTAGAATAAAGGTTTATAAAAATGAGTATATAAATAAGGGTATTGTCATTGTAATAATCAATCAATCTTATCAGGTATTCTCTTGTAATAGTCTTGACTCATGGATCAAAACTCAATTGCAATATATTATGGAGTGGTTACTTCATTCAAGAATAATATTGGTGTTCTACTACTTCAAGGGTATTATCACATCTTGTGGATTAATTACTCTAGTTGATTTATATAATATTTTACATAGTGTGGAAGTTTTATATTTATGAGAAGCAAATATTCATAACAAGAGTGATTTGAGCTTTTTCATTGTGTATTAGAAGCTTCATATCCTTCTATCAAATAATTTGTTTAAGATAAGAAATATTAAATACATGATGGATGTAGGAATATGATGGAAGCTCCAACTAATATACCACTTCACCAATACAATAAACAATATAAAATGGGTCATATAATAAAGGATTCAACTTTTGATTGGACTTAGTCTTAAAGGATAATTGCTTGTAGTACTAGAGGTGCAAAAATAGCATATATCCCATGGTAAATTACCATTAGAAAAATGCAAGTCCTACTACTAATTCATGTGGTTTTGGATCTATGTCATATTATCTTTAAGGAGTTGTAGCACAAGTCGATGCTACTATAACAAATCATCCATCTAAGCTATCTTGGAGGATCCTATAACATAGTCTATAATTAATGAAGTTTTTTGACTATACAATTCCTCAAATAGGAACATCTTGAGGGAAGAATGGTAAGAAGTATTATACAACCATTCAACTCAAGAGAGTCAATGAAAGCCAATGAACGTAATGATACAACTTGTCTTAGGCAAATTAGTGAAGGTAAGTACCCAAACATTTATTTTTAAATTTCATCTAGCTAGGAGATTGAGGGTGATAAAAAGAGGACATATTCAACTAAGTACCACAAAGATAAAATAATTCCTTCCAAAATTATTGGTGAAGATAGGGTCATAATTTCTTACAATGAACTTGGGCATGCCATGCAATTTAAAAATAGAATTAAGGAATATCTTAGCAATCTTGTTGGTTGATAAGAGATGCCACAAGGCATAAAAATGAACTTACATTTAAAGGTGATCCATGACCATAAATATCACCATTTATCCCTCAAATTTGGGAATGCCATCAATAAAATCCATAGAAATATGTTTCCATTAGCGATCAAGAATAGGAAAAGGTTGTAACAAACTAGGAGACTCAACAATTTTCCTTTGTTCCTCTCACATACGTCACATTTATCCATAAATATCTTGACATCCACTTTTAATTCTTTCTAAAAAAAATATTGCTTCACCTATTAGTATGTTTTTAAGAATCTAGAATGTCCAACCAAAGGATATGCATGCAATTATTGGAGAACACTAGTCTTAATAGTATAGTATGGATGACGATAAATAAATTCCTTCTTGTAGATAATCCCATAAACATATGAGAAAAAGAAGGGTAAAAAAGAGCTAAAATATATAGTGAATAATTCTAGTAATCTTTGGGTCAAAAAGATAATCCTCCAAAATTTAGAAAATCCATTGTGAAAGAGGACTAGAGATGTGGTTGACAAAAACATCATCCTCATATTTGTGAGATAGAGTATTGACCACCACATTCTTCTTTTCCTTCTTGTAGTCATTAATAAAATAGTATCCCAAGAGATTTTTCAACCATTTATTTTGTTATGGGTATGAAAGAGGATGTTTTAGAAAATGTTTAAGGTTGTTATGGCCAGTCTTGATGATGAAGCATTATTCCAATAAATAAGATCATCATTGCTCTATGACATGTAGAATAGCTAACGTTTCATTCTCATAAGTGGATCAATCCATATTCTTGTCAAATATTTTATTGCTTTCAAAGGCCAAATTTTGTCCATCTTGCATGAAAAACTCCAATACCTATGCTTGAATCATCATATTCAATGATAAAAGGGTTGGCTAAGATTAGGAGAGGCCAAAATGGGGGTGTTGCACACAGTCTCCTTTAGGGCTTGGAAGGCGTGGAAAGTTATTTTGGACCAAACAAAGGCATCCTTTTTAGTGATATCAATGAAAGGAGTGACATTATTGCCATGGTTATGGATAAATTTCTTGTAGTATTCGATGAAACCTAAAAATTATTAGGAGTTACTACATAATATACCAAGTGATAATTCAAGTGGCATAACCACCCCTCACAAGGTACATGCATGTAGTATAGGACAAGGTAGTACGTTTTTTGGGTTTTTTTTGGAAGTTTGATATACCTGCATTAGGCATCCTATGTACTTAAATACCCTTCACTACCATAATGCAATGCATTTAAATCTTAAGTTCTAACATGTGGTATCGAGGCAGGTAGAAGGAAAAAAATAATTTTTCTTCTGATCCTCCTCTAGATTTGATATAGAGAAAGTTAATATGCACTATGTTTGAGAACATTTTTAAGTTTGAGATAAGAAGTTTCAAGGGAAAATAGTACCCTATATGAAATTATGATATGTGAAGAAAAATTCCATGAAAAAAATCTTTAAAATTTATTAAAAAAAATTGGGTGAAAAACTCTTTCCAAAGGAATATTTAAGCAAGAAAATGAATTTATCGAAAGGCTCCTCAAGATACAGATAAAATAAGCCATTATATATTTTTGTAAGAAGAAAATTTAGTATCAAGTCATTTGAAGATCCTTAAAATTTCAAGTTAGTGAAGCCATTTGAAAGTGATAAGCCATAGAAAGAAGCCTAAGCTTCTTTGATTTGAGATATAAAACACAAATAAGAAAAATATCCTTCAAGAATACAAAGATTACTCTTGAAGGATGTTGGAATAGAGTTAGTTTGACATACAAGAAAGTGTTTTAATTGGCACAATAAGTGCACAGAAGGAAAAGAGCCCATGAACAAGAATATGTTTAACAATAAAATCTAAGATTAGAAATTCTTACCTACACCAAATGACAAGGGAATCATTAAGGTTAATAATTAATGAATAGTACCCCATAAATCAACAAGTGAGTCTCCCATGAAAGGAAGGAAACCCATGACTCAAATGAAATACTCACTATAAAGAGCCATTTCATAGGGGTGCAAGGCCGTATTTCCTATGCTTCATGATAAATGGAGGGTAAAATAAGAGGAGCAAATATGACATAAATTAACCAATAAAATTATGATGAAGTAGAAAATAAAGATAAAAAAAAGTAACGAGAGGCATCCCAAATGGCAACTTGGACAAAAAACTAGAAGATAATATGAAACAAATTTCTAAGAGCTCATTTAGAAAGTGATCAAGAAAAATTATCTATAAAAGATAATGAAGAGGTCCATTTGAGATGCAAAAAAAAGGAAGAGAAACCAAAAATATTTACATAAGGTCAAAATTCTCTAGATGTTGTTGAGACAATTGAGAGGAAGCAAGTTAAAAGAGTAAAAGTGAAGATGTAAGATTGTGAATGCATATATCCACTATAATATGAAGAACACAAGTGTATACTAAGAGGGGGGTGAACAATATAAGCCCACTTTTTACGTTTCTTTTCCAAATAATATTATCCAATATAATCAATGGTAATATCAATAGCAATAACCAAAGCAATGCAAAAATCATCACACACAATAGAGACACCAATTTAACGTGGTTCACCCAATGTGGGCTACTCCACAAAGAAAATATTTCACTAATATTTTTTCAATAAATCTCTTAGGAATCCTTTCCCTATTACAATATTTATGGACCTCTATCCAAAGGAGACACCAATCCCCTAATCAAGTTCATGGATCTCTATCCATAGGAGAACTCCTTTCTCCTTAGCTTTGGTTGGTGGTCTTCTAGAAGAACTCCTACCTCCACTACACTGGCTAATAGATCTCTATCCACTAAAGACTCTTGTCCTCACTCATATGATCTATCCTCACTACCTTTGTTAATGGATCTCTATCTACTGGAGACTGTCGTCCTCTATACTATGTCACCTCCAAATATTGCTCTTTGCACTGTCTCAAATCTGCACTAAATACAGTCCTTCGGTCTAGCACAAATATTCTCAATATCTATCTTTGGTTTGGCACAAACCTATCCTCAAATATGCACCAAACTATGTCCTCAAATATGCACTAAACACAGTCCTTCGGTCTAGCATAAATCTATCCTCAATATCTGTCCTCTGATCTATACTAAACACAATCCTTCGGTCTAGCACAAATCTATCCTCAATATTTGTCCTTAAGCCTTAACACAAAGCTTGACTCAATTACAAATCAACTCTGTTGGATCTACCCCAAACCTTAACTCAAGGTTTGAACTAGAGTTTGCAAAAGATCATGATTATCATTGATAACTTCAACAACAATGCTAATCTCACATAACAATGATACTCATGATCTTTGATAACTTCACATAACAATGATACTCATGATCTTTGACAACTTGTCCAATCTCACAAAAACATATTGAGAATTGTTAGAGACTCAATATGTTTCACACCACAATGCTTAATCACTTTCAATCTCTCTTTTTACCATAGAAAAATATAGAGAATTGTTAGAGACTCAATATGTTTCACACTCAATCACTCTCAATCTCTTTCTCAAATCAATTTAGAATATAGAACAATTTGTTTCAAAAAACTTGAACTATCACTTCAATATATCCACTCAACTAAGCTCAATCACTTCTATTAAATCAATCACTTCAACAACAATGCTTATTAAGTAATCCTCACATAACAATGATACTCATGATCTTTTACAAACCCTATTTCAATTTCCTCACTCAACCAATTGCTTCAACAACAATGCTAATCTCACATAACAATGATACTCATGATCTTTGAAAACTTCACATAACAATGATACTCATTATATTTGCATAAACCCTAGTTCATGTTTCTCACTCAATATTTCCAACAATGTTTATCAAACAAGGTTTTTTATCATCAAATCTTACTCATAAAACCCACATCAAATCAACTTTGGACAACTCAAACTAATCCTTTTCACTCCACCTTGTTTCAAAAAATCTCAACCAATCAATTACTTCAATCAAAAAAGAATGTGCCCATACAAAAAATAACAAATTCCTTTATACACCTTATAATCTCCACACTTTATAAAATAAATTTTAATCATCAACATAAAATATTTTTAATTTTACTTTACCTTATAACTCCCTCAAATACTTATAATATCCTTAAAATACTTCTTTTTCACTTAACAATAATTTCAAAATCTCATAACAAATAATAACCACCCTTTATGTCATTCTATCTTACGGCTCCCTCTACGAGCACATCCCACAACTCAAAAAAGAAAACATTTAAAAATTCAAAACCACCTTATGACTCCCTCGACCTTAGAATAAGCCACCTATTAATTTTTAATACAGAAACCCTTATTACTCCTTTCCAATTAATTTTAACATACAGCACCTTTTAATCTCTCGAATGTCTTAACCCTTATTACTCCCACTTGAAATATTTAAATTAAAATTAAAAAAAAACTTTATGACTCTTGTTGACCATATAAGAGCATACCTTGAATTTATATTCCTCACGTGCTTCGATTACTTATTCGACTCCGCTTCGCTTTGCTGGTCCTACGCTCTCAACAAGGGAACGAGTGCCACATGGGCTGGTCACTCATTAACTCTATGCGCTTCGATTTCCCACATACGCCGGTACTAGAACCTTGAGTTCCAAACCCTCAAATTTCGTGTGCTACTTCTATCTTTCCTGCGTGTCACACAAAAATATTTTTTGGTGCACCTTTCACACTAAAATATGCATTTCGATATCCATGCCAATTGGATATTAATCACACACGACTTCCTCAAGCGATGCTCATTAGTTTTCAAAACTTGACTACGATGACTTTTTCCTTGACTTCTGCGTTGTTGTTTTTCGACTTCAATATCGTGTGTTCAAAAGGGTTATTTTCATTTTATGAAATTCATCTCATGCAGCACTCACACCCTTTTTTGAATAATACTTTCAAAAAAGCTTAGCCCCTTCTAAACATTGGGCTCCCTTTTTATACATGATCAATGGCCTTAATTAAAAGGACATCGGCGCTTAGGTTGTGATGTGGAAGTCGACGGGGTTGCCTTCATTTGACTTTTCCTCCATACCCTTGTCAGGGCATTTGTTGTTCCCCTCTTTTTTTAAATAGATGCCTTCAAAGCAAACTTTAGCCCTTAGTACTTAACTGTATAATATTTAAATTATTTAAATAAATAATTTAAATATTAGATAATTTAAATCAAATAACCCCTTTTAACCTTCGGCCCAAATTACAAATTAAACCTCTCTTCAAATACTATAATATTAAATATTATAATAATTTTTTTTATTTTAAACCTGCATCTTCTCATCTTTTGGAAAAACAACTTGATGACATTAAATGACGATCCACCTTTTGACATCAATGACAACGAAACTCGCTCATATTTCCAACGATATCCCCCTTTGTCATTGATGGCAATCCATTTATCTTTTACCATTTTTTTTACCTTTTTCTATTCTGATCCACCTGGGAAACTACTCCCCTTGACTGAATGCTTTCCTTTTGATTTAAATCTCTCCCCCTTACTCAAATCTCTTCCCTTTTGACATCAATGGCAAAGGGTCATCTTTGGGGCCCAGGGATAAGAATGAAACTCTTAGCTTAGTCCCTCCCCCACCTCCTTTTGAGGTGGTTAATTCTGGGACGGGAGTATCTCTACTCCCAACAAGCACTGATATTTATCTTTGTCAACTCTTTTCCATACCTTTATAGCCATACTTTTTTGAACCTTTTGAAAATCTTATTTCTTGCATGTCCTTGGAAGTTTTGGAAATTCTGTTCTACACCACCTTGCTATATGCCCAACATTATTGCACTTATAACACTAAATATTGTGATTCTTTTAAGATGTAAATTTTTTGTAGTTCATCCTCGTGAAGCCATATCCATCCCTGTCATGAACCCTGCAATTTACTGCATTGTGACCAAACTGATTACAAGAGTAACAACACCCTTGAAACAATGGCTTGTTTATGAAGTTTCCATATTCCTGTCTTTCATGTGTCCTGCACTGTGTATCCTTGTGCCCAAACCTATGACATGAGAAGAATCATCCATTGAAGGAACCTTGCCTTGACCCCATTGTTATCTTCGTCTCTTCTTCCCTATGTTGTTTCATGTTCCATCCATTTCTCATTTGTGCATTGTTCCTTTCCCTGTTGATCTTTCTATTGTCCACCTTATCCTCAGAATTCTTACTTTCTCTTACTCTCTCTTCTTCAGAAGCTTCTTCTTCTTTGGTACTTGAGCTTCTTCTTCTTCTTACACTCTCTTCTTTTGAAGCTTCTTCTTTGGTACTTGAGCTTGACTCTCCTTTTTCTGCTTCATGTTTCCCTTGTTCTTCTTCAACACTAAGTCCCATTTTGGTGACTGGTGATCTTTGTGCATTGATAATCCTGTCCAAAGTCTTTGAATTTTTCTCAAACTTGTGTAGCTTGTCCTTAGAGTATTTTACTTCCATCCTTATTGAAACTATCTTGTATTCTAATCTTTCATACTCTAGATATTTTATCTTTAATTTTTTGGCCATACCTTCTTCAATTTTTCTTACCTCTTCAACCTTGATTTTGAAGTTGGTGAGTTCCTGTAGAAACTTTGATTTTGATTTCTCAATTTATTGAGCTTGAACCCTTAATCCGAAGTTCTCCCTTTTTAATTATTTGAGATCAATGCTAAGCCTTTTACATTCTTGCTCTTTTACCTTTGACTATTCAACCATATCTTCTTCAACTCTCCTTGCCTTTTCAACCTTAACTTTCAATTCAGAGAGATATTGTAGAAGTTGTATCTTACATTTCTCATCCTCTTGTATTTGAGCCTTTAATTATAAGTTCTTCCTTTTCAACTCAACAAGTTCCTTAAGATTAGCTTCCTCCTCTTATTTTTATGAATTTTTCTCTTTTCTTTGGTCTTCAATTTCTTCTATTGTCCAAAGTAGAGTTTCTTCTTTATACATGTTTTGACTATTCTTGTTATATTTTTTTGAACCATCCTCTAGGACTTCAATTATGATAGTATCATCTTCATCTTCACTACTACTAAGACCATTACAATAACTTGCATCATGATCGAGTTGACCACAAACAAAACATTCTTCACCTTCTTGTGTACAATAAGCTGCAAGGTGATCTGTCTTCCTACATCTTGTACAAAACTTTATCAATCTGGAATTTTCTCCACTATTTGATTCATCTCTCAAATCTATTTCTATTTTTCCTCCCAAAATAAAAATATCAAATTCATCTTCCTTTTCTTTCATGACCATGTGTGTTATTTTATTATTGTGTCTCATGGTTCTTCTTTTGCCTTTCTTTGCCATTTGTGTTATTGTAAGATCTTTCTTCAAGCTGTTAAACCTTTTTCGAAGGAATCAGCTCTGATACCAATTTAAGAACACAATCTTATACTGAGAGGGGGTGGTGAATAGTATAAGATCACTTTTTACTTTTCTTTCCCAAATAATATTATCCAATATAATAAATGGCAATATCAATAGCAATAACCAAAGCAATGCACAAATCATCACACACAATAGAGACACCAATTTAATGTGGTTAATCCAATGTGGGCTACTCCACGGAGAAAATATTTCACTATTATTTTCTCAATAAATATCTTGGGAATATTTTCCCTATTACAATATTTATGGGCCTCTATCCAAAGGAGACACCAATCCCCTAATCAAGTTCATGGATCTTTATCCATAGGAGAACTCTTTTCTCCTTAGCTTTGGTTGGTGATCCTCTAGAAGAATTGTTACCTCCACTACACTGGCTAATGGATATCTATCCACTAAATACTCCTGCCCTCACTTAGATAACCTGTTCTCACTGCCCTGGCTAATGGATCTCTATCCACTGGAGACTATCATCCTCTATACTATTATTGTGTCTCTATCCAATTGGTTGTAGATCCGAGCGGTTTGGGGGTGGAATGATCGAGAAGCTTCCTTCCAACTGCTCTAACTACCCATTCTTGATCTTGGCTTCCTCATGAAGCTAGGACATAGCCCTCCAAGGTGCTATAAGACCCCATTCCAAATTGGGGAGAAATCTAGAGAAGATTTCATTTGAATGCAGTGAAGCCCTCTCGAATTCAACACTCACCTAATTGCATTGTGACATTGCTTTCTTACCCTTAATTGAGAGATTGAAATGGCAATTCAAGCCATGGAGGTCCTAGGAGGTTAGGAGAGCCAAGAAATGCAATTACACCCATTCCACATGCAATCGGAGCAATTCAACTACCAAATCTATTAGAGGACACAGAGGTGACCCTTGACCATCAATTTGGCAAGAGGATTCAGAGATTTAGCCCTTGAATTGGAGGACAAGCACACTTCAAGCTCCGTCATGGCTGTCAGCCATGGCTAACAGTGCTCACCGTGCCATAGAGCCGTGGTTAGGGTATCATCCCTGATTTCCTTGATTTCTCAGTCGTAGGATTTGTTAATGGCATTAGATTAAGCATAATTTAGGTTTAATTGCATTATTAGAGATTTTTGACTGGTAGAATTAGCTTGTTTAGTTGTCTTGCTTTCAATATTGTAACTAGGATACTAATGAATATTTTTCATGCTTCCATGTTTTCAAATTCATAATTAGGCCATTAGATAGATACATATGCTTTTCCTTTACATGATTCATAGCATATTTTCATGTTTTGCATAGGTTTACTAGCTTTCTTGCATTTTCTTGATTATATGCTAGTAGTATCATCTTTTCATATAATTTCCTCAAAAAGCCTCATCAAGAGAGGCATCCTTTATTACTAATGCTTCTTGTTGTTTATTGCACGCAGGATCAACAGGGTTTTGACATGCAAGGCAACAAATGCCTCTAATCATGGAGAAGAAGGTCATCGACACCTTGGAGCAGTTCATGTCATTTTAAAAGGCATTTGGAATGCACCTACCCTTGAGGGGGATTTCAAACTATTGTAATTGTTGTATCAAATGGGTATCCCTAAGAGGGATGGATTTGTAACTTGACTTGATTCGAAATTAATAAAAGATCTTTGTATTTTGTTCTTTTCATTCTTGTCAATTTGTGTATGCCTATTTGCATCATTTTCAGCAATTTCAATATTAGGTGCAAGCCTTTTTGGATGCTACAGAAGGTGATCACGATGGGAATTCCACATTAAATGCCATAGATCACTAAATTTTAGGTTTTGTGATGATAGGTGCTAACCACGGTTGACAACCATGGTCAAAAGTTGTCACCGTAGTTGACACCCACGGGCAACAGTCTCAATCGTGCCATAGAGCCATGGTCAACATCTGACAGGTCGTACAATAAGGAGAAAAAGCTTAATCGGATGAGGATCTGAGGTAGGATCCATTTTTCTCTGATTTTCCCTATTCTCTATCTATGTTTTTTCCAGAATGATCAAAATGCTAGCATAATTAGGGAATGCAACAAAGAAGATAAAATGTATTGAGTCCTTAGGTCTTTTTCTTAAGGCTTCACTAGTCGTTGCTAGGAACAACGAACCTCTGAGTGTAGTCCACCCTAGTCTCCAATGGTCTAGGCCCTTCTTGTATGTTAGTTTGCTTGCATGAGGCCCATCTAGTGGCCACTTCATCATCATCATTAGTGTGCATTTGCTTTGAAAGTCATATAGCTTAATCATGCATACTTCTAAAAGTTAAACATTCTTTTTAATTTGCATAGCATGTAGAAGAGTCATGAGTGTTATTTTATGCATTTAATTTTCATGCAAAATAAAAGGAACCCCACACACCATGACACATTGTAAATGCTAGTGAGTTGGAAGTCACATCCAACCACTAGTAGGGTTCAACGATGGTGGTAGTGATTTCCATCCATTGGCCCAACTCCCTCGATCCTTTTGTTACTAGACCAATACCGGATCCAAGATACCATCATAGCCCATGCAAAATAGCATGTATTCCTCTTCGGAGGGGTATAACACTAATTGGGTGAGATTGGGTGAGGGTCGAGAGGACCTGTGCTCCCTACCCGAGTGTGGACTTTCATCTCCACATTTTGGGGGGTTTACGTGATCCTGAAGTTCATAGCCAGGTTGTCGAGCTATGAGTATACAGGTGAAAGCCCTTTAACAATTGAGTATATCATCAACATATTTGAAAACATGATGAGAGTTACTTATTGATACAAAAAATTGCAAAACACATCAAACAGTTTAGGGTTCACTTTAAACTTTAAAAGAGATAATCACCATTGTTTACTTTATTTGTTTTAAAACTTACATAAGAGATAATACAATATCATGGTGGCTACACGGAGAGGCCAACCTAGGCATAGATCCGAGGTCGAGGCCAAAGCTCCACCCAATGCACAACAAGACGCACAACACCCTCAATCACAGAATCCTCCTGAACATCATTCAATGAGTATTAGAGGGGATAATTCTATGCATGAGGATCTTGTTGAGAATACCCTAATACGAGGAGCTACTAGACACTCCTCAAGACATAGATCAGAGCATGGAGCTTCCCAACATGGGGGTTCCAAACATATCAACATTTACCATGACCGCACTCCACGTGCATCCATGGGATCTACTGAAGAGTTTGTCATTGAGGGATCCAGATTGGTACCCCTTCATCCTATATCTAAGGGAGGCTTGAGGCCCCCAACATCTGAGTATAGATGAGTTCAGGATCCACCCATCCAGGGGAAAATGGATAGGGCCACTTCCGAGCATAGGCCCACTCAAACTCCCAACAAAGGTGAGCCTTGTAGGATCACCATAGATGTATCTAAAGTGGGAGCCAATGGTACGCCACCTCATGAGCCATGGCATAGCAGATAGTTGGATGGTTTGGGTAAAGTTCTAGGATAGTTAGGTTACAAGCCTACTCCTACGCCTTCTCATCCTATGAGTGTGCATAGTGGTAGTACCATTAGGACTATCAGAGAACCTAGAGAGTGCTCCAAGTATTCTCGAGATATGTGTGCCCCTACATCTCATGTAAGCATAGAGTGTAGGCAACATCTGGATGTGAATGCCATCTTCATAGACAAGGGCAAGAGCATAGCAGATCAGTCCATTGGGGGACACACCCACAAATCTGCTCGAATAGAGCACACACACTAGAGGCCTCAAATGGCTGATCACATAGATAGATCTCACAAGCTGATGTCAGAGCAAAGATGTCAGATTCTCCAAGACCAATTGGAGGATGTTCACATAGAATGAGAATGCCTCAAAAATGAGAACACTCAGAGGCAAAGGTTCATAAGACAATGCTTATATGAACAATGCGGATGCATGAAGATCCTTGATCAAAAGGAGCATGTTGAGAGGGAGGATCGACTAGCCAGTATCGGTTTACATCCTCATAGTGAGCATAGGGAGCGCATTGATAGATGAGTTGCTTCACAACCTGATTTGCACCCTGAGTATATAGATACCCATACTCGCTATACGACCCAACATAGAGATGGGTGCCCTCCACCCGAGCATCATGGGCATAGGTAGTACGAAGAAGAAGTGGGAGATGAATTAGATCAAGAATATCCTAAAATATCCCAAGTCGAAGAGGAGGATGAGCCTATTCCTTCACCTCGATCAAAGAGGAACGTGCCTCCAAAGGTGCCTCCAAGGCAATCCATAGAAGAGGAGTTCTTATCTTCGTAGGCTTATAAAGTCTTGGAAGAAAAGGTCAAAGCTATAGAAAAGCAAGGAACAACTTATCAAAAGCCAACCTTGAATAAAATCCATAATGAACCTTTATGTCCATCAGTGCCTATTCCACCTTATCCCGAGCATTTTGAAATGCCTAAGCTGGAAAATTTTAGAGGAGAGGAGGATGCTCAAGAGCACGTCACGAGATTTTTAGATGTGTGCTTTCAGATTGGAAGCAATGATGCCCTACTCCTATGGACTTTCATCATGACCCTCTCAGGCCTAGCCCGAGAGTGGTTTAATCAACTCAAGAGGTACAATATCACCAATTTTGAGCAATTGGTTGATGCATTTCTTGAATGCTTCTCCTTTGGCATCAAGAAGAAGGTGAACTTATCCGAGCTGGCTGCTTTAATGCAACATGATGATGAGCCAGTTATGGATTATGGGAAATGATGGAGAAATATGATGGCAAAGCTACCATTCTCCATCCCTACTTTTGAATTAACTAGAATGTTTACGAAAAGTTGTGCCAAGCACATTTCATTATTATTATAGTTGCAGCAATATCAGACCTTCGAGGAGGCTTTGGCACAAGCCAAAGTGATTGAGGATATCAAGTTACAGGAGGGTAACTTGAAGCTCAGGAATAAGAAGGAATGGAACAAGAGAAGCACTAAGAAACAATAGGCCAAGCCAGCCCACATCAATCAGGTGGCTTTGAACCTTCAGAAAGGGGATAAGGGGTAGCAACAATGAAATTATCAAGCCCAACCTCCTCCTGCACAGTATGAGCAATGCAACAATCAGAAGGGTAAGAATAAGGAACAACACCCACCTCACCAGTTCACACCATTATCAGAATCGATGAATTCGATATTCAATCAATTGTGTGAGGCCAAGGCCATACACTTGCTAGAGATCAAAATGTTGGACCCTAATCAACCCAAACCAAAGGGGTATAGGGATGAGTTGTACTATATTTTCCATAGAGCAAAGGGACACGACATTGAAGTATGTTGGAGTTTCAAACATTTAGTACAAAACATGATAGAAAGAGGTGAGCTAACTATGGATAACCCTTAAGCACCAGATAATCAAAATATGGGGATTTACAAGAATCCTCTGCCTAACCATGAGGTACCGAGGAACAATATTGGCCAAGTCAATCAAGTATGCATCGAACCACCAACCCATGGGTTCATCAGAATGGTCAATGTTGTCACAAGACATGCGAGGTATGAGAGACCAAATCAACCTCCAGATCCCATTAGAGTCCAAGTTGCGCCTCCTCCAAGGCCAGCCCAAAATGTGCCAGGCCCACCAACTAGACCGATGGTGACAATCAAGAGTAGGTTAGTTCAAAACCTACAGATAACTCCAATAAAGTTGTCGATTTATGAGCTGATTCAACAATCTCCCAAGCATAGGGAGACGCTTATGGATATTCTAAGGTCCATAGAAGTATAGTCCTAGGATCCAAAAGCATTCACACACTTCGTGGGACACGTGCAGTAGTGCCAGGAACCGGTCATACAATTTCATGATCATGAAGTCAAGATGGTTTCCACTATCATAGTGGACCCACCGCTCCATATCATTGCATGTGTGAATCACATACCTTTCAAGTGGGTTTTGATTGATACAGGATCATCAATCAATATTATCATGACCAAGGCATTAACATACCTGAAGTTACCAAAGATGCATATCATACCTTCCACCTTCACATTGAGAGCTTTTAACGATGCATTATGCTCAACTATCGGCACGATAGTCTTACCTATTCAAGTGGGGCTGAAGACCATCCCCATGATGTGTCATGTGATTGAAGGTGCTATGCAATATAATATACTTCTAGGATGGCCTTGGATAAGAGAAATGTATTGTGTCCCCTCTATTCTCCATCAATGTATCAAATACGTGCATGAGGGATAGGTTCACATGGTGCCTTTCGATGAAGAACCATTTAAATACGTGAATCTAGCAGATTTTCTAGGGGATTTTGTGCTCCCCTCAATGCACCTAGACATACGGCCTATATCATTGATCAAAGAGCCAGGAGGTAAAATAAGAGAAGTGTGTGCCAAACCTACAAATTTCATATCTCAATGATCGGAGCACACGATAGCTACTTCTACTAGACCATCGACATCCATGATGCATCGAGATGATGAGAAGCTAAAAGCAAATATGGGAAAAAAGAGAGAAGACAAGCACCCAAACTAGTTGTGATCGAGGTTCCTACTCCCATGGAAGTAGAGAATGCTCAAATAGAAGTCGAAGAGGCACCTCAGCCTACTTCACCTACATCTTCAGTAGGGTCATCTGCACCATAGGTGACCATTCATTTGGTTAATCCTAGATTGGGGGAATATATTGTGCAGAATGTGATGTTTACATCGATCATCGAGACTGCACAAGACATGGGCCGACCACAAGCCCATCACCTTCCCGTAGGGATGGTGGTACCACTAGGGGTACCTCCTAACCAAACTAATTTCATCTATGGAGGGCTCGACCAAGTTGCATCTCACACCCCCATGGATGAAGATGATGATGAGCCATTCACTATGAATGTTCATTATCTTTCTAACCTAGAGTATGCCTTATGATATTTTGAGCATTACCATTGGCATGGTTACGGTCTCGGATTATCTGAGTAGGGGCATAGGAGGTCGTATGAACCTCAATATCAATTGCCTATAGATAGGTTCGGGTTAGGATACCATATTGGAGGATAGGATGAACTCCTCATGGCATCTTTAGACCACCTGTACCTCAGTCTAGGGGGTGAAGTCGACTTCAATCCTTATCACCCCAATCCCCTCTTTTTAGAGGGATAACCGGATAGTGTCTTATGTCACTATAGGACCACCCGAGACATATCACGAAGATATCTTGGTGGAGACCAGTCTAGAGCATATACCAAGAGAAAACTTGGATGAACAAATCTATGCAGCAACCGATGACACAGGCCTATAAGTTCACAATGCTAGCATAGAAGAAGACTCCAAGTTAGAATATCATTCTGATGAGGACATAGTAGAGTCCATATCTGAGAGAGGGGGACCGAGTTGCATATATGACATTGATGATGATGGTGAGTCCTCAAATAATGAGAAATATGAGGATGAGACTGAGTTGGCTTATCTAGGCCCTCTTAATTTATATCATCTATTACCTTTAGAGACAGTCATCGAGGATGATCAATCCTCCATGAGTGATAGCAATTATCAAGAGTTGGCTTACATATGGCCCCATCTCCCTAATTCCCTAATTCCAGTAGGTAGTGATGAAGGTCTTTCATTATGATAGTGATGATGAAGATGAAATAGAGAGAGCCTATTTAGGGCCTCCTTACTTACATCATCATAATGCACCATACACTACAGAGGATATGTATAGAGATATCAATATTCATCCTCACCTCAGAGGAAGACCACCTAATTTGGATAGGATTTATCATATGGTCTTCCCTGATCCACCAACATTCAGAGAGCTCCTTGAGCCTAGAGATCCTATGTTCGAGTCTATCCATAGACCAGATCCAGAGATCCCCATACCCCCAGAACCACATCTCGAGGATGGAAGTTATATCAATATAGAGTCACATGCACGTGGTCCTAGAGACATGATCCATTCCATCAATATGATCTCCATTGATTTGACCACTCCACTTCACAACCCAGCCGATCCTTCCAAGCCATTGTGTCTGAATGTAGATGCTATTGATTGGGATCATGCTGACTCACCACTAGAGCCTGAAGATTTCTTCCCTAATGAAGAAATGTTGCAACCTTTTCACTTTGCACTAGGATATGCACATGATGTTTATCATGCTGAGGATGCTTCCAATGTGGAACCCATAAACCCAATAGATGACATCCACTTGATCCCTACGCCTCATCAGCTTGAGGAGGGATCCCACATGTCAGTAGAGGAAACCTTTGAAGTGGATATCAGTAATGATCCCACCAATCCAAGGAAGGTTAAATTTGGAGAAATTTTATCTCCTGATGAGCATGCCAACCTCATCCCTCTATTGAGAGAGAGACCTGCTCTCTTTGCTTGGACTTATAAGGACATGCCAGGTCTAGATCCAAAATTGGTTACTCATAACCTTTCGCTAGATCTATCAAAGAAGCCAATCAAGCAAAAACTTAGGAAGATGCATCCGATAGTAGCCTTAATGGTTAAATATGAATTGCAGAAGCTATTGGATGTAGAGTTTGTCATTTCCATCGACTATCCAGAATGGGTATCAAACATGGTGCCTGTAGGAAAACCTGATGGAAGGATCCATATTTGTACGGATTTTAGAGACCTCAATAAGGCAACACCAAAGGATTCATTCCCATTGCCAAACATAGATGCTCTCATAGATGCAACTACGGGTCATGAAATGCTCTCCCTAATGGATGGTTTTTTTGGTTACAACCAAATTTGGATTAAGCCCGAAGACCAGCATAAAACCATGTTCATAATACCATGGGGGACATTTTGCTATAAGGTTATGCCATTCGGTCTTAAAAATGTTGGTGCTACATATCAGTGGGCTATGACATATATCTTTCATGACTACATGCATAAGATCTTGGAAGATTACATCGATGACTTATTGGCGAAGTCATTGCTGCATTCAGAGCATGTTGAGGTCCTGAGAAAGGTCTTCGATCACCTGATAGAGCATAATTTCAGGTTGAATCCTAAGAAGTGCGTATTTGGTGTAACTTCAAGAAAGCTCTTAGGATTCATAATTTCAAAGTGAGGCATCAAAGTTGATCCAATAAAGGTCAAGGTAATTTTAGAAATGCATCCTCCCATGAATATCAAGGAATTAAGAAGCCTACAGGGTCAAAGTAGCATCCATAAAGTGATTTATCACATAATTATCAGATAAATATCGACCCATGAATCGACTGCTACACAAGGGGGTCCCATTCAATTGGGATGAGGACTATCAAGCAACCTTTGCTGAGATTAAGCAATACCTGGTAACATCGCTAGTGCTAGCTCCACCAAGACCAGATGAGCCTTTTCTGCTATATATATCGATAACTAAATTTGCATTAGGGACCATGTTAGCCCAAAAGAATGTGCAAAACAAAGAGCAAGCCATATATTACATTAGTCGAACCTTGGTGAGTTATGAGCTAGGATATGCATATGTGGAAAAACTATGTTTAGCAGTAGTGTTCGCTACAAAGAAATTATGACATTATATGTTAAGTCATACGACGTATGTCATATCAAAACAAAATCCTTTGTAGTATATGATGAGCAAGACATATCATAATACACGTACTACAAAGTGGATCATGCTATTGATAGAATTTAATTTGGAATTCATTAGCCAAAATTCCATTAAGGGATAGGTCATAGCTGATCAACTAGCTGAGGTACCTCTTGAAAATAGTAGGCCCCTCACCATTGAGCTTCTTGATGATGTAGTTTTTGCCTTATCAGAAGCACCCAAACCTGAAGAACCAGATAACAAAGCTGATATGACCTTGTTCTTCGATGGTTCAAAGTGTGAGCAAGGGGGTGGTGTAGGAATAGTGTTGTTCATGCCGCAAGGTGCTCCTATGCCCTTGTCATTTAAGTTGGACTTTCCTTGCACTAACAATAATGTTGAATACGAAGCCCTAATTTTGGGCCTCCAAATAGCTATTGCCATGAAGATTAAAAGGTTAAATATCTTTGGTGATTCCCTTCTCATTGTTAACCAAGTGAAGGGACTTTTTCAGTGTCGATGTCCTATCCTGAAGTCTTACAAAGATCTTGTTGATACATATTTAGCTCAGTTGGAATGGTATGACATCGAGGCAATCCCTCATTCATCGAACAGATTCGTAGACACTATGGCATCTTTGGGATCCTTAATCCCTCAGAATCCATCTATTGATTTTACTACCATCCATGTAAAAATGTTGTCACACTCTATTATGCAACGTGAAGCTTTGGATAACAAAGAGTCAATCAACATGATTCAGGTAGAACCAAACCATGAATGGTTCTACAGAGCTAGAGACTTTCTCAAGAGAGCATCCTGGGGGTCATTGATCTCGCAGGGTCCTATGGGGAGTGGTACTACCATTCACCATAAGGTTGTTTTCCAGTCTGCATTTGCGAATGTTAAACCATAGGGGGAGCATGTTGTCTTGTCAATTGAGGCTGAGAGCTATCAGAACTGGATGTCATAGATATACGACTTCCTTAAGCTTGGTGTAATCCCTCAGGGATTATTGCATGCCATGAAGTGCACATTTAAATAGAAAGTGATAAAGTATGTCTTGTTAGGAGATATTTTGTATCATCGAAGCTACAATGGAGTTCTCCTTCATTGTCTTGAGCCCCAAGAATCATCTTGGGCAATTTTGCAAGCTCACGATGGTACGTGCGATGGCCATTTCAATGGCATGGCTATCATCAAGTGCATCCTTCGCATGGGTTATTATTGGCCCACTATGGAGAAGGATTGCAATGTGTATGTCAGGAAATGTATTAAATTCTAGCATCATGCTAATCTTGCGCACCTACCATCACAGGCCTTACAGCCCATTCAAGTGGCTTGGCCATTTGCTCAGTGGGGTTTGGATCTCATCGGTAAGATCTCTCCTCCATCATCGGGCCAACATACATTCATTATTATGGCTACTGAGTACTTTACTAAGTGGGTGGAAGAAATCCCATTAACAATGACAACTAGAGCACGTATTGTTGAGTTCATACTCACCAATATCATAAGTCATTTTGGGATACCATCCAAGATAATTTTGGATAATGGCACATCATTCAAAAACAAAACTATGAGAGCTTTGACGTTTAAGTACAAGATCAAACACAGTTTTGTGACTCCATATTATCCGTAGGCAAATGGGTAGGCTGAAGCCTCAAACAAGATAGTGGTATCCATCTTGAAAAATATGGTACAAGAACATCATAAATATTGGCACATCCAGCTACCCCTTGCATTATGGGCTTACAGGACTAGTATTCGGACACCCACTAGGGCAACTCCATTTTCACTAGTATATGGCACTGAGGCCATTATACCCTTAGAGTTGGAAATTCCAATGTTGCGCATCGCATTGAAAGAGTTCATCGATGATGACACTACATGGCAAGCTCACCTAGATCAATTGATGCTACTTGATGAACATTGCATGAATGCCCTTGAGCATCTCTACGTTTATCAAGAGTGCTTAAAATGAGCTTACAATGACAAAGTCCATCTAAGAGACTTTGAGGTTGGTGATCTTGTGCTGAAAGAGAACCAACAGAACTCAAATCTACCACCAAAAATGTGAGACAAATTTATGGCTAATTGGTTAGGTCCTTATATCATCTCTGAGAAGATTGGACCTGGGACATATCGCTTAACATCGTTGGAAGGGGTTGAAGAGCCTGAACCTCTCAACATCCTTCACCTTAAAGCATTTTATGCCTAAAACCATCAAAAGGCTCCAAAGGCATCTGTAAGCCCTTTGGTCATCCAGTAAAAGGCTCCAAAGGCATCTGTAAGCCCTTTGGTCAAATTAAAAAGTTATAAAATCTAAAAAAATTGGAAAATATCAAAATTCAAAAACATTGCATTACATTTCATTTGCATCATTGCATTTCATTTTACATCATCACATTCCAGTTACGCATGCATTTCATATTGCATTGCATTAGGCATATCCATCCATCACACTTGCATTAGGATAGTTTGTGTTTACAATCTTACAAATGACACCATGTTTGTATTTCAATCATGCATCTTTGCACTATCATCATCATCCATCCACCCATGTGAGTAATTGTGTTTTTCAACACAACCCTTCTTGTTGCTATGAAGAATATACTAGGGTTTTTTGGTCATTCAACCATACCTAGTGGTCTTCTCAAGAGTTTGGTAGAAAGCTTGCTTTGCTTTTGTAGATGAGGTCTAGTTTTGATAGCCCTTAGCATATCATAATCCTATCACTAATCAAACACATTTAACAATCCTAATTAGGGTAAGGAAGGATGAAAACTACAAAAGTGGTATGGGTCACCTTAGGTGAAAGGTTTTATTACTTGCTCATCTATGAGGCACAATGGTCTAGAGTAGAGGTCATTGGAAAAAGGACAAGTTTACCCCCTACCCAAATAAATCCCTTGCTTACAAATGAAGGAGAAAAATCCCTGAGTGAAATTCTAAAGTTAAATCCTCAAAAATGAAATCAAATCAGTATCAAATCCCTTGCTCAAAATAAAAATAAATAGTGATTTTTATCACTATACAAAATAAACAGTGATTTTTATCACTATATATGAGCAAGTATCCCAATAAATTAAAGAAAATAAGGGGGTGAGCTTGAATCCCTGGAATGATCAATGCTTGAAATCCATAGAGTGATCCTCAATATCAACAATGGGTTGAAATAATCCTACCTATCATTGAAGGGGTAGTTCTAAGCAATTTATGAGTGAGCTAGCTTTAGGTGGCCCGGATTGCCTAGTGGTCTAGTCTAACTAAATCTAAACCTAGGATTGGATAGACATTTGAGGATCCCCAATCTTAGAAATGGGCTGAAAGAATCTCACTTGACATCGGGGTATGCTTATGCCTTATCTAAATATACTCATTTGCACACACAAGGATAATGAATAGTTAGGGTCTATCCTAGAGAAAGCCTTATTTTTCAGAAGTCTAGTATGGTCAGTATACAACTTTTGATAAGTCAACTAGGGTGTTTGAGTTTCATGGAAAACCTCAAAAATTCCCAAATAGCAACAAACAATTTTCAATGCAATCATCAAAAATCAATTTTCTTTTATGAGAGTTTGTTTATTAGAACTATTTATAGTATAGGATAGATACCGGATGGATGTCAAAAATGATATTTAAATGGCCACTGACTATATTATACATATTATTCTAATCTACAAATGCTTATGAATAGAAACCATATATAATTGCATCTCACATATGGGTGTACAATTTATCAATTTTCATATAAAAAGATATAGCAATTACATCTCATGATTGTTATACATTTTGTGGTGTCATCCATTAGATTGTTAAACTCATATTGCATTCATACATTATGTTTTAAGTGATTAAAGCATACATGTCCATTTACATAAATCATCATAGAAAAAGTTATGCAATACATACATGGCATAAATTATGTCATAACAACATAAATTAAATGCATACAAGTATAGTAAATCAAACATGCATTTAACATCATATATTACATTCATATACATTCATCATAAGTAGTCCATCTACACATATATATCATTGCATCTAAAATCATACATTCATCATCTATCTAGTGCATGTCATCCATACATCACATCATATAGCATAAAATAAACATCACATCTAAACATTGCATCCATATGCATCTCATAAAACATAAAATAATAAAAATAATAAACTGCACATATAATGAGTCTCAATGTTAGATCATATATATATATATGTATCAAAATATATAATAAGCAGTACATTGGCATGTGTCAAAAATACCCATAGGCTACATCTGTGTAGGTCCTCGACCTTACACACAAAAATGGTACAATAGCATCTATAATATATGTACTAAGTAGTAGCGCCTACACCCCTAATCTGAGAGGCTCCACCGTCGCCTCCACCATCCCTATGAGTCCTCCTAGAGCTGGCACCAGAGGTCCTCTCTGACCTATGAGATCTATGATTGGAGCTCACTGAGGACTGACCTATCTCTCGAGTGTGAGTCCTCTAAGACCCTGAAGCTATGGGCATCTCCAGAATCTCACCCTCGAGTAGTCCAATCACTCCTCTCAAAGTAGAGATGTAGGTAGCACTCCATGCTCCATCATCGATGTGCTATTGCACCAGGACCTAGAGTCTCCTGATATCTACTCCCTAGTCCAACCCTACTAATCCCTACGTGCTGCTGGCACTACTAGTACTATTGGAGTAGCTAGAGGTGCTAGAGCAACCTATGATGATGAGGGATCTACCCTCCCACCCTAGAGTGCAATTTGTGTCGTCATAGCGTCTATCTATGACTACAAAAGGATGCACTGCCTTGTAACCTTCTAGATCTCTATATCTACTATAGTGATCCTAGCATGTAGAGTGGTCTTCTCCTCATAGCTGCACCATCGAGTCTACCCTACTATGAGTCGAGACTAGAGATCCCCCACCTTTTCCTGTAAGGTGGCAATGGTGGTGTCCCGATGTAAGAGTTGTGTCTACAGAGAGCCTACCTAAGTCTGTAGGCTAGCAACCTGGGCCTTGAGCTATCCAATCTCACTGTCAGGTGGTGCCTCACCCTCCTCGAGAGCATTGTCCTCCTCCTTAGTCGGAGGTGCATCCTCTATAGATCCCTCATCCCATCTACCCTCAGTCCTCTAACAAACTCGATGATCATGAGGATTGACCTTTGCACCCTCTACAACATCATCAACTACCCTACCTAAGGGGCCCTCAAAGCCCCACCATACCCTGAGGGTCCACCAAGTGTCATAGTCAGGAGTGGTCCCTGCATCTATCAAACTTGACTCCTAAAAGTCATCATCCTCATCACCCAGTGGAGTCACCCTAGGCCAGGTCAAGTCCCTCTCTAAAGTGAGGCGATGATAGATGGTAGGCAGCTCTGGAATGTCCTACCTAATCCCAAACTATCGGGTGACACGAGAGAAGTAAAAGAACTCTTGTACCTCAGACTTACATCTAAGGAGCCATCTATCTCTGCGTGCCCAACGTAGTCGATCATCAGCCTCCATCCATGGAGGGTAGTCTAAGTAGGGGTACCAGTCAATCTGATCCACCTACAATTTTGCGAACCATCTGATGTAGTGAGCCAGGTCCCCTATGTGAGACCTGCTCTAGAAGCCCTCCTACTCACGAGGCCAGCATGCCGCATAGCATTGGTGCACCTCCTCAATGGTGCCAATATCATGGGGTAGGCCAACGGGATGCTTGATCTTGATGTGTTGCCACCCCTAGATCTGAAGTAGTAAGCTGCAGTCGATGCCAACTCTACTCCTCTGAGTAATCTGGTACAACTCATTATAGAGTTGCGCTAGTAAGGCACTCCCCTAGGATAGGATCAGAGGATGATCAGTAGGACTCACTAGGACCTCCATCGTCCTAGCTAGGAGGTTCCACGGGAACCTTTCTCCAGATATGTCGAGCAGGATGATCTGCATAATCAGGTGCATGAAGACAGTCGCTCGATTAGTGAAAACCTATTGTTTGTACCAGTGCTCAATGTGGATCCCTTAGTGGTTCTAGCTAGTTAATATTTAGTGGTGATTCAGCCTATTCTTGTGTCCCCATAGGCTAAATAGGGATGATTGGGAACCCTGAGTGGGTTGTTCCCTAGTGATCAGCGCTTCACCAGCTCTCATCTACCTCTTTTTGGAGGTGATTCAGAGCTTTTCTTCACCACTTTCTATTTTTAGTAACTTACTATTTCTAGTAAGTTAGGGTTTTGACAGTTGGTGGTGGTGATCCTATCAGGGTTTCTATTCAAAGAGACATGTTGAGTTGTTTTTTGGTGATTCAAGAGTTAACTACTATTTTTGGTAGTATTTACTATTTATAGTAAGTCAGGGTTTCTGGTAGATCGGATAGTGTAGTGTTATTATTTGGTGAAATGGGTGTCTGATTCTATCCCTTGATTGAGGATTGGTTGAGCAGAAGGTTAAAATTTTAATGTGCAAAGGTGAATTACATAAAGTTAAATAATTTATTTAACTTTATAAAGTTCAACCTTATTTTATAAAAGGGGAACGTTGGGGGGACATAAAGTCACTTAGCAAATTAAAATATTAATAAAGTGATTTTAGAAAAAGGAGTAATAAAGGGTTATTTTATAAAAGTGAATTTAAATTCTTTTTAAGTGTGCAAAACGCTAAAAGTGAGATGTTAGGTTTATATGGGCTTTTGTGAGCTCATTTGGCATATCCATTGTTTATGAACATCAAAGAAACTTTGTCAAAATTCTTGGATAATTTGTAGATTTGGATCTTGGGGACGAATACCTCCATCAACAACACTATTTTTGAAGGTTAAAGGTCCTTCCTAGGTAGTTATTGGAGTCTTCATTGTAGGAGATTCAAATTGGGGTTACTTACAACACTTAGGGTTTGAAGAAAATTGAAGTTTGGTTTTTCATTAAACAAATCTTCTGGGTCTTTATCATTTTAGCATATTTGATGTGGGTATTTATTAGTTTTGTGAATTAAGGAGCCAATAATTCATACTAAGAACTGGTCATACAACTCCATTTTGGCTTGGGAACCCACGGTTTTGCTCATATCTAGAAAATGGTAGATTTTATTGTTATGGGTATTTGAGCATTCAAATTTTATGGTGGAGACAACAATTTATATGCATTAAGACCAAGGTTTGCAGTTAGTATTTATTGTTAAAGGCTACAATACAGTTTCAGCCATTTTTGGCAATGCATTGGGAAGCATGAAGAAAAAATAGAGTTCAAAAACTTTCTTTGCTTTATTGCTGCCTAGATCTGAGCACCAAGTAAAAACAAGTCTATTGCACTTTACGACACATCATTTGAAGGTGTATTCGCGAAGATACAAACATTTCTTGCTTTCTAGGTGTCATTTGCAATGAATTGGCTCTAGATTAAAGATACAACGCCAAACAAAAGATAAAGAAATCACGATAAAAAGTAATGCATAACACAGTTGTACAAAACAAACGATTTTTATTAATCAATGGAGTTTAGAAACTCCTTTTGAGTACAACAGGGCTTGTAACCCTTTTCGTGATACAAGATTACAATTTGTGCTAGGGTTCTCCGAAACCCTAGCTGGCACAATATGGTGGCGTCTCCGAAGAATGTATCCTTAACCTCAACAGAATGAGTGGGCTTCGTTGTATCCTTTGGCTCGGACCACTCCAGCTTAAGCAGCTGCTATCATCCAATCAAATCTGCCATTAAAATCCTGCACACATTAAAACTACAAAAAGGTTAGAAACTAGTAAGAGGGCTCCACTGTGCGAGCCCTCAAAAAATAGTGTAAAACCCTAGAAATGAAATAAATAGAATGCAAAATCTAAAGGCAGATTAATACATAAAAAAATTACTTGCTTTAGAATCTATACCTCTTTTTCTGTTAACACGGCGAGACCAGGCGGCACCTGGAAGTGATGTAACTGTCAAATCGGCTGTGGAAGGCGCCCTGGTGCGATCGTTGAACGCCCGCGTGCTTCTGGATCGGGGTTGCAGACGCCGGTCTGCGTCTGTGGCTGCGGGTAAACGCCCGCGGGCACTTGCGACAAGAATGGGGGATTCTGCAGAATGTTGCAGAAGGGATGGCGGCGAAGTTGGCGACGGATGCGGCGATGGATGCGACGAAAAGGGACGGCGATGGATGGGTAGGTTTAGCTGAAGAAGATAGATAGATAGCGATAGATAACAAAAGAGAGATAGTAAAAGAGATAGGGTTTGAGCCATCAAGGTGACTCAATTTATAATCTACTCTTAGGGCACACTTTAGGGTTTTAACGACACTTTGAACGTGTGGCTAAGATTAAAGTGGATCCAAGGGTAGAGAATAAATCTAGGTTGTGAAACGGATTAAGATGGATGGACGGATGAGATTAAATGAAGGATGGACGGCTCAGATTAAATCACTTAAAGTATCTTTATATATATATTAAAATATATTAAAATATTAAAAATATATATATATATATATAAATATTAATTTAAATAAATTTGGGAATGAAAAATGGCGGGAAATGTGAAATTGGGCCAAATAATGGTGGGAAGGTGTGAATTTGGGCCAAATAATGGCAGGAAGGTGTGGATTTGGGCCAAATAATGGCGGGAAGGTGGATGACTGACACATGGCTAACAGGAAGGTATATATGACTTACAAGTGGCTGGATTTTGGTGTCTACATTGGCAATTATCACAGGTCTGAAATTTGTTATTTATGAATGCTGCTATTTGTAATCAGACACTATATATTGAAATATGATGTAATGAAGTCATTTTATGAATATTAGATCATTGTTCCAAATTTGTGTTCATTCCTATGCATTTCCCTTCATATTTTTATGCATTATACATGTCAAAAGGCACCAAAAACATATGCATCAATTCTAAAAATTAAAACAACAGATAACAAGCAAATAAACTCAAAAAATCAGCCATGAAATAGATTAGAAAAAAAAATCTACAGCAAGGGTATACATTAAAGTGGTATCAAAGCCAGCTCATCCTGCCATCCTATTGGGTCTTCATTAGATGAGTGGCCATCACTATTTTACAAGGAGCAGTAGAGCAGTAACTAAAAGTGAACAACAGGAAGAAAGAATGGGCAACAAGGACAACAAAGATAACAATGACCCAGACTGAAAAATATTTAAAATTTTCATGCATGGGCAGTAGCAATTATAGTAGACTATGGCACAAATTTTGGGATTGATGACACAACAGATGAACATGAACATGCAGAACAATAACCCTGGTCACAATGGAAACCAAAGAAATGAGGGTGATGGTGAAGGGTCAGTGAATAATAATAGGGGTGTCAATCAGGCTAACAGAGATAGAGCACAGAATTCAAGACCATTGATGCCCACTTTCATACCCAGAGCAGCTCCTCAGGAGAATAGGGAGCCTACAGTCCAGGAGATGCAGGATGCATTTACACAGGAATGGAACCAGGCTAGTGAGGAGTTTAGAGCAGAGATGTCTTTCCGTGACTACATTGACATGCGGATGAGACAACAACCTATGAGGAGAGGAAGGCAACCCAACACACAGGGTAATTATTTGCAGAGGAAGGTGGGAAAACTAACTATTCCCAACTTCTATGGTTTCGATAAGACCACAGCACGTGCTTGGGTGCAAAAAATGGATATATACTTTCAGTTTAACCTGATGACAGAAGATGAGACAATAAAATATGCAGCATTGCATCTAGATGGTGTGGTGCATGAGTGGTGGCACCATGGGTTGGTGACCCTTGGTCATGATCAGATACATACCTATGCTGAGTTTACTAACAGGTTGATTGACAGATTTGATAAGAGGGATCCAAAGCTTGAGTTTAATGTCAGAATAAAACAGCAAATTGATTCATTTTTGAGAAGGTTTAAATAACACATCTACAGGCTGAAATAGCCCGAAGGTTACAAAACCATCCGTGGCTAAAATAGAACTTGTTATAACCAATTAACAAGTTCTGCCTAATTAAAAATAAAATGTAATAACAAATATATGCTAACAAATATACTCTAACATCCCCCCTGATTACATTATTTTGGTAATGATATAACTATTAGCTATACTAACATCCCCCCTGATTACATCATTTTGCAATACAAAGAGAGCTGTGAAACAATTCAAATTTGACACATGCAAGTGCCTTAGTGAAAATGTTTGCAACTTGAGCATCGGTGGGAATGTGCTGAAGCTAAATTCGGTGCCTCGAAACTTCATCTCGAATGAAATGACATTGTGTGTCAATGTGTTTTGTTATTTCATGATGGACTGGATTCTTGACTAGGTTCAGAACACCCTGATTGTCGCAAAACAAGTGTATTGGAGATTTGGATGGATGGCCCATACTTTTTAGAATGCGACGCAACCATATCACTTCGCACACAGCTTCACTTGCGATGCGATACTCTGCCTCTATTGATGAAATAGCAACCACCTATTGCTTCTTGTTGTGCCAAGAGACAGGACCGGATCCAAGATGAAAAATATATCCTGAAGTTGACTTGCGATCATCAAATGATCCGGCATAGTCGGAGTCCGTGTATCCTTGCAAGAAGAATTTGTTGTTCCTCTTGTATTCTAGGCCATATTCTATTGTGCCACGGACATAGTGAAGAACACGTTTTGCTACTTTCCAATGAGTGGTCTTAGGCTCCTGCATGAACCTCGAAAGATAGTTGACAGCAAATACGAGATCTGGCCTAGTATTAGTCAGATATATGAGACTCCCAATCAATTGTCGATAGAGAGTACCATCTACCTAAGGTGAATCATCATATCGCGATAACTGAAGTCCAGTCTCCATCGGAGTTGCCATTGGCTTGCAATCAATCATGCGATATTTTTCTAGCAATGTCTTGGCATATTTTTTCTGAGACACTTTGATGGAGTGCTCCTTCTAGCTGAATTCCAGACCAAGACAGTAATGGAGAAGTCCGAGATCTGACATCTCAAAAGATTGACACAAGTCTCTTTTGATAGTAGAGATCATAGTTTCTGAACTCCTTGTAATGAGCAGATCATCAACATAGAGTACAAGCAACACTATCTTAGAACCCTGTTTCTTGAAATAGAGGTTTGCATCCGATGAACATCTCTTAAAACCATGTCTACAGGAGGTGATTGTCCATTTTTATATACCAAGCTCGAGGAGCTTGTTTCAGGACATATAAGGATTTGACCAATTTGCAAACTTTCTGCTGTTGGCCTTCCACTGCAAATCCTTCTGGTTGAGTCATATAGACTTCTTCTTGGAGATCACCATTCAAAAAGGCACTTTTGACATCCATATGATGAACTTTCCACCCAAACTATGCTGCCATAGCACAAATAACTCGAATTGTTGTCATCCGAGCAGTAGGTGCAAAAGTTTCCTCGTAGTCAATGCCTTCTTTTTGAGCATAGCCCTTTGCAACAAGATGGGCCTTATGCTTATCAATTATCCCATCTGCTTTGTACTTGAATTTATACACCCATTTGCAGCCAATGGGTTTCTTTCCATGCGGCAGATCGACAAGCTTCCAAGTTTTGTTTTTCATCAAAGACTTATACTCTGCATCCATAGCGACCTTCCACTGAGGCTCACCGAGAGCAACTTGTACTGATGCAGGTTCAAGATCATCTATGGAAGACATAAACACCTTATCACTATCAATATCCATATCTTCTGTATCTCTTGCTGGATCTACAAAAAGTTCTTCAAAAGACTGACACATATCATCAACCCTAGTATTCTCTGTTGCAGCTTTCTCCTATTGAGCCATGCTGCGAGTACGAGGCCTATCCAAAGTCAAATCTGGTGGAGTAGATAGCTTAGAGTATTTGATTGTATTTGTATACCACTTTGGATTCTTCTTCTTAGGTGTTGAAGAAGATCTAGAAGAACCTCCAACCTTTGATGAAGGATATTTAACAACCTGAGTTTCCACAAGGTCTAGGTATACATCTGATGTGTTTGCTGATGTGAAAGCCTCATCAAAAACAACATCTCTACTTATGTGAATCTTCTTGGTTAAGGGATCAATCAAACGATAAACCTTAGAGTGCTCATCATACCCAAGAAGAATACACTTCAATGACTTCTCATCTAGCTTCTTCCTTTTCTCTTTTGGTATGTGCATGAAAGCTTTACACCCAAAAATGCGTAGATGAGAAATGGAGGGTTTCCTACCACTCCATGCTTCTTGTGGAGTCATTCCTTGTAGGGCCTTTGTGGGTGCCCTATTCAATAGATATACTTGTTGTGGTGACAGCTTCCGCCCAATATAGTTGCTCAAGTCTAGCTCCTGTGAGCATGCAACGAACCATTTCCATGATGGAACGATTCCTCCTTTCAGCAACTCCATTTTTTTGAGGAGTATAAGCAGTAGTTAACTGTCTTGTGATCCCATTTTCTTTCAAGAATGTAGAAAATTATTTAGATGTGAACTCCCCCCCTCGATCTGAGTGGAGGGTCTTTATAGAAGTCCTTGACTCCTCAACAGATTTCTTGAATTGTTGAAAGAAGCCAAATGCTTCAGATTTTAGTTGAAGAAAGAATACCCACATCTTTCGTGAGTAATCATCCACAAATAACTGAAAATACCTCTTACCCCCACAAATTCGTTGGGAGTGAAGGGACCGCACAGATCGGTATGAACCAACTCCAAAGGTTTCTTTGCTCTAGTAGAGCTCTTTTCAAAAGGCACTCTATGTTGCTTTCCCGCTAGCGATCGAGCAACCGGTAAAGTGGTAGAAAGGGGAAGGAAGAACCTTAACCATATCATACTTACTTAGCTCAAGTAAGTAACCGAACTCAAATGTCCATATCTCTTGTGCCATAGGGAAGTTGCCTCCTTTGTAGAGACTGTCATGGCAACATGTGGAGTAGAGATAGTATCTAAGGCAAATAAGCCATGCTTATATGAATCGGTTGCAATGTTCTTACCCCGGAGTAGAGATAGTATCTAAGGAAAATAAGCCATGCTTATATGAATCGGTTGCAATGTTCTTACCCCTCCTAGTAATAGAACAACACTTCTTGCCTCCCTCAACACTAAAGTTCACAACCATATCTTTGTCCAGAATTTGTGTGACTAACAACAAATTGTTTGTCAATCCTGAAACATAGAGGACTTTATCAATCTGACACTTGCCATCAGGAAGAGTGACTGAAACAGTGCCTTCTCCGTGAACCTTGTAGGTTTTATCATCGACAATAGTGATAGGTTTGCCCTCTTTGGCCTCAAAAGACTCAAACCACGATTTGTCACCGGTCATGTGCTTACTGGCTCCAAAATCAACATACCATATAGGATCCGTCTGCTTGGACACTATGGTAGTCATGAGAACTTTGTGAGCTCTCTCAGAATCCGTGTCAGATTCTTCAACAGAAACATTTACTTACTGTTTGTTCTTTTGTGGTTTGTTTCGGCCTTTTTGTTTTGATTTCTTATTCTTATGCCAACATCTGTTTGTATCATGACCTTCTTTGTCACGGATCTTGCAATATCTCTTTTTCTGTTGAGGTTATTGAGTTTGTTTCCCTTTTGAATCCTTTTGTGAATTCCCTCCCTTCTAAAAATTACCCTTCTTCTGGTTCTGCCCTTTCCTGTTGATGTAGAGAGCAGTGTTAGAAGAATCATCTCTCTGTAGTTGGTGTGCTTCCTCCTCTTGAAGCATATTAACCAATTCTACAAAAGTAACTTTTCGTTGTGATACATGAAGAGAAGTAATCAACACCCAATAAGAATCAGGTAAAGCTCTCAATACAACTGAAGTAAGGAGCTTGTCTTCAACTGGTTCTCCCAAAGAATTCAACTTTGCTTTCAATTCGAAACTCGCAAAGAAAGAATTCAACTGTCTCACCTCGCTTCATGCTTAGATCGTGTAATTGAGATTGAAGAAATAGAATGGTGGAATCATTCTTTCCCTCATATATAGTATTAAGGGCATCCCATGCCGCTTTACTAGTTGCACAGTTAGCAATATGGGGTTGGACTTCATCAGACACAGCAAGCAAGATGAGCACTTTTGCTTTACTGTCTAGCTTATCAAAGTCTTTTTGAGCATTAGATGGAGCTGTAGCACTAGCAACAAGTGAAGGTCTGGTTGTTGCTCCAGATACAACATCCCATAAATCATCCATTGCTAGGATGGCCTTCATCTTATTTTTCCATGGTGTGTAATTAGGACCTTTCAACAACTGATGAGAATCAGTCATTAGTTTTGCGAGACATGATGAAGGTTCCTTATAACACCAATTGGTCCCCCTTTCGATATACCTTTTTCTAGGCCGTTATACCGTACAAAATACCCGCCCTTACGTGAGGGAAACTATAGGTATTTAGAAAGATCAACAAAAATCACCCGCCCTTATGTGAGGGAAACTATAGGTGAGTTTTAGAGATCATACGATACGTGGAACATAAGCAGTACTGAAAGGGAATCACCTTGTTGATGGCACCTACCATAGAAGATTCTTCTCATGCGTGGGGCGTAACTTCCCCTAAACACTATGAAGAATACTTCGTCAAGATTTACGCCTAAACACAAGAGCGATTAAGGGTAGTGGATGGAGTAAAAAAAATGCAAAAATGGCAAACTTATCTCTCCCCGACGATTTATAGAGAACAAGCTCAGACGTCGTTGTAGCAGCTATATTAGGCGGCGGATACAGTAGCGCAATCACGACAGCTTTACCTGTAAGTGCTATCCAGAGGTATCACAAATACCGAACGTCTGCAGTGTAATAAATTGCATGGATGGGTTTTAATTATTCCGAGGACTTAGGGAGTGAATTTGATTTTAATTTTTAATGTTATAGTGCAAAAAACAAATATGCAACATACAACAAAAAAAATGCCCACAAGAATAACCCACAAGGTGTCGGGCGCAGCTGAAAATGCACCTTTTACAATTCGCCAAATTGCTATTTTAAAAAAAATACTCTCACTATCCCCCTTTTTTTTATGGTATTTTAGCAATTTATAAATTTTGAAAAAAGTAAAATTTAAACTTTTAATAAAAATATTTCAAAATTAATTAAATAAGTTTCTAATTAAATTAAAAAAAATAATTAGAAAACAATTTAATTAATATAAAATATTAATTATTAAAAAAATAAAACTTTAATAAAAAAAAATAAAAAAACTTATACCTGGCAGGATTGGAACCTGCAACCTCAGGGCTCCCCGAGCCCTACCGCATAGCTCACTGCCAGGTGAGCTAGCAGGCTGATCCGCTTGGATCAGTGGGATCCTCCTTTTTCAACACGAGCCCGTAGCTCGTCCTGGCTGTGCCTCCTCCTCGGACTCTATCCTCCGCCTGGGTGCTGTCGCAGCTTTTGCTTGCTGCGCTGGGCGCTGCCACAGCTTCTATGTGCTGCGCTAGGCACTGTCGCATGTTGCGCAGTGCACGCTACGTGCTGCGCTGGGCGCTGCCACACGCTGCGCAGTGCGCGCTGCGTGCTACGTTGCGCGCTGCGTGCTACGTTGCACGCTGCGTAGTCCATCGTGTGCATAGTGCACGCGACGTCGATCTGATGCGCGATCGTCGCACAGTGCGCATGTGCTGCGTCGTCTGCTAACGTAATGCTGCACGCGGCGCAGTGTGTGTGTCTGCTGCGCTACGTGCTGCGCAGTGGGAGGGGAAGGGAGGGGGGTGATTATTTTTTATTTTTTATTTTTCAATCGCGGGAGGGGGGGGAGGCGGACAGCATCCGCAATAATTTTTTTTTTTTTTTAAATTCAATTGCACTTCCGGCACGCGATAATTTTTTTTTTTTTTAAATCTTTTTTTGCTGCACAATCTCCTTCCAGCCAAAAAAAATAATTCGCCTGCTCAGCAAAAAAAATACAGTCGCACGTCCCAAAAAAATGCGAACTGTTCTCCAGCAGGCTTCTGCAAAAAATTATTTGCAAATGGCTCTGATACCATGTCAAAATAAAATAGCAAATTGATTCATTTCTGAGAAGGTTTAAATAACACATCTGTAGGTTGAAATAGCCCGGAGGTTACGAAACCATCCGCGGCTGAAATAGAACTTGTTATAACCAATTAACAAGTTCTGCCTAATTAACAATAAAATGTAATAACAAATATATGCTAACAAATATACGCTAACATTTAAGGAGTTGGCCTAACTCAAGCAAGTGGGCTCGATGGATAGCTACATTGCTGATTTCCAAAAGCTATCTATTGTTGTGACGGATATATTTGAGAGGAGATTGATTATTCTATTTATATATGAGTTGGTTGATCCTTTGCGAGGGCTTTTCAAAGCCTTCAATCCTCCTACATTACATGATACCATTAGGAAAGCACATGACATGGAGACCACCACTTCAAAGGGTAAATTTATTTCTAAAGGACATGACTATAAGAAATTCAAAGATAAGAAAACCTTTCATAAAGGGAATGAGCAACAGAAGGATATTTTTAAAATGGGGGACAACGAGAGTACTAATGAGTTAAGGAAGAAGAATATTTGTTTTCGATGTAGGGAACCTTGGACCCCAAATCATAAATATAGTGACAAGGAAAAAATGAAGCAAATGGGGTACTACACAAGTGAAGAATCATAATATGAGGATGTTGATAAGCAAGTAGAAGTTGATAGCAGTAGTTCAAAAAGTGAAAGAGAACCTAATCCAACACCAGTAGTTGATGAGCCAGTAGCACAATTATATAGTTTTCATAGGGTAGCATCATTCAAGGTTCGTGGAGTCCTGAATGGGCAGTGCATAACCACTCTCATTGATATGGGGGCTACTCATAAATTTATTTATGAGAACCTTGATACTAAGTGGGGGCTTCCTATAGAGACCTTTAATGATTTTAGGGTGATGGTTGCTAGTGGGTCTACCATTAGTTGCACCAAGAGGATTCATAATATAAGCAGAGGATGAGTGAGTATGCGTTGCAAGATGATTTTTATTGTGTTAATATTGGTGATACATATGTTGTGTTGGGAATGCATTGGATGAGCACTTTGGAAGAATTTACTATGAAATTGAACTATATGGAAATGAAATTTGAATCAGGAGGTAAGAAGATTGTTCTTTGTGGAGTTTCAGACAGTAGACTCAGGATGGTATCGCTTAGGCATATGGAGCCCCTCAATGAAGAAGAGGTATTTTGGAAAGAATATAAAGCATATCAATCAATGGGAGATGATTATCAGGATGATATGTCATTTGCAAATTTTATAGACTTATTGATTAAATTTGAATTGAAGTTGAAAAGGAACCCCTAAAATTTGTATGTGAATATCTACATTACTGGTAAGAATTTTGAACATTCGTTCCCGTCAATAGAAAACCTTCTCAATACCTTAAGGGATGTGGAGACAATTTTAGACAAGGTTGTTAGCTCACCTTCTTAAATTATGCAAATTGCTTTGAATCCCTTGGTGTTTTCTTTGGTTGAGCCAAATTTATTGAGTCACCGAGACAAGGAGGTAAGACTCATGGCTACTTCCTATTTAAGTGAAATTATGAGAATATCAGCACCTAAGGAGCTTTATGGAAATGACACATTGAGAATGGTAATGCAGTTGTTGGTTGATAGTTTTAGAGGGTTGGGAAAGGTCAAAAGCTCTCATTTTTCTAGGAGAGTTACTATACTTGAGATATTTGCAAGAACTGGATTGGGTAACATCATGTTAGACTTGAGCTTGGATGATTTTATTTACCAAATGTTTCATAATTTTATTACTATAGCTAGATCAAAACATACTAATAATGTTATTGCAGCCATGAGAGATATTATGGTTTTGATCATCAATGAAAGTGACAAAATTCCTAAGCCACTTTGGACTATGTTAGTGGCTATTTTGAGGTGATATTTGGTTGCTTCACCTGTTGCTCATGAATTGGTTGATAGTGTTGTGAGAAGATGTGAGAAGAATTTGAGGCCATTTTTGGACAGCGAAGAAGATGGAAAGGAAGAGGAGATCAAAACAAAAAAATTGTGTGAAGACAATGACACTTTTTATGTGGTATGTATGAATGAATTTCAGATTGGTTCATTTGAATTGCATGCACCTACTGAAAATATTATACCAACAACATTGGATGTGGTTGTGGAACAAATTATTGAAGACTCCATGGCTAGTAATTATTTTGATGACAAAAGTGTTGAAGCCGCTAATAGTATTGCAGGAAAAGAGCATGATGGGATTGTTTCAAACTTCAAGGTAGCCCCTATTTATGAGTTCACAAATGATTTTTTAGATGCTAAACATGTTGAACATAAAACATATTTTCAATTAGTATATGATACTATTTCATTATTAGTAATGAAGACACATGTGGATTTGGGTTTGGTATCCCAGCTGAACCTAATGTAATAAATGTTTCGAATAGCTTCATCTTCTTTGGTGATTTACATAGTGAACTACATACAGAGATAAACATGCATGGTCAGAAAAAAGAACTTGTTGGGGCAGAATTAAGTAATCGGCTCTTTAGTCCTTGGGATCCGGGTGTGTTGGCACCTAAATTTGATGAAGACCTTGGGTGGGGTGATTACAAAATTTTTGATAACCCACTCTTTGATATGGGTGAAGTTGTGATATTTGATAACCCACTTTATGAGGTGGACTTTCATGATACACATGAGAGGAATACTTCACTTGGCACTTGTGATGAACTTGTGGATCATTCTGATGATTTTTTTTTGGTTAATGAGCGGAGTGTTTCATTTCATGAAACATACAGGGAATACATGCAGAGAAGACATGATGTGGAGTATGTATTTGAGCATAATGTTGGGATGGAGCTTGCTGCAATTTTCAAACCAGCAACTAAAGGTAGACAATTTGATCATTTGTTGGCCTATAATCCCTTGCATAGAGATATGATTCTTTGTTCTTCATCCATATAAGATTATTTTAATAAAATGAGGCATCATAAGAAGGGTGAAGGAATACATGCATACCATCACATGAGAATTTGGGATCTAGGTGCTCCATTCAGTTTTTGGGAAACATGGAATAAGAGTTATCTTCATTGCACGAGTCTTTATTTGTAGAACAAAATAGTAGTTGTACTCTCATCTTGTCATGACATTGATGATGTTTTGGATCAACTGTTTATGATGTGTGATGTTACTCTTGGAAATACCTTGAATCATATGCATGTGCTTCTAGACATGAAGGATGATGGGAGAGGGATACCTTGGAGGATTGTTGATAAATGAAGTGGGCGGTTTACTACTGTATGCTCCTTGAGTAGCCATGTTACAACTCCATTTGTGTTCATACAAATGGATTGGAGAGAGATCCCGAGCCAAGATTGGAGATTTATGGATTTTTTGACTTATCCGGAGGTAATTTCAGCTTGGGATGAGTTTAGTTTTGGTACCTTGGTTGTCATGTTTCAGATTTTTGGTAAATGTAGTCCTTGTGGTATGTTGATTTATCAAAAGTCAGATTATGTGATGATGATTTCAGTCTTGGACATCAGTATGTTGCTTTATTTTTAGACCATTCAGCTTGATGACGGGGTTAATTTTGAGTCTAATATGAGGTCAACAAGATTTGCAGCTTACATGATCCATTATTGGATGGATTTATGGGCATTTTGAGTATGTGTTAGCTATCATTTCATGTTGATGTTTGATGTATTTTCTAATGATACTCTCATGATTATTGCTGAGTGGGAGTACTGGTACTCTTGGGATGATCATTTTGACTCATGGAGATGGAGTGTTAGTGTGGTTTTTTTCGATGATGGCAGATACATTCCCAGGATGATTATTTTTGGATCTACCTTTGCTGTCCACAACCTTTCAAGTTACTTGATCGAGGTTGGTTTGCATTTTGGTTGGACCTCTATAGTGAGATTTACTGGGTATCTTGCTTCTTTGTTGAGCAGATTGCTTTCGCGGGTGCTCAATTTCATTTTGATCAGTCACACTACAGGAGTTATTCATATAGAGTTACTTTGGCATGATACTTTTCATGACATAGAGCTTGGTTACTATAGGTATTCCAGTTCAGACTATGAGGATGAGTATAATATTTGGTTTCAAGAGTAGGGAATACATTTGGTGCACAGTGGATCTCTTGTTGTGATCATAGTGGTGCAGCGACAGCGTGGTGGTTTCTTTCTGAGGTTGTTATGGGATCCAGGTATTATATGTGACCTCAGCCAAGAGCAAATATTTGACTAGAGTATATTTGAGTATTTCTTGAGGACAAGCAATCTTTGGGAAGGGCAGATTGTAATGTCCCATTTCTAGAAAGGCAATGTTTAGTGGTGATTTATCCTATTCCTAGGGTCCCATAGGCTAAACAGGGATGATTGGGAACCCTAAGTGGATTGTTCCTTGGTGATCAATGCTTCACTAGCTCTCCTCTACCTCTTTTTGGAGGCGATTCAGAGCTTTTCTTCACCACTTTCTATTTTTAGTAACTTACTATTTTTAGTAAGTTAGGGTTTGGACAGTTGGTGGTGGTGATCTTATCAGGGTTTTTGTTTAGAGATACATGTTGAGTTGTTTTTTGGTGATTCCAGAGTTAATTGTTATTTTTGGTAGTAATTACTATTTATAGTAAGTTAGGGTTTCTGGCAGATCGAATAGTGCAGTGTTATTCTTTGGCGAAATGGGTGTCTGATTCTATCCCTTGATCGAGGATTGGTTGAGCAGAAGGTTAAAATTTTAATGTGCAAATATGAATTAAATAAAGTTAAATAATCTATTTAACTTTACAAAGTTCAACCTTATTTTATAAAAGGGGAACGTTGGGGGGACATAAAGTCACTTAGCAAATTAAAATATTAATAAAGTGACTTTAGAAAAAGGAGTAATAAAGGGTTATTTTATAAAAGTGAATTTTAAATTCTTTTTAAGTGTGCAAAACCCTAAAAGTGAGGTGTTGGGTTTATATGGGTTTTTGTGAGTTCATTTGGCATATCCATTGTTTATGAACATCAAAGAAACTCTGTCAAAATTCTTGGAGAATTTGCAAATTTGGCTCTTGGGGATGAAAATCTCCATCGACAACACTGTTTTTGAAGGTTAAAGATCCTTCCTAGGCAGTTCTTGGAGTCTTCATTGCAGGAGATTCAGATTGGGCTTACTTGCAGCACTTAGGGTTTGAAGAAATTTGAAGTTTGGTTTTTCATGAAATAAATCTTCTGGGTCTTTATCATTTTAGCATATTTGATGTGGGTATTTATTAGTTTTGTGAATTAAGGAGCAAATACTTCATACTAAGACTTGGCCTAACAACTCCATTTTGGCTTGGGAACCCACGGTTTTGCTCATATCTGTAAAATGGTGGAGTTTATTATTATGGGTATTTGAGAATTCAAATTTTATGGTGGAGACAATAATTTATATGCATTAAGATTGGGGTTTATAGTTAGTATTTATTTTTAAAGGTTGTCGTACAATTTTAGCCATTGTTGGTAGTGCATTGGAAGCATGAAGAAAAAATATAGTTCCAAAACTTGCTTTGCTTTATTGCTACCTAGATCTGAGCACCAAGTAAAAACAAGTCTATTGCACTTTACGACACATAATTCGGAGGTGTATTTGCGAAGATACAAACATTTCTTGCTTTTTGGGTGTCATTTGCAACGAACTGAAAATTGTCACAGGTCTGAAAATTATTATTTCTGAATGCTACTATTTGTAATCAGACATTATATATTGAAATATGATGTAATGAAGTCATTTTACGAATATTAGATCATTGTTCAAAATTTTTGTTCATTTCTATGCATTTTCCCTTCATATTTTTATGCATTATACATGTCAAAAGGCACCAAAAACATATGCATCAGTTCTAAAAATCAAAACAACAGATAACAAGCAAACAAACTCAAAAAATCAGCCACAAAATAAATAATAAAAAAAATTGCTACAAAAGGGGTATACATTACACTCCAGATGTGTCAAGTAGGACGATCTGCATAATTAGGTGCATGAAGACAGTCACTCGATCAGTGTAAACCTATTGTTTGTACCAGTGCTCAATGTGGACCCCTCTGTAGTCCGAGTGCTATTGTGCTGCTTCACTGTGGTGGCAAAAAATGTGACCAAAGACTGCATTCTTCGCATCGAGCGGTGAAGATGTGATGGCCTCACCATCTAGTGGGATTCAAAATATGCGGTAGACATCCTCCAAAGTGATTATCATCTCACCTGTAGGTAGGTGAAAGGTATTGGTCTACGCATCCCAACGTCAGGCCAATGTAGTCATATAGGCCTGATCGACCCTGATGGAGGGGAGGCATAGTACATAGCCAAATCCTATAGCCCCAAACCATACCTGGTACTCCTGAGAAAGGGCACTACACAAGTTTTGAAGGATATATGATTCCCTTGCTCTAGCAGTTAGGGTTTGATAGAAAGCAAAATAATAAGGTAAAAATAAATAAAAATCAACTATAAACATCAAAAAACAAGCTTGAAAACATCAAAAAAAATAAAAACATCAAAAACAATATCAAACACACTTTAAAAATAAATAAAAATAAATTAAATTTTATAAAAATAAAAAAATTGAAAAACATTTCAAAGGTTTGCGAACCGCGGCTCAAACCCGCGATCAGGGAGGTGGTCAAATTTTGACCATTGGATTTTTAATCCTGTCGTGGTTGACAGTTGTGGCCCCCAATTTGAAATTAGGGACTGCGCCTGCCAGCTGCGACTAGGTGAGAATACCTTTTCCAGGTCATTTCCCGTTTCGACAGTCCCCAAAAAACAAAATAATAATAAAAAACAAAATAAAAACCCAAAAACAAATTAATTTAACCCATCCCCTTAAGTTAATCTAAGCTAAACCTAACTCGGGTGAGGTTCATTATCGATGGTTTAATGAGATTCATTTTAACCCGTTAATTAGTGAGGTTAATTTTAAAACCGATAAAATAAAATGATCAAGGGTTTTGTTGTAGTGTCCCACCCCAACTGAGACAACTGTAAAACTGCTCCCCTTATGTAATTGTTTGTGTTTGCACTTTAATATTTGTTGATTTGGAATATTCTGAGTTTTTTTGGTGTGAAATACATATAATCATTCAATATACAAACCCCTACCTTCAAAGGATCTCATTCACTTAAGATTTTCAATAAGTCATTATGACAAACACTTGTCATGCATACTCAAAAAAGATAGTGCAACAGACTGTAAATGATCCATAACTTACAAACCACTATTCCAAATGCTATGAAATTTGGATACAAGCAAGATACCAACATTAACTACAAACCCAATGAAGGAATAGAGCTAGGAATGAAAATACCTAGATTTATTGATGACTGATATAAAGCTGGAAACACATATCAGCTATAGAAAATCCAGGTTTAAGCTCATAACTTTTGAAATACAAAGTTCCTAAACCTCACGTCCTTCCTCAAAGCATACATTCAACTTGGTACTATACGACCAGCATCATATTAACCAAAATCTGCTTCAATGTTCACTCAAATCTCTTGGAAATGGTACAGTAGGGCTATAGGAAACCTCCCAAGGTAATGCTCTCCAAAGCAAGCAAGTATTCATTGAAGAATCGAGGTCTTTGCACCCCCAAATGGTGCGGCACTGTGGTGGAAAGGAGCTGCAAGTAATGTCTTCTAAAAATGGTCTTCAACTCATCACCAAGTCACAAAAACACTAAAAATATGTATCCCAATCTGCTCAAGTCATTCCCATAGATTGAGAATGCAACTGCCAAAGTGAGGAGGTCTTTCACTCCCGACAATGGCATCCTCTACTGTGGTTTTCATCACAAGCAAAGCTGGAAATTGGAAGCTCCTGCAAACCTGCAAGCTCTCCTCAAGACAAAGAGAATTCAATAGCCAAAAATATGTCTCCTTATGCCTCCTCAACGCCCTTTTATTCTTTCTTCAAGTTGGGCGATCCTCATGTTTGATGAATGTGGGATAAAAGAAATACATTAATTTCATAACTTAAGAGCCAAAATGAGCGTCCCACTTCCCAAGGTGACAAAAGTAATTAAAAATGATAAAATAATCTTTCCAATCAAATATTTATTTCTTCCCCTTTAAAACGAGTACTCACAAGGCCCCTTTTAATAAAAAATATAAGCCCAACTTTAATATATTTAAATATTACATTTAAATATAATATTAATTAACTTCGGGCATTAAAATAATCAGGCTCCCAACATCCAATCACCAATAAAATGGTAGAAACAGATACCCTTTTCACCGTAGATGACAAACGTACCTTTCTCGTTTCCCAAAATGCCAACCCTAACTGACTTACTAAAAATAGTAAGTCTCCTGCTCCAGTGTCCAAACAGACTCAAAAATGACAACTGAAGATACATCTGGATACCCAATTCTGCATAGAACACCAATCCACTATCTGCATGGTCAAAAACCCTAGCCACTAACTTACTAAAAATAGTAAGTCCATCATCAAAGTACATAATGACTTTCAAAAATTGGCATCTAAAAACAATCAACATCCCTGCAATGTCCAAACAACACCTGAGTGCATCCACACTACCGACAAGCCAAAATGGGGACATTACAGTCCTCCCTCCTCGAGATTGCTTGTCCTCAAGCAATCCAAACTCATCACACATCATTCTCAAGAATGAATACCATGTGATCCCTGGGTCCCAGATTACTGTCATGTCAGATCTACCATGCTGACACTGCACCACTCTGATCACAACAGTAAATTCCATCTGCTCAAACTGCACATCCCACTCCTGTATATCAAAATTAAGCTCATCCACAAAATCGAAACCAGTGTGCCTATCTAGAATGTGCTCAAAATCCTGAGGGGGCTCAAGGATAACCAACTCGACATGATCCATCCCTACAATGACACTGTCCAAACTGATCAAGGGCATCCAAGAAAATAATATGTTCATCAAGGTATCACAATGCTCTACTGATCTCACCACAATGGTCCAACAAGAATGCCGATCAGACTCCCTCAACTAGTAAATATGGAAATCAACATTATCCATCCTAAAAAAATTTCTCCTAGGGATACATCTACCATCAAAGTCCAAAGACACCATGATGATACCATAACTCCATGTGTCAAAAGAATCAACCCAGTCTAAAATGAGATCTCTGCATGAATAGAAGAGCCTAACAAGGATGGTATGCTGAAGAAAAGCCATAATTAACTCTCCATCATCTCTCGATAACCAAGGTATTCATGCCCTGACTAGAATCTCTCTCCAATCAACCAAAAGAGATAAGACTGGAGTCCAATGGTTGTCGATCTGCAACCTAGCAGTAGAGTCCCATCTAAAAATCTGAACTAACTCCTACCACCAACCAGCTAATGGAAGTAACATCATAGCGCAACCTCTACCGACCACTGTCCCCCCATGGATACATACCTCTCGGATCCCATGGGCAAAAGTAGAGCCTAGCAGTCACAACAACTGCCGACTCAGTGGGACAGAACAAACACCACTGATAACTCCCTGGATCCCAGATGTGTAACTGATCACTATCATACATCACACCAAGGAGTAGACCATAATCCAACACATAAACATCATAACTATCTAAAGAATCCTGCTGGAAAAATATACATACAGGTGTAAAGCTGCTAATCCCAAACTCAATCTCTAAAAAAGTGTTGTCCCACTGAAATAGTCCACCATCCCTATATAAAACCATATTTCCTTCTAGAGAAGGAAACACCTCATACTCAAAAGAAGGAAACAACCCACCGTCACAATATTTCGTTCCATGACCATGTGTCAACAAAAATGAAATCCACTCATTAATATATGGGCTGAAAGTGAACTGGTGAGCATAACACACAATGCAATCCATCAAAATCTCACCAACCTCACCATCATCCTCGTCACATGAGGAAAGAGTCATGGAATCAACTACAACTGGAATGGCATCCTACCAAGGGGAAACACCATCATCCACACCATGCTCATGTTGATCCTGCTGAGTGGAAGGGGAAACTCTGCCAATGCTATGTAACTCCTCATCACACCCAATCTCATGCATATCCTCCACCAACTATCGAATCACAGTGCTCTCTGTCACCCACTCCGAATGTTGTGTAGTAGCTACAACAGGTAACTGAGCCCTCGCCTGATCAAGAGAGTAGTGAGCTAAAGACAATTGCAAACTCATCTCATCCAATTCCTGCTCTCTCTCTGCTAATCTCTGAAAAGTCCTCCGAGTGAACTCGACAGCCACGTCCCGATCTGATAATAACTATAAATAATCAGACTTGATTTTCTCCAAAGCATGCGTAAGAGTCTGCATGCTAGCAATAGATGGGTCATCAATCAATTCTCCCTTTCTCTCCCTGAGTTGAGCTGAATGACGGAGGCCCTCCACAAATGAATGAGCATGATCAAGATGTGACAAAGCCTGAGCAATCATCTCCTCTGAGACCTACAGATGATCTCTCCAACTATGCGCTGCATCATAACTATGCTCACAGTCGATATCACACATCTGTATCCCTAAACTGTCACCTCCAGTAAGAAGAACAGAGTCAGATCCTCTGTTCACACTGCACTCTCCAGTCTCATGAACTGAAGTGAAAACTGAATCCGGCTCAACCTCAGAGTCCTCAACTGCATACTCTGCTGACTTATCACCTAAATCAGCATGCCCATCAAGAAAACTATGACCGCTCTCAACATGTAGAGACTCACCCTCAACAATAACTGACTCTAGCTCTGAACTGGGGTCTCCATCAACTGTGTCATGAAAAGCATCGTCATGCACTAATGGGCTAGAACAAGAACATGTGCATGAATCCTCAATCTGGCGGTCAACCAATGCAACAACTACCCGACACTGCTTTGAAAACAAGTCAATCTCAACTGTACTGATCGGGTGCTCATCTCTAATACTGCCCTCTATGCCTAACCCACGCTGTGAATCTGGGGCAGCAATATCACTAGAAGGAGAAACATCTCCCTCTGGTGCAAGGTCACCACCAGGTGTCAACACACCAGGATCCCATGGTACAATGAGATGATCCACTAACCCAATGCCAATGCCAGGACTGCGCTCATAAGTGTCGGTCGATGTAAGGGAACCATGCTGCTCAATACCGTCATAATAACCATGATCCTTAGGATGAACTCCCCCTATAAAAACACATTGTGAATCATCCATAGGTAGATTAATCTGTGCATTATCCACCATAGATTTGGTTTGAAGACCAAATCCAACACCACCTGTACCATCATGCTCTAAATCAACAAATGTATCATCACCTACAGTATACCTGTCAATCCCAATATCACCATGACTAACCTGATGCTCAAAAACAATTCCATGCACAAGCTGAGAATAAGTAACAGAATCATCAGGAAAAGTTGCTCTAGAATCTGTGACAACACCATCATAAGCAACATACACATCCGACTCTACTGAACGGACAACACCGATAGCCAAACCCGTAGTGGCTACATGTCCACTAACAGTTGTAGAGACTCCAAATGGTATGTCAAAATCTGAATCTGCATCTACTGTCAAGTCATCGCCTCCATGCTCAACACCCTCATTGCTAGGTGTATGCAATCCTAAAACTGTAGTTCCACCACCATTTCCTGTATCCGTGTTCGAGTCCAAATCAGCTTCCATATCATGAATCTTGTGATCAATGTCATTATTATTATGTGCATGCATGACCATAGGGAATTTCGGTGGTACATATGAACACATTTCATGTGATGAAGTATTTTTTACACCATCATCTGCAATCCTTGATTTGCATCCTTCTTCAATAACCTCTAAATTTTCAACCCTATCATCAATGAGAGTTGATTCTCTATTCATATTTTCAAGAAGGTTCATTTTCTCATCACCATTTGGTTGTTGCCTCATTCTCATGTCCACATAATCCCAAAGTGACATTAATTCTTTGAATTTTGTACTGGCATTGGTCCATTCTTGAACAAACTGATCATGCAACTCTGTAATTGTAGGTAGAAAATTTGACATTGTAGCAGCAAAGTGGATACCCAAATAGGCGAGCAGTGCTGAACCTGCTCTGATACCAATGTAGTGTCCCACCCCAACTGAGACAACTGTAAAATTGCTCCCCTTATGTAATTGTTTGTGTTTGCACTTTAATATTTGTTGATTTGGAATATTCTAAGTTTTGTTGGTGTGAAATACATATAATCATTCAATATACAAACCCCTACCTTCAAAGGATCTCATTCACTTAAGATTTTCAATAAGTCATTTTGACAAACACTTGTCATGCATACTCAGAAAAGATAGTGCAGTAGACTGTAAATGATCCATAACTTACAAACCACTATTCCAAATGCTATGAAATTTGGATACAAGCAAGATACCAACATTAACTACAAACCCAATGAAGGAATAGAGCTGGGAATGAAAATACCTAAATTTATTGATGATTGATATAAAGTTGGAAACACATATCAGCTACAGAAAATCCAAGTTTAAGCTCACAAATTTTGAAATACAAAGTTCCTAAACCTCACGTCCTTCCTCAAAGCATACGTTCAGCTTGGTACTGTACGACCAACATCATATTAACCAAAATATGCTTCAATGTTCACTCAAATCTCTTGGAAATGGTACAATAGGGCTATAGGAAACCTCCCAAGGTAATGCTCTCCAAAGCAAGCAAGTATTCACTGAAGAATCGAGGTCTTTGCACCCCCAAATGGTGCGGCACTGTGGTGGAAAGGAGCTGCAAGTAATGTCTTCTGAAAATGGTCTTCAACTCATCACCAAGTCACAAAAACACTGAAAATCTGTATCCCAATCTGCTCAAGTCATTCCCATAGATTGAGAATGCAACTGCCAAAGTGAGGAGGTCTTTCACTCCCGACAATGGCGTCCTCTGTTGTGGTTTTCATCACAAGCAAAGCTGGAAATTGGAAGCTCCTACAAACCTGCAAGCTCTCCTCAAGACAAAGAGAATTCAATAGCAAAAAGATGTCTCCTTATGCCTCCTCAATGCCCTTTTATTCTTTCTTCAAGTTGGGCGATCCTCATGTTTGATGAATGTGGGATAAAAGAAATACATTAATTTCATAACTTAAGAGCCAAAATGAGCGTCCCACTTCCCAAGGTGACAAAAGTAATTAAAAATGATAAAATAATCTTTCCAATCAAATATTTATTTCTTCCCCTTTAAAACGAGTACTCACAAGGCCCCTTTTAATAAAAAATATAAGCCCAACTTTAATATATTTAAATATTACATTTAAATATAATATTAATTAACTTCGGGCATTAAAATAATCAGGCTCCCAACATCCAATCACCAATAAAATGGTAGAAATGGATACCCTTTTCATCGTAGATGACAAACGTACCTTTTCCGTTTCCCAAAATGCCAACCCTAACTGACTTACTAAAAATAGTAAGTCTCCTGCTCTAGTGTCCAAACGGACTCAAAACTGACAACTGAAGATACATCTGGATACCCAATTCTGCATAGAACACCAATCCACTGTCTGCACGGTCAGAAACCCTAGCCACTGACTTACTAAAAATAGTAAGTCCATCATCAAAGTACATAATGACTTCCGAAAACTGGCATCTAAAAACAATCAGCATCCCTGCAATGTCCAAACAACACCTGAGTGCATCCACACTGCCGACAAGCCAAAATGGGGACATTACATTTTTTGTGCTTCCACCTTAGTCGCATTGGCTCCTCCAGGTTGGGCTACCATTGGTCCAGGTGGTAGTGAGATTGAGTCTTCAACAACACTTTGCGTCAAAATTGTTGAATCACCTCTCAGAGCGCTCAGGATTTGCAAGCTATCAAACTAAAAATAACGTAAAAAATGATAGGAAATTTTTTAAATATTTCGTATTTTTCATTTGATCGCGATTGACACCCATGGGTGTAGAACTAGGGTTTGCCAACTGTAGCAGTCAACTGCGGCTAGAAAAATTTAAAAACCTAGCTGTTGTTGCCAAGTGTAGCTAGCAACCTGTAACAAATGCCAAAAAATACCACCATGAGGAGCTAAAAAATGATGAATTAAAAATACCCACCTGACCAAAATTGTAAAAAAAATCACAAAATAATAAAAAAATCATATAAAATCAAACCCAAATATGCCTCGTATCTAGTAATTTACCCTATACACTTGGCGGTTGTAGCGAATTACGTTCCATGTAATCTGACAAGATGAGTAAATTACCATAAGGACATTTGGGATCAATTGGTCATCGTTGAATTGATATGCTTTATTTCAATCCCTAAGAAGGCCTAGATAGCCAGACTGATCCACGGGAATGAAGCAATCATATAACTTCTATGACACTTTCAATAGATCATCGAACAATATAATTCAACACATGCCTAATTGGAATTGCTATAATTTTGATTCCCTAAGAAGGCCATTAAGGCTGGACCGCTCCATGGGATAGAGATGTACAATTACTCTTAATACTTGCAATCATAGTTGATTAGCTGAATCAATTATCATATACTAAATCTTATTTTATTCAAAGATATTCATAGTGATCAAGTGACTCGTCACTTCATTTAATTGTCCTACCCTCATTGACTCATCGCTTGAGGGGGTAGTCATAATATCATAATCATAATCAAAGTCAATAGAAAATCCCTTGATCGTAGATCTCTTGATCTTGTCAAAATTGGGTTCATCTTACAAATCATTGCCAATGACTATCATAAGCTTACTCTTTGCTAGGGAAAAAATCAAATATGATAGTTAAGTTAGTAGCTCTCCTCCTTTCGGATCTATATGGTGCGGAAGCCTATAGTAGCCCTCAGCTACCTGATTGTCGTTGGAGCTTGCCAAAACTTTGCAAATTTAAGCCTTCCACCTAGTTGGAAGCAATGATTCTAGGATGCACGTCCTTTTGTTGGACCTTGAGCATCTAATGTTGATCAGACTAATGATCATTATCCAACCCATGATACCATTTTAGGAGGTCTATTTTTTCTCAACGTTGTTCAATCTCACAATGCATATCAAAAGGGGAATTTGTAGACACCTAAAATGCATCATGTCGAGGCAGCTACTCATATGGGATATGCTAGAAGACCATATGAAAGACCTTGGATAAATACCAAGGTATAGCAGTGGTTTTAACCACTCAATTATGCAGTTTGGTCTAATAAGTGTTAACCATAGGTGACACCCGTGGTTAGCAGTGCTAACCATGCCTCAAAGCCATGACTAGCATCAAAAATTAGTTCACCTTTGATCAAGTTAAAGTTGGTTCCAAATAGCCAATTAGTTGCAGATTCGAGTGGTTTAGGGGCAGAATTATCGAGAAGCTTCCTTCCAACTGCTCTAACTGCCCATTCTTGATCTTGGCTTCCTCATGAAGCTAGGACATATCCCTTTGAGGTGTTATAAGACCCCCTTCCAAACTAGGGAGAAATTTGGAGAAGATTTCATTTGAATGCAGCAAAGCCCTGTCGAATATAACACTCACCTAATTGCATTGTGACGTTGCTTTCTTGCCCTTAATTGAGAGATTGAAATGGTATTTCAAGCCATGGAGGTCTTAAAAGGTTAGGAGAGCCAAGAAACATAATTACACCAATTCCATGCGTAATTAGAGCAATTCAACTGCCAAATCTGTCAGAGGACATAGAGGCGGCCCTTGACCATCAATATGGTAAGAGGATTCAGAGATTTAGCCCTTGAATTGAAGGACAAGCACACTTAAAGATATGTCATGGCTGTCAATCGTGGCTAACAGTGCTCACCATGCCACAGAGCCACGGTTAGGGTATCATCCCTAATTTCCTTACTTTCTCACCATAGGATTTGTTAATGGCATTAGATTAAGCATAATTTAGGTTTAATTGCATTATTAGATATTTTTGACTGGTAGAATTAGCTTGTTTAGTTGTCTTGCTTTCAATATTGTAACTAGGATACTAATGAATAGTTTTCATGCTTTCATTCTTTCAAATTTATAATTAGGCCATTAGATAGATATATATACTTTTCCTTTACATGTTTCATAGAATATTTTCATGCTTTGCATAGGTTTACTAGCTTTCTTGCATTTTCTTGATTATATGCTAGTAGTATCATATTTTCATATAATTTTCTCAAAAAGCCTCATCAAGAGAGGCATCCTTTATTATTTATGCTTCTTGTTGTTTATTGCACACAAGATTAACATGGTTTTGACATGCAAGGCAACAAATGCCTATAATCATGGAGAAGAAGGTCATCGACACCTTGGAGAAGTTCATGTCATTTTGAAAGGTATTTGGAATGAACCTACCCTTGAGAGGGATTTCAAACTATTGTAAATGTTGTATCAAATGGGTATCCCTTAGAGGGATGGATTTGTAACTTGACTTGATTCAAAATTAATAAAAGATCTTTGTATTTTGTTCTTTTCATTCTTGTCAATTTGTGTATGTCTATTTGCATCGTTTTCAGCAATTTCAATATTAGGTGCAAGCCTTTTTGGATGCTACATATTCTCAAAGACTTACCTCAAATATGCTCAACCAGTCCTCACTAGAACTTGTCCAATCTGCTCTCAATCTCTATCTTCAAACTTTGTATTGTAAGCTTCCATAAAAGCTCACACAAATCTGTCCACAAGTTTTCTCAAAGACTTACCTCAAATCTGCTGAACAAGTCCTCACTAGAACTTGTCCAATATCACAGAAACATATAGAGAATTGTTAGACACTCAATATACTTCACACCACAATGCTTAATCACTTTCGATCTCTATTTTTACCTTAGAAACATATAGAGAATTGTTAGAGACTCAATATGTTTCACACTCAAACACTCTCAATATCTTTCTCAAATCAATTTAGAATACAGAACAATTTGTTTCATAAAACTTGAACTATCACTTCAATACATCCACTCAACTAAGCTCAATCACTTCTATTCAATAAATCACTTCAACAAATGCTTATCAAGTAATCCTCACATAACAATGATACTCATAATCTTTTACAAACCCTAGTTCAAGTTCCTCACTCAACCAATTGCTTCAACAACAATGCTAATCTCACATAACAATGATACTCATGATCTTTGACAACTTCACATAACAATGATACTCATGATCTTTTCACAAACCCTAGTTCAAGTTTCTCACTCAATATTTCCAACAATGCTTATCAAACAAGGTTTTTTATCATCAACTCTTACTCAGAAAACCCATATCAAATCAACTTTGGACAACTCAAACTAATCCTTTTCACTCCACCTTATTTCAGAAAACCTCAACCAATCAATTACTTCAATCAAGAAAGAATGTGCCCATACATTTTTGCTTGATAAAGAATATATTTCAAAATCTGTCTCAGTCACACTCAATCTCTTTGACAATCTCAATGGTTAGATGACAAAAATACTCCTCAAAAATATTTCTCAATACAAAAAATGACAAATTCCTTTGTAAACCTTATAATCTCCACACTTTATAAAATAAATTTTAATCATCAACAAAAATCAACATAATATTTTTAATTTTACTTTACCTTGTAACCCCCCTTAAATACTTATAATATCCTTAAAATACTTCTTTCTCACTTAACAATAATTTCAAAAGCTTATAACAAATAATAACCACCCTCTATGCCATTCTACCTTATGGCTCCCTCTACGAGCACATCCCACAACTCAAAAAAGAAGACATTTAAAAATTTGAAACCGCCTTATGACTCCCTCGACCTTAGAATAAGCCACCTATTAGTTTTTAATAAAGAAACCCTTATTACTCCATTCCAATTAATTTTAACATACAGTACCTTTTAATCTCTCAAATGTCTCAACCCTTATTACTCCCACTTGAAAGCTTTAAATTAAAATAAAAAAAAAAACTTTATGACTCTCATTGACCATATAAGAGCATACCTTGAATTTATATTCCTCACGTGCTTCGATTAATTATTTGACTGTGCTTCGCTTTGCTGGTCCTGTGCTCTCAACAAGGGAACGAGTGCCACATGGGCTGGTCACTCATTAACTCTATGCGCTTCGATTTCCCACATACGCCGGTACTAGAACCTTGAGTTCCAAACCCTCAAATTTCGTGTGCTACTTCTAGCTTTGCTGCGTGTCACACAAAAATATTTTTTGGTGCACCTTTCACACTAAAATATGCATTTCGATATCCATGCCAATTGGATATTAATCACACACGACTTCCTCAAGCTATGCTCATTAGTTTTCAAAACTTGACTACGATGACTTTTTCCTTGACTTCTGCGTTGTAGGTTTTCGACTTCAATATCGTGTGTTCAAAAGGGTTATTTTCATTTTATGAAATTCATCTCATGAAGCACTCATACCCTTTTTTGAATAATACTTTCAAAAAAGCTTAGCCCCTTCTAAACATTGGGCTCCCTTTTTATATATGATCAATGGCCTTAATTAAAAGGACATCGGTGCTTAGGTTGTGATGTGGAAGTCGACGGGGTTGCCTTCATTTGACTTTTCCTCCATACCCTTGTCGGGGTATTTTTTGTTCCCCTCTTTTTTTAAATACATGCCTTCAAAGCAAACTTTAGCCCTTAGTGCTTAACCGTATAATATTTAAATTATTTAAATAAATAATTTAAATATTAGATAATTTAAATCAAATAACCTCTTTTTAACCTTGGGTCCAAATTACGAATTAAACCTCTTTCCAAATATTATAATATTAAATATTATAATATTTTTATTTTTATTTTAAACTTGCACCTCTTTACCTTTTGGAAAAAACAACTTGATGACATTAAATGGTGATCCACCTCTTGACATCAATGACAACAAAACTCGCTCATATTTCCAACAATATCCCCCTTTGTCATTGATGGCAACCCATTTATCTTTTACCTTTTTCTATTATGCTCCACCTGGGAAACTGCGCCCCCTGACTGAATGCTTTCCTTCTAATTCAAATCTCTTCCCCTTACTCAAATCTCTTCCCCTTTGGCATCAATGGCAGAGGGTCACATTTGGGGCTCGAGGATAAGAATGAATCTCTTAGCTTAGTCCCTCCTCCACCTCCTTTTGAGGTGGTTAATTCTGGGATGGGAGTATCTCTACTCCCAACAAGCACTGATATTTATATTTTTTAACTCTCTTCCATATCTTTAAGCCATACCTTTTTGAACCTTTTGAAAATCTTCTTTCTTGCATGTCCTTGGAAGTTCTGGAAATTTTGTTCTACACCACCTTGTTATATGCCCAACATTATTGTACTTATAACACTAAATATTGTGATTCCTTGAAGGTGCAAATGTCTTGTAGTTCCTCCTCATGAAGCCATATCCATCCCTGTCATGAACCCTGCAATTTACTGCATTGTGACCAAACTGATTACAGGAGTAGCAATACCCTTGAAAAAATGGCTTGTTTCTGAAGTTCCCATATTCTTGTCTTTTATGTGTCCTGCATTGTGTATCCTTGTGCCCAAACCTATGACATGAGAAGCATCGTCCATTGAAGGAACCTTGCCTTGACCCCATTGGTCTCTTAGCCTCTTCTTCCCTGTGTTGTTTCCTGTTCCATATGTTTATCATTTGTGCATTGTTCCTTTCCCTGTTGAACTTTCTATTGTCCACCTTATCCTCAAAAGTCTTATTTTCTCTTACACTCTCTTCTTCTGAAGCTTCTTATTCTTTGGTACTTGAGCTTCTTCTTCTTCTTACACTCTCTTCTTTTGAAGCTTCTTCTTCTTTGGTACTTGAGCATGAATCTCCTTTTTTTGCTTCCTGTTTCCCTTGTTCTTCTTCAACACTAAGTCCTATTTTGGTGATTGATGATCTTTGTGCATTGATAATCCTATCTAAAGTATTTGAATTTTTATCAAACTTGTGTAGCTTGTCCTTAGAGTCTTTTAATTCCATCCTTAGTGAAACTATCTCATATTTTAATATTTCATACTCTAGATCTTTTATCTTTAATTTTTTGACCATACCTTCTTCAATTTTTCTTACCTCTTCAACCTTGATTTTGAAGTTGGTGAGTTCTTGTAGAAAATTTGCTTTTGCTTTCTCAATTTCTTGAGCTTGAACCCTTAATCCTAAGTTCTCCCTTTTTAATTATTTGAGATAAACACTAAGCCTTTTACATTCTTGCTCTTTTACCTTTGACTATTTAACCATATCTTTTTCAACTCTCCTTGCCTTTTCAACCTTAACTTTCAATTCAGATAGATATTGTAGAAGCTTTATCTTATATTTCTCATCCTCTTGTATTTGAGCCTTTAATTATAAGTTCTCCCTTTTCAACTCAACAAGTTCCTTAAGAGTAGCTTCCTCCTTTTATTTTTCTAAAATTTTCTCTTTTCTTTGGTCTTCAATTTCTTCTATTGTCCAAAGTAGAGTTTCTTCTCTATACCTGTTTTGACTATTCTTGTTATCTTTTTTTGAACCATCCTCTAGGACTTCAATTCTGATAGTATCATCTTCATATTCACTACTACTAAGCCCATTGCAATAACTTGCATCATGATCGAGTTGACCACAAACAAAACATTCTTCACCTTCTTGTGTACAATAAGTTGCAAGGTGATCTGTCTTCCTACATATTGTACAAAAATTTATCAATCTAGTATTTTCTCCATTATTTGATTCATCTCTCGAATCTATTTCTATTTTTCCTCCTAAAAAAAAAATATCAAATTCATCTTCCTTTTCTTTCATGACCATGTGTGTTCTTTTCTTATTGTGTCTCATGGTTCTTCTTTTGCCTTTCTTTGCCATTTGTGTTCTTGTAAGATCTTCCTTCAAGTTGTTAAACCTTTTTCAAAGGAACCGACTTTGATACCAATTGAAGAACACAAGCTTATACTGAGAGGGGGGTGAATAGTATAAGACCACTTTTTACTTTTTTTCCCAAATAGTATTATCCAATATAATCAATGGCAATATCAATAGCAATAACCAAAGCAATGCAAAAATCATCACACACAATAGAGACAAATTTAACATGGTTCACCCAATGTGGGCTACTCCATGGAGAAAATATTTCACTATTATTTAAATCTCTTGGGAATCCTTTCCCTATTACAATATTTATGGACCTTTGTCCAAAGGAGACACCAATCCCCTAATCAAGTTCGTAGATCTCTATCCATAGGAGAACTCCTTTCTCCTTAGCTTTGGTTGGTGATCCTCTAGAAGAACTGTTACCTCCACTACACTGGCTAATTGATCTCTATCCACTAAAGACTCTTGTTCTCACTTAGATGACCTATCCTCACTACCATGGCTAATGGATCTCTATACACTGGAGACTGTCATCCTCTATTTTGTCACCTCCAAAGCTTACTCTTTGCTCTGTCTCAAATCTGCACTAAACACAGTCCTTCGATATAGCATAAATATGCTCAATATTTGTCTATGATCTGGGATAAACTTGTCCTAAAATATGCACCAAACTCTATCCTCAAATCTACACTAAATGCAGTCCTTCGGTCTAGCACAAATATATCCTCAATATTTGTCCTTTGATCTGTACTAAACACAGTCCTTTGGTCTATTACAAATATGTCCTCAAGCCTTAACACAAAGCTTGACTCAATAACAAATCAACTCTGTTAGATCTACCCCAAACCTTAACTCAAGTTTTGAACAAATAAATCAATCAATTCTGCTTACAAACCTCCTCAAAGACTTGTATCAAATCTACCTTGTAAGCTTTCATAAAAGCTCACACTAATCTATCCACAAGTCCTTTCTAGAACTTATCCAATCTGCTCAACAATCTCTGTCCTCAAATATGTATTGTAATATTCTATAAAATCTCACACAAATATATCCACAAGTATTTTTTAAACACCTAAAACACATCATGTCAAGGCGACTACTCATATGGGACATGTTAGAAGACCATATGAAAGACCTTGGACAAATACCAAGGTATAGCAGTGGTTTTAACCACTCAATTAGGTAGTTTGGCCTAATTAGTATTAACCACGGTTGACACCCATGGTTAGCAGTGTTGATCGTGCCTTAAAGCCATGACTAGCATAAAAAATTAGTTCATATTTAACCGAGTCAAAGTTGGTTCCAAACGGCCAATTGGTTGTAGATCCGAACGGTTTGGGGGTGGAATGATCGAGAAGCTTCCTTCCAACTACTCTAACTGCCCATTCTTGATCTTGGCTTCCTCATGAAGCTAGGACATAGCCCTCTAAGGTGCTATAAGACCCCCTTCCAAATTGGGGAGAAATATGGAGAAGCTTTAATTTGAATGCAATGAAGCCTTCTCGAATCCAACACTCACCTAATTGCATTGTGATGTTGCTTTCTTACCCTTAATTGAGAGATTGAAATGGCAATTCAAGCCATGGATGTCTTAGGAGGTTAGGAGAGCCAAGAAATGCAATTACACTAATTCCACATGCAATAAGAGCAATTCAACCACCAAATCTATCAGAGGACACAGAGGTGACCCTTGACCATCAATTTGGTAAGAGGATTCAAAGATTTAGCCCTTGAATTGAAGGACAAGCACACTTCAAGCTCTGCTATGGCTAACAGTTCTCACTGTGCCACAGAGCCACAATTATGATATCATCCCCGACTTCCTTGCTTTCTCACTATAGTATTTTTTAATGGCATTATATTAAGCATAATTTAGCTTTAATTACATTATTAGATATTTTTGACAGGTAGAATTAACTTGTTTAGGTGTCTTGCTTTCAATATTGTAAATAGGATACTAATGAACCTTTTTCATGCTTCCATGATTTCAAAATCATAATTAGGCCATTATATAGATATATATGTTTTTCCTTTACATGTTTCATAGAATATTTTCATGCTTTGCATAGGTTTACTAGCTTTCTTGCATTTTCTTGATTATATGCTAGTAGTATCATATTTTCATAAAATTTTCTCAAAAAGCCTCATCAAGAGAGGTATCCTTTATTATTGATGCTTCTTGTTGTTTATTGCACATAGGATTAAGAGGGTTTTGACTTGCAAGGCAACAAATGCCTCTAATCATGGAGAAGAAGGTCATCGACACCTTGGAGAAGTTTGTGTCATTTTGAAAGGCATTTGGAATGCACCTACCCTTGAGAGGGATTTCAAACTATTATAATTGTTGTATCAAATGGGTATCCCTAAGAGGGATGGATTTGTAACTTGACTTGATTTAAAATTAATAAAAGATCTTTGTATTTTCTTCTTTTAATTCTTGTCAATTTGCGTATGCCTATTTGCATTGTTTTCAACAATTTCAATATTAGATGCAAGCCTTTTTGGATGCTAAAGAAGGCGATCATAGTGGGAAATCTGAATTAAATGCCATAGATCACTAATTTTTAGGGTTTGTGATGATAGGTGCTAACCGTGATTGATAACCATGGTCAAAATTTGTTTTCGTGGTTGACACCCATGGGCAACAGTCGTAACTACGCCACAGAGTCGTGGTCAGCATCTGACAAGTCATACAGTCGGGAGAAAAAGCTTAATCGGATGAGGATCTGAGGTAGGATCCATTTTTCTCTAATTTTACCTATTATTTTTCTATGTTTTTTCCAGAATGATTAAATTGCTAGCATAATTAGGGACTACAATAGATAAGATAAAATTTATTGAGTCCTTAGGTCTTTTTCTTAAGGCTTCACTAGTCATTACTAGAAAAAACGAACCTCTAAGTGCAATCCACCCTAGTCTCCAACAGTCTAGGCCCTTCTTGTATGTTGGTTTGCTTGTGTGAGGTCCATCTAGTGGCTATCTTGTCATCGTCGTTAGTGTGCATTTTCTTTGAAAGTCATATAGCTTAATCATGCATACTTTTGAAAGTTAAACATTCTTTTTAATTTGTATAGCATGTAGAAGAGTAATGGATGTTATTTTATGCATTTAATTTCATGTAAAATAAAAGAAACCCCACACACCATGACACATTGTAAATGCTAGTGATTTAGAAGTCACATCCAACCACTAGTAGGGTTCAACTACGGTGGCAATGATTTCCATCCGTTGGTCCAAATCCTTCGATCCTTGTGTTACTAGACCAATACCGGACCCAAGAACCATTTGTAGCCTATAAAATTTGCATGTACTTCTCTTCGAATGGTATAATGCTGATTGGATGAGATTGGGTGAGGGTCTTACAGTACATGTGCTCCCTGCTCGGGTGTGGAATTTCATTATCGTACTTTGGGGATATTACGCAACCTGGAGTTCATAGCTAGGTTGTTGAGCTACAAGCATACAGGTGAAAGCCCTTTAACAATTGAGTATATCATCAACATATTTGAAAACATGATGAGAGTTACTTATTGATACAACAAATTGCAAAACACATCAAATAGTTTAGGGCTCACTTTAAACTTTAAAAGAGATAATCACCACTGTTTACTTTGATTGTTATAAAAATTACATAAGAGATCATACAATATCATGGTGGTTACATGGAGAGGCCGACTCAGGCGTAGATCCTAGGTTGAGGCTAAAACTCCATCCAATGCACAACAAGACACATAGCATCCTCAATCACAAAATCCTCTCGAACGTCATTCGATGAGTATTAGAGGGGATAATTTTACATGTGTGCATCTTGTTGAGACTACCCTGATACGAGGAGCTACTAGATACTCCTTGATACATATATTAGAGCATGGAGCTTCCTAGCATGGGGTTCCAAACATATTACTTTTTATCATGACTGCATTCCACGTGCATCCATAAGATCTGCTGAAGAGTTTGTCATTGAGGGATCCAGATTGGTACCCCTTCATCCTATGGCTAAGGGAGGCATGAGATCCCCAACACCTGAGTATAGACAAGTATAGGATCTTCCCATCCAAGGAAAAATGGATAGGGCCACTTCTAAGCGTAGGCCCATTCAAACTCCTAATAATAGTGAGCCTTGTAGGATCACTATAGATGTATCTAAAGTGGGAGCCAATGGCACACCACCTCATGAGCCATGGCATAGCAAACAGTTGAATGATTTGGGTAAATTTCTAGGATAGCTAGGTTACAAGCCTACTCATGTGCCTTATTGTCTTGCAAGTGTGCATAGCGGTAGAACCATTAGGACTATTAGAGAACCTGAAGAGTGCTCCAATCGTTCTCGAGATATGTGTGCCTCTGCATCTCATGCAGGTACAGAGCATAGGCAACATCTATATGTGAATGCCATCTTCACAAAAAAGGGCAAGAGCATAGTAGATCAATCCATTGGGGGACACACCCATAAATCCGCTCGAATAGAGTGTACACACCAGAGGCCTCAAATGGTTGATCACGTAAATAGATCTCACAAGCTGGTGTTAGAGCAAAGATGCCAAATTCTCCAAGACCAATTAGAAAATGTTCATGCAGAGTGGGAATACCTTGAAAATGAGAACACTCAAAGGCAAAGGTTCATAAGATCATGCTTATATGAACAATGCATGTGCGAGCAATGCATCCTTGATCAAAAGGAGCATGTTGAGAGGGAGGATCGATTGGTCAGTTTCAATTTACATCCTCGTAATGAGCATAGGGAGCGCATTGACATACGATTTGCCTCACAACCTGATTTGCACCTTGAGTATATAGATACCCATACTTGCTACACGTCCCAACATAGAGATGGGTGCCCTCCACTCAAGCATCATGGGCATAGGTAGTACAAAGAAGAAGTGGGAGACGAATTAGATCAAGAGTATCCCAAAATCTGCCAAGTCAAGGAGGAGGATGAGCATATTCTCTCACCTCAATCGAAGAGGAACGTACCTCCAAAGGTGCCTCTAAGGAAATCCATAGAAGAGGAGTTCTTATCTTCGTAGGCTTATAAAGTCTTGGAAAAAAAGGTCAAAGCTATAAAAAAGCAAGGAACAACTTATCAAAAACCAATCTTGAATAAAATTCATAATGAACCTTTATGCCCGACAGTGCCTATTTTGACTTATCCCGAGCATTTTGAAATGCCTAAGCTAGAAAATTTTATAGGAGAGGAAGATGCTCAGGAGCACGTCATGATATTTTTAGACATGTGATTTCATATTGGAAGCAATGATGCCCTACTCTTGCGGACTTTCATCACGACCCTCTCAGGCCCAACTCGAGAGTGGTTTAATCAACTCAAGAGGTACAACATCACCAATTTCAAGAAAATGACCAATGCATTTATTGAACATTTCTCCTTTGGCATCAAGAAGAAGGTAAACTTATCCGAGCTAGCTACTTTAATGCAACATTATGACAAGCCAGTTATGGATTACAAAAAAATGATGGAGAAATATGATGGCAAAGCTACCGTTTTCCATCCCTGTTGCTAAATTAACTAGAATGTTTACGAGAAGTTATGCAAAGCATATTTCATTATTATTATAGTTACAATAATTTTAGACCTTCGAGGAGGCTTTGGCACAAGCCAAAGTGATTGAGGATATCAAGTTATAGGAGGGTAACTTGAAAATATGAAATAGGAAGGAATGGAACAAGAAAAGCACTGAGAAATAGTAGGCCAAGCCGGATCACGTTAATCAGGTGGTTCTAAACCTTCAAAAAGGAGATAAGTGGCACTAACAGTGAAATTATCAAGCCCAACCTCTCCCTGCACAATACGATCAGTGAAACAACCAAAAGGGTAATAATAAGGAACAACACCCATCTCGCTAGTTCACACATTTGCTAGAATTAATGACTTCGATATTCAGTCAACTGTGTGAGGCCAAGGCCATACGCTTGCCAGAGATCAAACTGTTGGACCCTAATCAACCCAAACCAAAGGGGTATAGGGATGAGTTGTACTATATTTTCCATAGAGCAAAGGGACACGACATAGAAGTATGTTGGATTTTTAAACATTTAATACAAAACATGATAGAAAGAGGTGAGCTAACTATGGATAATCCTTAGACATCAGATAATCAAAATATAGGGATTTACAAGAATCCTATGCCTAACCACGAGGTACCGAGGAACAATGTTGGCCAAGTCAATCAAGTATGAATCGAACCACCAACCCATGGGTTCGTCAGAATGGTCAACATCATCATAAGACATACGAGGTATGAGAGACCAAATAAACCTTTGGATCCTATTAGAATCCATGTTGTGCCTCCTCCAAGGCTGGCCCAACATATACCAGGTCCACCAGCTAGATCGACGGTGACAATAAGGAGTAGGTTAGTTTAAAATCTACAAATAACTCTAGTGAAGTTATCAATTTATGAGCTAATTCAACAGTCTTCCAAGCACAGGGAGATGCTTATGGATATTCTAAGGTCCATAGAAGTACAGTCCTAGGATATAGAAGTGTTCACACACTTCATGGGACACATGTAGTAGTATCAGGAGCCAATCATACAATTTCATGATCACGAAGTCAAGACGGTTTCCACTATCACGACGGACCCGCCGCTCCACATCATTGAGTGTGTGAATCACATAGCCTTCAAGCAGGTTTTTATTGATACAAGATCATCAATAAATATTATCATGACCAAGGCATTAACATACCTAAAGTTACCAAAGATGCATATCATACATTCTGCCTTCATGTTGATAGCTTTTAATGAGACATTATGCTCAACTATCGAAATGATAGTCTTACCTATTCAGGTGGGGCTAAAGACCATCCCCATAATGTGTCATGTGATTGAAGGTGCTATGCAATATAATATACTTCTAGGGAGGCTTTGGATACGATAAATGCGTTGTATCCCCTCTATTCTCCATTAGTGTATCAAATACATACATGAGGGATAGGTTCACGTGGTGCCTTCCGATGAAGAACCATTTAAATACATGAATCTAGCATATTTGCTAGAGGATTTTATGCTCCCCTCAATGCACCTGGACATATGGCCTACATCACTGATCAAATATCCAGGAGGTAAAATAAGAGAAGTGTACCAAACCTACAATGTTCACATCTCAATTATCAGAGCACACGATAACTGCTTCCACTAGACCGTTTGCATCTATAATGCATCAGGATGATGAGAATATGAAAGCAAATATGGGAAAAAAGATATAATATGAGTGCCCAAACCAGTTGTGATTGAGTTTCCTACTACCATGAAAGTAGAGAATGCTCAAATAGAAGTTGAAGAGGCACCTCAGTCTACTTCACCTACATATTTAGCAGGGTCATCTGCACCGTAGGTGATAGTTCATTTGGTTAACCCTGAATTAGGGGAGTATATCATGCAGAATGTAACGTTTACATCGATCATCAAGACTGCATAGGAAATGGGCCAACTGTGAGCCCATCACCTTCTCATAGGGATGATGGTACCACTAGGGGTACCTCATAACCAAACTAATTTCATCTATGGAGGGCTCGACTAGCTTACATTTCATACCCTCATGGATGAAGATGATGATGAGCCATTTGCTATGAATGTTCATTATATTTCTAACCCAAAGTATGCCTTGCGATATTTCAAGTGTTACCATTGGCATGGTTACGGTATCAAATTATTTGAGCAGGGGCATAGGAGACCGTATGAACCTCAATATCAATTGCCTACTGATAGGTTTGATTTAGGATACTATATCAGAGGATAGGATGAACTCCTCACAATGTCTTTAGATCGCCTGTACCTCAATCTGGAGGGTGAAGTCGACTTCAATCCTCATTACCATGATATCACCTCTGTTTGGAGGGATAACTAGATAGTGTCTTATGTCACTATAGAACCACCTGAGACATCATGAAGATATCTTGGTGGATACTGGTCTAGAGCATATCCCAAGAGATAACTTGGGTGAACAAATTTGTACAACAATCGATGACATAGACATGTGAGTTCACATCACTAGCATAGAGGTAGACTCTGAGGCAGATAGTAGAGTCCATATCTGAGAGAGGGGGACCTAGCTACATGTATGACATGGATGACAATGGTGAGTCCTCAAAAAATGAGTAATATGAGGATGAGACTAGGTTGACCTATCTAGGAATTCTTAATTTATGTCATCTATTACCTTCAAAGACAGTCATCGAGGATGATCAATCCTCCATGAGTGATATTAGTTATTAGGAGTTGGATTACATACAACCCCTTCTCCCTAATGCTCTAGCGCCAGTACATAGCGGTGAAGGCTTTCATTATGACAATTATGATGAAGATGAAACAAAGAGAGCCTATTTAGGACCTCCTTACTTGTGTCATATGCACCGTACACTGCAGAGGATATGTATAGAGATAACAATCTTCATCATCACCTTAGAGGAAGACCACCTAATTTGGATAGGATTTATCATATGGTTTTCCATGATCCACCAACATTCAGAGAGCTCCTTGAGCCTAGCGATCATGTGTTCGAGTCTATCCATAGACTGGATCCAGATATCCCCATATCCCCAGAACCACATCTCAAGTATGGAAGTTATACAAATTTAACGTCACATGCACGTGGTCTTGAAGACATGATCCATTCCATCAATATGATCTCCATTTATTTGACCACTCCACTTCACAACCCATCCAATCCTTCCAAGCCATTGTATCTAAATGTAGACGCTATTGATTGGGATCGTGTTGACTCACCATTAGAGCTTGAGTATTTCTTCCCTAACGAAGAAATGTTACAACCTTTTCATTTTATGCCAGGATATGCACATGATGTTTATCATGCTGAGGATGCTTCCAATGTGGAACCCATAAACCTAGAATATGACATCCACTTGATCCCTATGCCTCATCAGCTTAAGGAGGGATCCCACATGTCAGTAGAGGAAAACTTAGAAATGGATATCAGTAATGATCCCACCAATCCAAGGAAGGTTAAATTTGGAGAAATTTTAACTTTTGATGAGTGTGCCAACCTCATCCCTCTACTGAAAGAGAGACCTGATATATTTACTTGGACTTATAAGGACATTCCAGGTCTAGATCTGAAATTGGTTACTCATAATCTTTTCCTAGATCTATCAAAGAAGCTAGTTAAGCAAAAACTCAAGAAGATGCATCCAAAAGTAGCCTTAATGGTAAAATATGAATTGTAGAAGCTATTAGATGTAGAGTTTGTCATTTCCATTGACTATCCAAGATGGGTATCAAACATGGTGCCAATAGGAAAGCCTAATGGAAGGATTCGTATTTGTACAGATTTTAGAGACTTCAATAAGGCAACATCAAATGATTCATTCTCATTACTAAACATAGATGTTCTCGTAGATGCAACTATAGGTTATGAAATGCTCTCCCTAATAAAAAGTTTTCCTGGTTACAACCAAATTTGGATTAAGCCTGAAGACCAGCATAAAACCGCGTTCATAAGGCCATGGGGATATTTTGTTACAAGGTTATGCCCTTTGGTCTTAAAAATGTTGGTGCTACATATCAGTGGGCTATGACATATCTTTCATGAATATATGCATAAGATTTTGGAAGATTATATTGATGACTTATTGGCAAAGTCATTGCTGCATTCAGAGCATGCTAAGGTCCTGAGAAAGGTCTTTGATCGCTTGATAGAGCATAATTTCAGGTTGAATCCTAAGAAGTGTGTATTTTGCGTAACTTCAAGAAAGCTCTTAGGAGTCATTATTTCAAAGTGAGTCATCGAAGTTGATCTAGCAAAGGTCAAGGTAATTTAAAAAATGCGTCCTCCCATGAATATCAAGGAATTAAGAAGCATACAGGGTAAAGTAGCATCCATAAAGTGATTTATCACGTAGTTATCAGATAAATATCGACCCATGAATCGACTGCTACACAAGAGGGTACCATTCAATTGGGACAAGGACTTCCAAGAAGCCTTTGTTGAGATTAAGCAATATTTGGCAATGTTGATAGTACTAGCTCCACCAAGACCAGATGAGCCCTTTATGCTATATATATCGGCAACTGACTTTGCATTAGGGGTCATGTTAGCCCAAATTAATGTGCAAGACAAAGAGTAGGCCATATATTAAATTAGCCAAACCTTGGTGAGTTACGAGATAGGATATGCATATGTGGAAAAATTATGTTTAGCAGTAGTATTTTATATAAATAAATTGCAATATTATATGTTAAGTCATACGTCGTATGTCATTCAAAACAAAATCCTTTGCAGTATGTGATGAGTAAGATGTATCACAATACACGTACTACAAAGTGGATCATGCTATTGATAGAATTTTATTTGGAATTCATTAGCTAAAATTCCATTAAGGGACAGGTCATAGCTGATCAACTAGCTGAGGCACCTCTTGAAAATAGTAGACCCCTCACCATTGATATTCCTTATGACATAGTTTTTGCTTTATTAGAAGCACCCAAACCTGAAGAACCAGATAACAAAGTTGATATGACCTTGTTCTTCAATGGTGAAAGTTTGAGCAAGGGAGTGGTGCAGGAATAGTGTTGTTCATGCTGCAAGGTACGCCTATGCCCTTATCATTCAATCTAGACTTTCCTTGCACTAACAATAATGTTGAATACAAAGCCCTAATTTTAGGCCTCCAAATAGTTGTTGCCATGAAGATTAAAAGGTTAAATATCTTTGGTGATTCTCTTCTCATTGTTAACCAAGTGAAGGGACTTTTCTATTGTTTATGTCTTGTCCTGAAGTCTTAAAAATATCTTATTGATACATATTTATCTCAGTTGGAATGGTACAACATCGAGGCAATCCCTCGTTTGTCAAACAAATTCACAAATATTATGACATATTTGGGATCCTTAATCCCTCAGAATTCATCTACTAATTTTACTACCATCCACGTAAAAATATTGTCACACTCTGTTATGCAACGTGAAGCTTTGGATAACAAAGATTCAATCAACATGATTCAGATAGAACCGAACCATGAGTGGTTCTATAGAGCTAGAGAATTTCTTAAGGGAGCATCCTGGGGGTCTTTGATCTCACAGGATCCTATGGGGAGTGGTACTACCATTCACCATAAGGTTGTTTTCCAGTCTGCATTTATGAATGTTAAACCATAGGGGGAGCATGTTGTCTTATCAGTTGAGGCTGAGAGCTATCAAAACTGGATGTCATAGATATACGAATTCCTTAAGCTTGGTATAATATCTAAGGGATTGTTTCATGCCGTGAAGCACACATTTAAATAGAAAGTGAAAAAGTATGTCTTGTTAGGAGATATTTTGTATATTCGAAGCTACAATGGAGTTCTCATTTATTGTCTTGAGCCCCAAGAATCATCTTGGGAAATTTTTCAAGCTCACAATGATACGTGCGGTGGCCATTTAAATGGCATGGCTATCATCAAGCACATCCTTCACATGGGTTATTATTGACCCATTATGGAGAAGGATTAAAATGTGTATGTCAAGAAATGCATTAAATGCCAACATCATACTAATCTTGTGCACCTACCGTCACAGGCCTTACAACCCATTCAAGTGGCTTGGCCATTTACTCAATGGGGTTTGGATCTCATCAGTAAGAACTCTCCTCCATCGTAGGATCACCATACATTCATTAGTATAGCTACTGAGTATTTACTAAGTGGGTGGAATAAATTCCATTAACAATGACAACTAGAGCACGTATTTTTGAGTTCATACTCACCAATATCATTGATGAGGGCATCAAATGAAAGACTAGGTATAGGATTCCTTAGTTAGGCTAGGTCTTAGGGCTTAGTCTTATTTTTAATATTTTAATGTAAGTGAGACTTTTCTCACGTAATAGCTAGCCACATTCTAGAATAAGGCTAGTAGGATTGATAATTATCAATCCCTAAATAACTCCTTTTAGATGAGTTTCGACATTCCATACAACCCCATCCTCATCCATACCCACTTGCCTGGAAGAATGCGGGCACCTCCTCCATGATTACAAAAATATGCACTATGTATTTTGCATTTGGCCCATGCTATGTGGACAAAGTCACTTGTGATGTGACCCCAATTGACTGTTGTGATCTCATTCTTGGAAAGTCCTATCAATTTGACAAACAGGCTCAATATGATGCATATAACAATACCTATACATTGCATCACAAGAACAAGAAATTTTTCATCTCTTCCATGAAGCCCACATACAGTTATGCAGGTCCACACCATACAACATTGGTCTTCTACAAACCAAAGGATACACTAGCTCCAGTTGCACACAAGGAGGCTCCTCCTCCTTTTTCAACACCTCCTCCTATTGCTTCAGTTTATCCTACTGCTACCATGCCACAGGTTCCTGATTTGCAGTAGACCTTGTAGCTGTCACCATAGGAGATTCATTCTCCACCTCATCCATATGCGTTCACTCGAATTGGACCTCCAGTTGTGACCAGACAAGGCCCTCCAACTTTGGCATCACTTGGACTTCTCGACATCATCCGTGCCCCTACTGATTTGGCACCTGATTTTCTACTTCCACTCTCTCTAGCTCGAGTTCATCACCTTTCTCCCACTACTATTGTATAAGCATTGGAGTCCAGTGCTTCCTTTGTAGGGAGGTATGATGAGGGCATAAAATGAAAGACTAGGGATAGGATTCCTTAGTTAGGCTAGGTATTAGGGCTTAGTCTTATTTTTAATATTTTAATGTAAGTGAGACTTTTCTCACATAATAGCTAGTCACCTTCTAGAATAAGGCTAGTTGGATTGATATTTATCAATCCCTAAATAAACTCCTTTCGGATGAGTGTCGACATTCCCAATTGGGAATTTGTTGCTTCTTCATAGGAGCATTAGTTGTAATTATGGGCCTTTATAAGCCCTTAGTTTTAATTTATTTGGCATGTTGGTTTATACCACAACAATCATAAGTCATTTTGGGATACCATCCAAGATAATTTTGGATAATGGCACGTCATTCAAAAACAAAACTATGAGAGCTTTGATGTTTAAGTACGAGATCAAACATAGTTTTACGACTCCATATTATTTGCAGGCAAATGGGTAGGTTGAAGGTTCAAATAAGATAGTGGTTTTCATCTTGAAAAATATGGTACAAGAACACCAAAAAGATTGGCACATCCAACTATCCCTTGCGTTATGGGCTTACAGGACTAGCATTCGAATACCCACTGGGGTAAATCCATTTCACTAGTATATGGCACTGAGGCCATTATACCCTTAGAGTTAGAAATTCCAATGATGCACATCGCATTGAAAGAGTTCATCGATGATGACACCGCTTGGCAAGCTCACCTAGATCAATTGATGCTACTTGACGAACATCGCGTGAATGCCCTGGAGCATCTCTATGTTTATCAAGAGTGCTTAAAATGAGCTTACAATGACAAATTCCATCTAAGATACTTTGAGGTTGGTGACTTGTGATGAAAGAAAACCAACAGAACTCAAATCTATGATAAAAAATATGAGATAAATTTGTGGCTAATTGGTTAGGTTCGTATATCATATCTGAGAATATTGGACCTGGGACATATCACTTAACATCGTTGGAAAGGTTTGAAGAGATTGAACCTCTCAAAATACTTCATATTAAAGCATTTTATGCCTAAAACCATCAAAACGCTCCAAAGGCGTCTGTAAGCCCTTTGGTCAAATTAAAAAGCAACAAAATCTAAAATTTTTGGAAAAATATCAAAATTCAAAAACATTGCATTACATTTTCATTTGCATCATTGCATTTCATTTGTATTATTGCATTTCATTTGCATCATCACATTCCAGTTACCGCATGCATTTCATATTGCATTGCATTAGGCATATCCATCCATCGCACTTGCATTAGGATAGTTTGTATTTACAATCTTACAAACAACACCACATTTGTATTTCAATCATGCATCTTTGCACTATCATATATGATCCATTCACCCTTGTGAGTAATTGTGTTTTTCAACACAACCCTTCTTGTTGCTATGAAGAATATACTAAGGTTTTTCGGTCATTCAACCATACTTAGTGGTCTTCTCAAGAGTTTGGTAGAAAGCTTGCTTTTATTTTGTAGATGAGGTCTAGTTTTGATAGCCCTTAGCATATCATAATCCTATCACTAATCAAACACATTAAAAATCCTAATTAGGGTAAGGAAGGATGAAAACTACAAAAGTGGTCTGGGTCACCTTAGGCAAAAGGTTTTGTTACTTGCTTATTTTATGAGGAGCAATGGTATAGAGTAGATTTCACTGGCAAAAGGATAAGTTTACCCCATACCCAAATAAATCCCTTGCTTACAAATGAAGGAGAAAAATCCCCAAGTGAAATTCTAAAGTAAAATCCTCAAAAATGAAATCAAGTTAGCATCAAATCCCTTGCTCAAAATAAAATAAACAATGATTTTCATCACTATACAAAATAAACAATGATTTTTGTCACTATATAAGAGCAAGTATCCCAATAAATTAAAGAAAATAAGGGGGTGAGATTGAATCCTTGGAATGATCAATGCTTGAAAGCCATAGAGTGAGCCTCAATCTCAACAATGGGCTGAAAGAATCTCGCCTATAATTGAAGGGGTAGTTCTAAGCAACTTACGAGTGAGCTAGCTTTAGGTGGCCTAGATTGCCTAGTGGTCTAGTCTGACTAAATCTAAACCTAGGATTAGATAGACATTTTAGGATCCCCAATCTTAGCAATGGGCTGAAAGAATCTCGCCTGACATCAGGGTATGCTTATGCCTTATCTAAATATACTCATTTGCATGCACACAAATAATGAACAGTTAGGGTCTATCCTAGCAAAAGCCTTATATTTCAGAATTTTAGTATGGTCAGTATACAACTCTTGATAAGTCAACTAAGGTGTTTGAGTTTTATGGAAAACCTAAAAAATTTCTAAATAGCAGCAAACAATTTTCAATGCAATCATCAAAAATCAATTTTCTTTTCTGAGAGATTATTTATTAGAATTAGTATAATATAGGCTAGATACCAGATGGATGTTAGAAATGATATTTAAATGGAAACTGACTATGGTATATATGTTCTTTTAATTTATAAAAACTTATGAATATAAACCATATATAATTGCATCTCACATATGGGTGTCCAATTAATCAATTTTCATATAAAAATATATAACAATTACATCTCATGATTGTTATACATTTTGTGGTGTCATCCATTAGATTGTACAAACTCATATTGCATGCATACATTATGTTTTAAACAATTAAAGCATATATGTCCATTTATAGTAAAATATCATCATAAAATTATGCAATACATACATGGCATAGATTATGTCATAACAACATAAATTAAATGCATACAAGTACAGTAAATAAAACATGCATTTAACATCATATATCACATTCTTATACATTCATCATAAGTAGTCCACCTACACATATATATCATTACATTTAAAATCATACATTCATCATCTATCTAGTGCATGTCATCCATACAACACTTAATATAGCATAAAATAAACATCGCATCTAAACATTGCATCTCATAAAATAAAAAACAATAAAAATAATAAACTGCACATATAATGAGTCTCAATGTCAGATCATATACATATATGTGTATCAAAATAATAAGTAAACAGTACACTGACATGTATCAAAAATACCTGTAATCTACATCGATGTAGGTCCTCGACCTTACACATAAAAATGGTACAATAGCATCTGTAATATATGTACTAAGTAGCAGCACCTGCACCCACAATATGAGAGGCTCCACTATCGCCTTTGCCATCCTTGTAAGTCCTCCTAGAGTTGGCATCAAAGTTCCTATCTGACCTGTGAGATCTGTGACTAGAGCTCACTCATGACTGACCTATCTCTCGAGTGTGATTTATTTGAGACCCTAAAGCTGTGGGTATCTTCAAAATCTCACCCCGAGTAGTCCAATCACTCCTATAAAAGTAGAGATGTAGGCAGAACTCTATGCACCATCATCGATGTGCTACTACACCAGGAACCGAAGTCTCCTGATCTTTGCTCCTTGGTCCAACCCTGCTAATCCCTACACTACTGGCATTGTTGGAACTACTAGTACTGCTAGAATAGCTAGAGGTGCTACAACAACCTGTGATGATGAGGAATCTACCCTCCCAACCTAGAGTGTGGCAATTTGTGCCATCATAGTATATGTGACTATAGAAGGATGTACTGCCCTGTAACCTTCTAGATCTCTATATCTGCTATAGTGATCCTAGCCTGTAGAGTGGTCTTCTCCTCCTTGTAGTTGTGCCATTGAGTCTACCCTATTATGAGTTGAGACTGGAGATCCCCTACCTTTGCCTATAAAGTGGTAATGGTGATGTCTCAATGTAAGAGCTATGTCTACAGAGAGCCTACCTAAGTCTGTAGGTTCGCAACCTGGGCCCTAAGCTGCCCAATCTCACTGTTAGGTGGTCCTTAACCCTCCTTGAGAGTGTTGCCCTTCTCCTCAGTTGTAGGTATATCCCTCATCCCATATACCCTCAATCCTCTAACAAACTCGATATCTATTAGGATTGATATTTGCACCCTCTGCAACATCATTAACTACCCTACCTAAGGGGCCCTCAAAGCCCCACCATACCCTAAGGGTCCACCAAGTGTCATAGTCAAGAGTGGTCCTTGCATCTATCAAACCTAAATCCTGAAAGTCATCATCCTTATCACCTAGTGGAGTCACCCTAGGACATGCCAAGTCCCTCTCTAGTATGAGGTGATGATAGATAGTAGGCAGCTTCAAAATGTCCTGCCTAATACCAAACTGTCAGGTGACACGAAATAAGTAAAATAATTCTCATAGCTCAGAATTGCATCCAAAGAGCCATTTGTCTCTGCATGTCTGACGTAGCCGATCATCGACCTCCGTCTATGGAGGGTAGTCTAAGTAGGGGTGCCAGTAAATTTTATCTACCTACAATGTTGTAGACCATTCGATGTAGTGCACCAAGTCCCCTATGCGAGACTTGATCTAGAAGCCCTCCTACTCGCGAGGCCAAAATGCCACATAGCATTAGTGCACCTCCTCAATGGTGCCAATATCATGGGTAGGCCAATGGGATGCTCGATCTAGATGTGCTACCACCCCCAAATATGAATTAGTAAGTTGCAACTGATGCCAACTCTACTCCTCTAGGTAATCTGGTACAACTCATTATAGAGTTGTGCTAACAAGGCACTCCTCCAAGATAGGATAAAAGGATGATCAGTAGGACTCGCTAGGATCTCCATCATCTTAGATAGGAGGTTCCATGGTAACCTCACTCCAGATGTGTCGAGTAGGATGATTTGCACAATCAGGTGCATGAAGACAACCGCTCGAAAATCCATTGTTTGTACCAGTGCTCAATGTGGACCCTTCCATGGTTCGAGTGCTGTTGTGCTGCCTCACTGTATTGGTCAAAAATATGACCAAAGACTACATTCTTCACATTAGTTTGTGAATATGTGATGGCCTCACCATCTAGAGAGAGTCATAAGATGCGGTAGACATCCTCCAAAGTGATGATCATCTCACCTGTAGGCAGGTGAAAGGTTTTGGTTTGTGCATCCCAATGTCAGGCCAATGCAATCATAAAGGCCTGATCGACCCTTATGGAGGGGAGACATAGTACATAGCCAAATCCTATAGCCCTGAACCATGCCTGATCTACCTAAGAAAGGGCACCACATAGGTTACGAAGGATATCTGATTCCCTTGCCCTAGCAGTTAGGGTCTGATAGAAAGCAAAATAATAAGGCAAAAATAAATAAAAATCAACTATAAACATAAAAAAACGAGCTTGAAAACATCAAACAAAATAAAAAATTCAAAACATAAAAAACAATAGAAAAACACACTTTATAAATAAATAAAAATCAATTAAATCTAATAAAAATAAAAATAAATTGAAAAACATTTCAAAGGTTTGCGAATCGCGGCTCAAACCCGCGGTCAGGGAGGCGGTTAAATTTTTTACCATTGGATTTTGAATCTCGTCGTGGTTGACAGTCGTGGCCCTCAATTTTCCAATTGGGGACCATGCTTACTAGCGATGACTAGGCGAGAAGACCTTTTCCAGGTCATTTCCCATATTGACAGTCCCCAGAAAACAAAAAATAATAAAAATCAAAACAAAAACCCAAAAACAAATTAATTTAACCCCTCCCCTTAAGCTAATCTAAGCTAAACCTAACTAGGGTGAGGTTCATTATCGATGGTTTAATGAGATTCATTTAACCCATTAATTAGTGAGGTTAATTTTAAAATTGATAAAATAAAATGGTCAAGGGTTTTGTGTGCTTCTACCTTAGTCACACCGGCTCCTCCAGGTAGGGTTGCCATTGGTCCAGGTGGTAGTGATGTTGAGTCTTCAACAACTCTTCACATCAAAATTGTTGAATCACCTCTCAGAGCGCTCAGGATTTGCAAGTTGTCAAACTAAAAATGACATCGAAAATGACAAGAAATTTTTTAAATATTTCTTATTTTTTGTCTGATCACGACTGACACCCATGGGCATAGAACTAGGATTTGTCGATTGTGGCTGTTAGTCGTGGCTAGAAAATTTAAAAAATCTAACTGTTGTTGCCAAGCGTGGCTAGCAACCTACAATAAATGCCAAAAAATACCACCATGAGGAGCTAAAAAATGATGAATTAAAAATACCCACCTGACCAAAATTGTAAAAAAAATCATAAAATAACAAAAAAATCAGATAAAATCAAAGCCAATTGCACCTCGTATCTAGTAATTTACCCTATACACTTGGTGGTTAGAGCAAATTGCGCTCCATGTAATCTGGCAAGATGAGTAAATTACCATAAGGACATTTGGGGTAAATTGATCATCGTTGAATTGATATGCTTCATTTCAATCCCTAAGAAGGCCCAGAAAGCCAGACTGCTCCATGGGAATGAAGCAATCATATCACTTCTTCTATGAAATTTTTAGTAGATCATCGAACAATATGATTCAACACAAGCCTAATTGGAATTGCTATAATTTTGATTCCCTAAGAAGGCCATTAAGGCTAGACCGCACCATGGGATAGAGATCTACAATTACTCTTAATACTTGCAATCATAGTTGATTAGGCCGAATCAATTATACAATACTAAATATTATTTTGTTCAAAGACATTCATAGTGATCAAGCAACTCGTCACTTCATTTAATTGTCCTACCCTCATCGACTCATCGCTTGAGGGGGTAGTCATAAAATCATAATCATAATTAAAGTAAATAGAAAATCCCTTGATCGTAGATCTCTTGATCTTGTCAAAATTATGTTTGTCTTATGAATCATTGCCAATGACTATCATTTTTTTTAAAGCAAAAAACCCCTTGTGGGGCCGCCTTGGTTTGAGAGACCAGGAACAAGGGGTTCTACACCGTCAAAGTCACCCGGGAGTCGCACCCGACCTTTCTCGCACCAACATTATCAATTGGATTTTGGATACCCAATTCAACTTTTTGGTAGGGTGGAGATTTGAACCTGAGACCTCCCTTGGAGGATTGCCCTCTCCTCTACAACTTACCTACAACACCTGGGTTTGCCAATGACTATCATAACCTTACCCTTTGTTGGGGGACAAAGAAAATATTACAATTAAGTTAGTAGCTCTCCTCCTTTTAGATCTATATGGTGCAGAAGCCTATAGTAGCCTTGAGCTACCCGATCGCCGCTGGAGCTTGCCAAAGATTTACAAATTTAAGCCTTCCACCTAGTTGGAAGCAATGATTCTAGGATGCGCATCCTTTTACTAGACCTTGAGCATATAATGTTAATCTTAGGAGGTCTATTTTTTCTCAGTGTTGTTCAATATCACAACTGTATCGCTCCAAATTTTTCGCATCCTTACCTTCAAGCTATAGGATCCGTGCCCGGAAGGAGGATGGGAAAAGGATGTCGCGGTACCTCGGACTGAGAGGACTTTGCGAAGGTCCCGCCTCTCAAGGGAGGTGTATTTTGATGATTTTTCGATGGATGGTGGGTTCACCAGGAAACATTTAATGGCGCTTTCCACGCCTAGGTTTGGAATGTGTTTTTATGTGTTCGTTTTTAGCCTTAAGCATTCATATCCTAGGTTTGGCCAAATGAGTCTAAATTAATCTATATGAAAATGCAGATTTAATGAATACAGAGAACAAATTTAAGACAAAAAAATAGAGAAATTAAGGAAGAATAAGAAGAATACCTGATCCGGATGTCTGATGGAGATTTTGATGTTTGAAGCAGTCAGGATCGTCTGGAATTCGACAGAATCGTCTGAGATCAGACAAGATCGTCTGAGATCTGACGAATTCGTCAGAGACCTGCAAACAGAAGAACAGATGCAAAATACAGAGAATACTACTGTGCTAACAGGGGGAAACAACACAAAATGACAGTATGAATACTAAAAAATAATTATGAATAGAAATTCAAACAAATTATGATGTTCTAATGATAAATTATGATCTTATCATGCAAGTTAAGCTATATGGGTGAACTCCAAATGCAAAATAGTAAGAAATAAGGATAAACTAACTAAAATGCAGAATAAAACAACGAAAGGAATAAGAGAAAGCGCAAACTCTGGGCACTGATTGCCCCCAATGCAGATTGCAGTCGAAATCGTCTGGAAGTAATGAAATCATCTCGAATTACGACAGGATCGTCCGAGATTTGAACGAGATCATCTGCGACGATCTGAGCTTGCTCCGACTGAAGATCAATGAGGTCCCTGCAAGAAAACTTCAAAATAACAAAGGCAAAATAATGTTCTAGGTATTCTAATGCACGCAAAATCAAGTTATAGGGAAATTCAGCCAGGGGTTGGGAAGGGAAGGTCCTAATGATTAAATAGGCTTAGGGGAGTAGTTAGGAGGTTGGAGATCATCCCTATTTGGGAGATCTCCAATGGGGGAGGGTCTCTAACGGTGCAGACACGCTTCTGCCCGGATTAGAGGCCCGTTGGAACAGAAGCTAATTGTGCAAAATCAGTTTTGCGACAAGATCGTCCGGACGTCCTAGCCCGAGCGAAATCGTCGGATCCGGGGCGATATCGTCTGATCGGCGACGATATCGTCAAACGGTCAAAACAACCTCTAAAAATGGCACGAAAAAGGGGGAAACGGATTACCCGACGGTTAACGGGCGGTTTGGGAGGTTAAAATTTGAATTTAAATTATTTACTAAGGTGAATGTAATTATTACAATTTTACTGCGCCAATTTTAGGGTGCTACATTTTGCCCCCTCTTTAGCGAATTTTTTGAAGAAAATGCGTTAAAGATGAGTTCTTCTCGATCTACGAGAAAGCAAAAATTATTCCCATTTTTAGGCGACGATTCTTGGTCGAATCGTACGACAACTTACTATGGTGCCCCCTCCGTGTTTTTACCCAAATCGAACGTTTGAGGTAAAAACGCGAAAAAGCAAAATATTATTTTTGAATAAAATTAAGAAAAATAGGGTAAAACCCTAATTCATTTTTACTGTTCATTTTCTCGTTTTTAGAGCTCTGAAGCAAAAATGGTGGAGACGACGCACAGATCAATAGAGGTCCGACGCGGTCTACGGGTAAGAGTCTAGACTTAACTAGAATGCTTTAATTTGATTTTACATGCTTTTTAGGTAGATTTTAGATGAATTTTGAGCATCGCGGCCATTTTTGGGCCGTCGACGTCGTCGGGATGAAATCGTCCCGATTTCGATGAAATCGTCTCAATTTCGTCAATTTCGTCCAAGGGCGAAATCGGCGAAAGGGGGACGATTTCGTCAAATTAGAGACGATTTCGGCTTGCAAAATCGGAGACGATTCTGCTCAAATTTGGGACGATATCGTCCAATAGTGGGCGATATCATCAATTGCATAAAATTGAACTTATTTAACTTGCATTATTAATTACTTGAATTGTTTATTAATGATTGTTTGTTGTTTTGTTGTTTATGTTGCAGAGAGGTTTGCTAAAGAGCAGGGAATGGAAGTATGGAGGTTTGAGGGATGACTTGGCCGCTCTTACATAGGCAGAGCGAGATCAGCTGGCATAGGCCGGCTTACAGCATGTGGCAGAGATGCCACAAGTGTCTACAGATATGGGGCTACTGACAGCCCTAGCAGAGAGATGGTATCCGGGTTCCTCATGTTTTTGGCTACCGACAGGGGAGATGACTCCCACTCTAGAGGATGTATGGAGGATTCTAAGAATCCCCATACAAGGACGATTGATCACTCCTACGGCCAATCAGGGCCATGCTATGGGACGATTGTGTGGTGACCCGAGCTTCACCCTGGAGAAGGGCGGAGTTAATATCGAGGCACTGCGCCAGATGCCTGGGGCATCTAGACTCACACGGGTTCTAGCTGGAGTGGTTGGTGGACTTTTGTTGTGCCACCAGAGCGGGTGCAGGGTGCCGTGGATGCTGGCAGATGTGATCTACGACATGCGAGACCACGGGTACAGGTTCTCTTGGGGCAGTTTTGTACTATGCCGATTGTACAGGATCCTATATGGGGTCGTGTACAAGGGCGGCCGATGTCTGGTGATGACATCGCTCCTACAGGTTTGGTGCTGGGAGCACATTGCGGTGCGAAGGCCGGTAGGGCTTCCTCTGATAGGGGTTGATGGGGAGAGGCCCCGAGTCTTCTACTGGTGGCTCCGAAGAGGGTCACAACGGTGGATCGACCTTCCTATGTCCCGGAGACTATTGGATGACTTAGTCCCAGACCAGATCACCTGGAGGCCATGGAGAGAGCATCCAGGGTGGGCCGAGGATGGACAGGAGTTGGCTCGCATCAGGCGAGTCTGCTAGCTACGGATGGAGAGGGGAGAGGTGGAGCTCCACCGCTATGATCGAGTTTTGAGTCAGTTCGGTCTATAGCAGGGGATCCCATCTCTGAGGGATTATGAGTTTTCCTGGACTATCCGGGATAACACCACAGTTAGCGGGGCTCCGGACATGCAGCGGTTCTGGAGTCAGGACACGGACGATGCCCCCATCCAGCCAGTGGATGGGGACGACGTAGGGGTAGCCGATGGCTACGATGCCTGGTACGTAGGCATCCGCCCTCCTCGGATGACGAGGGCATAGGGTCCGATACACATGATTGTGCATCGGATAGGGAGGCAACACCAGGCAGCGATGGAGGCGGCCCAGGGTCATGGCGGGAGAGAGCCGAGGAGGCCACAGGCACAGGAGAGGCCACGACAACAGGAGAGGAGGGAGGCGAGACCCCCATCTCCATAGAGGGAGAGGCCACCATCGCTCGATAAGGGCAAGGGCATTGACACGGGGGAGAGTAGCGAGATCGCTACTCTTTGAGCGGAGAGAGATCATCTCCAGGCACAGGTGCAGACTCTACAGGATGAGGCTGCATGCCACCGAGCTGAGGTGGCACAGCTCAGAGACGAGATTGCATGCCTCAGGGCATGGGGCGGAGGGGCGAGCACTGGGGAGCTGACATGGGCTATTGCCCAACTTACTTTCTACCAGACTTTGTACTATCAACTGGTGCCAGAGGAGGATAGACTACCCCTACCAGCCAACATCGCAGATCCGATCAAGATCGGGTCGTCGAGGACCTCGTCCCGATCGAGGACTAGGACTCACAGTACTACTCAGACTACGATGGGGCCACCTCGTCCACCTCAGGGCGGGGGAGGAGATGAGGCGGAGAGCTCGAGGGGCTCTCGAGGCTAGAGGACTGCACAACTTTGTACAGATTGACATGATAGCATTGTATTATTATTTTTTGTTGATAGAGGATTGAGTATGCCGAGGTACAGATTGTGGCATACCAATCCAGTTTTGATGATGTATATATACTGTTGACATATATATGATATGTTTTTGATCATATGACTTGTGTTATGTGTATGTTTATGATGCTTTTATGTTTGATTGATTGATTTGATAATTGGATTGAGGATTCATGAAATTATGTCATTTTGAAAATTTATAATTTTGATGTCATGCGGTAATATTTTAAATGAAATAATCTGATGTAACAAATTGATTGTTTGTAATGTGATGTAATAAAAAATAAAAGAGACTTCTAACAATAATTTCAAAGGACATTGTCGCTATTATAGACCATTTCATGGAGTCGTCGCTCACTCGGTCGTCAAGCTAATCCCAGTATAGAAATATTGTTAAAAGTAAAAGAGTGCTTAAGAGACTGTCTTAAGACTTTGGTGCAATGGTGCAAATGATGATGATGATGGTTTGTTTTTCAGATTTTCATAAAAATAGTATGCATGAAATAATGTTAAAATGATTTTTGCTAGGCATAAATTCCTAAGTGTGATAAAATTTTTGGATAATTCCTTTAGGAATTATACCATCATTGCAAAATTGAAGGTTGACATAATGACATGAAATAATGAAAATGTGTTTGCTTTTTAAAAGCATAATTTGTGTAACATAATGATTTAAGTCATATGGTTTTCATGATTTTTAAATAAATGGGGAATAAAAATTGTTACAATGATTTGCGCTAGGCATAGAATATGTAGGTATAGACTTATACCATCATCGCGAAAATCAAAAAGAGATAGTTTTATTGCATGGTTGATTTTGTAATAAACAGAAAATATGAAGATGAGGACTTGCGCTAGGCATAAAATTCCAATTTTGGTTTTGGAACTATACCATCGTCGCGAAAGTCAGAAATATATATATATATATATATATGTTTTGATTGTATAGTTTTGAAAGAAATTTTTGATTTTTCTATTATATAGTTGTCTTTATGGTAAATAACTGTACTTGATTTATTCCAAACAAGTTGCAAAAATAATATTTCAAAGTATTTTGAAGACAAAAGTTAGATTTATAAGGAATCCCATGTGCATATGTGAATTCATTTCCGATCTTGATTTATCATAATGATACACAAAATCTCTCAAATACAAATGTGTGTGCAATTGCTTTGTGCATTTACCGATTTTGAGCAAGATAATATGATACAAGTGATTTGAAGAAACCAAATAAGTGTTCATTAACCATGATGTAGATGCATATAACCATACTAGACTACTATGTAGGTCGGATTATCAAGAGCTAGCTAATCCATAAGCAGACATAGGTCTGTACAAAAGAAGGTCGCTAATGTGACAGACATATCACCACGCTAGGAGTTACCCAAGGCCAAGCAGGTTGGGCACAAACCACCTGTTATGGGGCTTACCTCACGGTTTTTGAATAATTGAGAATTCCAGGGATTCAAGCTCATCAACCCTTCTTTTCTTTTCAAAGGGTAGGGAAAGGGATTTTATTGCTTTCTTGCTTTTTGCTTTCTTTTGACTTTTCTTTTTTTTTTTTTTTGTATTTTTTGCTTGATTTTTGAGATAGTGCTTGAAATATTGTTGTAATGATATAAAATAACATTTTTCTTTTCTCTTTTTCTTGAACTTTTCTTTTCTTTTTCTTTGCTAGGGATACTTGCTCGGATTAGTCTGTAGAGCAAGGGATTTTTATTCTGGGTAGGGGTGAGCTTGTCCTTTTGCCAATTCTCAAAGATTCTAGACCATGTGCATGATAGGATAGCAGGGGAAACTTTTCGCTCAAGAAATCACTTCTACTATGTAGCAAAACATGGAAATTACAAATATAATCATTTTATTGTGAAAAGATGTGCTTGGTTTAAGTAAATAACAAGATCAATTCTCTATGCTCAAACTTTATTTAATTGAATTTTGTGGACTTTGATATAAGAGAGATTAGTAATCATGCCAGATAAAATCAAGATATTTATTTTTGTGAGTGTGCAAGTGAGGGATTCCAAATAAATGCTAATTTATCAAAAATAATTTGAAACATATAACTGCAACATTTGTAAGAAAATATATATAAACACTTTTGAGAAGTTTTGAGAATGTTGACTCTCTCTTTCTTCTTTATATTGTTTTGGTTTCGAAAGAGTCAAGCATATTGCTGTTTTTATATTTTTATCATTATTTTGTTTTTTGGTTTTATTTTTGTTTTTGAACAAAAAATTTAACAAGTGCCATAAATAAATGCAACAAATAGTTTTGAAGATTTTGATGATTATGAATGTTTTTGGTGTTTTTGAATTTATAAATTTGAAAGAAATACAAGATAGTGATTTTGAATTTTAACAAATATATACAAGGATGAAATGACCAAATTTATACATAGTAACGTTTAAGATGCAAAATATTCATGGGTTCTTTAAGTTCTTTACCATCTAAGGTAGATAATTTGTATGCTCCTGATTCAAATTTAGCAATAATAATGTATGGTCCAAGCCAGTTGGGCTCAAATTTACCTTTAAGGTCCTTAGTTGCATTAGTATTTTTTTGAAGATTTTGAGGATTTTGATTTTTTTTGTATTTTGATTTTAATTTATGAATTGAAATTGGTGGTATATACAAGATGATCTATATACACTATACAAGGTTATTTGAGTATAGCATGTCTAAGGTTGCTTCAAAATCAAAGGAGGTTTTGAAGGATAATCTGGTTGAGGTGAAGGTAAGAACAAAAGGTGATGAATAAAAGGTAGTGATAACAAAAGCTTTGTTATAATGTAGAATAATGTAGCAAAAGATTTGACTTTTATATGTGGAAAATTGATCATGTTACAAAATAAAATGTCAGAAGGATAAGAAAGTTCTTCATTCTTATCACTATATTCCAAGTCTTGATAAGATGGAGAAAGTATATGTGAAAGATATGCATGGATGTTATTTGGTAAACAAGGATGATCATATATGGATGAAGAAAAGTGATGGATAGAAGATAATTGTGATAATAGAGAATGTATAGAACTTGATGTTTCAACCGTTAAATATTCTTCAAATGGTGTTGGGTCATCATGTATGGTAACAATTTTATTTGCAAGTTCAAACTTCAAACATTGGTGAAGAGTGGAAGGGACAACCCTCATCGTATGAATCCAAGGACTTCTGAGAAGTAGGTTGTAAGGTGAAGGGCAATATGCTACATAAAATAAAGTATCCAGGATCTTGGATCCAATATTAAAGGGAAGAATTATAGTACCTTGAGCTTCTTGAATTTCATTGTTAAAATATTTTATAATAACATTTGATTCATTAAGATCTTCTTCCTTTGTTTTGAGTTTTTGGAATAATTGATAAGTGCATAAATTAAGAGAGGAGCCATTATCTACCATGATAGTTCTAACAAGTGTTTCTTTACTAGATCCTGTAATGTAAAGATAGGAGTCTTCTTGTGGAGTAGAGGAAGGAATCTCCTCATCATAGAATGAAATATGGTTAACCTCAAGAGGGTTTACACCATTAATTATGTTCTTAGAGAAAATATGATGAGGAACAAATTGTTGGCTAGGTATTTTGAACAAAATTTCCTTATGATAAATTTGTAATACTTCTAAAAGGGATATCTTTGCTTGAGGATTAATCACTTGTTGTTGGCTATCAAAGTGGATTTCAGATTGAGATTTTGATTCTAAAGATGAGCTTTCTATGCTTACATTCCATTTTGGATCATTCTCTAGAGCCAAAGATAGTTTTGAAGGTTGGTCAAATGAGGAATCCATATCTTGAATATCAGATTGAGTTGATTGAACTTGAGGTTGCTCATTTGTAGTTTTTGTTACAATATTAATAATATCATCATGATGGGACACATTAACATGCAATATTTGATTGGTTTCTTGTTGTTGATAATTGAATAGGGGTTCTTGGGAGATCCCCATGTCTTGATTGATTATTGGTATTTGTTGTGTAGGAGTTTGATTGTTTACTGGAGATTTATAATCAGTTGTAGATTGTAATTCCTTTATATTAAAAAGACCCTTATCAATCAAATCTTGAATTGCACATCTTAAATCTTTACAATTTTGTGTCATATGTCCATCTACTCTATGATATTCACAATGTAGCTCAGGTTTAAACCAATCTCATGTGGTATCAAAGTTGTCTTATGGAAGGGAGTTCAATCTTATTTGTGTCAAGTAAATACTTGAGAATTATATCCATTGGTTGATTGAGCTTAGTAAATTTACGTGATGAAGGTTTTTGAGAGGTTTTTGATAAATGCCTTAGGAATTTCGTCATAAAAGGACCTAATGGTTTCTCACCTCTACTTTCTTTATTATGGGTAGAATGATGACAGGAAGATTGCGAAGTAGGAGGTGAGTGCATGGTAGAATTGGAAGAATAAGTATTTTCTTGTTGAAATGGATGTGTTGTATTGAAAGAAGAATATTGAAAAGGTGGTGGAGGATTATATGTGGATTGATAGACATAATATGGATATATGGGAGAATAGATAATATCGTTATGAAGAGGATTGGAAAAGGGATTGTCCTGTTGGGTTATGGATGAAAAATGAGAAGAGTGTGATGGAGGTGATGTTGAATAGGGATGAGGTTGGTCATAATCAACAAATGTATTTGGCTGAATTCTTCCAACATTACCGATGGGCTCATATTGATTTGAGTAAAAACTCATGGTTTCTTTAGTACTTCTAAAAGTAATATTTAGCATCTACTATTTAGAATTGAATCTAAAACATACAAACTTGAAATGATGATTTTGTTTTTGTTTTTCTTGTATACATATATATTTTTTTGTTTTTGTTTTCAAAAGGTTTTAAAATGCATTCACGTCGGGTTCACCAAAATGTATCGCTCCAAATTTTTTGCATCCTTACCTTCAGGCTATAGGATCCGTGCCCGGAAGGAGGATGGGAAAAGGATGTCGCGGTACCTCGGACTGAGAGGACTTTGCGAAGGTCCCGCCTCTCAAGGGAGGTGTATTTTGATGATTTTTCGATGGATGGTGGGTTCACCAGGAAACATTTAATGGCAGTTTCCACGCCTAGGTTTGGAATGTGTTTTTATGTGTTCATTTTTAGCCTTAAGCATTCATATCCTAGGTTTGGCCAAATGAGTCTAAATTAATCTATATGAAAATGCAGATTTAATGAATACAGAGAACAAATTTAAGACAAAAAAATAGAGAAATTAAGGACGAATAAGAAGAATACCTGATCCGGATGTCTGATGGAGATTTTGATGTTTGAAGCAGTCAGGATCGTCTGGAATTCGACAGAATCGTCTGAGATCAGACAAGATCGTCTGAGATCTGACGAATTCGTCAGACGAATTCGTCAGAGACCTGCAAACAGAAGAACAGATGCAAAATACAGAGAATACTACTGTGCTAACAGGGGGAAACAACACAAAATGACAGTATGAATACTAAAAAATAATTATGAACAGAAATTCAAACAAATTATGATGTTCTAATGATAAATTATGATCTTATCATGCAAGTTAAGCTATATGGGTGAACTCCAAATGCAAAATAGTAAGAAATAAGGATAAACTAACTAAAATGCAGAATAAAACAGTGAAAGGAATAAGAGAAAGTGCAAACTCTGGGCACTGATTGCCCCCAATGCAGATTGCAGTCGAAATCGTCTGGAAGTAATGAAATCATCTCGAATTACGACAGGATCATCCGAGATTTGAACGAGATCGTCTGCGATGATCTGAGCTTGCTTCGACTGAAGATCAATGAGGTCCCCGCAAGAAAACTTCAAAATAACAAAGGCAAAATAATGTTCTAGGTATTCTAATGCACGCAAAATCAAGTTATAGGGAAATTCAGCCAGGGGTTGGGAAGGGAAGGTCCTAATGATTAAATAGGCTTAGGGGAGTAGTTAGGAGGTTGGAGATCATCCCTATTTGGGAGATCTCCAACGGGGGAGGGTCTCTAACGGCACAGACACGCTTCTGCCTGGATTAGAGGCCCGTTGGAATAGAAGCTAATTGTGCAAAATTAGTTTTGCGACAAGATCGTCTGGACGTCCTAGCCCAGACGAAATCGTCAGATCTGGGGCGATATCGTTTGATCGGCGACGATATCGTCAAACGGTCAAAACAACCTCTAAAAATGGCACGAAAAAGGGGGAAACGGATTACCCGACGGTTAACAGGCGGTTTGGGAGGTTAAAATTTGAATTTAAATTATTTACTAAGGTGAATGTAATTATTACAATTTTACTGCACCAATTTTAGGGTGCTACAACAACACATCTCAAAACGGGAATTTGTAGACACCTAAAATACATCATGTCGAGGGGAATACTCATATGGGATATGCTAGAAGACCAAATGAAAGACCTTGGACAAATACCAAGATATGGCAATGGTTTTAACCACTCAATTAGGTAGTTTGGTCTAATCAGTATTAATCGTAATTGACACTCATGGTTAGCAGTGCTAACCGTGCCTCAGAGCTGCAACTAGCATTAAAAATCCATTCGCCTTCAATCGAGTCAAAGTTGGTTCCAAATAGCCAATTAGTTGCATATCAAGTGGTTTAGGGATGGAATGATCGAGAAGCTTCCTTCCAACTACTCTAACTGCCCATTCTTGATCTTGGCTTCCTCATGAAGTTAGGACATAGCCCTTCGAGGTGCTATAAGACCCCCTTCCAAATTGGAGATAAATATGGAGAAGCTTTCATTTGAATGTAGTGAAGCCCTATCAAATCTAACACTTACCTAATTGCATTGTGACGTTGCTTTATTACCCTTAATTGAGATATTGAAATGCTATTTCAAGCCATAGAGGTCCTAGGAGGTTAGGAGAGCCAGGAAATGTAATTACACCAATTCCACATGCAATTGGAGTAATTCAACCACCAAATATATCAGAGAACACATAGGCAACCCTTGACCATCAATTTGCCAAGAGGATTTAGAGATTTAGCCCTTGAATTGAAGGACAATCACACTTCAAGCTTTGTCATGGCTTTCAACCGTGGTTAACAATGCTCATCATGCCACAAAGCTACGGTTAGGGTATCATCCCTGACTTCCTTGATTTATCATCGTAGGATTTGTTAATGGCATTAGATTAAGCATAATTTAGGTTTAATTGCATTATTAGAGATTTTTGATCGGTAGAATTAGCTTGTTTAGTTGTATTGCTTTCAATATTGTAACTAGGATGCTAATGAATATTTTTCATGCTTCCATGCTTTCAAATTTATAATTAGGCCATTAGATAGATATATATACTTTTTCTTTACATGTTTCATAGAATCTTTTCATCCTTTGCATAGGTTTACTAGCTTTCTTGCATTTTTTTGATTATATGCTAGTAGTATCATCTTTTCATACAATTTCCTCATTAAGAGAGGCATCCTTTATTATTGATGCTTCTTGTTGTTTATTGCACACACGATTGACAGGGTTTTGACATGCAAGACAACAAATGCCTCTAATCATGGAGAAGGTCATCAACACCTTGGAGCAGTTCATGTTATTTTGAAATGCATTTGGAATGCACCTACCAGAGGGATTTCAAACTATTGTAATTGTTGTATCAAATAGATATTCCTAAGACAGATGGATTTGTAACTTGACTTGATTCAAAATTAATAAAAGATCTTTGTATTTTGTTATTTTCATTCTTGTCAATTTGTGTATGCCTATTTGCATCGTTTTTAGCAATTTCAATATTAGGTGCAAGCCTTTTTGGATGCTACATATTCTTAAATAATTACCTCAAATTTGCTCAACCAGTCCTCACTGGAACTTGTCCAATTTGCTCTCAATATCTATCTTCAAACTCTATATTGTAAGCTTCCACAAAAGCTCACACAAATCTATCCATAAGTCTTCTCAAAGACTTGCCTCAAATCTGCTCAACAAGTCCTCACTAGAACTTGTCCAATCTCATAGAAACATATAGAGAATTGTTAGAGACTCAATATGCTTCACACGACAATGCTTAATCACTTTCAATCTCTATTTTTACCATAGAAACATATAGAGAATTGTTAGAGACTCAATATGTTTCACACTCAAATACTTTCACTCTCTTTCTCAAATCAATTTAGAATATAGAACAATTTGTTTCACAAAACTTGAACTATCACTTCAATACATCCACTCAACTAAACTCAATCACTTCTATTCAATCAACCACTTCAACAACAATGCTTACCAAGTAATCCTCACATAACAATGCTACTCATAATATTTTGCAAACCCTAGTTCAAGTTCCTCACTCAACCAATTGCTTCAACAATAATGCTAATCTCACATAACAATGATACTCATGATCTTTGACAACTTCACATAACAATGATACTCATGATCTTTGATAACTTCACATAACAATGATACTCATGATATTTGATAACTTCACATAACAATGATACTCATGATCTTTGCACAAACCCTAGTTCAAGTTTCTCACTCAATATTTCCAACAATGCTTATCAAACAAGGTTTTTTATCATCAACTCTTACTCAGAAAACCCATATCAAATCAACTTTGGACAACTCAAACTAATCCTTTTCACTCCATCTTGTTTCAGAAAACCTCAACCAATTAACTACTTCAATCAAGGAAGAATGTGCCCGTACCTTTTTGCTTGATGAAAAGTATATTTCAAAACCCGTCTCAATCACACTCAATCTCTTTGACAATCTCAATAGTTAGATGACAAAAATACTCCTCAAAAATATTTCTCGATACAAAAATAACAAATTCTTTTGTACACCTTATAATCTCCACACTTTATAAAATAAATTTTAATCATCAACAAAAATCAACATAAAATATTTTTAATTTTACTTTACCTTATAACTTCCTCAAATACTTATAATATCCTTAAAATACTTCTTTTTCACTTAACAATAATTTCAAAATCTTATAACAAATAATAACCACCCTCTATGCCATTCTACCTTATGGCTCCCTCTACGAGCACATCCCACAACTCAAAAAAGAAGACATTTAAAAATTTGAAACCACCTTATGACTCCCTCGACCTTAGAATAAGTCGCCTATTAATTTTTAATAAAGAAACCCTTATTACTCCTTTCCAATTAATTTTAACATACAATACCTTTTAATCTCTCAAATGTCTCAACCCTTATTACTCCCACTTGAAAGCTTTAAATTAAAATTAAAAAAAACTTTTGACTCTCATTGACCATATAGAGCATACCTTGAATTTATATTCCTCACGTGCTTCGATTAATTGTTCAACTCCGCTTTGCTTTGCTGGTCCTGTGCTCTCAACAAGGTAACGAGTGCCACATGGTCTGGTCACTCATTAACTCTATGCGCTTCGATTTCCCACATACACCGGAACTAGAACCTTGAGTTCCAAACCCTCGAATTTTGTGTGCTACTTCTATCATTGCCGCATGTCACACAAAAATATTGTTTGGTGCACCTTTCACACTAAAATATGCATTTCGATATCCGTGCCAATTGGATATTAATTGCACATGATTTCCTCAAGTAATGCTCATTAGTTTTCAAAACTTGACTACGATGACCTTTTCCTCCACTTCTACGTTGTAGTTTTTCGACTTCAATATCGTGCATTCAAAAGGGTTCTTTTCATTTCTCGAAATTCGTCTCATGAAGCGCTCACACCCTTTTTTATCGAATAATACTTTCAAAAAACTTAGCCCCTTGTAAACATTGGGATACTTTTTTATACATGATCAATGGCCTTAATTAAAAGAACGTCGATGCTTAGGTTGTGATGTGGAAGTCAGCCGGGTTGCCTTCGTTTGACTTTTCCTCCATGCCCTTGTCAGGGCATTTGTTGTTCCCCTCTTTTTTAAATACATGCCTTCAAAGCAAACTTTAGCCCTTAGTGCTTAACCATATAATATTTAAATTATTTAAATAAATAATTTAAATATTAGATAATTTAAATCAAATAACTTTTTTTAACCTTGGACCCAAATTATGAATTAAACCTCTCTCCAAATATTATAATATTAAATATTATAATACTGTTATTTTTTATTTAAAACCTGCGTCTCCTTGCCTTTTGGGAAAAACAAATTGATGACATTAAATGACGATCCACCTCTTGACATCAATGACAATAAAACTCGCTCATATTTCCAACAAAAGAATTTTTAATAGGACGACCAAGTAGAAGCAAATAAAAGAAGCACAAAAGAGTAGCAGGAATAGAGCCCTACCATTATCTCATGAGATACAGTGAGACAAAGATATGAAGCTACCAAAGCATACAAAATACATTGCAAAAGAATGTAACCACTAGAAAGGGTCACACCCGATGACGTATCCTATTGCAGTGAATGGTAAAATATAGCATGCATACAAGAAAACGAAATTGACAATAAATGAAACAAGAAAGAAGACACTTTATTCCATTGTATTCAAAGCCAAAATCCAATTACAAGTACGTCCCTCTTAGGGATATTCATTTTGATACAATATTACAATAGGAGTGCTCAATTGTTTTCCCTCTTAAGGGTAGGTGTGATTTCCAAATGTCTTTCAGAATGGCACGAACTGCTCTAGGGTGGAGATGCCCTTTTCTTCACGATGAGGAGGAAACTTGATGGTTGGTTCTCCTTTGAAACTATTCCCTACAGTCAAGAAACAACACAATAATATCAAAAAGATAGACAACCTCTCATGATGAGGCTCTTTTAGGTAAATTGCATAATGACACCATTGACATGCATAATCAAGAAAACGTAAAGAATGCTTCTAAGCTATGCAAAGTGAATCAAGATTCATGTAATAATGTAAAGGAAAGTATCAATACTATGCATAGATCATATATAGAAAATGAAGCATAAACATGCATAAAGAAAGCATTTAGGTCCTAATTGAAGCATAAACATAAGAAGTAAATCTAACCTAATTCTATGGTCAGAAGTCTACTAAAATGCTATTAAACCATAAAAACAACTAATCTAACCTAATTAGACAAACAAATGAAAATAGGAAGGCAATTACACCTCTGCTGCAAACCGCAGCTTTGGTGCACGGTTTGCACTGTAAACCATAGCTGACAGCCACAGTTAGCACTCTGATAGGCTTACCTTCAATTCCAAGGGCAGTGGGCTTAACCTCCTTGTCCAATTGATGTTCAAGGGTCACCTTCGGTGTCCTTCTAACAGGTTTGGCGATCAAATCACTGTGATGGGCCTTTGTTTGCCTGGATTTATGTTTCTTGATCCTCCTAGGCTCCTAGAACTTCCATAGCAAACTGATCGTTGGATGAATAGCAAACTGGCCTTCGAATGCACAAATTCAATATGTAATCCGACAAGGCTTCGCTACTCGCTTGATCAATTCACACTCACTCGATAATTCATCAATGCTTCTCTATACAAATCATCTATATCTCTCCTCATTTGGAGGGGGTATTTATAGGATGCCCTAGGACTGGGGGTGGCTTCTTGGAGAAGCCAAAATCAAGAAGAGGTGGTTAGAAAAATTGGAATGGAAGCCTCTAGAATATTTCATCCATTAGCCGCCTTCTTCTAGATCCAATAGCCGTTGCAACCGATTTGGCTTGGATTGAAGGCTAACTGAACTTTAGTTAAGACCACAGGTCACAACTACGGTCTAGACTGCAAATCGCATGTTTTAGTCATGGTTCAGCTATAAACCGTAGGTCTGGATTGTGGTTCAGACTGATTAGGCCAAGGAGCTCAAATTGAGTGGTTAGAACCACTGCTCTATCTTGGAGTCTAACCAAGATCTTCCATATGGTCTTGTAGCATGTCCATATGAGTAGTCGCCCTCGACATGACGTGTTTTAAATGTCTACAAATGCCCATTTTGAGATGCGTTGTGATATCGAACAACGTTGAGCAAAAATAGACCTCCTAAAATGATGTCAAAGGTTTTATGATGATCATTAGTCAGATCAGCATTAGATGCCCCAGGTCCAGCAAAAGGATGCACATCCTGGAATCATTGCTTCTAACTCGTTGGAGGCTTAAACTTGAAAAGAGTTTGCACTCATCATCAGACATTCGAGTAGCTTTGGAACTACAATAGGATTTAGGCCTATATAATCAAAAGGATGAGAGTTACAAATAAATTATCATATTTGCTATTTTCCCCAAGCAAAGGGGTAAGCTTATGATAGCTTTTTACAATGATTCGCAAGGATGAACGCAATTTTGACAAGATCAAGGGATCTACGATCTCTGAGATCTTCTATTGATTTTGATTATGATTTGATATTATGACTACCCCCTCAAGCAATGAGTGGATGAGGGTAATGACAATGAATAAAGCGATGATGTCGCTTGACCACCATGGATGATCTGAACAAATTTAGATTTAAGCATATTAATGCATTTGCTATGCTTAGCTCAGCTTTTGATTCCAACTATTAATAGTATTTGCACGCTTTTGTCCCATGGAGTAGTCGGGCTACAATAGCCTTCTTAGGGAATCAAAGTGATACAAATCCAATCAAATTTGTGTTGAATCAAATTATCGATGATTTGCTGAAAAAGATGTCATAGAAGAAATGGCATGCAACGCCTCGTTCCCGTGGAGCAGTCCAGTCGTGAAGGCCTTCTTAGGGATTGAAAAGAAGCATATCAAATCAACGATGACAATTTTACCTCAAATGTCCTTATGGTAATTTAATCATCCTGTTGGATTGCATGGAGCGCAAGTCACTACAACCGCAAAGTGTATAGGGTAAATTACTGAATACGAGGCGCATTTGGTGTTTTTAATTATCTGATTTTTTTTTGAATGTTTTGAATTATGCATTGAGCTTATTTATTTTGTTGGGAGGTGTGTCACTCCATGGAAGAATTGTCATAGCGATGACCTCGGTTGAATTTACTTTATAATCTTAGCTAGATTTTTAATTTTTAATTAGATCCCGATGCTTGATTATCACCAAATTTCCAAATTAATTTGCTTTTATTGAGTTCTGACCCAACGGGAGGCATGAATTTATCTTTTTTGCCCTTCCCATGGTGGGATTTTCCTAAATTGCCTACCAATTGCAAACCGCGGCTAGGGTCTGTGGTTCCCATTTGCAAATTTGGGAACCATGGCTAGGGCCTGTGGTCCGCGCAGAATATGAGAAGCCTATAAAATGCTCAATTTTCAAGTGTCTCACATTATTCCTTGATAGCGACCTGCAAACTAGAGCTCTGATAGTGATAGCTGACAAAACTAACCTGTAACCTACCACACCTTACCCGCACACCAACTCACACCACGATGACAAGGCGCGGGCAAGCGTCTTCTAGCCACGGGGGATGAGGCGAGGGTAAGGTAACTCAAAAACCATGACCTCACATCCATTACCAGTTAAAATGAACCCAATTAAGAAATTGAAAAATCAATTGCACTAAAATTCTAGTAATGAACCTCATATTAGGCTAGGGTAGCATAGATTTAATTTTTTTTTGCATTTTTGGCCGCGGTATCGCACTTGATCGGATATGAACTGGAGACCACAGATACCAACTGTGGTTCCCAATTGGTCAATAGGGAACCGCAGCAGCCAGTTGTGGTCAACATTCAAAATCCCAACGGTCAATGTTTAACCACATGCAGACCATAGGGTTGACCCGCGGTTCACCAACTTTAGGAAAAATTTGCAAAATTTTTAGAGGCAATTAATGTCATTTAATGCATTTTTGACCTTTCTGATTGACAAATTTGATTTGTAGGCCTGCATGATAACATGTTGTTGCAATTTTATCAATTTTTTACTATTTTGGATGTTTTTTAGGTCATTTTTATATGTTTTTTCTTGTTTTAGTTAGATTTTTCCTTATATCATACTATTTATTTCAGAGACTGACTTCTAGAGCACGAGAGCCTAACATTCTGAAGACTCTCCATGGAGAGCTCACTGATGGTGAGCGAGAGTGGTTTGAATTTTTCAGCTTCGACTACGTTCTAGATCTACCCACTATCCGGGTAGATCAATCCTATCTGACTGCATTGGCCCGACGCTGGAATGTGCGGACCAACACATTTCACCTACCTACAGGTGAAATGATAGTGACATTGGAGGATGTTTATAGGATATTTAGGATCCCTATTGATGGCAAGGCCATTGTCTCCTCAACCTATGGTGTCAAGGAGTCCATCTTCGATGTCATCTTCAGTGCTTGAAGTGAGGAGGCTTAGTGAGCTATTGACCACAGAGGGGTCCATATTGGCTACTGGCAGGGGAAGAATGTCTTCTCCATGAGTGAGGTCATTTTTATGCACCTAGTGGTGTAATATGTGCTTCCAGACTCCTCAGGTGCAAGGATTCCCTAGAACCTCTTAGCTACTATACGTAGGGTTGTACAGAGCTCTATCCGTCAACCACTGCTTCTATCCTTGGGGAGCACTCTACTAGCTCAATTATATCATGAGCTATATTAGATCACTGATCAGAGCTGCTAGGGAATCAACTGTAGTATTCTTTTATAGATTTGGGTTGGTAGCATATCAAGATAGAGCATTCTAGGGAGTTGACCATACACATCACAGAGATCGATGATGATCATCAGTGGTATGCTACCTTCTAGCCTTGGGAAGAGGAGGGCTTTCAAAGCAAGACCCATGCTGGTGACGTCCAACATTACATTACTCGGTTTGCAAGACTCGGGCTAGATGATATCGATTGGCGACCCTACATGGAGTATCCTGACTAACCTGAGGTCGGGGAGTGACTTCAAAAGTCTCATCGGGATAGATGGTTACTTGGCCAAAAGGCTGAGATCTGGAAGTACCAGTTTTTCTCTTATGTCCTACGATAGTTCAGCATGGTGCAGGACATATCGAAGATCCCATTTTATTATAGGTGTCTGGTCTTGGAGAGGGATCTATCATGGATTCAACCTTTGGCTCTAGGGGATGCTCCCGATGACTTTTAAGAGACTGGGGTTGACAAAGCTATGACCACACCTGAGTACAATAGATGGTGGTCTCTGTTCCACTGGTATGGGATAGGGCCTCTAGGCCGAGTGATAGATTAGGTTGGAGAAGAGGTGGATCCTAATGAGCGTAATGTGTGCCAATGGATAAAGGGTAGTTGGGGTGTAGAATATATTGTTGGGGAGGCTCCTGAGGTTGACCCTGATGAGGATGCTCCCAAGGAGGGTGAGGTCCCTCCTAACAGTGCAGAGGGACTACTCTTAGCACAAGTGGCTGACTTACAAAGTCAAATTAGGCGATTTTAGATACAATAGAGGGCACAAGACACTACAATCGCTACTCTATAGGCACAACTAACCGATATAGATCATCGCCTAATGCAGGTGGAGTAGCAGATTGCTAGCCTGACAACCTGTGCTACCACAATAGAGGCCTAGGTTGGTGAGCTCACCCATACTCATGACTTTGCACTAACATAGAGGGATGTAACGGTGGTAGAGTAGGATCTACTCAGGGCACAGATGGGAGACCCCTCATCTTCTCAGGTGATTATGGGGCCTTCAACGACACCATCATCAGTACTACCAGGTTTCTAAGATCTTATGGCAAATATTAAACATCTATAGGGTTTGTTGATGAGTGCCAATGACAGGCACACATCTAGGGTTACTCGGGTAGACCAACTAGTTGACTACATTCAGATGCTAAGTGCATAGGTTCCTAATGATCCATATGCTGTAGAGTCCTAGTGGACTAGATCTCAGACTATAAGACAGTCTACTACCAGCTCTAGCCATCGCATCCATCAAAGCGAGAGGACACACAGGTCCTCTAGTATACATGGCGGTAGTAGTCATACCAGGACTAGGGAGGCAGGGCAGTCTTCTGCAGTGTCCAGCCATAGATCCCAATGAATAGAGGTGCCCATTGCATAGGTTGCTGTTGGATGATGTTAGATCTCTTCAGGCTAGGTGGTACTCAAGGTGCTCAACAAGATCCATAGTAGACAATAGGGTAGCAGGTAGAGCAGGCTCTTGAGCACAATACTTAGGGAGGCGGTGAGAGCTCTAGTATAGGGGGAGCAGATCAGAGCTAGAGCTCTACTATTGTAGGACATTTTGATATATCTCATTTTTGGTGTAAGGTCAAGGACCTACACACTTGTAGCCTACGGGTATTTTTGTACTCTCGATGTACTATGAGACATTATATGATATGATCATTATTATGGCTCATTATTGTGTACTCATTTATTTTTTATTTTATTTTTATGTGATGCACATGGATGCAATGCTTATGTTATGTTGATGCTATATGATGTGATGTATGGATGACATGCAATAGCTATCTATTTGATTTATGATGATGATATATAGTGATCTAGATGCTTAGATGTGCTTTTTGATGATAGATGTATATGGATGCGATGTTCTTTTTTAACGTATATTTGCTATTGTTTTCTTTTCATGCATTAATGTATGTAATGATTTATTTACACGATGTAAATCTAATGTAAATGAACTTGTATGCTTTAATCACTTAAAACATAAAGAATGAATGCAAATATGTTTATAAATCTAATGGATGACATTACAAAATGTATAAAAATCATGAATATAATTTAAAATCCTTAAAATAAGAATGTAATCAATTAATCACCCATAAATGAAATGCAATGGTATGCAATATTTATGATGCGAATGATATAATGTGTCATTCATTTTTCTTTCACAAATTTGAAAAATGTGCATGATATAGTCAGTGGCCTTCTAAATATTATTACTAATATTCATCTGGTATCTATCCTATATTTTGATTGTGCTTTATGTAATGATGTATCATGGATTCGATACTTTGCAATTTGATGATTTATATGGTTACAAAATTTGACACTTTGTTTCTATGGGAGAAAATTTTGAGGTTTTCCATGAGACTCAAACACCATAATAGACTTATCAAAAGTTGCATACTAACCACACTAGGCTTCTGAGATAAAAGGTTTTTTCTAGGATAGACCCTAATTGTTCATTATCCATGTGTGTGCAAATTATTATTTTAATATAAGACACGAGCGTTCCCCGATGTCAGGCGGGATTCTTTCAGTCCATTGCTAAGATAGGGGTTCCACAAATGTCTTATCCAATCTCAAGTTCAAATTTTAGTTGGACTAAGCCACTAGGCAATGCAGGACACCTGAAACTAGCTCTTTCACATTCAAACATTGGTCTTGTTCATAAGTGAGGTGCAAATGCGTAAAATATATCGTCATGCATAAGGTATAGTAGTGCTGCCAATTCTAGGGATTCAGGCTCATTCCTTTCTATCCTTCAATTTTTGAGATACTTACCCATATGTAGTGAAGCAAGGGAGTCGATTACATCTTCATTTTGAACTATCTTTGGATCTTCATTTGATCTCTCTTCGAACTGGATTTTGGATCTTCATTTGATCTCCGCTCAAAATTTTGCTTTATGATCTTCACTCGATCTTGATGTGAACTTTTATTTCTGATATTCATTCGATCTTCACTTTGAACTTTGATTTAAGCCTATTTTTTGATCTTCACTTGATCTTCACTTTTTGGCATTTACACTTGATAATTTTCTTCAGAAACTTTCCTTTGGGGGGATTTACTTAGAAAAATGGTTTTTTGTATATCGATTGAAAATATCGATCTTATGATATCAATATGGGATATCACTCTAGGGATTCGATATATGATATCAATCTAGGGTATCAATCATGAGGATTGATGTGGGATATCTCTTTGGGATATTGCTCAATTTAGAGTAAGCAAGGGATTCTGAATAAGGAACTAACCTATCCTTTTGCCAACTGCCAATATTTTCCATATCGTCCGCACAGAGGGATAAGTAGGAATAACACTTTTCACTTCAGGTTACCCGGTCCTACTTTACGGCTTTCATCTTCCCCTAGTCCTTGTTAGGATTGTTTAATTTGTTGATTAGTGATAGGCTTTTAATATGATAAGGGATATACTAACTAAACCTTAGCTACAAAAGCAAAGCAAGCTTTCTACCAACTCTTGATAAGACCACTAGGTATGGCTGAGTGACCAAAAAACCCTAGTATACCTCCATAGCAACATTATAGGTTGTATTGAAAAACACAATTGTTCACATGAATGATGGATCATGATAAATGCAAAGATGCATGATTTAAACACAAATGTGGCATCGTTTGTAAGACAAACAAACACAATGTCTTCTATTAAGGAATGCAACGGATGACATATGTCTATATGCAATGCAACGAATGCATGTGTAAATACAAAATGAAAATGCAAATCCAAATGTTTTTGGATTTTATGCTTTATCAATTTTTTTGGATTTCATTGATTTTATAATTTTTATGGTTTTTGAACCTCATAATTGACCAAATGGAGAGTACATGCCTCTGGAGCCTTTAGATTGACCAAGTTATTTTTAGAAATCCTTGGAGCTTTTAGGATTGACCAAAGGGATTATGGGTACCTTTGGGGTGTTTTGGGATGATCAAGCAATTTTGAGAATCCTTGGAGCCTTTGCGGTTGACCAAGCAGTTTTTAAGAAACTCTTGGTGTTTTTTTCATTTGACCAAAGGGATGACAGATGCATTTGGAGCTTTTTAGGATGACCAAACGACTATAAGAAAATTCTCAGGGCTTTTAATTGACACCACCAAGTGGTTTCAAGGACCCTTGGAGCCTTTTGGGATGACAGAGTGATTATATGCAAATCCTCAAAGCTTTTTACTGACACGACCAAGCATTTTTAGGGACTCTTGGAGCCTTTTGGGATGACCGAGCAATTTTGACCAAACCCTTGGAGCTTTTAAGGTTGACCAAAGGGCTTACATATGCCTTTGGAGCTTTTTAGGCTGAACGAGCAGTTACAAGCAACCCTCGGAGCCTTTTACTATTCTCTTTAAGCATAAAACGCCTTAAGATGGATGATGTTGAGGGGTTCAGGATCTTCAACACCCCTAGCGACGTTAGGCGATAGGTACCCGGACCAATATTTTTAGATATGATGTAGGGTCCTAGCCAATTAGCCATAAATTTGTCTCACATATCTAGCGGTAAATTAAAGTTTTGTTGGTTTTCTTTCAAGACAAGATCCCCAACTTCAAAGTATCTCTAGTGGAATTTGACATTGTAAGCTCATTTTAGTCACTCCTGATAAAAATGGAGATGCTCCAGGGCATTTAAACGATGTTCATCAAGTAGCGTCAGTTGATCTAGTCGAGCTTGTCGCATAGTGTCATCATCGATGAACTCTTTCAATGCGATGCACAACGTTGGAATTTCTAATTCCAAGGGCATAATGGCCTCATCACCATATACTAGTGAGAACGGTGTTGCCCCAGTGGGCATCCGAATACTAGTCCTATAAGCCCATAACGCAAGGGGCAGTTGGATGTGCCAGTATTTGTGGTTTTCTTGTACTATCTTTTTCAAGATGGCCACCACTGTCTTATTTGAAGCTTCAGCCTTCTCGTTTGCTTACGGATAGTATGGAGTCATAAAATTGTGTTTGATTCTATATTTAGATGTCAAAGCTCTCACAGTTTTGTTCTTGAAGGATGTTCCATTATCCGATATTATTTTGGATGGAATTCCAAAATGACTTATGATATGCTCCAATATAAACTCTACTATACGAGCTCCGATTGTCATTGTTAAGGGTATTGCTTCCACCCACTTTATAAAATACTCAATAGCCATGATTATGAATGTATGATGGACCAATGACAGAGGAGAGATATTTCCTATAAGATCTAATACCCACTGAGCAAATGGCCAAGCCGCTTAGATGGGCTGTAAGGCCTACGATGGCAAGTGGGTAAGATTGGCATGATACTGAAATTTAATGCATTTCTTGACATATGCATTGCACTCCTTCTCCATAGTGGGCCAATAATAACCCATTCTAAGGATGCTCTTGACGATAGCCATGCCACTGAAATGGCCATTGCACGTACCGTCATGGGCTTGCAAAATTGCTTATGATGCCTCTTGGGGCTCTAAACAATGAAGGAGAATTCCATTGTAGCTTCTTCGGTAAAAGATGTCTCCTATTAAGAAATATTTGGTCGCTTTCTATTTAAATGTGCACTTCATAGTACATGGTAATCCCTATGATATTATACTAATTTTTAGGAAGTCTTTAATTGGCGACATCCAATTTTGATAAATCTCAGCTTTGACTGCCAATATGACTTGCTCCCTCTACACATTTACTTTTGCAAATATAGACTCACCCTATGGTGAATGGTAGTACCACTCCCCATGGGAATCTGAGAGGTTAATGACCCCCAAGGTGCCTTCTTAAGAAAGTCTTCAGCTCTACAGAACCATTCAGCTTATGGTTCTACACTGATCATGTTGATCGATTCTTTGTTATCATAGGCTGCACGCTCTATTGCTAGATGATAGAGTGTCTTGACATGGATGGTTGTGAAATCAGTAGATGGATTATGAGAGATTAAATATCCCAAAGAAGCCATGGTATCTACAAACCTATTTGATGATCAAGGGATTACCTCAATGTCATACCATTCTAGTTTGGCCAAATATGTCAACTAGATCTTTATAGGCTTTCAGTACGTGACACCAATGGGACAACTAGATCTAGATATTTGTACTTAGCATTGTTGTTGGTGCATGGAAAATCCAACTTGAATGACAAGGGCATTGGATCTCCTTGCAATGTGAAGAACACTATTTCGACACCACCCCCTTGTTCATACTTTGAACCATCGAAGAACAGAGTCATATCAGCATTGTTCTCTGGTTCTTCGGGTTCAGGAGCTTCAGATACGATGAATACTGCATCGTCTAGAAGCTCAATTGTTAGAGGCCTACTGTTTGACAGTGGTGCCTTAGCTAATTGATCTGCTATGACCTATCCCTTAATGGAGTTCTAGCTTATGAATTCTAGATCGAATTTCATCAAAAGCATGAACCACTTCATAGTATGCGTATTGTGACAAGTCTTATTCATCATGTACTTCAAAGGATTTTTTTTAGCTATAACATACGCCATATGACTTAACATATAGTGTCATAATTTCTTTGTAGCGAACACTACTGCTAAACACAATTTTTCCATGTATGCATACCCGAGCTCATAGCTCACCAAAGTTTGACTAATGTAATATATAGCCTGTTCTTTGCCTTGCATGTTATTTTGGGCCAACATGGTTCCCAATGCAAAGTCAGTTGGTGATATATATAGTAGAAAAGGCACCTCTTTGGTGGAGCTAGCACTGGAAGCATCACTAGGTATTGTTTTATCTCAATGAAGGTTGTCTTACAGTCCTCGTCCAAGTTGAATGGGACCCCCTTATGTAGCAGTCGATTCATGTATTGACATTTATCCGATATTTGGGTGATAAATCGCTTTATTGAGGCTACCTTATCCTGAAAGCTCCTTAATTCCTTAATATTGGTGGGAGGATGCATTTCCAAAATGACCTTGACCTTCACTAGGTCTACTTTGATGCCTCTCTTGGAGATGATGAACCCTAGTAATTTTCCAAAAGTTACGCCAAATACGCACTTCTTAGGATTTAGCCTAACATTGTGCTCTATCAGGCAATCGAAGACTTTTATTAAGACCTCTGCATGCTCTTCTCATAGAAATGACTCGACTAACAATTCATCGATATAATCTTCAAGAATTTTGTGCATATAGTCATGAAAAATGTATGTCATGGCTTGCTTATATGTGGCATCAGCATTTTTGAGACTGAATGGCATAAATTTATAGCAAAATGTTCCCCATGGTGTTATAAATGTGATTTTGTGCTGGTCTTTGGGTTTTATCCGAATTTTATTGTAACCAAAAAAATCATCCATTAAGGAGAGCATTTTGTGACCTACAGTTGCATCTATGAGAGCATCAATATTGGGCAACAAAAATGAATCTTTGGGTGTTGCCTTATTTAGGTCTCTGAAATCTATGCAAATACGGATTCTTCCATTGGGTTTTCCCATGGGTACCATATTGGACACCCATTTTGGATAATTGATGGAAATCACAAATTCCGCATCTAACTACTTTTGTAGCTCATATTTTACCATCAAGGCTACTTTTGGGTGCATTTTACTAAGCTTTTTCTTGACCAACTTCTTCATAAAATCTAGCGAAAGGTTATGAGTAACCAATTTTGGGTCTAGACCTGGCATATCCTTGTACGACCAAGCAAACAAATTTGGTCTCTCTTTTAGTAGAGGGATGAGGGTGGACCACTCATCTAGAGTGAGACTCTCTCCAAATTTAACCTTCTTTGTGCTGGCGAGATCATCACTGATATCCACCTCAAAGGTTTCCTCTACCGACATATGTGATCCCTCCTCAAGCTCGTGAGGCATAGGAATCAAATGAATGTCATCAATCGGGTTGAGTGGTTCTATGTTGGAAGTATTTTTGGCACGATAAACATCATATGCACAACCTGGTGCAAAATGGAAAGGTTGCAACATTTTTTCATTGGGGAAGAAATCCTTAGGCTCTACAGGTGAATCAGCGTGATCCCAGTCGATAGCATCTTTGTTAAGATACAATGGTTTAGATGGAACTTCTATATTGCAGAGTAGAGTGGTTAAATTAATGGAGACCATGTTTAAGGAATGGAATTGATATCTAGGACCACATAGACTAACCCCTACAAAATCTACACAGTCCTCATACCCACGATCTGGCTCTAATGGCACAGGCACAAACGGGTCTTCCCTGTGAGGACTACGAATAATTGGATCCTCCCTATGCATTGAATGCAAAATAGGATCATTTGGCACATGGAGATGAATGTGGGTCAATGAAAGGGGATTAACCAACTGATGGTTTTGATCCAAGTTTAACCGTATTGCTCTCAGTTGTGGACCAACATGTAGCTACCTATAGACCTCATCAATGTCTTTGGGTTGATGACAGTAACACAAATAAGGAGGACCAAGGTACGCCTTCTATAACTCATCTTCTTCGTCACTGTCATAATAGAATCCTTCATTCACCCCCACTCCTAGAGGGTGCTCCTCTAAATGATGCCCCATGAATCTCACTTCTTGCATGTTGTTACGCTATCCAAGAAAATCAGATAATTATATATCATGTATGATGCTGCCAAGAAAACTGGCTTAGTCTTTTCCCCTGAATAATCCACATTAGGAAGGATCTATTTGGTATCCTATACCGATTCCATAGGCAATAGATGATGCACATACAAAGGCCTTACATAAGCACCTTAAACTTCATCCCCAGATACATCATCATTTGAGGAATCCTCACCTGCATCATAGCCCAGTCCACTCATATTGGAGGTGGACTCCATTCCATCCTCATTATAAAGATCTCCTAATTTGAGATTGCTTGCAGTAATGGGGTTGCACCCTTGCATGTTTGTGTCATCGACTACATTATGGGTTTGGTGTCCTAGTTGATCTTTGGGATTCATTTATACCTCATTCTACTCAAGGATCCCTTCACGATGATCTTTGAGTGGCTAAATGGTGATGGTAGATATCATAGGGTGATTCCTCAAAAATTTGGTAGGATCCGGATGATATGGATTAAAATCCATGTCATTCGCCATGCTGAGGTACAGACAATCTAGGGATGCTATGAGCAAATTGTCCTACCCACGTATCTATAACCCTAGACCAAATATATCAGTGACTAAGTGATAACGAGTTTCAAGTGGAGTTCTCCATCCTTTTTCAAATAGACCAAGGTTGTATCCATGCCAATGATATAGCTCAAAAATATGCATGGCATACTCCAAATTAGACAAATAGCAAATGTTTACCATGAAATATTCCTCATCATCTTCATCCATGGGCTCTCACGTTGGAAGTTGATCTAGCCCCGCATAGATGAAGTTAGTTTGGTTAGGTGACTCTCCCAATGGAACCACCGATCCAACCGGATAACGATGAGTGGATGGTCTGCCCATCTCTTGTGCAATCTTTAGAATTGGTCCGAAGGTCACATTTTACACAAGGTACTCATCTAATATGGTATTAGTGAGATGTACCATCACCCACGATGTGGATGACCCTGTTGAAGATGTAGGCGAAGTAGGCTGGGGTGCCTCCTCGGCTTTGTCTTGGGGTTCCTCAAATTCCATGGGAATAGGAATGTCCTCTGCGATTAGCTCAGGCTCACACTCTTTCTATTTCTCACCCATATTCACCTTCAATTTCCTATCATCCCGAAGCATAACTATTTTTGATGGTTTCAAGGAAGTGGTAGTGGTGTGCTCTGATCTGTGTGACACAGATGGCATTGGTTGAGCCTGCACTACCGATTTACCTCTTGGTTTATTTATTGGTGATGACGGCTGAACATCCAGGTGCGTTGACGAGAGTATGAAACCCCTAGGCAAATTTGCTAGGTTCAAAAACTTAAATGGCTCCTCATCCGAAGCCACCACATGAACCAGTCCCTCATGAATATATTTCATGCATTGATGCAGTATCAAGGGGATGCAACGCATTTCATAAATCCAAGGCCTACCAAGTAAAATGTTGTACTGCATGGCCCCTTCTATCACGTGACACATTACTAAAATGAACTTCAAACCTACCTGTATGGGTAGGATAATTGTACCAACAGTCAAACATAGTGCGTTGTTAAATGCTCTCAATGTAAATGTAGTTGGCACAATGTGTGATTTAGGTAGCTTCAAATGACTTAGTACCTTGGTCATTATTATGTTGATAGATGAGTCAATATCGATCAAGACCCTTTTAAATGGCATGTGATTCACACATGCAATTATGTGTAATGGTGGGTCAGCTGTAGTTGTAGAAAGCGTCCTTATATCATGATCATAAAATTAGATCATCGGTTCCTGACACTGATGTACATGCCCCACGAAATTTATGAATGCCTGTGCATCTTGGGCATGTGCTTCAATGGATCTAAAAATATCCATAAGAGTCTCCTTGTGCCTCAGGGACTGCTGAATTAATTCATATATTGACAACTTCGTAGGACTTGTCTGTAGGTTTTGGACCAACTTGCTCCTTAGGGTCACCATCGGTCTTGTTGGTGGGACTAGAATATTCTATGTCAGCGGCTGATTCGATGTGGCTTGTATTTTAATAGAAGCATGAGGTTGATTTTGTTGTTCTAATCTCTCATGCCTAGTGACAACATTGACCATGCCTACGAACCCCTGGTTAGGTGGTTCGACTCACACCTGGTTAATTTGACCAATGTTGTTTCGAGGTGCCTCATGATTTGTTAAAGGGTTCTTGTAAATCCCCATGTTTTGATTGTCTGGAACCTATAGGTTTTGAGGCACTACGAGCTCACCCTTGTTGATCATATTTTGTACTAGGTGTTTGAAATACCAACACACCTCGATGTCATGGCCTTTCGCTCTATGAAATATACAAAATAGATCATCTTGAAACCCCTTTGGTTTGGGTTTATTGGGGTCTATCATCTTGAATTCGGGAAATCTGATTGCCTTGGCCTCGCATAACTGATGGAAAATTGCCATCAGTGATTCCATCAATGGTGTGAACTGGCGAGGTGGACGTTGATTTTTGTTCTTGCGCTTGTAATTGTTATTGCATTTGTCATATTGCATAGGGGGAGGTTGAGCTTGATAGTTTTGCTTCTGTTGCCCCTTGTCCTCCCATTGGAGATTCATTACCACTTGATTTACGTAGGCCTACTTGCCCTATTGTTTTGTGGTACTCTTCTTTTATCTCTCTCTCCTATTTTTGAACTTTAAGTTTCCTTTCTACAACTTGATATCCTCAATCACTTTGGCTTGTGCCAAAGCCTCTTCGAATGTAGCATACTGTTGCAGCTGTAGTAGTAATGATATGTTCTTGGCACAACTCTTCATGAAAATCCGAGTTAATTTCATGGTAGGAATAAGGAATGGAAACTTCACCATTAATCTCCTCTATCTATTTCTATATTGTTCTATCGACTCATCGTCATGCTAAGCTAGCACAACCCGATCAGAAAGTTGGCATGTTTCTTGATGCCAAAGGAATAGCGTTAAAGAAAGGCATCAACTAATTTCTTGAAAATTGTTATATTGTGTTTCTTTAGCTGATTAAACCACTCTTGAGTCAGACCTGAAAGTGTCGTGATGAACATGCACAACAATAATGCATCATTGCTTGCTATCTAAAAACAAGCATCTAGAAAGCTCGTTACATGTTCTTGTGCATCTTCATCACCCTTGAACTTATCTAACCTAGGCATATCAAAATGCTCAGAGTAAACCAAAGTAGGCACCGAAGGATCCAAAGGCTCGTTATGGATTTTTCTCAATGTCAAATTTTGAATAGCTATGCCTTGTCTCTCAATGGCTTTAATATTCTTGGCTAGGGCCTTATAGGCCTCTGAAGATAGAAAGTCCTCCTCCCTAAGTTGACATGTAGGTGGCTTAGGAGATATTGTCTTCCTCACATGAGATGGAGGTCTTTTCTCTTTCTTCTCTTTAGCTTGGGAGTTCTCAAGATATTCTTGCTCGTATCCATCTCCCACTACTGCTTCATGTTGTCTTTGACTTTGATTATTGAGTGGTAGTCGCTCCCTTTGTTCGACACTAACATGAGTACGAGCATCTCTATTCTCTTAATGCATGTCAGCTTGTGAGAAAGCCTTCCTATGCATATGCTCTCGATGCTCATATTGAGGATATAGGCCAACCCTAGCTAACCGATCCTCCTACTCCATGCATTCCTTTTGGGTAAGGATATGCTCTTCATGCATGTGCTGCTCATATAACCTTTGTCTTATGAGCCTTTGCACTTGAATATTTTCATCTTCAATGTGCTGCCTCTCTAGGATAGCATCCTCCAATTAGTCTTGGAGGAGTTGTCATTTCTGCTCTAATGCTAGTCGATGTGATCTATCGATCTAGTCAGTCGTGGGAGGCCTTTGATATCCCTGCTCTATACGAGCGACCTTGTGGGTTTTGTATCCATCATATTTATGTGTTGTGCCTTTGCCTCTATCTATAAAGATGACATTGGCCTCTTGTTGTGTCCTATATTGTGACCCACCATGCATAAATAGTGAGTGTGTGACATGAGGGCACTTAGAAGCCTCCCCATGTTCTCTAGTAATGCGGACGACACTCATGCTATGCTCACTCAAGGCTTGAGTGGGTGGAGTAGAAGGCTTTTAGCCTAGCTACTCTAGAACACTACCTAGAACCTTTAGCTGCCTAGACTGCCATCGCTCATGCGATAGTGTGCCATTATCTCCTTATATATCAATGGTGATATTGCATGGTGGGCCACACATGGGAGTATGGTTAGTTCTATGCTCTATAGTGAGCCTATCTGCCTACTCATGAATGGGAGGGTCTCTAGTCCTTCTATACTCAAAAGGTGGAGCCATAGATCCTCCAGTGGAATTAGTACGTAGGGGCACCAACCTGGTCCCCTACACAATAAAATTTTTGGCTGATCCCGTGGACGTGCGTGCATTGCGGTCTCGGTAATGGATCTCAAGTGGAACACCCTCATGCTAGAAGGTTTCCTTTTCTACTCTGTGCCTAGAGGATTGTACTGAAGCTCTTCTATTTAGGGTTCACTTTGCTGGCTCCCCTCATATCAAGTTATATCCTTGAATGCTAGTCGAACAACGTTTGGTTTGATCATGTGTTTGAGGATTCGACACGTATTTTTATGAATTGGTTAGGGGTTGGTCATCGGTGTTGGCTTTGGACATTTTTTGACCACCTCGTGTGTCCACCATTGTGTACCTAAAGTCTAAATGTATTATTATTAAGCAAACAAAGTATACAATAATGATTATCTCATTTTAAGTTTTAAAAATGAGTCCTAAACTATTTGATGTGTTTTCAATGTGTTGTATCAGTGTAGAAACTCTCATCATGTTTTGAAAAAGTTGATGTTATACTCAAATTGTTCAAAGGTTTTTACCTATATACTCGCACAAGACGAATATGGTAGTGAATTCCATATTCAACGAGGTAGCATAGGTACTACCAACCCTCACCCAACACACCGTACGCAACGATACACTCTTTCAAAGATAAGTGTGTGCTATTTTGCACAGATAGGATAGTTCTTGGGTCGGCCTTGGCCATGAGTGGGTCTCGATAATACAATTTTAAATGAGAAAACCACGTGGTAATGACATCCACTATTGGTATCAATAAAATGGGTTGGATGTGAGAGCCCAACGCCACTGATATTTAAATGCAACATGGTGTGTGTGGTTCCTTTTAATGTACATACAATAAATGCATCATATAGCACACATGCTCATTTTCTAAATGCTATGCAATTGAAATACGTTTCAAATTAAAAAAATGCAAGCTACTCTAGATGCTCCTTAGGACTATGCACATTATGATGATAAATGGCCACTAATCGGGCCTCACACATGCAAACCATCAACACATCTATATAAAGCACACTATAGCCTAGGGTGGACTGCAATCAGAGGTCTAATGTTTCCAGTAGTACCTTTCTATTAAAGAAAAGTATGAAAGCAAACTAGGACAATTGATTTACCATTTTTTTAAGTTCTTTTTCTAATTTGCGTTCGAAATAGACCTACTGTAAAAACACAAAGAATAGAAAAGTGATAGAGGTCTAGAAATAGGACCTACCTCATGTCCTGCACTGTTTGAAATTTTGGATTTGGCTATCTGTGTTGTCAGTAGGAAACCACAGGTCTGACTTGTGGTTCTAACTATAAACCATGCCTTGTAACTGCAATTCAATTGTTGGTCCATAGCTAATAGCTGTGATATGTACCTACAAGTGCAAAAACTAACAAATAATAGTAAAATCCTAAAAGTGTGAGGTACCACCGTGATCGCCTCTATAACCACTAGGAAGGATCACACCCGATGGCGTATCCTATTGTAATGAATGATAAAATATAGCATGCATACAAGAAAACAAAATTGACAACAAATGAAACAAGAAAGAAGACACTTTATTCCATTGTATTCAAAGCCAAAATCCAATTACAAGTACGTCCCTCTTAGGGATATTCATTTTGATACAATATTACAATAGGAGTGCTCAATTGTTTTCCCTTTTAGGGGTAGGTGTGATTTCCAAATGCCTTTCAAAATGGCACGAACTGCTCTAGGGTGGATATGCCCTCTTCTTCACGATGAGGAAGGAACTTGATGGTTGGTTCTCCTTTGAAACTAATCCCAGCGGTCAAGAACACAAGAATGTCAAAAATATAGGCATCCTCTCATGATGAGGCCCTTTTAGGTAAATTGCATAATGACACCATTAACATGCATAATCAAGAAAATGTAAAGAATGCTTCTAAGCTATGCAAAGTGAATCAAGATTCATATAATAACATAAAGGAAAGTAGTAGTTATACTATGCATGAATCAGATATAGAAAATGAAGCATAAACATGCATAAATAAAGCATTTAGGTCCTAATTGAAGCATAAACATAAGAAGTAAATCTAACCTAATTCTACAGTCATAAGTATACTAAAATGCTATTAAACCATAAAAACAACTAATCTAACCTAATTAGATGGATATAAATGAAAATAGGAAGGCGGTTATATCTCTGTTGTAAACCATAGCTCTGGTGCACGGTCTACACTATAAATCATGGCTGACAATCGTAGTTAGCACTTTGATAGGCTTACCCTCAATTCCAAGGGTAGTGGGCTTAACATCCTTGTCCAATTTATGTTCAAGGGTCACCTTCGGTGTCCTTATAATAGGTTTGGTGGTCAAATCACTATGATGGGCCTTCGTTTGCTTGAATTTACATTTCTTGATCCTCCTAGGCTCCTAGAACTTCCATAGCAAACTGATCATTGGATGAATAGAAAAGTGGCCTTCGAATGCACAAATTTAGTATGTAATCCGACAGGGCTTCACTGCTCACTTGATCAATTCACACTCACACGATAATCCATCAGTGCTTCGCTATACAAATATTCTATATCTCTCCTCATTTGGAGGGGGTATTTATAGGATGCCCTAGGAGTGGCGGTGGCTTCCTAGAGAAGCCAAGATCAAGAAGAGATGGTTAGGACAATTGGAATGGAAGCCTATAGAATATTTCATCCATTAACCACCTTCCTCTAGATCCAATGGTCATTGTAATAAATTTGGCTTGGATTGAAGGCCACCTAAACTTTAGTTAAGACCGCAGGTCACAGCTGTGGTCTAGACTACAAATCATAGGTCTCAGCCGTGGTTCAGCTGTAAATCGTAGGTTTGGACTACAGTTTATACTGATTAGGCCAAGGAGCACAAATTGAATGGTTAGAACCACTGCTCTATCTTGGAGTTTGTCCAAGATCTTCTATATGGTCTTGTAGCATGTCCATATGAGTAGTTGCCCTCGACATGACACATTTTAGGTGTCTACGAGACATCAATGACAAAAAACTCATATTTCCAATAGAAGCATTTTTAATAGGATGACCAAGTAGAAGCAAATAAAAGAAGCACAAAAGAGTAGTAGGAATAGAGCCCTACCATTATCGTATGAGATATAGTGAAACAAAGACATGAAGCTACTGAAGCATACAAAATACATTGCAAAAGAATGTTACTAAAATATGAGAAGTGATAAGGTGAGAATTGCACTCACCTAGACAAAGTTCTAATTACCGTTAGATGTTAGCATTACACAAATAAAATAATTAAGACATTTTCAAAAGTTTAAAATGACACCAAGGATTGAGTTGAAGCATATTTCAAAATCAAAAGAGCAAGTAAAATTTTGAGTTGGAGTAACATTTATTTATGAGAAAGAAATAAGGGAACAAAGATATAAATTTTGAAATATATTCTTGATTAAGAGAGGCATATTATTCCTTTTAAACATGATTTGAAAAAGAAAAAAACAAATAAGGAAATATTTCAAGAAAAATTCCATAAGAGGAAGTAACATTCCCTCTCATTGGTGAGACAAAATTCTCTTGCATTTTTTAAGTATCAATTTAATTCCAAGAATAGATATATATATTTATACTCATTGAAAAGAATATTTTAAGACAAAATCAATAAAATAAGAATATTTAGATTTTGTGAAAGTTTATCATGGCTAGTGAAGCACCAAAGTTTTTATTTCCACATTCCCAATTATTTAGGGGAAACAACTATTCTACTTGGAAGATCAAACTCATGACATAGTTTGAGTTTGAAGAACTTTAGAAAGTATTATATGGAATCATTACCTATCATACTAAATAAAGATAAGATAAAGAAAAATTTGACAAAGCAAACAGAAAGGCAAGACCCATCATCATGTTTGGAGTAGTGGATGAGGTCCAAGCATACATTAGAGATACAACCACAACCAAAGATGCATGGGAGAAGTTAAAGACAATATTTGAAGCCAAGAATTGAAATTAGATTATATTCTTCTAAAGTTAGTTCCATAGTCTAAGTATGAAGAGTGGAGAAAATCTAGAAGGATTCATGATAAGAATTATAAAATTGTGAGCATCATGGTAAGCACTAGGAACTTAGGTATATGATAAAATGCTAGTTCTTATTATTTTGAGATCATTCTTGAAGAACACAAGCTTATACTGAGAGGGGGGGTGAACAGTATAAGACCGCTTTCTACTTTTTCTTTCGATTCAACTTGCAGTTCAAATTATGCAGTGAATATATAACAAATATCAAAAAAAAAATCAAAGCAATGCACAGAATATCATCCACAATAGAGACACAACAATTTACGTGGTTCACCCAACGCGGGCTACTCCACGGATAAAATTTTTACTAAATTTTATCACCTCAAATTCTGGGAAACATGTCCCGATTACAAAGTTTATGGGCACCAACCCAAAGGAGATACCTTCCCCTAGCTCTGCTTAATCTGGTGATCCTCTAGAGAACCTCTCGCCTCTGTAGCCCTTAGCAAGTGGAACTCTATCCACAGAAGACACCTGTCTTCCCTGCTCTAGCTGGAGACCTCTGTCCTCAACTCTATCACCGCACAGTCGGTCCTCTTCTCTGCACCAAAACACAGTCCTTTGGTCTGGCACTATTGTCCTCGAACTTGCACCTCTACGCAATTACAACACTCGATCAAATATCTAATTATGCACCTCTGTGCAAACACAGCAGCAATGTCTTCGCACACTCTGCTCTTCGACGATCGAACTTCTCCCTGCACTCTGCTTCTACGAAAGTCGCACTTCGAACGCACACTTCGATCGATACCAAACACTTCAAGCAGCCCTCCTTTTATACTCACAATCTCAAGATTAGAACCTTGATCTTAGTCGGCTGCACATCCCTAAAACAACGTCGGCGCAAAACCCTACGTTGCATCGGCCCAGATTTAACTCTGTCGGCTCCACTCGCTCTCCTGTAGCTTCTAGCGTGAAACTTCAACATGTCACGATATCATGACATTTTTACAGCCGTACACCTTCTATAGCTTGCTGTCATGAAATCGTGACACCTTGGCCTTTGTCGACTTCCTTTGTGCTTTTGTCACGAAATCGTGACACCTTTGCCTCTTGCTGACGTCATCTCACTTCTGTCATGAAATCGTGACACTTTAGTCTTCATGGCCTTCCTCTCAGCTTTTGTCACGAAATCGTGACACTTATGATTTTTGCTGACGTCATCTTCACTCTGTCATGAAATCATGACACTTTAGTCTTCATGGCCTTCCTCTCGCTTTTGTCATGAAATCATGACACATCTGCTTCTGCTGACATCATCTGCAACTCTGTCATGAAATCATGACGCTTTCACCTTCGAGCTCTTCCTTCTTCAATTCGTCATGAAATCGTGACGCTTCTTCTGCTTAAGACTTGCTAACTGATTCTGTCATGAAATCATGACACTTTCTCCAACTACAAGCTGCCAACTCAACCTGTCATGAAATCGTGACACTTTTTGCATCCGTACAACTTCTTTGTAGCCTGTCACAAAATCATGACGTTTCAGCTTTCGAAAGCTTTCCCTGCAACCTGTCACGAAATCGTGACGCTTCTGGCTTTCGTACGCTTTCTCCACTACCTGTCGCGAAATCATGACGCTGCTCCTTTCAGACTCTTTCCTTTGCTGCATGTCACGAAATCACGACAGTCCTCAACTCGACCTCTGTAGCATGTCATGAAAATGTGACAGCCCTTACTTGGAACTTTGCATCATGTCACGAAATCGTGACAGTTCCTGAATCACTTTCTCTCTCTTCAATCTTGTCGCGAAATCACGATAGCTCACACTGTGGACTTTCTCTTCTGCAACATGTCATGAAATCGTGACACTTTCTTGTCCGTATAGCCTCCTTTGTAGAATGTCACGAAATCATGACATTTTTCCTTCTCTGCCTTCCTGCACTTTTCGAGTCGCAAAATGCGACATGTCGCGAAATCGTGACAGTTTTTCTTGCTTCGTCTCTGCCTTCCCGCATGTCACGAAATCGTGACAGTTTTGCCCAACTTTGTCTCTGTCTTCCAGCATGTCACGAAATCGTGACAGTTTTGCCAAAACTTTCTCTCTCCTCAAACATGTCGCGAAATCGCGACAGTTTTTCCAGCCACCCGCATACTTTTTCTAACTTGTCTTTTTCTTGATCTTTTGCAACTCGGGTTACTCTGATTTTCTTGGAAACTCACCGTCCATGCCGAAACCTTCATCAAGACACATTCTTTGACATCAAACCAAATTGCTTCAAGAACTCCTTGACATCAATGACAACATCTACACTTAGAGTAAAGGCAATGTACCCAAGGTACCCAAAATTGCCAACAATCTCCCCCTTTGTCATTGATGGCAAACCTTAATTGAAAACACAAGTCAAGAGCCAAAACTGAAAACAACCGATCCAACAACTGAGAATCTGCCTTTGAAGTTTTTGCTCCCCCTGACTTGAAGCTCTCTTCTTCACTATGAAGCTCTCCCCTTACTCATATCTCTCCCCCTTTGTCATCAATGGCAAAGGGTCACCTTTGGGGCTCGGGACTAAGAATGAGCCTCTTAGCTTAGTCCCTCCCCCACCTCCCCGATGAGGTGATTAATTCTGGGGTGGGAGTACAACTCCCAATTTCTCCCTTAGATACTCAAACGTATCTCTTGGAAGAGGTTTTGTGAAGATATCTGCAATCTGCTCTTTAGTAGACACATATTCTACCTTGACTTGCTTATCTTGCACTTTCTCCCTTAGAAAGTGATACTTGATGGAAATATGCTTTGTCCTTGAGTGCATTACCGGATTTTTGGAAATACTTATGGCACTAGTATTATCACAAAATATGGAGATGGGTTGTTCATGCTTGACTTTGAAATCCTCCAAGGTGGTTTTCATCCATAGAACTTGAGTACACCCAACCACCGCCGCTATGTATTCAGCTTCGCCGTAGATAAGGAAACCGAAGGTTGTTTCTTACTTAGCCAAGAAACTAAACTCTTTCCCGTAAAGAATGCTCCACCACCGGTGCTTTTTCCTGTCATCATTACCGCCTGCCCAATCTGCATCTCGTATAGGCCGTGAGAGTGAAATCATCACCTTTGGGATACCAAAGCCCAAAGTCCATAGTGCCCTTTAGATATCCGAATATTCTTTTAACTGCTATAACATGAGAATATTTCGGAGCTGCCTAAAATCTGGCTACTAATCCAACAGACTCGCATGATATCCGGTCCGGTAGTCTGTAACATATAATAAACTGCCAATCATTGATCTCGTACAACCTCTGATCTGCCACTGGAGATTCATCATCTTTACTCATCTTGCACCCTGTAGTCATTGGAGTACATACAAGTTTGTTGTCCATCATCCCAAATTTTTTTAACATTTCTTTGATATATTTTCCTTGAGAGAGAAATATACCGTCTTTTGATTGAGCAATCTAAGACCCAAAAAGAATGACAACTCTCCAATCATAGACATCTCAAATTCCTTTTGCATGGTGTTAGCAAAATCTTTGCACATCTGGGTATTATTTCCCCCAAAAATGATATCATCAACATAGACAACTACAATCAGCATATCATTACCTTTATCCTTAATGTACAAATTGCTATCTGGCCATACCTTTCCCGAAACCTTGCTCATGAAGGTACCTGTCAAGTCTTGAGTACCAAGCCCTAGGTGCTTGCTTTAACCCATACAAGGCCTTTTTCAGTTTACACACATAGTCCGATTGATCTGAGAGAGACACGCCTTCCGGTTGTTCTACGTAGACTTCTTCATCCAAAACTCCATTTAAAAAGGCTGATTTCACATCCATTTGATACACCTTGAATGCTTTGAAACTTGAAAGAGCCAAAAACATTCTCGATGGCTTCGAGACGAGCAACAGGAGCGAACGTCTCTTCGAAATCAACACCTTCTACTTGAGCATAACCTTTGCAAACCAACCTGGCTTTGTTTCGGACAATCTTTCCATCTTCATTGAGTTTATTTCTGAATATCCATTTTGTGCCAATGACATTCTTGTCCTTAGGTCTTGGAACTAAATCCCAAGTTTCACTTTTCTCTATTTGATTTAGCTCTTCATCCATAGCTTTTACCCAAAATTTATCTGCACATGCTTCATTGAAATCTTTTGGCTCAATCTGAGATAATAATGAAATATTTGTAGAATCGTGTGACGAAATGACTCTTCTTCTAGTTTGTCTGCTATTTGGATCACCAATGATCAAATCTTTGGGATGATGTTTCTGAACATATCGTGACGGAGTTTTGGGAAGCAACTGCTATTTTTCCTCTTCTTCATCTGAAACCTCTCTCAATTCTTCTTGACAGATTTCATCACCGATTTGCTTGACAGGTTCTCTTATCCCTGTCTTTTCATCAACTGTTACATTTATGCTCTCTACGACCGTATGCGTTCTTTTGTTGAAGCATCTCTAAGCCTTGCTTCTACTGGAATAACCAAGAAAAATTCCCTCATCACACCTAGGATCAAACTTACCCAAATTCCGATCTTCCCTTCGATGAAGCACTTACTCCCAAACACTTTGAAATGTTTTACCGTAGCCGGTCTTCCTTTCCACAACTCATAAGGAGTTTTATGATGATTTACTCTAAGTTGGGCCCCGGTGATAATGTAGACTGCTTGTATCGATCGCCTCTTTCCAGAAACCATCTGAAAGTTTTGACTCATTTAACATAGCTCTAGCCATATTTTCAATAGTTCTATTTTTTCTTTCAACTACTCCATTTTGTTGAGGAGTTCTTGCTGCTGAATATTCTCTTTTAATTCCCTGTTGCTCACAGTATTCCACAAATTCATTTGAGGTGAACTCTCCTCCTCTGTCCGATCTCAAGCATTTGATTCTCTTTTCAGTCTCATTTTCAATCATTTCTTTGAAAGCTTTGAATTTTTCAAAAGCTTCAGATTTTTCTTTGAGAAAGGTCACCCAAGTCATTCTAGAATAATCATCTATAAACAACATGAAGTAGCTTTCTCCCTGAATGCTCCGAGTTCGGTGGGGCCACATAAATCAGTATGAATGAGATCTAATGGTTTTGAAGAAGTATACCCTTTTGATTTAAAACTGGTTCTGGTCCTGTTTTCCATGTTGACAAGGACCGCAAATGGTGTTATGGGGCCTTTTTATTTTGGGCAAGTCTCTAACTGCTTCCTTGTTACTAATGTTGACAAGATTATCAAAGCTCAAATGCCCCAATATTTTATGCCATAACCAACTCTCATCTTCTTGAGTTAGAAAACACTTTTCCTTTTTTATCTCACTAAGCATGTAAAGATTGTTTGGAGTCCTTGTAGCACTAGCAATGAGTTTTCCATTTTTTTCTTTACGAATCTCACATCTATCTGAAAAGAAAGATACTATGTGTCCTTGATCACAAAGTTGACTCACACTTAGAAGATTATGTCTTAGACCTTCTACATAAAGCACATTTTTAGTTTTGGATTTCCCATCCAAGCTAAGAGTCCCTTTACCACAGATTTTTGCAGACCTGTTATCTCCAAAACTAACTGTTCCTCTGTTTGTGTTTTTTAAGACCAGAAACTTTTCCTTTTCACCAGTCATATGTTTTGAACAACCACTATCAAGATACCATTTCTCTACTTTGTCTTGAGCATGAAAAGCAGCTTGAACTATCATTGACTTAGACTTGATCTCAATTCTCTTTTTAGTGAACTTAAGGCTAGGTCTATCCAAACTGCACATCCTTGCTATATGCCCAACATTCTTGCAATTGTAACATATGACATTTTTATCCAAAAGAGGTGCAAAAGAGTTAACATTTTCCTTACTATGGCTATTCACGGATTTAATGCAATGTATAGCTTTGTGACCAAATTTCTTGCAAGAAAAACAGTAGCCATGGAAAGTATTATGTAACCTGTTTTGATGCCTTGGATGATTGTTCTTCTTGTGACCAACTGGAATCCATCGTTCTTCAAGCTGAAAATTGATCTTGTTGTCTCTTCTTCCTGTCATGATTCTTGAGAACAGAACTCTCTTCCCTGAAATTCTTAAAGCCTAGAAGAATTCACTTTAGAGATCGAACTTAACCTCTTCATCCTTTTCTGAAACTGTATGTTCTTCCGAAAGATCCTTCTCCAAGCTGTTATGCTTTTTCTGGAGAGACCCGCTCTGATACCAATTGAAGAACACAAGCTTATACTGAGAGGGGGGGTGAACAGTATAAGACCGCTTTCTACTTTTTCTTTCGATTCAACTTGCAGTTCAAAATTATGCAGTGAATATATAACAGTATCAAAACAAAAATCAAAGCAATGCACAGAATATCATCCACAATAGAGACACAACAATTTACGTGGTTCACCCAACGTGGGCTACTCCACGGATAAAATTTTTACTAAATTTTATCACCTCAAATTCTGGGAAACATGTCCCGATTACAAAGTTTATGGGCACCAACCCAAAGGAGATACCTTCCCCTAGCTCTACTTAATCTAGTGATCCTCTAGAGAACCTCTACCTCTGCAGCCCTTATCAAGTGGAACTCTATCCACAAAAGACACCTGTCTTCCCTACTCTGGTCGGAGACCTCTGTCCTCAACTCTATCATCGCACAGTTGGTCCTCTTATCTCGCACCAAAACACAGTCCTTCGGTCCGGCACTATTGTCCTCGAACTTGCACCTCTCGCGCAATTACAAACACTCGATCAAATATCCACTTATGCACCTCTCGTGCAAACACAAGCCAACAATGTCTTCGCACACTTCGCTCTTCGACGATCGAACTTCTCCCTACACTCTGCTTCTACGAAAGTCGCACTTCGAACGCACACTTCGATCGATACCAAACTCTTCAAGCAGCCCTCCTTTTATACTCACAATCTCAAGATTAGAACCTTGATCTTAGTCGGCTGCACATCCCTAAAACAACGTCGGCTGCAAAACCCTACGCTGCATCGGCCCAAATTTAACTCTGTCGGCTCCACTGCCTCCTTGTAGCTTTTGGCACGAAACTTCAACATGTCACGATATCATGACATTTTTATAGCCGTACACCTTCTATAGCCTGTTGTCACGAAATCGTGACACCTTGGCCTTTGTCGACTTCCTTTGTGCTTTTGTCACGAAATCGTGACACCTTTGTCTCTTGCTGACGTCATCTCACTTCTGTCACGAAATCATGACACTTTAGTCTTCATGGCCTTCCTCTCAGCTTTTGTCATGAAATCGTGACACTTATGATTTTTGCTGACGTCATCTCTCACTCCTTCACGAAATCGTGACGCTTTAGTCTTCATGGCCTTCCTCTCCTGTTGTGAAATCATGACACATCTGCTTTTGCTGACGTCATCTACAACTCGTCATGAAATCATGATGCTTTCACCTTCGAGCTCTTCCTTCTTCAATTCATCGCAAAATCATGACGCTTCTTCGCTTAAGACTTGCTAACTGATTCTGTCATGAAATCATGACACTTTCTCCAACTGCAAGCTGCCAACTCAACCTATCACAAAATCGTGACACTTTTGCATCCGTACAACATCTTTGTAGCCTCATGAAATCGTGACGTTTTAACTTCAAAGCTTTCCTAAAACCACCTGTTAGCTTTCCGCTGTCATGAAATCATGACCTGCTCCTTTCAGACTCTTTCCTTTGCTGCATGTCACGAAATCACGATAGTCCTCAACTCGACCTTCGTAGCATGTCCAAAAATGCGACAGCCCTTACTTGGAACTTTGCATCATGTCACAAAATCGTGACAGTTCCCCGAATCACTTTCTCTCTCTTCAATCTTGTCGCGAAATCGTGACATCTTACACTACGGACTCTTTCTTCTGCAATATGTCACGAAATCGTGATAGTTTCTTGTTCGTACATCCTCCTTTGTAGAATGTCACAAAATCGCAACATTTTTCTTTCTCTGCCTTCCTGCACTTTCCGAGTCACGAAATGCGACATGTCACGAAATCGCGATAGTTTTGCCTCGCTTCGTCTCTCGCCTTCCCGCATGTCACGAAATCGTGACAGCTTTGCTCTGCTTTCTCTCTCTCCTCAAACATGTCAGCGAAATCGTGACAGCTTTGCTAGAACTTTCTCTCTCCTCAAACATGTCACGAAATCGCGACAGCTTTTTCCAGCCGCTCGCATACTTTTTCTAACTTGTCTTTTTCTTGATCTTTTGCAACTGGGCTACCCTGATCTTCTTGGAAACTCACTGTCCATGCTGAAACCTTCATCAAGACACATTCTTTGACATCAAACCAAATTGCTTCAAGAACTCTTTGACATCAATGACAACATCTACACTTAGAGCAAAAGCAATGTACCCAAGGTACCCAAAATTGCCAACAATTCTCATACAAATACAATATTTTTTGTGGCTAAACTAAATTTTACTAAGCAATCACCAAGCTTTGAGATGTTAGTGAATATACTTTAGAAAGTAAAACCTCACATACTAAAAATGGAGATAAACAATTACTAGTTACAAGTCAAAGAGGGAATTTGTCATTTGAAAGAGGCATGAGACCTCCACAATGATTCCAATAAAGAAATAAATTTTAAATATTTTAGAATCAAAGGAATTATTCTCAAAGGATTACTTTCAACATGCAAAAGACATGTGATCATTGTGGAAGAAATGGACACACCGTGAAGGATTGTTGGCATATTCCATTTAAAATGGATCCCATTCACAAGAGATGAACCAAAAGCAAATTAGGTCATCTTAAAAAATAAAAAAAATCAAAATTGGGAAAAGACACATCAAAATAATATAGTTGAAGAGAATCAAATCAAATAAGGAAAAAAAATTCAAGAAGAAGAATAACATGTGTTCGTCACATAAGCAGAGATAAGATAACACAACAATGTTTGGTATGATTCCAAATAGATGACAAATAAAGAAACTTGGATGCATTCAAATTATCCAAATTACTATTGATGCAATAAGGAACATCAAGAACTAAGGACCTAAAAGTAAATATGTATATTTAGAATATGATTCTTCACTATCAATACAAGTTTTTTAAGATAACAAAGAGAATGAAGAATAAATGAAATAGACATTGAATATTCAACCATAAATAGCACACCAAAAAAAGAATGAATACTTTGCATATCATAAATAATATTTTCTACATATGAACAATACAAAGAATGAATAGAAACTGATTGATCTCAATACATAAGGAGACATCAAAGCTTGAAATGAAAACTAGTTTGAATAGGATATATGACAACACAAAAGAGATATTGGAAACCAATCAATTCAATGATTGATACAGGTTGCATGTTAACTCATAATACTTAATATCAAAGGAGATAGTAATACATCAAACAAATATGTAATCAAATACATGAAGCTATGAAAAAGAAGAAATAAGTGATTGACCTTACCTCAAAAAAATACATTGATCAAGACAAGATTTGGGAATAAGTCTACATGATAGGAGAACACTTGATCTCATCAACACCTAACATATTTAATGAATATCCTCCACATTGAGGAAAAATATGCTTCACTTAGATAAATTTGAAGAAACATACTTCAAGCATTGAAATCTACAAGCATTGAGTACTGAATAAGTATTTTGTAAATAATGTATTTGGATTGCATTATCAATAGAATTTGACACTCTCAAGTATATAAGTAAGTGAATCCACATTAAGGGGTGTATTTCTCTCAAATTCCTACATCGCCCTAAATATTATTCTTTAGTCATAAGAAACATAGATATTTTGACTATGATATAATGAGGGGGGTTTTTTTAGGAGTTATTACATCATAGACCATGTGAGAAGTCAAGTGGCATAACCACCTCTCACAAGGTACATGCATGTAGTATAGAACAAGGTAGTTACAAGTTTGTTATGTTTTTTTTGGAGGTTTTCTATGCCTAGCATCCTATGTGATTAAATATCATTCACTACCATAATGCAATACATTTGAAGCTTAAGTTATAACAAAAATCCACAAAGATGCTTGAGGAATTTGGGTAAGGGTTAATCTTGCATGGCTTTGATCTTGTTAGGATCCACCTTAAATCCTTCCTAAGATATTATATGTCCCAAGTATCCTATCTCATGGACCCCAAAGAAACACTAGGAAAATTTGGTAAAGAGGTTTTTTGTCTTTAAGAGATGGGGAACTTGGTCCATGTTAACTAAATAAGTTTTTCTAGACTTATTGTAAACTAAGATATCATCAAAGAATACTAGTATAAACTTGTAAAGAAAATGATAAAATATTAATTCATGAGGCTTTATAAAGTGAAAGGAGCATTAGTGAGACCAGAGGGCATTATTAAGAACCCATAAATACCCTCATCCATGTGAAAAGTAGTCTTGGTATATCCTCTTCTCTAACTCAAATTTACTGTAACCCAAAGCACAAGTCAAGTTTTGTAAATTATTTAGAACCATGCAATTTAACAAAACAACTTATCTATAATAGGAATAGGAACTTATAATGGATGGTGATCTTGTTGAGCGGTCAAAAATTAGGACACATCCACCAACAATTGTTCTTATGCCATACCATAACACCAAATAAGAGTAAGGACTAATGCTCAAGTGGATAATTCCTTGCTCTAATATTTCTTGGATCAACTTCTCAATCTCATACTTTTGGGACTAGGGATAGCAGTAAGGATAAACATTAGGAGATTAACTTCCTAAAATTAACTTCCATGATCATGTGTGTGCTTAAGGGGAAGACCCATGCATTCACAAATAAATTCACATAACGATCCATAATAGTCTACAAGTTTGAAGGAATATTTGAAAGAAGTGGCTCTAAATATTGAACTTCCATGCAATTGACTTGGTCAAAGAATCTATGATCACCTTTCTTCAATATTTTTTCCATGTTTTGGAAACTAACCAACTTAGAGTGAGGAGGTTGGATTCCTTGGAGACAAATGACATTTTAATTTGATTTCCATTTGACATATAGTCATTATAGATTAATAGTAACATCATCGAGTTGGGATAGATGTTGTGATCCTAAGATGATATTTGCACTTTCCAAATTAATTGTAAAGAGATTGCTAGACCAAGTATAATCATCCATTGGATGTTAATATTAGTCACTCAACCCATACACTAAGTTGTGTTCCAATTTGCAATCAATACTTGAAATTTATCTTGAGTTAAAGTATTGATATATAGTCCTAAATACTTTGTTATTTTGATATCAATAAAATCGTGAATGATACCTAAATTAATTAACACATGTTGATTTTTGATGAATTTTTGGAATATAAAGAGATCATAGAACCCCAATAAGGTTTCTAGGATCCTAGTAACCTATAATGTAAAATATAAAGAGATCCATGGTATCATCCTCATGCTTAGAATCTATTACTTCATTCAATGTCTCCTATAATAATGAATCTTAATCTTCATCTTCTAACATTGTTGCATCCTTTCCTTCAAATTAGAAGTTATGATGTTCTTCATAGGCTTGATCTCTTAGATGGTATGAATGCCATATAAAATAGAATAATCCTTGGCAAAAATCAATCATTATAGTTATTTAAGTAGGACCACTAAGGGTTGAAATCATGTCAAGGTTGGGGATGGAACAATTGGAGCTAATTTTTTTCTTCCAAAGCTACATGCTTAGCATCCTCAAGGGTGTTTCAATAATGAATGTTGAATTCCCATAAAATTTCATCCTTAAGGCCCTAGAAAAATATTGATACAACCACCACTGGATCCATTTGATAGATTTAGGTGAGTAGACTTGTTAACTTTATGCAATAACCCTCACCTAAAATTATTTTCTTGGTTTACATCAAATGGATCATGTATGAAGTAGAAGATTTTTTTTAAACTTATAGAGGAACAAATATTTAAACTCATGCCACATAAGAGAGTTCCCATGTTGGAAAAGCTTCCATAACAACCACTTATGAGCATGGGTTCCCAACTTAGGAGTTGTAGTGATTTCTCACTACACCATTTTTCGATAGTAGAAAGCGAAAGTGTAAGCAATGGATAAGCACAGAAGAAACCTCTAATAAAAATATCCAAAGGTCAAAGGAAAATTCTCATATAAAAGGTTGTGTTCAAAATTCAAAATTTTATTTAGTCCTAATCAGATATAAGAAGCAAAAAACTCTAACGTAAGGGGGATCCCATGCTAAAAAAGGACCGAGGTAAAAAAATCAATGTTATGATGTCAAGTGGCAAGGAAAATTTTCAAGAGAACCACAAGTGCCTTAAAAATTAGAATTAATGAGGTGAGCAATCTTCTAGAAATATCATCCTTTCCTATAAAATAATATTGCACATCTCTTTGAAAGGATAACAATAACATGGAAGCCACAATAGAAATAGACCATGGATCTAAAGCATTAAATAAAGAAATATTATACATCCAGATTATGTGAATTCCAAAAAATTGGGTATTTAGAAATAATGGTGGTAGTTACTCATCCAAGGACTCTGAACCATTTGATATTCATGACTCTAGATTTAGATATCTCAAGGAGACCAATAACTTAAATGAAGATATGACCAGATGTCCAAAATCATTAGTCATATTGAAATATCCACATGATTTATTGGAGGGATACCCTCCTTTTTGTAATCTAGAAGTAGGAGTAGTCTTAGATTTGTAAAGGTTCTGCAAGTTTTTATTTGTAATATTTTGTAAGCTTTATCTTCATTTCTTGCTAGAGAGTAATCGTCTTTGAAGTAGCTTGTAGGCATATAAAACCCTCACTCCATGCACAATATCTATACAAATGTATTTGCATATATATGTATATTGGAGGCCTATGTGTCAATTTTTGGACTAGCCATTTATGGTTCTCCAATTAATCTATCTTTGTTTGTGTGTGTATGCTTTTAGAATTTTACCTATTTTTGAGTTTTTGCGTGCACGTGTGTGTGTATGGGAGGACTACACATCAAATTTTGGACTAGCCATCCATGGTTCTCCCACTAAATCATCTCTTTGAGTGTGTGCATACTATTAAATATCATTTGGTATCATTTGTATCCAGGAGAAGAAGTGTTCACCACTAGCACATAAGATTCAAGCCTATTGTGCAGGGAGATATTAGCAAATCTTTGGCACATCTCCACCCTAACTTAGGTTTTCTTTTCTTGAGTTATTTTTTACTTTTATCTCTTGTATCCCTTTACTCTAGAGTTCAAGTGTGGCTAAATATCACATCATAACAAGTATTTAGCCTTGTAAAAACTCCCAGAGGTCCCTTATTAAGCTAAATCATGTGTCTCGATCAAGGCCCTATTGTGTCACTTCATGTGAGACATGATTGTTACAACCAATAAAATAAGATAGGACGATGGAAGCGACCAATATAATATGACCTTATTCAAGTACATGGTGTAGGAAAATGATGCTATCAATCTTAGCTAGCCAAACACACGAATCCATAGCCTCAAAGTTTGGGACATCAAAGCATACAATAAGAATATTATGATTCCAAAAGATAAAATTAGTAGCACCTCCTATAGAGAGATCAAGATAGAAAATCCTAAGTTAAAACCACTCATACCTAGAAGAGTTCCCTTAGTAGCATAGGGGGCCATGTGACTACCGTGAAAAGGTATAGGTCTATGACAAAACATTGGTTATTGGTAGATGTTTGTGTCCTAATATTAGTGTCCCTTTGTATTTGGCTTCTATTGCATGCCCTATGGATACTACTCAATGCCTTGTTAAAACTCTTGGTCAAGGAAGCACTCAATAGTAGTAAGATCAAGATGGCTTTGGATGGCATCTAAGGTATTCTTTATTTGGTCTTAAAAGTTAGCTATGAAATAAACTAGTTGTTATTGGTGCTAAAATAGGATCATAGACCAATGGAAATTGTATTAGGAAGAACATTACTAATTGGAAGAGTAGCAAGAGAAGGATTTATGTAAGGAGGTAAAGTCATGGTATTTAAAGAAGAAAGGACACACTAGAAAAAACTATTGATATTTAATGTGATGTTGTGATGCTTACCAATATTTATAGGTTGATGCTTCTTTCTACTCATGCACACATCCCCTAGATGCCCCATGCACTACAAATGGTCATTTATTCACAATAAACTAGTAGAAGCAACAAGTTTGTTCATACACTAGGAGAAAACATAAAATTCAAAAGAACCCCTTAGATTATTTTTTTTTAATTTTGTGATAATTAGTCCTTACCTTGATCAACTTGAAGAAATAATCACAATGATATGGGTCTCTCACAAGGGTCTCAAAACACCTTAGTCCCAAGAAGGTACTGCTAGATATGCCCCTTATTTTGACAAGCTTGAACAGATAATTGCAATGTGATGGGTCTCATACAAGTATCCTAACACACACATGGTCCCTTTTTTTAAGATATTTAGAAAAAGGAAGCAACAAAAACTAATTCACTATATTATAGAAGAAAAATACACTAGAAGATTTAACCAAAAAGTGAAGAAAAATTACCAAGTAACAAGAAGTAAAATTGATTATTATAAGTTTTATAATAGTTTAAATGCCCTTCTACCACTCTTTCTCACCACTAAAAGGAGCCAATATCAATTCTCTAATACAAATTTTAATCAAAAAACTTCCAAAAATATAGTGATAGTAGTAGTCATTCAATAATGCACAAAAGTAAACATTTTTTGGAAACAATAATTCAAATTAAATGCCATAAAATTAATAATGTAAGGAAAAAATTTCATATTCCATATCAATATAAATACTTTTCAACTAGAGAGAATAAAGTATCATAGCCACTTGGATAGGGCGAAGTCTCATATGTATAACAAAGACAACTAAGATTTAAATATGAAAGATGATACCAACTACAACATAAATCTTCGTATTTATAGACTAAATCAACAACCCTAACCCTAATGCTCAAGGGTCAACTACTTTATCCTAGGTCCTAAGCTAATAATAATAAAAATAGTCAACATCACTATATTGGTTCTATTATAATGGGTTCGTGATTTGATCTTTCATGTAATAAAATATTAGAAGATATTTTACACTTTGTTTGCAACTATGTGTTAGCATAATCTATTCAATCTTTTTGCTATGCAAGTTTGCCCAGTGTGTTTATTTGATAAGGCCTCAAAACGCCTCTTTTTTATTATTAAAATAACACTTTATTTCTCCTGATTTGACGATAACAGATGGCTAATGATGGATTAATATGTAATTTACATCAGTATTATGTTTAAACTTAGTAAATAATGAAAGTGCATTATTAAAGTATTTTAGACAAGTTTTGTGTGATTTTAGGAGTATGATTGTATATATTTGATTCTAAACTAATGCCCTCTTGACACTGGTAAGAAAGTCTCATGGTTGCAGGTTTTTGAGGGATATTTTGATGCAACTGAGCACCAAAAATAGGAAAATAGTGATGCATTGAAAACAAGCATAGGGGTACCAGAAAGAATGCTAGAGTGACAAGATGGATGATGCACACAAGAATTCGGGAGATAATAAATTTTTTTGGCCTATGTGATGGAGAAAATGTGGCATGATAGCATATTACAAAATTCAAGCATGAGCCAATCTTCTATAACCTTTTTCTACTAGTCATTTCACAACTTGTGGCATATTTCCATTGATCATTGCACAATTTGCATATTGTTATTGATCATTTCAAAATTTTCCCTATCAAACACTTCACGATTTACATTTTTTGTTATTTACCAACTACTTCACAATGCACAATCTTAATCGATTATTATGCAACCCTTTTGTCCTGCCAACCATTATATAATTCCATATTAGAAATTACCCAATGAATAACATTTTAGTTAGGAATTATGTATATAGAAATGTAAGCCCCATGCATAAAAGAGGAGTTGAAGAATATATGGAAGAAAAGAAGTACTTTTCATCTTATTTTAATAAGGTTAGACTTTTATCTTTTTCTAAACACGTGATCGTTTAGGCTCGTTCTTCACATTGGTTCTTCTTCCTCCTGTTGGACAGTGGAGCAAGGACCCACTTTGCTAGAATAGTGAAAGTGTTTATTTTATGCATTATTGTAGGTATAAATTTAGAATAAATATTTTTTTGTTATAAATTAATATATAAAAATAGAGACAATTATTTTATTTATTTATTAATCTTTAATTAATCAATATAAATTTTTCTAGGACAATTGTTATGCAGTTTGTTAGGTAGATTTATTGTTTTCAAGAAATAGTCTTTGTAGATGTGCTTTTATTTGTGTGAAGTATGTTAACCTTAATTTTTGTAAATATTTTTAACTTTTGCAAGGATGTTTTAAATTTCAGAAGTGTGCTTTAATTTATGTGTATTTCAATTTTATTGTATGCGAGTGCATAATTTTAGGAAATCTTAGAAGATCCTATACCAACATCAATTTCCTATCTCTAGCATATATAACCACCAGACATCATCTCAAATTGATAACTTTTAAATTAAAAGCATTAATGACACTCATCAATTTTTGGCATCATTATCGAGGAACAAAAGGTATTGTTAGAGAATTTTTAAAGTCATTCAACATTATTGTATTTCTTGTAAAATATCACCTTAGTAAAACAACAAAAATATGTGGACTTTAGTAGAGTAAAGGAAAGAATAGGAAAAAACATTACAATAGGAAAATAGTGTTGCCAAAGAAGTAGTTAAGGTATTGGTTTGCAATGTGAAAGCGGAGAAAAACATAACATCCTTTAAATAATAATAGTTTTTACTATCATTTGTTTACAAGTAATTTTCTTTATGCTAAAATAGAATGTATGTATAGACCTAAATATAGAATGGGATAATTTGTGAGTCAAAACCCTTAATGAGACATAGGGAATAGGCATCAATGCCAAGACATTGAACCAACTATTGAGTTACTAATAGTTGATACAAACTTAGGTGAAAGCTCTGGTTAAGAACAACCAACACCAACTTTCATGTCTCTAGAGCTTGGAAACCCTGAGGAACAATTGAGTACCCAATCAAGTAGTTTGAACAAGATGTAATTCAAAAATTTAATTCTAAGAAAAGAGACATGAGAAGTGATTAGACATTTTTCGTAGGACTACCCAAACTTCCGAACTCGTTTCGACAATATCTCACTCATACGAACTCTATGGGTAGATGTCTAAAAAACCCTAGAACGTCTCCACCCAATTTCATATCATTTGGAGCAACACATATCCTAGCACATACCTATGTGTGAACGAGATATTTGGCAAGCGGCTATGCGAGGGTTTCATCTGGGTTGAGTGGAAGCAGCTCTAGAGGTTGGTTTTTAGGGCCTTCGGGCCCTAGGGGCCAATATTTTTGTGGTTTATGCTCAATATTTTAGCAGGAAATGTTGCAGGGGATCCAAGATGGGTTAGAAATTTATCTTTCAATAGATCATACTATGAACTTGAGTGACAACGACTTCCAATTTGTTGCACAAAATAAAAGTGAAAACCATACCTTTCCACGATGTCTAGGGCAAGGATTAAAGAGATCACGAAACAAGTTTCAAGAAGTTGATCAAAAAATGGCTCATATCTCAAGTGAATCTAGTGCTAAGGTGCACCCACAAAATAATTCTACTATGAAAACCCTTGTCAAGGGTAATAATTTTGAAGACTAAGTCCCAAAAATGAATTTTAGGGATGCCCTTCATGGTGGACAGCCTCAGCCCAATGCTAATATCAATATTAGGGCTTCCCATAAACCTCTAAGAATGCCTAAGATTGATCCCAGGAAAACGGATTCAGGATGTCTTAAAGGAGCAGATGGAACTCCTATTGTTAAGCTTGATATGGGTAACATTCAGATTGGCATTGAAGATTTGGAAAAAAAGGACTAATTTTTCGGTTCGTGGGTTTTCGTTTGAGTCTATCTGCTTTCAAAGTTTGGGCTGCAAAAATCTAGAAAACTAAAGGTGAGTTACAAATCTCTATTTATCCAAATGGTTATTTTCTTGTTTTATTTGCTAATAATGAAGATAGAGAGAAAACTTTTCAAGGGGGTCCTTGGTTTTTTGGAAGGGCAGGGCTTTTCATGAAGCCATGGCATACTAAATTTAAATCTGAAGAAGAGATGCCTTCTATAGCTCCCGTGTGGGTTAGACTCTTTGGCCTCCCTATTGAATTTTGGAATCCTACTATTTTTTCTTCAATTGGAAACTCTTTAGGAACTTTTATGATGATTGCTGATTGTACTCAAAATTTTGAACATATTATTTATGCTTGGATTTGTGTTTTAATGGATTTTGACAAACCCCTACCTAAAAATATCACATTACAATTTGGGGAAGACACTTGGGAGCAAGTAGTGGACTATGAGAACATTCCTTTTCATTGTAGAATTTTCCATGAATATGGTCATTTGGCTAGTTCTTGCCCAAATAAAATTCCTGATCAAAAGAAAGAAGATATAAACTCAGTAGGTTTCCAAATACCTAAGAAGAAGAACACTCAAAAAAAACAAGTTATGAAGGATCAATCAAAGTCATATGCTAATATGTTTGAAATCCTTTCCACAAATGATGTCCCAAGTGAGGAAGAGGAAATAATGGAAACTGAAATCTTAGAAACACAATTTAAATATGAAGGGAAGAACTTAGAGACAAACCAACAAATCAAAGGTTTTCAACGAAAAAAAAAAGGAGAAAATTTACACAAGAAAAACAATCTTTCAAATGTCAAAACTTCAAATAATGCGAGTCCCAATATAGACTCCGTTGAACCATCTAGTAAAATTTTGGCTGTGTACGAGCATTCTTCAAGGTTAGAAGCCATCTCAGATTCAATTGGAATAAGTCAAGAAAAGGGAAAAAAAATTGAAGATGGATTCTAATCAAAAAGCAGGTCACAAGACCAATCAATATCATATGGTAAAAGAAGGTGAAAATCTTGTAGAGGAAGGTAATATTAATGCCCTTCCCAGCTTTTTTAGCCCTGGTATTAATGAATATCATCACTTGGAATATTAGAGGACTCAAAGGGAGTCTTTCAAAACAAAATGAAATTAGAAGAATGATTCAGATAAATCATCCACATCTTGTTTTCCTTCAAGAAACAAAGATGTCAATGGAGGATATGGACTCAATTTCCAGTAAAATTTGGCCAGCTAGAAAAGTGGTTTCCCTCAGTTCCCAAGGGACTTCGGGTGGCATTGCTTGTATTTGGGACCCAAAAGAGGTAGTTATTCACCATATGGTTGGTAGTTGGGGTTTGTTGGCTATAGCTATTCAAAGTAGACATTCCAACCAGATTATGCTCTGCATTACTATTTATGCTCCGACTTCTTTGGAGGAAAAAAGAAGACAGTGGAAGGATATTACTCATATTATCTCTCATTTTCCTAAAGCTTGGATCTTGATCGGAGGAGATTTCAATACCATCCTCTCTCTAGATGAGAAAAGGGAGGGAAATAGAAATTTGGACAAAAGCACTGACCTCATGAGCGAATATATTGCAAACCTCCATCTTGTGGATATCCAACCAGATAATGGCCTTATGACTTGGTCTAATAGAAGGCAAGGCTTAGCTTGTATAATGGAGAGATTGGATAGGTTTTTGCTCTCTGAAAATTTCTTAATCCATGGTCACATTCCTAAAGTGAAGACTCTTAATAATGTTGGTTCGGATCATTGGCCAGTCATGGTGGAAATGTGGAAAACCAATGTGAGTTTCTCTCCTTTTCATTTTCAATTAATGTGGCTTAGAGACATTTCCTTCAGACCTCATGTGCAACAATGGTGGAAGGAAGGTAAACCTAGGCATGGGACTAAGATGTTATGTTTTGCCAAAATACTGCAATACATTAAATCCAAAATCAAGACTTGGAACTGGAAAGAGTTTGGGGATGTTCATAAAAAAAACATGAAGTTATTGCTCATATTGAAAATTTGAATAAGAAAATCCATTTAGATGGCCTCATGGAGAAGAGAAGTGCAGATGAAATTAAACTCACAACTCAGTTAGAGGAATGGGAAAAAAGAGAAGAAATCTTATGGAAGCAAAAATCTAGAATTCAATGGCTCAAAGAAGGAGATCGAAACACAAATTTCTTCCACAAATCTCTTCTAGCTCGAAGATCTCACAACTTTATTTCTTCCTTAAAATCATATTTTGGAGATGTTGTTTATACTTGGGATGGCATGAACTCTATTGTTGTTGATTACTTTTCCAATATTTTTGTTGCTACTCCTCTTGACTCAACTTCACAACAAAATGTTCTTCAAGCAATCCCTTCTCTTATCACTTTTGAGGAGAACTCTATTTTGACTACTCCTGTTACTATCAATGAGCTTCAACAAGTAGTTTTTAAAATGCAAAAATGGAAAACCCCAGGTCCTGATGGTTTTCCCATTGAGTTCTACCAAGAGTTCTGGGATATCCTTCATGTTGATTTATTAGAGGTGGTGGAAGAAGCTAGGAAAGCCAAAGAAATTTTGAAGGTTATCAATAAAACTTATATTACTCTTGTTCCAAAATCTCAAGAGGTTGATCATATCTCAGCTTTTAGACCTATTGCTTTATGTAATGTTCTTCTCAAAATCATTACTAAAATCATGGCAGAAAGGTTGAAGCCTCTTTTGCATAAGATTATTTCCCTAGAGCAAGGGGGTTATGTGGAAGGACGTCAAATAGTAGATGAGATAGTTCTTGCTCAGGAAGCCATCCATTCCATGGATATGCAAAATTCTCCTTCCATGTTCATTCGGTTAGACTTATCCAAAGCTTATGACAGAGTGGATTGGCACTTCCTTATCAAAGTTTTGAGGCAATTTGGTTTCTCTAAGGATTGGATGGATTGGATTATGGGATGTATCTCTTCAGTTTCCTACTTAGTTCTTATCAATGGCAGGCCTTCTCAGTCATTCCTAGCTTCCAGAGGTATTAGGCAAGGTGACCCGCTATCCCCTTATTTATTCATCATTCTTTTTGAATGCTTGGGTAGGACTATAACAAAAAAGAAGGAAAACAAAACCCTTGAGGGAGTTACCATTGCTCATGGAGCTAGACCTATCTCTCATCTTCAATTTGTGGATGACTCTACTCTTTTAGGTAAAGCTATAGTTAAGGAAGCTTCTAATATTAAGCAAATCATTAGCTATTTTTCTAAGGCTACTGGGCAGTTGATCAATGAAGACAAATCTAAAGTTATTTTATTTCACTGCTCTGCTAGACAGGAATCCATGGTCTTGGATAAATTAAGATATAAGAAGACCTCTCTTCCAATCACTTATTTAGGTATTCCCATAAATATTCAAAGGCAAAAAAATAAATATTGGAATTGGTTGTTGGACAAAGTCAAGAAGAAAATTGGAAAGTGGACCAACAAGTGGCTTTCTTCGGGGGTAGAATCACCTTGGTAAAATCAGTCCTTCAAGCTATTCCTATTTATGTTTCTTCCATTTTGAATATCCCAAAGGTTGTTCTTCAAGAATTGGATCAAATCAGTCATCGTTTCCTTTGGAGTGGTACTAAGGAGAAAAGAAAATGGGCCTTGGTGAAATGGGATACTTTATGTCTTCCTAAGAGTGAAGGGGGGTTAGGATTCCGGTCTTCTATTAATAACAACAAAGCTTTAGCTGCTAAATTATATTGGAGGATGTTGCATAACCCCAATGCTCTTTGGGACAATAATCTTCATGCTAAATATGCTGAGAACAAAAGTCTTGAAGACCTTGTTCGCTATCAACTTCCTACCAAAGGTTCTCCCATTTTAGTAGTTCTTAATACTGGTGAGGATTTGATAAAGAAAAAATTATTTTGGATCATTCATAATGGTCAACAGGCAAATTTTTGGACAGATTCTTGGGATGGTCACAAGCCTTTGATAACTCAGTTTCCCGATTGGAGGCCTTGGATGGAGGAGCTTCACCGAGCTAATTGGATAAAGGTGGCTAATTACTATCGGTACCATATTGGTAATTCAAAGGTTGGTAGATATTGGATCCCTATTGAGGACTAGCCTATTCAAATCCCAAAAAGGCAAAGACAAGATATCCAAGGCATCCTTCATATGAGATCCCTCTCTTGGTCCCATGAAAAATATTGTTTTGGATGGAACAACACTACTAAGGGTGAGTATTCAGTTGCTCAAGGTTATTTGACCTTATGCCATAATAATCCCAACCATTCTTCTGACATCTTTTCTCGATTGTGGGCTCAAAAGCTCTAGCCTAAGGTGAGGTTCTTTAATTGGCTTTTATTGCATCGTAGGGTGCTTACTGGTGAGCAACTTATGAAGCATGGTTTTCATGGCCCTTTTAGATGTGAAATGTGTGAAGAGAATGTAGAAAATATCAACCATATTTTTATTGAGTGTACTTTAGCCTCTGAGCTATGGAGGAGAATGGCCACTTTACTTAGCTTACAATGGTCCAATTTTTTTACTTTTGAACAACTTTGGAGGGATTGGCCTAATCAAGAGGGTGTTGATCATTTTATTAGGCAATTAGTTTGGATGGGTTCTACCATTCTTCTTTGGAATATTTGGAATGAAAGGAACAACCGAATTTTTAATCAAGATAGGAAGGATATTCACTATATTTGGCAAAATACCATAGCCAACTTAGTTGAATCAGTCCATCAACTCCTTAATCACCCCCAAAACTCCCACCAAAGATGGGATCAAGTGATGCAAATATTGAAGATTAAATATTCTAAGGGCAACCAACTTAAAGGGAATGTGAGTATTAGTAAGATGGATAGGACTAGAAATTGGCAACCTCCTCCTAAGGATTTTGGAAAAGTCAATACTGATGGAGCCTCTAGAGGGAACCTTGGAAAAGCCAGTGTGGGAGGAATTGGTAGACTTTCAGATGGCTCCCTGGTTTTTACTTTTGCTGAGAATTTGGGTATTCTTTCCAATAACCTTGTTGAGGGGTATGGTATCCTCAGAGGCCTTCAGGAGGCTACTAAGGTTGGATGGGAAAAGGTGTTAGTTGAGTCGAACTCTCAACTTATGATTAATCTCTTGAAGACTCCTTCTAAGAATCATAAGGTGGATTGGAGAATAAAAAGAATTATTGAGAAGATTCAATTAATCCGGATGGGATTTTTGAAAGTTGATTACAATCATGTGGTCGAGAGATCAAAACAAGAGTGTTGATGCTTTAGCTAATTGGGCTTTGGACAAAGGTGATCTTACTTGTTATGGCCACCCTCCTATATGGTGGGCTTCTCAAATTAGGGAAGCTCTTCTTTCTATCATTTCTTTGGATGGCTCCAGTTCTGAAGGTACCTAGTTTCTTCTTGCTTTTTTTTTTTGCTTCTCTTTGGTTCATTTAGTTTTTTTTAGTTCCCTAGCTCATTCTATTCTTTATTTTGTTTCCTTTGTTGATTCTTGCCTTAATAGTCTTCTGGTCTAGATAGGTCATTGTTATGTTCAATTTTTTTTTCTTTTTTTTTTTGTTTAGTTTTTTAAGGTGGGTGGGTTCTTTTTGTTTTGTTTTTGTGTTCTTTGTGTTGTTTTTTGTTGTTCATTTGTTTTTGTTGTTTTTTTTTTTAATGTTTTTTGTTATTGTTCTTGTGTTTTTTCGTTCTTGTTCTTGGGTTTCTCTTTGTTTGTGTTATTTCGTGTTTTTATGTGTGAGTGTTTTCTATGTTTTTTGTTTTATTTTTATTGTCTGTTGTTGGTTGTTTTTATTTTTATTTTATTTTTTTTAATTTTTTAGGTTTTGGTTGTGTTTATTTTTCATGTTTTTTTTGGGTTATGTCTTTGTAGTGTTCTGTTGTTTTTGTCTTGTTTGTGTTTTGTTATGTGGTTCTTGTGTTTTTCTATGTGGTTTGTGTTGTGGTTTCTTTTATCTTATTGTGCGTGTTTGGTTGTGCTTTTGTTTTTGACACACTCAAGGAGCATGTTTTTTATTTTATTTTATTATTTTTGTTGTTATTTACTTATTTTTAAATTGGTTTTGTGTGTTTGTTTGCTCCTTGAGTATGTCAAAGGTGGTAGGCCAGGTCCGAGTCTTGGGTTTTTTTGGCGGAATGGATACCCCTGCCTCCTTGGGTCTTACCCGAAAGTGGCATCCCTTTTGGGATGTTTTCCACAAAAAAAAAAAAAATCAAGTAGTTTTCCCCCACCAAGTCCAAAAAGTACACCATCTTCTCAAAATTTCAAAAAAAGTATAATATTTGTTGGAAAAATATCATGGAGGTAGGACAAAGTAATATAATTATAACTAAACAAGGTAGCAATGTAACTAGAATATTTACATACCTAATTCGGTTAAATCCTAAGGTAGAAGCCCCTATGAAAAATATTTCACCATTTATATTGCCAAATTTTAATCACATCAAAAGATCCTAACTAATTATTGTTTGAATTCAAGGTTCTTTTTCAAACCTATGATGATAAATATGATAATAAAAAACTTAAGTTCCTCCCTTTTGTAGCCATGGAATTTTGACCTACCTCAAAATTTCTAACCCCCTAGCATACGTAAACTCCACCCTTCACCTACCTACCCTTTTTCTGCACCCTTCTAACCATTTTCTAACTTCTACATGTATTTATACCATTTTTAGTGAATTCAATAGATTAAAAGTTAACTATCGAATTTGCTAAAATAGTGCGCCAACCTATGTCAACGGGTAACCATTTGGATTTCATCCAAAATTGGTCCACGTCAAAGATTTCATGAATTTGGTAGCTCAAAGATCAGGTGTCAAATTTACCTAAACTAGTAGTTTTCTCGATTTACCATAACTGACCTGATTCGATACCCTTTCACCATGCAATTTTGGTTTACCCCACCATTTAAAATAGTAGCCCACCTCCTAAAGAGGGCTAATTATGAGTTGAAGACATATGTGTTGAATATTGAGAGATTGAAATGATAACTTTTTATCGCAGGTTTGACATTGTTAACTACTCTTTTGCAGGCTAAAGAATTTTCTTGAGGTTTGTACTATAGTTAAGGATTACCTAGCTTCTTCAACCTATGTGAGATCAAGCAAATTTTTCATTGGCCACCATCATTACAACAACATCATTCTGGTATACAATCATTGTGAGCATTTTAAATTAATCCTTTCTAGCATTTTACATATCATTCTTGCATATGTAATTTACTATTTTCAAGCATCTAACAAATTCGGTAGTTGATCTTTGAGTCTCCTATGAATGTCAAATTCGCTAACCAACTATGAATCCACATAGGATTAAGCTGGGGGTAAATGGTTGCTTCTAGGTTCATTATTACATCTTATTTTTTGCACATTGATAATTCTTATAGCTATTGCACTTTGTATTAGTAATTGTTTCATTATTTTCTATCAATATTTCATTAATATGCAATAAATATACAATTTCATCATTTTCATGCAAGGTTTACTAAAGAAACCTAGGGGTTCTGACTACCATGCCATCAAGATTCATCTAATAGTGGCCTAAGCAGATCCCTAATCATTGAAACCAATTTTTAGTGCCCTATGTGATTAGTTGTAGATCTTTCATGAATTCAACATTGATGGGAACTGCTATCGAATTCACTTGTTGCTACCAATTTATTTTTATTGCTGCTAAATTTGTAAAGAAGTTTTGAATTCACATGCAATTCCATCTAGTTTAGGTATAAGTGCATCCATCCAATTTGTTTCAGGTTATATTTCCTATTTCTATCATCATCAATTTGTTTCTGCTTTAATTTTTGTAAAGAAAAAATCAAAAATATCAAAAAATATTAAAAAAAAAGTAGAGAAAGATAACAAATTGTATTTAGCCTAAAAAGTGTTGCTTTTACTGTATGTTGTTTTCAAGAAAATTTGAATCGCATATAGCTTAGGTTTTTACCTGCATTTTGTCACAAATCTAGATATTTGTAAATTAAAAGAACACATCAAAACATACACTTTATCCATAATTAGGAATAGTCTCTATATGTTCCTTGGTGAACCCACCCAATTTGTCAACAACTGCCAAAGAAGGCATGATACCAAGTTCCCCTCACATTGAGGTGTGGACCCTTGATTTTCCATCCCCCTTTGAGGTACGTATCCATTAGCCTAAAGGAAATGGGTGCGTAGTTTTTGGCCCATATTCTTTGGTGAACCTGATGTGAACGATCATTAAGGTTTTTTAAATTTTGTCACACTTCTCTTATTTCCACCTTCCCCCTTTAAATATTTTCTAGTGATAGTTCGTACTAACATCATTCTAGCTCCATCCCACCATTGGAATCAAGTGGTTTCAAGCTTCTATGTGGGTTTGAGGTCAAACCCTCCAACTTGCAAATTTGGGTATTAAGTGGTGTACACCTCTTACTCTTGGGATAGCTAGATACGACTAATATTAGACCACATTGGACTAGTTTGAAAAGAGGATTGTGGTTGGAAGGGACATCTTTCTTTTCACCACTTTCCTTTCTTTTTCACTTAATCAAGATCACATAATCAATTATTGGAAATAACTTAGGTACATAAACAAGATAAATTCCAAAATACTTCCCCCTTACTAAAAGAATATTTTAAAATAAAGTCTTTACCTTGATTGTATGTGATTGTGATCATTATAGTAGGATAAATCTTTGTGTGAATCATTTATTTCAAAAAAACAAAAAGAACAAAAATAAAAATTTAGAAAACAAAATCCAAAACAAAAATAGAAAGGAGACAAGTAAATGGTGGATAATTGCATTAGAGAGTCTACATTCATAAACCTTAGGAGAAAATTTCCAGAATAAGAACTCAATCTTCTTTTATAGATAAGACATAAATCTACCTTGGAAATAGTGAAGTCAATTGTGGGAAAGCCTTGATATTCTTAAAATAATGTTAGAAGAGCTAAGTAACATTAAGAGGATCAACATACCTAAGGCCTTAAGTGCAGACTACTATTCACCCTAATTTTGCATCAAGATAAGTTGTGAGCGTTGGTTGGTAGATAAAATATCAAGTGTTCACTAAATAATATATACTTGGGAGAGTTACTTTGAAGATTTCCTTACTGTTCCTAGGTTTTTGGCAATCATAGAAATTAAGGAGGTGACTTTGGAATACAATAGAAGATACAAAAAAGCACCTAGAGCTGTAATTTTTAGACAATTTTGCCACAATCTACAATTTGAGAATGCTAGCACCATTCAATGGAAATTCTTTGTTATCCAATTGGTTACTCTTTTGAAAAATGATTTCACATTTGAGGAAGAACACTACATGATCCCAGAGATTTTGGAACCAATTAATGATATTCACAAACTATTCAAAGAATATTAAGTGATACACTCAAAGTTGCTTGTAGAGGAATTAGGGGTTTTAAAAATTTATGGGTTAATTTAAAATATTACAAAAATTAAAAACAAGGAAACAAAAAAAAGAATCAAACAAAAAAAAAACCAAAAAAATACTAGAGGAGGATTTAGTGAGAGTCTTGACAATATTAAAAGAACAGAGGGATCATCAAGAGATAACCATGCATTTAAGAAATGGTAAGGAGATTGCAGGTCCTTTTGAGGATGAATTAGATACTGAAATCCTAACAAAGACAACATTGAAGAAGAAAACCAAGAAAATGAGGAGGAATAAATTGAACAAACTATGCACACTAGATGAGTTCACTTCGAACCTCAAGAAGATTCTACAAGAGGTATTCAATTTCAAACCATGTATTATTTTTGGGGCTTCACTAAACATAATCATGCTACCCTCATGGAATATTTTGAGGAATTTGATCACCTTGAAAAGGGTGAGACTTTAGGCAAAACATCTTTGGGTAGTATTTTATAGGCCCCTCCTATTTTATCTTAACCTTTTCATTGGAATCCTTTGGGTGAGATATCAATTGACATCATTCATTCCACACAGGTTGTAGATCCTTACTCGCAAATTCATGTCTAGAATGTATTATGATACAATATTGTCTATACTAATGCTACAACCATGAATGTTGGGGTAATCCCCCCTGGTTCTTCAACTGGTCATAATATTTTTCCCCATCAACTTTATAATCTATATTCACAAAATTCTACATCTTAATCACATGTTTCTTCTCAACCAATTCATTTACAAATTTCCATTACATCATAATGACAACCTCTTCCACATTCTTCTTACATCCCGCATGCTATGTACAACATATCATACCCATATCAATAAGCTAGTCCACCATTTTCCAATCCTCTGCATAATAATATTAGCATTCCTCTATGAATCCTCATCACATCACTCAATATAATTACTACCCTTCTTATGGAAATTTAGTAGCACCAAGTGTTCATAATGCACAAGTGCATAATCTAAAAACTATAGTCAAACAGTTGATTGCACGATTGGATCACATGGATCCATATCATCCTACACATAGCTATTAAAAAATATGTAATTAACCTTTGGATCCCGTAGTTGCCTCTATGTATTATACCAAACATTTCCCTATACCAGTCCTCCCCACCTACAAGGGGACTAAATATCCCATCCAACATCTTAGGATATTCAGAATAGCATATCATGGCATTGCTTATGATGACATGTTAAAAACATTTCCTAAGAGTCTTGGGGGTATAGCCCTAGAGTGGTACTACCAACTACCAAAACATTCTTTAGGAAACTTTGAAGAGATAGTTGAACTATTTGTACATCAGTTGGAAGCTTATATTGAAATATATATGACTATTAAAGATGTATACAACCCAAAACAAGGAAAAGAGGAAAGTTTTGCTGAATTTTTGGCATGATGGAGGAAAGTTGTGGGTAAGTTACACTTGGCCCTACTTCCTGGAGAAATGTTGGAAATATTTATTGGAAATCTACAAGAGCAAATCTCTTATGAACTGGCAATTGCCACTCTAACCTACTTTTATCAAGCCATTTATTTGGCGAGGAGAGTAGAATAAGATCTCATCAGGATAGGATAAATCAAAAGAAAAGAAGAGGATAAATCATCCAAAAATTAGTACAAGAATAAACACATGGTGGGATATGGATCACAGATAATAGACCCCCTACTAATGTCAACACTACCAATATCATAACTAAAATGATATTGAAAGCACCACAAAATCCACCACCATACAATTTCATAAAGTTCAACCAACCATTATCAATGGTCTTGCCATGATTTTTGGAAAGAGGAATGATAGAGCTGTCAAAAATTTGGCAACCAGATACCACCCAAAATTGGTATAAATCTGACCAACATTACAACTTTCATCAAATCGATAGCCATATGAAAAATAATTTTAGGAGGTTAAAATACCTAGTACAAGAATTATTTGATAGTGGTAAGTTGGAGGTATAAGGATCTACCCAAAATTTGAAAACTCTCATCACTACACAACCTCATGCACAACAAGCATAGAATACAAATTAGAATTTGGACATCTTTCAAAATCCACTACCCAATTGTGGAAAAGAGGTAGTAAAAAAGTTGATTATTGTAATACACCATTACCAACACAATATGTGGGTATGATTAGTAACATTTCATTATCATAATATCCATTAAATGAGGTTGTGCCTAAACCTTCTACTGTCATTATAGGTGAAATTCAAAAGAAATATTACAGGGTAGTAGCATATGATTATCCTGAAAGTGAGTTAGATTCTGAGATTGACATCAATTCACTTCACTCCAATAGTTCAAAGAATGAATCAGAATCTATGTTACCCATTACAAATTTGCTTGTTCTTGAGGAACCCTTTGTAATATTCTTGACAAATCACCAATATTCATGCTAATTGCTCCCTTTAGAGCAAGCATTAAATCATAGAAATCACTCCATCCAAGTCATCTCAACTTCTCTACCCACTATCACCCATCCTCTTCCTCAACCTAATCATATAGTGGGTATGATTAGCATTGTAACCAGACAACATGCTCAAGCACAAGCATCACAACCATCTCAAACATCAGTAATATAGCCACCATCTTCATAATCACAACCAAGTGAACCTATTCAAGTTCCTTTGATCTTGAGAGCACATCAAAAGGATATCAATGTAACTATATTTCAACAAAATCCTTTTGACATTAATGATAAGCTTGCCCATACACCTGTTAAAATTTTCCTTTTGGAGTTTCTTAGATCCTCTCTCATTCCTAGGGAGGAATTGATGAATTCCTTGAGTAAGATGATGGTGCCCCAAGACATCAATCCAACTGTTGTAGTTAACGTTATAACATCTCATAGAGTGGATTGTATATATTTTTATGATGAGGATATCCATCCTCATAGCTTACACCATGATAATCCTCTCTATATAAAAGCATGGATTGGAGACATTGTTGTTAAGAGAGTGTTGATAGATAATGGATCATCTCTTATGAATAGAAATAACACCTCGATAAACAAAGAAAATAGTAATTGCAGAATCAAAGAAAAACAGTTGAAAAAATTTCCAAGAAGAATATTTCCATATTGTATAGACTTGATCATCTCCAATACAATAATATTCCTTCGCTCACTTTTTTCTTGTGATTACATTTCTTGCAAATTCATTACCAAACCCTCATGCAAGTGCTACTTTATATACCAACAATACAAGAAGGGGTTTTACAATACCATGGGCACAAAACCATGGGCTGACATTACATTAATCAAAAAACACCCATATGGATCTAAAAATAGATTAAACCCCCCAAAACAATTCACAGGGGCTAATGCCCATGGACCCCCAAATGGGGATTGCCACCCCTGTACCCCCGCACGGGACCCGACCTAGCCCCAAAACCTAGCGAGGAATTTTTTACAAAGTGTAAATTCCTTTTAGAGTTAACCCCTCCTAAATAACACATAAAATATTAAACATGATTCCAACATCTTAACATTTGCACATATGATTTCATCAAAATATTTGGATTTGAAGACAAGAATTTGAGGAAAACAGATATGATGACTAAAGCTTTTAATGATGAAATTCAAGAAGCATGTAGTGTTATGTCCATCCCATTATAGGTCGGTTCCAAAATTATAGATACAAGTATTTATGTTGTACCTTGTATAGCATCGTACAATATTCTTCTAGGTCACCCATGGATTAATGCACTAAGAGTAGTTTCCTCTACGTTACACCAATGTATAAAATTTGAGTTTAAGGGTCAGCTAGTCACCATTCATAAATACCCCATACCTTTTGAGCTTTGTGAAATGGCTAAACCTATTAATGTTACCTTTTGTATATCTTTATTATCATCATCACCCTCTAATCATTGTCCTCCTTTATCTACATTAGATTCATCTTCTTCATTTCAACAACTATCTTCAACCCATCAACCTCCTTCCTCCCATACAAATGATCCATCCACATCATATGCCCTTATGGACAAACCCATACCTTATTTATCCATTTTATCCCTATCATCTAATCACAAATATTTTTCCATACAATATTCTCTCATCTTGACTAAGCTCCCACCATCTCCTTGAACCATGGGATTACCCCATAATAAAGGAGATGTTTACCACTAAGGTAAATGTGTCTTCATTTCTACTAGGTATACGATAGATGAGACTATTGTTCGTAAAACCTTAAATCATAAAGAAAACCATTTTTCCCATTTCTACTCATCAGACGAGTTTTTGATTCCTAAGCAAATCATGTGTAGTATGGGCTAACAGAGGCAAAGGCTTAGGTCATTTAGAAAATGGTATATGTAAACCATTGGATGTTGACATTTTGCCAGCACGATTTGGCCTAGGTTGCATCCCAACAAAGAATTAGCATTTTTCCTTTTGACAATGATGATCATTTAATCACCTATGCTGAGTATTTGGAAAGTTGTCAGAGTTTAGAATGGATATAAGAAGATGAGGGACCTCCTTCTCCCTCAAATATTTATTGCAATATGCTTTCATTAGTTTATCTAGATTTATTTGTAAGTCCTAAGGAGTGTGCTAAAGAGGATGTCCTTTGTGATATAGCGCATGATGATGTAGTACATAATGGTTTCTTTTTTGATGGTTCTATCCCTTGTATAGTGAACATTGAAGCTTCTAATTTACAAAATGAACATTCTTATTTCTCTCTTGAAGATCTAAAGCAAATGGGTGTTTCACCTGCCCCTCCTAATTTTGAGAGAGAATCTCAAATGGTAATTGAGGAAACTTTAAAAAATAATCCTTGCATAGTTAGAATAGGAGTTGCATTAAATGAAGATCAACAAGTCAAATTTATGAAATTTCTATCCAAATATCCTGATGTTTTCGCATGGTCTTACACATACATGCTAGGCCTAGATCCGTTTGTGGTCATGCATCACTTAGTGGTTCATCCTGATGCAAAACCTATAAAACAAAAGCTCAAGAAAATGCACCCTAAAGTTGCTCTCTTAGTCAAAGAGGATCTTCAAAAGCTCTCAAATGTTGGTTTAATTCAAGCCACATATTATTCTGATTGGATATCTAACATCATCCCAGTGGCAAAGAAGGAAGCCAAAAAAATAAGAGTGTGCACAAATTTTAGGGACATTAATACAACATGTCCTAAAGATGATTTTCCTCTTCCTAATATGGATCAAATAGTTGATTTTATAGCTATAAGTGGGATGTTATCCCTCGTGGATGGTTTTTTAGGATATAATCAAGATTTGCATTGTGCCTGAAGATTAGCCTAAAACCACTTTCATTACACCATGGGACACTTTCTATTGGAAAGTAATACCTTTTGATTTGAAAAATGCGGGTGCTACTTATCAGAGTGCCATGACATATGTCTTCCATGATATGATGTATGAAATTATGCAAGACTTTGTGGATGATATTATTGGGCATTCCATTGAGGAAGAAGATCACATTTTTTATCTAAGACGAATATTTGATAGGCTTTGCGAATATAAGGTCCATCTAAATCCTGATAATGTGTGTTTGGAGTTAAATCTAGAAAATTATTAGGATTTATTATCTCGATATGGGGAATAGAAATAGATCCCACTAAGATAATGACCATTGTAGATATGCCACCACCCACTAACTTAACTAAGCTACGAATCCTACAGTGTAAGCTCTAGTCTATTTATCGCTTCATTGCTCAATTAGATGATAAATACCAACCCTTTCTTAAGTTACTTAAGAAAGGAATCTACTTTTATTGGGATGAAG